>OX411339.1:15438709-16833292 GCA_948150665.1 Conistra vaccinii
GAGCGGTACGTTATAATTTGCGTTTATCGACCCCCTTCTGGTGATTTTATTAGTTTTGAATCGGTAATGGAGGATTCACTCAATAGGTTAAAATCAAGTAATAAAAGTATAATTTTATGTGGAGATTTTAATATTAATATTTTAGATGTTACTCCATTAAGTATTAGACTTCTTAATCTGTTTAGGTCTTATAATTTAATTAACTTGTTTTTTGAACCTACTAGGATCACGGCATCTTCGTCAACTTGTCTTGATAATATATTTAGTGATTGTGATGCCAAAAATAAATATGTGTTAAGTGACTTAACTTCTGACCACTGTGGTTTATTAGCTAGCTTCCCCATGCCATTACATAAAAAGCCGCGGAAAATAGAATGCAGGCCCTATACAGCTAGTCGTTGCAATAAGTTTAAAAATAATATAGCTCATAGAATTACACCATCTATAGTAGAACTCGAGAGTCCTAATGAAATCTATGGAGCCCTTTTTGATGTCGTGCAAAAAGAGTACCAATCTACATTCAAGACCAAAACTATTAAAATTAATGGCACCAGCGCTGGCTTTAACCAATGGGCCACTCCAGGTATTTATAAAAGTAGAGCGAGACTATACGAGTTATATGGTTTGAAAAAATACAGGTTTGATACTCCTTTCCTAGAGTATGTTAAAAATTATTCAAAATTATTTAAAAAGGTTAGTGTTTATGCTAAATCGAAATTTTTGAGCGATACAATTAAAAATTCCAATAATAAAGTAAAAACCACTTGGAAAATTATTAACAATGAAACGGGTAAGTCGGTTAAACAAGATAAAGAACTTGAGATTATAGTCGACAGTAAATTAGTTACTAAAGCAGCTGACGTAGCTGAGGCGTTTAATGAGTTTTTTGCCAACATACCTTTAACTACGACTCGCTCCTTAACTTCGTCCCCGTCTAAAGCTGAAAACCTTTTGCTTAGTAGTGTGTCTAAAAGTAGTCGTTTATTTAGCTTCGAACATGTAACACCTCGTGATGTAGTTAATGTTTTTAACACACTCAAATCCAAAAACACTGGTGATTACTGGGGCATCTCCATTAAACTTTTAAGTAATATAATAGACATCGTAGCCCCCTATCTAGCTCTTACTTTTAATAAATGTGTTGACTCAGGAACTTTTCCTGACCTCATGAAGAGTAGTAAAGTCATTCCATTATTTAAATCAGGTAATAAAAATGACGTTGGCAATTTCAGGCCTATTTCTATCTTACCTGCATTTAGTAAAATATTTGAAAAGTTAATACTCAAGCAGTTACTAAGACATTTTAATTTAAATAGCCTCCTTCATAATGAACAATATGGCTTTACAAAAGGTCGTTCGACTACAGATGCGGGTGTTGCTCTGCTGAAACACATATTTAGCGCATGGGAGAACTCGCAAAATGCTATTGGGGTTTTCTGTGATCTCTCCAAAGCCTTTGATTGCGTGCACCATGACACGCTATTGCGTAAACTGCGTCATTACGGTGTGCAAAACGAAGCTCTCGATGTTATAAATTCTTATTTAAGTAATAGGTCCCAATGTGTAGATATTAATGGTGTGAAATCTTCCGGGTTACCAGTTCAGTTAGGTGTACCTCAAGGCTCAATACTGGGTCCATTCTTGTTCTTGGTGTATATCAATGACTTACCATTCTTTTTAAAGGGTATCTGTGAAGTTGTACTGTTTGCAGATGATACCTCTCTTATTTTTAAAGTAGACAGGAACAGACAAGATTTTGACGATGTAAACAGTGCACTCTCAATGGTTACGGATTGGTTTACAACAAATAACTTAGTTCTCAACTCCAAGAAAACGAAATGTATAAAGTTCGCTTTACCGAATGTTAGAAATCTAGGACCCAACATCGTCTTAGATAAAGAAGTGCTTGAAACTGTGGGCTCGGCAGTTTTTCTGGGCATAACAGTAGATGCCAAACTTCAGTGGGGCCCACATATTTCAAGTCTAGCGGGAAGGCTCAGCTCGGCCGCCTACGCTGTCAGGAAAGTAAGACAATACACTGACGTTGATACAGCTCGATTAGTCTATTTTAGTTATTTCCATAGCGTTATGTCCTATGGTATTCTGCTGTGGGGCAAAGCCGCTGACATTCAAAATATATTTGTTCTTCAAAAACGAGCTGTCCGAGCAATTTACCAACTAGGTACCAGAGTCTCTCTGAGAGATTTTTTTAAAGATATTGGTATTCTTACAGTGGCATCACAATTCATCTTCGCCAATATCTTATATATTAGGCAAAATATACACGTATACACTAAAAACAGTGATATCCACAATATTAACACCAGAAATAAAGACAAATTACGAGCTCCTTTTCACCGGCTTCATAAGGTTCATAACTCATTTGTTGGGCTTGGTATAACCTTTTATAACAAGCTACCCACTTCTCTGCTAGATTTGCCTTTTAATGCGTTTAAAGCTAAAGTAAAATCCAACCTTTGTTCAAAGGCATACTATTCTATCAATGACTACTTAAGCGATAAAGGTAGTTGGTCGCTGTGATTAACTCAAGACAATGTTTATGTTCTTTCTCCAGAATTAGCTTACCTACTGACAGGTTATATGAGTTTATAGAATGTTTAATTTATTTGATTTTATTATACAATTTATTTTATTTTTATTTATTGTTGACATGATCTACTCATTACAATGTTTTCGTATGAGTTGTATTGCAATATGTGATTAGCTAGCGACCTCGACAGTAGATTATATATTATTCTTGCCTAACTGTTGATCTATTTTTGATTTATTTTTACTTCAATGGTCCTAGTTTATCATATCTAATTATGTGACTTCGAGTTACAGCTTTATTAGCTATATGTAAGCGGGCACGCCCTTTATGCCTGGAGGCTTTATAATTCGGGTATTAAGTTCTGTTTACGTTTTTTTTTTTTTTTAGTTTTAATTTTTGCTTGAGTTTAGATTTCGATATTTTTTTTTTTTTTTGTTGGTACATTGGCACGTGCTAGCTGACATTATGGCATATATTTTATTGAATGTTTTGTGTTGAGTAATGTAAATTATTTGCATACTATTGTATAGAATCAAGTTTTTTTTTTTTCTAACTGAACAGACAGCTGTGCTGCTGGGGAGTTTGTTGCGCCACTTCTTCTCTCCAGCAAAAGCACTAGGAAGTGGTGAAGGGCGGGCGTTTTTGGGGGACTGTCTTATGTAATTTTGACGTTCGAAAAGTGCTGATTCTCAGCCTAATTTGAATAAATGACTTTTGAATTTTGAATTTTGAATTTTTGAACCCAGTGGCGCCGTCCGTCGTAAAACGATGCCCATCCATAGATAAATAAATAAATAAATAAAAAAAAAATAAAAAAGCCTCTTTATTTCATGCAAAACTTTGTACGCTAATAATTTGAAAAAGTACTATTAGATACCTACTTATGCTAAATTACTAAGTTACTAAGTTCCATGCATTATGATGTGGAATATACTTTGCTATTAAATAAAATTGATAAGTCTAAACATTGCTAATGATAAAAAATAAAAATGATTTAATTTTATTCAAATTTTAAGAATAAGTAAAATTATTAATTATAGTTATTAAAATTCATAATATAATGTCAATAAGTAATTCCACAAAAAATTATAAGTAACCATAAGTAGTTTAAATTAAATAATTTGAAAATTCTAAATAAATAAATAATACTTAAATTAAGATGCATGAACCCCTCTATGGGTAAAGGCCTCCTCCAGAGCCTTCCATTCGTCTCTATTTGATGCGGAGAAAGTCCAATTTTTCCCGGCAACTGCCTCTAACTCGTCTTTCCAACGTGCCTTTGGTCTACCTCTGCGCCTGTACCCGGTGGGCCCTCTCCAAGCTGTGACTGTTTTAGTCCACCTATCGTCATTTTATCTGGAAACATGACCAGCCCATTTCCACTTTAGGGTTTGAGCGAAGGAGACAGCGTCGATTACTTTTGTCTTTTTCCTTATAGCTGAATGTTTTATCTTGTCTAACAGTTTTATTTTCAAAGTACTTCTTTCTAGCGCTCTTTGACAAGAGGTTAGTTTCCTTTTGGCTACAGAGTCAAAAATCCATGTTTGGCAACCGTACGTCAGGCAGGGTAGAAGGCAGGAATCCATAATTTTCCTTTTCCATTGAATATGGATGTTCGACTTCATAACTTCTTTGTATGACCAGTATTTTTTCCATGTTATCGCGATTCGTCTGTCTATTTCTTCAATGTTGTTGTTCTTGCTAAACGATACAAGTTTACCCAGGTAAATATAATCGTCTACGTAGTCCACCGGAGAGTCGTTGAGTGATATTGGTGTTCTTAAATAGTTCGACATTATTTTTGTTTTTGAGAGGTTCATTTCTAAGCCAATCTCTTTACTTGCTTCGTGAAGGTCCGCCAACATTGCTTGGAGCTCTATAGCATCTTCAGAAAAAATGACTATGTCATCGGCAAACCGAAGGTGGGACAGGCGTTTCTCATAAATTTTCAGGCCTTTTTCATTCCATGGTAGATTTTTCATAATACTTTGCAGTACCGCTATGAACAGTTTTGGAGATAACGGGTCACCCTGCCTGACTCCTCTACCAATCTTGATTCTCTGACCGGATCGTTCAAGTTTTATTGTGCTTGTACTGTTTGCATAGATGTTTTTTAATATGTTTATATATTTACCATTAATATTCTGGTTCTGTAAAGCTGCCCATATGCTTTTATGTGAGATTGAGTCGAACGCCTTTTTGTAATCAACGAAGGCTAGGTAGAGTGGTCTGCGGAACTCTACGTACTTTTCAATAATTTGATCTAGAACTTGTATATGATCAATAGTATTAAATCCTTTCCTAAATCCGGCTTGCTCGATTGGTTGGTAGTTTTCTATGTCATCGCTTATTTTTTCTAGTAGGCATGAAGCGAAGAGTTTATACAGGCAAGGCATCAGGCTTATTGGGCGGTAATTGCCGACGTCTGTTGGGTCGCCTTTCTTATAAAGTAGAATTATTTCAGATTCGGTCCAAGCAGCTGGGACTACTTCCTCTTTGAGAACCATGTTGAATAGGTGAGTGATGGGTAACAGTAATATGGTTCGAGCTGTTTTTATTGCCTCGTTTGATATGCCATCAGTACCAGTGCTTTTATCTGATATAAGTTTTTCAATTTTGCATAGAATTTCACTTTCATGGAATGGTGAGTACTCGCTGCTGTTGGAGTTTGGATAGGGTATAGTCGGGTTATTTGCACTATCGGGGTTTTCTAGAGCGGTGTATAATTTTTCGTAAAACTTTGTGGCTGTGTTTATTACTTCCAGGCGAGTTTGAGTTTTCGTCGACTTTGAATTGAGTGATGGAATCCACTGTTTAATGTTGTTTAGTTCTTTCATACCTTTTTTCAGACTCCCTGATGTTTTGAGATGAGATAGTATTGTATTTTGCCTGTGCACCGTGTAATTTCTTTTAATTTCTTTGTTTGTTGCCTTATATACAGCCTTGAGCTCCTTCTTTTCTGCCGGTGATAGATTACTGCTGTGTTGTAGTAGGCTCCGTCGGGCCATGAGTTCTTTAGCTTTATTTGAAAGAATTGATTTTTTGTGTGGTGAACCTTGATCTGGTGATTTTTTTAAACATTCTTTAATAATTTTCTCTAACTTTGTATAATAAGACAGAACATTATCATTTTCTTGGAAGTCGAGATCTAGTAGGTGCTGATCCAGATTCATTAAGTATTGTCTTATGTCATCTTCGGATTTTAGTTGATTACGTGGCGACTTGAAAGACTTTCTGCTTTTCATTTCCTTAATTAGTCTTATGGACCCTCGTATAATTCTATGGTCAGAAGGGAACGAGAGATTCAATACTTCGAGGTTTGTAAATATCCGTGGTTTGTTCGTTAATATGAAATCAATTTCATTCTTATATCTTTTATCGGGGGAAATCCAAGTCCACTTGTTTTTATTATTTTTCTTAAATTTTGTATTCATTATCATCTGTTTAGTTTCATGGGCGAACTGCAATAATCTTGCGCCTCTTGAATTCTTTTTGCCGTATCCATATTGGCCAGTGACAGTCGATTCTTCTTTTTTTGGTTGGCCTATCTTGGCGTTGAAATCTCCCATGCAGATTGTTATGGTACTAGTAGCTAAATCGTGGGCTTTCTGGAGCTCTAAGTAGAAAGATTCGATCTCGCTCTCTTCGATCCATAGATAAACATCACCCATCTCTCCACTATTCCATTGCCTACTCAAGGATGCATATACAGTACGGCTCGCAAATCCTTCCTTATCCTAAGGGCACGTCTTCACTCTTCCCTACCATTACCGCGCCTCGCGGTTTACTCCTTGATATGCAATAGCCAGCATGAGGCTTCGGCGGCTAGTGCGAATATTGGGGTTCATTCGATTTATCGAGTCTGGATAAACCACGCTGGGGACGGTGCATTTCATTCATTCATTTCATTCATTGTCGTCACCAGAGCTAGAAGAAAAAGATTTAAAACAAACACTCTTTATTTTTATTTTGTCTGGACCTGTTCATAACTGTCTTCAAAATCAAGAATTATATCTAGAGAATAAAAAGCAATGAAAAAAAATTGACTGCAATCACGATCATCATTCCTGAATCGGGATTAAGAGCAAATTCCCTCGGGATCGTTGATTGTCGCGATCAGTTTGAAGGCGCTTGCAGAGCGGTGAAGATTATTTACCTACAGTACTACTGTTATGGATAATTCACCCACGAACAGATAAAAATAGTTTTCTACATGTTAAATCAATCAATCTTCCTAGCCTTTTTCCCAACTATCTTGGGGTCGGCTTCCAGTCTTACCGGTTGCAGCTGAATACCAGTATCCAGTATTTTACATGGAGTGACTGCCTATCTGACCTCCACAACCCAGTAACTGGGTAATACGATACCCCTTGGTAAGACTGGTGTCAGACTTTCAGGCTTCTGACGACTCGTAACGACTGTCAAATATCCACAAATGACAGCCGGGACCAACGGCTTAACGTGCTTTTCGAGGCACGGAGGAGTCTCGGTATGTGAAGATGGTCACCCATCCACTGACCAACCCCGGCAAGCGTAGCTTAACCTGATGGATCGATCCGTGCGGCTTGTTATTACTTAGCCACGAGCTCCTCCGACATATTTCTACATCTTAAATATTATGGTATAAATTGATAATTTACCGTTATTATTTTACCAATTCGTCAAAACCATTATCGTTTTACCAATGAAAACATTTAAATTGCTAAAGAGTTTACAACATTGAATACAGGTTCACTGTCCACAGACCACACGTTGGTCTGTAGAGAGTAGTTCCATACCAGTCCACAGACCGAATGTGGTCGGTTCGCCAGTACAATTTCAAAGCCATCTGACACTCTGGACGTAAGAAGAAAGTCTCTTACTTATTGCGGACTTGGCCAGGACACATCAAAGGATTATAAAAAGTTTTGAGACACAGGGAAATACGTTTATTTTTATTTTTGTGTAGGGTTTTAAAAATATCTGGACGTAGAACCATACCCACACTGGAGCCTGGACAGAAAACCTGTTAATAGAATTTGGTGTAAAAATAATTTGAACAATCTGTTCCTAAGATAATTAAGACCAGAAAAAGCACCAAAAACTACTTTCTCTATGCACACCCCAGAGCACGCAAGCACAATAGAGCATGCAAAATTTATCCACATCCTTTACAAACTGTGTACCCCTAACGTCGCAAAACAAATAAACGACCAACTTTCTATGCACGCCATTGTACCAGCTTGTTAAGGTACAGTTGTAAAGTGACAATTTGCGAGAAATGGCGAATGGGACGCTGTTTCGGACAAAGAGAGGTAGTGACTATACCTTAAATAATATTGCTTTTTATTTTAGAAGTAAAGCGGCTTAATGATGTTGTTGTGTTAAGCTGTTTGGTAAACGTTGTTGTTTCGTTTGATGGTAGTTTAGGAAAACTTTCTGTCTTGATGTTTCTCGGGCAATTCAATGTTTGCGATGGACGATCAAGGAAGTTTAATTTTTCGGCAATTCGGAGTAACTAGTTTGCAATAGCACATTGTAACGGCTTATAATTAATAGCCGAGTTCGATTCCCAGTGGAAGCAAAATTTTCTGCTCGGTTTGGTTGGTGGTAGGGCTTGTTCTAAGTCCGCCTGGCTAGCTACCACCATCTTATCTAAGTTTGTCGCCATAACAACAATGTTAACAGCATTGTTGTGTTTCTGCAGTTAGAGATAAGATAGCCAGTTCCTCTGTGGTTGAGGATTCCCGGTGAAGCTCGCTTCCACCTTCGGCCTGATCATCACTTACCATCAGGTGAGATGCAGGCCAAGAGCTTCCCGTTGAGGGTAAAAAACTGTCAAAGATCCACGAATGACAGCCAGGCCCAACGACTTAACGTGCTTTCCGAGGCACGGAGGAGTCTCCGTATGGAAAGATGGTCACACATCCACAGACCAACCCGGCAATCGTAGCTTAACCTGATGGATCGACCCGTGTGGCTGTTATTACTTAGCCACGACCTCCTCTTTGATGTTTCAGATGTGTGTGTTGATTTGAGTCTATAAAGTGGAAAAGCTCCTTCACTACAGGCATACATTATCCTAGTATTATAGGTATTACCTACAGACTAAATCTAATACCTACCGTTAAATCTGTTTACTTCAAAATATTCCTTTCCACAACTTTCCGCGCCATTAAAACGTAGCAAATATGTTTAACTTTGCTATTAAAAGTTTTACTTGACTCAAATATAGGTCAGTGGTTCAGTACAGTTGATCGTACTCGAGTTGTATGTATAATATATTTATTAATCACAACTGGAAAGCTCTTAGCCTGCATCTCACCAGGGGGCTAAGTCTACTAAATTACAAACGTCACAATGGTCTCTCGATTGTGAGTTTTTGATAGATTTGCCATACAAAATCTGTCAAAAACTCACCATCGAGAGACCACTGTGACGTTTTTAAATTAGTAGACTTGGCCCCCAAGGTAAATGATGATCAGGCCGAAGCTGGAAGCGAGATACACCCGGAATCCTCAACCACAGAGGAACTGGCTATTTTACCTCAACTGCCGAAACACAACAATGCCGTAAACATTATTGTTATGGCGACAGACTTAGATAAGAAGATGGCAGCTAGCCAGGCGGACTTTGAACAAGCTCTACCACCAACCGAACCGAGCAGAAAAATTTGCTCCCACTGCGCACTGGGACCTCTGATACTAGACCACAGAGGCGATTAAAACCGCAGTGTTCATGGTACACGAGTACACGACTCTTAATTAACAGACTTGGCTATCATCTTTAAATCATTATCCTTTTTCTTTGCAAGGATAAACAACACTCTTGACTTCACTTGGGTCCACTAGCGAATGAAACCAAAACTTTTTCCTTTGGCAATACCGCATTTTCCCTCAATTTTGCCCATCCAGGACTTAATATTAGTTGCAGTCATTGAATTTATTATAACCGGGATTTAACATACTAGGTAATTTTGAACCACAAAATTGATCTTGGAATGTTAAAGTGTTAAAGACTTTAGAGGTATGAGGAACAGGGTATAAAGGTCACTCATCCCCATTAGAAAAGGGAGGATCATCTGACCAGACGGGTGTTATGTCTGGCGGGTAACTCCCGTAAGTTGACGTCATGTCTTTGCTGCGTAATTCGTAACCACTACAAGACTTACAGTTAGTGGTGAGTCGGAATATCTTTGCCAGTTTTCATTAACGCAACCATCAAAGACCTTACACACATACGTTGTCAAATTTTAATTACATTTTGTAGCAACATAATTAACACAATAAAATCTGCTGGTTCAATCGAAGCGACCCTTCCTTTATAAATGTACGATATTAAATTTTACCTCAAACGGTTTCTGACTATCACACCGTAGTGTAACGTCGTTCATTGTTGTGTTATTTTTAGACATTTTTTGTAAGACTTTATCCAAGTTTCGTAAGATGTGTATAGTATATCCTCCTTTTTATGGGCTCTCACTCATAATGTAAAATACACTAGCAATCTTTATAAAAGTGTAATAAAATAATGTGTACAGCGAGACTGAATTGGCAAAATAAAAAAAAACTTAAAACACCTTTATTTTGTTTTTTTTTTCTGAATAAAATAATAGATGCATACTGCTTAAACCACAGAGATAAACTCTAGCATATGAATACAGTAAAGGTGAGTACAAACATTGACCGGAAATCGTGCGCTGTGATTAGACGACTGCCTTGCGAACATTCGTCGATTTATTCTAAACAAGAGCGCGGCAGAAATGTGTCCTGCAAGCACCTGTGTATGTGTTGCTGCCGCACTCTTGCCGCTCAATGTTTGGACACACCTTCACTATCTTCTTAATAATCAACAAATTTTTTATGGTGCCACCGCATCTGCGCCTATCGTGACGAAGCTTCGCACAGTGATACGATACACGCAGATGTGACCAACCATTATCGATTATCGTCGCTATAGTTCGGGCTACGTAGCACTTATCGCCCTGGTGGCTGTACATAATAAACGTGCCGAAACCGCTAATGTGACCACCGTATTAGCGCGATAACTTTTTAGCGAGCAAAGCTTACGAAGCTTCGGCACGCATTGCTTTGTCACGATAGACTCAGATGCGAAAACAGTACGGTGTAATAGTCAGACCCATTCAAAGCAATTTGTTTATCTCGACCTGTTAAAATTTCTCCATAGCCTGTGACAAGGGTCTTTAAATTTTATCGACGCGACAAGGCGTTACAGTTATCTACAATAAACGTTGGAACTTGAGACTCTGTAAGACTGTTATTATTTGAAGATGATGGCTGCAAACAATTGAATATAATAAAGTAAGATTTGTGTCTGACGGAGTGCATTGGCGTGGACGAAAGCTTATTTGGGAAAAGGAGTTGAGTACCAGAGCGTTAATATGGCGTATCGTGTTTTAGAAAAAGTTCTGTTTTGGAGCGACGTCACTCAACTGTGTGACAGTAACGTGACAGTTACCTCAGGGTATAGTGTGTGGATCAATCTATCATTGATGGGGAACCATTCGTATTACAGACCGTGAAATTTAAATTGTCTTACGTTTTTTTTGACTTGTTCCATAGTAACTTTTCTGTGGGAAAGTTGTTATGGAACAAATCTAACTTAGATAGATGTTATTAATGATTCCAATGATTACAATTCTGTATATAGGTACATATCTGTTATAGCCGCGAATCATAAGTTTTTTAGACTTGTTCCATAGGAACTTTGCTGTGGAAAAGTTGTTATGAAACAAATCTAACCTATAGAGATATTGTTTTTTATTCCAATGATTACAATTCTGTAAACACATCTGTTATAGCCGTGAATGACCTGCAAATTGCAAAAAAAAACAGAAAATTTGAATTTCGCGGGTTACAACTGCGGCTTTACCTTATTATTCATATAGAGGTATGAGGAACAGGATGTAAAGTGCACTCATCCTCCATAATAAATAAAATTTATTTATTCTATTTATCATAGAAAAGGGAGGACGGGTGTTGGGTCTGGTGGGCTACCCGACGATTGATGACGGGACGTTATATACATGCTAGTTGCGCGGTAAACATTGATTGCGCGATGTTGCATTTTTCCTGACGTTAGTTTAATGTGTAGTTCGCATGGCGATGAAAATGCCGCCACATTCTTATAACTGGATGAGCTATAATGATTTGTACCTAAAAGTCAGTATAACTTCTTTGGGAACACCTCAATTAAAGGAAATACAACTACCAGTGTAACATATAACTTTGCCGCCAAGCATCATCGTGGCTGATTGTCGGTTTGAAGGGTATGATTTCCCATAAAATTACATGCACAGGAGATATTTCAAGTTCATCTATAAAGTTTTTAAAAACTCCCCGAAAATCTCCCGCCTGAATATGAGTTACCTTGGGTAGCCTGGAAGTCTTTAAATAGGCTCCGGACCCAGGTTGGCCGAAGCAAGGAAAATCTGTTCCGGTGGAGATTCATAGACGACTCCGCATTGGAGTGTAAATGTGGTGCTGTTCCACAAACGATGGGACACTTAATATCATGCCCTGCGTGTCCTGTCAGCTGCACGTTACAGGAACTGATGGACGCTAGTGATGGCGCCAAACACGTAGCCGAATTCTGGGCCGAGTCTATTTAGATTACCATCGATACGCTAAGAAGAAGATCTATAAAGTTGACAGTACATAGCTTATACCACGGTTTTAATTAGGTTCGTCAGCTTGTTTGACTCTCTTTACGTAGAAATAGTCTGGAACCCCTGTTGATTGAAACGTATAATAAAAACAAGATAATACAAAAATCCCAACTTCAATTAAAAATGTAAAACGACATCAAAAATGTCGGCCATGACAGAGTCTCCGAAAAAGCCAATATTGTTGGATCGGAACTCCAAAAATGTCAGGCAAAAATCACTTTTAATTACGAACCGCAACTGTCAAACGTCAGGCGTGCGCTGAACCCGCGGAAGTTGGCGGGAAATTTCATTTCAATATTCACTGTTATGTCTACGAGTTTCACTGGATGAATTTGGTTTTGAATCTTGTTTTTCTTTGAACTGTCAGAATTTTTTTAAACCACGGTTTTAATTAGGTTCGTCAGCTTGTTTGACTCTCTTTACGTAGAAATAGTCTGGAACCCCTGTTGATTGAAACGTATAATAAAAACAAGATAATACAAAAATCCCAACTTCAATTAAAAATGTAAAACGACATCAAAAATGTCGGCCATGACAGAGTCTCCGAAAAAGCCAATATTGTTGGATCGGAACTCCAAAAATGTCAGGCAAAAATCACTTTTAATTACGAACCGCAACTGTCAAACGTCAGGCGTGCGCTGAACCCGCGGAAGTTGGCGGGAAATTTCATTTCAATATTCACTGTTATGTCTACGAGTTTCACTGGATGAATTTGGTTTTGAATCTTGTTTTTCTTTGAACTGTCAGAATTTTTTCTCTTTTGTTTTTTGTTTTGTTGACATTAGAATAATTGTGTGTAGACCAATAAAAAGACAATTCCCTTTTTTCCAAGTGAAAAGGACAAAGTATTCAAGTAAGCTTACCATTAGTGTGATAGAAAATGCTGCTATTTAGTTTTAAATGACTCACAAATGACAGCATTCAGGCTGTGGGCACGAAAACAGAGGTGGTGCCTGCCGCGGTGGCGACACGGAACAATTTTGTACCGACTCGCGAGTTCGCGACGCGACGCACGGCTTCGCTTGGCCATGAACCTGATATTTTTAAGATTCTAATTAATATTTACTTGGCTTCTTAGCACTAAAATATATTCTAGACTAGATGCGACCAAAATAACGAAGAGCAAAATATACGTAAATAATTGAAAAATTTTAGCCAAAGGATCATCAGCAAAATGAACGCTACACTAATTGACTAACGGGTTGATAAACGCAATTAGCCGTACTCATGGAAACCACTCCCTTTCCCTGATAAACATTCATGAAACAACTTCAAAAACATAAACACTCAAACTTCAGTATAGTAAATGCAAACGAAACAATATAAAGCACATAAAAATCTTTACGACCATTCTAACCCCCTTCTAGTAACTCTAAATCTTTGGCGCACTTCAAAAGTGACTTCTACTGAAAAGCGTTTAAAGTCTCGTGACATTAATTTTATGAATTAAACATTTTTCTAATTTATTTCCATCTTTTTGTTGGAAACCGTCAGTAGTCGGCTTACAAAGGGGCCTGTATAAGTTCTGGTCTCGATTTCTTAAGACATTTTTCCTTAAATTTGGAAGGAGTTTTCCCATTTGAGGTTCATAAAATTAAGGGCTGAAAGGTTGAATTGGAAACTTGGAATCTATTCAAGTGTTAATGGATGGTCTATCTGAGATTTTAACCGTTACCAAAATATTGATTGATGTTTGCGGAAAAAGTAATTATGCGATGTAAGTAAGTTTCCACTCCGAAATACGATTTTGATCAAATGGGCGACGACTTAATTATAATAAGGCATTTCAAAGACTGTTTTTGATACGTAACTAATAAAAACTAAAATTATTACATACATAGACACAGGCCTCCTCTCTGCGAGAGGGCACGGCTGTAATCTGGTTTACTAATGTTTGCCATAATTTAAAATGCCATAATTTTATATGCCATACTTTTATTTGCCATAATTTCATTAGAAATAACGCTTCAGTTGCCATAATCGTGAAATGACATAAAATCATTTTCACTAATTTCATTGGTCATAATTGATCAAGTGTCATAATAATTTTAATCCATAAATTCATTAGCTATATTTTTTATTTTCAATAATGGCGTTTTCCATAACATTTATTAATATTCATTTGCCCATACTAGCACAACAATGCTAGTTCAGTATGTACCATGCTTGCTTTGCAAAAGAGGAAATCTAGCACTCGGCGGCCGCTGCCGCGGCACGCTCACTACGCTCGCTCGCCTTCGCGCGTTGTTTGGTCACAGTTCTAACCTAACCTAACCTATCCGTTTCGAATTTGACAAACTGTTTATTGTCTGAACAAGAAAACCTAAAAATTACCCTAATCTGCCATGCATGCTTGCTTTGCAAAAGAGAAAATCTAGCACTCGGCGGCCGCTGCCGCGGCACGCTCGCTACGCTCGCTCGCCTTCGCGCGTAGTTTGGTCACAGTTCTAACCTAACCTAACCTACCCGTTTCGAATTTGACAAACTGTTTATTGTCTGAACAAGAAAACCTAACCAGGTTAGGTTAGGTTTCCTATTTTGCAAATGTACGTATGTATGTATTTAAATGAACATTCGGAATAATACATATCATATAATACAATACTGAGGACATCTGTCTGTAATGTTTCTAAATTATGTTTGTCAAGTGTCGATTATGTAATGTGTTACTTATAGAAACTAATGATTATGACACATGTTATTATGGAAACTAATATTATGGCAAATAAAAGTTATGACAAATAAGTTGATATGGCAAGCGTTATTAGTTTATATGATAATAGTGCAAGTAAATATTATGAGTGGGGACGATTATGGAAAACAATAATAGGACAAATAATATTATGGAAAACAATATAATACCCTGTAATCTACCACGCAAGCCCAGTACGGGAGCAGTGCTGGCCCAGTGGTAACGGCCCCGACTTACGAGTTGTAGGTCGTGGGTTCGAACCCAAGCAGGCGCTTTACTTTGTGTAAATAATTTCATCACCACTGCTCTCAAAACAGTGATGGAAAACATCATGAGGAAACGGCATGTCTTAGAACAAAAAAATCGAAGACATGTGACGTCCACCAACCCGCACTGGGCCCGCGTGGTGGATTACGGCCCACTCACTCCCTCTCACAGAAAGGAGGCCTGTGTCCCAGCAGTGGGAACATTAATAGGCAGATTATGTTATACGTTATGTATTTCAAAGACTGTTTTTGATACGTAACTAATAAAAACCAAAATAATCAAATATGAAATATTTAATTATATTGCTGTTTAAGTATTAAAATATTTGTAAGGAATATATTAAACGTCACTCAAATTCAAATTCAAACAGTTCAAATTCACTGTTAAAATATTCTTTTATAAAAGTAAACAAAAAAGACTGAAAGAAAATAATTAAGGAAACAATATAAGAATTTTATTTTTAATTAAAATGCCAACAGTCATCTCATATGTCCGGATTCCGAAAAATACCTAAGTGTATAAAAATAACGAATATTATCCCGTACAAGGGCGAACTCACAATTATTTTCTCGATAGTAGCAATTATTCCTGAGATCATATTTTAATGATATCGGTATAATTACTGTTTTCTGTCATGTCCTATTGGCAAAAGGTCGTAATTACTATAATTTGGTTTGCTCCGATTTTTTATTGCAAAGATGAGATGGTTATTTTTAGCAGGATGGTTCAAAGTTTCGTCATCTATTTTGTGAAATCGGATCATCAGGAATGATTTTAAATGTCTGTTAACTTCGATTTAAAGTACTTCCTTGTCGTCATATTGATATTTTCAATACAATTCCTTTTGTCCCTTTTGTTTTACTTTAAAAGGTATATAAATGGTCTAATTGAAATAAATCCCGTAAATCCATTTAAAATTTACGTAAGATTTAAAAGCAAAAAGATGATAGATAAATAGATGGTGTTACGAACATAGTACCTATATTCGAAACATTATTATGAAATAAGTAAGTATTTTCTCAAAGTAGCAATCATTATTTTACGAGAATATCACTTTTGAATTTCACGTGGGTATGGGTATATACCGGAAGACGTAGCGTTGTAAGGTAGACCGATGACCTGGTGAAGGCCGCAGGAGTTCGCTGGATGCGAGAAGCACAGAACCGGTCGGAGTGGCGGTGTTTGAGGTAGCTAAGGCCTACGTCCAGCAGTGGACGTCTTTCGACTGAAAAGATGACAAATCGGGATGTCGCGACGCCCCCGGAAGGGGGCGTGGCGAGCGGGGTCGGAGCGTAGCCTCGCCCGCGGAGGCATGCTGTGACCCACTAACTAATGTGGGCCCCTCATTTTATTTGTCTAGAAACGGCCTGTGGAAGTGACGCAGCCGACGCAGGCAAGCTGCGTTTGTGTGTTGAAAAGATGAAGAAGTGTACAGTATTTATGCTTGTGACTGTACTCGTGGATGCTATTTTTATGATTATCTAAAAACCACATTTCTAAGTAATCTTTGACGAATACAATTACACAGTGAGTAAAAAAGGGCCAGTTATCACCACTTTTGCATACTCCGTGTTTATAATTATAAGAAAGTAGCATTTGTTTTTCAGTAAAACAAATACAAGCTAATATCATTAAAACAACAACTAAGTAATTGCAACTCGACGCTCGCGTTACGCACAAGAACAAGAGATAAACTGGCGATATAACACACATGTATAAAGATTGGTAACAACGCCATCTAGTGAGTGTTACAGGTGTGCGGCGATGTTCGCCGGTGTCATGGTGTGTCATACATTTATCACTCACGCCGATGTTGGTAGGGTGGCTAGAATTTTGGCAGGATAAATGAATTCTTATAAAAAAACTACTGCTGGCTTGTGTCAATATGACAATTATCTTGTCACCTTATTAATGCAAATTGGGTAATAATTTTAATTAAAATACGATTTGATTCAAAACTTGACTCTCTAAATACAATCAAATATATCTTCTTAGCAGCAAACAGCATTCAAAAAGCACAAACACAATCATACATAATCCAACATTTATGAGAGCGAAAAGTTGCTGAAAATATAAGCATTGTAAATTGTCTTGTTTCAGTTTCAAGTAAAAGCATTTTACTTTCGAACCTAATGAAAATGGTTTTGTTCCCTAGACACGACACATTTTATAACTTACAATAGTTCTAGGGCCCGTTTTTCAATCTTCAAATAATTTTTATCTGAGGAATATAAATTGCGTTTTGACAGCTTGTGTATAGAAAATATCTCAAAACACTCTATTTTACAAACATGACGCCAGTACAGCTGGTTTTTTTTTTCTCGTTTTCTGCTTTGGTTCCATAGTGAAAGTTGTTCATACTGATGAGTACATTGAAATTTCACTAAGGTTGAAACTATTTAACTGTCACATAGACAAATTAATAATAGAGCTTGACGTTTTATGACGTGTAAGTTGGATTCAATTCGATTACGAGGTAGACTTTACAACATAACAGTTACAATAAGATATTATCAAATTACAACATTACTAACGTATGTAGTCCGCCATATTGAATTTAGCGTGACGTCATCTACTCAATATAATGACCGGAGTAATTGCAAAATGTAATGTCAGCCCATTTGCCTAAATCGGTTGGAGCATTTAAGCTGTGCATGACCTACATTGAGGCTAACTTTGCCGCTTTTTGGCTTTGCTACGATGGGTTAAAAATATAATTAATCATTAGCACTATTGTCTAAAGAGAAAGAACAAGCTGGCGTCATGCAAAAAAAAAAGTTGATATAATGTTTTAAAATTGCCATCACGTTATAGTGATGGCAATTGCTCCGACCGATTTAAGCGACGCGACACGAACAATACAAAACTTCACGGTATAACAATAAATCGCGCTGGTCTGAAAACAGCTTTAGGCAAACGGGCTGACATTACATTTTCATCAGACACAGCTGTTCAATCATCAGGAACAGCTGTTTTATTAAAATTAATTTACAATTTTTTATGACAAAAACCAGATGCACATACAAAAAATACGAATACAAAACAAAGATGTTTTTCTTGTGTACTTACTTACTCTTTACGCCTCCTTTAATCAGAACCAACAAGTTTTCTTTAAAATGCGTTGAGTCTCGGCTTTGCATTACAGCTTCTAATCCATGGATAATAAAAACAACAAATTCAATAAAACCATTTAAAAAAGTGGTCTGGAAGACTACAGACCAACTGCAATTCTGTCACAATTTATTATAAAAAAACAAAAAAAACTCATTTTTGTAATTATTTCCAACAGCATAAAGACACATTCTTAACACCACTTAAAATGAATATCACCAGTTCCCAACTTCTCCCAACACAATATGGTCACACTACAACCACGCAGGGAGAGCACTTTGCTTGATTGTAACTCTGACCTTACATCTTGAAGCTGGAATTTCTAGTTTTTATAATACACACTTTATTACCTTTGGAATTCGAACTGACTGGCTGAAATTTATTTTTGCTGGCCTTCTAGGCTCTGAATAATTATGTAGTTTTGCATTTTGCATCCTACTTGTGAAATTCGGCAATGCAATATTTATGTCGTTGCACATATTATATTGGGGTGTCTGTTTACATAATCTGTTGGCATGTGTATGTTTAATTTATAATAATATGTTTTTATAAATATTATTAATTAAAGTCGTTTTTCGTGTCTGTGTTGCATTGTTCTTCTAAACTACGCAACGGATACTTATTGGTGCAGTTTTTACTACATCGTGTTTAATACATCGAATAAGGTCATCACGGTGTTTTGTTTTGATTTAATATTCTTGTACATCGTGTCAGCGTAGGCGCAATTATTGTCAGACCTTTTACAATTATTTTCGGAAGAAAACATTGGCGCTTCAATAGTCATATTTTGAATGTACATATTTCATTATTTTTTCATTGAGATTGTCGGGCCAACAGGGAATAAGCATTTATTTATAGGTACAATAAGTGGTTCATAAGGCATACGTAATGCCACAAAGTAATGTTATAGTAGCAGTCCATTAAGTCGCAATGACCTCTGATAGTGATGATGCTGAAATAACACGACCTAACAAGTTCAAGCTAACAGTTTCCCAAAATCGAATATTTAAAAATTTCTTTAGGCGCATTAACACTTTTTGGGATGGGTAAAAAATTTTAAACTCGCGTCAGGCATCACGTGACCTGATCGAAAATTCGTAAGACGGAGGCAGAGTAGAATTGAAAGCGCACTCGGTTTTATTTTTTTGGAATTTTATTAATGGACCTACAGCTTTCGTTCTTGTACTGACAGCAAGCCACATAAACTCCTGACATTTTCGTTAGATAGCGTTACTTAGTTCCCACTTCAATCGGCAGTCCCAGACTACCTCGTTTTTTTTTTCTCTTAACAGTTCAGGCGAATGAGAAAACACGAAGCAGCTTCAAACATCAAAAAACTATGTCATCTCACTTTGACTCGCACCAAAAAAGCCAAAAGAATAAAATCCATCCTACAGCGCTTCTAGCGCTTTTCTCTCGCTCCATGATCCGAGTTTACGACAGCTGTTTCTCAGTTCTGAGTACTCACTGAAATATTCAAGACGCTAAGTAGTCCCTGAATTTTTTAACCACCATCCCAATTTTTCTTTGGTTATATTAGGTGGGCCCATAATGTTCGTTTGAAGAAAAGGTGTTGCTTGAATCTTGCGTTTTTGTAAAAAAAAATCGCCGAGTTAATCAGTGAAAAGGTTGTGAAAAATGTTTATGGAATTATTATGGATGGTTTCGTGTGGTACATAAACGAAAATGCCACCTTTGCACCAGTGGGTTTCTGAAAAATATCCTAGTAAAGTGATTGTGACAAGAAACACACTCTATGTTATTGACCTATGTTCAGACGTGACTACTTCAACTAATTGAAACGAAATTTAAATCTTATATTAAACGCACACTATGCAGTCAATCATATTATAAGTTAGTGGATTACATCGCTGATGCTTAGCTCAACGCTGGTCCTGCTCCACAAGGGCGCACAAACTAATTTTATAGCATCTGAAAATACTGTTGGAGCTGCGGAAGATTTTAAAAACTATTTTTGCATTGTATAAATTCAATCTCTTAGCATTGTATAATTGCATAGCACATGTGTGAGTACTATGTACCGACTATAAAGCTACCATTTAGGCACTGGGTATGTCTTTCATTGACTGGAATGTGCCCTGGCGGCAGAGAGTATGTCATGCTCACTCTAATGTCTCGCTGACGGTGTCGTGAGTGTTGGATCATTTAGCTCTCTTCAAACTAGTTGAGCTGAATGGTGCTAATCGTCATGTTCGTGAACGGGCGCCGTCAATTGGGACTGGTCATCTCATAGCTGCCATGGCTTATTTTAATTTGATAAAAAATTTGAATTGTTTTTTGTTTTTCTATTTTTATTATGGACGCTTTTAAAGTTTTGCATCGTTATCACATGTATAAGTTCAACATGAATGACGTAACCAATATTTTGTAACCAGTTTTTTATTTAAAAGAGTGTCCGTGGAGTTTCTTGCCCGTTCTTCTCCATATGAACCTACTACGCTTTGGAATGGGCATCTAGCTTCATCTTTCTGACTGACCGACCCCTTGACAATTCAAAAGTGCCTGTAATTGGTTTATTTGAAATAAATGGTTTGAGTTTGAATGTGACTACCTAGCTTTGTCTTTCCGGAACATAGGTACCAATCTGTCTGCCAAGAATGGTGATTATCATTATTATATGTTCTTACATAACAGTGGTTATTAATAAAGCTCTCGTCAATTTGTGGTTGAACAAGGAAATTGTGAAATATTTCACAGCGCGGGCCAAAAATAAGTATCAGCTTGAATAAAAAACTAATCAATCTCTTTTGTAATTGGTACTTCTGAAAAATGAAGTCCGTGAAATTGGATAAAATTGAGCAGCTACGATTCAAAATCTTATAATTTGCTATCGTAATTATATTTCTATTTCTAAACTTAAACATGCATGACATACATATAGGAAAGGAAAGGGACTTTGTAAGTTTTTAAAAGGCTCTCTTTTCTAATATTTACTAATTTCTAGGACTATGTATCTAGGCATAACAAAGCACAACTGGTGCGCAGGGTGTGGGGCAGCTCCAACAGTGTCTTAAGCATGGTTGCGAGTCGCCTGGACTGTGTATACGTGGGTCACTGTTGTGCTGTCTCTCATGGGATGTCGCAACGGTGACCAACCGTTATTTCGTGTTATTTGTTTTTATTTCTGTATTGTTTTCCTTGTTTTTGTTTAGTGTCTGTGCTTACTAACATAGTCATAAGTTTTACTAACAAACTTGTTGAGTCCTCGTTACTCTAATAAAGAAATTAAAATAAAAAAATAACTGAAGGCAACTTATGAAATTCTTGGAAAAACTCATGCAAAGAAGTGTTTTCCGTGAACCGTTCTTTATCACTCATCTCTGAAGATATGTTATTTACCAATAAATTACGTTTATTGGACGTTACCCAAATACGAAAACACGTCTGCAGGGAAATTAAGATGTTATCTCGTAATGTTTCGAACTAGCTGCATCATTAAACCTATTTTTGTAGGAGATATAAAATTATGGGAAAATTGCTTAGTTCAAAACAAAAAATGGAATTATGTTTTTTTTCTAAGACTATGTTACTAAACTTGTTATCTGGAAGTATACCATAAGGTAAGACACTGGCGAAATGTGGGTGTACTACATCGCATACATTTGTTATGCTGGCGAGGAGTTTATCATCATCATCATCATCAGCCTATTAATGTTCCCACTGCTGGGACACAGGCCTCCTCTCTGTGAGAATATGTAATCTACCACGCGGGCCCAGTGTGGGTTGATAGATGTCACATGTCTTCGAATTTTTTTGATTCTAAGACATGCCGGTTTCCTCACGATGTTTACCTTCACCGTTTTGAGAGCATTGGTGATGAAATTATTTACACAAAGTAAAGCGCCTGCTTGGGTTCGAACCCACGACCTACAACTCGTAAGTTGGGGCCGTTACCACTGGGCCACCACTGCTCTCAGCAGCTCCTGCTGGCGAGGAGTTATGGTGTATTTATACAACAACATCTAAAGAAAAAAAAACTTGCGGGGCAGTCTTTGGAGACTGCCGATGGAAGTGAAAACTAAGTATCGCCATCTAACGTCAGGAATTTATGTGGCTTGCTGTCAGTATAAGAACGAAAGCTGTAGCTCCATTAAAACAATTCCAAAAAAATAAAACAGAGTGCGCTGTCAACAAATTCTACTCTCCCTCCGTCTTACGAATTTTCGATCACGTGTTCTGACGCTTGACCCCTGACGCCTGACGCGAGTTTAACATTTTTTACCCATCCCAAAGGGTACTCATCGCGCCTAAAGAAGTTTTCACTTCAAAAATTACTTCCAACTTTATTATTTCCTAACTTCAAAATAATCTCTTGGTTTCTTCACGGTTCAATATATTAAAATAACCTCCACGATACTTACGTGTGCATCCAACGCATTCTCACCAGTCAGCTCCTTTATACCTGACTGCTATTACGAGCTGTGATCCATAGTTCAACTATTAACTTAATTAGACAAAATTCGTGCCGATAAAAGTGAATAAAGAAGCTTAAATATGGGAGTTGCGACTAATGGAATATTTATACGACCCTAAAAGACGCAGTTTCTACAAATAAAGCAAACATCACAAGACGTTCAACACTCTGATAGTTCCAAGCTATTGTACGCCATATTCTTTCCAAGATGGCGGCCATTGTGCCAAAAAGCATTACAATACGAATTGACAGCAACCCTTCCTCGTTCCCTCGCTTGATAGCACAGCGTCAAGATCCCTTCCTACCTATCAAAAGGAAACGGGATGATTTCTCATTGAATTAAATTACCGCCAACCTTACACTCCTGATGGTATATATGAAAGTTTATATTCAAGGTAATGTTGTTCTTCGTAGGGTTGTCAAAAACATTGTCTTTTGTTATTGGATTTTTCTTGTAAGAAATCTTGGATAAGCTGTTTCTTTTTGGGGCCCCATCAAGACAAGTGACAAAGCTATTTTTGATGAAATTATTGCTTCTCGACACCTGCTTCGTGTGGTCTACGTTTTATGTATATTTTTTTAAAGGCTTGTCTGAAACATCGTCAAATCGCAGAATCGTGACGTGAAATTAGCTCAATGCTAAAAATGACTGTATACAACAATTGAAGTACAGTCACATGAAACTTTTCAACTGTATCTGTAAAGTCGAAAACTACTCTTGTTGCAAGTGCCCAGAGGGAGGCGCCAAACACTCCATAGTCAATGACGTCGGCCATTTTGTCACAAAAAAAAAAATACATTCCCAACAATTCGAAACGACAAAATTGACGTCACACGTTTCACCGTCAGTAATAGTGAGCGTTATTGCTCCACACCCCTATAATTGCCAGTTTCCCTGTTGAACTACCGGCCACTTTCCTCACAAAAATAAAACACAAAATGTTCACCAACCCTGCACACGCTACCGTATATTTGGGTAACAAACAACAGAGCTGTCTTCTCATATTTAGCCAGCAATATTTCTCCTTCCCTTTGTGTACGGAGCGAAATCTCGAAACAAAATCCCCGTCAGATGTAGTGAAACGTCTTCTTGTGAATTACACGGTAATTTAATCTTTGTTCCCCACGAAATAAAGATCAATTTTGTTTAGGGTTGTTATATAAAAATTGTTTAAATGAAATTCGACATTATGTAGAAGACATAAATGTTGTTTTGGGTTCACCTAGTGGGTATTGCATGTAATGTGTTTACGGCAAATAGCAGTGGCTACTTGAAAGTTACAGCAAATCTGTCTAGAATTTGTCAGTGTTAAAATTAAAATGCTCTTTGCTTTATTTCCATTAAGATGTGCTAAATTTTATAAAGTAAAACGAAATACCAATGTTTTAATATCTCAAAAAGAGATATGAATTTAGAAACGATAAATTATAAGTTCGGCGAACGAAACCGTCGAAAGAAATTATGTACTTTTCAGTTTGTTTTGACATTAATATTTCCATATTTTGCTCTACAGGGTCGAACTTGAATATTTTTTTTTAATCTTAAAGACAACCTTTGTAAACTCTCTGAAATCCCAGTACAGTGAAGGTTTGAAATAGCTTTAGTAATGAGACACTGTTAAACACTGACAAAACAACAGGAAAACAGAACAGTGTCCTATTAAAAGAGGATTAAACTTAACAAATGCTACAGTATACAATTCTTATTACTTTCTATATGAATTGCTGGAAATTGGCGAACAACTAGACAAAACACATAGGTAATGAATACCAAGAGGTTCACAGTAATTAAATTATGTCTTGTGGCATTTTACTGTGCAGAACCACAATTTTTAGTCTACTTATATGTTTTTAAGCTACTATATTAAACAATTCACCTTTTGATACCGTACCTATTGAAATCCATCATCATTCATGTAAGCTTCCTTGTATTTATTCTTAATCACACTATGTAATAGCATACTTTTATATTCTTTGATTGTTTTAGCATCTAAATCCTATTCTATACTATTTATTAATTTCCTTTGTAAGAATATTTTATATTAATTGAAAGCTGTCATCTGTCTTATTTACTTTTCTTAACCATAGACATAATGTGCTATAGACACTTTATCTTCTTCTAAACCTATTATAAAGCAGGTGAATACACTGTATTGTTCGCAATAAGGACAGTTATAGCTTATCGCTCTGTAAACCGTTTTTATCCGTTCTGGCCATCATTCAATTAAGAATTAACTTGATAGATGTTTGAAATGTTTTAAAATATGACACAGAACGATAAAAACGGGTTCTTTTCTTGGGGAGTTGAAGTTTGGCTCTAGCCGTGTGATGTGTTACTTTTCACCTTGAATCTAATTACGTACTTGAATCTTAGCCTGATTAGTTCAGTGTAACTAACATATTACTGTGTGTTTTCTAAACTATTGTGCAACCGTGTTATTTTTACACCAAAAGTTTATTGATCGAAATCAATAAACTTTTGGTGTATCAGTGACTACCCGGCTTATCATTTTTACCGACTCTCTCGCCTAGCCCCATAGAGGGCCCTACACTAACCATCTGACCGCGTGGCGCAAGACGCCAGGCCTCAAAAGTCACACTAGCTGAGTAAGAGAGCTCGACGACGTCGAGTGACGTGACGCCAGGTGTCGTGCCCTCCGGGAGTGACCTCAACCCTCACAACACGACGTCACGAGTGACGCCGACGCGTCCCTCCCGTTAGCGTGAGGGACCTCGAAGTGCCTCCGCTATCAGGCTACCTCTCACATCTCACCTCTCTATTTAACAGAGTAAAGGAACCTCCTGCTCGGCGTGCGACGCGATAGCCGGCTCTTCTACACTCCCTGGTGTCCGCCGGCCTGCCTACCTGCTTACCTGCGTACCTGCCCGGTCCTGTCTTGGTCCTGGTCCTGACTCCTCCTATCCTGAGCATTCCACGTCGAGTGAAGCCGACCCCTTAACCCTCCTTGCCTTTTATACTCTAACTATACTCTAAACCTTAACCTTTTTATACCTTTTTATTTTAATTGTTATCAACGCTTAGCTCCGAGGAGCCAAGCGTTACGTTACAGTCTTTACACATCTACTTTTGTGAAAAAACCTTAAACATCGTAATACCTACTTTATTATATTAATTGCATTCCACAGAATACATTACGGCAAGTTATTACCTAAATCATATGAATATAAATAATAAAACAATATGAGCAGTGCTATAGCCTAATAGCGTGACCGTCGGACTGCCAAGTCATAGGTCCCGAGTTCGAACCCAAGGCACGCCTCTGACTTTTCGGATTCATGTGCGTATTGTATAATTATCACTTGCTTCAAAAACGGTGATGGAAAACATCGTGAGGAAACCCAGCATGCTTGAGAGATATTTCTTGGCAGCCTGTAAAAAGCCAAGTCAGAGGCCCATGGGCGACTTTAAAACTCTGACACCAGCTATCTAATTACGCAACACATTTTCGTAAACGATTCCGATTAATTTGTTTCATTTTGACAGTTCAACAACATTCATTGCGTTATTTACGTTGCTGAGCAGAATTTATTTTCTAACTTTTGAAGCAATGGATTAGAAATTTGTTTCAAAGCGATTCAGATTCCGATTGATCATGTATTACGTAATTAGGGTACAGGTTAGTTACAAAAAAATTTATACAATACAGTATAAACATAATTAACTTGCTGTTTTTTCATGTCATAGAAAATTCATAGTCTCTTAACATCATCAATCTACTCTTAACCTAATACATATTATAGAAAAACAAGCATTATAAACAACCTGTAGGTTGGATCCGCCATCGCTATTAACAAACTCAATCTCCGAAACGGTATCAATCCAATCCCAAAATTAAACTCTGCCAAAAAAAAAAACAAATTAAAGAAGACATACAAATAAAAAGTATCCTTCCAAAATCCATCACGGAATCTAAATATTTATCAAACCCATACTTTACGGTACCAAACACAAATAATGTTGCTTATTTATATCGAATCCTGTCATTTGAGTAGATAAATAAATAACATTACGCGCGCCAGTGGAGCCGAAAATTGCTCTGTATACATCGTCCCCAGCGGTTTCATTTGCAAAATAATCTTTTGCTGGCTGGTACTTGGTATTCAGTATACCTATGTTTGGTTGAAGGTCTGTTTATATCTAAGAACACAGAATATGTTTTGATAAAGAAGGGTTTTTGGGTTTTCATGTGAAGTTTGGGGTCTGGTATCTGTTTTTCAGGTACTATTTCTAATAACTTTAGTAAAATATGACATGTTATATCATCAAAAACAAAGGTTTGATCTACGATAAAAAAGCCTGATTATTTATATATTATTACGATGGGAAGTTTTTTTACATCAATTTTGGTATTGAACATTTTCTGACTATTTTCATACCTGTATGCATATTTTGGTATTATTATCATTCCGATTATTATTAGAATTTATCCCAGACCCTGGAATAAGTAAAAAAGTAATTTAGTTATGAACAAAATCAAATGTACAGATTTCAGATTCAAAGATTTCGGAAAAAGAGCGTAGGTAGGTACTTAAAAAAAGAAACAAAACAAAAATTATAATAATTGAAGCCAGGCTGAATTGGATGCAAATTCAAATTTAAATTCTTTATAATTTACATTGCTCAACACAAAACATTAAATAAAATATATTTGCCATAAGATGCAAAGAGCAAACTCCCTTTTTATCGTGGGTTCCTAGGTCTGATACCCGAGTAAGTCGGGTAAAGCATTATCTCCCAATACCCAACCTAAAGGTAAAAATCGTCTGATAAGAATGAGATTTGCATTTAAAACCTCCTTCATGGTTTTGCTTAGCCCGCAAAACAATGAAGCCTAAACCTCAGTTGCTAACGAACCTTAACAAAATACTACACAACGAAAGCTGAAACGATAATTTACATCGATGATACAGCAATACCAATCACAACACAGATGAGTGCAAAAGCACCACTCTCCACAATGGAATGTGAAAAGCTCTGAAAACATGAGATTAAAGAAACTATATGGAGGAATGAAATACTCTTAGCCAGTGGTTGACAAATATGGATGGTGACCCACTGCACACTGGTGGGTTGAGAGCGAATATTTCGTAGGCCTTGAATTTATTAACTACATAAATACCGAAATAAATTAGAAGCATCAAACTCATTGCGATTAAAAGTCACTAAAATGAAATTGTCGTCAATTCCATATCTCTTTCTCATTGAAATAGCACTCTTTGTATTTAATTAAGTATTAAAATGTTCGATTATAACTGAATCAATAAGAAGTCTTATTTGAACAGTCTTTTATTCATATAGTTAAGTATGCCCCTTTTTTACCCCTTTTTTTTGATAGGTACCTCTTATCATTTAGAAGTTTTTGTTACGTTGGTGGTGATACAGTCAATTTTGGGAATCACTGCTCTAAGCAGGAGCAAAAGATTCTGTTCTGTCGTACCTAAATCATGCATCCATATCCGTATGTCCAGCGGATGTCCATCGCCTAGTTATGATGATGATAAATAGTGAGTTTTTCCTATATTGATTTTGTTTTGTCCAACAATGGACTTAGTTTGGGCACCTAAAGATAGTAAATTATTATTAATTCAAGTCTTATTGTATCTCTCTTGACTTGCCTCTACAGCAAAAAGTCATTGATAATTCGAAGTGTATAGAGTGCCGCGAGTATTTTTGTGGCACTCTAGTGTCGCTGTCTCGGCCCGGCTAGGGTGCCGTGAGCGTTGCATTGTCACTGTCACTTGTTATTTAGGTTTGGTTAGGTTAGAACTGTGACCACACAACGCACGAGCCGAGCGAGCGTAGCGAGCGGTGCCGCGGTAGCGGCCGGCGAAGTGCCAGGGTCCGTTTAGGCACAAGAGAATGTAATGTTTTGGGAATGTGGTGTTTTACAGCGATCTAACCTCGACAATCAAACAAAATACCAAGTGACGTGACTTAGTGATAGTGACAATGACAATCCAATGCTTGCGGCACTTTGGCCGGGCCGAGGCGGTGTTACTAGGGTGCCTGTAGTGGCACTTTATCCGATAGGGATAGAGTGCCACTGGCACTCTATACAATGCCTTGATAATTATTCTAGTCATGCATGAGTTTTTAATCCGATTGTTCGAAGTGAACCTTTTGTTTCAATATTATCTGTGGCAATAACAACAACCGATGATTTATGAAGCATCTTTGTTTCTAGCTAATGCTGCTTGTCAATCAGTTTTATTAACGAATTTTGTGAAGGAAAAATTTATGGACGGTGACGGAAACAAAATATTTGTATTTGGCCCCTTTATGGTTCCGTACCTGAAGGGTGCCAATCGGAACTCTATTATTAAGCCTCTGCTGTCGATCTGTCTGTGATTGAGCTGCATCTCATGAACCGTATAGGTAGACAGTTGAAATTTTCGCAGATTATGTGTTTCTATTGCCGCTATAACAAAAATAAACATAAAATAAAGTTAAATATTAAGAAACTTGTAATTTTTGCTAAATATTGTACGTGGTACGGTCCAGACTTGCACTTGACCGTTTTTTTTAATTACTGTTATGATTATTTTGTATTTAATTCAAGCATAGATACATCAATTTACGCCAATGTATGAGATATCATCTACCTAGCCTTTTCCCCAACTATGTTGGGATCGGCTTCCAGTCGACCGGATGCAGCAAAATACCAGTATCTTACATGGAACGACTGCCTATCTGACCTCCACAACCCAGTTACTGGGTAATACGATACCCCTTGGTAAGACTGGTTGTCAGACTTTCGGGCTTCTGACGACCCGTAACGACTGTCAAAGATCCACGATTAACAGCCAGGACCAACGGCTTAACGTGCTTTCCGAAGCACGGCGGGGTATGTAAAGATGGTCACCCATCCACGACCAACCGCGGCAAGCGTAGCTTGACCTGAACGATTGACCCGTGCGGGTGTTATTACTTAGCCACAAGCCCCTCTCACGCCAATGTATGAGATAGATAATAAATGTAGAAACTAACATTTCACTATCCATACTTCCTACTCAACATGTTTCATCCACGTTCATACACCAGGGTCATATAAATATAATATGCGCGCCCGTAGCAAGTATGAATGATTCAGATGAATTACATTCAAGCTATGTTTGGAAAGATAACTTGAACGTTATTATAATAATTTATGAAGTAAAATACATTGTTTTATGTTTGCAACTGTTAGCATTTCTGTTTACTTGCAGTACGTTTGTAGATTTCTTAACTAGCCTTGGTCTTGAAAAAGCCTTGTAGGTAAATGAGGCCATTTAAAGGCAAACTCGCGAGTCTAGTAGCCAGATTAGTCATTATTCAAACCATCTACTTAAATTGTAGTCTACTTCGTTTATGCGGAGAGCGGAGAGGAGCGGAACAGAGCTGTTCCAATATAAACCAAAGGAATTGCATAAAATCTCCGCTCTGGTTCAGTGGACTGGGATTTGCGAACTTGTTTAAAAATTTATACAAAACCGTGAAGCGAAACGAGGTAACGGAGCAGGAAACCGGAGCGGGGAAGCGGAAAAAATCTGGCGGCGGGGTAATGCAGCCTGCTCAAATTACTCGTCGCGTGAACTCGGCTTAGCTCCGCACAGTCCGCAATTGCGCTCCGCACTACCTCGCTCCGCATCAATGGACAGACACAGTCCGCAACTCTACTCCGCATTACTCCCTCACTCCGCGTCAATGGCCAGGCTTCCTTAGCCTCCAGTGTAGTGACTAGTCTGCCCTACACCTACAATAAATTTTCGCAATTTTTTTATTGCGCAAAGACTGAATAAATTATTGTCATGCAATAACATTGACGACATAAACTTCGATGTTTAAAAAAGTCCAGTAAAGTATCGTGTAAAATATTGTGTAATCCTACACGATGCAATGAAAATATTGTGCAATAAAATTGAAACTTGCTTAAAAAATTGTTTTCATTACTGTGAAATCTTCAACACTAACCGCAAACGGTCAAAAACGTTGCAAATTTCATGGTATTGCGCAATAATATTGTGGGTGCTGGCTTAGGAAATTACGATTTGCCTTGTTTTGTAATACGAACAAAACCTAGAGCAGTGACAGCCTAGTGATGTGACCGTCATACTTTCAAGACACATCTTTTTGTTAATTTACGGTTTTTTCTATTTGTATTTATTTTTTACTAATAATTGTTGTTTATTTATTTATTTATTTATTTTGTAATCCCCTAATGGGATTTATGTGTCCGTAGGTATGTCCGTGGCATCACAGCGGGCCCTATCAGAATACCAGCGCTGCGGTATTTATTTTTTAAGTATCGCAGCATTATGCTGAGATAGTGGCCTTTTTGGCCTCGCACAGGTCGTTAATAGTTTTTAATTTTAATTTTTGGTTAATTTGAACTCGTTTAATTGTTAGTTTTAGATGCTCCTTTTAGTTTTATTTTTTTTATTACTGTTTGTATTTCCTGTGCGTGTCCCAAATAAAATATTTTTCTTTCTTTCTTCTTTCTTCTTTCTTTACATAGGTCTCGAGTTCAAACCCAACGCACGCACCTCTGACTTTTCGGATTCATGTGCGTATTGTATAATTATCACTTGCTTCAAAAACGGTGAAGCAAAACATCGTGGGGAAACTGGCATGCCTGAGAGATATTTCTCGACGGCATGTGAAGCCAAGTCAGAGGCCCATGGGCGGCTTTTAAAACTCTGACATCACGCAACACATTTTTGTAAACGATTCCGACTAATCTGTTTCCTTTTTAACCGACTTCCAAAAGGAGGAGGTTCTCAATTCGTCTGTATGTTTTTTTTTTTTTTTTTGTATGTTTGTTACGCGATGTCTCCGACAATTGTGAACCGATTTTGAAAACTTTTTTGTTTGAAAGGGTATGCTCCCGAGGTGGTCCCATATAAATTTTATTAACTTTACTTGGATAGTTTTTGAGTTAGCTTCAATAATACGTATTTTTCCCACTTAGTTTATATGGATGATATAATGATACTTCCAATCACTGTTATTTACATAGCAGGTTAGTGGTATTCGAATTTGTATGGAATAGGTACCACAACTAAAAAGTGCAAAATAAAAACTTTTTACAAAAAAAGAACAACCGACTTCCAAAAAAGACACTACAAAGTCAAAAATAACTTTAATTTCGGAAGTCGGTGGCAAAAAACGAAAGTTCAAAACCAAATGCACCGACTTCCGAAATTAAAGTTATTTTTGACTTTGTAGTGTCTTTTTTGGAAGTCGGTTGTTCTTTTTTTGTAAAAAGTTTTTATTCAGTTAACAATATTCATTGCGTTAGCAGATTTTTTTTGAACTCATTCATGAAGCATTGGATTAGCAATCTGTTTCAAAACTATTCAAATTCTGATTGATCGTTTATAACGTAATTAGGGTGCTGGCTAGCCACAAACCACACGAAAACAAGAATAAGAACTACATTCTTTAAGTCAGGAAATCCAACTACTCGTATAACTTGATGATGATAACAAAACGAATTTTCCGTTTCAACTGATCCTAGTTGCTTACATAACCACCAAAGCTGATCAAACATGATCACTATTCAATACTAAATCTGCCAATCACTTACAACTCCACCTACATAAATACATGCAAAAGCTACATAAATACAGCCACAGTTACAGCTAGTACGCTGCATATTTTATAAGTCCATCCATCTGCTCAAACGGAATACTAAATGTAGGTAATGAAACTGACAAAGTGATATTTGAAAGCTATTCCGGATTTCACGTGTTTGAATTTGAAAATGTCAATGTAAATGTGTGTTTTAGGAAAGTTTTAATGGAATAGATTAATTTCTTAGTGTTGTAATTAGTAGATTACGTTGTTAATGTAGGCTGATTAACAGAAGTGCAAACAATTTTTGAGGATTTTTTTTATGATACGGGCATATTCATTCTTAGTACAACATCTGAACACTTCCTGCATGACAGTCGTCAAAAAATGAATTGTTATCGTTACCAAAGGTATTAATCTGTGCCAAAGGTTACTATTTTGATAGAAATTAAGCCATTTAATATTGACATTAAAAATGCGTAAAGCCGACTGTTTCTTTTCAGTAACTATGTATTATTTCAACATGAATGATGTAGGTAATCAATACTTTGTAACGATAAGCGTGTCCGTGGAGTTTCTTGCCCGTTCTTCTCCATAGGAACATACTACGCTTTGGAACGGGCAACTAGTTTCATCTTTCTGACTGACCGACCCCTTGACAATTTTAAAGTGCTTGTAAATAATTTAATTGAAATAAACGCTTTGAGTTTGAGTTTATGATAAACTCTGGTATGAAAGTAAAATACAGAACTTCCGTGTTTTCTCTTCCGTGGTTCAGTTCAATATTAACCGTATAAACTACGCTTGTAGTTCAAGTTTAACTAGCAAACCCTCTTAGATTATGTAAGTTTGAGTTTGTACTTGCGGTATCCTGTTCCTGTTGCTTATGATCTTTTGGATGATTTCAAGGATTTATTAAAGCAGAAGGGTTACCATGCACTCCGTATTCAAAAAGTGAAATGTAATTCGAAGTGCCAAGCGATTTTGAACCATATGCGGTGTAACTGTTACTGCCCTGGACTTAAACATCCCAGTCTAAGGAAGTCACAATGTTGCAGGACCTGTATTTCCAAATGACAGTAGTCATTTGTTTCAGCAACATCATTTTAGGGTCGCGCCACACCTGCCGAACGTTCCGCGGCGGAACGTTCCGTCGCGTCATGTTTGCTTGCATTTCTATGGACGTAACGTTCGGCTGATGTGTAGCTTTCAATAGGTAACTTGAAAAACATTAGGAGCCTATTCAACCAAACCATCCGCCGCGGAACGTTCGGCAGATGTGGCGCGACCCTTACACTCGGGATACATGAGGCTAATTTTTCAAGCTAGGATATCAAGTGAGTAAATTTCCAGGCATACATGCATAACAATGAAGATAGTTCATGTGTACATGAGGTCAGATTGACTAACTTGCTAGCTTACTAGTACAATTTTGCTATCCTAGCTTGAAAATCTAGGCTCTTGTAATCCGGGCTTTAGACACACTACAGTCACCATCTTTCCCAAAATTCTAATTAACAGTCATAATTAGCCTATTAATGTTTCCACTGCTGGGACACATGCCTCCTCTCTGTGAGAGGGAGTGGGCTGTAATCCACCACGCGGGCCCAGTGCGGGTTGGTAGATGACATATATCTTCGAATTTTTGCTTCTAAGACATGCCGGTTTCCTCACGATGTTTTCCTTCACCGTTTTGCCGCCACCGAGCAGCGGTGATGAAATTATTTACACAAAGTAAAGCGCCTGCTTGGGTTCGAACCCACGACCTACAACTCATAAGTCGGGCCCGTTACCACTTGGCCACTACTGCTCTTAATTAACAGTAATCTCTTCTAAATCCTAAACTCCTTTTATTCTAAAATAACCTTACCATCATTTTCCTTCACAACAAACAAAAACCTACCTACACCATTCTCCTCCATAAAACACAAAACACATTGTACTCCCAAAAAACACCAGTAAAACTCCATTCTAAGCGAAATAAAACAACTTTTTATATTCAGAAAACACTTTAACTTCTAAAGTACTGTTCCCGAACTTGGCTGTCAGAATAGGTGTTTCATATAATGAGGCTTGGACCACGGTACTTGTATTAAAACTTTTCTTGTTATACCTGCTTTGTGTAAACAGTTGGGTATAGGTGGAAGTTTGAGAACCTGGACAATGAGGTCAATGGCATGAGTATGTATTGATTGAGCACTAGGGTTCCATGTAGATATGATTTTTGTGAAACTGGTTAAGCTAAATTCACTGAAAAGTTGAAGTTGTAAGGAAATTCGAAAATTCCTCATCCTCCTTTGAAAAGGGAGGATCCCCTCAGCAAGATGGGTGTTGCGTCTAGTGAGCTACTGCGTGACCATTGTTGTCGGTTTTCTGTATATGTTTTTTTGCTTGCGTGATGTAGGATTTTTGCGTAACGTTAGGAGTAATTGTAGTTAGTATGTAGCGTTATAGATGCCACCACAGTGTCTTTCTACCAGGTGACTTTTCAAGGCCATATTAGATGGTGGCTTAAGCCTGTAATGAGATGCATTGACATTTTTGCGCGAGATTACGACTTTAACTTAAAAGTCGATGCGTTGTTTACAGGTGTAGCAATCAAGGAAATGAAGCAGATATTCACAGTTTTTTCTACTTTGTGATCGAAGGCATTTTCATTAAGCCACAAAATTTTAACCGATAAAGGCGACACCGTGTCCATTTGTACACGGCAGACGCCAAAACATCTCCGTCAAGCCCCACCGTGTACATTTGTACACGGCAGACGCCAAAACATCTCCGTCAAGCCCCACCGTGTACATTTGTACACGGCAGACGCCAAAACATCTCCGTCAAGCCCCACTGTGTACATTCGTACACGGCAGGTGCTCGCAGCTTTTATCACAATTTTTACCCGACTGACCCAGAAGGAGGGTAATGTTTTTCGAGAGTATGTATGTATGTATGTCTATTTCTTTGGCACGCTCTGTAGCCTAAACGGCTTGATGGATTTTAACATAAGAGGTGTCGTTAGATTCGTCTTGTACAGCGCCTCCCCTCGTATTATGTAATATTTTTGTGTTATTGTTTTATTTTACTCGTATTTTTGACATGTGTATGTATTTCTATCTGATTTTATTTGTTATGTAAGACATTTGTATTGTTTCTTTTTGTTTGAATAATAATTGACATCTGTATGTAAGTATTTTATATTAAAATTTGATTTGATTGACATGTGTAAGTATGTATTTTAATTGTATCTGATTTGAATGAATTGAATGAATGTTTGAATATTTTTTATTATGTATGTGGTTAATATTTTCAGTGACCTAATGTTATGGACTTTGTCTGAAATAAATAAATTGAATTGAATTGAAAAAAAAAACTTCTCAAATTCCCATTAAAATCTCTTAATTAACATCAAACGAAACAATTTCTTAGCGCACTCTCTTCATTTCAATTTTCAACTCTCCTCATGCAAAAAATTCCTTTATGTTTACATCTCGACTATTTAGGTCACGAAAAGTTAAAGATATTTTTGTTTGAACATTTTGTTCAGTGACTGAAAACGTCAGAGCAATTCTTCCGCACATCTTCCCCCGAACCACAGAATAGTAGAGACAGAAGGTCGGTTCAATATGTTGAGCGAAAATAGGTGCATAAGTGCAAGTACACATAGACGCACACGTCTATCTCAGTTTAGCATAACAGTGTATAATGCTACCACTGCTGAGACACAGGCCTCGTCTCTATGAGACGAGGCCTGTGTCTGCCCACTCCCGGGCAGAAATCCACCATGCGGGCCCATTTGGTGGATGTCACCCGTCTTCGAATTTTTGGTTCTAGGACATGCCTGTATTTCTCACGATGTTTTCCTTCACCGTTTTGAGAGCAGTGGCATAAAGTAAAGTGCCTGCTTGGAGTTCGAACCCACGAACATAACTTGTAAGTTGACGTCACTGCCCCACCATAGCTTCTTATCTCATTTTATCTCAGCACAATGCCAGTCGCGAGTGCGCTTGCACTCGCTGCACGTGGAGCGTTTCTATGTGAGCGTCTGTTTTCACTCTTCGTATGAAGTCGACCTTCTGTAAGTACTATTCTATGTCTGAACGCATTTGGTAGGAAAAACACGCTAGAGATAATGTGAAAATAATTTTCAACAACACCTCCAGGTTTTTACCTGGCTGCACTGATGGAGATGGTTTCAAAAGTATTTCTGTAAGTGTAGGTTGATTTAAATAATGTGTGTGGCAGCAAAGCTCTTAAAGCAAATGGACAGTTGAATGTGGGGAATGAGAGAAAAGTAATCTGGTATATTATTTAAAATAATGCGAGCAAAATAATAAACACAAATGAATAAATGAACATGAATATTTGTTTTACCAATTTTTTACCTACAGAGAATTTACTATATGGAGTCTGAGAACTAAAGTCTCTTTACACCCATCTAATAACCGAAGTAATTATGATTAATAATTAGAGTAATTCATTTGAATAGCGAAATAGCACATCTGCCTGTAATGTGCCACTTCTGGGACCCAGGTTTCTCTGTGAGAGGAAATGGGCTGTTGTCGACTACGTGGGCCCAGTGCATGTTAGTAGACATTCATAAGTTCTATGTCAACCCATGGATTGGGATTGAGCTCATGAATGTTGCTTTGGCACAGATGCCGTAGTTTAGAACCTCTTAGAATTTCTAAGCTACACAACGGATTTTGATGCAGTTTTCACCATAATTTAGATAATTTATTTCGGAAACTTTAAGTTTTTAATACATTAATATTAAACTTACAAATAGCACAGAAATCTCGATGTTTTGTCAAGTCGCTATTGCACCCGTGTGCAGTAGGGGCGGGTCGCTAGTCTATACTAATATTACAAAGAGATAGTTTTTAAGTTTGTATGTAGGAGGTAATCTCCGAAACTGCCACTTGGATTTGCAAATACTCTATTTGCATTGGATAGCCCAATTCTTGGGGAAGATTATAGGCTCACGGACGAAGCCGTGGGCAAAAGCTAGTAGGTAATAAAATGGACCAGTTTCATTCTTTCAGTTGACCTAAAAAGTCATTTGTCCTGGATGTTATGAGCAGTAGTTTAATGCTTTTATACAACTGCGGTCAGCAAAATTAGTCTACAGAGTTTGTTGATTATGATATACGACGGTAGTTTTGAAACTACTGTGTGGTTTATAGTGTAGGGGTTGATAAGGACTGTTTATATGGCTTTATTGGAATTTGAGGGGATCGTGGCTAATAACAGCTGCAAGGGTCTACTTTTCATTACATACTGAGACCCCTCCGTGCCTCGGAAAGCAGGCTAAGCTGCTGTCATTCGTACGTCTTTGACAGTTGTTACGAGTAGTCAGAAGACCCAAAATTCTGACAACCAGTCTTACCAAGAGGTGTTACCCAGTAACTGAGTTATAGAGGTCAGACTAAGGAGTCGCTCCATGCTAAATAGGTACTGGTTACAGCACCCGGTTACACTGGAAGCCGACTCCAGCCCAACATGGTTGGGAAAAGGCTAGGCAGATTGATAAGACTGTTTTATTGAATACTGTCTGACTTGGGAGTAAAGAACTCTCGAGTGAATAGCTTACTGGCAAGCATGCACTAAAGTCAACTTCATCATTGTTTACCATAAGGTGAGATAGTGGATACACGAGCCTATTAGACTAAATTAAATAAAGAACTGTACTTGATGAACAAAAACCTCTTTACCAACCAAGTACTGCTTTAGTTTGAGTCTATAAAAATCCACCAGAATACAGTTCGCGTCAAATAACTTTGCCGCTCAGAAGTTAGGATGTGCATGCGTGCTGGCATGCGCGCTACTGTTTTTAAAGCAAGGTTGACTACTGCGCAGTCATTTGTAGTCTACTTAAGAGCGGCAAAGTTATTTGACTCGAACTGTACAAAGCTTAGTTTAAAGCGTAGACCATGTCAACCCGTCTACATCAACAAACTTTCAACCACAAGCTGAAAATGTTTGGTCAAACCATAATTTGTTAAACGCAGTCCGCTTTTCCATTTAAAATTAGCATCTAAATCCGTACAGGCATCAGATACGCTTGCATAACTGCGAACAACTTGTTGTGGCAAAAATACGCTGCCCCCAATTATTTTCAACTACATTCCACGATTTCGCTTGCTTGAGTTTAAAATTACGTCCATCACTTTTAAGTTGGCTTTTGCTGGATTTTGGGAACAAAGTTACGTATTTTTATGCTTTCCTCTTGGTTTTTAATTACTTTGTTTTTGAGTACGCTCTTGGCTTTAGGTGAATTAAAATATGGGTTAGAGTCTAACTCATATTAGTATAGATGAGAACCCATTACGGTCTAACCGTTAGACCATAATGGGTACTCATCCATACTAATATTATAAATAGGAAAGTACCTATGTAAATATCTGTCTGTCTGTTACCATTTCACGTCGTAATGTCAAATTTGACACACAGGTAGTCCATTGCCTGAGCTAGGACAAACGATACTTAATTCCCGGTAGTACGTTCCCGTGGAATATTCTCCGCTCAGCAAGCGGGCGAAGGCAAGGGCAAAACCTAGTCCATAATAATTAGATATTGCTGCGCGCGGAGTGACTGCGTATACATTTGTAAAACTTATAAGCAATATCATTTTGACTAATATACTGCGTCCGGTTAGACTGGAAACTGATCCCAATATATGTAGTTGGAAAAAGGCTAGGCGGATTGATTTTGACTTTGACTATAAATAAGTATAATTATACAATGTGGAGACTACCATACAACAAAAAATTTAAATACTTAAGAGTATTTTGGAACTGTGAAATAAATTCTAGCTTCGAAATAAAAAAATGCGTTATTCAAACAAATTAAATGTAATGTATGCCGAATCCACCCTAAGCCTATAAATTCCGTTTATCCAACTAGGCCTTGGGTGAATTCTCGGGCATACATTTCAGAATATCCACCTTAGGGTGGATTTTTGGGGTGGATAAACGGAATAGCCCCAGCCGACTCTGAATTTTGCCAAGCTATAATAACTAAACTATTGAATATATTCAATAGAATTTTTGTATACAGAATGGGAACGTCATTACGGACACGCCGTTGAATTTTTCGTTGTATTGTCGTCTCCACCTTGTATATCTACCTAGCCTTTTCCCAACTATGTTGGGGTCGGCTTCCAGTCCAACCGGATGCAGCTGAATACCAGTATTTTACATACAGCGACTGCCTATCTGACCTCCACAATCCAGTTACTGGGTAACACGATACCCCTTGATAGACTGGTTCTCAGACTTTCGGGCATCTGACGACCCGTAACAACTGTCAAAGATCTATAGATGACAGCCTGGACCAATGGTTTACTGTGCTTTCCGAGGCATGGAAGACCTCGTTACGTAAAGATGGTCTCCCATCTACGAACCTATCCCGGCAAGTGTAGCTTAACCTGATGGATCGACCCGTGCGGCTGTTATTACGTAGCCACGGCCTCCTCTCTATTGTATAATTTGAATATATAACTATCTAGCCATATTCTACGTACTTCGTATGGTTATAAATAAATAAAAATAAAATTCATTTAATTCAGGCAATTCCCATATTACATAAAATATACAGAATAGATCACAACAGATAAATAGTAAAATGTCAATACAATTAAAATAGGTACAAACTATCAAGGTCACTGAATTATAAGGGTATCTTTTTCATAAACAGTAATTAACATTTACTTTATCATATTATTCCTATTCTTTTCTAAGTTCAATTATTCCGAATCTCTTTAAAAATCATACCTAAACAATTTCCCACATTCTGACTTCAGTAATATCAGACTTCACACTTATATCGATGCTCACGTTACAGGGCGAAGCGGACGCCAGATAGTGATATCCAATTTACAAGCCTGTTGGTTCATGTTGAACGTACAGACGGACAAAGCAGATATAGAGTCGGTGATGTGGAAAATAACATAGGAGGGGCAGTAATGACTATTTCATATTGTTACCTTTTGAGGGTTTTGTTTTGAAGGATTATTTTGGGTATAAGATGATATTTTTATGATTTTGAATTGAATTGGATTCAAAAGTTACATTTAAAACATTATTTATACAGGGTGGCAGGGACATCGACGCGAAGCCGGTTACCATGGATTCAGTACATGGTTCTGAACACCCCTGCGTTGAAATTTTTCGTCGGCTATTAAAATAAAAAACAGCTGTTCCATACATTTTGACCGCGTAGGTATTGCACTTTTCTATGAAACAGCAGATTTTTTTTTTAATAACCGACGAAAAATTTCAACGTTCAAAACCATGTACTGAATCCATGGTAACCGGCTTCGCGTCGATGTCCCTGCCACCCTGTATAGTGGGATGTAAAGCATTTACCGCAATATCATGATAACAGTGTCCAAAAGACGATACTGATGTTTATCTGACCAGCTTACGTTGAGAAGAAATCACATACTTACTTAAATACTCCAGAAAATACTTAGCACTATTTTTACATGTTCTTAAAGGGTTATTTCCCGTGATTTGTTATCACAAATTAACTCTAAATCTGCATAATCCTCCTCTCACATCTGTTTCCGTCGTATATTCCGCGCCAGTGGCTCGCAGGCACGCACTCGTTACTCTGTCTACTTCTGAGTTAATTCATGCTTTTAGAGATTTTATAACAACGTCAGATTATTAAAATTTATTTTAACCAAGCAGCCGTGGAATAATGTAACGTGATTTGAGTTTACAAAGCATTTTATTCCGACTTAAAAGAGTCAGTACGGATAGACTGATGATAAAAATCTGTCAATCTCACGAAGAATCATCAAATAACTTGGAGGGCATGTCAGACTCTTACTGACTAAAACCCTCCCGTGTTCCTACAGTTGCCTGTACGTTGCCAGGGGCCACGGTATCCCTTTAGGAGTTTCCCGCAACCCCGGCAGGCATCGGCCCTAGCGCACCCCGTCAGTTGTGCTGACATCTCTTTCAGACGCGCGTGGAACACAACGCGCCGTGACCCGGACCTAGGCCTTATCGGACGGCGAGCTACCCATTGCTCCCCGTCCGCAAGCCCTTGGAATCACTTCACAATTATATTGCACAAACTTTTTAAAATACTAGACAAAAATACTGTATACATTACGGGTAAAGTGTTATTGGGTTATACCATCCGGAATTTCTTAGTAGCAATCCGGAGTCAGGTTTTGTGCCCGGTTGATGGCAGTAGGCTCGCCTCCTGTCACATGAGACTTAAACATAACCGGCGTAATGTACCCAGGAAACCTCTGTCTTACCTTTCAGGGAAAACAGTTGATATGTTCATGATTATATTAATTCTGAACGTAGAATATATCGAAACTGATTACTTACTCAGAAACGTTCAAGAAAGATAGGTACTACCACCAAGTTTATAGCCACGGAAACAACCAACCGTGTTCATTTTCCGTAAACCACACGTTATCTTAACCGCAGGAGCCACGTTTCTGAACAACACAACTGTGGTAACGCGTGCTCCGGAAACAAGCCACTGAAGGGATGTAACGTAAGTTGTGGTGTCAGATCGTAGTACAGATGTAGCATAAAATCTTAATTACAAACCAAAAACTAACGCTTTTATAACATACTCTTTTCCTTTTTAACACAAAACAATATTTTTCTCAAACATGCTTGAAAATTCGAACATTATTTTGACAATCTATGTGTGCCTCGGCTTCGCCTCGGCCCACATTTTCACGATCGTCCATCAATGCCCCAATTGCTGGCCGCGAAAGTAATGTACGATTAATTTTAGAACCATAAAACGAACTGGTGGTTTTTTTTTTAAATTAAACTAGTGTGGGACACTAGAATAACTATCATATTTCCTATTTAGACAGCGCGCAGCGCCGCGTTGAAAAATCACGTACATAAAAATATTCGAAGTTTTAAATATGGAAAAAAACGGGCCGGTACGCCGTAGAGTTTCCGCTTCATTGAACTAGAAGCTCTCAGTTCATATCCGCCGATACTAACCGGGAAATGCATAACCCAGAATTTAATAAAACTTATTGGATTCCGCTATTTGCAAAAAATAAAGTAGAAGAAAAGATTTTTGCATTTAGGTCTATTAGAATGGGTAACTACGTTTCGTTCAGCAGTAAGTATCACATTTTTAAACAAGTAAATGTATCCTTGTCTAATTATTATCTCCTTTATTTCATTTAATTACTTATAAATTGCATTTTTAAATATATTAAAATATAAAACATTTAAAAATATAAAATATAGTACCACCTGTATCAGGGACAGTGTCCAAGCTACCGCGCCGCTTAGGGCTCCAGAGAGAGTAACCTCCTAACTATGCGAGCCGTGTCCAGAAGTACCGCTTTCTGAATCAAGCCCTTGATCCAGCTGCACAACGATAGCCTCCTCAGGTGTTAATCGAGGCTCTTGGCTATTAAGCCATTGGCTGACCCGACATCCGATCGCTGAGTCGGAATTTAGACTCAGCGATCGGATGTCGGGTCAGCCATCACCCACAGCCGACAACCTCGCGAGCCAGGTCAAGATATTTGATTTGTTTATCTTTCTCGGCTTTCAGGAGGTTCCCGTCATACGGGACTGTTATGTCAATATTATTTGAGTGACTCACTCAAATAATATTGACATAACACTATATTTACTCTATGCACAAAATACCCCAAAATTTAATAAAAAACCAATTGGATTTCAGTTTTTTATTTTAATAAAAGCCTATTGAATTCCGTACTTTGCAAAAAAAGCGACTAGCTATGTTTTTTTTTTTGTTTAGCTCGGGTAGACAGTACAGGGTTTTGCATTTCATTATCAACGATTTTGAAGTAGCAGCAGTATCAGATTTTAAAATGACAATGCATATTCCAGAATTTAATAAAAACCTATTGGATTTCGCAACGAATTTTTGTAACAGAAATACTCGCGATATTTTTTTTTTTTGTCATTTAGGTTGGGTTTGTCAACGAGTTCGAAATAGCTTTTGAAGTTACACATTTTAAAATGAAAATTGAAATAACTTTATAAAAAAATGGGACGTGGCTGTGTCGTGGACACGGCCATGTCTTTTACGCGAATACGTGTACGTTACGAGTAATATTTTCTTTGATCCTTTAGCTATCGATTGGAGTAATTAAATTTTGGATTTATATGATACATAGTACAACATCAAACTGTATCACTCGATTTTATTATCATCAGTTTTTGAAGTGAAAACTTCTTTAGGCGCTATTGATCACTTTTTGGGATGTATAAAAAATGTTAAACTCGCGTCAGGTGTCACGTGACCTGGAGAGAGAGTAGAATTGACAGCGCACTCTGTTTTATTTTTTTGGAATTGTTTTAATGGAGCTACAGCTTTCGTTCTTGTACTGACAACAGCCACATAAATTCCTGACATTTTCGTTAGATGACGTTACTTAGTTTTCACGTCCATCGGCAGTCTCCAAAGACTGCCCCGCATGTTTTTTTTAATTGCTTCCCACTATGCAAGCACATTTAAAGACGTAATCCCGTTACGCTAAAGTGACATTGGAAAAGAAGTCCAGTAAAAGAATTAATAATCGACCAAACAATTTTTCTTTTACGCCATTTCCCAACTAATAAACATTATATTAAATAAGTCATATCAATTATATTAGTATTCAGCTGCATCCGGTTACACTGGAAGCCAACCCCAGCATAGTTGGCAATAGCCTAGTCAGATAATGAAACATTGAGTCATATCAAAATTCATAAACATAATACAGTAATTATTGTGTTTCCTTGAATTAATCATTTCTGAGCACTACAGCTACAAATTTTCTTGAATATACAAATTCTACAAGCCACATAAATAAATTAGGCAGTGTATAGAGTGCCACCATTGGCACTCTATCCCTATCGGATAAAGTGCCACTACAGGCACCCTAGTAACACCGCCTCAGCCCGGCTAAAGTGCCGCAAGCATTGGATTTTCATTGTCACTGTCACTAAGTCACGTCACTTGGTATTTTGTTTGATTGTCGAGGTTAGATGGCTGTAAAACACCACATTCCCAAAACATTACATTCTCTTGTGCCTAAACGGACCCTGGAACTTCGCCGGCCGCTTCCGCGGCACCGTGCTAGCGTGGTCACAATTCTAACCTAACCTAACCTAAATAACAAGTGACAGTGACAATGCAACGCTCACGGTACCCTAGCCGGGCCGAGGCAGTGACACTAGAGTGCCACAAGAAACTCGCGGCACTCTATACACTTCGAATAAATTATTTAAATATACCTTTGCATAACACAAAATTTTAATATTCCGACTTACTACTCTATACTAAAGGCTGTGTTGCACTTATAGCTTGCATAGAGCCAAAGATGCACTGAATTATGAATTATTCAAGCCACCGGCTCTGTGGCGCCGTCACGCGGCGGTTGGTGGTATCTCCCATAATTTCATCCTTTCAAGTCTATCGTATAGGAAATGGGTGCTTATTTCGAAATTATGTGACGGTATTTAGTGGGAAACGTTATCTTTTATTTATACAGAATTGTATTCTCGTAAACGATACTTTTGCAGTTCAGTGGTTGACCCATTGTAACGTTATGTGAAAAAGCATTTGGACGGGGCATAGCCGCTTCTCATAAAGTGGAAAAACAAGTAATTATTCACCCACGCTTTGCTCAGTACTTATAAACTACATAAAAAAATGTTTTGTCATCTAAAAAAAATATGTTAAACAGTTTTATAAAATAACCAGCTGCACCCCGCGATTTCATCCGCATAATATAAGTCTTTATTCTGTGGGAATATTGGGATAACAATATCCTATACCCTAGTCCAGAGCATGGTCTACTCATGTGTCAAATTTCATCCAAATCTATTAAGCCGTTTCAGCGTGAAAGCATAACAAACACTTTCGCATTTATAATATTAAGTTAGGATTGTCTTACGAAAACCTTTGTTTATTCCAAAAGGGCAATTATAACTTTAAAAGACTAATTAAACAGCATTTGCACTTAATCAAATTAACATAATGAACAAAAATAAAATGTATTTCATTCCAGCTGGCCCAGTGATACGCCTCGCCTCTCATGCACGTGGTTGTGGGTTCAAATCCGGGCGAGTACTAATGTGACTTTCTCATATTATGTACTTTCTGTTTATCTTGGACATTACTGACATCCGTGAAGGATAAATATGCGAGGAAATCTGGACTTATGAATGTCCGGGGGGTGCTGGGTTCGATCCCCGGGTGGTGCAAAGTGTTTATTTATTTATTTATAAGTAATTACAACGGCTTGCGCAAATGACAGTAATTAACTGTTAAAACTAAGCATAAAACTTAACATATTACATATTTAACATAATTAGAAAACAAATAACAATTCAGAGATCAAATATACTCAACGATAAGAAAATTTAAGGTCTCTGCACACAGCGGGCGGGGCGGGGCGAGACGGGACGGCGACGGCGACGTGACGCTGAGCAGTTGTAATGTACTAGATACTACGGACGACTCCACACAGACCCGTCCCGCCCGGCGCGACGGTAACCGTCACGCCACGCCGCCGCCCCGCCGGGCGTGAATTCAAGTCAGAAGCGGCGGGGCGGGGCGTGACGGTTACATTTAGAATTGAGAGATTGTATTAAAGCTTAAAACTTTAACTTATAGTTTGTAACTAATAAATTATAAGTTACTTTAACTAACTTAGTTACTTTGAAATTATAACTCTTTACTTTAATTATATTCTTTCTCTCTCAATTCGCGGCGGGACGGGACGTAATCGCGCCGGCAGTGTGACCGCTCCCGTCACGCCAGCGCCCCGTCGCCGCCACGCCACGCCGCGCCCCGCCCCACCCCGCCCGCTGTGTGCAGATACCTTAAATTAAATTACATCGAATATTGTTATGCCCACCTGATGTCCACTGTAACGGTCAAACAGCCCGGAGTCTGATGTTGTGCCCAAATTAATGTCACAAAGCTCACCCCATAGCACCTGTCACATCTGTAACAATGAAATGTGGGTGTTTCTTACAGCTCCGCTCTTTACGTTTGATGTTTTGTGGATTTTGTTCTATCTGGAATTTCTCAGAAGCAACCTCTGTGGAGGTCTGGAAAGTCTGGATTTGTGCCCGGTTGATGGCAATAGACTCGCCCCCTGTTACATGGGACTTACAAATAACTGGCGAAATGTGGGTGAACCTGCTACAGGTACACCTCTGCCCAACCCTTCGGGGAAGTATGTCGTGATGTTATGTTATGTTAATCTTGCCTATCACTTCATTGGCTTCAAAATAACAAGGATAAAGTTTACTTCTGAAGCGTCTATAAAATAAGAGATATCTTTTTGAGACTAAATTCACTCGTGTGTCAAATATTATTATGTAACGTTCTACAAGTATGTCCCTGACATACTCGTAGATCAAATAGTTGAAATAATCCTAGAAAAGTACACTTTTTTTCTATTAACGAAATTATTTTGTTTATAAATTATATAAGTTACAAAACACAGGCATCCTGTTATACCAGACTTTTGTGATTTTTATAACCAATTTATCATAACCCCTCAACACATAGAGATTGAATTTTATAAGAGGTCTTCACAAATTGAATTTTCACAATTCACATTTTCAATATTTTGACAATTCATTGGTTTGAATTAATGGATATTGAATTTCCTGACACGAGCTGAAAATATATAAAAATAGGTTATACCTCTCGTGTTTTCATTTTAATATACTAAGAGAGAATTTTATAGGGAGGCGTAATTACAGGTTTGTTTTAATTAAATAAACTTTAGGATGCTGATAGGCTTTTAGGCTTAATGGCTTTTAGAACTTGATCAATTGAAAATAATTTATTTTTATTATTTTATGAAAAATATCTTTTTATTTAACCACTTAGAATGCCAATTCATCATCATCATCATGGTCAGCCTAGTAATGTTCCCACTGCTGGGACACAGTCCTCTGTGTGAGAGGGAGTGGGCTGTAATCTACCACGCGGGCCCAGTGCGGGTTGGTAGATGTCACATGTCTTCGAATTTTTGGTTATAGGACATGCCGGTTTCCTCACGATGCTTTCCTTCACCGTTTTGAGAACAGTGGTGATGAAATTATCTACACAAAGGCGCCTGCTTGGGTTCGAACATACGACCTACAACTCGTAAGTCGGGACCGTTACCACTAGGCCACCACTGCTCCCTCATTGCCATTGAATGCCAATTAAATGGTGCTTAATATCATTATCTATACAAAGTCACTTTTCATGTCTGTCTGTGTGAACGCGTTATTTGTCTAAACTATACAACGGATTATGATATGGTTTTCACCATCATTCAGAGAATTGATTCCGAAAGATCTATGTATAATACATACATATTAAACTTACATATAAAGTCGTAAAAACCGCACAGGAGCGGGTCTATAGTGTCTAATAAAATCTGTCATAAAAAAAACTCATAAATAAGTTAATTATGTTCCTTCGAATCAGAAGTGGCAATTATCATTGACATTTGGATCACAACTGGGACACCAAGAACATGGTCGCTCACCCAAACCTGACCCCACCAAGTACAGCTCAAACCCTCAATTCAAAGACCGATCTCAGTCACTACAGGACTAGTCCCGAGCAAAGAGTTTTAACCTCAGAACATATCATAATAATATCAATATGATTTCATATCGCAGTATAATTTCGTTCTGTGAAGTCTGCAAACACAATATCCTCGTATTTATGCATCGAACTGTACCAGCCTGTGCAATCGGTTGTGAAGTTATGAGCTTTGACATTTAGCTCTGGCCCTAGAGAGAGATCTGGCAGAAATATCTGACAAAATAAAATAAAAACATTGAAAAATATTACGATATGCATCATGACAAATTATGCATATCGACATGAAATGTTAAAGATAAATGTCAAATGCTACGACACTACGCGCTACGATGCTACACCGCTTCGTAGCATCGTAGCGCGTAGTGTCGTAGTATTTGACATTTATCTTTGACATTTGGCTCTGGCCCCTGAAAGAAATCTGGCAGAAAAATCTGATAAAATAAAATAAAAATATTGAAAAGTATGATATGCATCATGACAAGCGGCGTAGCATCGTAGCACTTAGTGTCGTAGCGTGTAGCGTCGTAGCACATAGCGGCCATTTTGAATTTAAAGTTACGTCACGCCCTCCACAACGAATATAGACATAAACCATCTTATTAAATAGAAAAAAGTCGCCTTTCGTGTCTGCCTGTTACGTCTCTTAGTTCTGTTCGTCTACTTAGTTCTGCTAAAATAGGCAATCGATTTTGATGATTTTTCACCATCATTTATAAATGTAGGGGCGGGTCGTTAACGTGGAATAAGCAGTGAGCCCTGCCCTTCAATCACAAACTATTGATGCAAACAGGCTGACAAAAGTGGTTATCGCCATCTCTATATAGACATCTACATTGCCAAGGCCCTCGAACACTCATATATTGCCAACCTTAGAGACGAAATTGAATTATCTCATGTGCCTTACTTTCACCTTTCAAATGCTGGTTTGAACAGACCTAACCTTTTTGCATCCACCTTTCTAGTACCCCTATGTCAAACGTAGCAAGATAAACACGTTCTATTTTTGTATCCTAATATTACATTTCTGACATATTCGCGTACATATATGATGGGATGTAAGGAATCAATGGATAAGAAAGAAAAATTGGATATTGATCAATCCGGATGACGAAAGTCTTTTATTTATTTATGGGGGATCTGGAAAATTATTGAAGTGGTAAATATTACCTAGTTAAATATTGTGTTTCTCTTGTGCAACATGACGCTTTTAATATTGATCAACTTCGTTTTTTTAAGCTCCGGTTACACTAAGGCGAATCCCGCACGGGACGAGACTGCACTCGTCGAATATTTTAATTATTAGAAAGTCAAGCGACTATTCGTGCAAGTTCAAACACTCATATTCATACTAATTCGTTTTCTAGCGAATTTTGCATCGCGCATCCCGTGTGTGATTCGTTTAAGTTTGGCCAAAGCTTTAAAGCCAATAATATATGCTTCTAGACTTTCCACACATGCCCGAATTCCGGCGCAATAATTTTGTCGCTCAAATTGCCTCTATGCCCATAGTAGTCGCAAGGGTTCGATTCTCAGGTCGGGCTGTGTTGGTTGATTTTTCATTGAAGCGTATACTAACTGGGTTGAGCCCCCATCTTCCAAAGGACTTTAAATATCTTATGTTTGGCTATTCTAAATCCATCTGCCTATACTCCAACGGGAGTAAAAGTGTGTTATGTTACAAGTACTTCCAAACCAAAACGATGCGATTAAGGCACATTAATGGATCCCTTTAAACAACCAAAACAGAGTGAATTACACAACTCAGAGAGGCGTCGGAGCGTACGCCATGAATCATTACCGTTGTACGTAAAACAAAACAAACGACCATCTACCGACCAACAACAAAAGGCGTTCCAATAAATAGGGGCTTCTGTTACACCGAAGTGAGCGAGCGAAGTAGGATTTCCTATCCTACTTCGCTCGCTCATTCGATTTCGAGAGAGAAGAGTAATTAAAATTCGGGTGATACATAAATGAGTGTAACTAATTAATAAAATCTATCGGTCTTATTCATAAAAAAACCTTATCGAAGGTTTTAGACATTACTTAGTTAAAATGCTTGATAAGCCTATAAAACCTTCGATAACATTTTGTATTCATAAACGTTTCATAAACCTTCTATTACTAATATGTCGTTATAAATCAAAATATTGCCATTTTAATGAAGTCGTCCAACAAATTGACCAACACATCGAGTCGTCAAACGAGAATGTCGGTCTGCGCACCAAAAAATTGTGACCATAGACATTATTACGTACTGTAAACTATTTTATTGTCTACAGTTTCGACTCTTTTGACACGGCGCGTCTTTCAAAACACGTATTTGTCAATGAATTTGGTATTGAAGCGACGAAATTTTTTGAATAATTACATGCATGTACTAAATAAACAAATGGAATCAATACCGTAGACTAGTTCCAATAAAAGGTAAAGAAGTGAAACTTGGTTGGAGGAGGATAAGGTTTGTACCATTACAGCTAGAACAAATTCAAAGTACCTAAGTTTTGTTTTGTAAACATTCTCATACTTACATGCTTGCTTTTGCTTCTGTTCCTTAGATTGTTTTGAAAGAATTAGTCAGGAGAGGGTCTCCTTAATGGAAAATCAAAATACGGACGCAAACACCAACGCGAAAAAAGTGGCGGCCTGGCATGGTTTACGAATTAGGTACCTATCTTTTACGTTACATATTTCCTAACTAAGCATGTCAAGAATTTTGTTACAAAACTCATAGTAACAAAAACCCGCGGCCCTAAGAATATCTATTAAGGACTCGTAATATTAGTTATTCTTATGCCCCTACTGATTTAATTAATTTGGTAATAACTATAATTTACAAACAAACTATTACATTCATTTTGTATTTCAGGTTAGAATGGTAAGGATGGCGCTGCTACAAATAGCAGAAACTGAAACAGCCTGCAGAAAAGAATTACATGAGGCACAGAGGGCAAACGAAAAAGAAAAATTTTTGTTCTAAGAAAAAATCGAAACATCAAATTAGAGTATTACAAAATAAATTAAACTGATATATTAAACAAGTTTTTTTATTAATTAACTACTCGCTAAAATGTCTTCTTATAAAAGTTTGTAAAATAGCATTAGCATTTGCGTTTCCCCTTGCAACTTCTTGAATTACTTCACTTGTATGATATTCATTGATATTACTACCCTATAACTGCATGTCTCCATGGTGAACTGCAATGTTGTGAAGTATACTGCCACTATGGTTGTTTTCACATTTCCTAGTGTTCATGTAAAAGGCATTGAAAGCGTTTTTTTCACACACCAAAGCAGCGTTCCACAGTATTATGTTGTTGCAGTGCTTCGTGATATGTTTTCCCGCTTCTATTTTGAGGCGTTAAAATAGGAGTGAAGAGATATGCCTCTAACATAAGATCCTCTCACGAACAAGGTTAATTATGAAAGTCGCTGTAGATTTAATAAGGACAATGCTTCCAATCGTCGTCGTCCAAAGAAAATGGATCACTTTTATTTCTGTAAACCTTTCTTCGAAGCGGACGGTTCTCAAGACGTACAATTCTTTCAATAGTATCCAAGCTTTGCAAAGCTTGCATTTTATATAATAATAAACTAAATTAGTTAAACAGAAATGCAAAATAAATTAAACATGTACGATTGTTTACAAAACTGACATTTTGGAGACAGTAGACACACAGGTTAGATTTGTACGTCAAATGTCGTTTTCTAGTAATCAGCTGCTGTTGAGTCTGCCATTTTTTCCTTATAGTACTGTTAAAGTAGGGTTCTGGCTTCTATAACTTTATAGTAGGTCTATAGAACGTTTTGGTGCTAAAATGCGTTTATGAATACCATTTTTTGTAAACCAGACTTTAGCAAGTGTTTAGATGTTCGATAACTTGTTATGAATAAGACCGTATATCTATTACATATAATAAAATTGTAGAAAAGTGGTGTCTGTACAATGGAAATATATGAAAAAAAAATAGCAGGGGTTGTTATTATATCGATGCTAAACCCGAGATTGTAATTAATTTTTTTTTTGTCTGTTTGTCTGTTTGTCTGTGTGTTTGTGTACGCTAATATCAGAAACGGCTTATTCGATTTAGATGCGGTTTTCACTAATATATTGTAGTAAGCTTCACTTAACATTTAGTGTTTATTTCATGTCAATCGGTTCATAAATAAAAAAGTTATGTCAATTTAAAGAATCACATCGAACATTTGGTTAGGCATTTCTTTCCTTGATTTTCGGTATACTTATCTTAATTTTTATTTAGGGTTTGTATATAAATATTATAAGTATTTGGTATAGGTTAGGCATTTCTTTTCTTGATTTTCTTTATTAAGTATAAGTTTATTAGCTCAGGTTAGTAATTAATTTTTCTAGCAATTCTTTTGTTTTATAAAGTTAGTACGTTTGGTTTACACGTCTTAACACTTATACTGTATAATAATCTGTAAGTATTTATAATTTTTGTTTACGATAGTACGTGTTTACTAAATAACTGTGTGTTAAGTAGTAAGTACTATTTTATTGTAAGAATGCCTCGAAGAAGATCCAACCTCTCCCAATGTAGCAGAAATGCTAAAAGGATGAGATTAGTTCGATCACAGGAATCTGAGGAAGGTCGTGAGGCAAGGCTCTCTGCAACTCGGGAACATCAGGCTAGGTTTCGTGCTGCAGAAACTTCGACTCAGCGGGAATCTCGACTGAGTTCAAATCGTTCTCGAATGGTCGAGGTCGCGAAAAATATTTTTCATACTAATGGGTCAAGTCATGAAAAAGGTTGAAAAACACTGCCCTACATTAATCCTACTAATATTATAAATGCGAAAGTTTGTGAGGATGGATGGATGGATGGATGGATGGATGGATGTTTGTTACTCTTTCACACAAAAACTACTGAACGGATTTTGATGAAACTTTACAATAATGTAGCTTATACATTAGAATAACACATAGGCTACAATTTATAAAGATTTTATGTGATTTGGCCATAATATAACGATAAGTATCAAGTAAGTCGGAAAAATTCCTGCCCTCTGAGATCTATCTTTGCGTGCGCTGCCTTTTTTTTTTTTGGGCGGTTAATCATCCAATGACTTCTCCCGCTCTGGGCGGAGCGGAAGGGCGTGTCAGACTCTTACTGACTAAAACCCACACGTGTTCCTTCGATCCTTGATATCTCTTTGAGGCGCGCGTGGAACACGATGCGCCGTCGACCCGGGCCTGGTCCTTATCGGACGGCGAGCTGCCCGTTGCTCTCCGTCCGCAGGCCCGCGCCTACGGTGGCCGGAAATCGGCTATCAATTCCCGACGCCCGGGACGTCTCCTACGGCGGCGGTGGCTAGGGCTGGTAGGGCGCGGCCTTTGCCACTCCCTCGCGCGCTCCACCTTCTCCTTCGCGAGCATTACTGCTTTGCAGAAGGAGGTGACGGCTTGCCATGCCCTCTCGCTCCGCACCATGGCCTGAACCAGGGCCGTACGCGAGAGGTCACCGCCGCCGATCGCCTTCACGAGGACACGGCGGTGGTCCACCCAAGCCGGGCAGACCTCCACCGTATGCTGCGTGCGCTGCCTAAACCGTTAGAGTTACATGAAGAAAATGTATTGTGGGATTGTTTGTCTTAAAGAGTTCTAAATAAAAGCCTTTATAACCAAAATAGTGAGCAATAAATACAGTTAAATTGAATACTTTTTTTACATTGCATATTTTAGAGTATTTAGTTAATTCTTATCAAAATAAATACTTTCATCGCTTTTGGTATTTAATGTAGATAAAGTTTGTCTTTTACACTAAGTAATTTGGACAAATAGTTTAAAAGTTAGAACGATAAGAATGACCTGCGATATTGAGTCGACGGCGCACAGAACGAGGGTGGAGGGGCGGGCCAGCCAGGGGATGACGCGCCAGAGCGCCAAGTAGAAGCTATTGCTTAATAATTATGTTCGAGAAATAACGTAAATAACGCAATTAATTGTTGAACTGTCAAAATGAAACCCATTGCTATTGTAAGTGCTACGCAATTACCCCGCTGATTTAGGACATGTTACACGATCCTGTGGGATAATTTCCGACATCCACGCGGGCGAAGCCGCGGGCAGAAGCTAGTAAAATAAATAAAAATGCCCTTTATTTAATTCCACTACTTACAATTTCGAACTTAATTCAGTGTAATCATATGTTTACATATTTCAAACACTTGACAACTAATTAAGCAAATATAAAATATTATTAGGAGCAGTAGTGGCCCAGTGGTAACGGCTGCGACTTACAAGTGGTAGGTCGTAAGTTCGAACCCACACAGGTTCTTTACTTTTGTATATTATTTCATCACCACTCCTCTCAAAACGGTGAAGGAAAACATCGTGAGGAAACCGGCATGTCCTAGAACCAAAAATTCGAAGACATGTGACATCCGCACTGGGTCCGCGTGGTGGATTACAGCCCACTCCCTCTCACAGAGAGGAGGCCTGTGTCCCAGCAGTGGGAACATTATAGGCTGATTATGTTATATTTATGTAAAATATAATTTGGCAAGTAATATAATTCAAGTTTCTAATAAAGTTAACTATATTCGGAGCAGGAAAATAGTGCAAGTGATAATAATTATTATATTGAAATGTGTTTATAATCACAGTACGACTCAATTACCACCGAAGGTCTGCCTGTTCTTAAGCATAATTCTTGTATTTATTTTGGAAAGTATGAGAGGGTAAAATAAGCAAAATTACAAGCACATAAGAGCGCTAACACATTTGGACGCCTTGACGACGGCGCGTCGCCGGCTACATATCCAAACAATCTGTATTCAAACATGTATGACAGTTAACTCACTTGTCTTCGGTCTGGCCACGTCGCCAATTTGGAAGAATGGAAATTCTGGCGACCTGAGGGCTTAGTGTGAGTTTCGTTTTACCGTGTCGATCAAACGCATCGTCCGCGTTTGGTGCTCCGATTACCAGCCGGCCGGCCTTCACCGGTGAAGGGCCAATCGGAACGCCGAATGCGCTCGATGCGTTTGATCAAGAAGGTTAAATGAAACTCGCACTAGGCCCTCTGGTGTCTTGTAGCCAAGTTACCAGTATTTTGTATACACGTAAGTTACGTTTCTCTCACTCAGTGATTTCCAGGACGGACGCCCGCTGTTACTGACTAACTTGTATGGCAATATCACCTGCCGATAGCCAGAGTTCGCAATGGCTACATCGCCATAGCGTCCCAGTGTGTTAGTGCTCTAAGACTTTTCTTCACTATAACCTAACTCCCGAAAAGGTGCAGAAGGTTTCCAAACGCCATTGATAAGCGACAATAACCATTTCCTTGCAGACAGTACATCGTTGGAGTTTTTGGCTAACCTAACAAAAAATTCAATTCACCGAATTTTCCGGCAAAAAGTTTATTTATTCAAAAACATTTTCGCCCACCGTGTAACAAGCATCCTCTCACAATCGGTGACGCGAAGTTAAGCCCACTCCACACGGCCGGTGTCACGACCAGATTATTTATTGCCATTATTTATCTCCGGGAGCCGACTCAAATGTCTGCATTGAGTGCGACCGTGTGAAGCCCGCCTAACTCTTGTATAGTTTGTATTATGTAGAACGAGTTTTGTTCAGAAAAGTTTTTTTTCTTTTTTCTGTTTGTTGGTTTTCCGTTGTATTTGTGTGAGAGTGTAAAATGTCGAACGGGTAGTTTCCTCAACCGTATTTTAACAGTGATTATATACTATTTGGTAACGCCATCTCTCGGGGTATTTACAACTAATTACAACGGGCGATGATATATCCCTTTCTCCCTCCTAAAAAAGCACGCCTTGACCACGGTAGACGGTAGAATAACTAAGCCATATCTTAGAAATAAGTGCCTACAGCCGCGCGGTACGTAAACATGCGATAGGGCTGCCCGCCTCCAGTATTTTAATTACATTTGCCTACTTTGTGTTTCCATTTAGTTTTGTGATTGTAAATATACTTTTTTTATCTACACAAATAAATAAAATACTTTGTGAATTGAATAACAAAACAAAACACAAATGCCCGAGGTTTTAAAACAAGCGTACCTACCGTATTAATTCATGAACCTCCTATAACTACCTATTTCACTCGTGTTATCACTTTCCTTTACTCTATTCACTTTATTTATTAATCCAGACATCTTTTTTTCGGGAGATAAAAGGAAATACTTATCCATTAAAAATACACACAATATGTACCTACCTACCAGTAAGTAAAATTATTTTATAGTAAGACTATAAAATAATTTTGTTGTTGTTGTTTGTTAATAATAATACCTTTCAAAGTTTCCAGGTAATCTAAAAAAAGTTATCTCTGGATGCGTTATTGCCAAATTCATGCAACCAAAAACAGCAACAATATATCCTACTCGTCATATTAAATATGTACTTGAATTTATTTTTAGTGTAAAAATCGCGCGGTTATTGTTAAAAAAACAACACACCGTTCGTTCGTCACTGCGGCACAGACGCGACTGTCTGCGTACCTCGCGCATACCTCGATCGAGGCGCGTAGGTATAGCTCGCGCTTCGTCCGTTTCTATGAAGTCGGCCTACCGTCTACCGTGCCTTGACCGAGGGCGCGCATTATTCCCGCTCGGACGGTGACGCCGCTAAGCCGTGTGTGAAAACGCTGCGCGCACGCCGCCGCTCTGCTCGCTTAATCCGCTTCAACCGCTTTCAACAAAAACTGTGATTGAACTATTTAACTAATAACAGCCCGCGGGTGTCGTTGTGTAATTTGGTGCATGTGGGACTCCATTTAGTCGAGCTTCGAAAACGGGATCCCGTCGCCGCCATCTTCAAGCTGAACGCGTGTCGCGCGCGACCCGCAAAGGAAGATATTGCAAGGTAAGGCGTGCTCTTCCTTGTACCCATTCCTACTTATTTATCGCCCGTTCATCACCACCGCCAACCTTTAAATACAGTCCACTTAAATTAAATAAATTTTGAATTTGGTAGTTTTCCATACCATATTTTTTGATCCTAGCGAGTCGGATTAATCGCTTACCCCGCAAGAGAAGGATTTATAATCCATATTCTCCCATATAAAGCGTAGGTATCTTCTAGAAGTGCCTACGTAACTGGTTAAAGTACCTAGCTATACCCATTACGTGGTCATTCCCGCACCCAGTAGGTAATATACTCAAAGTAGCTACCTACTACATAATTATTATAATAAAAACTATCATAGTTGTCTTGTAAATTCCATACTTCAAGCATCTTTTAGTAATACCGCCAATTTTATTAAAGTTCCCGCCAAGCTAGGTAATAACGCCGCCGCATACCTATACCTACCTTACATTTAGTTAGGTATCTTATTTCATCTAAGAGTATAATACGAACTTTTAGATATCATAGTTTGGATAGGTTGTACCACAGATAATTTAATATAATACTAGTTGTACATACCTACTTATACCAACATAAACATGTCGAAAGAAAGAGAACTTTCGATTTTGGAAGCTAAACGCAATGTTTTATTTGAGCGTATTCAGGACATTTATGAGCGCTCAAAAACTGCCCATACTTCCGAAACTAAATCAGAATCGTTTCTTAGTTATTGTATGACAGTAGATAATATTCGAACAGACTTTCATCATTTGTTGGACACTTATAACGCAAAGTTACTCTCTATTAATCCCGAATCGAAGCCGAATTATCAGGCGTACACTTCATTCGAGGATCTTTATTGCATCATCAAACGCATACAATCGCGACTAGAGGGTAGAAGTAACATAACCGCGCAAGCGCCGCCGCCAGGCCGATTGCCCCGTCTACCCCCAATTGAACTTATGTCGTTTGATGGCGATATACGGAACTGGCCATTGTTCTATGCTAGCTTTAAGTCAACAGTGCACGATAATGGCTCTCTGACAGACGAAGACAGGTTGTACTATTTAATAGGTAAACTGTCACCGAAAGCGCAATCCGTATTTGCAGGTGTAACTCCCAGTGCTGAGAATTATCAGATCATATTCCAGTCACTCCTTGATAGGTATCAAGATACTCGTGTCCTAGCGTCTACCTACTTTGATCAGGCTTTGAATCTTAAATTGTCTGGCCCCGCCTCTGTTTCGAATTTCCAGCTGTTCATAGATAACTTTATTACCGCCGTTAGTGCCCTTAAAAACCTAAAATTAAAGGATCTTTCCGACTTTATACTATTACAACTTGCTCTAAAAAAGTTCGACCCAGAAACGGTTCGTGCCTTCGAGATGACGGAACGTAATAATAAAATACCTACACTAGATAGCTTCATTTCCTTCATCAAAGATCAGTGCCGAATATATTATAATCATAATACACAGCCTAGTGCATTTAACTCGTCAAATGATAACAATGTTAAACAGAGGTCGAATAAATCGCGAAATAACAAGAGTAATCCCGTCCCTAACCCGCAATCTTACGTAGCATGTTCAGAGTCTAACAATAATAATTCTAATAAGTGTCTGTGCGATAATATTAAGCACGACCATTATTTTAAATGTCCCGCTTTTAATAATTTAGACCCGACTGCGCGTTTTAAATGTGTGAAAGAAAACAAAGCTTGCGTTAATTGTTTAAGCTTAAAACATAAAACAAGTAATTGTTCTAGTAATTCTAAATGTCGATCATGTAAGCAGAACCACCATACATTGCTGCATTTTGAAAAAAAACCGCCGGTATCGGATGAGTCACTTAAACCTGCCCAGTCTGTTACATCACCGCGACCGATTCCGAATGCCGCCGATACTACTGCTGTCCCGCTCACCTCCCAGTCGGAGGTATCGCTGTGTACGACATCTATTGCCGCGCACGGTCGGCGGCGCTCGGGAGCTTGTCATGTTCAGCGCGATATCAAGCAGCAATGTGCGGCGTCCACAACGGTTTTGTTGGCAACAGCACAAGTTATTGTTTACGATGTCAATAACAGACCACATACAATTCGTTGTTTACTCGATAGTGCGTCACAAAGTAATTTTATTACTTCTGATTGCTTCAAACGCCTCGGACTGTGGAATAACTTTAAGAATACGAAATTAATAATTAAAGGGATCGGTGGGTCGGAAAAATCTTGCAAGGGTTCCGTAGATGTTAAAATATATTCCCGTTTTAATATGAACATTAATTTTGACATTTCCTCACTTATCGTAGAACGTATTACGGACACGTTGCCAAACGCGCAAGTGGACGTATCTCAACTCACACATCTCGAGATGTTACCGCTGGCAGATTCTGACTTTGCCCAGCCGGGAGACATCGATGCCCTGTTAGGGGCCTCCTTATTACCACATATATTTTTAAATAATGTGGTACGCAGTAAACAACATAATATACCTCCCGCTATTGAGACGGTATTGGGGTATGTGATTATGGGTACCGTACCTACGTTACATACTTCTAAATATACTATGTCTTGTTGTGCTGTTCTTCAAGAAAATAATATTGATTCTCTTCTTAAGCGATTTTGGGAGCTTGAAGAGATTTCCGCACCGCCCTCGCAGAGCCGTACGGAACTCGAGTGTGAAGAACACTTCCGCGCTACCACTGTTCGCGATGACAGTGGCAGATATGTTGTAGCGTTACCTTTTTGTGGTGACCCGTATTCGCTAGGCGACTCATACGCTGCCGCACTTAGACGCTTCTATTGTTTAGAACGCAAACTTAATACATCGCTCAAGTTACGCGGCGCCTATAATGACGTCATGCGTGACTATATAAATAAAGGTTTTTTGAGTCCGGTTGTCAACAACGAGGATAATTCCCTTCCCTCGTATTATATTCCGCATCACGGCGTAGTTCGCGAAGATAAGACCTCCACTAAACTTCGCGTGGTTTTAGATGCTAGTTGCAAGACTACTTCGGGTCAGTCGATTAACGACATTTTACATGCCGGCCCTAATCTACAGGGTGACTTATTTAACATCCTAATAAAGTTTCGTCTTTTCCAAGTCGCCCTGTCAGCTGATTGCCGCCAAATGTTTCTAAATATCGGCATTTGTGAATCTGACCGTAGATTTCAAAGGATTTTCTATCGTTTTGACAACAGTGAACCTTTATCCGTATATCAATTTAATCGTGTTTGTTTTGGACTCAAGTCCAGTCCATATCACGCGTTACGTGTTGTCCGCAAGTTGATCGCTGATGAAGGCGACGACTTTCCCGCTGCAGCAGCTGTCGCCACCTCCGCTTTATATATGGATGACATCGCATGTAGTGTCACATCCGCTCCGCAAGCAATTTCGCTTTGTGAAGAGCTTATTCAGCTCTTCAAGCGAGGCCAGTTTGATCTTGTCAAATGGACAAGCAATTGTAAAGAGGTTCTCGCACACCTACCTGATTCTCATAAGGCTTCTCCAGACATTGAGTTTGAGAGGTCTGTACCGCATAAGGTTCTCGGTTTACGCTGGGATAAATCCTGTGATAGTTTTCGATTTGACGTCGTACCGCCCGATGATAAGTGCACCAAGCGCACCATGCTGTCCACAGTGGCTCGACTATGGGACATACTGGGTTTTGTGGCTCCCACAATTTTGTACGCCAAGCTCTTGATCAAAGAGCTTTGGCTATCAAAGTGTGAGTGGGATGACACACCTCCCGACCATATTGTCGCCGCTTGGAAACAATTTTGTATTGAGCTTTCCTCGCTCAATCAAATTGTTATTCCACGTCATCTTGGGTTGGTTGACGGATGTTTTGTCAATCTAATAGGATTTGCTGATGCCAGTGAACGCGCTTACGGCGGAGTCGTATATTTACAAGTCCGCATTGGTCCTAACTACTCAGTACAGTTAGTTTGTGCCAAGTCCAAGGTTTCGCCTGTCAAAACCATTTCGGTTGCGAGACTGGAGTTGTGCGCGGCCCTTCTGCTGTCTCAGTTACTCCGCAAGGTTCAAGACACAGTTTTGCCCCACTACCCCATCAATAAAATATACGCATTTTCTGACTCCAAGGTAGCGCTCGCTTGGATTTATTCCTCTCCGCACCGCTGGCAGACTTTTGTCGCCAATCGCGTTACTAAAATAATAGAGCTGGTTCCCGCTACTTGTTTCCATCACGTCGCGGGTATTGAGAATCCTGCTGATTGCCTTTCTCGTGGGGTTACTCCATTTAAACTTCTGCAACATCCTTTGTGGTATCGTGGGCCTCCTTGGATTTCACATGATCCATCAGAGTGGAACATACAACCTTGTGACCACAGTGCAGGAGCCGAGGATGTACCCGAACAGAAGTCTGTTTCTAATCCCGTGGTCGTTGAGGTCGCGGAGTCTCCAATCTATGCGCTCGCGCTTCGCATGTCGTCGTGGTCTAAGTTACTACGCGCCATCGTTTATGTCTGTAGGTTTCTTAGGCAACTTCCTATTGGGGCTTCTGTTTCTAGCTCTGACCTTGAATTTGCAGAGTATAAATTGTTGCGAGTTGTCCAGGCTGTTTATTTTAGTAATGACATTAAACATTTAATAAATAATGTACCTTGTTCTCCCGCGCTTCTTAAGCTCAAGCCGTTTCTCGATGAGCACGGCATCATACGCGTTGGCGGTCGTCTGTCTAATTCGGACGAACCTCACAACTATAAGCATCCTTGCATCTTACCGCGTCACGACCATGTCGTTGACCTTCTTGTTGATTTCTATCACAGGAAGCATCTCCATGCCGGTCCAGAGTTGCTTATGTCCTTACTCAGGCATAAATATTGGATTTTAGCTGCACGACGAATAATTCGCCACAGAATATATAAATGTAACGTCTGTTTTAAATTCCGTCCTCGCCAGGTCTTTCCTCTCATGGCTGACCTTCCTAGCCATCGCGTCAAGCAGGTAGATAAAGCGTTCACACATACCGGTTGTGATTACGCAGGACCGCTGCAGTACACGCCAGTGCGTGGTCGAGGCGTTAAAAGCCGTAAAGCTTGGCTATGCATTTTCACATGCTTGACGACGCGCGCTACACATATTGAAGTTGCGACGGATCTGAGCACAGTGTCATTTCTGGCAGCCCTAAAACGATTTCTTTCGCGACGCGGCCCTATACAATGTTTGTACACGGACCACGGAACTAATTTCGTAGGTGCAAATGCTTATTTACGCGATCTCTATAAGTTTATCAAAGGAGAATATCGTACCCGTCTTCAGGAAGAACTTTCCATGGATCATATAGATTGGAAGTTTATTCCGCCCGCTTCTCCACATTTCGGCGGATGTTGGGAAAGCATGGTCAAGGTAATAAAAACGCATCTCTTCAAGATCATAGGTCAACAGATTCTCTCCTACGAAGAGCTTTTAACTGTGCTCGCTCAAGTCGAGGCACTGGTTAACTCGCGTCCGCTCACAGCACTGAGTAGTGACCCCGCAGAACCATCCGCGTTAACCCCTGCGCATTTCCTGAACACAGCGCCATTGTCGTCACTTCCCGCTCCTGAAGCTGACTCTTCTAGCTTGCTTCAGAGACATAGTCTGCTTGATAAGCTCGTGCAGTCATTCTGGCGGCGCTGGCGTTCTGAATACCTTCATCAGCTTCAGGCTAGGTCCAAGTGGAATAGTCCTGCATCCCCTATACAGGAGGGTACGTTAGTCATTGTCATGAATGATAATTCTCCGCCGCTTTCGTGGCCCTTAGCCCTCATAGAGAAATTGCACACATCTAAAGACGGTACAACCCGCGTTGTTACTGTAAAAACCGCGAAGGGTAGTTATATGCGCCCTGTTGTGCGTCTCTGTCCGCTACCAACTCAGTGAGATCTAGCCTGAAGTTGGATCTCTCTCTTAGTTTAGGTATTTAGTTAATAGCTTTCGTTATAAGTGTTCCGATAGAGTTAATTTAGATTATTTAATATCATAACGCTGTCTTAGCTTATGGGTAGGTTATGCGGTAGTATACCTAACATGGCTTATTTTATTTTAGTTCCTTCTAAAGGCAACCCTTTAAAGCCGGGGGGAAATGGTAACGCCATCTCTCGGGGTATTTACAACTAATTACAACGGGCGATGATATATCCCTTTCTCCCTCCTAAAAAAGCACGCCTTGACCGAGGGCGCGCATTATTCCCGCTCGGACGGTGACGCCGCTAAGCCGTGTGTGAAAACGCTGCGCGCACGCCGCCGCTCTGCTCGCTTAATCCGCTTCAACCGCTTTCAACAAAAACTGTGATTGAACTATTTAACTAATAACAGCCCGCGGGTGTCGTTGTGTAATTTGGTGCATGTGGGACTCCATTTAGTCGAGCTTCGAAAACGGGATCCCGTCGCCGCCATCTTTAAGCTGAACGCGTGTCGCGCGCGACCCGCAAAGGAAGATATTGCAAGGTAAGGCGTGCTCTTCCTTGTACCCATTCCTACTTATTTATCGCCCGTTCATCACCACCGCCAACCTTTAAATACAGTCCACTTAAATTAAATAAATTTTGAATTTGGTAGTTTTCCATACCACTATTATTTTATGTTATATGATTGTAGGCAGCTTGCTGAACAAGTCAGACCTTATTTAACTATTATAATTGGGGGAAAGTCATTGATGAAGATTTATGATAGGTATTAATAAGAAACGTTATTAGTTAGTTACAATTTGTTTCCTCTTAATTCGCATTTTAATCAAGTTATCCATACAATAATAGTTGGAAAACAGTATATAAAAACTTGAAACCTTCTAAATACACATGAATGAGTTATTAATTCCCTTTAGTTAGCGATTGCGTAAGAATTTAAAATGAACAAGGTTTGTTTACACTTTCATCACATAATTTTGGAACAGACTATAATTACTGCGTGCATTTTAATTCCTTGTGTAGATCTGACCTTCTGTATATTTCTATTTTGTGCCTTTGTCATGTGTATTGCAATTTCGGACGGTTTGTTTGGTTTGTTGGTTTGGTTTGTTTATAGTTTCATCAAATACTTTAGGAATAGACTGTAAGACGTAATCACTTTTTATTTCCATTTAGTTTCATTAAAATTTTAAGATTTATAGTATTTGCTAACAATTCTCAAAAAAAACAAGAACCTACAACTTAGTAACCGGAACGATGCCTTTATAGAAACTGCGACTAACGTTGTCAAAATACAGGAGAACTATATTCAATGCAACACGAACGCTATTTTCCTGCATATTCGGTAGACTTATTAGCATTTAGCAAGAGCGAAGTCACACCGTCACCGACAGGTAGGCAATCGTTTACGATAATTGAAGTTTGCGGTCCAGCGGCTAAACGGACGGGCGGCGTAGACTCAAATGTGGCTAGTGTCGGAAATGTCGTGCTCTGTCGAGCTGAGCTGTGAACGTTGGGTGTTTGATGCAGATTTGACTGTCAATGTTTTGGGGGTCGGTGGGTGAATGTATAAATATGGTTGTACCAAAAATGAGATTGGTTGAATCGTCGCATGTATCAATTAAACAGCTAATAAGATCTTGTATATTAATTTTCCTAACTCAAACTTATTAATGTTTGTTACGGTTTTTAAAAACGAAACTTTTATTCAATTGTAAATGAAAAATCATTTATGAAAATTGAGGTTATAATATAAACCTCAATTATTGTCAAATGGAAAACATTTTTAAGGTGATATAAAAACCTGAATTTTGACACAACGAACAGTTCCTTAACCAAATATCATGAGGAATACCATTTTGAAATTCCATCCTTCCTATTCACAGAAAGATGTAAGTACCTACTTCACCAAACTGATTTGATACTTGCCTATCTCGCTGTCAGCAACGTTCGCTTCCGCATTTGATTAGTCGAAGACAGATTAATTGACGCCAATTAATGTTCGAGGAACTATTATTAAGTTACAGTTTAGGACCCTCTTCTCACTAACATGGCGCCCAACTAACTCGAGTTGGGCGCCATGATAGTGAGGGTAAAATAATAATTATTTGGTTATTTTTTCAATGAAATCTAGGTTCAACATTAAACATTGGTGTGCTAATCAAAATCAATTAACCATAAATTATTTTGCCTAGCCTTTTCCCAACTATGTTGGGGTCGGCTTCCAGGCTAACCGGATGCAGCTGAATACCAGTATTTTACATGGAGCAACTGCCTATCTGACAATAACTATGAATGTGTGTAATTTATGAGCAGTGGTGGCCCAGTGGTAACTTGGGTTCAAACCCAAGCAGGCGCTTTACTTTTTGTAAATAATTTCATCACCACTGCTCTCAAAACAGTGAAAGAAAACATCGTGAGAAAGCCGGCATGTCTCAGAACCAAAAATTCGAAGACATGTGACTTCTACCAACCCACGTGACAGGTTACTCCTCTCACAGAGAGGAGGCCTGTGTCCCAGCAGTTGGAACATCAATAGGCTGATTATGTATGTGTGTAATTTTGTTTTTTATATCTACAAACAGTGTCATAATCTTACTACTACAATTTTATTTACCAATAAATTCTGTGCTGAATAAAAACAGGATAGTTTTGTTGTGATTGTAGTGAAAGCCAGCCTAATTAATTATCCGGGCTAGTCAAAACTAGGCTTCTTAATATACCTTTTTGCAGCAATAGAACTAATATTATGATCTTATTTATCCATCTTTGATTTAACATAATAAAAAAAAACGAGGCAGTCTGGGACTGTCGATTGAAGTGAAAACTAAGGAACACCATCTAACGAAAATGTCAGATATTTATGTGGCTTGCTGTCAGTACAAGAACGAAAGCTGTAGCTCCACTAAAAAAAAAACAGAAAAAAATAATAGAGTGCGCTGTCAACAAAAACTTGAACGTCTTACGAATTTTCGATCAGGTCACGTGTCCTGACGCAAGTTTAACATTTTTACCCATTCCACAAAAGTGCACAACACCGCTAAAGAAGTTTTCACTTAAAAATATTTTTTTCCAATATCTCAAAAAAATACGTTCACATAAAATAAGTACCTATAAAAAATCTGTACCAATTTCCTGTTCTACAATGTACACCCCACTTACAAGAGCAAGAGCTTTTAATCAACGTTGTACGGCATCCTGTATATTACTGCCATATATATTGATGACGGAACCGTTGCCTAGCAACGCCTAAACTAGAGACCAATTTATGTAAATTAGGTAGTTCGTGACGTCACTAAATGGCTATTAACGCTACCCTTTAGGGTTTCCAATTTGGTGGGAACGTATTGGTGTTTTCACCCTAATGGGAATTTTTGGAAATTCTATTTATATAAAATCTAAAATAGAATATAAACCAAAATCTGTTTTTATAAGTATAGTCAACCTCGTTATTGCATTATGACCCTAATGTAACTTGTACGTCATAATACAACAAGGTTTAAGTTTCAATTTAGTGGTTACTAGCTGCACCCCGCGGTTTCACAAACAAACAAACAAACTCACTATCGCATTAATAATATTACAGTTAGGATTGCTGTCAAAAGTGATAAAGCTATTACGACTTCGACTGTGCCAAAGAAAGAACCTAAGAAATATTTCTTGATGATGTAACTCTCACATCATTTTCTCTCTCTTTCAGGTCTTGACAGAAGAAAAAGGCTAGCAGACATGCGGGTAGTTATCACTCAACACTTCACGGAAAGAACAGTCACACCGGGGGGCGATGTAAGTATTCTTACACTTAGACTTTAGAAAATGGTTTTCTAAGACTTTAAAAAACATAATTATGTGTCCAGGGGTAGGTAGTCCTTTAGCTTGAAAACATCCATTTTAACATAATAAATAATAATTAATTATGACACTGAACGAGAACACAATAGAAAATTGATTATTATTACGTCTGGGGGTATTTAGTAACCGGCATCCCGGTTAAGTACAAAAACAATGTCACATAAATTATCAGGACACCTCATGTAATAAGGCAAACTAAGCCCAGAATTATATTCTCTACCAGCAAACCTCAGTGCGATAGAGAGATTTGCCAATGACGACATCTAGACTAAGAATTAATCCTTGGAGACAAACCTAAGATAAATGCATAGATGGACTGTGTCGAAAGTGGTTAATTAACATTCAATATGGCTGACAAAGAAAGAGCAGAACCATGTTTCAGCTAATTCAAATACTGGATCAAAGCCTCCCTTTTTTTTCGTTCCGCCGTATTTTACTCTATTTCGGTTCATGTCTGCGTTTAGTCGAGTCGTATTTTTTACCTTTTCCAGATCAGCATGCAATGTACGGCGAACGGCGACCGACCTCCACAGTTTGTGTGGGAAAGAGACGGCATTACTGTGTCGAGTACTACTGATTCAAGGTAATTTAGATCATATGACAAGTGATATTATGAAGGATGTGTGGTGTTACACGAATGGATAGAATAAGAAATGAGCACATATTATATCGAAAAGTTGTTCGGCATGGTATGGGCATGTGATGGGGAGGAATGAGGAAAATGTCGTGAGGAAAGTTTTGAGTACGAATGGCTATAAGAGTAGGGGAGACCAATGAAACGATGGATGGACTGTGTGAATGATGATATGGAAAGAAAGGGGGTGACTACCCATATGACGACTAATAGAGAAGTATGGAAGAAAGGGACATGTTGCGCCGACCCCAAATATTGGGATGAGGGCAGGAGAATGATGATGATGACAAGAGTGATATTAATCTATGAAGCCAATAAGTTGATCGTCCACTGCTACGTAGGATTTGTACGGAGAGGTTTTCCACGGCAGATGCGAGGTTCATTTGTTAGCGAGTCACGCATTCGTCCGTAGTGTGGCCGTGGGTCCCAATGCCTACATTTTCATACGAAGCAAAGCTATCACGTGCGTAGCTTAGCCGTGGGCTTCTGTATAGCAGCGCCTTTATTGTCAATCCTTCACTTAGATGAATACATTGAAACTTGGTGATGTCTTGTCAAAAAGTTTTTTAAGAAATCTCACCCAGAGTCCCTTAAATTCGGAATATAAAATATCATTAAATCTGACGTCGGATTGAAGGATGACTTCGCTATCAGCGTAATGGCTTACGTAGTGATTACTTCTTTACGATTGGTGTTTGCTTAAACTATAATACAAACCTTCCTTCGAGAATCAATGTCATTAATGTAAATTCCGAGGTCTATTTTCAACATGTGACGGCTAAAGCATCCTGAAGATGATCTACATTTTATTTACACCAACCTAGTCCCTATTTACTTTCAGATACGCTCTAGGCCAACTGATGACATCAGATAAGTCTGTGGCATCACAGCTAAACATCACCAGAGTGAGGGTTGAAGACGGAGGACTATACTCCTGCACAGCCAGGGCAGGTGACCATGTGGCGTCACATGAGAACAGGCTGGATGTGTACGGTAAGTTCATCATAATACAAGTTTGTTGATATTCATCCTGATATGTGGAACTCAGTGCTTCTCTTAAAGTTTTATTATTTGAACAGCCTTAATGTGAGCGTGTCAATATAAAGTAACCCACACAGGCAACCGAAATGTGCAAGTCATTTTGGTTAACTATGATGTCTCGGCAGGACCAAACAATTTACTGTAATACCAAGATCGTTTAGAAATTGCCAGGAATTGCACAATTTTAGGGCACTATAAGAGTTACATAAAAGCGCACCATAAGAGTAAATAGTTTCTGAGTGACTTTGCACGACCTTATCCAACGCTTTCTATCATTAAGGCAAGTGGAGACTGAGATCGAGATTAAAAGCGGACTCATTCCATACTAACCCCTACTAACCCTTCCCCCTGACTAACCTTTCAGGGAAAATGGGCGTGATGATGTGAGATGTCATTCCATACTGACTTCAAAATGCTAATTTGGCAAAAGTTTGATTACGAATAACGATTGTAGTGAATATCGACACCCAAAAATGTCTTGGTATATTTTACAAAAAAAACTAAACCAAGTGCCAGAATTTGGCTGTTTTTCGAATACCATGGGAGTAGCACAAGGTTTTCAGGCTTGCAATCTTGGGTATAAACTACTCTCAAGGGACCTAACAACATCTAAAAGAATCGTAGTTACATGCGCGTTTGCGATATTCGATGTTGTTATACAGGGTGTTAGGGTAAACACCGTTATCCTTCAAACCAGTGGTTTGGTTTCGTTTATAGAACATAAATTCAATGGAAAATCACAACTTTTTTTTTAAAGATGTACATTTAGAATCATCACGCAATTCCTAAGGTAGGTATTTTTGCCTGTCTTAAGCCTGGAATAGATTTATTCATGTGTTATGTAGGTAGGTAGGACGGGCGGCGATCGATTACGTCACTCGGGCGGGCGCATATCCATGAATTTGCGGACGGTGTCGGACAATAACCTTATTTTAAAGAAAATAACGTAATTTTTTTTTCTCGGTTTTTTATGTTTATATTTAAGCCAACTACCCATAGTTTGAGTGACAACGGTGTTTACCCTTCCAATTTAATGCAACCAATAGCCCAGTCAATATACAGGATATTGACTGGGCTATTGGTTGCATTAAATTCACAAGAGAACTTGACGTCACACGAAGTTACTATATTTCTGTGATAAATACTTTGTCTAATTCCTATTTTCAGGACCACCATACATCAGATCTCTGCCACCAGTGAAAGTACAAAGTGGGGAGTCAGTTAACTTGAGGTGTCCGTTTTATGGATATCCGATAAGGTAACTTTGTAAATGCTTTTAAGGAACGTCATAAAACTTGATTGAATAATATTCCAGAATTTAAAAGAGCCTTTTAGACCATAGGTTTGTTGAAAATGAATTCTCCAGTATATTGGCAGTATTTAAGCGTAGTCTTCAAAGCTAAGCATAAAATATTCTTATATGTTTTTCCCCGGCTATTAGTTGTTGTGAATTAATTGTCTTTATAATTTTCAAGGACCCCACATATTTATTTCAGAGCGTTTATTCTGAAAGTTGGCAACGTCGCAAATAGATGTCAAATATTTCGCTGTTTTGATTATTTTGGCAATATTACTGTATGAAAATATGAAATGTGGCTAACTAACAAACTAAAATATTGATTATGAAATGCAATAATTAATATCGTAACACCGAATATTTAGTTTTAAATAAAAAAAAGTATTTGAAAACTTTCCAAAGGCCTTTTTTACAGCTAAAACGGTTACAACATCAAATTCAATATTAAATTCTAGTTCGCTAGTTAGCCACATTTCTTATTTCCATACAGTAATATTGCCAAATTAATCAAAACAACGAAATAAGTGATATCTATTTACGATGTTGCCCACTTTCAGAATAAACGCACTAATAAACGCACTTAAGAGGTTTTTTTTAAATAGACCATCTTGTCAAGTATCGAGAGCAGATTTCACCTGTCCCTAAAAACTTGATATAACAAATTCTCTTCACATTTCAGCAAAATCGACTGGGAATTCAAAGGCAAGTTACTAACATCGAACGCGATCTTCCAATCCCGCTACAAGAGGTCGCACCAAAAACGTAAAACTAGACGAAACGCTCCCAGCGTCAATATGAATGGAATCCTTTCCATACCTGAAATATCTAAAGAGTCCAACGGTGCAATATACACATGCATAGTATCCAGTCCATCAGGAGAAATGGCTAGAAGAGCCTTCGAGATTCAGGTTATAGAAGCTCCAGTATTAGATGATCTGTTGTTGGGAACGAACCTTCAGGAAGGTCAGATTGTGAATATTTATTGCAATTTAAGAAGTGGGGATCTGCCGATACATTTTGAGTGGTTGAAGGATGGGAAGAGGATTCCTAGTGGTTTGAAGGTGAGATGTTTTTGACATTTCGTTTTTATTATCTCTGGACCGCCTTCTAGAGTATCAAATTAGAGCTGAACCGCGGCTCGGGTCATGGAGATTTTTCTCAGGTCCTATTTAAGTGTGCATTTTATGCTATCGGCCTTCATGTGATCTTACTTAAGTCCTCACATTATGCCAGCAATTTAAAGGAATAAAAAAAATTACCCCCAAAAGTCTAAAGTTTAAACTTGCAGCCTAAAAATTCTACCATTTAACTCAGGCGAAATTATAACACACAGTTTATTGTATTACAGATGGTCGAAAGAAACTCGGAGCTGTTCAGTGCACTAGTGATCAAGAAAGTGTCGTTAGAACATTGTGGTATTTACACATGCGTCGCTTCCAACCACGTGGCGAAAGTCAACAGATCTACTGAGCTGTATATAAAAGGTAGTTCTACCAATATTTGCAACCAATATTCAACAGTAGAAACGTGGTAACAAAGTTGAAAGTACAAACAAAGCTATTGGTCAGTAAAAAGATCGACAAACTACTTGTCGGCAGTAAGTAATTGTTGATAAGGTGCCTACATTAGTAAAAGGCAAAGAATTGTTTTTTTGCCTTTACCGTTTAACAGTTTCTTTACAAAGTGAAATACAGTATAATGTTACTTACGGGCATATTAAATTAGTCCTCTCCTACTGCAAATCTCACTCTTGTAAAAGGTCTAAAAAAGTATTTCAAAATTCTATGGCCAGATTGCGTATCACTGCAGTATGTAAGTCACGAAGACTTCTCCTTGAACTGACTCACTAACTGGATTTGTGTCCAGAGTACCTACATTATGCATATTTGGTAGTGGTTAAGTCTTACTATTTTATAGCATCTTGATGTTGTACTATCTTTCGAAGCCTGTCTCGTCTTTAACTAAAGACTTCGAAAAAATTGTTCAGATGTTACTCAAATTCTTAGCATGGTGTCTTATTGTATTGCAGTGGCACCAAAATGGTTGGAGGAACCAAACAACTCCTCGCTCCTCCTCGGCAGAAGAGGTACCGTGTCGTGTAGTGCAAGTGGCTACCCGCAGCCGCAAGTGCACTGGATGAAGAAAGATGGTATTTCGTTATTATTAACACAATGTAGTTGTACAGGACTGTATGTAATGACTTTTCTGTTTTAGAATGTGTTACATGTGCTTGTGCTTTTCCGTTACGACGACGTTCAACTTATAATAAGCAATTCTTTTGTTTTTTGTTTTTAGTCAAGTGTTGAACATGTTTATTATAATCAGAAGCGACTATTAAGCTCAACACACACACAAGGCAAGTGCGTGTCGAGCGCGGGTCGGGATGGCAGTACGGCGGGCTTGTACGAGTATATTTTGTCTTATATGGATTTCAACTCACGAAACGTGTGCGCGGGTCGGGCGCAAAGCATGTCGGGAACGGGAGCCGCGCACGCGTTTAATGTTCTCATCAAACTTATATTAAGTTTGATGATATAAGTTTCCTAAATCTGTTCCAGCTCTCCTGGGCACATGGCAACCAGTCCTAGAGCTGGCCGGTGGTGGGATCCTGAGCCTACCTAACGGCACCCTCATCATTGAAGAAGTGTCTCTCACAGATGAGGGGTTGTACTCCTGCAATGTAGAAAATGGAGTGGGACAACCTTTGAGCAAGACTGTGTGGATGAGTGTTAATAGTGAGTACTTATGAAATAATAAAATGTCGTGTTTTGAAAAACTTAGAGAATAACAATCATACCAAGGAACCTTAGGCCACCAACATAATAATGACTTTTCTCCAATCGATTAGACACACATATATCGATTTAGGCTGACTTTTGTGTCTGACTCAAACCTCCGGTATTAAAACATACCTACAGCAGGCCGCACGCCGCATAAGCTGACCTCGTATTCTCGTAGCTCCGTAGGTAGGTACTAAGCTAGACCAGCTCAGCTAACCTTCAGTTCAAAGTGTTGCCACCGACGTACGGCAACTGTAGGAGATCTAGAAGCAAACCAAAAACCAAAGTCTTTAATCCTAGTTCTTTGTGGTTTTTAGTTCTTCTTCCTAGTTCTTTGTGGTTGTTCTGTGCTGTTGCAAGAAATTCAGTTCTAAAACATTGGTATTTTGTGAACCCTCATCATTATCCTGCCTTTATTGCAATTTATTTGTGGTCGGCGCAACATGTCATTTTCTTCCATACTTCTCTATTAGTCGTTATCTCGGTAGTCACCCCTTTTCTAGGTATATCATCTTTCACACAGTCTATCCACGTGTATAGTTACATGAGCATACCAATAGAATGAGCTCGTCTAATGTGGGGTCGGTGCAACGCGTTTTCTTCCACTCTCCCCTGTCAACCGACATGCTATCAATCACTCCCTTCTCTTTCATATCATTCCTCACACAGTCCATCCATCTTTTCTTTGGCCTTCCTCTCTCACTCCAACCATCAAAATTTATATTCATCACTCTTTTAGTCACATGCGTTTCCTCTCTCCTCATCACATGCCCATACTAGACCAAACGATTTTCTTTCAACTTTTCTGTCACTTTCGCCACTTTTAAACTTCCCCATATATACCCGTTTCTTACTTTATCCATTTTCGTAACTCCACACATCCATCTCAACATTCTCATCTCCGCTACATGCAATCTTTTATCATCTTTAGGTACTTTAGTGAACACTATTAAACAATAATATACTGCAGCTCTAATATCATTTTCTTTTAATTTCAGAGCCTGTCCACTTTGAAGCCTCTTCAACAAACGTGACGTCAAGACTCGGTCATCCAGTCTCGCTAGAGTGTCGACCACTAGGAGATGAACCTATCAGAGTCACTTGGACACATGATGGAAATGCGTTGGATTTTATAAGCCAAAGGTTTGTTTAATTTTTTATATAGAAATAAATCGAGTTGTAAAAGTGTTCTTGTGAGAAGGTAAACCGTATTAGAGAAATGCCCAGATCCGAGTTTAAATATTTACTAGGCAAATAGACATTTGAACTTTATATATAATTAGGTACCTATTATTAACATCGTATTGATGAAAGTCCCAGGTGCTAGAGGTATCTTAAATACCTGTGCAGTGGTACACAATTTTCTTCAGGACCAGTATTCCAATTTAAAATTTGAGAAAAGATGACACCGCATGGTAAATATTTTTTTAATGCCTCTTCCAGCCTAGGTCTGTCAACACTCACGTAAACTGGTTGGCTTGGTTGACCAAAATGGCAACCACCGATTATACAAAAATAACATGTTTGTTATCAGATTTAAGTCAGAGTCTAACAGCCCATTCACGACTTTGGGCGGCGCGGCAAGCGGCGCGGTGTGGGAACTAAAAAGTAGCCGCTGCGAGCGGCGCGCCGTGGCATGCTTCATACATTTCTGTGCATTTGTTTTACCGCTCGCCGCGCCGCTCGCCGCTAAGACCGAAGTCTTCATCTTGGACGGACCATAGATGTTCTGTTCATTATTGCTATTTCTGATTCTAGAGCAAAAATATCAGAATTGAAGACAGCCCTCGGCGTGGTGAGCACCATCAGCCTGCAGTACTCAGAGACAGGTGACGCGGGACTGTATCAGTGCAGAGCCACCAACCCGTATGGAACTGCTAGCTTTAGTGTGCATCTTACTATACTGGGTGAGCATTCTATTGTTTTGATTGTTACTCATATATCATAATTATTATTCAATAAATAGAAGGCAAGATGAAAATTTCTTACGATTAATTTTTCAATAAGGCCAACAACAAAATATGTTCTTATTCTTAGTCTATATTGAGTCCCACGGCTTCACTTATTTATACCTCTATTTTTCAAATATCTCTGTTCTTCGAGATTTTAGATCTGTATTTACATTTTATGTTATTAACCTCAGCCGAGAGCGACACTGATGCCGTTATTCCAAACCTGAAAGTTATGACACTACATTTCGCTTAGTCTCCTTAGATCAAGTCATTTTCGTTGGAGTGTTAAAGAACATAAAAAATTATCTTATAAATAATTGTAATATTATTATCTGGAGCTCATGGCTAAGTAATAACAGCCGCAGGGGTCGATCCATCCAGTTAAGCTACGCTTGCCGGGGTTGGTCCGTGAATGGATGACAAACTTTACATACCGACACTCCTGACTCGGTATGATATTCGGTTTGAAACTATCGGCAATCACCAAAGCTAACAGGTCAAGACTGACAAAGAAGATATGAGAGACTCATCATGATAGACTTGATTAAACACGCCAGAAATAAACCAAGACAAAAGAAGATGCACGTAATCTTGACAGAAATACAGTAACCAAACGCATCAAGAATCACAGGATGTGCTATCTCGCACACTTTTACAGGCGCGGCAAACCACACCTGTTACACAAGGTCAAATCCAAGAAAGTAGGAAAGTAGGCTGACATACCACAACCTTAAACAGGACTCGACTTATTTCGACAATTAATTCAACTTTTGGATGGACATAGCTACAGACCAATACAAGATTATGAAGGCTACCAGCGAGATCTACAAGAAACCTAAAACGGATAGCAGCAGGCTTCTGACGAAGACAAAAAACTGCTAAATGTAACACAGCACAACAGCGATATAGAAAAGAACCGAGAAAGTAGCATCTCAAGATTCATCGGTGAAGATCGACTTGAACCAACATAACCTCAAGGATGCATATGCATCCTTGAGTAGGCAATGGAATAGTGGAGAGACGGGTGTTATTTATCTATGCATCGATCTTTTTGCAACGTCGCCGTTAGGATAAGGAAGGATTTGCGAGCCATACAGGATATCCTGTATGGCTCGCAAATCCTTCCTTATCCTAAGGGCACGTCTTCCTTACCATTACCGTGCCCCGCGGTCTACTCCTTGATATGCAATGGCCTTTGTAGTCCCATGAAATGTGAGCCTTCATGGGCTAGTGCAAATCTTGGGATTAATTTGATTTATCGAATTTGGTTAAACCACTCTGGAACCGGTGCATTTCATTCATTCATTCATTCATAACTTTATCATTTAAAGATTCTTGTCTCTATTTATTACAATGTTGTACTCTTTTCCAGAGCCTCCCACCCCGCCCTCAGATGTCCTTATCGAGATAGTTCGCTCCCGCACCGCCACAGTATCGTGGCGCGACGCGCTCCGAGCACACGCACGATACTACACGCTACAGTATACTACTATGCACTACAGTGACGCAGTGTGGGAACATGCTACTACCATGAATGTTACCAGGTACGAAAATACAAAAGTCCGTGTCATTTCTACTACATCTCAGCATGCGGACGCATCCACGTCATGGATTCCTTAGTTAAGGTTCGTCAAAACTACTTTGAACCATAGTAGCTTTGAAGAACCCAAAACCAAAGAATTCATACAATTCACCCAAAGATTTAGGTTATTTCCATAAGGAAGTATTTGGATTATCAGCTATATTATTATTACCTAAAAACAGCTTTCTTGCTTCCATATTCCTGTCTCATATTTTTATTATTATTTTTGCCAATTCCTTTCACCAACTTTGCTTTATTGAACTTCCTTTCACCAGTTACATAATTATATTTTGTTCTTTGTATCAGTCTCTGATCTCCTATATTTCGTCAATCTACGCGAATATTGAACATCTTCCCCTTTCTTCCTTTTCTATTTCTGCTGTTCATCCTCGTTCTTACTTTGAAACCTATTGTGCTTTTGAGTTTTAACCCCACATTCATATTATAAAATATTATCCGTTCAATTTAGTTTCTCAAATTTTAGAAAAGAGCAGGAGCTGCGTCAGACTGTTGAGCTACAGAACCTCCGGCCAGCCACGTCGTACGCCGTGCGCATCGCTACCGGCAACCAAGTCGGTGTATCTATGTATACAGCGCCCGTGCATTTTACTACACATGAAGAAGGTACATACACAAAGGAACATACAGGCTATCGATATTATTATTACTAATTTATTATCAACTGTTTATGTGTTATGAACTTATGATAGTTTGGTTAAACCGTAAACGTTGTTTTCATTTTCAAAGTAAAATAGAAACTGCATAAATATGACATAGACGCGCGGACTCCGCGGCCGCGCGGAGACAAAACGCTATGAACGTTATTTATTTATTTATTTGTATTTGTAGAAACATGTGTTACAATAGCTGGTACAATATCTCATAAGTTTGGTATCAACAATTTTATACTTGTACAACCCGTTCGCTCTAAGTTTGCCGTTCTGCGGAATGCGCGTACCCTCCCCCACGTGACAACAAAACTTATAATGTGTCATAGTTTTACCCAAATATTACAATTTTTATTGTTACAATTAAATAAAAAATATTTTTATATTATGTTTTGCTGACGCTACTTTTCGAACGTCATACCTATCGCCAGCGGCAAACTTAAAACGAGCGGGTAGTATACTTGTGAGCGCGTAGTCTCTTTGATAAAAGCCGCCTCTGAATTAGACGCTATAGTTGTCAACAAGCGACTTTCGACTCTAACTTCAAAGGATAAAGTCGATATTGTTTACAACGCAATTTGTAAATTTCTGTTTTTGTTTATAAAAGGTGCCGACTCGAGTATTTTCGAGAATATTTGAGATCGAGTCTAGGACTAAGTATAAAAGCGTCGCCCGTCGTCAGTTGACGATTAGCGTTCGGAGCGATAAGTTACTGCCTACTTACAAGCTCGCTAGCGAGAAACTAGTGTTCATTGTTTTACTGCCTGCTGTATTCTGTTGTCTCAGTTTTGTACATTTCTTCACCGTAGGTACTAAATTTAGTCTCTTATACGCAGTAACGATTGTGGATTATTTAAACCCCACTATCCTGACGTGTAACATTATAAATAAAGAAGAATGGAACGTTGGCTTAAAGGTGTTAAACGTGTTGCAACAACATCTTCTAATGACGCTGAATGTTCAAAAGCACTGCGCGCGGAGAATATAGCAATCACCGATTCAGAAGATGATGCCACGACGTCAAGCTCGACGGTTTCAAAGACGAAAAGAAGGAAGTATGATGAATCTTATATCAGTTTCGGATTTGTTGATTCCAACGGCTCACCTCTCTGCATGCTCTGTAGTAAACTGCTTCCTAATAGTTCCATGGCACCTGCCAAATTGCGCCGACATTTAGAAACTGTACACCCCGAGTCTAAAGACAAGAATAAAGAATTTTTTGTTCGCAAAAAAGATCAGTTATTAGAAAGTCAAAAAAATATGATGCATGTAACACAAACTATCAACGAAAAGGCCACGGAGGCATCATATTTAGTTAGCTATCGCATTGCACAAGCAGGTGAAGCGCATACTATCGCTGAGAAATTAATAAAACCATGTGTATTAGACATAACAAAATGTATGCTCGATGAAAAATCTGCAAAGCATCTTTCTACTGTTCCGCTATCAAACGATACTGTTTCACGACGAATTCACTGGCAAGCTACGTCAAACAAGAACTAGTTACACGTCTACAAAATACACGATTCGCCTTGCAAATGGACGAGTCGACTGATGTCGCTGGTTTGGCTATCCTGCTGGTTATTGTGAGATATCCATATAAAAGTTCTTTTGAAAAAGACATGCTTATGTGTTCATCGCTGTTTACAAACACTACCGGGGAAGAAATTTTTAATAAAATAAATATATTTTTTGAAGAAAATAATCTCAGTTGGAACAATTGCATTGACATTTGTACAGATCCCAAGGCCAATGTCAGGTAAAACAGCAGGAGCAGTGTCACGAATTAAAAATAAAGCGCGTAATTGTAGTTCCAGTCATTGTATTCTGCATAGACAAGCACTTGCGATGAAGCAAATGCCGTCAAATCTAAAATTAGTTATGGATGAAGCGGTAAAAATAATTAATTTTTCAACACAGTTGCTCGTAAAGTGGCTCTTATTTAACCGCTTTTAGGTTCATAATGCAGTGTATTACAGACACGTGCTTTTTTCTTTACATAATCGCACTAGTGCGGTAATGTGCGCCATAGATAACTATTTACTAGTCGGAGTAATGACATGGCAGTCTGGCAGTATGGAATTAGTAAGTACTATCAAGGCACGACATGTCTTTCTTATTGCGACTTAATATAGTGTGACAAAGTAAACAGGTTTTTGGAACGAAGTTCTATAGCGCGGCTTCATTCTTGCGTTTGTCTTTTTCTAATTCGATAGAGAGAGAAAGAGAAAGTGGGAATTTCGTCAAAATGGAAATCTAAGATGGCGGCTGCGAAAATTTTCTCATTTTTCGTCATGGGTATCGTTTTCGTAGTTTTCGATGGTTCTAAAGCCGATAGTGAGGTCAAAATGGAAATCCAAGATGGCGGCTCCGAAATTTTTCTCATTTTTCGTCATGGGTGTCGTTTTCGTAGGTTTCGATGGTTCTAAAGCCGATAGTGAGGTCAAAATGGAAATCCAAGATGGCGGCTCCGAAATTTTTCTCATTTTTCGTCATGGGTGTCGTTTTCGTAGGTTTCGATGGTTCTAAACCGATAGTGAGGTCAAAATGGAAATCCAAGATGGCGGCTGCAAAATTTTTCTCATTTTCGTCATGGGTGTCGTTTTCGTAGTTTTCGATGGTTTTAAAGCCGATAGTGGGGTCAAATGTAAATCCAAGATGGCGGCTGCAAAATTTTTTCTAATTTTTCGTCATGGGTGAGAAAATGCGAAATAAGAAATTTTTACAGCCGCCATCTTGGATTTACATTTTTACCTCACTGTTGCCTTTAGAACCATCAAAAACTACGAAAACGAAACCCATGATGAAACATGACAAAACTTTCGCAGCCGCCATCTTAGATTTTGATTTTGACCTCACTATCAGCTTTAGAACCATCGGAAACTACGAAAACGAGACCAATGACGAAAATTTTCACAGCCGCCATCTTGGATTAACATTTTGACCTCATTATCGGTTTTAGCGTGAACGAAAATTACGAAAACGCCACCCATGACGAATAATGAGAAAATTTTCACAATCGCCATACTGTATTTTCCATTTGACCAAATTCGCACTTTCTCTCTCACACTCTCTCGATAGAGAATAATTAGTAATAATTAGCAGCGAAATCTAATTTTTTCAAGTTTCAAATTTTGTGTAGGCTGTTCAGCGGTTTTGTCAGTGCCTTGCGCGCGCGAAAAAAAATCCAGCGCGCCATTTTTCATAAATATTTGTTATCGTATATGTTGTGTGGTTACTGCAGGTTACATAATAAGAAAAATACGAACCGACGTAGAAACGTTTTTACAGGAAGTGAATAGTCAGTACCTGGCAACAAAGGTCAGTTGAACTTTATAAATCTAAATGTATCATTTCTCTAAAGTTACGTTATTGTAGCATAAGTTCTTACAACAAGACGGTTTCTTTCCTCGCAAATGTGTTGAAAAACGTCGTATGAAACGCGTGCGCATTGTTCATTACCCACTCGGCTAAATTATCGCGCTCGCCTTTGGCTCGCGCGAATAATACCGCCTCATGGGTAATGACCAATACAGCACACTCGTATCATAATGTACTATTATCAAATCACGACCACTACAATCCCGATTGTTCTCATTATTGTGTGAAGATTATGGCAGCAAACATAAAACACTGCTGCTCCATACAGAAGTGCGATGGCTGTCTCGGGGTAAAACTTTAACAAGGCTATTTGAACTTAGAGCCGAGTTACAAATGTTTTTTTCAGCAGATACTTCTTTTAATTTGAAGGACCGTTTGTATGATAAAACTTAGTTGTTCCGATTGTCTTTTATGGCGGATATCTTTCAAAAACTTAACGAATTGAATTTATCGTTGCAAGGTAAACAGACAACAGTGTTTCAGGCCTATAATAAAATAACTGCTTTTAAAAGAAAATTAGATTTTTGGATCATTTGCATTGGTAAGAAAGAAATAGAAAGCTTTACGTTACTCAGTGAGTTTGTTAGCGAAAACGACTCAGTAATGTTTGAAGATGATGTGTTTGAATTGGTCCAATATCTCAGTTCGATGCGCGCATCTTTTGAAATGTATTTTCCCGAAGAACACAATACAAAAATTAAAGTGAATTCATGGATTCTGGAAAAGCCTAAAAACATGTCAAACGAGATATATGAATCTCTTTTAGAAATGTCATCAGACACAAGTATGGAGTCACTGTTCAAAACGACGCCTCTCAATTATTTTTGGTGCAGAATCCAAGATGAATATGCAATGCTTGGCCAAATGGCTCTGGATATTCTGCTCCCGTTCCCAACTACATATTTGTGCGAAACAGGATTCTCTACCTACGCAGCCACGAAAACAAAATATCGCAATAGACTGGACGCCGAAGCTGATATGAGACTCCAACTTTCTTCCATCAAATCAACTAATTGATGAAAAATAAAAAACAGTTTCATACCTCCCACTAGTTAGATTTTTTATTTTTTAATGTTTTCTATTGTTGTCCTTGCCAAGTGGTGAAGTAAATAATAATTAGTAACTGTTACATTGTACTTTTATTATGCTGATTAATAAAAAATACACTTATAAAAACAATTGTTTTATTGTAGGGTTCCATCAAGTATTTTGCTTCCCAAAAGGGTTCCGTCATTTAAAAAGTTTGAGAATCACTGACATAGATTAATTAGTTTTGTGGCGGCATCTACATTGCCACATGCGAACTATCGATCAAAGACCTCACGTCACTCAAAATCCGCACGCCACCCAAATTCTGCATCGCGCAAGCACAATTTACCGCGCGCTTAACATATATATAAAGCTGGGTACTCACTTAGCAGTGTAGCACGTAACGTATCAGATACGGTATCAACCTGCATGTGGGTACGGCTCGTCCACGGTCCTCCGCGTATCTAGCTACGAGCTGCCGGATCCGCAGTGCTCGCAACGACGTCACGCAATTGAATACGTAAGTTCGTTTGAAGCTCGCGCGTACGTACTCACTACACAAGCGGTCGTGACGCCGTCCACGAGCACACTGCGAGCCGCCTTTGTGTTCGCAGTGAAACCACCACTCGGCGGGTCACTGCGAGCTTACAGCGCTCCACGCGCGAGCGGCTCGCAGCGGGCTCGTGCCTAAGTACTCACTTGATACCGTATCTGATACGTTACGTGCTACACTGCTAAGTGAGTACCCAGCTTTATATTCCACCCCATTACACCCGTTTGGTCGGAGGATTCTCCCTTGTCTATAGAGGATGAGTGAACTTTATACCCTGTTCCTCAATGTTTACGTATTGGTTATTTAAGACCTTAATGCTGTCTACGCAGCAGTGGCGAAGGGTGCCGTAATAGAAAAGGTAAGCCGGAGCCAAAAAAAAAGGAAAAAAAAAAAAAAAAAAAAAAAAAAAAAACCTGGGGCTGCAGCCGTGCGTGAAGTCCAGTTACTTACAATTTGTGGCTAGCTTTCTGGCTCTTCAGTCTTGTACAGGCAGATGTTACTATTTACTATATGATAAGATGATACTATTTACGTGTCCAAAAAACGTTTTCATTTCCTGAATATTTTCAAGGGAACGGCTCAGTACTAAATTTAATATATGAGCGTAACATGGGACAAACATTGCCATATGGACATGCATCACGAATTTTCGCTTGTACTCCACCGTGGCTCGCCAGACATAACTGCCGCGCCGTCGTAAGATTGACCAAATACTGGTCAAGTATTTCTAACAACTGTTTGGATAAAACTTCAGCAGTTCGACTTTCGCTAACATCGTAAAAACCCAGGAATCGTTCTTCAATTCCAGTTTCTGATAAATATCGAAAAATTACAGTTAATTGCTCCCTATGACTGACATCTGGAGTTTCGTCAATCATTACAGACAGAAATTGAGCTTTATCTATCTCTAATCTAATGTGGTCTCGTAAAACGGATGCAATACAATGTATTAAATCATTTTGAATATCACTAGAGAGACCAGAAAACACGGGGTTCTGAACTGAAGATCATAGTTCTAAATGCGAGTTCATTACGGATCATATTTCCTCAGATATAACAAAGTTTTGATATAGTTACCGCGGTTATTGGAATTCAGACCTTCATCGTGGCCGCGAAAAGCTACTTCTTGTGTATCTAACAAAATAATGGTGTCAATAAACCGTTTCTTAAATTCCTATTTCGATTTACTTTTCTAATAGGAGCTTCATACGAATTAGCGAAAAATAATCAAGTTGTTCTGTGATTCGTTTAACGACATCTGTCGGCGAGTAGAAATACTATTTTGAGATTTGTGAAGCTAGTTTGGCGTTTCAACACAAGATGACAGCACATCTGATTTTACTCTAAGAGTGAAATCAAATGTAATTATAATACAAAAAGTATTTTTAATTAAGGAATTTGTTTCATAATGTAGGTATTAATAAATAATTCAGTAGTAATTATGTGTTTCTTATTTTCAAACCTTGAAAAGCATGTTTCCTCACAAAGTAAATAATTCGTCAAGCAACAATCAAAACTATTTGCCGCCATCCTAATCCTACTGATAGTACTAATCATTTTTCAAATCTACTCTAATGATGTAAGTTCAACTTATTAAACTTTCTACTTACCCCAAATACCTAATTACAACGTAGTTCAATCAACGTACGTTTCTTTCACTAAACTCATAACACAAACACTATCTTAATCACTTTTCTATACCTGAAAACAAATATTATTCGTACTAGTAATGATAAACTAATGAATACAATGAATACAAAATGCAAATTAACTACTGTAAACAAATTATATGGTTGCGATTACGACAAAAACCAACACATTGTCAATCGAATGATGAAATAATGTTTTGATGTCCGAACACCGAGCCGAACGCATTACGATACTCAACGACAACAACCGAATATCAAATGCGAGAACGAGTGAGTAATAGCAATACATAGTTCTTTCTCGTTCACACGAGCGCGTTTTCGCCTACTGTCCCTATAGTAACTCGTTGCAAACCGGCTTACTCGGCTGCTAAGAAAGGGCGGTGTCACGTGACCGAGTGACGTCAAGACGGACTATATTTTCTATAGAAATTAAATTCACGATAACCCGTACGCGCCTACGAGTTATTTTAGAGCGAAATGTTTTGTTGTTGGGATATAAAGACAAAAATTTTTATGTAGGCGTTTTGTAATGTTTTAATTGTATTCAAATACTTATAGTGTGATTATTCAATGACGATAGAGTGGTTGTGTTCCGAATTACCGAAGGGAAGCCGATAGGAATCGGCTTGTACGGAGTCTACGCCCCTGCTACGCAGGTTCATCCTGTCCTGATCTTCTTGCAATGCACAAGCAACCTAAGTCAACGCTATGTTTTCCACCACCAAAATCAAAGTCTTTCTTGGTTTGCGAACCCGTCACCCTTCATTAGCAAACAAAACCTGCGATACCTTTCAGAATCTTTAACATGTATTTTTTTTATTATTCCAGCTCCGTCATCAGCTCCAGTGAACGTGCAAGTGGCGCAGACAGACAGTCCCGGCGAGCTGCACGTGTCGTGGTCGGCGCCACTGCAGGAGACGCACAACGGACTCGTCGTGGGGTACCGTGTGCGGGCTGTGGCGCAGGGTGAGGGGACTGGTGGGTACATTGAAGGAGAGTTTAGAGTGATGAGTCAAGATGATTGTGTCAGTTTTTGACAGCGTATGTGCAATTGCATTCTAGATGATGAAGGATGATGGCGGTCTGTTAGTTACTAATACTAAATTAATAACTTATCAGCCTTTACATCTAATAGGCAATAATCTCAAAAGGAAAGAAAAATCCAAAACAAATAAAAGTCAGCGAATAGTGAAATGATACCTCCAATATCATAGCTGTTAAATATCTACAAATCATCAAATGGAAAAGTTCAAAATCATCCTACTTCTGATGTATTTCTGCTTTGTATATTTTGATCCGAATAACATGTCTATTCACGTGAAGTGAAACCTGAGACATTGATGTCAACTTACTGTTCAGATTCTTTGAAGCTTTTGTAATTCAGTTGCAGATGACACCGACACGCGAACGATCAAAGTGTCGCAACTGTCGGGCAAGCAAGAAACTTTGCTGAGTGGCTTGATGAAGAACACAAGGTATATTATAGAGGATAATCATCTAGTCTGGCTTTATATTGTGAAGTTCTATTTGTATCTAACTTGAGCTAATATTTTTAGGTATGCAGTATCAATATCAGCCTTCACTAATGTGGGTTCGGGTCCATTCTCACTGCCAGTGTTCCAAGATACAAGAGAAGGAGGTAAGCACTTTAAAAAAAATGCATTGGAATCATAAGTATTTCCTATGAATGCATATTGGCTGTTGAAGTACAGACGTCAGCACATAAAGTTACTACAATCTGTCAAATTTCTTTAATATATTTTCAACTTTATCGCTAAAGAATCAGGCGTCTGTACTTCACTTCTCCCCGCCCCCCGACTCGGTAACGATCGATAAATCTTCAGTCATTAAATTGAACACCTAAAATGAAAGCGTTTAAATATTTCTTCTTCATTTTTCTATCTATTATTATGTAGCATTATTTTTGCTAACACCACTAGCGTCAAACCTTATACATTCTCCATAACGTTAAATCTAATCAAACCATTTCTGTCTCCAGCTCCTGAGCAAGCCCCATCATCAGTAGAATGTACGGCAGTGTCGTCAACATCTCTTCGTATTGGCTGGCAGCCCATCGCTCTACCTGGACAGGGCAGCTCGCTTGTAGGATACACTGTGCTGTTTGCTACTGATGGTAAGTGGTCTTTAACATATTTTGATAACTGCCTCATTGGAGTTATGGGTCTAGTGGTCGCTATTTGATTGAACAAAGTGTTATTGCGATTTTTCATGAGGAATTGTGAAATACATCCCACGGGATGAAAAAACAAAAATTCTGTAAGGAACACGTGGGGTATCGTCAGATCCCATATTTAAAAATAGTATGTTATTTCTTAGTGGCTTATAGTTCTTGAGGTTTGGGATATTTTCGGTTACAGTCGCAGAAATAACTTTGTTATTTATAGTTTTATCGAGAAATGCTATGAAATACAAAGTTATTTTTGCGGTTGATAAAATCAATATTGTGCATGCGTAAATATTCATCCCATCTACTGAACCCTAAAGAGGTCCGTAGTGGGGTGTAGTATTTTTTTTTGAAAACCATTAACAATAGAGATTGACCAAGCGACTAAGGAACCTAGTATCGCTACGAAACATGCTGTGACTCAAAGATTTATGGTTTAATTTAGAGAATGATCTGAGGGCTTTCAAATGTAATTTACCATTTTATCATAAAATCTCGGCATTACACGGTAATTAGGTCTCAAAATCTAGGTTTAGTATCGAATCTCTTACTGACTCTTGGTCATTGTATGCTGGTAAATTCAAAATACGAATTTGACAAAATGACGTTTTAGTATTTTGAATGATCGTCAATTCCGACCTCAATTCCGACAGATAAAGGTTGATTTAGGTGCTTTAGAAGTAAGTAAAAACTTGAGAATTGTCGACTTACCGGTGTTGGAGAAATCCAAAAAGCCAGAGTATTGTAGACATTTTCACTAACTTCTCTCAATGACTGCCAACGTAAATACCGCAGAAGAATCGAACAGTTAATACACCGACGAACTGAGTCTCCCATAGTGAGCAACTTTCAAATGTAACGCAATTGTAATGATTATTTATTGCTCAAGAAAATGAAATTAATCAAAAAATTCAAATATTCACAAAAACAAACAAAAGCACAATCGGTGGAAAGAATACAAGAAGTCACAGAGTAGAACCTGCGCATTCAAAAATTGGCGCCAATAATTGGCGCACGTACAGTCGCATAAAAAGCGCAATGGATGTTTTTCTACCACATATTGGTTTCTGCCCGCAGATTCACCCGCACCCATTTTATTTTAATTGATATTTATTTTATATATTGATATTTTAATTGAACTTGTTTACGCTTATGTAAATATACTATAATCCAGACCAGACCTTATCTTTATGCAAAATGTGTTCACGTTAGTTATTTCTATAAGTGGTTAATTAAACCCGGATGGGTTTACAATATTTACTTGTCTATCGAGACAAGCAAAAAGTTAAAGTGAATCAGAATATTCTTATTCACTTTAACTTTCTTTTTTTGATTTTTATATATAGGTATATAGGTACCTACATTTATATTTGCCGTAAGTAAGTACTGGGACAATTTCAGTCTTCACTTAAAAAATAATCTATGTGACATAGAAACATAACATAAGTTATTAAATTAAATCCAAATTGCAAAATAATAATGGCCTATGTCATTCAAAACATAAAATGAAATCATTAAATTAATTATACAATAATAATAAACTATTATTAAAGACCTACAGTTCGAGACTGTACTTAAAACTAAACGAATGGGACGTGCATACATGCTAGAAAGAGAAAACTCGCCGGACGCCAGCATGTATTGCTCAGGATGCGCGCGCATAGAATCTTATGGCGCGCGTTTGTTCTATTTTGAAAGAGTTTCTATTGATGAATGAAACAGGCAAAGGTCTCTCAATACATTCTGCCTTTGTCATAACCATAAGGTACTTTTAACACCTACAGATTATTATTACAATGTCATAATAATAATTAGTTGTATCTTTTGTTACTAATTATTGAACTATAATTTCAATAGTTCGATGCGTAAATAAATTATTTTGCGTAAGTCAAGAAGGTTTTATTGTTTACATACTCTTTGAAGCCAATGATATGTGACATTACTTACGTGAAAAAAAAACTATGTATGGGTAAAATAGGAAATCGAAATAAAAACTAATACTTTTATGGTGTTTTTTTATCTGGAGAATTTAAGGATTCGCATTACCAGATAAAATTATTATAATTAAAAACAAGATTTATCAACATTATAAACTTAAGTCACAGCAGAGTAAATAGCGATACCAGGTTTGGTCAATGTCTTTTCAATCGAAATGCAAGTTTGCTTCGACATTCGTTGCAAGATTTTAATTTTGACCAGCTATTCTGTCTTCCAGAAGCGGCCTGGCAGAACCAGACATCGTTACACTCGGAGCTTTACTTGCAAGGTCTACTGAAGTACACCAACTACACAGTGAAGGTAGCTGGATTCTCAAACTTTGGAGCTGGACCTTATTCCTACCCAATTATGTGTGCTACGTTGCAAGATGGTGAGTAAGCATATTTATTTAAAAATTATTCAAAAAACAAAAAACCCGACTGCAAAAACACATAACTGAAAAGAGAAAAACAAGCATTATAATCTATAGAATTTTGGTATCGTAGGCCCCCACAAACAAAAGTTACACCATAATATTTCCGGTTATTATTGTTATATTATTATTGTCCCCGCCTGCGATACCAAAATTCTATAGATTATAATGCTTGTTTTTCTCTTTTCAGTTATGTGTTTTTGCAGTCGGGTTTTTTGTTTTTTGAATAATTTTCTTTATTTCAAGTTTTTTAGTTTTATTAATACGATTTACGACTCTAACGCGAGTCATCCGGGCGTCATCGGTTAATATATCTTAATTTCAAATTGAATAATTACCAGCTTTTATTTGATACCAATATTGTGGTAATTTATATTAAAAAAAACCTTCCCCTCCCTTTTTTTTGTATTTGCAGATGCAATACATAAATATTATATAGCCTATGTCACTTCTACGATTAAGACGAATCTAACGACATATGTTAAAATCCATCAAGCCGTTTAAGCTACAGAGCGTGCCAAAGAAATAGACATACATACATACATACTCTCGAAAAACATTACCCTCCTTCTGGGTCAGTCGGGTAATAATAACAAATTAATTAACCGGTGACTCACAGGGAAGTACTTCTTTTCCGCATAAGAAGCACTGCACTGAAAAGTAGATGAAGTACTTTAGTACCATTACCAAGCTTGGTAATGGTACTAAAGTACTTCATCTACTTTCAAACTGCTTTCAATGACAAGTAGATGAGGTAGCTACCTTATCTACTTGTCATTGAAAGCAGTTTTAAAATTTACCTTGAAGAAGATAACAATAAAAAAACACAATAAACGACGTATATTTAGTAACCTAATCCGCTTAACTGTCCCTGAAGAGTAAAAAGGAACCCTGTAAGAAATCCACACGTATTTCAGCTCTAAATGAGGCATCCTCTGGATGACGATTAACTTGTTGCGAACCCGGATACAACGTGTTGCCACGTCAAACGGCGAACGCAGCGTGAGCTACACCTTTTTTTATGTATGGCATCTCGCAGTTGACCTCTGAGGAGGTCGTAGCTGCTTAACCGGACTTTCCTGTGGCTGCCTTAACCTGCTAACTTAAAGCCTCCAGCCAGGGGCTTAACCACACCTCCCGACAACCCCACATAAATAGGATTACTGCTCGTTCCACCTCTGCTAAGGATCTTTATCAGCCCGATAAGGGGCGAACAATTGCAGCAAAGGTGACCTTGGAATACTCGTATTTAATTCAAGTTTATTTAACAATTCCCAACAAAAACATTACCCTCCTTCTGGGGCAGTCGGGTAAAAAAGGCAGTGGATCAAAATGTCGACCATATAGAATACAATAATAAGGTGGCAATTGCTTTTGACAAACCGTTATGAGTGAGAGAGAAGTGGTTCAATAAGTGTCCCTGAATGCAGTAAAAAAATAATTTCACGTGGCAAAAATGAGTTATCACTTATTAGTCTTTATTTCTTATATCATAGGACCCATTATTGCAGATACTTAGTAAATCCATTTTCTTAAGATATATTTATCATGTCATGTTTACCCAGTGCCCGGTCCACCAGCAGACATCAAAGTCTTGGTGCTATCATCATCATCACTCCTCGTCAGTTGGAAGAAACCTCTCCATCCTAACGGAGAACTGCTACACTACACTGTCTATGTAAAGCCTACGTCCAGGTCAGTTAGCATTGCTTTCTAAGTTCATTAATCATTCTTCTGATTCCATAAATGACCGTTCAAATCCTATTGTGAAAGTCCGCCTTTATATTTTTGATTAACAGTAAGGTCGCTTTGCTAAAGGCATGTTTATCCCCCAATTTTGTTCGTTGCGCCCCATCAGGTATAAAATTTTAGAAGCATAGACCATTAAGTCTTCTAACTTAGGCACCCAGAATGTTCGCTAAACATTTAGTTCAATATCTTCAGCTTCTCCTTCACCTTTACCGCAGCAACGCCCCGCCACAGACACTCCGCATCGCCGCGCTCGGGCGCTCCGCGGCGGAGGTCAAGGAGCTGGTCCCCGGCAGGACGTACGAGGCCTGGCTCACTGCCAGCACGCCGGCTGGGGAGGGCGCTGCCACCAGGAGGGTGGCGCATACGCCGACGCACAGAGGTAACTAGAATAAATTATGTACTTTGAAAGGGTGTGCCTAATAGTTGAAAGCCGCTAGTACTCTTTGATAGCAGAAGGAAAAACGAATTGTTCTTAATTTAAATAAATAAACGCCACTTAATGCTAGGAATTGACAGTCACTTTACCCAAGTTTTCACGGTGCTATAATTACAGAATAGACCAAACTAACAGTAACACATGGTCATTGATGGTGTATCAATCTGCCTAGCCTTTTCTTCCGGCCTAACCGGCTTCCAGGCTAACCGGATGCAGCTGAATACCAGTATTTTACAAGGACGGACTGGCTATCTGACATCCGCAACCCAGTAACTTGGTAATACGATACCCCTTGGTAAGACTGGTGAACGCGCCTACATGCGCTTAACGTGAACGCACCAGAAGCGAGAGGGGCGCGCGGGGGCGACCTTCGGCCAGAAACACCGTTACAACAACACACTCGTCGATCTTTAATGTCGCGATCGCGCATGTCCGTCCACCATTGTAAAATGCGGTCTCCTTTTTTATACAATATACTAATTGTTATTATCAAGTTGAGGACTATTATTTAATTTTATGCTGCCCAACCACTGGTGTCAGACTTTCGGGCTTCTGACGACACGTAACGACTGTCAAAGATCCACGAATGACAGCTGGGACCAACGGCTTAATGTGTTGTCCGAGGCACGGAGGAGTTTTTTTATGAAAAGATGGTCACCCATCCACTGACCAATCCCGGCAAGTGTGGCTTAACCTGATGGATCGACCCGTTCGGCTGTTATTATTTAGCCACGAGCTCCTCGTTCATTATTTCTAATGCAACTCTTTTCAATACTATGTCACTGATCACATAATCTTTCTTCTTCCAGTTGTGGCCGGCGTAGCATCTCTAGGAGGCACAGTATCAGTAGGAGTGGGCAGTTCCCTCCTCCTCGTGTGTCAGTGTGTGGGAGTGCCGCCTCCTCGCACCGTATGGTATCACAAACATAACATCATCACTCACCATCCTAGGTTCACGAGGAACCATGATGACAGTCTTTTGATTAACAGTAAGCAAAGTTTTAAAATTGTAAAAATGTTAAACAAAATCTTGATTAGTCAAGAAAGAGATGGATGATGCAAATCATCAAAACTTGCTTTTAATGATAGATACGCTGATTTTACATAGAATTTTAATCAACCCATAATGTTCCCACTGCTGGACAAAAGCCTCCTCTCTGCGACTCTTTGAGAGGGAGTGGGCTGTAATCTACCACGCGGGCCCAGTGCGGGTTGGCAGACTTCACATGTCTTCGAACTTTTGGTTCTAGGGCATGCCAGTTTCCTCACGATGTTTTCGTTCACTAGTTTGAGAGCAGTGGTGATGAAATAAATTACACAAAGTTAAGCACCAGCTATAATACTGATCCTTCAGTCATTCATTAAAAAATCTCCTATTTCCAGATATAGACCAATCCCTAAGCGGCAACTACACCTGCTTAGCCAAGAACCTGTACGGTTCGGACCAGGTAGAGTACACAGTCGTCGTCTTGCCACTCCCTGAAGCGCCGATACTTCGAGCGACGCCGTACAAAGACTCGATACTGGTGGAGTGGGAGCAGCCTTATTATTCTGTGAGCAATAGAAGTGCTACTCAAAAGATTAGTAAGTTTAATTTTGGTTTTGGATGTTCATTTAATGGCAATCGGAATGTTAAAGGACAAGTCCCTGCCACCAACCTGCAGAAGAATACTATCTACACAATATTATTATGTTTAAAGTAGTGCTTCTTTGTCGTGAACAAAGCCATTGTTTTTACAAAAACTTCAGAATACCTTCACCCAGGGGTGTATCAGTATTATAACTCTATAAATTTAACAATAATAGAAGTCTGAGATGTCTTCTTCATGTTCAGTATTAGCACGATAATCTCTTACAAACTGTGACGAGAAGGCTGCTTCTGAATCCTTAAAATGATCTTCTGATTAGTTGGCTACTGTACAACATATACCGAAGGACTAAACTACTACAGCAAAATCTTAATATTATTTAAAAATAAAACTTTTACTATTTTGTATAAAGCCCATTTTACAAGATGCTATTGAATTGCTAGTGGCATACCATAAGTTGAAGAAAAGCAAGAAATATGTATCTTGTATATCAAGCTTTTCTACAGGTTACAGCCTAACTTGGAAAGAAGCCAGCAGTCCGTGGAGAGAAGCATGGCCAGCCAACAAGTTGCCCAACTTATCGGGCGTCCAGAAACATGCCTTGACTGGTCTGAAGTGTGGCACCAAGTACTCTTTGAGAATCACTGCTACTAACAAAGTTGGGACCTCACAGCCTGCTTATTTGGATGTCAGTACTTTGGGTGGAGGTAAGATACCAATTTCCCTCCTTCTTTTCTTATTTTGTTCTCTTATTTTAAACAGTTTACAACACAGCAATAACTCGTATCTGAGACTCGTATCAAAATCGGTGACGAAGTATTTCTGTCATGAGCTTAATCTGTTGCATTTAAATAACATAAATATAGACCCAATTGCACCATAAATAACTAAATGCGTTTAGCGCTAATTATAATTTAAATATAGTTCTGTCTCTGTCATTTTTACCTTCACAACCGCTAATACGTTTAGTGGTATTTGTGGTCTTTAGTGGCGGAAACGACTAATGTATATTTTTCAGGAAAATATACAATAATCATCAATCAATAAATCTGCCTAGCCTTTTCCCAACTATCTTGGGGTCGGCTTCCAGTCTTACCAGATGCAGCTGAATACCAGTATTTTACATGGAGCGACTGGCTATCTGACCTCCACAACCCAGTAACTGGGTAATACGATACCCCTTGGTAAGACTGGTGGCAGGCTTTCGGATTTCTGACGAATCAGTGCTATCCGAGGCACAGGAGTCTCGGTATGTAAAGATGTTCACCCACCCATCCACTGAGCAATCCCGGCAAACGTAGCTTAACGTGCGGCTTGTTATTTCTTAGCCACGAGCAATAATCATCGTGGGTAGAAAAACAAAGCTGATGAGGCATGCCGTGTCATTGAAATTTCAATTTTATTGTCATAGTGATAAGTTATATTCGTATTCGTCGCATTGCCAGTAGGCGCAAGGCCTAATAGTTTTTTCTGCTGTCACCTCAACCATACCTTATCGTTATTTTATAAATGTTTTCAGTACCAATACCACCGAGCACGAACGAGTGGCTGTGGAGCAATGCGTCCCACATGTACGTACAACTGGCGGGCTGGGACCACGCCGGGTGTGCGCTCACTGTGCTGGACGTGGAGTACAAGCAGCTCGGTGCCAGGGTGTGGGTCAGAGCTCATAATAATATGGTAAGACTGGTTTAGTGAGCGACGTTGGATGGGGTACATTTTGTGAACGAATTATTTTTTCAATATACTCGAGGAGTTGTACTATTTTTATTTTACATAAAATTATATTCCAGTATTCCTCACAGGGTTGGACAGAGATGTAGCTTTTAGTACAACCACAATTCACCAGTTTTATTTAAGTCCCATGTAATAGGGGCAAGCCTATTGCCATCAGCCGAGCACAAATCCAGACTCGGGGCTGGTACTGAAAAACCCAATAACACTTTGCCCGACCTGGGAATTAAATCCGAGACCTAGCGCTTGCGACCAGTAGAAAAACGAGGAATATTTTATTTTCTAGTGTATTAATGCTGATCCACGCTAAAATCAAGAATAATATTATGACATGATTTGTAGATTCTTGCGTTATGATTCAAGGCACTCTTGTAATTTATTGACTAAGCATCACATTATAACTTTTTGGTCCTAAGTCGACTTCAAGGACCAGAAACAAAACATCGTGTTTGAAGTTGCTAAATAAGACTGTTTGCTCCATTGGTTCATCAAATGTTTCTAACTCATTAGACAGCTGTACTGCTAGGAAGTTGGTTGGGCCACTTCTTCCCAGTTAAAGCACTAGGAAGTGGTGAAGGACGGGCGTTTTGGGGGACTGTCTTATGTAATTTTGACGTTTGAAAAGTGCTGATTCTCAGCCTAGTTTGAATAAATGACTTTAGATTTTGGTGTAACTAGAATTAGTAATTTCATTAGTCCTCGACTAAGTCCTATGAGGTATCCCCAAACTAAGAGCACATATCATAACTTCAAATAACTTTTGGTCCTTTATCTCCCACAGCCGTACTCCGACCTCTCATCCTGGAGCCTCCCATCCCTCTACCAGACGAAGATCCCGACGTACGCGATCGCCGACCTGTCCCCCGGCACGTGGTACCAGCTGCGAGTGGCAGCTACTAATGAGGCTGGCAGTGTCACTACGACCTACAGCTATGCTACCAAGAACGAGGATGGCAGTAAGTTCATAGATGTACCTAATTGCTTCTTTTATCGACTTAGACCAAAGGACAGGTGAATTAAACACATTTATTTTAGTGCTTACCAGAAGAAAACGTCTTTAGTTCAAACCCAAGGCACGCACCTCTGACTTTTCGGATCATGTGCGTATCCTAACTAATATGTTACGCTTTCACGCTTTAAACAACTGAATGGATTTCGATGTTCGAATTTCGTTTCACCTAAAACTTTTCAAGTATTATCGATTAATTTTTTTGTCAAATAATGCATATAGCCAAAATACGTCGGTTAATAGTTTTCGGTAAATTGAAATTCGAACAAAAACAAATCGGAAAATTGATTGGTTCCTACTATGTAGCAATAACCACTCTAGTTCTACATCGAACAACACAGAAACACTGCTTTTTGTTGTTGTTCCCTACAAATTCTAAACTTCTTCAGGTGAAGTGGGTCCTCCAGCTGAACTCTTCGACTTGAACATGCTGGTGATCATCTGCAGTTCAATACTGCTTACGATTTGCCTGCTCAGCTGTATCTACATACTTGTGAAGAGACAGAGGTAAAAATACACACATCAAAAGTGTCTAGGGATCAAGCATTTTTATGCGGATTTCTTGAGATTGAGATGTGGCTTTGTAATAAATTTATGATTTTATAAATTTATATGGATCCTTTTTGGTGCATTTCATAATTTGAATCAGGAACTATGAATCAAATTCGAGTAAAAGATGAAAATCAGCTGTCAATATTTTCCCTATAAAAACATACAACGCATTGAAGACATTATTAGTGCTACTGTTTCCCTACTACTGATTAAAACCAACGTTATTATGGAGCAGCGACGTCATTTAAGCAGGGAAGAAATGCTCAGAGCCGTGGGAATGATAGAAGCTGGTTCCCGGCAACGTACTGTGGCTTTAGCTCTGAATACAAGTCAGAGTGTTATCAGTCGACTTTGGACACGTTACCGAAGCACTGGTACCGTGGCTGAGCGCCATGGAGGACGGTATCGCTGCACCACACGGAGACAAGACCGATACATTCAAATCTTAGCTCGAAGAGCTCCAACAATAACCGCCATGATGTTAGCCGTGAGGCTTCATCACTCTTCAGGGAACTTAATTAGCGACCAAACAGTCAGAAACCGCTTGCATGAAGTGAACCTTCATTCCCGAAGACCGCTACGGGTACCACCTATAGCAATGCACAATCGTAGGATTCGATATCAATGGGCTCTTGAACACAGAAATTGGGCAGAAGAACAATGGCGTTTCGTGTGCTTTTCTGATGAGTCTCGTTTTGGTATGAGACCGGATACAAGACGTATACGACACTGGAGAACCCCTGGACGCCAACAGCGATTAAAATCCTGCCAGGAAGTCCATCCTTATAGTGGTGGAACCATCATGGTATGGGCGGGTATTTGGATCGGCGGAAGAACTGAGTTGATTTGGATTAGAGGCAACCTCAACGCTCAAATTTATGCTGAGACGATTGTATCAGACGTCATCGTTCCTCTACAAGTGCAAATCGGTCCCTTATTTCAGTTAATGCATGATAATGCACGACCGCACACCGCAAGAGTTGTAAGACAGACTCTCGCCGCAGCTAACATCAATGTCCTGCCCTGGCCTGCTCAGTCGCCAGACTTGAACCCGATTGAGCATGCATGGGATATGCTACAGAGAAGAGCTCTGCCGAATATGGAGGGTATCCAGTCGCAAGAAGACCTTTTTTTGTTGTTGCAACGAACATGGGCGGCCATTCCACAGCGTGATTTGGATGAACTCATTTTGAGTATGCCAAACCGATGTTCTTGTGTTGTTAGTGTTCGCGGTAGAAACACGGATTATTAATTGTTTAAGTTACCCAATAAAATTTTAAAGAAAACTGTTATTTCAGTCTTTTTTTCGAACTTTAATGTTAGTGGTTCAAATGTCAAAAATCCCTTTATTAGGAAAATGGCAAATTTCTTTATTAATGCAAAGGTGACTTGGTTTATCGTTACTGTGACAAACGAAAACACTTTATTTGATGAATCCTTAAAGAAAATTTTAATTAATATCAATCAGGAGAAAAGTTATTGCAAAAATATATGTTGATCCCTAGACACTTTTGATGTGTGTAATATCCACCTTTTTTGAGGCAAATTTAAGTTAAGAGCGTTTACCCCAAAAGATGGCAACGTCGCAAATAGCTGTCAAAATAAGCTAAGCTTTCAGAATAAACGCTAGTAAGGGTATCAAAGGACTAGTTTTTAATTCTCTCATGCCAGTTTTCACTAACACTGGGAGATACCTAAATATAAACGTACTCTTGCAGGATTTTCAACTTTCAGCGCAGTGCCGAGTGCTGAATATGTAACAGCTGGCATTAGCCATCTTCACCTTTATGTGCTTCTAAAATAATGAAATTGTACGAAAATTATGATTATAAATCTAACATGATTCAGTTGTTTTCAATACAATTGTTTTTTACTCCTCGTAATTTTCTGTTTCCAGAACCGGCAACCTCACAGAATATCGCGACTCAATAACGGTGGACAACAAATCAGAGAGCGGCAACCTGACGGCAAACACCTCGCACACCAACTTAGCCAACGTTAAAGAGAACGCCATGAACGCGCAGAACAGGATATACAGCGCTCCTATACATATGAGGAATAACAGTAAACATGGTAAGTGACTTATTTAGCCTCATAGGAATGTACTACCAAAATGAAAAGTAGCCTATGTCCTAACGCAGGTCAAGGTCTACCTCATCATCATCATATCAGCCCAAACACGTCCACTGCTGGACATAGGCCTCCCCCAAGCATCGCCACTTCGACCGATTCTATGCTTCCAGCATCCAGCGGATTCCTGCGGCCTTCGCAAGGTCATCGGTCCATCTTGTGGGAGGCCTTCTAACGCTACGTCTTCCGGTACGTGGTCGCCACTCCTGAACCTTTCGGCCCCATCGGCCATCTGTTCTGTGAGCAATGTGCCCTGCCCATTGCCACTTAAGTTTGGCAATTCTTCGGGCTATGTCCTGCGGATCTCTTCATTTCTGATTCGATCACGTAGGGAAACTTCAAGAATAGCCCTCTCCATTGCTCTTTGGGTGACTTTTAGTCTTCCTATAAGGCCCATTGTGAGCGACCTCGTTTCAGTTTTCATAGTGTGGCGAACCAACTAATTGTCAATGGTTCCCACTGTAGTTATAGCCTGGCAATACTAGTGGTAGTCTATGTGATATAGAAGACGAGACCACTTTCAAATCGGAGTAAAAAGGATTTCTTTGAGAATTATTACGAAACTGTATAACGTGTTATTAACAAGTTGTTAACCGGTGTTGGTGTATACCTATACTTCCTGTGCTGTGGTATAATATAAAAACTTATCTGTTACATGGACATTTACGTGCGCCATATTATCGCACCTAAAATAGTCTACCTAATTGCCAAATTTTATCGAAATCTGTTCAGCCGTTATTGCTACGGTTTCCTAGAAGGGCGGTGGCCGTCACATAACGGCCGCAACGACAGCCTTCATGAAAATGATGACCGCGGGGTTTGCCTCTATGTACGGTGTCAAAAAACAGAAAAATCGCTCTAAATTAATTTAGTGCAAATCGTTAATTTGATAATATTTGCGGTCCAGTTCTAGCCACATTTAACGTCACTGTTTGAAGGAAAATGATGAAATAATCCAATTAAATTCAATTGATAAATTATTACGTATAAAGTACGAGATAAAGCACAAGAGTAATATAAGGCTAAATCATTTTGTTGCTAAGTGCAGTCAGGCAAATTAATTGATAAGCCACGTGACTACCAAAATTGTCCGTGTATTCAAAATACAACTGTCATTCATTGACAGAGGAGGAGGACTTTGGAGGAGCTTGCGGCTAAATAATAACAGCCGCACTGGTCGATCCATCAGGTTAAGCTACGCTTGCTGGGGTTGATCTTTTGATGGGTGACCATCTTTACATACCGAGACTCCTTTAATTCCTCTATGCTTCGGAAAGCACATTAAGCCGTTGGTCCCGGCTCTTTGACAGTCTTTACGGGTCGTCAGAAACCCGAAAGTCTGACAACCAGTCTTACCAAGGGGTATGGTATTACCCAGTTACTAGGTTGTGGAGGTCAGATAGGCAGACGCTTCATGTAAAATACTGGTATTCAGCTGCATCTGGTTAGACTGGAAACCGACCCGAACATAGTTGGAGAAGGCTAGGCAGATTGATTGAACTGTCATTATTTGACAGCTGTACGAAATGGCTCTACGTCAGAAAATTTACGTAGGGTGCCAATTTACCTAACAACTAATTAGTTGTTACCTAACCTAACCTAACCTAACAACTAATTACCTAGTTGTTAGGTTCGGAATGGTAAGTACAGTTAGGGGAATTCCCCTAACTGTACTTACCATTCCGTCGTTGCATATTTGGAGAGTTAGGTTAGGGTAAATTTTCGTTTTTGTGATACCTAGTAGGATCAATATGGTAATTGCCACTGGGTTAATCCAGCATAAAAGCCCTTTTATTATTAAACGCGGAGTAAAGTTATGGCAGACTTAATCCTCCAAGAATGTATGGTTAATCTGAAGGTCTCTCTCTGTGGTTATACTATCAACTCAGCCTTTTGAGACTTACGAGTTGTAGGTCGTGGGTTCAAACCCAGGCAGGCGCTTTACTTTGTGTAAATAATTTCATTACCAATGTCCTCAAAACGGTGAAGGAAAACATCGTGAGGAAACTGGCATGTCCTAGAACCTACCAACCCGCATTGGTCCCGCGTGGTAGATTACGGCCCACTCTCTCTCACAGAGAGGAGACCAGCTATCTAATTACGCAACACATATTCGTAAACGATTCCGACTAATCTGTTTCATTTTGACAGTTCAACAACATTCATTGCGCTATTTACGTTGTTGAACAGATTTTTTCGAACTTATGAAGCAATGGATTAAGAATCTGTTTCAAATCGATTCAAATTCTGGTTGATCGTGTATTACGTAATTAGGGTACTGTGTCCCAGCAGTGGGAACGTTATAATATGATTATGCTTAATTTAAGAGAACCTACGTACTCCAAGCAGGAGACCAACCAGATAGTCTGATTCTCAGACCAAATAAAAAACTAAGATAGCGTTGTCAACAGTGGACGTGAGGCCGGTTTCGTTAACATGTGTGCACTTAGCGAGGTGTAGTTTGATTGTACTTTGATTGTAAATGTGTGCGTATGAGCGTGTATGCACAGAGCGCAGGTGTAGTTTTAGCATGCTTCACTGTATTGTTGGTAGTAACATTATTGATTATGATTATAACAGGATACTTTACATAAACGTCAAATCGCTCTTAAGGATAACTTGAAGCAATTAATAACAATTATCGATTCAATGTGACGTATTTACGAATTAATTTAGATGATAAGTTCCGGAAATAAATTTTAAACCAGCTATTTAAGTTTTAACGACAGCGGGTATTACTTCATACGTCATTTGCAACGGAATTAGAACGCATACCTACGTTGATAAATCTTCAGCCATTGTTTCTATGGCAAAGATTAAACATTCGTTAGTAGTTGAAAACGGTCCGCGCGGTTCTCTAATTGCGCAATGCAGGATTTGTGTGACGTCATGTATTTGCTACGTAATTCATACGTGGTGGTGTAACCGCTATAACACTCCCCTCCGGAGACCGGAGGTCGATAATGGGCTGAGTCTTGTATCTTGCGATGCTTCACGGTGCCAGCTGTGGTTCCAGTGAGTCCGAACCGGGTGCCGCACAGTTCACGGTGAGCCAGAACTGTCTGCGTTGATTGAGGCGATTTTGGTGATTGAGGTAATTACGGTGATTGTGGTGATTGCGGTGATTCCCCAGTGAGTCAGGGTGATGAGGCTAAGGGTGATGAACAGTAATGCTGCATGCTGGTGGTCAGGATACCCGTTGAAGTCGTAGGTGCTGGCTAGCTGTGTGACTCACCTCACAAAAGCTTGCGGGAGTGACGATGATGATGAAGTCACGCTGAAATAGTTGCACGAAGGGTTCATTGTCGTTCATACTCGGGCTCACTAATTTAGAGGTATGAGGAACAGGGTGTAAACTTCACTCATCCTCATTAGAAAAGGAAGGATCCACCGACCAGACGTGTTGTGTCTGGCGGGCAACTGCCCGAAAGTTGATTTCGGGTAGTCTTATAATGTTGTTCGCGCGGTAAACTCTAATTTCGCATTTATCATTTTAGTTAGGATGTTCTGGGCCTTTTAAGTAGAACATTCACGACCAAAGAATGACGTAAAAGCATTAGTAAATCATTGTAATGTAACTCTCTCGGGTACGGTAAGGTAAGGTAAGGTTTAAAGGACCCTAAGTAGGTATTACATGACTTTTTGTGGAGTAACATCATTCCTGCAGAACCCTGAAGATTCTATAATATGAAAATGTTTTAGTAACATACACTAAACTCATTATTTACTTTCAGAACTCTACGAGATAAGTCCTTACGCACAGTTTGCAGTGGGCTTCAGAACTTTCGGTCATGTGGAGAACCAGGACCTGCCTAGTCGACACGCAAAACATAGATATGACACAGGTAACACATTATTACAACAATATGCTTGCCCGCAGGTTCGCCCGCTGTACTACAGACGTCACCCTGTTGAAGACGTTCTGTCAATCCTTTTACACGAGTTTCCTGTGGGTGTCATACACGCGCCGAGCCTACAACGTCCTGCATGTTCAATTTAATGCTGCAATTGGATGCTGTTGGGACTGCCATGGCGTTGTAGCGCCTCGGGAATGATCGCGGAGGCTCGCACAGATGGTTTCCATTCCATCATGCGAAAGAAAGCGGTCTCTTTACTACAGCGCCTGCATGGTAGTGACAACAGCATTCTAAAAATAATCGCTGCCAGTCCGGATCGCCCCTTTTAGGGACTGGGTGGGAACAGTCATAGGTCTACATAAATATATATAATTCGTGAAAACTAACAATACTAACCTACTTTAAGCACCATTGTTACTAAAACTAAAATACTAACAAAGATTTGGACCTTAGATTCTAAAATAAAGTTTTGTTTAATTTTATTTTATTACAACTATCTGCATAGTCCTTAGGTAGGTACAGACGCCAGCACATCAAGTTTTTACAATCTTTAATAGATTTTCAACTTTATCGCTAAAGAATAAGGTTCAATGTTGATTGGGAAAATTTGACAGATTGGCGTAGGTTGATGTGCTGGCGTCTGTACCTTTCCTTGTCCCCATTTTGTTGTGACGACTCCTTATCATTGGATGACGGTCGTTTCTAATTATTGACACTGCGTTGTGACGACAGCAAAAAATTATTAGTATTGACATTCGAATAAATGACGCAGTTGGAAGACTCAATTAAAGTATAAAGAAATGTTTCACAAAAGTATGAAATTTAAGTGTAACAAATGGTGCGCTCTCTTGGTGTCACAATTTTCAGATCTTTCAAATAATCGTCTGCTAAATTAGGACCCAAAATTGATACATTTCCAAAATCTAAAAATAAGTGCTGTCTAACTCAGACCAAATACAAAACCAAGACATACTCGTAGCTCTGTCATCAGTTACGTGAGGCCGGTTTCGTAAACATGTGTGCAATTAATGAGGTGTAGTTTGATTGTTAATGTGTGCGTGTGAGCGTGTATGCACAGAACGGAGGCGTATCCCCAGTGTATTGTTCGCAGCACTATGTCTTGGTTTTTATTTTGTCTGACCTGACTTATGACTAATTCCAGCAGAGACTAAAAGACGGGCTAAGTCATGAATTTCTTTTTCTTCTTTCAGAAACGAGTTTCCAAGTGTGTTCAGAGTCTGAAGATAGTGACAGCATATCAAAATCTACGCTCAAAAGTGTTCCAAGAAGTAAGTATCAGTCTGTGTAAATGGAAGTCAGGCCATTTTTTTTTTGTGTGGGAAATTATCATATAACTTCTCCCGCTCTGGGCGGAGCGAGAGGGCGTGTCAGACTCTTACTGACTAAAACCCACCCGTGTTCCTTCATTTGCCTGTACGTTGCCAGGGGCCACGGTATCCCTTTAGGACTTTCCCGCAACCGGCAGGCATCGGCCCTAGCGGACCCCGTCAGTTGTGCTGACATCTCTTTGAGGCGCGCGTGGAACACAGCGCGTCGTCGACCCGGGCCTGGTCCTTATCGGACGGCGAGCTAGAATAGAAGCCAGGCCACGGGCTAAGGCTCATAAAAATGACTTTCACCTTTCAAACAGTCCACACTTATTTCTAGCTTATTTTGTGAATTCACAAAATCTTCCAATAACACCTTATTTACCTATTATTTATTTTCAGAAGTCTGCAGAACACCACACCATAGATAACCAGACAAGCACGAACTATCGTTTTAAAACGAATTCGTCTCGAAGGACCAGTTTCTTTAACATAAAAAAAAACATTTTTAGTATGTAAACTCAACTTGAAACTAAACAAACGTGACACTGCCAGAACCGAATTGAAAAAAAACTCCATTATACAGGGTGGCAGGGATCGCGTCGACGCGAAGCCTGTTACCATGGATTCAGTACATGATTCTGAAACCCCCTGAGTAGAAATTTTTCGTCGGTTATTAAAAAAAAAATCTGCTGTTTCATAGAAAAGTGCAATACCTACGCGGTCAAAATGTATGGAAGAACAGATTTTTTTTTTAATAACCGATGAAAAATTTCAACGCAGCAGGGTTGGTTGTTTGTTGGCTGGTGCCAACTGGTGGCGTGAATTTTCATGAAAACTCTCATAATGGTGCAAGCGGGTCTTAGGAGGACTTTACCCGCTTTTGGTAAAGCTGGAGACACGCTGTTACGCACGTTAACACGCTGTCATTTAGAGAAATAATAACTATTATTTCAGCCAACTAATATCAGCAGTTAATATGAGATAAGAACGCGTGTTTGTTGCATTTATGCGTTTTTCGGGATTTAGTTATTAGCTATAGTCCAAAACAGAACAGTCAAGCTACTGTTTTACGACACTAGTTTCATAATGTGAAACATATTTTTCATTCAAATGGGCACGCGTCTGCGATGACGTCTGTGAGCTCAAATTGTTTGCCAATGAATCACTTATTAGACCGATGATACACTAAGAAGTAACAAGCATTTGGTAGGTAACTCTGATACAATGACGCTTCACGATTTCCTCCAATAATATTCGAGGAATCTGTAGGTACAGTCAGCGACGACAGTTGATTGACACTTTAGTTTTTAAACTCTTAATTATTAAGGGAAATATTGTATTAAAATCGGAACGGTAATTTTTTTAATCTTAATTATTAAGTTTTAAATATTAAGTCTATAAAATGCTGAAATACAACATAACAAATAATTTTGTGTCAATTTAGATTAATGTGTTAAAGGAATGTTAATCGACTTTTGTCGTTGACCGTTACATGAAAGATACATTAAGACCAAAAAAGGTAATAAAGCACCGGAAATCCTGATCAAAGTGCCAAACAATTTTACTAATAATTTAACCGTCATTTTTCCAAAGGAAAGAATTGACTAAAATAACATGTTACTTTAGTCAATTCCTATTACTTAGGTACTTATATTACATTTATAAAAATAAACGTTAACGTCGTTGGCTGAAATAAACGTTATTTAATTTAATTTATAAAACTGTGGTTGGCCCATTCATTTTAGTAATTAATCACCCAAAACATTGTTTTCTATGTGTATTTGCTTGATGACTATTAGTGATTCATTGCTTTCATAATTATGGTGTATTTTCACAATTTTAATATCAAAGGGATTCCCCTCCTTAAAAAGTTAGAAATTTTGTATTAAGAACTTTACCTACATCGAAATAAAGTTCAAAATACAATAACTGACTCGAAAGTTTGAACTTGACTTAGGTATCGTTTTGTAAAGCCTCCAAAATATTTTTAAATGCAGAATTATTTCAAAAAGAGGTCACGTCAGTGTTAGCAAAACGAGTTTATGCTAGGGCTGCAGTCTCGACATAGATAGCAATTGTGACTTTACGACCGAATTCGGCCGCAAAGGCCCAATGGGGGTCCCTAGACGGTCAAAATTGCTGTCAAGCAATTGATTTTTACAGCAAGTGATTTTTTCGTGCTCAAACGATCGCTATCTATGTCAAACTGCAGCTCCTGGCCTTTTACGAGTATACTATTAAAACTCTGTACAGTACGACACAACTTAGATTATTACATAGATGTAGCATAGATTTGAAAATTTTCATTCATTCATTTCAATGTCACGAATGTATTTGGCTAAGACTTTACTAGTTATTGCGTTTTCGAAAGATCATTTTCTCCTAAAGCAGTAATAAAGATTGGTGATTTTGAAGGCGCACTCAGTCGGATGGCGATCGGTTTTACGAATTTTGCCGATGCTACATCTAAGTTGTGTCGTACTGTACTACGCTCGGGTAGCTGAAGGTCAAAGTTGACACCGTTGACATGCGGCCTACTGTACTATTGGTGCGAAAAACAGGTACAGACGCCAGCACATCAACCTACTCCAATCTGTAAAATTTTCCCAATCAACATTGAACCTTATTCTGTAGCGATAAAGTTGAAAATCTATTAAACAAGTTTGACATATTGTAGTAACTTGATGTGCTGGCGTCTGTACTAGGAACCGGGCAAAAGTCAAACGCTGATAACGTGTTTACAGAAGTGACAGTAGGTACGGGAAAAGACGCGTTTGTTACGGCATACTTTCATAATTTACGTCATAAGTATGTCACTTAAAAAACAGGATAAATAACAGGATGTACCAAAAATAGCAGTAGTATTTTGCAATTCGTTGAATTAATCATTTAGGTACCATATTTATTTTTATGTGCTGAAGCCTAATATCTTGCCAGAAAGCTATTGAAATAAAGTACCGCTAAGATCAATCAACCGAGTCAAAATGAAGAGTTGCATTAAGAAGGTTCAGTCGACCCAGACAAAATTAAAATATTTACGACGAAGCGAACCTCAGCAACCCAGCCACAATAAAACCTGGCTATAGGTACTGAGGCGAGCCATACAGAGAGCGGCGGTGGCCCAGTGGTAGCAGCCGGAAGTTACGAGTGGTCGTGAGTTCAAACCCAGGCAGACACTTTACTTTGTGTAAATTATTTCATCACCACTGCTCTCAAACCGGTGAAGGAGAATCGTGAGGAAAATTATGTCTTAGAACCAAACAATTCGAAGACATGTGACATCCACCAACTCGCGCCTCTGCAAACCGCGGTTCCGTTAAAAATATGATTATTAAACATAGTCCCTGTTGAGTTTTGTTATTTATTATCAATTATCAATTGTTTATTTTTTATAGAAAGTAGATGTTAAGTGATTGTTGTTTCTATATAGATATTTATAATTTTTTCGTTAAAATCTACGAATAATAAAAGGTTAAAATACTGTTATTAGTATTTGCTTGGAATGGAATCAAGCCAAAACACAATTCCTAAACATGCCAAAATCTAAACGAAATCGAGGGTGTTTTCTCGTGATACGATTTTTTTTACATTCTTCCAAATTAGGCCTTCGAATGTAAAAATATTTCTAATTTTATCTTCACAGACAAAATTCACGAAACTAATTGTTTATCCACATTTACTTGCTAATATCAATAATAAGCATAATAATTTTGGTTCATCTTGAAACGAATACATAATTACCCTCCATTGTCATTAGGTACAGATGCCAGCACATCAACCTACTCCAATCTGTCAAATTTTCCAAATCAACATTGAACCTTATTGTTTAGCGATAAAGTTGAAAATCAATTGAAGAAATTTGACAGATTGTAGTAACTTAATGTGCGTCTGTACTTACGCTCCACGTAAATCTACTGATATTCAGCTGCCTCTGGTTGGACTGGAAGACGAACACAACAAAGTTGGGAATAGGCTATTTAGATAATTATCTTGATAATTATATCGATCACCTATAGCCATTTTACAGACAGTCGAATTTCACGCATCTTTAAAAACCCCAAGGTAAAAAACATTGTAAATAATTGTCAATAATAGTCATATTAACGCTGTATCTAGTCATGTACTTTACTATTTATGAGTTCGCCTAAGAAGTGACTAAATGTGACCGCGGCCAATGACGTACATTAACCGGTAAATGTCTATGATTCCTACTTTTGATAAAATGAAGAATAAGTGTCATTTTAATAACTTTTCCTTTCACATGCACCAACTATTTTTCATATTCATATTCATTTATTCATCAAATATAAGCTAACAGTTTACACCAAATCGCTTATATCTATGCTAATTCTACAAAACATTAAATTTTTTAATTAAAACTTCTTAGACTAAAAAATAAACTAATAAAATAAATCAGTCCACAATCGCAGTAGACCGGGAAAAGTGGAAAGAGGGAAGGGAGGCAAAGGCCTCCCTTCCCTCTTTCCACTTTTCCTCTTTTTCTTTTTTTTTCCTTTTTCTTTTCTTTCTGTGTTGTCACAACACAGGCTTATAATAATATAATAAAATAAAACAATTAATTGGAATAGTTTTTTTTATGTAAGTATACCACAGCCGTTTTATCTACCTGTTACGTATTTGTTTGTACTAATTAGAATTAGTCCAAACAGGAAAGTAACAAGTGGGTAGGTAGTGTTATTTGGGTTTTCCATCAGATATTCCTGAGTGACAAAAAATAAACACGTAAATCGGCTCAGCAATAACGGAGGAAATTGGAGTAAATATACAAGGTGGAGACGATATTACAACAAAAAATTAAACGGCGTGTCCCTAATGACGTTCCCATACTGTATAAAAAAATTCAAATTAATATATTCAATAGTTTAGTCATTATAGCTCGGCAAAATCCATAGTCGGCTCGGGCTATTCCGTTTATTTACCCCAAAAATCCACCCAACCCTATTCTGAAATGTATGCCCGAGAATTCACCCAATGCCTAGTTGGATAAACGGAATTTATAGGCTTAGGGTGGATCCGGCATACATTACATTTAATTTGTTTGAAAAACTCATGTTTTTTTTTGGAAGCTAGGATTTTTTTGACCGTTCCAAAATACTCTTACGCGTTAGTAGTGCCAGTATTTAATTTTTTTGTTGTATGGTAGTCTCCACATTGTATGTGACAAAAATATTGAAGTGTGCTAAATAATAATCGACTTGAGTCTCGATTTGTATTTGTGGCAATAGGTTCGGCCATTAAATGGGACTTATGAGGGTTTATTCTGAAAGTTGGCAACATCACAACGTTGTTTTGATTAATTTGGCAATATTACTGAATGGAAATAAGAAATGTGGTTAACTAAGTACCTAGAATATCAATAATGAATTGCAATGATAACACTGAATTTGATGTTGAACCGTTTTAGGTGTAAAAAAGGCATTTGGAAAGTTACCAAACATACTTTTTATATCTAAAACTAAATATTCGGTATTATGATAATTATTAATTATTGCATTTCATTATCAATATTCTAGTTCGCTAGTTAGCCACATTTCTTATTTCTATACAGTCTTATTTTCAAATTAATAAAAACAGGTAAGTAAATATTTGATAGCTATTTACGACGTTGCCAACTTTTAGGATGCACGGTCTTACCTTGTTACTGACGCGAACAGCCGCGTCACTTCCTAAAAGCAAAGAGTACGCACGAACGAACAAGAATATGGTGAACAGGAACATCAAACAACTTGTTCGCATGTGCGTACCACTAACGAACATCAAACTCTGTATTCGTCAAAAATGTTGGCGCGATCCAATTTCGAATCCATGGCTTCTAAAGAGAGCGAGGCGATTGAGCGCGAACTGTTCGTTTTCGCTTTGCAAATTTACGCCCACACGTATGAACTTAATGTTCCGTGTTCGATGTTCGTATTCACCATGTTTTGTTCGTTCGTGTGTACACACCCTAATAATTAATACTATCGACAGACGCGTGCATTCGAACCCCGCATCCTGTGCGGGATTCAGCTCAGTTTGAACTGCAGTCCTTTTTGGTTTGGTCCTAGCGTCTGGACGCCCGCGCCGTCGAGAGAATGCATTCTTGACACCTGTACCCTAATTACGTAATACACGATCAATCAGAATCTGAATCGTTTGGAAACAGATTGCTAATCCATTGCTTCAAAAGTTCGAAAATAAATTCTGCTCAGCAACGTAAATACAGCAATGAATGTTGTTGAACTGTCAAAATGAAACAGATTAGTCGGAATTGTATACGAAAATGTGTTGCGTAATTAGATAGCTGTTCAGTTTTATGACTAACGAATTTGTGTTTTGCGAATTTGATCCTTAAAGTTACTAGAATATGTTCAACTGAAAAGTGTCGAAACCCATTCTCTCGACGACCGCACTGTAATTTTAATTGTCTATCTTATGTATGCACCTAGATTAATTTGGTCGCAATGGCAAACATTGCGACCTGCTATCTAATTACGTAACATATTTCGGTAAACGTTTACGACTAATCTGTTACATTTTGACAGTTCATCAACATTCATTGCGTTATTTACGTTGTTGAGTAGTTTTATTTTGAACCTTTTACGTCAAATAAGTTTGCCGCTCTGAAGTAGACTACAAATGACTGCGCAGTAGTCAATCTTGCTTAAAAACCGTAGCGCGCATGCCAGCACGCATGCGCAACCTAACTTCAGAGCGGCAAAGTTATTTGACGCGAACTGCAAGCAATAGATTAGCAATTTGTTTCAAAACGATTCAGATTCTGATTGATCGTGTATTACACAATAAGGGTACATATTTTATTTCATGAATCATTGCAGTGCGGAAAGCCTATTATACTGACTATTGAATTTAATTTTGAATTAAGTCTCGACTTAGGCTTATTATAAAATATATTACATATTTTCTACACTGTTAGGTAATGATTTTATCAAGATATAATTCGGTCGCGTATTCGTGACAGTTTGGTGTAAAAAAAATTGGTCCTAAAGATCACATGGTCGCAAATCTTAAATGGTTCCATAGTTAGTCACTTGTTAAGCGAACCGCCTCTATTTTAAGTCGAATTTTATAAAATTGTAGCGATGATTGCTAAAAAATATATCTACAAAAGACTGATTATAATATTCATCTCAAAATGTTTTTAACAAACGAATAAAATGTTAGATAAATATTGTTGTGTTTTATTATTATCCTCTAATGATTTTACTTGCAACCCCTATAAATTCCTCGATTCCGAAAAATATGCCTTACATTCATATTTGGAGACGTTTCCTTAAAAAAAACTGACTCCACTCAATCAATCAATAATAAATAAATATAATATTTATTTAGAAAAAAAAATGTTGATGGATGGAGAGGAAGGGCAAAGAAAAGGTATGATATGAAAGTGAAGGGAGTGATTTTTTTTTTTTTTCGAAGCGTGTGATCTACCGGAGGTGAATGAAGAAGAAAAAAACAGAAAATACATGTTTAAAAAGTTTATTTAACTTTTTTTTTTCGTTTTCATTTTCTTTTTAATAAATAACTTATTATCTATTTACACTATAGGAACATTTTCTTTTTTGGCACATTTGCAAAGCTCACACAGTGAACTAAAAATAGGAACAATTTCGAGCTCTATTTACATAATAATTTTTATAAATCACAATTACATATATTTACACATTCGGGGTATTAGGTAGGAACATGTTAATGTTTGTGTAAGTTTTTATACATGATTTTTAGGAATTTTACCTCAAACAATTTTACCTAGTTTTTTTTAATAATTTATCTGTTTATGTTTTTTTTATATTTACTTACATGTTTTTTGGTTTTATCACTTTTTTGTTTTCTTAAAGCTGTTTTTTTTTACTTACATCTATGTTATTTTTTCAGACTCTTAGTTTTTTTTTTACAAGTTAGGTACTTAAATAATCTATACTTATTATAATAAAATACTAACGAAGTCAGAACTGTATGTTGAATATTTAGAGAAAAAAAAGTAATTGCTTTGAGGTCTGGGATCGAGTCTGATACCGAAAATTTTGGGTTTTATTTATAAACATTGCACGTTAACAGCAACGTTTATAAAAAAGTAATGATTAGCGACTGTTTAACCATAAATTTTTGACGTTTGACGTCACTTAACTTTCAGCTACGTTTATTAATAAACCCCATAGTTTTTAGATATTTTGTCCGTTTGTATGTATGTCCCGGATTGGCGCAAAAAAGGCTGACTGCATTTACATGAAAGGCACACAGATAGTTCATAACCTAAATCACATATGGTAATTTTAATCCCGGTACGTTCACTTGGGTTATTTTCCGACATCCACGCGGGTGAAACCACGGGCAAAAGCTAATTTAAATTACATCAAACTCATCGTACTCAGGCTTCTCATAGTTCCCGGAAAGTACATCTTCGACCCATGGCAGATGAACAGCAACATTGGTGTAAAGTCCGGGTGAGTTCTTGGTCCCACAGCGGTTGTTCCCCGCACTTGTAACCCCCCACAACTCGGCCCTGCTTTTGACCCACACTAAAGGCCCTCCGGAATCACCCCTGCAGGTATCAATGCCCTCTTCACCCCCAGCACAGATTGCATTATCGGGAACTTTGAAGTTCTTGTACGCAGCCTCGCACTCAGCTTTCCCCCATAGCGGAAGAGGGATTATTTTCTTAGTGCTGCTGTAGTACCCTTTCAGGGGAATTTCACCCCAACCCGTGGCTTCGAAAACGGTGTCGCGTTGTAGGTCCCCAAATGGCAAGCAAATTGGACGGATGAAGTCTGTGAAAAAAGAAAAGGACATAAAACAATCTGCATTTTTAACATCAGGAGTAAAAAAATGCTTTTTTAAGATTAAAGGACCAGTTTCATCTAAAATATGGTCCTTAGCAAAGTATTAAGAAATCAGAAGACAATTCTCACCGGTATAAGGAGCATCCTTCTCCAGCCTCAAAACAGCAATGTCTTGACTCTTTCCATCATAGTCGGGGTGAACGATGATCTCTTCAACCTCTAAGCGGACGATAGGATCGGCGCATACTCCATCGATGCAATCTTCTTTGCTAGCCACATCGTATTCTCCGAGACGTACTACTAATCTGTAAAGAAGAAAAGTAATGTTAAGAAGACTTTAAGGAACGTCTTTTTAAGGGGCTGGCTAAAGATATACCTATTATATACAAAATAATGAGATGATCGAGAAAGAAAGAAGACAGCCACAGTTCTTTTCGAAGACAGTGGAAGAATCATGCTTGAAACTATTCCGAAAATCAGTGGATATTAAAAGCAACAACTAATCAACCCAACATTAATAAAAATTCGGGCAAATAATTTTTTATCACTAGGTAAATAAAACATTTCTATGGTGACACGGAATTCCCAAAACCTAGATAATTTATAAATACAATAGGTACATATTGAATAAGAGTTGACCACATGATTCAATAATGATGTTTTATTTATAATGAGGGAATTCCTAGTGATGTAATTTTATTATTAAAGTTGCTTTGATGACGTTGGCTCTGAAGACGATGATGGGTTATTAACCTTAGGAGCAGACCGCACTAAGAAAGTATGATGAAAAACGATGAAATCTGAATAATGATACATCAGAATTAATTTTCGTTAAGTAGGTACCTACGTTTTTTTTTTATTCAAAGAAGATCATCATCATCATCATCAGCCTATTAATGTTCCCACTGCTGGGACACAGGCCTCCTCTCTGTGAGAGGGAGTGGGCTGTGATCTACCACGCGGGCCCAGTGTGGGTTGGTAGATTTTTTATTCAAAGAAGATAAACATAAGTAATCCAAAGTTTATATTTTTAGAAGATAAATTACCAGATTAACTAAAATAACTGCCATTGTCCTAATCGGAACGTATTTATTCATCGGAAAGTGTCGTGAATTTACCGCTTAATATCAGCTTAACGCACAATTGGGGTAAATTATTTTTTTCAGCTTTCATTATCCTCACTTTTTACCTAGGATTTTCCCAAGCATGTTAACACCAGTGAGGACCTAACTACCAGCTAGGTAAACCGCAACTTCACGTCAAAGAGCGGATTACAAGCTAGTAGATAGAAGAGATGGACTCAAAAGACCAGAAAATTAAGAAGGACCAAATTTTTAATTCTCTTTTAGATTCGGATCTTAGCAACTGTTGACAATGTTGGATATGTAAATAATTACCTGGTAAACTTAGGTGTCCTGATGCAATGAGCAGCTGTGATGAGATGCCTGCTGTCTACGAGGGTAGCAGCACACCTAATGTCAGTCCTGTAGTCTCCGCGCCAATATTCTATATACACCAGCCACGGGTTGTGATGGATGAGGCTAGAACTTGCTTCTACGCCACAATTACGACCTGGGAATTAAAAATAAAATATTAATAAACCATACGAAAATTAAGTACAAAGTTTTGTACAAGATGCACTTGATAATGGGTAGGTAATCGTATGTGCAAAATTTCAAAAAATAAAAAAATTGCAAAAATTATAAAAAAAATTTAGAACACAGTAAAAAAATTCTTAATTTTAGAAAAAATATCAGAAGACTAAAATTTTTCATCAATCGAAGAAAGCAGTAAAAAAGAATTAATTAAAAAAAAACTTACCGGTCGTCAGTTTAAAAGCCAAAACGCCTACAACACATGATAACAGCAATAATAAACGAATCATAGATGAGTTTAAAATCTCCACAGAATTAATTAGATTTTTAATAAAATAAAATGCTCATAACGTTAGTTTCAGTCAATATTACCTCGAATAATGGTTTGCTTAGACCACTGTGCGGCTTTATATATTCCTGTGGCATCTATAGGGAAAATACGGAACTGTCGATTAAACCGCACTCATACGTTTGAGGAGTATTGACGACACTGGAAGTCACTGTCATGCTGATGAAGCATGATCGGATATAAGGGCTGGCCATGCATCCTTGGAACCAACCCTCAATCTGAAAGAAAATAAAGTGATAGAAAAAGAGAGAGAGAGAGTGATATGCAAAACCTCTTTAGGTTTTGCATATCACTAGTAAGACGAAATGTACAAATAAAAAAATAAAAAATATATGGAAAAGATTAAATCGTAAAATATATTTGCCCAGGGATAAAACGTTTTTACTGAATGGTTGCTGACAGGCTATTTCATTTATTTTCTTCTTAAAGGTTTCTTAAGAGGCTGCTTAAGCGGGTTATCCTGTGGATGTAAATATAAATTCAAATTCAAAAGTCATTTATTCAAGCTAGGCTGAGAATCAGCACTTTTCGAACGTCAAAATTACATAAGACAGTCCCCCAAAAACGCCCGCCCTTCACCACTTCCTAGTTCTTTTGCTGGGAAGAAGAAGTGGCGCAACAAATTCCCCAGCAGCACAGCTGTCTGTTCAGTTAGAAAAAACTTGATTCTATACAGGGTGTTAAAGTAATTGCGTGCCATAGCTTAGGGGTAGGTTCAGTATCGATAAAGGAAACTAGGAAAAATAAAAAATAAATGCCGTTTTTTTTTTTTATTAAACAAAAAAAAAAGCAAGGTCAACCTAACTTAGTTTACAAGGTCAACATAACTTAGTTATTTACAATGATTAAAAATCAACTTATTTACTCATGTTTAAAGTTGATTTGATTGTTATTTTAAGTTAGTAGGTACAAAATTAGGTTGACCTAGCAATTTTTTTAAATGTTTCTTTTTTTTTTTTTTTTTCTGGATTTATTTTTTATTTTTCCTAGTTTCCTTTATCGATACTGAACCTACCCCTAAGCTATGGCACGCAATTACTTTAACACCCTGTATAATAGTATGCAAATAATTTACATTACAAAACATTAAATAAAATATATTTGCCATATTGACAGCTAGCACACGCCAATATACCAACAAAAACATCGAAATCTAAACTCAACCGAAAATAAAAACTAAAAACGTAAACAGAACTTAATACCTGAATTATAAAGCCTCCAGGCATACCTAAAGGGCGTGCCCGCTTACGTATAGCTAATAAAGCTGAACTAAACTCGAAGTCACATAATAATTATGTGACTTCGAGTTTAGTTCAGCTTTATTAGCTATGATGGTCGTATGATGGTCCTAGTTTATCATAATTATTATGATAAACTAGGACCATAGAAGTAAAAAAAAAAATCAACAGTTTGCAAGAATAATATATATTATGATCTACGGTCGAGGTCGCTAGCTAACCACATATTGCAATACAACTCATAAAAAAAACATTGTAATGAGTAGATTATGTCAATAATAAATGAAACAAATTAAAATAAATTGACTTATACAGTCAAATAAAATAAACAATTATATATCTCATTAGCCTGTCATTGTCGTTGAACATAAACATTGTCTTGCGAGGCCATAAAAATAAGGCCTTCAGCCAGGGCAAGAGGTTATGTTGTGTTCCAAAGCCATCGGAGGGTTTCTCACTCATCAGTCCTCCGTGATAGTTGTTGGGCAGCTCAGCCCTGGATCCGAAGGTTGGAATTGTTGTAAATTGAAAAGATTCGCGCTTTTAAATACACCTATCAATTGAAAAATTTGGAAAAGTCAATATTGAATTATTCACTATTCATGTGAAATATACCTACCATACGTAATATATTATTTAATAAAGTAGATTAATTGCTAATCAACGTTTTCCTTACTAGATAATTAATTCTATGAACTTTATAATAATTGTTCCCATATTTTGTTGAATTTGGGGACATAATCTCCCGCGCGATAAGACAAGCTCACACCTAACACAATGAAATTAACCTATGTCTTCTCATCCTGCCTAGCCTTATCCCAACTACAGTGTTGGCCACCAGTCTAACTGGATGCAGCTGAATACCAGTACATTAGATGGATTGACTGCCTATCTGATCTCCATAACTCGGTTACTAGGTAAGACAGCACCTCTTGAAAATTTACAATGTAGGAACCTATACCTATAAGGTAAATACACACATCAAAAGTGTCTAGGGATCAACATATATTTTTGCAATAACTTTTCTCCTGATTGATATTAATTAAAATTTTCTTTAAGGATTCATCAAATAAAGTGTTTTCGTTTGTCACAGTAACGATAAACCAAGTCACCTTTGCATTAATAAAGAAATTTGCCATTTTCCTAATAAAGGGATTTTTGACATTTGAACCACTAACATTAAAGTTCGAAAAAAAGACTGAAATAACAGTTTTCTTTAAAATTTTATTGGGTAACTTAAACAATTAATAATCCGTGTTTCTACCGCGAACACTAACAACACAAGAACATCGGTTTGGCATACTCAAAATGAGTTCATCCAAATCACGCTGTGGAATGGCCGCCCATGTTCGTTGCAACAACAAAAAAAGGTCTTCTTGCGACTGGATACCCTCCATATTCGGCAGAGCTCTTCTCTGTAGCATATCCCATGCATGCTCAATCGGGTTCAAGTCTGGCGACTGAGCAGGCCGGGGCAGGACATTGATGTTAGCTGCGGCGAGAGTCTGTCTTACAACTCTTGCGGTGTGCGGTCGTGCATTATCATGCATTAACTGAAATAAGGGACCGATTTGCACTTGTAGAGGAACGATGACGTCTGATACAATCGTCTCAGCATAAATTTGAGCGTTGAGGTTGCCTCTGATCCAAATCAACTCAGTTCTTCCGCCGATCCAAATACCCGCCCATACCATGATGGTTCCACCACTATAAGGATGGACTTCCTGGCAGGATTTTAATCGCTGTTGGCGTCCAGGGGTTCTCCAGTGTCGTATACGTCTTGTATCCGGTCTCATACCAAAACGAGACTCATCAGAAAAGCACACGAAACGCCATTGTTCTTCTGCCCAATTTCTGTGTTCAAGAGCCCATTGATATCGAATCCTACGATTGTGCATTGCTATAGGTGGTACCCGTAGCGGTCTTCGGGAATGAAGGTTCACTTCATGCAAGCGGTTTCTGACTGTTTGGTCGCTAATTAAGTTCCCTGAAGAGTGATGAAGCCTCACGGCTAACATCATGGCGGTTATTGTTGGAGCTCTTCGAGCTAAGATTTGAATGTATCGGTCTTGTCTCCGTGTGGTGCAGCGATACCGTCCTCCATGGCGCTCAGCCACGGTACCAGTGCTTCGGTAACGTGTCCAAAGTCGACTGATAACACTCTGACTTGTATTCAGAGCTAAAGCCACAGTACGTTGCCGGGAACCAGCTTCTATCATTCCCACGGCTCTGAGCATTTCTTCCCTGCTTAAATGACGTCGCTGCTCCATAATAACGTTGGTTTTAATCAGTAGTAGGGAAACAGTAGCACTAATAATGTCTTCAATGCGTTGTATGTTTTTATAGGGAAAATATTGACAGCTGATTTTCATCTTTTACTCGAATTTGATTCACAGTTCCTGATTCAAATTATGAAATGCACCAAAAAGGATCCATATAAATTTATAAAATCATAAATTTATTACAAAGCCACATCTCAATCTCAAGAAATCCGCATAAAAATGCTTGATCCCTAGACACTTTTGATGTGTGTATCTACTAAAATTTAATTCGACATTATTAATTTCAGGCTAAGTTTTAATTAATACAGAATTAGGTTGAATTTGAATCGATTAAGGGCAGTACGTTCACCATAGAGTCGCCCTTTAATAATTTAAGTCGTTCATCGTTTATTAGGTAGAATTTATTTGTAGTACCTAGTCATAAATACTACTTCCATAAAAATAATTTACATTAATTTCCGGGTGACGTTTGAATCATAGGTAGTATTGGTATACATACCTACGTACTACTAGTACGTCAATACGATTGTTGGCGACCAGCAACTAACCTTTTTTATAATTATATTTTAGTTTCCTTTTTATTGTTTTATGCTTTTGTTTTGCTCTTATGTCAGTTGTGAAAAATAAACGTCTCTTAAAATACACGCAAGAAATCTTATTGTGTTTCCATTTGTATCTACAAGCCCATCTTCATCTTCAACAACGATAATCGCTCGTTTAAGAGCGTGCTTTCTGAAAGTGGGCAACTTCGCAAATGGCTGTCACATATTTCGCTGTTTTGATAAGTTTGGCAATATTACTGTAAAGAAATAAGAAATGGTGGCTAACTAGCGAACTAGAATATTAATAATAATTTTTTATATTTGATGTTGTACCCGTTTTAGGTGTAAAAAGGCATTTGGAAAGTTTCCAAATACTTTTTTTTACATCTAAAACTAATTATTCTGTGTTACGATATTATATAATGCATTTCACAATCAATATTCTAGTTCGCTAGTCAGCCACTTTTCTTATATCCATACAGTGATATTGCCAAATTAATCAAAACAGGTAAATATTTGACAACTATGTATTTACGACGTTGCCAACTTTTAGGATACAAGCTATTAACTTCGAAATAACGGGTGTAAAAAGACTCTTAACAAAGCTGAGAGTCACTTGTTTTTCCGCCACTTTGATCAATTTTTTGTACAGGACCATAGCCTGCTGGTAACCTTCTGGTTACGTAGATATTTACGGTCAAAGTTTCAACTCTTCTCTCACTCTCATAGTGGCAATCCGATTTTTTACGGACCTATACGGCACGCCATAAATGTTTATACTAGTTTGGTCGCAATCGAACTGCCGGACGGTAAAATTCCGTGTACCAAACGCCCTTAACGTGCTTTCCAAGGCACGGGGGGGGTGGGGGGGGTATCACACCGAAAACTTCCAAACTCCGGGCTGTTACTGAGACATCCTAATGGAAAAACCCAAAAACACTTTGCCTGACCTGCGAATCGAACCCAGGACCCCGCTTATTACGATCTCCTACTGAAAATATACATAAGTATATGCAGCCTAAATGTTCCTAATGCTGAGACATTAGCCTACTGTAATACAATGCGGGCCAAGTGGTTCTAGGACATAGGGTTTCTCACGGTGTTAATAATTATGGAAAAACCCAATAACACCTTGCCGCGACCACTAGACCGACAACTAGACGAGACAGTCTAGCCATTTGAGTCATCTATAAAAATAGGTCTTCTAGGGACTATCCACAAACAACGTCATTCAAGGTAAAGAAGGGGCATTCCATCATATACTTATTGGACTGGTCATCGCTGATCAAAGGTGAATAATTTGATGTCTAATAAAGTTCATGAATCGCTTGGAATGGGTGACTTCTACCAACTGGAGGTGACGTATACGTCTAAGGTACAATACATCATTTCAAAAGAATGGAAACTTTAAATCAAACAGATGGCTTTTTTACACATTCCCACACATAGCTTCCAAGCTATAATTCGCAAATAATCGCGTCGCTGCTGAGCAGTCACAACTACATATATCTTGAGATCTGTGGCGGAGAGCTATACTTCAAATATCAGACATTTTATGCGGAAGTTTTTCAGGTAGGAAAGATGTGTTCATATCTGGTCGTCCTCTGCATGGATTGAGCATTAATTTAACTTTTTTATAATATCTACTACTAACACTAGAATATTAGGTGTTTTATTTTGTAACTGAACAGACAGCTGTGCTGCTGGGGAGTTTGTTGGGCCACTTCTTCTTCCCAGCTAAAGGGTTCTTCTCAGGTGGGCGTTTTAGGAAACTGTCCTATGTAATTTTGACGTCCGAAAAGTGCTGATTCTCAGCCTAGTTTAAATAAATGACTTTTGAATTTGAATTTGAATTAACATTTAATATGGATCACTGTTGTCCGAAATAAATGAATTTTAATTTAATTTGATTTAATAATCACCTTATAAAGCTCCCACTGCTGGGACACAGGCCTCGTCTCTGTGAGAGCGAATGGGCCATAATCCACCACGCGGGCCTAGTGCGGTTTGGTGAATGTCACGTCTTTGAATTTTTGGTAGGTACTGCAGGTTCGGCTTGCCTACCTATCCGGAATTAAGTTACGATAAGTTATGCTTACCCAAGTAGCGCATTAGTGAATTTTGCAACTTATCTTATAGCTGTATAAGTTGTAGATGAGTGGTATAACAGTAAAATACTGGTATTCAGCTGCATCCGGTTAGACTGGAAGCCGACCCTAAGATAGTTGGGAAAAATGCTAGGAAGATTGAGTGGTATACCAGTATTTGATAAAACTTATAGCTTCAAACACTACTCATATTTGTCTACGAGTACCTCCTATCACTCGTAGTTGCATAAGAGTGTCTTTTGTTTATACTTTATTTCTTATGGTTGCATAGAGTCGATTTTGTTACTTAAAGTTGAAAACGGGTTTTAATTCTTACTAATTTAGAAGCAACAGTGGTATATGAGGCCTTTAAATCACTTGTAAGAAACTGTTCCATTTAAGCTGTAACATACCCTTATTTAGCACTTCTATTTCCAAACGAGTAGTATAACAGAGTAGTATATCACCTGTAGTGGCTAAAGGGATCATTTTGCAACCTTTTTGGAACCTAACGTGATTGCATATTTCAGGCCTATTGTACTCTAATATGCCAACTCCAACGCGTAGATAAATTTCAATAGTGGGTTCTTAAAAACCAACAGCAGCTATTTCCACTTATTTAAAACCACTAACGATGTACCAGTTCCCGAAATACATAATTGTGACCTATTATTACTTAAGTCAGGGTCGTCCTACGCGTCACTCTGTTGATAGCATTTTTTATTTCTGTTGTTGTAAAGTTCATAATTTAAACTACTTCATCAAAAATGAATTCCGTGAAATAGAAAAAAAATTAAGCGATGTGGTAGTTATCATCGGCAGGTTGTACAAGCTAATTATTACTGCTGGTAGTAGCATCCACTGGTCAGCCACTAGCAACATGCAAATAAGTGATTTTTAGACCTTACATCTCCAAATAGGGAACAAATAAATAAAAATATGAGATGCCTTAAACATCGCCATGTTTAGAAAATGGTTGTCCTTGAGAATATTTTGTTTTGAAAGTGTTTTATCACACTGACACATAATCACTGAGTTTTGTTAATTGTAACTGATTTACTTTGACATTATACTAAGGGCCTATTTCACGATGTCCGAATAGCCACTACTTATTGAATAAATTCAAAAATGGAACAGAATTTGTATGAAATTATCTGCCAAGTAAGTTAATAGGAACTTATTCGTAGGTGGTGAAACAGACCCTTAGACTAAAACCATTACTTTAGGTTTTTAACAGTTTTATTTTTTTATGCTTTTATTTCGCCAATTGATTTAGCATACTTTATTTAATTGTTCTTGATCAAATCGAAGGTGCATCGAAATTTACAAAGAAACCATACTATACTTTCACAGTAACAAAACATTCGCAAGGATTTTGTGCTGTTAATCAATTAATGGGAACCCAATGGGGATTAGTGGAATAACCCAAATCATTGCCTGCATTATATCAGTACACGTGAAGTTTTATTACTCATCAAATAGATGTAATCCAAATGAAATGGCTGTTCACAGTACAAATTCAAAAACACATAACATACGCCCCTAAAAAGAACTTTGCGTTTCATTTGTCACTCAAAGAATGAATTGAAACGTCATATCATTCAATCAACCGTTCACTGCGCACATACACCCATAGTTCTAATTGCTACTTCAGGTGATCGTGAGAACTCCTATAGATTTCATTTGGAACCAAAATTAAGCTGCAATTTTTCTCCCCGTGGTTCTATATTGTTTGTATATGGGTTCTCTCCACCTATATAGAACTTATTCATGCCTATATATAGTTAACTGACTCAGGCGTGACTTTGCGGAAATCCATTATAAAATACAATAGACGATGTATATTTAGTAACTTATCAATTTAGCATATCAGTACCTACTGGTGCAAAGTCCATCAGTCAGTCAGTTGGTTCAGTCATTGGATGTTGAAAGTTTATTTACAAACGTTCCTTATGAAGAATGTTTACTGATACTTGAAGATCTTTTTGAGAAACAGCGAATTCATCCTGGTGAAGTTAATGAATTGTTATCTTTGACCAAGATTTTTATGGAACAAAATTATTTCAGGTTTAATAATCAATATTACAAACAAAAAGAAGGTTTAGCCATGGGTTCTCCACTCAGTCCCATTATGGCAGATATTTTTATGGACCATTTTGAAAATAAATACATTGTTGGACAACCTCAAATTTTATATTATTACCGCTATGTTGACGACATAATTATGTGATTGACCGGTACATTGCGTCAAATCAATGTTTTTGATAATAAAATCAATAGTCTGCATCCTAAAATTAAGTTTAAATTAGAATTAGAAGTTGATGGATCTCTTAACTTTTTAGATTTAACTATTTCAAGAATAAATAATAAACACGATTTTCAGATTTACTTATAGAAAACCAACTTATACAGATGTTACGATTCCTGCGTCATCTTGTCATCCGATTCAACATAAATTATCGTAGTTTCACTCATAGGTTAATGTCAGTACCACTTTCCCAAGATAATTATAACAGAGAACTTAACATTATTTATCATATAGCTGAGAGTAATGGATACACTAAGAAAATGGTGGAGGATTTGATTCAAACGAAACGTCATAAAATAGTTCGTTCTCTTTTGTACCCATTGCCTCCAGAAAGACCACATGAATACATAGGTAGTTTGACATACTTAGGATCAATAAGTGATAGGGTTTCAAAAACATTGTTTCAAAATGGAGTTAGGGTAGCTTTTAAAACAAATAATTCATTAAGGCAGATTTGTAACGGAAAAGATCGATTAGAAAACCATTAAAAATCTGGTGTTTACAAGTTACATTGCGATGATAGGGCAGTGGTGGCCCAGTGGTAATGGCCCAGACTTACGAGTTGTAGGTCGTGGGTTCGAACCCAAGCAGGCGCTTTACTTTGTGTAAATAATTTCATCACCACTGCTCTCAAAAACGGTGAAGGAAAACATCGTGAGGAAACCGGCATGTCTTAGAACCAAAAAATTCGAAGACATGTGACATCTACCAATCCGCACTGGGCCCGCGTGGTAGATTGCAGCCCACTCCCTCTCATAGAGAGGAGGCCTGTGTCCCAGCAGTGGGAACATTAATAGGCTGATGATGATGATGATGATGATTGCGATGATTGTAATGGTATTTACAGAGGTCAAACTGGTCGTAATTTTCAAACTAGATATAAAGAACATACAGGGTGGCAGGGACATCGACGCGAAACCTGTTACCATGGATTCAGTACATGATTCTGAAGCCCCCTGTGTTGAAATATTTCGTCGGTTATAAAAAAAAAAATCTGCTGATTCATAGAAAAGTGCAATACCTACGCGGTCAAAATGTATGGAACAGCTGTTTTTTTTTTAAATAACCGACGAAATATTTCAACGCAGGGGGATTCAGAATCATGTACTGAATCCATGGTGACCGGCTTCGCGTCGATGTCCCTGCCACCCTGTATATTATTGCAGCATACAGAAATAATTGTCCAGAAAGATCCCATTTTGCTCAACACTTAATTTCCGGTAATTCGTTAAATAATAATAACACTCAACATTTTACACACATGTGATAAAGGTTTCAAAATGTCAGTACTAGAGAGTGTAGAAATTGCAAAAAATAATACAGGAAACGTTACACTGTTGAACGAATTAAATACGAGTATTCCGAGGTCACCTTTGTTGCGATTGTTTGCTTATCGCACTGATAACGATCCTAGCCGAGGTGGGCCGATAAGCGATCCTATATAAGTGGGGTTGTCGGGCTCGTGTCGTAGCAACACTTCGTCACGGTAGACGGTAGAATAACTAAGCCATATCTTAGAAATAAGTGCCTACAGCCGCGCGGTACGTAAACATGCGATAGGGCTGCCCGCCTCCAGTATTTTAATTACATTTGCCTACTTTGTGTTTCCATTTAGTTTTGTGATTGTAAATATACTTTTTTTATCTACACAAATAAATAAAATACTTTGTGAATTGAATAACAAAACAAAACACAAATGCCCGAGGTTTTAAAACAAGCGTACCTACCGTATTAATTCATGAACCTTCTATAACTACCTATTTCACTCGTGTTATCACTTTCCTTTACTCTATTCACTTTATTTTTATTAATCCAGACATCTTTTTTTCGGGAGATAAAAGGAAATACTTATCCATTAAAAATACACACAATATGTACCTACCTACCAGTAAGTAAAATTATTTTATAGTAAGACTATAAAATAATTTTGTTGTTGTTGTTTGTTAATAATAATACCTTTCAAAGTTTCCAGGTAATCTAAAAAAAGTTATCTCTGGATGCGTTATTGCCAAATTCATGCAACCAAAAACAGCAACAATATATCCTACTCGTCATATTAAATATGTACTTGAATTTATTTTTAGTGTAAAAATCGCGCGGTTATTGTTAAAAAACAACACACTGTTCGTTCGTCACTGCGGCACAGACGCGACTGTCTGCGTACCTCGCGCATACCTCGATCGAGGCGCGTAGGTATAGCTCGCGCTTCGTCCGTTTCTATGAAGTTGGCCTACCGTCTACCGTGACTTCGTGTCCGAGTTCGCAACAAGTCAATCGTCATCCTGAGGATGCCTCGTTGAGAGGCGAAACACGTGTCGATTTCTTACAGGGTTCTCTAAGACTCTTTAAGAACAGTTAAGCGGATTAAGTTACTAAATATACATCGTCTATTGTATTTTATGCCTATATATTTCACCGAAGGTTACTTGAACAGATATAATAAAATCGTAGCGAGGTCAAAACTGTACATTGAATATTTTTGAAAAAAAGTAATTGCTACGGGGTCTGGGATGGATTCTTATGCCGAAAATATAGTTTTTAGAATTTTTGTCTGTTTGTCTGTTTGTCTGTTTGTCTGTTTGTCTGTATGTATGTTCCAGCATCACGCAAATTCTACTGGACAGATTCTGTTAAAATTTTGCATAGATATTCCCTATAAGTCTGGTCAAATGGTAGGGTACATACTATCACGCTCTTTGCTATGGGGGATAAGCAATATTACATTATGTTCGTATTCTTCTCCGCAAAATTGTAAATGGGTGCGCCAAAAGGTTAGGATATTGCAGGTAGTTACCGATTTAACATTTTAAATGATTATCATCACGCTATACCTTTATGGAGCTTAGCAGCCAATCATGAAATATAAGAACGGCTATTTGAACTAATTTTCAACAAAGCAAATAGCTAAGCGGCAGGACGATTGGTTTGTAATCCTGTGGTTATGAGTTCGAATCCCTCTTATTGGTATTTTTTTTAAATCATTTTTTTTTTTTGTATCGTATTAGCATGTTTTTAATATTTTTTTATTATTTTAAATTATATTTATATTGACAAGGATGAAATTAAGCCGAAAAATATTGAAAGAAAACCTTAAAACGACGCCGCGCCGCTCGCCTTTGACAGTTTGCTTTTTTTATATTTCACGAATTCCTTTTAGTTATTGCAATTTAAACCTTATGATTAACGTCATAACGGCGACAAGATAGGAATTCGTCGACAAATATTTTAAATAAGTTACTTGGTGTTCATATAGTACATAGAGTACTCGCAAGATAATTCTGCGCACGGCTCAAATCGGAACTAATCGTAAGCCGCCGTCTTTTCGTTAATGTTAGGTCAAATTAAGTAAAGAATTATAATTATATTAAATAATTAAGTTATAGTCGACAGTCGTAGCAGGAGGCGTTCTGTAGTTTCTGCCTACCCTTATGGGAAGAAGGCGTGAGTTTATGTATGTATGTATGTAAATTAAAGTCGCTGCGTGTGTACCTAGAACTACACACATCAAAAGTGTCTAGGGATCAAGCATTTTTATGCGGATTTCTTGAGATTGAGATGTGGCTTTGTAATAAATTTATGATTTTATAAATTTATATGGATCCTTTTTGGTGCATTTCATAATTTGAATCAGGAACTGTGAATCAAATTCGAGTAAAAGATGAAAATCAGCTGTCAATATTTTCCCTATAAAAACATACAACGCATTGAAGACATTATTAGTGCTACTGTTTCCCTACTACTGATTAAAACCAACGTTATTATGGAGCAGCGACGTCATTTAAGCAGGGAAGAAATGCTCAGAGCCGTGGGAATGATAGAAGCTGGTTCCCGGCAACGTACTGTGGCTTTAGCTCTGAATACAAGTCAGAGTGTTATCAGTCGACTTTGGACACGTTACCGAAGCACTGGTACCGTGGCTGAGCGCCATGGAGGACGGTATCGCTGCACCACACGGAGACAAGACCGATACATTCAAATCTTAGCTCGAAGAGCTCCAACAATAACCGCCATGATGTTAGCCGTGAGGCTTCATCACTCTTCAGGGAACTTAATTAGCGACCAAACAGTCAGAAACCGCTTGCATGAAGTGAACCTTCATTCCCGAAGACCGCTACGGGTACCACCTATAGCAATGCACAATCGTAGGATTCGATATCAATGGGCTCTTGAACACAGAAATTGGGCAGAAGAACAATGGCGTTTCGTGTGCTTTTCTGATGAGTCTCGTTTTGGTATGAGACCGGATATAAGACGTATACGACACTGGAGAACCCCTGGACGCCAACAGCGATTAAAATCCTGCCAGGAAGTCCATCCTTATAGTGGTGGAACCATCATGGTATGGGCGGGTATTTGGATCGGCGGAAGAACTGAGTTGATTTGGATTAGAGGCAACCTCAACGCTCAAAGGACATCATTCAAGTGTCGAACATTTTGTACCCAAAAACGAAAGTGCCGGCCAGAAAAAAAAGCATGGTTTTCTTATGGAAAATAACGCCCTCAAAATTTTTTACTATTACAATGAGAGTATACAATTAACCCTTCCGCTGCTATTTAAGTTTGAAAAACAAAATACTAATTCATATTTTGACTTAAAATGTTTCGGGCATTACATTAATGTTTAAAACGAGAAGCAACCTATCTACCTCTTCATCATTGCTAGACATAGGCCTCCCCCAAACATCGCTACTTCGACTGGTTCTATGATTCTCGCATCCAGCGGATTCCTGCGGTCTTCACTTCACTAAGTCATCGGCTTGGTGAAGACCGCGAGAACCTCCACCTTGAACCTCCACGCTTCCTTGCCACTCCAGAATGTTTTGGCCCCATGCCCATCGGCCAACTTTTCTGCGAGCAATGTGCCCTGCCCACTGCCATATAAGTTTGGCAATTCTTCGGGTTATGTCGGTTACCTTGGTTCTCCTGCCGATCTCTTCATTTCTATTTCGATCACGTAGTCAGGGAAGTCTAGCATAGCCCTATCCATTGACCATTGGGTGACTTTCAGCATTCTAATGAGGCCCGTTGTAAGCGACTACGTTTCAGCTCCATATGTCGTCACTGGCAACATGTGAGATGAGAAGGTTATGGCGTAGCTTCCCGAATACTGCCCAGCCTCGTCGGATAGTTTGTCCTAGTTAAACGTAGTCGTCCATAACTTCGAGTGCAGAGTCTCCGATCTTCATGAAGGTCGGTGTTACATGGGCATTTGACATGAACTTTGTTTTGTCCATGTTCATTTTAAGACTTTCTCTTTCGGAAGGTCTACTGAGGCCGTCGAGCATTGTACTGGTTCTCCGATATAGTAGTCATGGCTGAGACTATCTCCACCATGACAACTATATCGTTGACAAACCGAAGGTAAGTTACGTAGTTACCATTGAAGTTGATTGCTATGCTTTTCCAGACCAGAACCTTGAACAGTTTGGGAGAGATAACGTCTCTCTGTCTCATCTCACCGCGCTGCAGGAGGATAGGTTTCGAGGTCTGGTCCTGGAGTCGGAACGATATTGTAGCAGTGTTTTCATATAGACACTGCATCACCTCGGTTTACCGATAACTAGACACTATAGTACAGCCCAAGTCTCGATCGAATCGAAGGCTTTCTTGTAGTCCACAAAGGCTATGCAGAGAGGCAGGTCATATTTTCAATCTTCTGTATAATCTGCCGCAGCGTATGTATGTGGTCTACGGTGCTAAAGCCTTTACAGAATCCGGCTTATTCGGGAGGCTGGAAGTCGTCAAACATGCGCGTGAGACGGTTCGTGATAACTCTTGAAAACAGCTTGTAGACATGGCTCAGACAGAAGTGAGATGGGCCTATAATTCTTAAGCAGGGCATTCTCGCCGTTTTTAAAAAAGAGTCTACCTCCACTACAGAGATCACACCGCTGCTCGCCTGTGTCTGCCTGTGACATTTTACCCTCGAGTTTAACGGAATCAAACAGCTTGTGGGGCCGGCTTAAGAACGAATATTCCACCGGCCTAGCTGCCTGCTATTATATGATAAAAACATTTCCCTAAATCTTTTTTTCGTAGGTATTTTTTTTTTAATACTTATGATACCTAACGCTCAATGCTCATGCATGTTCATTTCTACAATGGACAATAAATGTTTGCGTCTTTAAACGAATGTCCAAAATTATTGTTGGCAAAAATATGTATTTTGGTACCTACTTCCAAACTCAAATAGCAGCCAGGGGGTTAATTGTAGACTTCCGTTGTAATATAAAAAAATGCTCAGGATGTTATTTTCCATAAGAAAAATGCATTATTTTTTACTGGCCGGCACTTTATTTTTTGGGTACGAAATGAATGATGTCCTTTATGCTGAGACGATTGTATCAGACGTCATCGTTCCTCTACAAGTGCAAATCGGTCCCTTATTTCAGTTAATGCATGATAATGCACGACCGCACACCGCAAGAGTTGTAAGACAGACTCTCGCCGCAGCTAACATCAATGTCCTGCCCTGGCCTGCTCAGTCGCCAGACTTGAACCCGATTGAGCATGCATGGGATATGCTACAGAGAAGAGCTCTGCCGAATATGGAGGGTATCCAGTCGCAAGAAGACCTTTTTTTGTTGTTGCAACGAACATGGGCGGCCATTCCACAGCGTGATTTGGATGAACTCATTTTGAGTATGCCATACCGATGTTCTTGTGTTGTTAGTGTTCGCGGTAGAAACACGGATTATTAATTGTTTAAGTTACCCAATAAAATTTTAAAGAAAACTGTTATTTCAGTCTTTTTTTCGAACTTTAATGTTAGTGGTTCAAATGTCAAAAATCCCTTTATTAGGAAAATGGCAAATTTCTTTATTAATGCAAAGGTGACTTGGTTTATCGTTACTGTGACAAACGAAAACACTTTATTTGATGAATCCTTAAAGAAAATTTTAATTAATATCAATCAGGAGAAAAGTTATTGCAAAAATATATGTTGATCCCTAGACACTTTTGATGTGTGTATTTACCAGATGTTATAAAAATAGTAATGGGCCGATTTTTCCAACGCCAGATAAGTTTAACTTCTGAGGAATTATTTTGAATTACTGACAGCTTTTCCATTAAAAGAATCTGTTGTGGGAGGGAAATATTGGCATCATCTAGCCGAGGACTTTTTACTTTGCGGCGCGTACTGAAGCTGACATTGAACAAAATGACGAACGCGTTCTAAACAGTTGTCTTGATTCACTTCAAGACGTGGTAATTTCCATAGGTGGCAATCCACTGATAGAGTATGGGTTACCGGCTCCGCAATCATTGGCACATCAAGACCGTGGAAATCGGGAATACGCCGCCGAAACTAATTACGATCCGGGCGCAATGAATACCATCGTGAATGACCACGTCTTTTTGTTCACCTCAGAGCAAAGGGACATTTTCAACACCGTTCTCCAAAGCGTTGTTCTCAGTCAGCGTAAAATGTTTTTCTTGGATGCTCCTAGCGGAACAGGAAAAACATTTATTACCACAGGCATACTTGCAGAGGTTAGGAGGCAAGGCAAGATTGCAATCGCAGTAGGGTCTTCCGGAATTGCTGCCACACTGCTTCCTGGTGGCATAACAGCGCACGCCATGTTTAAGATTCCCATCGGTTTAGAGAGCAACGAAACGCCTGTTTGTGGGGTGTCACGCAACAGTGACAAGGGGCGCGTGCTTAGAGATTGCGCATTCATCGTATGGGATGAATGTACTATGGTAAATAGGAAAGCAGTGGAAGCTGTAAACAGAACCCTGCAGGACATCCGCAGGAACCAAAACATGATGGGTCACCACCCATCACAATTCTTTTTAGTAACGATTTCCGGCAAACACTACCTGTGGTGATGCGAAGAACTAGGGCTGACGAGGTGATTGTTCGCTGAAAAGGTCGACTCTATGGTCGCAAGTTCATAGACTGCGTTTGACCATCAACATGCGAGCTCGGCTTGGTCGGTGTCCCGATTATGCTCCTTCGGAACTTAACTCCGCCGAAGCTGTGTAACGGAACCCAGCTCAAAGTCATGTCTTTGCAGAGAAACATCATCGAGGCAGAAATTCTAATAGGTTGTGGCATTGGCGAGACAGTATTTATACCGCGTATACCACTAATTCCCCACAATTACCCCTTCCAGTTTAAGCGCGTGCAGTTTCCTGTGAGCGTATGCTTTGCGATGACTATCAACAAGTCACAGGGGCAGACACTGAAGGTTGCGGGTGTCGACCTCAAGACAAGCTGCTTCTCACACGGACAACTGTACGTCGCTTGCTCCCGCGTCACCAGTCCTGACTCTATATATTTTAGCTGCTGAAAACAAAACAACAAACGTAGTATACAGAGAAGTTTTATAAAATTGTGGTGTCTTACGACTTCCACGCGAACGAAGTCGCGGGCAGAAGCTAGTATGGAGCTATTTTACCACTCAGTTGTGTTACTTGGGTATTCATGGCTTATGAAAACATGAGAATAACAAGCATTGACGTTGATCTCGCCGCAAAAACATATTTTCGTGTTCTGTTGCGGTCAACCACTTTTTCCTTTTCATCATTTGACCAAATAAGGACGTTTCCTGTCAATTAAAGAGAAAGTGTTGCTATTTTTTGCTTGCCCACATAATTTTTACCTCGGTAACATAGGTATTATGTGGTGGTGCATTCGTCATGCAAGCATTTATTTACCTTTTAAAGACCTCGTGGAAGTGTAGGTACTTTTCGCCTAAGCATAGTATTATTGTGACTTACCGGTTGAAACTCTTAGCAGCATTGGAATAATCAGTCTATAACGTTCCCACTGCTGGGACACAGGCCTCCTCTCTGAGAGAGGGACTGGACCATAATCCACCACGCGGGCCTAGTGCGGGTTGGTAGATGTCACATGACTTCGATTTTTCTATTACAAGACATGCTGGTTTCATCACGATGTTTTCCTTCACCGTTTTGAGAAATAAATTACACAAAATAATGTATCTGCCTGGATTCGAACCCTTGGCTACGACACGTTTAGTCGGGGCCGTTACTACTGGGCAACCACTGCTCATAGAAACTCTTTCTATCCCAGTTTGTTGTGCTACTTGTTCCGCCTATAGCCTAATTAACACGTTTAGTGTCAGGAGCCCTCCTGGAGGGTTCATCTAGTCGCATATGTGATGATGGGAGCCTTCGCGGAGGGCTCATTTTAAATGTAGGTTTTTCTTTGCGAATACAACATTATAAATAGGGAAAATAAAATCTGATGTATATTTTAAAAAAAAATATTAGTATTTGTGTTGTTTTAAGATCCAAGCATTTTAATTTTTTTGTTTATGGTTAGAAAAATTCACAAAAAATTAAAAAGGTTGGAAACTACGTATAGAGTATAAGACGTCCTGAAAAAACTATTTTACTTCGTTTTACAGAGTTTTATAACACGGTTTTAAACCTAATGCCGTTGACCGTCCGCGATGGTTAACTTTAGCGCAAACGTAATGCCGGGAACCTTCCAGGAGGGTTCACTTCCAATATATGTATATGGCGGCATGTCGTATGAGTTCTATGAAAACTGAGTGGAGTCGAAAGTGTTAAAATTTTGTTTGAAAATGTTGAAGGTTCCAAATCGTGGGCCCGTCTTATGTTGGTTTTAGGTAAAGCCATAATTTGACGCCTCTATGTTTATTGGGCAACACTGACTCGTTAACAATTTTTTTTTTTCTTGTATATAAAGATGTTGCCTTTATAAAAAACGTTTTAACTACCACGCTAAGCAAAAAACAACCGACAATAATATGATATTCAAGTTACTATAGGTACTTAAAAGAATTTGACTCATTCGATTATTTTCCTTAAAATGCGGTAATATTATAAAACACAATATTGTGCAATATTAAAAAGGTTCATACTTTATACATCTTTGAAAACCTTAAGAATTTTATACGTAGATTTTATTTGTAATGTTTTTCATATTAATAGAAATGTTCAAATGATAAAAGAACTTTTTATTTCCAAAGAATCGTTAGAATGTTTAGAGCCCTCTAAACATTCTAACGATTCTTATAATATCATTTATCATTTAATGATTCCTAAGGTGCCCACCTTAGGAATCATTAAATGATAAATGATATTATACATAATTGTATTTCTGTAATTTGGTTTAAATATAAAAAATACACATACTTACATTTATAAAATAAATTACGACCCACACACAATCACACCGCACACATTCACAAAATTTTATCACCAGTTGGTACCTAATACAAGTTTTTCCCTATCCTAGTGGGTATGGTCGGAAAACGTCATTAAATTGATAACGCCTAAGTACGTCATATTTCGGTAAAACGTCCGGTGACCTTACGATATTAAAACTAAATAAAGGAAAATCGACTATTCTGTCGCGTCTGTTCCTATTAAAAAACTCAAATAATTTGATAACGGTTCGAATTGACAGAATTCGTTGCCATGGTAACGTAAATACACGCAGCTAATTTAATCGCCGAAGACTCGCTGGCGATTTAAATAATCTCACATCCACACAGGTTCTGACAGCTGATTTCTCGCTAGCGGATCTACACGCTACCGTAAAAGATTCTTAACACCAAAAATTATATTTTTTCTAGCAAAAAATTGTGAACTGGGTGAAATGGGTTAAGTTTGGTTAGGTTAGGTTAGCGCGCGAGCAGGCAGCGGCTGGCGAGCGCTACTTCCAATTTGCTCACAGGTAGGCGTTTAGTATTTTAGCGCAAGGTGCGTTACATCGCAAGTCATTCACAATTTGTCGGTTTCCCATGGATAGATTGTAAACTATCGAAAAATAATACGTTAAATTGTTAGTGGTTTTTTGCAGTTCACAAATTTTCGACCGTATATAAAGTCAAAGTCAAAGAATTTATTTCAATTAAGTAGGCACATAAAAGCCATGTTTGAAACTTAGGGCCTGTTTCACCACCTACGAATAGCCACTACTCACTGAATAAATTTTAAAAAATGGAACATTATTTGTATGAAATTATCTGCCAAGTAAGTTAATAGGAACTTAATCGTAGGTGGTGAAACAGGCCCTTAATCTCACGGCAATAAATAGAATAAAAACAAACGAAGTTCATAATTTATACGGTGACATACGTATTTTTACACCCTGTAGGTACCTAGGTAGGTAGGATATATTGGAACTTCACTGAAAACAACAATTTAATTACATCATTCCTAGCAGTAGGTAATTACTAAATCTATGTTAGAAAACGTAATAAGTAAATTGCGTCAGTGTTTGTTTGTGCCCAATTTAATACGCATGACAACAGATTTCTGCACAACTTTTCAGTCACCGGTGCCATTTTCAGACTTCCGTTTATGGTACTCATTTTTTATTCTATCCATTCATTCCAATCCAATCACTTTTGTAATGAACCATCGCGCACTACAGGCGGGCCTGAACGCAATTTTTTATATTGAAGTAAGATGCGCTGTGGCCCAATGCGACTGTAATAACGGCTTAGCGAGCCCTATTACATTTCGACAGATTTCGACGGTGATTTTTGCGTTAAATGGGCAACTTTGGCGTTCTTGTTCTGAGTAACTGACAGACTTGGACAACTATGCCTTATTAAGTTGTGGAGAATAGTTATTAGTATAGTACATAGCGGCCTCGCTTTTTGCAATTTTTTCTTAATTGTTTATCTAAAGCCAAAATTCTGAAGCAAGTTTTTAAAAAAATGTGCAACGTACGGCACTTTTTTGAGCTCGGGGGTAGAACGTACATAACAAATGAAATGAAAAATTTAAAATAAGATCTTTTAAAAAGTGTTGTAGTGCAAAGCGGCCTCAGAATTTTGAAATATTTATGGGATATCTAAAAAAAATCCAATTCAAAATCATAAAAAACGCTCAGAATTAACTGTAAATTTCTCCTTTCTACATTCATATTTTTACGTAAAATTTATACCAGAATAAACGTGAACCAATCATTGGAAATTAAAATTGAATAATTAAAAAACAAAAAGTTTATTATATAACTCATAATAAGCATAATTACAACTGCCAAATTGTCATTGTCAAAACGCAATTTTGTGATAGCCCTCTTAAGCTCACTCATAAGGATCACCATCAAACGATTTAAAGTACTACATCGATATTATTATTGCATCAATTCTGCGCAGTACGGGACAGTACTTGCATCATCCAGGGACAGAGAGTACGGAGGGAAAACAGGGGGCGGTGTCGCAGGCGCGTCGGCACCATATTGTAACAGTTATGGCGCATGAGTTCGTCATGTATAATATTATGTCCCGTCATCTTTGTAAACATCCGGTGTATGCTGTAATAAAATGTCCCAATTTCATTCGCCGTGTCTACTAAAATGATGTAAATTATTATTTTGTTAACATTCTGTCAGTATACATAAGTAGGTACCTACCTAAAACGGGTAGGTAAAGGTGTAGGCAATACCTACATTTACTGACAGGGCTCATACCTACTGAGAATTTTCTGGTGGAATAACCTAATTACACTTTGCTCAACTCAGAGATCGAACACAGACAGACGCTCAGCAGTCGCGCTTACGATAAATAGTGAAAGAAAACAGTCAATAAGTCTTTGATTGAAAACTAGTGCTCAAATACACGAGCGGCACGCGTCGACCGCAGCCGTTGACGCGTGTCGCTCCTGTGCTCAGACCAAGTAAAAACCCAAGACATAGGTTTGTCAACAGTGACGTAAGCCCAGTTTCGTAAACATGTATGTATTTACTGATAGGTATGTAGTTTAATTGTAAATAGTAAGTTGTAAATGTGTTCGTGTTAGCGTGTATGTGTCGTGGCCAGATCTTAAAATTGATCATTTCATGAAATGAACATCGACCACTGGTCACATCATGATGTGGCCTGGCCAGATCATTGGATGCTCAACAGTTAAACGTACGACTACTTCATGGTGTGGCCAAACATTACTGATCATATCGTAAAATAGTTAGATTATCCACCGGTAGAGGCGTTGATGTCGCTTGGTTTTTGTTGTCCATCATGGCGGTGGCATATAACAAATCCAACAAAGTAGGGTGACCACGCAAAAAAAATCGATGGACTTTTATTGCGTTTCCAAGTATGATATTATGGAAAACGATCAACTTGGAAGTAGCGCTTGCCAGCCGCTGCCGTGGCGTGAAATGCAACATAGCAAATAAAATAGCTTTAAAAATTAAAAATTTACCCCGCTTATGTGGCACCCCGACCAAATGGGTTAGGTTAGGTAAGAACTGTGACCAACCGCGGCAGCGGCCGGCGAGCGCTACTTTCAAGTTGGTCGCAGTTACTTGACTATTTTTCATACACCATGGATACCCTACATAAATGATATGGCCAAACGTCGACTGACATATCATTAAACGTTGGCGTTTAAATGATATTGCCAATGTCAGTTGGCCATTTCATGAAATGGTCAATTCTATGATTTCGCTACGACATATGCATAGAGCGGAGGTGTAGTTTTGGCACGCCTCACTGTATTATTCGCAGCGCAATGTCTTGGTTTTTATTTGGTCTGAGCTCGTGTATATGAAAACTAAACTACGGGACACAGGTCCCTTCTCATACAAAGAAGGAACGATGATTGATTACTCACGGCATATTATTAACATTTGAACACCTAGTCCAGCCGATTTATTCTGCAACATCACACCTAAGTTAACAGTTGGGCTCTCACTCCGTACTATGGCCTGAACTGGCTGGACTCGAGAGGTCACTGCCGCCGATCGCCTCCACGAATCTGTCTATTTTTGAAGTGAAAACTTCTATAGCGGCGTTGTACACTTTTTTTGGGATGGGTAAAAAATGTTAAACTCGCATCAGGACACGTGACCGGATCAAAAATTCGTAAGACGGAGGGAGAGTAGAATTTGTTGACAGCGCACTCTGTTTTATTTTTTTGGAATTGTTGTAATGGAGCTACAGTTTTCGTTCTTGTACTGACAACAAGCCACATAAATTCCTGACATTTTCGTTAGATGGCGTTACTTAGTTTTACTTCCATCGGCAGTCTCCAAAGACTGCCCCTCATCTTTTTTTTTCTAGAAAGAAAGAAAGAAAAATATTTTATTTGGGACACGCACAGGAAATACAACAAAAAAAAAAAATAGAAGTAATAATAAAAAGAACAATAGAGCTAACAAAATCGTGAACACAAATACAATAAAAAGAAGACCTGTGCGAGGCCAAAAAGGCTCCTATCTCAGCATAATGCTACGATATTTGAGATTTAAAAAACACAAATACCGCAGTGCTGGTATTCTGATAAGGCCCGGCGCTGGTATTCTAGCCTGCGCTGTCCCACTCCTGGGCCTTCGTATTTTTTTCTCGAGCCTACGCGTCCTCCTTTCAATCTATCTAGTTCGTCCCGCCGTCTCCTACGTGGCCTGCCGCGAACCCGGATAATACTTACGAACTGTTTTATTAAAAAAAAATGACCATGACACATCATGGTAAAAAAAATTACCCGTTTGCAAGGTGAGGCCAGTGTGTGTATATCATTAACTCAGCCAATCAAAAAGTTCTCCTAATAATTAATAATCCCTGCTATATTGCTGAAAATAGAATTAATTAGAAATAAAAGATGATTTTTGATAAATTCGCAATTTATTGTTTGGTCCGATTGTTTTGAATTGGTTAATGATTTTCTATTTAAACTTTCACTAATTTACATAAGGTAAGTAAGGTACTTTTTTATATAAATAACTTTTTTTAAATTATTTAAATTCCCATCTGACAAGAATATTTTAAATTCCCAATTTACAATTATTAATAAATAATTTATTAAAGGTAATCTAAATCTAGTGGATAGGAATCTTTTTTCTATACCGTACTTCTTATATATTATAAATATAATTATAACAGAGAAAATTTTTGCAAAGGCAAGATGATAATTTATATAATTTACTAAGGCACTTTTTATTAAAAAAACTATTTTAAATTATAAATTCCCATCTGACAAGAATATGTTAAATTTCCAATTTCCAATTATTAATAAATAATTTATTAAAGGTAATCTAAATCTAGTGGATAGGAATCTTTTTTCGAAACTTTAGGTACTTCTTAAATCTTAAGATGGACTATATAATTATATAGATTAAGAAAAAAATTATAAATTATTTTATCAAAACTCATAAATAAATAAAATAACATCTCAATTTTGCAAATGAAAAGTGAATAGTTATTTACAATACTGTCACGTATATATAACATGCAAATTGTAAGTACAGTTAATAAAAGAGTTTTGGGTGCATGTAAGAAAATAAATATCATGTTTACACTACGCTGACAATTATTAATTAACTTTTAAATTAAAGCGATACAAAATAGAAAGAATTAAAAATTATTGTAGCACCAAATATGCCTGCATATTTATTTCTTTTTTTAACTGTACTTGTTACACCAAACAATTAAAAGTATTTTACAATGATTGATATGATGATTTCATGGCATTTTATTGGTACACCATTTTTTGCAATAAAACCACTAGCTGTCTAGCTTTGATAAATTTGTACCATGTAACATCACGCCTGTATTCTCCGAAGAGACAGGCAGAGGAATACGACACCCACAGTTTGGCAGTTATGTTTAAGTCCTTTGTAATATGACAAGATTGAAAAACCTCAATAAATAAAATACAGTTGTTTTACAATATTAATGTACTAAAAGCTATTTGTGAGACAAAATTTAAAGGCATTGAACCTTAGAAATACTGAATGTCAGACATTCAGATCAGCGAAAAAAAACTCTTTTTTTTTGCATTTCAGCTTCAGTTATTTTAAAGAAGACGACATGCAAAATAAAAGTATCCTTGTGTCAATTTTGATTCACCTATGATGTGAAAGCAAAGTTAATCATTATTTTCTTTTCAAACAAAGAAAACCGAGACCACATTTTAAGTATTCATTTCTTAAATGTTTATAATTTGCAAGACCAAATAAGACATTTAAAAAATAAATGAATTTTATCATGGAATGTCTTTTCATAAAAAATAAATGCAAATATAATTCATTTAAATTAAAATAAATCTACATTTAAATGTTAATTTTAATATATATAATTTAAATAAAAAAATATTTACTTTTTATAATTAAGAGATCATTGGTCAGTTTTTAAATATTAAACTTTAACTTATTTTTTTTTTACATTTTATCACATGCTGTCATAGAAGTATTATTTACATTTACACAACGAACGATTTGAACAGAGCCTTTGTCAATTAATTTTCCAGTTAAGAATCCAGAACAGTCTGAATCCAATCCATATGGTCAGCTACGTTAGTATAGATGCCAGGTGAGTCTTTGGTACCGCAATTGACGTTACCGTGGCTGGTCACTCCCCACAATTCGATAGTATCCTTCACCAGGGTCAGAGGGCCACCAGAATCGCCCCTGCAAGTGTCAATGCCATCCTCTCCACCGGCACAGATGACGTGTTCCGGGATGACGTTGTATTTATAAGCAGCCTGGCACTCTTCCCTGGACCAGTAGGGCAGGCGAATCATTTTCTTCACGTGGGCGTAGTATCCTTTTTTGGGAATCTCACCCCAACCAGCTGCGTAGAACTCCGTGTCTTGCTTGATGTCGCCAGTTGGTAGGCAGATCGGGCGGATGAAGTCTGTAACAATAATGATTGGTTTATTAATACTGGCATACTTGAAACGCTGTCTGATGATGTAAATCTAATCGAAAGTGACCATAAACTAATTGATCAATTTAACTTGGGTTCTTTCAAAATACTGCCTATCTATACTACTAAAGCTAGGTCAGTTATTGGTTATCTATGGAACTATAATATTGAAATGCCCCCAAATTCTCAAAAGGGATAATATTAAAATTTAACTAAAAGTATTTATGTCACAATCATATGTCATATCAACTTTTAAGTAACAGAATCAGCAAGAAACCTAGCAGCAGGTTTGAAGTGAAATACGTTTGGGGATAAAACGGCAAGAAATTTTGTATTTTCATAATTAAAATACATACCGGTATAAGGAGCATCTTCTTCCAGCGTCAGGATGGCGATATCGTGAGTCTTGTCGCCGTAACCAGGGTGCACGATCATGTCAGCAACATTGATCCTGATGACTGGGTCAGCACACACACCATGAACGCAGTCCTCCTTAGAATATAAGTCGTATTCGCCTAGACGGGCGACTAAACTGGAAGGAGAGAGAAAAAATAATTAGTATTTTTGGATCGAAGAGTTGGGTGCGTGGCAATATTTTGTACAGTTTCGTAAACGCAAATACCACGTTACGTAAGATATTTTGCAACACGTTTTTTGAACGCATAGACGTGCCTTACTAATACATTTTCTGGTTCTTATGTACGCGTTTTGCTTACGTAGGTAACCGAGTGCGAGACGAAATACTGGGGACCAGTTTGGGCGCCTTGTTGCGGTTAGTATGCGCGTAAAACGCCGTATCTTGACTTTGCTAATTCCCTTAAACGCCCTGCTTGGCAAACGCTTTCAGAAATCCAACTTCCAAAAATAAATCATCATCATGTGCCTTTTCCCAACTATTTTGGGGTTAGCTTCCAGTCTACCTGGGTGCAACTGAATACCAGTATTTTACATGGAGCGACTGCCTGTCTGTACTCCATAACCCCGTTACTGGGCAAAACGATACTCCTTGGTAAGACTGGTTGTCAGACTTTTGGGGGCATTAAAATAAATACGAATTACAAATTATGCTTACCGACTGAACTTCAGAGTCTTCACGCAATGGGCAGCAGTGATGATATGCTTGCTGTCGATCAAAGTACCGGCACACCTGATTTCAGTATCAGTGTCACCACGCCAGTACTCGATATAGACCAGCCAGGGGTTGTGGTGGACCAGGCTAGTGCTGGCTTCAACACCACATTTGGCTTCGGCTGTAACAATAGAAAAGTTCATAAGAAAAACGGAAACATTTAAGTAATTTGTCATATGTCTGGGAGAGGACGTTTCGAATTCTGTTAAGTAGGGTTTGATTTAAATTTATAAACCAGTGACTCCGCCCAGCCTCGCAGGAGTGAAACATGCATTTATTTTGTCTATACCATCCTCAAGAAATTCTCTTAATGATGGCGATAACTATAATTAAAATCTATCAAGTATTTAGAAGTACAAGACACCTAAGCATACACAGTATACACATAACGCTAACGATTTTGTTTATTACATTATAATGTTGAAGAAAACTGTTTTCATTCTTCACATGACTATTTTCCTCGTTTATAAATAAGTCGTTAAGGATGGGATAGAAAATATTACAAGAGTTTCAAATGTCATTTCAATATTACCTACGAACGTCATATTTAATTGTTTACATAAATGTAATAAACAAACATCATTTTCTGTGAATTATATTAATAAAATAAAATATTATACATAATTTTAAACCGAGTGTGGGTTAATATTACTCAAAATACGCGATTTTTTTGAGAAATCGCAACTAATAATAATGGCCATAAATTGCCAAAACATAATAAAATTAATCATAGTTTTTTTTTTGCAAAGTTATAATTATTAGGTAGGTACTTATATGATATTTGGAAGTAGGAGATGGACTGACAATAATAATAATATAAATATTTTTTTAAATGCTTTTTCATAAAAAAATTCAAAAATATAAACTATATGTAAGTAAATGTAATAAAGGATATAAATAACAATAAATAAATAACAATAATTACAAGCACTCGTTTGAATTTATCATGGTTTCACTAAATAAATGAGTTTGATTTCAGTGCAGTTAGGTATCTAACGCGATTTCATGAATGAATGAGGGTCAATTGGAGTAAATAAATCCATTTATTTCCAAATGAACTTGAACAAATTTACAACTTATAGTTATTAATTATTTAATTGATTTATTTACATATTCTTCCTTCCCGTTAATTTCGTCATTGACGTACGTTACGTAGATAAATACCTAGTTAACTGCTTATCTAACCCTACGCATACCGTATTCGATAATCAATGTATAACTTTCATTATTCTTTTATTTCATTTAAATACATATAAATTACATTTTTAAATATTTCTTAAAAAAAAGATATTTTATCATTAAGATTAGCCATAGTTTCTTAATAGAAAAGTTTAGTATTTGTCATGTGCCGAAGTCCTGATTGCCACACTCAGGTATCTCTTCTTACAATTTATTTCAAACAAAGATATAAGAAGCCTATTCAAAAACATACTTTATTTGTCTTAGTCAGTGGTTTTTCTTTTCCCAGAACCAATAAATTGTAATAGCTATGCATTCGGACTAAACACAGGAAAACGCGAGCCACATAATATATTAATTAACAGCAGACCTACGTCACGACAGCAGGAAATGTTGAGAAAAATGGATGTGGGAATTTACAATATATGAAATTTTGTCATAGTCTGTTATGTTTTGTGCGTAAGAGGCTCTATGACTATAAAAATTATATGAACATCGATCGGTTTATATTGCTAATTCAAAACTCAGACAATGTTAAAAACTAAGGTACACAAAGTTTTAAAAAGTTTTTGCTTTTAGGTTATAAAATGTTTATCACAAACTACATAAGCATTCTATTGTTTCTTAATCTAGGGTGTGGTTTCACAGAATTGTTTACTGCCACGATAAATGAAAACACGACGCGATTGGCTGTCATTGGTCCAATAGGCGTTTGCGATGAATTACGTCACGAAAGAAAGAAGATTCATTGGTTGTTTAGTTTATACTGAAAAACTTTGATACGAAGTTTTATAGGGCTTTGTATACAAGTTCCGTATCGCAATATTCTAAGTAAACAATAGGTAGGACTACTTGTCTCTTTCCCTCTACCTAATGTGTCAAACAGATAATAATATCGCTGTCTCTATCTTGCCACCCATTTTAATTTGATAGGTAATTTCATTGTTGCATCATTTTATTAGTAATTTGATGACGTCTTTGTTGATGCATCTTTGGTCTAATTATCAGTTTTTAGTTTGATGACACCAATTAGAATTACATACCAACTTTTAAAAGTACCTAGTTCGCAACTTAACTAGATTTCAATAGTAATTCTATATACTTTTTTTGTATGATTGAATTGTAAATACAATAATACTTATGTACATAGCATTACAGAGTCCTATTTGATACATAAGATAGCTTTTACACACACACAATACGATTAAAGAAATAAACAAAAAGAAAAAGTTAACTGACTGTAAACTGTCATAATAGAAAGTAAATTTACTTTCACACATGTCATTTAAAATTAAATTAAAAACAATTTTTAATTTAAATATTTTAACATCTAAACAAATAATAAATTACATCGATAACATACCTTTATTCCACCATGATTTGAATTTGATACTCCTCACTCCAGAAATCAGAACACATAATAGCAAACACGACACAAGAGACGACATTTTTTAAAATCTTAAAGATTTTTTCATTAATAATGTAGGAACTATTATCCTGGACCTTAAAAAGTCTAAAGGATACGATTGCCGGTTCAACTGCAAGGTGGCATGCCTTGTATAGTTGACCGCACAATCCGAGGTGCGATGAGCGAATGAGCGATGTTCACTATTTCATTCAAGTTTTAAATAGCGCCCGCGCATAAGAATAAAATTGTTTTTTCCTTATGTACACACATACGTGAATTAAACAATACGCATGTGATTTCTCCTTACGAATTATTTTATCAATACCAATAATAATATTAACTTATTAAAATTTTAAAAGATATTTTAGAAAAAAGAAATTTTTGAAATATTTTTTCAGAAAAAATTAATTTTAAAATTAAAGTAAAAAAAAAGCAAAAATACAAATCACTAATTTAAAAAAGTCACAAAACACACAAATCACAGCCTATCAAAGATTTTTTTTAAACTGTCACTTTTAAAAATCTTTTAATAAAAAAGTACCTAATCCAATCACTTATTTTCAAGATACACACACAAAATACTGTCGGAACGTCTAAATAAACACTAACGGGTGGTAGACCTTAACTGTAGTATATAAAACATCGGACAAACAACTCGCCATATAGGTAGGTATATATATAACAAGATACAATGCGATGCAGACATTGGCTTAGCAATGAAAGGTACGACAAAAACAACATTAACTAGGTATTATATTTTCATGATATACTCGTACAATGACAAAAAAGTGATGTAATGTTTAGCTTCTACTCGGGTTAATATTGAAATTGCTTTGATAGGAATAATATCGATATCGATTGTGCGTTGCTCCTTATATTTTATATTATTTTTCCTCTTAAAATCTGAGATTTTACCTATAAACATCGTGTAACATTTACAGTACTTATGTAACAAGAGCGGTCCAGGCACCAGCCATATGCATTTTGAATATAAGTCAACATTGGAAGACATGAAGCAAAAACTGTTGTAGTACTTTAATCGATTTGATAAATAAACCAATTTAAAGTTCACATTAAGTGCTAAAAGATTTTTTTAAATCATTTCTACTGTTACCAAAATTATAGAAAAGCGCAAAAGCCGCTTTACCTGTACAGTCATGGGGATAAATATATTCTGGTTTACAGGCAATAATATCTGGTTTACCGATATTGAATTATGAAACCAGATATGATTATCTGGTTTCATATTTCAATATCCGTCGTCAAGATGACGGCAAATATATAGGTATGATCATTTGTGGAAGGCATATACCTACAAGCAGCAGCATAAATATTTGACATCGAAGGAACGGCTTATTCCCAAAGTACTCCATTCTTTTGTTCTAAAAAGATAAGAATCTCATACATTCATTCCCAAGTTACTCCAAGGAATTATTATTATTTAAAAATACTTATTATTTTGTTCCCATTCTGCTCCATAGGTATCTGGAATTATTCTCAAAGTACTCCACCGATTATTCGCTATCAATTCTCAAACTGCTCCATCTACATAATTAACTATAAAATACATATTTCATTACAGTCACTCACAAAATTTCTTAAAAGAAAGATTAAAGTTTAGCATTTTGTTATAAAGTCAATGAATATTTAAAATTGAAGGCTTTTTATGATAATAGCAAAAAAACATAGTATAGTGAGATTAATGTTTATTTTAGAATCATAATATTATTTGTGCGTCATCCATCGATCACTAATAACGAGTAAGTTCTTTATTAGTGATCGATGCGTCATCTATCGGATAAACTCGACTCACTTTTAAACATTCAATTTTTTACCATGTCATGTAAAAGGGGTTTGAAGATTTTGGCCCTAAAATCAGCCACCATTTTGTTTTTTTTTTCAAAATCGCGGTGCACAATGAATGTCATATATTCGGTTAGGGGACACTTACACAAACATAAAACTTTATATGAGATAACATCATAAAGCGTCACGATTCTGAGATATTCAAAGATTCTGAGATATTTATGTTGTAGTTACTTCATGTTGATTAAGTTATTTACACATGAATTAATTGACTACACCTAGTGGATAAAACATAAGATTTTTAAATCATATTCGGTATAAATAATATTATCCTAGAAGGCAGCGGGAGGCTGAATAGGATTTTTTTGGTGTCGCGCCCATAACATGCACCATATAATACTTATACCATTTAAACACACGTTCTCATTCGGCGGGAGGTACATATATATTTTTATCTCTTTCGCTCTTAACTAAAACATTACCTATACATGATGCAATCATGTTTTCATAGTTCAATATACTTACCTGAAGGAAAAAAAAAAAATCTTGTTTCAGGGTTCAGTTTTCGACTTATATTTCGGTGAATAACTCGGAAACGTGACGCTTTAGGATATTATGTTATATGATTTTTTTTTGTTTGTATAAGTGTCCTCTATCTAAATATATTATATATCACTTTCTCGTGCCACAAATTCCAGAAGAACAAGCAGGTTTTGTTAAAGGCAAAGGCACGCGGGAACAAATCCTGAACGTTCGCCAAATCATAGAAAAGAGCCGGGAATTTAACAGCCCTGTGTTGTTGTGTTTCATCGACTACACCAAAGCCTTTGATTGTGTGGAGTGGGACAAGCTATGGGAGGTTCTAAAGGACATGGGTACGCCCCTACATCTTGTTGACCTAGTCCGATGCCTCTACATCAACAACCGCTCTTTCGTCAAAATAGACACCGACTGTTCAAATGTGTTCTCGATCAAGAAAGGCGTAAGGCAAGGATGCATCCTCTCACCTCTGCTCTTCAATGTATATGGAGAGTATATCATTCGCAAAACTCTTGAGGGCTGGGAAAAGGGGTTTGCTGTTGGTGGAAAGCGCATTTCCAATCTGAGGTATGCTGACGACACCGTTCTCCTCGCTACAACATTTGACGACATGAAGGATATACTGCACAGATTGGAGGTGGAAAGTGGCAAATTAGGGCTTGCAATAAATAGGCAGAAAACCAAGCTTATGGTGATAGACCGTGCGGGTAAGCTATCGGGTGCCTATAATATCCAAGGCATCGATACTGTGGACAGTTTCGTTTATCTGGGCTCTAGCATTAATAGTGAGGGCAGCTGCGTCCCAGAAATAAAACGGCGGATAGCCATGGCTAAAGATGCTATGACCCGCCTTCAGAACATCTGGAAAAATCGTGGTATAAGCTATAAAACCAAAGCCCGATTGGTCAGAGCACTAGTTTTCCCGATTTTCCTCTATGGAGTTGAGACGTGGACAATCCGAGCAAGAGAAAGACAGAGGATAGACGCATTCGAAATGTGGTGTTGGAGGCGGATGCTCCGAATTCCATGGACAGCCAAACGCACAAACGTGTCTATCCTTTCCCAACTCGACATCAAGACCCGATTGTCTACAGTTTGCCTACAGCGTATTCTAACATATTTTGGCCACATAATGCGAAGGGGAGATAGCAACCTTGAAAAACTGGTCATTGTTGGCAATACCGAAGGAAAGAGAGCACGAGGCCGGTCGCCAACACGATGGTCCGACCAAGTAAAAGAAGCTACGTCCTCAAGCAAGTTTCAACAGGTGGTGATGGCAACTTTGGACCGGGACCGATGGAGGCAGATTGTTCGTTTAAAGGGGTCCAGTGACCACGATCCTCAGTAATGAGGGACCGATTGAAGAAGAAGAGATCTAAATATATAACTTTCGATTATCACCGCGATTCTGAAAAAAAATCAAAATGGTGGCCTCACGTTAGGGCCACCCTCCATACAAAAATCTTCAAACCCCTTTCAAATGATTATTGGTCGAATTTTTTAAATATTTTATGTTAGGCTTAATTGTCAGATATCATTTTAGATATTTTATTCTTTGTATTTCATGTTTTTTAGACTTTTTCTCTTCTTTTTGAATATATTTAATTTATCAAAATTATAATACTGAAAATTATTGTTGAATTATATTATAAAGTCTTTTATTAAAAAAATTCTTTACACTTAAAAATATATTTGCAAAGCTTTTGAGCATATCTGTACGTCAGCCATAGTAATCCGGTACATATTTAAATTAGCTTTTTGATTAAAATGGGGTGGAGTACTTTGAGAACATTTTAATATTATCATGGAGTAGAATGAAACTTAATTAAAAACATTATATTTTTCATGGAGTAGTTTGGGAACTTTTTTTGGAGTACTTTGGGAATAAGCCGAAGGAACACCAAAACTATCTGACGAGATAAGCGACGCCAAAATATAGGATGCTGCATCGGTTGAATCATGAAACCAGATATTATTGCTGAGCTGTTCATAATAATATATTTATGCTCATGACTGTACATGTTTTCACTTTGCAAACATACTTAAAAAAGAAAAAATATGACCATAAAGGTTACGATTTCGTTTCAATCACCCTATTTATAAACATAAAAATATGAACAAAGTAAACAGCTGACTAGTCGGCGCTTTCTGCCAACTAGTGGCCAACTAGTCTGCGCTTTCTGCCAACTAGTGGCCAACTAGTCGGCGCTTTCTGCCAACTAGTGGCCAACTAGTCTGCGCTTTCTGCCAACTAGTGGCCAACTAGTCGGCGCTTTCTGCCAACTAGTGGCCAACTAGTCGGCGCTTTCTGCCAACTAGTGGACAACTAGTTGCCGACTAGTCGCCAACAACTGCAAAAATGGCCGGATAGTCAGGCTTTCCGGACTAGTCGGTATATCTCTAGTATTTATATATATCGATAAGTCCGGATTTTTAATTAGGTACCAAAAAAAAAGATTTATCGGGCCCCGCAGCTCATCAGAGAGCTCTCCATGAGTAAAGAGCTACAAGAAAACCATGCCAAGCCCTCGCAGATCAAACAAATACCCAGTTGCAGCTATAATTTAACGATTCGTCACATTTGTTTACTACAATTTGCATTCATACCTACCAGTAAATACATTTTGCTTAAATAACTTGCGTAAGACGTAAGAATGATATGAAACATGCAAAAATAAATGAATCAGATTTTTTTGCCACTTAGCACGCTCTAGAGACGGCATGGCGCGTGGCAGCACTGATAAAGTATTATAAATCTTATTCTTATTCACTTAAAACATTATATACTTAGATGATTTTGTTTATGGAGGCATGATGAGCATAGCTCTATGGCTACATGATGAAAGACTCAGACCGTTCATTGAAACTACCTAAACTCCATTTGAAATAAGATTAGACATAATTATAACTAAGCCTTTTTTACAGTCCGTTCAACTGGTTCTGAGTTTTATTGCGTTGGCGACATGACAAATGGCAGCTGCAGTAAACAGTTGGTATTATAACCACTTTTTTGCTTTTAATGATATCCTTATGCCTACGGTATATAATGTAAAAACTACAATACAACAATAAATGAAAATACTGGCACTAACTAATGCATATATATATATAAGTATTTTGGAACAGTCAAATAAATCCTAGCTTCGAAATATGATCCACCCTAAGCCTATAAATTCTGTTTATCCAAATATGCCTAGGGTGGATTTTCGGACATACGTTTCCGAATATCCACCTTAGGGTGGATTTTTGGGGTGGATAAACGGAATAACCCGACCCGACTATGGATTTTGCCGAGCTATATTGACTAAACTATTGAATATATTCAATTGAATTTTTGTATGCAGAATGGGCACGTCATTAGGGACACGCAGTTTAATTTTTTGTTGTATTGTCGTCTCCACCTTGTTTAAGTCAGAATAGGTTGAACGAACTTTAAAAAAGGTTTGTTTATAAATGTATAATCTTATTTCAAATGCAGTATAGGTAACTTCGATAGAGATTACCGATGAACTCTAGGTATACCTAACTGACCCCTGTCTGACTGACCGACAACGCACAGCCCGCCACCTGTCTGTCTATGTCTAAAAGATAATATTATCTTCGTAAGATATACACACATCAAAAGTGTCTAGGGATCAACATATATTTTTGCAATAACTTTTCTCCTGATTGATATTAATTAAAATTTTCTTTAAGGATTCATCAAATAAAGTGTTTTCGTTTGTCACAGTAACGATAAACCAAGTCACCTTTGCATTAATAAAGAAATTTGCCATTTTCCTAATAAAGGGATTTTTGACATTTGAACCACTAACATTAAAGTTCGAAAAAAAGACTGAAATAACAGTTTTCTTTAAAATTTTATTGGGTAACTTAAACAATTAATAATCCGTGTTTCTACCGCGAACACTAACAACACAAGAACATCGGTTTGGCATACTCAAAATGAGTTCATCCAAATCACGCTGTGGAATGGCCGCCCATGTTCGTTGCAACAACAAAAAAAGGTCTTCTTGCGACTGGATACCCTCCATATTCGGCAGAGCTCTTCTCTGTAGCATATCCCATGCATGCTCAATCGGGTTCAAGTCTGGCGACTGAGCAGGCCAGGGCAGGACATTGATGTTAGCTGCGGCGAGAGTCTGTCTTACAACTCTTGCGGTGTGCGGTCGTGCATTATCATGCATTAACTGAAATAAGGGACCGATTTGCACTTGTAGAGGAACGATGACGTCTGATACAATCGTCTCAGCATAAATTTGAGCGTTGAGGTTGCCTCTGATCCAAATCAACTCAGTTCTTCCGCCGATCCAAATACCCGCCCATACCATGATGGTTCCACCACTATAAGGATGGACTTCCTGGCAGGATTTTAATCGCTGTTGGCGTCCAGGGGTTCTCCAGTGTCGTATACGTCTTGTATCCGGTCTCATACCAAAACGAGACTCATCAGAAAAGCACACGAAACGCCATTGTTCTTCTGCCCAATTTCTGTGTTCAAGAGCCCATTGATATCGAATCCTACGATTGTGCATTGCTATAGGTGGTACCCGTAGCGGTCTTCGGGAATGAAGGTTCACTTCATGCAAGCGGTTTCTGACTGTTTGGTCGCTAATTAAGTTCCCTGAAGAGTGATGAAGCCTCACGGTTAACATCATGGCGGTTATTGTTGGAGCTCTTCGAGCTAAGATTTGAATGTATCGGTCTTGTCTCCGTGTGGTGCAGCGATACCGTCCTCCATGGCGCTCAGCCACGGTACCAGTGCTTCGGTAACGTGTCCAAAGTCGACTGATAACACTCTGACTTGTATTCAGAGCTAAAGCCACAGTACGTTGCCGGGAACCAGCTTCTATCATTCCCACGGCTCTGAGCATTTCTTCCCTGCTTAAATGACGTCGCTGCTCCATAATAACGTTGGTTTTAATCAGTAGTAGGGAAACAGTAGCACTAATAATGTCTTCAATGCGTTGTATGTTTTTATAGGGAAAATATTGACAGCTGATTTTCATCTTTTACTCGAATTTGATTCACAGTTCCTGATTCAAATTATGAAATGCACCAAAAAGGATCCATATAAATTTATAAAATCATAAATTTATTACAAAGCCACATCTCAATCTCAAGAAATCCGCATAAAAATGCTTGATCCCTAGACACTTTTGATGTGTGTATTAGAGCTGTAATTAATTTAGCAGGAAATTAAAAAGTCTCTCTGACTAACAGTTACGTCGGCAGGAAAATTTCTACCGCCCTATACGGAGAAATCAGGATAAATGTAAACTGCATGTAAACCACACTTATCGACGCAGAGTCGGCTTGAGCCAATCAGAAAGAGTTTTACATGTCCAAATGATTCCGCGTCGAGTGTGGAAACTCCCTAACTCGATCTTCTTGTTACCGTGTGGTTAGTGACTAACCTGGTGTCAGAGCTTTAAACCCGCCCATGGGCCTCTGACGAGGCTTCACATGCCGTCGAGAAATATCTCTCAGGCATGCCGGTTTCCTCACGATGTTTTCCTTCACCGTTTTTGAAGCAAGTGTTAATTATACAATACGCACATGAATCCGAAAAGTCAGAGGTGCGTGCCTTGTGTTCTAACTCGAGACCTAGGAATTGGCGGTCCAACAGTCACTAGGCTAACACTGCTATAACTTAGACTCGATTACTTAGATGTAATTCTAGACTCAATGCTACATGCATTGAGATGCCAATAACTTGGAAAAACCGGACTAGGTCAACCTTCTACGTCACATATTACGATCTCTTGAGGTATTCACTGCAATATTCTTGATGCATACGTCAGAGAACTAATTTTATGTGAGATGGTGTCTATTGATCTAGTTAAATTGCTTTTATTCAAACGTGCCTAGAATAGCCTCCGTGATGGGTAAATGTAAGGGAAGGGAAGGCAGAACGGACCACTAATGTAGTTGCGTTTTATTGGGACGTAATTTCCGCTTTCAAGCACACCAATGCAATGCTGCAATGCAGAGCGGAGTGCAATTTGATTCTTCCTCCTCTCTGGTATCAGTGCAAACTGTATGAGTAGGGTACAAGCTATACTCATGTTATAATATTAGCTGATGTGGGTGGTAGTTAGAAAAAATAATGATTTCTATTTTTGTGAATTTCTAAAACACAATACTGCGCTCCAAAACGAAACTAGCTGACGTGGCTCAAAAGGCTGCCCAACTTAAATGGGACTGGGCAGGACATGTCTGCCGCATGGCGGACAAACTGTGGGCCCAAATAACACAGAACTGGTGCCCTGAGACAGTGAGGCGGGGTCGCGGCAGACCACGTAGGAGATGGCGCATGGCGGGACGAGCTGGATAAGTTACGTCAAAATTGGGAGGAGGACGCGTGGGCTCGCGAACGATGGAAGGAGTGGAGGGAGGCCTTTGCCCAGGAGTGGGACAGCACAGGCCAGCATAAAAAAAAAAAAAAAAATTTGAATTTCTAAAATAGCCCCTTAGTTGGAGACTATTTTTTAGTATGCGGCTTTGTCTAAAATCGTTAATACACAGTGAGTAATGTTCTTTTCTATGAGAAAAGGCAGAGTCCTACTACAAGTACGAGATAAAATGATTCATGTAAAGTTTAATTTTAGAAATATACCTAATGCTTACAACTTAAAATAATGAATGAATGATGAATATTTACTTTTATTATGGTAGGTTTAGTAGAATTTTAAGAGACGAGTAAATTGGTTCAAAGGTTCGAAAGACTAACAGGGTGACCCCCTTTAATAAAAACAATGTGTTTGTAAACACTTTCTTAATACCTCATTCTCTTTCTGCAGACCTGAGTCAAGACTGCCAAGTCAGACTATCCTTGTATGAAAACAATGACGGAACCCAAACCGCAAAAAAAAGTCTCGAATCAAAACAAAAACAACAACAAAACCGTTTTGAAACTACAGCGTTACTAGCTGTAGCTCTACTTCGTTTGTGTGTATTACGCATTTCATTTGTTACTTGTTAGTTTACCAAAACAAAATTATATATCATTTTATTTTTTAAATATATACTTATACAGGGTGTTAGGGTAAACACCGTTATCCTTCAAACTAGTGGTTTGGTTTCGTTTATCTATATATATAAAAATGAAACCCGTTTTCCGTTGTCACGACATAACATGAAAACGGCTTGACCGATTTGGCTTATTTTTTTTTTGTTGTGTTTGTTATAGTATGGAGATGGTTCTTATGATAGGTAGTTGAAGGTAGGGTAGGTAGGTAGGTAGGTATGCAAGTAGGTAGGTATGTATGTTGGTAAAGTATGTAGGTAGGTTTGTATGTATGTATGTAGGTAGGGTAGGTAGGGTAGGTAGGGTAGGTAGGGTAGGTAGGGTAGGTAGGGTAGGTAGGGTAGGTAGGGTAGGTAGGGTAGGTAGGGTAGGTAGGGTAGGTAGGGTAGGTAGGGTAGGTAGGGTAGGTAGGGTAGGTAGGGTAGGTAGGGTAGGTAGGGTAGGTAGGGTAGGTAGGGTAGGTAGGGTAGGTAGGGTAGGTAGGGTAGGTAGGGTAGGTAGGGTAGGTAGGGTAGGTAGGGTAGGTAGGGTAGGTAGGGTAGGTAGGGTAGGTAGGGTAGGTAGGGTAGGTAGGGTAGGTAGGGTAGGTAGGGTAGGTAGGGTAGGTAGGGTAGGTAGGGTAGGTAGGGTAGGTAGGGTAGGTAGGGTAGGTAGGGTAGGTAGGGTAGGTAGGGTAGGTAGGGTAGGTAGGGTAGGTAGGGTAGGTAGGGTAGGTAGGGTAGGTAGGGTAGGTAGGGTAGGTAGGGTAGGTAGGGTAGGTAGGGTAGGTAGGGTAGGTAGGGTAGGTAGGGTAGGTAGGGTAGGTAGGGTAGGTAGGGTAGGTAGGGTAGGTAGGGTAGGTAGGGTAGGTAGGGTAGGTAGGGTAGGTAGGGTAGGTAGGGTAGGTAGGTAAGTAGGTAGGGTAGGGTAGGGTAGGGTAGGGTAGGGTAGGTAGGTAGGTATGTATGTATGTAGGTAGGGTAGGTAGGTATGTATGTATGTAGGTAGGTAGTTAGTTAGGGTAGGTAGGCGCCCGTGAATAAGTGCTTACCCGTGCGAAGCCGGGACGGGCAGCTAGTAGAACATAAATTCAATGGAAAATCACAACTTTTTTTTTAAAGATGTACATTTAGAATCGTCACGCAATTCCTAAGGTAGGTATTTTTGCCTGTCTTAAGCCAGGAAAAGGTTGTATTGTATTTATTCATGTGTTGTGTAGGTAGGTAGGACGGGCGGCTATCGATTACGTCACTCGGGCGGGCGCATATCCATGAATTTGCGGACGGTGTCGGATAATAACCTTTTTAATATTTGTTAAAGAAAATAACGTAATTTTTTTTACTCGGTTTTTTATGTTTAGGTATATTTAAGCCAACTAGGTACCCATAGTTTGAGTGACAACGGTGTTTACCCTTCCATTCTGTATACATTTATAACGTCAGTCTACTTCACATAACGTTTGACACACCTAATTTACCTACCTTTACTTAAACAAACGAGAAAAAGGTAAAACGCCATGCAAATATCTCGGGAATACCATCACGATTCGACTCGTGCTAACAAACATACGTCAATCAATAACAATTAATTTCCCATACAATATGTGTTACATCATAACAATCACGTATTTAAAAGTAGGTACTTAGTAAATTACATTTCCAAAATTGGACGTAGTTATGCAAACTAGAACCAACCCACAAAAACGAACTTTTGAGATAATTGGATTTTTGTTTCAAAAGTGTGTAGAAATAAATAGGTAAGGTAATTGAGATAAACAACTTTACATCGTTAAGGTTAGTATTGTTGACGTTATAAGACAACTAGATTATTCGGATTTTTGTTAAATCTAGTATGTGTTTTAGATCAAAAACCTGATGGTTTCTTTGGAAAATTACTGTTTTGTGGGTTGGTTCTTTAATTTTACAATATGTTTAGGTTTTACGAGTAGGTATATTACTTTTAATAACTTTAAAATACTTATATTTAACGAGAACCATGTGGTTTGGTTTATATTTTGCGTAAAGAAAATCCTAAAGATCTACAGGTACATGGCACCGTTTTGCTTTTTAAAAAATGGACTATATCTAGGGTTGGTATCCTTCTTTTTTTTTTTTTTTTTTATTAATTATTAAAGAACCAAACAAAATTTATACAGAAACATCACAAAAACCTCAATAGGTTTGTCCGGATGTTGAAATACATTTAAACAATCGGTTTACATGAAACCTGTGTCCCAGCAGTGGGAACATTATAGGCTGATTATTGTATACCTGGGAACCTTCTGTTCATGGAGATATTGAAGGTCAAAGTTTCACTTCCGTTTCACTTTTTCAATTTTTTTTTTTTTACGAAATTAAATTTGAAATGTTATAACTTAACTATGCATACCTCACTACACCTGTACATGCACAATGTTTTGCGTGCGTTACATGAGCGCTACCGTGAACAGTAACTTTTTGCCATCGATCACTAATAAAGAACTAGATACCTACACAATCCCAAACAAAAGTTCTCTTAAAAGTGTCACCAAATTGTGTTTAAGTATTAATAGTTTAAATAAATATACATTAATGTAAATTCAACCTTAAACGCAATGCTTAAAGTTTATTTCACAAAGCTATGTTCAAAACGCAATAATTTTTTACGACCGATAGTATGTGGCATGTTTACCGTCGGATCGTTCGAATGCTACTACACCAAAAGCGCACCGAAATGTTCAAGTGGGTGCTCATTCGGTGAGGACATTTTTTGCCGCTGATTGTGTATCTAGTTCTTTATTAGTGATCGATGCTTTTTGCACCAAAAATAAAAGTCGTTTCTCGCAATAATTTTCTGCAATTTTAGGCTCGTTTGACAGCTGTCCGGGAGACCCGTACGAGTAGCTCCCGCAGTGCTCTGAAACGAGGGAGTAGTACGATAAGTTGTACGGGCTCTACCCGGAGCGGGTCGCGTACGGACCAATCCTGTCACAGTTAAACAATGTTCTAGCGACTCACGTGTGTCTCCGTTCCAGGAGCCCGTACTGGCAGCCCGTACGGGTCTCCCGGACAGCTGTGAAACCAGCCTTACTTAGTTTGATGTACAGAATGCTTAGTTGACGGGTATGGTATAAACATATATAACATTAACTGTTAAATAAATAATATATGGAATAAAATCATTAGAGCCGACGAAATCGTTACTCATACATACCTATAAAATTGACGCACCTTGTGGTATTATACGGAGTTCGTTTAATTAAATAATTTCTAATTTCCCACACAATTAATTCATGTGGTCAATATTAATTAGACAATGAGCATTGTCCCATACGCGCTTACTCTGCTTATAAGGAAAGATCGAAATTAGCGCCTGTGACCTGTCTTCTTACCCGCTCAACCTAAAGGTATAGCTATACACCCCAGTAGCACACTCCGCTGCCGCGAAACCTTAGCAGCGTTCAATTCAACTCGAGTTCCGCTACTCAAATTTCGCGCAGCTGAACAAGACACGAGCCAGTTGAATTGAACTACTGCGGTTTCGCGGCGGATATGTGCTACCGGCCACAAGGATCTTTTGGCGCGTGGTAAATCGGAACTACCGCCGCCATCTTGTTTTTTCAATACATTTCAGAAAACAATTGCTCACCAAAAATGTTCACCAACAGCGCACTCAATACAAATACAAACCCACAACTTTGATACTTTTTTTTTAAAAAGCTTTTATTCAACTTGCAATGTTTGTTTGTAAGTTAGTATGTTTGTTTAGGTGGATTTTTGCAAGCAGAATTAAGACCACTTCCTCTTATCCCACGGAGTTGACATTTTACATGTTGATTCAATTCCGATGACAATACATTTTTATGATAAACATGACCTGATTGGCTACCCAGGATTGGCTCCAGACGAGGGAACTCCTCAACGACCAATAGTACAGACACGAAATTTTATATACGCTTTCATTATAATGGTTTGTTTTCAATTCCACCACGATCTGGCTACTGCATCCAGGATTGGCTTCAGACGAGGGAACTCCTCAACGGTTAACAGTACAAACAGGAAATTTTATATACGATTTTATTATCACGGTCCGATCTAAATTCCACCATGATTTGGCTGTTGCACCCAGGATTGGCTTCAGGCGAGGGAACTCCTCAACGATCAACAGCGTAGACACGAAATTTTATATATCCTTCAATTATGATAGTCCGATCTAAATTACACCATGATCTGGCTGCTGCACCCAGGACTGGCTTCAGATGAGGGAACTCCTCAACGGCCAATAGTACAGACACGAAATATTATATACGCTTTAATTATGATAGACTGTTCTAAAGTCCACCATGATCTGACTGCTGCACCCAGGATTGGCTCCTGACGAGGGAAGTCCTGAACGATCAACAGTAGAGACACGAAATTTAATATATGATTGAATTATGATAGTCCGTTCTAAAGTCCATTATGACCTGACTGCTGCAACCAGGATTGACTCCAGACGAGGGAACTCCTCAACGGCCAACAGTACAGACACGAAACATTATATACGCTTTAATTATGATAGACCATTCTAAAGTCCACCATGATCTGACTGCTGCATCTAGAATTGGCTTCAGACGAGGGAACTCCTCAACGGTTAACAGTTCAAACAGGAAATTTTATATACACTTTAATTATCACGGTCCGATCTAAATTCCACCATGATTTGGCTGTTGCACCTAGGATTGACTCCAGACGAGGGAACTCCTCAACGGTTAACAGTACAAACAGAAAATTTTACGAACAAACATGTCAAAACTAATGCTAAAAAACACAAAATAAAATATTAGTAAAAATCTTTTTAAAACAAGCTTTTATTGAACTAAAAAGTACAAAATAAACCTTACGTAAACCGATAACTTTAATGTTTTCTTAAAAGCTTGAGGCTTATGTTTATGTTTAAGAAGGAATTTCACGCCTCAAGCTTTTAAGAAAACATTAAAGTTATCGGTTTACGTAAGGTTTATTTTGTACTTTTTAGTTCAATAAAAGCTTGTTTTAAAAAGATTTTTACTAATATTTTATTTATCGTTACCCTCCTTTGGCTTTACCACGGTTGGGTTAATACTTAAACTAACCTATAACCAACGCACGACCTAGACGAGTTGATAGGCACCTCATGTGATCAAATCCATCCAGCTATTAGTCTTATTTGATCACTTAGTTGTGGCTTAGTGACGTCAAGAAAATAAATATTTAACTGTTGCTTAGGGATGTCCCCTCCTCTAATAATACACCCATCCATACATAATTATGCCATAGAAATAGTCTTGACGAATCATGGCAAACGTCCGGCGCAACGTGGGTCCTAGCGGGTCTGTTAAAAATAAAAATGTATTATTTAAAAATAAATTGTGAGCTAAGGGCCAGTTCTTGACCTCGATCTCGTCTGATGGAAAGCGATGGATGAGGTCTATGATGGAACGAACAATCACAGAAGATGCCTGTTTACTCTTGCTTTCAAGGCAGGGTTATGGGGAACACAGATGCTGGTAGAGTTTTGTAATAAGACCGTGAAAGCTCGAGAGGAAACGAGTTTCAAATCTTGAAAAAATTTAATAGTTTAGACAATTTGTAGGTATGTTAAATCACATCGTCCATTGTAACCTATGTTCCATAGGTACTTTTGCTAATTAGGTGTAGATTTTAATGTTACAATTGTAATAATATTTTCCTCTTTGTTATCAAATACTTAAGGAGGAAAAATATGCTAGCTAGTTGTTAAATCATAACAATAATATGGGATTTCTCTATGGATTTGTAGGATAACCTACATAACTTTAGATAAACAGGTAGCTTCATCATTATTTATTTCGTGATCAATGTTATGACACGTCATGTTATGACATGCTTATTTCATTATTTATTTATTTATTTAAACTTTTCACACTCAAAAAGGTACAAAGGCGGACTTAGAAAGAAAGAAAGAAAATACGTTTATTTGCGGTAAACATGACGCAAGAAAAGAATAAAAAAGAACACGATAAATAACAAATTGGGGGAAAAATATGCGTCACATCCACGCAAAACGGCCATCGCTCAGCATAATGCCGCGACCCTATGCGAGACAGAGCCCCAGCGCTGGTTTTCAGCGACAGCCGGCATTGACGTGATGACGTCAACCGGTGCAGGATATAATATAGTGAAATAACATATTATTATCAAATCGGCTCAACTTAATGCCTTAGGCATTCTCTACCAGTCAACCAAGGGTGGTGAAGAGATTTGATGGCAGGTGCTCTGTTTGAGAGGAACAAAGATTTTTTTTTTATTAAAAATTTATCGTATTACATTATTACTAAAATATATACAAAAGTAAATAAATAGGTTATCAACTACATACACATACATACATATTTACTATAATATTTGATCACTCGGACTATCAATCACGAGTGCTTTCAGATTTTCCACTCGAGCTTTCAATTGAACTACTGAAGCTATTAATTTGACCGCATGACCTATCAATTTGCCAACACAACCTATCAACTTGATCGGCTGAACTATCAATTTGACCTATATATTTGGCCGCAGGACCAATCAAATTGGCCACTTGAGCTGTTTATTTGACCCCTCTGGCTGTCAGTTTGACCACTCGAGCAGGCGACCAACAAATTTGGTCAGTCGATCTGTCTGTATGACTAGGTACTCGACAAGTCAAATTGACCACGTAAATAAACACATATAATTTATTTAATATACCATTTCCATTCGATACTTTCCCTAACAATATTATGTACATGCTTATTTGCACTTATTTACTTCGTCGTCGTGACGTCAGTTGGTGTTACCTAGTATGTGTTTCCCAAGTTATTCGTGTATCATCGGCTTAGCTTAAGTAAGGTATTATAAGAGACATCGTTAATTGACTTTAATATCGTTGTTATAAGGTTTAAAATGGCGTTCTCTCGTGAATTATCACGACGCGACGACGATGCGACGCGGAACGGGGAAAACCAATAGGTGTGCATTGTTTAAGGAACTTGGAGTAAACATTAAATTATTAGGTGCAGATGTCTTTGTCCTGTCCACTCTAGGTCATTAAACCTATATGTATAGGGCCTAGGCCTTTTCTCATAAACAAAATTAAAGAAAGATACTGCCATGATCAAAGTTTTACTAGTTTTTTTTTAAATAAATCAATAAATATATCTACTTTTCAATTTCTAAACAAGTGATGATGAATATTAATGAACTTGTCAAAGTCAAAAGCAAAGAAAAGACTATCAGCAAATAATTTTGTTTAAGTATCTAATAAAAAGTAGGTTGACACCGACAAAGTATAGTTTTTTTTTTTATACATTATATGTAGGTACCTATGTACCTACGTAATTAATTTATTGCCTCCGCCATTACTGTGACGCCATAACATCAAGGATCAAAACAATTCACCAAAGTAACTAGGCAGGCGAGGTACCTACCTCAAAAGACCATTTCAGACACTAGTCTACATGGTCCTCATATGGCCTGACCAAGATTATGTCTGGACTGTAAAAGAGACTGTGACCTCTGAGTTTGTTTCGGCCTTTAGATAGATAGATAGAATACTCTTTATTATGTACACCATAAAAATTACAGACATAGGTTTAGATATTTTACAGAGGGTGACACAATGGGCGGTCTTATCGCTAAAAGCGATCTTTTACAGACAACCTTTGGATGGATTAAAGTAAGAAGGAAAGACAATACTGCAGGTAGTCAGTGGTGTACCATTTACATATACAATAAATACATACATACATAAAGCATAAACTTATCTATATAAATATACATAGATAATATATATATAAAGTTATAAACTTGGAACAAGATCAAGGAACTATATACGTAATGATGATTTTTAAGGAGAGAGGAAGTGTTTTTTTACTTGAACTTTAAAAGTCGACAAAGATTGAGCACGCCTTATCGACACGGGCAAGGCATTCCATAACCGTACTGCTTGAACTGTAAAAGATTTGTCATAAAAGCTGGTAGAATGCATCGGCATCTCAAGTCTCAAGTTTTCCGATGACCTCAGATATCTATTATGTGTGTCATGAAGGAACTTGAAACGTTCTTTAAGATAAGAAGGGGTTTTAGGATTGAACAGAATACTGTAGAGTTGAAATAAGATATGAGAATTCCGGCGAAGACGTATGGGGAGCCACTTGAGCTTTGTACGAAATTCAGAAATGTGATCATATTTGCGCAGGCCAAATATAAATCTTATGCAAAAATTTTGAAGTCGCTCAAGTTTATCTAGTTGTGCCTCAGTGAGATCAAGATAACTGACATCAGCGTAGTCAAGGATGGGAAGTAAAAGGGATTGTGCCAGCGCAGTTTTAGTGGCAGTTGGAAGAAAGTTCCGCAATCGTCTCAGGGACATGCCAGATGCAAAAATTTTGCGACTTACGTCCTGTAGCTGGGGACCCCAAGAAAGATGCTTGTCGATCCAGACTCCAAGGTTCTTAACCTTATCGCTGATTGGAATAGCTGTTCCGTTGAATTTAACTTGGGGAAGCTGCGACCAGTTTATCTTGGGGGTCATCCTTGAGCTGCCAACAACAATGACCTGAGTCTTAGATGGATTAACCTGCAACCCATGTGCCTCACTCCACTCACAAATTGAATCCAAATCCTTGTTTATAATGTTTATTGCCTCAGCCAAATCTGAAAGGGCAGCTTGTTGATATATTTGCAAGTCATCTGCATAAAGGTGGTAGGAAGAAAGAAGTTTTTTGGAAATAGAGTTTATAAATATTGCGAAAAGTAAAGGAGATAAAACGCCACCCTGAGGTACACCGGCAGAAGTATACCGGCCTTTCTTCTCAGAGTAGTCAGATAGGAAACGCCGAACTCATCTAGCTAATTTTTAACATAAATTTTAATATGACGTGTAAAAGTGATTCCAATATCCTATTTATAGAATAAACAATTTCATTTCATTTCGAGGTAACAAACTGTTTATTTTATTCATTTATTCCAAAAACATGATCCATTTTGTTTGTAAAATAGTGGTTATTAGTTCTATTACATTTTTTACGCAAATTCATGATTTTTGACGCTGTAATTTTCAGCAGCAGAAAGATATTTTAATTATTTGATTATGAATAACGATAGTGCCTTCGCTTTCTTGTAAGTTGGAGTCACATTATTTTCGTGTAATTTGCTGAAGTCACGGAAAAATACATTGAATTGATAAGTTTTAACAATAGCTACTACGCGAGCATGAGCAGCGAATAGGTTGCAATACTTTAGGTAGTTAGTAACTACCTAAAGTATTGCAACTTATTCGACGAGGTAACTACTAGTTACCTCGTCATAGGTCTCTAAAGGGTCGCAAGCGCGTCTGCTCCTAAGTTCGATCGATGGGTCAAGCAAAGTATTGGGTTGGGTTTCCCATTTGGAAAGCTTTTCAAGAGCAGTTGCCAGATTTTTCTCTGGCGACTGGCACCCACCCCTATGGAAAAGTACAGGCGTGATTTGATAATCGATACTAGAAGAGCGAAAATTAAAAAAATGTCAGAAAAGACTGAACAAAGAATGCTAAGAAGAAATACCTGGAAAAGTTGGAGGCTTATACCCAAACGGGGGTTTAACTAAATATAGTCGAGTAAGTTAATACCTATAGAGGAGCTCGTGGCTAAGTAATAACAAGCCGCACGGGTCGATCCATCAGGTTAAGCTACGCTTGCCGGGGTTGGTCAGTGGATGGGTAACCATCTTTACATACTGAGACTCCTCCGTACCTCGGAAAGCACGTTAAGCCGTTGGTCCCGGCTGTCATTCGTGGATCTTTGACAGTCGTTACGAGTCGTCAGAAGCCCGAAGGTCTGACACCAGTCTTACCAAGGGGTATCGTATTACCCAGATACTGGGTTGTGGAGGTCAGATAGGCAGTCGCTTCATGTAAAATACTGGTATTCAGCTGCATCCGGTTAGACTGGAAGCCGACCCCAAGATAGTTGGGAAAAAGGCTAGGAAGATTGGAAGATTGAGTCGAGTAAGTACACACCTACAAAAAATATTTTTATTTATGTAAAAATGTAAGTAAGTTAGAGAAATAAAAGGCCATTTTGTTTATTTATTTATACTAGGCTAGCACGAGCCACTTGCAAGCCTGCCAGACTTTAGGTACGTACATATATACGGTTTGTACGTCACGCTGGGTTTATCCAGCGTTCATACTGACATTATATAGTAAGTGTGGTGTGTAGTGTCGCGGACTCGCGGCTCGCGCCTCTTTTGGTACCTAGATAGGTACATTCAGTGGTGGGCTTGTGTGGTGGGTTAGTCATTATGAGGTCAATTTACACAGATGACTTTGTTGTAAACTAAAGATTGCTGGCTGCAAAATTGCTTTTTCGGGTGTAGGTAAGCTTTGGCTTCGACATTTTGCTTTATCAGTGGTTCACGTTAACCCTGGATTGCAAGAACTAGGGAGAGGTCTTTGCCCAGCAGGGGTATGATACATGCTAACAGTATCAGTACCTACGTAACATTAGATAAGCTTAAAAAAATAACTACTTAATTTCAAGACCATTTCAAAATCTGCTAAAGAATATTCCACCATTTTTTTAAATCATATTTTGGTAGTTTAAAGCTACACTAAGCTATACAACGTTATTTTTTATTCATTACAAACCTCTTAAGGGGTCATTGTACTCATCATTATGAACAACTTTTACTATGGGGCTAAAGCTGAAACCGCGAAAAAAAAATCTGCTGTTCCATACATTTATGTTAGCATATCTCGTCAAAATGTAGGGAACAGCTGATTTCTTTTTCGCGATTCCTTAAGAGGTTCGTAATGAATAAAAAATAACGTTGTTTATAGTGCTAAAGTAGCAAATAGATTAGTAAGTAGCAAGTAGATTTTGCTATCCAATCTTTAAGTTTAACCAGATAAACCAATGCCGTAATGAGCTAGTGTGTGTGTTAACCTAGAAACTGCTATTGTTAACCCTGGTTATCACCAGGGTTGCAGATGAATGAGGCAGTTGTTACAACGAAGTAATTATTTAAAGCAGCATGGGGCTATGGCAGTAGGTATTAGCAGTAGTATATCAAAAAGTGACCTAGTATTATTTTCCTTATTAAAATAATGTCATAGAGGAATGCGAAAACACAGATTTAATTATTTATCCTTGTTATTGTATTTATTAAGACTGAATAGTAACAGTCGTAACTGTAATGGATAAAAGCTCTTGATATTGTTATTATACTGTTATTTAACCAATAAAATAATATTATACTGAAACAGTGAAGTTTTCCTTCTACTCCCGTACGCAAAATTTGCGTTTGGGCGTGGAGTTAAACACCAGGCCAATTTATACAATACAATAAAGATGTTGACTGAGGAAAAATCTATATAATCCGTCAGTCAGATATAATAAATTTTTTGGCCAGTATTTTTTGCTTTGTAATTTAAAAAAAAATGGTTTAGAAAAAACGCATTAAAGTTGGGGAGTGGGGCTCGCTACGTCGCAAGTCAATATAAAATCTAGCGGGTAGTGACGTCATGCCACATTTTAACTCAATGTATTGCCGTATCATTTAATTACGTAAAAATAGCAAAAATCCGTGTTCAATATTTTTTTTTAATTTAGCAGACGGTCAAAAAAAATTTTTTTTGTCAACATCCCTAACAAAATTTACACAAAAATATATTAATTGTTTGTTTGTTTATTGAAAAATAATTGATTTACATAAATATTTACAAAATAGGGCCTTAAACTAGAGGTTGGTATTAATTATTGGATTCTACCTGAACTAGGAATAAACCTGTATCTCAGGTATCTCACTCAAGTGCTTATATTATACATAAGTATTATCTAAAATTCTATAAACAAATAGTAAATAATTTTCTACGTTAAACTATAGTATTATTCGATGCTACTGTTTTGCGTCAACGTAAGGCATTTTTGCAACCACGTTCTATTATGATTTTTGCAATCCGAATTTTTTTAATAAGGTCGCGTTTACTTTTTTTATACACAGAAAAATTTGCCGTGTCAACGAAATATAAAGGTTGCGTGTTTATTTTAAAACGAATTGTAAAACTAAAACTATTTTGATGTATTATAAACTAGTAAAGGACAATATTAAAAATAAGTATATAACATAAATTAAACAAAGACGTATAAATAAATGTTGGCGGATTTACGCGACCTCATTATAATCTATAGAATTTATATATCTTGTCTCAGCTATTTTCTTTGCTGGGCATTCTTGATCGCCTGTTTTGTGGTTGTTCGGTTTTTTAAATCGCAAGCATGTTGCACAATGTGATGGTTCAGCATGCTTAGTGCACTCATTCGCCTGATGACCTTGTTCTCCACAATGTCCACACGTATAGCTAGCCTCTCGACAGGTCTTTGCAGCATGTCCGTACTGTTGACATTTAAAGCACCTGGTCACAAGTGTGAAGTCTCTCACTGGGCAGGATGTCCAGTGAATGAACACGCGATTTTGGTTTATAAGCACCTTTCTTATACTAGCAGTTACTTCAAGAATAAAGTTGCATGTAGGTCCCTCTTTTTTACCGGACTTGTGACTTAAATTTATAGAGGCCAAAAAAGAGTCACGGGACAAACTAGGCAATTTGTCGGCTACATTCTGCTCATAGATGCAATCATAGACCTCTCGATCACTTAAAACGGTCGGTACTCCTATAACTACAATTCTTGGTCTTCTCTTATGGGGCTCTTCCACTTTCAGGCCGGAACTACTTAGCTCAGATGATTTCCTAAGTTTTTCAATGTCGTCTTTGGTGTCCGTGCTGATTATAACGCCTCCGTTTTTAGTTTTGCGCAATCCTCTAACGTGCAATTTCATTTGTTCAGGCGATATAATTTTTTGGACAAGAGATTTAGTGTCGTCACTAGATTTTAATTTATCCGTTGGATAAATTGCAATAGAGCTGAGGTTATTGGGGCGCAAGTAATTATTTTTATTGGTTTTTACCATGTCAGAGAACGATATTTTTTTGGTCATCGTTGGATTAGCGCAGTTTTCTTGAATACTAGCATTAATGGTTTTCTTGAAATTTTCGAGGCATTCCGTGAGATCACCTTTTTCTCTTAACACTAGTTTAGAGTATTGTATTTCTTGGGCCTTTAGCTTCAAGTCCTGGTAGTAAACTGCCATTTGTGATACGCCATGTCCAACCTTGCGCGATAGTGAATTGATTCTAAGCTTTTGCTCGGAGTTCAGCTTTCCTTCCTGAGCAATGGTACATACTTCATTTAGGCATGATTCAATTGAGATCAACCAATTACTAATCTCTCTGGTGTCCACTGCGTGAATATGTCCTTCATTCGCATCGTGAGGTATTTCAGGTTTGCTGGCAGGGCTGCTTGGTGGTGGGATACTCCGAGGGCTGTTTTCACTGTTTGACATACTTAATTCTTAAATGTTTCTCATAATTAATTGTTATTCACTAAAGTAAATCACTAACTTAGCAGAAAAATGCGCGATTTGTTTTCTAGGTCACAGATCACTCGGAAATACACACATCAAAAGTGTCTAGGGATCAAGCATTTTTATGCGGATTTCTTGAGATTGAGATGTGGCTTTGTAATAAATTTATGATTTTATAAATTTATATGGATCCTTTTTGGTGCATTTCATAATTTGAATCAGGAACTGTGAATCAAATTCGAGTAAAAGATGAAAATCAGCTGTCAATATTTTCCCTATAAAAACATACAACGCATTGAAGACATTATTAGTGCTACTGTTTCCCTACTACTGATTAAAACCAACGTTATTATGGAGCAGCGACGTCATTTAAGCAGGGAAGAAATGCTCAGAGCCGTGGGAATGATAGAAGCTGGTTCCCGGCAACGTACTGTGGCTTTAGCTCTGAATACAAGTCAGAGTGTTATCAGTCGACTTTGGACACGTTACCGAAGCACTGGTACCGTGGCTGAGCGCCATGGAGGACGGTATCGCTGCACCACACGGAGACAAGACCGATACATTCAAATCTTAGCTCGAAGAGCTCCAACAATAACCGCCATGATGTTAGCCGTGAGGCTTCATCACTCTTCAGGGAACTTAATTAGCGACCAAACAGTCAGAAACCGCTTGCATGAAGTGAACCTTCATTCCCGAAGACCGCTACGGGTACCACCTATAGCAATGCACAATCGTAGGATTCGATATCAATGGGCTCTTGAACACAGAAATTGGGCAGAAGAACAATGGCGTTTCGTGTGCTTTTCTGATGAGTCTCGTTTTGGTATGAGACCGGATACAAGACGTATACGACACTGGAGAACCCCTGGACGCCAACAGCGATTAAAATCCTGCCAGGAAGTCCATCCTTATAGTGGTGGAACCATCATGGTATGGGCGGGTATTTGGATCGGCGGAAGAACTGAGTTGATTTGGATTAGAGGCAACCTCAACGCTCAAATTTATGCTGAGACGATTGTATCAGACGTCATCGTTCCTCTACAAGTGCAAATCGGTCCCTTATTTCAGTTAATGCATGATAATGCACGACCGCACACCGCAAGAGTTGTAAGACAGACTCTCGCCGCAGCTAAAATCAATGTCCTGCCCTGGCCTGCTCAGTCGCCAGACTTGAACCCGATTGAGCATGCATGGGATATGCTACAGAGAAGAGCTCTGCCGAATATGGAGGGTATCCAGTCGCAAGAAGACCTTTTTTTGTTGTTGCAACGAACATGGGCGGCCATTCCACAGCGTGATTTGGATGAACTCATTTTGAGTATGCCAAACCGATGTTCTTGTGTTGTTAGTGTTCGCGGTAGAAACACGGATTATTAATTGTTTAAGTTACCCAATAAAATTTTAAAGAAAACTGTTATTTCAGTCTTTTTTTCGAACTTTAATGTTAGTGGTTCAAATGTCAAAAATCCCTTTATTAGGAAAATGGCAAATTTCTTTATTAATGCAAAGGTGACTTGGTTTATCGTTACTGTGACAAACGAAAACACTTTATTTGATGAATCCTTAAAGAAAATTTTAATTAATATCAATCAGGAGAAAAGTTATTGCAAAAATATATGTTGATCCCTAGACACTTTTGATGTGTGTATTTTAACGACAAATGATAAATAATTATACACACGTCCGCTCTACTTGAGTGTCAGTAGAGCAATTATTACAATTTAAACAAGGTAAAACGGCGAAAAAAGAACAATTAAACACTTTCGAAGATTATATTGTAAAACTAGAACACAAGGATAAAGTAAACAAACAGACAAGTACCGTAAGTGGGGTAATACCGTACCACACTGACAATATGCGCTTTTATAATTTTTAATATGGCAACACAAGCACAAAAATTTATGTAGAAGCAACAAGAATAATATACCGAATTTTGAAATATCTTTATGTTCTTGGAATTTCTTGTCCGTTCTTCTCCACAGAGGTCTACGTTTTGGAATGGGCAACTAGCTTCAGCTTTCTGACTAACTGACCGACTCTTTCACTATTCAAAAGTAAATGGTTTAATTGAAATAAATGCTTTGAGTTTGAGTTTGAGTTTATGGAAATATATGAAGACGCTATTAAACCGTCTACGATAACATTATACCGTGCATATTTCCATAAATTTTATAGAAGTGGATGGGGACGTTCACGATAAGAGCGTCATGGTAGAAATTATAAGAACACACGTTGGCAATACCATTCATTTTGACAATGCAACAACATTCATTGCCTTATTTACGTTGTCGAGCGGACGAATTTTCCAATCATATGAAGCAATGTATTAGAGATTTCCTTCAAAATGTTTCCAATTGCAACACAAACTTTCTTACGCAATTGCGGTTCAGTACCCTAATTACGTAATACACGATCAACCAGAATCTGAATCGTTTTGAAACAGATTGCTAATCCATTCCTTCTTATGTTCGAAAAAAGAATCTGATCAACAACGTAAACAACGCAATGAATATTGTGGAACTGTCAAAATGAAACAGATTAGTCGGAATCGTTTACAAAAAGTGTAGCGTAATTAGATAGCTGGTTACCTATTTCTGTTTTCCTTAGACTATCTGCCTAGCCTTTTCCCAACTATGTTGGGGTAGGCTTCCAGTCTAACTGGATGCAGCTGAATACCAGTATTTTACATGGAGCAACAGCCTATTGGACATCCACAACCCAGTAACTGGGTAAGACTGGTTGTGAGACTTTCGAGATTCTGACGACCCGTAACGACTGTCAAAGATCCACGAATGACAGCCGGGACCAACGACTTAAATGTACTTTCCGAGGCACGGAGGAGTCTCCGTATGTAAAGATGGTCACCCATCCACGGACCAACCCCAGATAGCGTAGCTTAACCTGATGGTTAGATCCGTGCGGCTGTTATTACTTAGCCACGAGCTCCTTAGACGTATGATGGTAATTTACTTAATTGCTCGAACTTCGTATTACCTACGTTCAACACACCCTAGGCTAGGGTTCGGTAGCGGTACAGAATCCACAAGATTTAAAACTAGTGTAATATGCCCCACCAAAGTCGAACCAGTGAGGTAGGTTCCACTTCAAAAATTATAGGTATTCCATTTTTCCCCACCAGTGTGGCGGCTTGGTGGGGCAAAGAGGAAGTACTCGTGAGATCGGCTCTATCAAACTCGCTGATTAAATAGTAAAAAATAGTAAAAAGTTTATTTTGGAACAATAACACAAGACACAAGAGTACAACAAATAAAACGATGATAACTGCAAAAGTATAAACTGTAGCGCAGAAACTAAACTATGAGATTGGCTAAACTATGTATTTACTTACTATCCTACAGACGACAAAAGAGAAAAATATTTAAAGCTTTACTGAAGATCATTTTTACTTATTTATAATGAGATTGAAGAAGCGACATTTATGAGATTGAAGAAGCGACATTTAATCATTTAAACACATCACATTACGCCTGTTTAATTCGCGAAAGGTTAGGTAGAGGTGTATCTATAGTGCAGCCTACGAGGATATTGCCAGCAACCGGGCACAAATCCAGACACAGGGCTCCTACTGAAAAATGTAAATTGGTAAATATGTAGTTTTAAAACATTGCAAGTTGAATAAAAGCTTTTAAAAATAATTCAACTTTATCTAATTATCCGCCAGTTGCAAAAACGAACTTTTAATTTTAAAGCTGTCATTAAATGCTCATCTTCCATTAACTTGTTGCAGAAAGCAACATATTCGATTTAATGGTTCTTTGAACAATTTAATGAAATCATTAGCGTGATTATGATCCATTACTAAATATCAAAATAAATAGTCTTTGATATTACGTAAAGATTGCGAGGTAAGAAATTTTACCCATATTGATGGGTAAAAAAAAGCAATCAAAACATACTTCATGAAAAGTGTTTCAAAAATGCACAACGTTAATGTTCAAGTTTTCGAGTGCAAACCGTTTTTTTTTCGAACTTTTGCAGTAAAGGAATAGCAATCTGCTTAAAAAAAAATCAGATTCTGATTGATCGTGTATTACGCAATTACTGGTCAGCAAGCCTCGAAAGCACACGTCACACGTCGACACTTATTTTTATACACTCAAGAACTGCGTCACTACACGGAATGTCACATCCTCAAGACTTTCTTGGACACAAACAATACGCACAGCAATGCTCTTTGCTCTTAAAATGCACGTGTATTTTCAGTGCAAGCGCTCTTGTTCCACACTGAAATACTAAGGACCAATTTGCCATCGACTTGAGTGTAAACTATAGTACCTAGCTATATTAACGTCAAAGATTCTTTAGTCGCACGTGCGAGAAAACCAAGCGTTCAATGACGTAGGTTGGTAAGTAAAACTAAAGTATTAAAACTGCCTTTTGTCCTCCTGAGAATATTGTAGGTGTGTAGTTAAATCTACACTAATATTATAAAGAGAAAGCATTTATATAACGCCGCCCATGGGTATGTGGATTGGTTTTCACTATGTCGAGTCCCACTACCACTGGGGTTGCGGATAAGTCCTAAGGGGAAACCGTGACCCCGGTCTAGGCAAGGGAAGGAACACGGGTGGGTTTTAGTCAGTAAAAGTCTGACACGCCCTTCCACTCCGCCCAGAGCGGGAGAAGTCATTTGATGATTTCCCACCCAAAAAAAAAAAAAAAAGCCTACGTTTTGCGTCTCATGCACGTAGGAGAGAAAGTACCTCTTTCCTCCTCCGTCGTTCAATGTAATAGAGGGCGAACTTATTGCCGTTAAACGGGCACAAATTCAAACTCCGAGTTGTTATTGAGAAATTCCTGATGGAAAAACCTAATAACACTTTGTCCGACTTGGGAATCGAACCCTCATGCTCAGAAGTCTTGCTTATGTACAGTTTTTAGGCCTGTGACGTCTTATAAATAAGTTATGCATGCTATGGTGGGGGCTGCACGGTAGAGGGAGTGCGGAGCGTTGTACCGTGCTCGGCAGTCTACTCCGAGCAGTATTGCGATAGCATGTCTAGCGCAGTGATATTGGAAACAGTGTTTTATTGTACATACCTAACCTAAACCAAGACACCACAATGCCAATTAAAAAAAAAAAAAAAATGGCAGCGCCCAGCGCTGACCAGCGCGTGTTGAAGCTTGTCGGAACTTGTCGGCACCGTTCAGTGCTTATCGGCGCGCGTTCATATATTTTCCTGCGCGGGTTACCAGCGCCGTCAAGCGCCGGTAAGCGCTTATAAGTTTCCAGCTTTCTTTCTGTATACAGCCTAATTCAGCTGCATCCGGCTAGACTGGAATCCGGCCCCAAAGTAGTTAGGGAAAGAGAAGGCAGATAGGTTATGGTAATAACATAAAACTTATTATTACAACAACATGGTTACATAATATATTTACATCGGGCTCTACCGATGACGACGATAGCCGACGACGTTTGGCTAATCGTCTGCCACCAGCACCCTAATTGCTAATCCATCGCTTCATAATGTTCGAAAAATTTGTCTGCTCAACAACGTAAGTAACGCAATGTATGTTGTTGAACTATCAAAATGACAGCCATTACTGCTGTAAGTGTGTAACGCAATTACTCCGCAGGCTCTACTTCAAGAAATTCCCATTTTCTTTCGCATTAACTAACAGGTGATTCCCCGTACTAAAGCTTATATAAATGTTACAATTTCTATTAGTTCCTTATTTATGACTGAATTAATAATTAAATACAGTTCGAAAGGACTGTTTTAGACGGTAATTAACCGTATGACTAACTTGGTTAGTTGCCAGTCAATTGTTTTACTTTTATTAGCGGTGTGAGCGGTGATGACGTTTTGATTGACGATGTGGCCCGTGGCGGGATTTCGGAGCGGTCAAATGAAACATAATATTTGTATGGCCTATATAATACAAGTTGTGATGTCGTCTATAAAACATGTATCATACATGTATTGACCTTCTTTCAGACATGTGTCGCTAACTATGTATATTGTTAGCCTTTTTGACAAGTTTTGTATACAACTAGTCTTTAAACATGTTTTAGGTGTAAATGATAAAAGAAACTAGTCGGAATAACGTGCAAAATACATACATGTGCTATACATAATCAGACTATAACGTTCCCACTGCTGGTACACAAGGTTCCTCGCTGTGAGAGGAAGTGGGCCGTAATCTATCACGCGGGCCTAGTGCGGGTTGGTAGATGTCACATCCGTCCGTGCCTCGGAAAGCACGTAAAGCCGTAGGTCCCGGCTGTCAATCGTAGATCTTTGACAGTCGTTACGGGTCGTCAGAAGACCGAAAGTCTGACAACCAGTCTTACCAATGGGTATCGTATTACCTACCCAGTTACTGGGTTGTGGATGTCCTATAGGTAGTTTCTCCATGTCAAATACTGGTATTCAGCTGTATCAGGTTAGAATGGAATCCGACCTCAACATAGTTGGGAAAAGGCTAGACAGATTGATTGTTCCTTTTTTACAAAATTTTATTTATGTTTTCAAATAATTACTTACCACGCTTAGTAATTTGAATGCTTTATAGTTCGTATGAATATTGACACATAGAACGTTACTGTCATCCTATATAGACGGTCATATTCGTCGGTTTTTCCAAAGGACCTGCAGCTAGGTTACGTAGAATCCATACCTTGAATGAAAGGCTATTAATAGAATATCAATAATGCGTTATGCACCTACATTCCATTGAAGTGTGGACAGAGCATAATTATTTGGTTAAATTAAATAGAGTAACAAAATGTATGTAGGTAGGTATAGCTACCTATGTAGTTACAGTCCCAGCCAAAGTCTCTTCGTCACCGAGATGCGAATTGAAATATTTGTTAGTACAATACTGAACTTTATTGCTGGAAGAATAGAGTACGTATTTACTTTTTAAAACGGACTTCCAAATCTCGCACCGGCCATCGAAGAACCGCACAGTCTCTCTCCGTCAAGCGCTGACTTGCGAATACTCGCGATGTCTCGCGCTGATGGCACGCGCTGACTCGCGATGTCTCGCGCTTATGGCACGCACCGGCTCGCTCCGACCATCGGCATCGTGAGACATCACTATTTGCATGTAGTGATGGCCGGCGCGTGACAAGGCGAGCAGCGAGGCAGCGCTGGCCATCGCAAGACCGATCGGTAAAGCGACGGACATTTTCGGTAAAAAAGGGTAAGCGTGATTTCAATTCTCGCCTATCCCATCCACGCCCTCGTCGGGGTGTAACCATCTTCTTTACATGTCAGACAGTATTAAAATGTAACACTGACAGACTGATAACTTTTATGAAATAAAAGTTAAAGGACGATGCGTTAAAACGTCCCCCCAAACCTTACACCGACCAACAGATTTAAAATGTATCTCAGTCCAACCATCTTGGTAAGGTGATCAATTTTTACTATGACGACATCTGTCAAAAATATGGGATATCCCAGAAAAATCATGTTTTAATGTTATTATTTTTGGCACAAAATAACATGTTGTAAACCATATCTTTGATTTTTAATCACTATTTTTACTGCTAAATAATGGCTAGTATCGTCTGTGAGCTGTTTCACTCTATGGCCTGACGGATGTTCTCGTCAATATTTAAGAAAACAGCAGGTTAGGTTAGGCTAACCTAACCTAACCTGCTGTTTTCTTAAATATTTTGTACAATTACGCAATCACAAGGATACGGTGATGCTGTTCATCTTTGAGTAGTTCCATGTAGCTACCTTGAAAATCCAAGATCAGTAAGTTGATCACTGTACTGTACTGTCACTAACCTAACCTAACCTAGGTTAGGTTAGCTTAGGTTAGGTTAGGTTTTGGCGAAAAGGCGTGTCACCTACAGGGGACGTGACGGCGGGTGTTGGCACGATATATTATGTCGTGCGGTATTCCACAGTGCTCGGTCCTAGGCCCACTTCTGTGGAACATCAATTGTCAAAACGTCCCCCCAAACCTTACACCGACCAACAGATTTAAAATGTATCTCAGTCCAACCATCTTGGTAAGGTGATCAATTTTTACTATGACGAGATCTGTCAAAAATATGGGATATCCCAGAAAAATCATGTTTTAATGTTATTATTTTTGGCACAAAATAACATGTTGTAAACCATATCTTTGATTTTTAATCACTATTTTTACTGCTAAATAATGGCTAGTATCGTCTGTGAGCTGTTTCACTCTATGGCCTGACGGATATTCTCGTCAATTCTTAGGTTAGGTTAGGTTAGCCTAACCTAACTCACTTTTTTCTTTTAATCTTTTGTACAATTACCCAATCACAAGAATACACAAATGCTGTTCATTATTCAGGAGTGCCATGTGACCTTCAAAATTCAAGATCAGTTTATCACTGTTAGGTTAGGTTAGGTTATGTTCACTGCGTCCATTGTCGGGAGGACACGGCGCGGCATACATTGGCAGAGTGTGCCGCGTGGGAGAGTCTTCCAGCCCCCCTAAATGGGTCCAGGGGCGACGGATTCGGGGACATCCGTCGCCCCCCATCACACAGGACCCGAGATGGCGGCGCGTAGTGTTCCACGCGCGCCACTCTAAGACGTAACGGGGGGAGTTTGCATACCTCACTCCCCTTACGGGACGGGGCCCGCAGAGTGCGGGCCGTCACCAGTCCGGGGCAGCGGAAGTTGCAATTTGCTCCCGCAGCCCCCCGACGCAAGTGTGCGAGGGAACACCGGGGTGGTTTTAGTCAGTAAGAGTCTGACAGACCCCTTCGCCCACCCCAGGGCGGAGGACATCCATGAGGATTTCCACCCCGAGAAAAAAAAAAAAAAAAAGGTAAGGATGGGTAAGGTTAGGTTAGGTTAGGTTAGCCAACCAAAATGTTTTTTGTTATTACAAAAAATCCCATTGATTTCGCAATTGAACAAGACAGTAAGTTTTTTTCTGGATCCTTATAAACATATTGGCATGTATCACATGGCTGTTGGAGGGGGGGGACGGGGTCCGACCCACAATGCGGGCCACCACATGCCCGTGAGTCTCGCACCTCACTCCTGCTGCGACGTCAAAAAGGGGCGCGCTTGGAACACTACGTGCCGCCACTACGGGTCCTTCTGGAAGGGAGGCGGTGGACCTCCCCGAGTCCGCTGTCCCTATAGACCTGTTTACGGGGGCTGGTAGAGGGCGAGGTTAGGTTAGCCTAACCTAACCCACTTTTTTCTTTTAATCTTTTGTACAATTACCCAATCACAAGAATACACAAATGCTGTTCATCATTCAGGAGTGCCATGTTTTTTTTTTTTTTTTTTTTTTTTTCCCTTTTCCTAGGGTTCAACAAATACGATGGACCCTAATCTTATTACAATCTAGCCTTATAAATAGACTAATAAGTAATTTAATTATAACCTAAACTATTAAATTGTCTTTACTAAGAATGTAAAATTGTGAAAGTTAATGTGTAGTGAAATTTAATAGAGTGCCATGTGACCTTCAAAATTCAAGATCAGTTTATCACTGTTAGGTTAGGTTAGGTTAGGTTATGTTAGGTTAGGTTAGGTAAGGATGGGTAAGGTTAGGTTAGGTTAGGTTAGCCAACCAAAATGTTTTTTGTTATTACAAAAAAATCCCATTGATTTTGCAATTGAACAAGACAGTAAGTCTTTTTCTGGATCCTTATAAACATATTGGCATGTATCACATGGCTGTTGGAGGGGGGGGACGGGGTCCATACAAAATTGGTCATGGTCCTTTAAAATTTAAAAAACCCCCGACACAAAAGAATCCTTTTAAAAGCTAAAAAATAAAATATACTGGCCCTTTAAGTTTAATATATTTTGTCGTCGCGTCGGGGGACGGCGAATGAAAAATTGAAAATATATTTTCTACAATAGCATGCCGCGTCCCCCGACGCGACGACAAAATATTAACTACAAATTATATTAAACTTAAAGGGCCAGTATATTTTATGTTTTAGCTTTTAAAGGGATTCTTTTGTGTCGGGGGTTTTTTAAATTTTCAATTTAACTATTATTTCCAGCTTTTTAAACTTTATATACGTATTACTAGTACATACGATACGATCGACACGTGCCTCGCTTAAATCTACGCAGCTGTACGTATTTTTCCCACAGTAAAGTTAGTTACTAATTTATCACAATTTTTTTTTTGCTTCTCTATCATCAGACCCTGATAAATATATAATTTTATCTATAACCTATTCATTGAAACCATTCCAATGAGCTCAAACACGATACCATTGCTGTAAATTGTTGAGGAGTTGGGTATCCTGCAAATACCAGGTAATGCTGCAGCATCAGTTCAAGGTTACTATGTTATTCTAATACCATTGAAGTAACAGATTACCAAATTTAAATTCAATCAGACCTGTGGAAGATGCTAAAATCCATTCATCAATAAGAAAAGACCTGATAATCTTCAAACGGCTGAATAGATTTTTTTTAATCATACCTAAGAACACTCCCGATTAAGTCACCTTTCAAACAAAACAAAAAAAATCTAAATCGGTTCAACCGTTTGGGAGCTACGATGCCACAGACAGATACACAGATACACAGACACACAGATACACAGATACACACGTTAAACTTATAACACCCCTTCGGTTTCCGTCGGGGGTTAAAAAATAAATTACTTTCATAAAATCGTACTACTGATGACAATATTTCATAGAATGGGAAACTCAATGCCACATGCAGGGAAAGTACCTTCCATTATGAAGATAGCTTTTCATTATAAACCTATTAATGTTCCCACTACTGGGACACAGGCCTCTTCTCTGTGATAGGGAGTGGGCTGTGTTCTACCATGCGGGCCCAGTGCGTGTTGGTAGATGTCACATGTTTTCGAATTTTTGGTTTTAAGACATGCCGGTTTCCTCACGATGTTTTCCTTCACCGTTTTGAGAGCAGTGGTGATGAAATTATTTACACAAAGTTAAGCGCCTGCTTGGGTTCGAACCCACGACCTACAACACGTAAGTCGGGGCCGTTACCACTGGTCCACCACTGCTCTACAAGATTGCTTTTACTCAATGGATAATCTATTTCTCCATTTAAATCCTATCAAGAAATTCTCAGTCCATAGACTGGATTTGTTTGTGGTTTAAGACAGTCGTTACGGGTAGTCAGAAGCCCGAAAGTCTGATAGCCAGTTTAAAGGTATCGTGTAACCCAGTTACTGGATTGTGGAGGTCAGATAGGCAGTCGCTCCATGTAGAATAGTGGTACTCGGCTGCATCCGGTTAGAATGGTAGCCGATCCCTACATAGTTGGGAAAATAGGCAGATGATAATCCTTTTAGAATACACAGCGTTCTTAGAATTCTGTAGTTTCAGGAACTTTTCACTCAATAAGTTAACAAAAGTATTACGTAGTTGTAATATTGGTTTTAATATTACGTGACCTATTACGTAGAAACTTCCTTTAACCATCGCTGACGTATTTCACACATGGTTATTTGATACCTTTTGTGTTTATATTTACCCGTACGTAATTAATTTGTGTTGAGTGTAGTGTTGCGTTTACTAAAATTATTCTGAAACTACTGCTGCTGCTGATTTAGACGTAAGTGAATTTCTGGATAACAGCTTCTAAGTTTCAGAATAAATTTCCTTTGAACTTTCAACCACACGTCTGTAAACCATCTTTGATGGTTTTTAGTGAAAATTGTGTTCAGTTTCAGTTAAAATAAGAAATAGTGAAAACAGGGTTAAGTTTCGTTTGTTAACGAAACGTCAAAATGAAGTTAAATTATGATGACGGATTGAAGCATAGGTATTTTAGTATCTGCTAAACCAGGTTTCATATAATTTTATTTGTACAAAATCATTGAAACGGTTTTGAACCTGTAGTTGTTCAATCGTGAAGTCTATTGTAATAACAGCAGTAGGTACTAAGTTTTTAGTAAGTAGGTACATATATATTATTTTATTTTACTTTATTGGTACATAAAACAGTTACGCATTACAATTAAAGTGTGATGACAGAATAACTTAAAAACTACATAGGTAAACGTGTAAGTAACTCACACAAATGTCATCATCATTCTCCTGCCCTTATCCCGATTTTATTTGTGGTCGGCGCAACACATGTCCCTTCCATACTTCTCTATTAGTCGTCATCTCAGTAGTCACTCCCTTTCTAGCCATATCATCTTTCACACAGTCCATCCATCGTTTCTTTGGTCTTCCCCTACACTTATAGCCATCGACATTCATACTCAAAACTTTCCTCACGACATTTTCCTCATTCCTCCGCATCACATGCCCATACCAATACAACCAATTTCCGCACAACTTTTCGGTTCACCGGTGCCACTTTCAGACTTTCTCTTATGTACTCATTTCTTACTCTATCCATTCGTGTAACACCACACATCCCTCTTAGCATTCTCATCTCTCAGCTGCATTCAATTCACACAAATGTCCGCAAATTAAATGAATACCCCGCCCCGGCTTCGCACGGGTGCAATGCTGATACTAAATACACTACAGAAAAACTGTGAACGTTGTATATAAAAACATAGCGGCCCGCTCTGGCTTCGCACGGGTATAATCACATTAGAAACCTCAAAAATAGCAGTACTTCTCCACTATTTAATGGATGTTATTATACATATAAACCTTCCTCTTGAATCACTCTATCTATTAAAAAAAACCGCATAAAAATCCGTTGCGTAGTTTCAAAGATTTAAGCATACAAAGGGACATAGGGACAGAGAAAGCGACTTTGTTTTATACTATGTAGTGTTTAATGGAATCCTCTTTACTAGTAAATGAATTACTCTATTATACCTTATTACGAAACCTACGTGATATAATACATATTTCCTTTATTACATAACGTGATATTATTACATACATATAACATCACGCATGTCCTCCCCGAAGGGTTAGGCAGAGGTGTATCTATAGTACACCCACATTTCGCCAGTTATGTTTAAGTCCTATATAATAGGGGGCAAGCTTTTTGCCATCAACCGGGCATAAACCCAGACTTCAAGCTGCTACTGAGAAATTTCAGACGGAAAATTCTAATAACACTTTCCCCGACCCGGGAATCGAACCCAGAACTTCATGCTCAGCAGTAGTGCCACTAGACCAACGAGGCTGTCTTTGCATTACTTTGATTTTTTTAAGGCTTACAGAAGAAAATTTACAATAAAAGACAATAACTAGAAGTCCACCGATATCGGGATCAGGGTCGCTCAAGGTCTGGGCTCATGAGAGAAGAACCTCCTAAGTATACGCACCGTGTCCAGAAGTACCGCTTTCTGGATCAAGCCCTTGATCCAGCTGCCTAACGAGAGCCTCCTCAGGTGTTGGTAGAGGCTCTTGGCTGTAATGCCATTGGCCGTAACGACTATCGGCACAATAACTACTGTATCCACATCCCACATGTCGACAACCTCGCGAATCATTTTCACGAACGAATTTCACAGTGCGACGGTCTTATCAATCTATCACCACTAGGTATGTCCAGCTTATTGGTAACAATAGTCTTAAACATGATTAGTATTATTAAACCATTAACTTACAATCATCATCATCATCAGCCTATTAATGTTCCCACTGCTGGGACACAGGCCTCCTCTCTGTGAGAGGGAGTGGGCTGTAATCTACCACGCGGGCCCAGTGCGGGTTGGTAGATGTCACATGTCTTCGAATTTTTTGGTTCTAAGACATGCCGGTTTCCTCACGATGTTTTCCTTCACCGTTTTGAGAGCAGTGGTGATGAAATTATTTACACAAAGTAAAGCGCCTTCTTGGGTTACACCTACAACTCGTAAGTCGGGGCCGTTACCACTGGGCCACCACTGCTCTCAACTTACAATAATTATTATTATTTATTACCTTACGATAACTACATATGACCGCATATTCGTCACTATGAGGGTCAACTCACGGAAAACCTACAAACTGAATCGTGACGAAACGGGTGACGTGATATGACGACGAAGTGTGATGCATTTATAGTTCGAGCCTTTACGGTGTACGTGACTTTAGACAGGTTTTCAATAGCCAGACCTTTACCACCTTTTTCTCTTTGATAGTTTGAATGTATAATGGCACGAGACGTTTTCTATTCGAGTAGCCTTTTACTTGAAAACAGGTCGTTGGTAATACCTACCTACATGGTAGGTACCTATTTAACACGTTTGATGACAAAGTCATGTGATGAAAAGATGACGGCACCTATAACTCGTGCTGATTCAGAAAAATCACTTTTTAGTATATTTTTAATGAAGACCACTAGGCCAACGAGGCAGTCATGCCATGCATGGGCCACCCCATGCATGGCATGACTGCCTTGTTGGCCTAGTGGTCACTAGCGCTACTGCTGAGCATGAGGTCCTGGGTTCGATTCCCGGGTCGGGCAGTGTTATTGGGTTTTTCTATCTGAAAGGAGATGTTTCAAAATGGGCCAGGTCTATAGGTACAGTATCTCAAAAAAAAGAGAAAAATCCGTAGAATTCAGGAAAAATACAGATAATTCAATTAAATGTTTACTGTTGTGGTAGTAAATTGATATTTATTATCAATTTTTATCGACTTTCAACATGGCGTCTCACGGATTTAGTTACTCTATGCCTCAGAGCTCTATGCTCAAAAACATTGACAGTAAACCATAGATCATAGAAACAGAACTGTCAGCTGTCACATTCAGCTCAGATTCTCAGCTGTCAGATTCAACCTCCACAGAAATAAACATGTCAAACGTGACAAACGTCAATCAAAATGACAGCTTACCGCCATGACGGGTTTTTGTGTGTTGCAATTTCAAGTGTAATTTCTTGTGGTTACCAGCAAACCAAGCCATTTTAAAGTAATTGGACAATTAAGAACTGTTTTAAATGAATTTCCCTATTTTTTTGTATAGTGTACAAGGACCTGGCCCAGGCTCCATACATTTTGAAACATCTCCATTTCTCAGTAGCAGCCTGGAGCCGAATTTGCGCCCGGTTGATGGCAATAGGCTCGGCCCCTATTACATGGGACTTAAACATGGCGAAATGTGGATGTATAGGTACACCTCTGCCCAACCCTTCGAGGAAACAAGGCGTGATGTTATGTTATGTCAATGAAGATTGTAGGCAAATAAATAATTAGGTACCTGATAGTGATATTATATCTCTTTCTTATACTTTCGACCAGTTATGTATTTGGTCAGTACCCTGCATCACTGCCTCTTACAAAGAAAAAGAGCGGAAGAGGGGTCAAGTAATTCAGGTCACTGACTACTTAGGTATATGGAAGTGTGTGGTTGCGTGAATCTGTCGATTGGTAGGTAGCTGTATTTGTCATCGGGCGGATTCCCCGCCCCTCCAACGGCAAGCCCATCGTCCACGATGCTAGGTACTCAACACATTGAGTTTGTAACCGTTTGCTTTCGTGTAGCGTTTAGTTCTGCTTTATTTTTCAGGCGTCTTTCTTTAGTATATGACTATTAATCACCCTATTTCGGTTTTTGTTTGCCCAGTAAAATGATTCCCGTGTCCTGCCGCCATTTCATCCATCCAGTGCTAATTAGTCCGATTTACTTCGCCATCACTTTGCACTAGTGAACCGAGATACTGAAAATCGGAGTACAGTAGCGTTGCCATCTCCAAATTTTGAAAAACAGGATTAGAAGATGAAAATACAAGGACATGTCGGATTAAAAACAGGGCGTAGTATAAAAGCAGTAGTAGTTAAAATAGCAACACGCAATGAAAACAGGTTCAACGAAACTCAGATAGAGAGAGCTCTCGTGTGCTAAAATAGTAGTGAGAGACAACAAGCAGAGCGCACTATAAACTTAAGGTTGAAGGCACGAAATTTAAAAAAACAGGACTTTAGCAGAATACTTTAAAAACCCAGGACGTTACTTAAAACTATACCCTAAGACATCTAAACAAACAGGACATGTCCTGGGAAAACAGGACGGTTGGCAACCCTAGAGTAGACCGAGATAAGCGCACCATGGCACCATCAAGCGCAAAATTATCTTACATCAATCCTATAACCCCCAAAAGTGTTTGCAGGGACCATGTATTTAAGCACACTCTTATCTAAGGTGGTGAGCCCAGCAAAATTACTAGGTAAGTAGTCAGGAGATAAGTCGAAGCTTAAGGGAAATACCAAGTCAGTACCTAAACAATAATTAAATTAGTATGAATAATGTAAGTGGTTACTTGTGGTCCAACTTGATCGACTTAAACCAGTTTAATTCAGTTTAAAATAATACCTAACTTAGGTGGTACTTTGAGTTTTTACATGTTTCCGCTGAAAGGGAATGGTTTGGTGAATCATATCAATGAAAACTCTGTCTGTTAAAATATTCCTTTGAAGGCGTGTGAATGTTCTGAAGAGGTTTTTAATAAGGAGGTACATAATTATGTGTGTCAACATTATCTTGGATATTCGGAATTTTTTGAGTAGCGGAACATGACGCGAGCCAGTTGAGTTGAACTACTGCGGTTTCGTTGCGGTCATGTGCTACCGGCGTCAATACATGATTCTGAAATCCGTTGAAATTTTTTGTCGGTTATGTAAAAAAATATCGACTGTTTCATAGAAATGCTTTCATAGAAAATACCTACGCGGTCAAAATGTACGGAACAGCAATTTTTAAGCTATTGCATAGCTTCTATCGCGGGCTTTGAGCGTGGAGACCTAATCCAGAAATTCCGTAACGAAAATACGAGTACCTAAGGAGAGTGTTTTGTATTGAAAATTATGTTTTACTGTTTGACAACAAAGTTCAAATTTACTTAGACGAATGATCTGCAGCTGCCCTCCCCTGCCCCCCCCCCCCCCCCCTCTGGGTACGCCCATGCCTGCCACCCTGTATAGCTAGTTAAAGATTGGCAAAACCCATAGTCGGCCCATCATTACTGTACAGTTTGGTTGAAAAAATCACTTTTTTTATTTCGGTGCTAGGATTTAATTAATTGATGGTTCCAAAATACTCTTATGCATCAGTATTGCCAGTGTGTTTATTTATTGTCGTATATTGTTGTCTGTTCATCGACTTTGTCACTGACTGTACTTACTCGTAGTAAGATCTTACGCTTAGGGCGTAGACGCATGGGGATAAGATTAATAGGATAAAGTACAAAACAAGTTCCACAAGGTTATTTTTATCTTGTTTCGTTTCGTATTAGTCATTCATTAAGTACAGTACGACACAACTTAGATGTAGCATCGGCAAAATTCGTAAAACCGATCACCATCCGAACTGAGTGAGCCTTCAAAATCACCAATCTTTATTACTGCTTTAGGTGAAAATGATCTTTCGAAAGCGCAATAACTTGTAAAGTCTTATAGCCAAATACATTCATAAAATTGAAATGAATGAATGAAAATGTTCAAATCTATGTTACATCTAAGTTGTGTTGTACTGTACCTACTATGATGTACGGATTACCGATATTCACTCACGTAGATGTAGGAAAATGCGGTTTAGAAAATGTGCAACATAGCATTAATTTCATGTTGTGCAATGTGTTATTAAAAAGTACGGTTGTTTAGTCATACTAATTCTAGTAAATGGATGGCGTAATTCAAAGCTATTATTATCTGTTTACCTTGCATGTAATGAAACTTTTTTTCCCCGTAGGTGTATTTGTACATATTGTACAGTAGATCAATTAAGAATCTCTTTCAGAAACTATGAGGTGTTACCATGAATGATGTCCCCTACCTACATTGTGTATGAATTAAGGTCATCGCCCATTACAGCACCGCTCCAGCACGATAGCGCCCCGGCACCGCCTCGAAAAATCTAGTCGTCAACGCGCCGTAAGCCAGGCGACTGCTAGTCGTCAACGCGCCGGAAGCAAGGCGACGGCTAGTCGCCAACGCGCCGTCAGCAAGGCGACCGCTCGCTGCCGGCACGCCACCGGCGAGGTAACAGTTTACTGTTTATTCACAAGCAAGGCGTCACCGTGCGGCCGGCGAGGTGTCACCCCGCTTATGGCGAAGCGTCACCCCGCGGACGGTGGGCGCCGCGCGCCGGCGAGCGGGCTCCTCGCTTGAAGCGCGCTGTCGGCCCGACGGGTGACGGCTCGCGAGCCGCTCGCTGCCGCGCGAGCCGTCTACTATTTTGTTTAGCCATCGTAAAATAGACTTTAAAACATTTGACTTAAAGTCCTAACTTGATTGACAAGTTATTTGCCGTGTCGGAGCCGTGCTGCTATAATGAGCGATGACCTTTATGCGACAATCACTTTCGGTTAGGACACGGCTTATATACCTGTTTGGGTAGGCCATAGATATCCGTGGGGTAGGCTAATTTTATTCGGAGGAACACGCTCATTGGCGGATACAGGGGGCATGAGGGCCATGACATCCCCCTCCTCCCCTCAAACGACCGCGGAATTATATACTTTCGATTTCATTCAAGTTCACTTATATTTACATAGCATACTCATAGGTAGGTAGGTACTTACATCAGGAAACAGAATTATATTCTTTACAACAGGTATCTATATACAAAGATGTAACAAGCATGCACAATTCCACATACTTAGAATCACTAGCAAGCAAGCAACCCACCTCGTAACCACGTCCACTTGGGACCAGGACCTTGAAATGAAGATAAATCCTTAATAATAATAATAAAAATTACACTCTTGGGTTGAATTTCTAAAAATTATTCAAAAAACAAAAAACCCGACTGCAAAAACACATAACTGAAAAGAGAAAAACAAGCATTATAATCTATAGAATTTTAGTATCGCAGGCGGGGACAAACTAATAACCGGAAATACGGTGTAAGTTTTGTTTGTCCCCGCCTGCGATACTAAAATTCTATAGATTATAATGCTTGTTTTTCTCTTTTCAGTTATGTGTTTTTGCAGTCGGGTTTTTTGTTTTTTGAATAATTTTCTTTATTTCAAGCTTTTTAGTTTTATTAATATATCGATATTTATTATCGATTTATTAATATATCATTTTTTTCTCCATGGACGGCATCGCCGTCCCTGGAGAAAAAAATGACAACTGCCATTATCTTAGTTTTAGTGTAAATTATGTCAATTTTGGGATCTGTGAGTGCTATAAATACATCTTCTCAAATTGTTTCGTAATTTTTATACGTTATTTACGAATTTACTAAATATTACAATAGTACTTATTCAAAGATTTAACACAGGCCTTAAATGACGAGAATACCTAAAGTGTTAATATAATATTATCAAAATGTATTCCGATTTGTTAGTATGACAAACAGTTATAGAATTATGTTCTCGTGAAAACTCGGTCGGGAATTATACTCTAGTGAAAAAAATTACGACTAGATCATTATCTAGTCGATTTTTTTAAAATGATAAATGCATTTATCATTATAAACGGAACGAGAATAAAATAATAAATGCATTTATCATTATAAACGGCACGAGAATAAAATAATAAATGCATTTATCATTGTAAACGGAACGAGAATAAAATAATAAATGCATTTATTATTATAAATGCATTTATCATTTTATTCTCGTTCAAAAAACCATTCAGTCGCTTCGTTGTGTTAGTAAAACGACTTTTATGGTTTTGAAAAGTAAGACATATTGTCATCCTCTTCCTTCACTTAGATTTTACACAAACGCAATATAAGCTAAGTTCCTGGATTCTGGTTCGTTACGTGCTTCTTTCATAGGGAGGCCTATGACTGGGTGCCTCCGAGTCCTCTATACATAGCTCATTAGGGTGCTAAAGTTGCACAAAATAGACGCAACTCTACACATCTTCTTGATGTCGTGTATGGGGCAGTGGAGGATGGTCCTTCTGTATCCAAGATGTCGACAGATCCGGGGGATTGATGAAACGACGGACTGAGCGGGTTCAGGGCGATAGTTTGAGTCCGCTTTGGTGTTGCTTAGCCTTGAAACCTCTAAGCACAAGGCTAGAGTCTCAAGAGAGATACAAGTATCGGCTATCAGTTGAGAAGAGGTGGTCAGGTGATATTTGACCTCCTTTACATGAATGACTTGAAACTCTTTGCCCCCAACAATTTGCGACTGATGGAGCTGCTGAAGATAGCAGAAACGTTCAGTAGCGCCATCACGATGGAATTTGGTGTGGAAAAATAAGCAGTCATGCATGTAAAGCGAGAGGGATTACGGAATCCGTGGGAATCCAACTCTCGGATTCCATTCATCTAAGATCACACTCCTCAACCGAAACCTACAAGTATTTGCGTGTGTTGTTGACTGTCGAAAGCATAAGGCATCACTGCTGCCGACATGAAACCTTGAGGAAGCGCTTCTTTGCTTTAGCCGCCTGAATAAATGTTAAATAGGTAGTCTTTTATCAGACGGAAACTAGGTGCGTGCCTTAAACGGTGGCTCATGCTGGTTTTGATGTATTCTTTCGGCATACTAAAATAGATTCAGACGAATGGATAATTTAGATGCTCTGGATAGGAAGGTCCGTACATTGCTGACGGCATATCAGATGCATCACCCACGGTCATCAGTGATGAGACTGTACATCCCGTAAAAGTATGGGGGTTGAGGTTTAATAAACGCTGAAACCCTCCACAACCGCGCTCCACATGGCGCTGGCGCCAACCTACAGTACTTGATACTAACGATCGAAAGGAAGTATGGCAAGGTAAAGATTTTCACGGAAGCTTTTTCTGGGCTCTCCATGGGCCTGGTGTAGACATTTTGGCGTCTGTATCCTGGCTGCATTTCGGCGAACTCTTTAGGGAAACCAAAGGTTTTGTCTGTGCGATTATAGACGAGGTTATCATGATGAATAATTATCGGAAATACATTGTCAAGGACGGTACGCTTGACAGCTGTCGGGCAGGCCACCGTCCCAGTGAATCAATCCGACATATTGTTTTCGGTGGTTCTCGTCTTGCTAACGGCAAGCCACCGTCTCGGTGAATCAATCCGACATATTGTTTCCGGTTGTACTCGTCTTGCTAACGGCGAGTACTTGCACAGACACAATCTATTCGCTAGGATTATCCACCAGTAACTTGCCTTGCAGTACAATCTTGTGGAGTCCGAAGTACCATACTACAGAACACAATACATAATATAGTATGTGCCCGACCCTGTTTTAGAGAATGGTATTACTAATTGTACTGCAGGAATCGATCTATCATCACTGACAGGACTATTGTAACCAATAAGCTTAATATTGTGGTGATAGATTGACGAGAGCACCGTGCAATGATTGTTGATATCACTATCCCTCATGACGAGAATCGCGTGATCGCGAAAATCAAGTATTGACTTAGCACACGAGGTTGTCGACATGTAGGACGTGGACTCTGCAATCATTGTATCGATAGCCGTTACGGTTAACGCTGCTCCCACATCTCCGCCGCGAAACCGTGGCAGCGGAACCGCAAAAATTCCGCCATGACTTGTCCGTTGTACGAAAGGCGAAACGGAAGCGAAACTGCCTGCTCTATCGTACAGATTTGATTATGATTTTATCTCTTTCTCGCGTGATTTCGCCGATCTGCTGGGAAGCCGTTTACACCTCCGCACGCAGTCCGCCGGTTTTTTGCGGTTCCGCGTTTGTTCCGCATAGATTCGCGACATAATGTGGACATGTTTCGCAGCGGAATTGGCATCGAATTGGTTCAGCGGTTCCGCTGCCACGGTTTCGCGGCGGAGATGTGGGAGCAGCGTAATGGCCTAATAGCGGAGAGCCTCTACCAACACCTCAGGAGGCTCTCATTGCGTGGCTGGGCTGGGCATGCATAGAGAGTAGGTTCCTCTCTAGAGACCTGATCACCGGTAGCTCGAACCCTGTTGCCGATACCGGTGGGCTGCTAATTTTAATAATTTTAAATGAAATGAACATAAAAAATTACCTTTTCTCAAAGCTGAAAATCGTCTCTCTACGACGTCCATTATTTATGGAGCAATTGACGAAAACATGTTTTTTATTTTTCCTGAAAAGTTGCGTTTTTGTAGTTATCGTTTTATTCTCCGGGGACGGCGATATCTAAATTTGTAATTGACTCATTACTAGCTTTTATTTGATACCAATATTGTTATAATTTATTTAAAAAATAACTTTCCCTCCTTTTTTCTTGTATTTGCAGATGCAATATATAAATATTATATAGCCTATGACACTTCTACAATTAAGACAAATCTAACGACACCTCATATGTTAAAATCCATCAAGCCGTTTAGGCTACAGAGCGTGCCAAAGAAATAGTCATACATACATACATACATACATACTCTCGAAAAACATTACCCTCCTTCTGGGGCAGTCGGGTAAAACCGCTGATCACGTAATTTTATAAAATTAAAAATATTCAAGATAATAAAAACTGTATTTTTTGTTTACTTGATATTTTAACCTTAGTTCCAAACCTTGTCAGAATCTACCCAGAATGTATCTTGGGTGTGTATGTCATGTATGTATGTGTACTGTTATGTATCTGATGTCACAAGAATTTCAATATGGCGTTGCTAGACGCTATGATTCAATTTGAGCCCGGATTTTCCGTTTTGTGGTTTTAATTATGTAATTTAATTGGCTAAGTCCCATGGGGACGAGCCTATTGCCAACAACCGGGCATAAGTAGGTACAACTCTTCCAACCGATAAATTCACGATGAGAAACTCATAACATAGATGTTGAGTCTTTTGGTAATTTATTCTAAATTGAGCCACAGGATTGACAGGAGCCATGTGAAACACACTTTTATGCATTAAGAGGGCACCAGGGCGTACAGGGTTCACCTCGTACGGCATTTCATACAAACTTTCAAGCCCTTATTTTCCGAAATGACTGAACCGATTTTAATGAAACTTCATACGCATATGCAAGATACAAAGGTCTAAAAACTTAGTTAAGAACATTTTCGAAAAATTGTGTTACAGCCAAATTAGACCGATTTTTAATTTTCCATAGAAACAGAGATTTTCAGTTATCTGTTTTTAAATAAGACATTTCGAAAATGTTCCTAACTAAGTTTTTAGACCTTTGTATCCTGCATATGCGTATGAAGTTTCATTAAAATCGGTTCAGTCATTTCGAAAAATAAGTATGGAAATGCCGTACGACATAAACCCTCTTAAAGTGGTTTAAGTTCGGCGCACACAGAGGCAAAATGCGTCCCGTTGTTGCCTATTATTGACTTCTGAGGCCAATACAAATAAGTTATGATTGGCCCTAACAAACATTGAGACTTCATAAATATATAGGCTTGGGAGATAGAATACTCTTTTCAGGTTTCAATTACTTGAAGCCCAAACACAGCCCGCAGCGCAGCGTTGCAGCGTTTTTGTGCTTTAAAAACTAGATCAATGTCAGTCGAATTTCCCCAGAAAATTATACCGTGTTGAGAGGCCCTGGCTTCGATTCCCAGGTAGGTGGATGATAGGCCATCCACCTACCTAGGAATCGAAGCCAGGACCTCATGCTCATCAGTAACGCTTGCGCCCATTAGACTAACGGTACAGGTACGCACGTCAGTGGTAACAAAACCAGTATAAACTGGCCTCCTTTTATATTGAAAGTTTGAAACTACGGAGTCTCAAGTGAAAGCTATCTTAGACCTTGAGCTGGCCAAGCGTAGCGTGGTGTAAGCTTTACCACTGACGTGCGATCGGCTGTACAAGGACCTATAAATATTAGTTCTACTAGGTTAGCTCTAGCTACTACTTACCACTGGGCCACCACTACTCTCTAAAGCAGTGGTGGCCCAGTGGTAACGGACCCGACTTACTAATAATTGTAGGTCGAAGGTTCGAACCCTAGCAGGTGCTTTAAATTGTATAAATAATTTCTTCACCACTGCTCTTAAAACGGTGAAGGAAAACTTCGTGAGGAAACCAGCATGTCTTAGAACCAAAAATTGGAAGACATGTGACATGCCCACTCCCTTTCACAGAGAGGAGGCCTGTGTCCCAGCAGTGAGAACATTTTAGGTTGATTATGAGGTAGTAGCTATTGGTAATATGTGGCTATAGAACTCTCTGTGAAGGAGTTCGTTCGTGGTAGTACAGTACTTCCACCGTACCTATGTGTGTCGCCAAGCAGCGTAGCTGTGTTCCGGTCTAAAGTTTGCCACTGTATTTACAGGCTCATTAAAATGTCAGCTCTTTGGGATGGTAGGTATCCATGTTCTATGTTAAAGGGTTTGGTTTCCGCACTCAGTCCGTCAGGTGGAGCATTGTGCGTGGATCATAGCGGCTAGCTGTTTGGTGGTTATTCCAACCAGCCCTCTCCCGAAGATAATTTAGTCTCCTGGTCTGTTCAGAACATCTGTGTAGGATCTGGGTGACCCGAGGGTTTCTGTTCTAATCTGGTTGACGCCCGTGCATTCAAAGAGCACGTGCGCAACGTTCTCCTCAGACTCTATGCACGCTCTGCACAGAGGACTGTCCGTTGTGCCTATTGTGTGGCAGTGTTTGTTTAGCGAGCAGTGTCCCGTGATAGTCCCCGTCACCAGGCGCAGACCGTTCCTGTCTAGGCGCCTGGTTAGCCCGCTAACCAGGGATTGGGATGGTGTTGCAGATGTCTATACCCAGCGATGGATTGAACATCTTTAGGTACGCGTTCATCTTATCTGTCCCTTAAAAGTGTGGCCAAACCCGTTATTGCTTTACCCCTTCTGCCAACAATTCCCCGAAAATATAAAATATCCTACTAAGGTTGAAACTTTCTTCTCCAAAACTCCAAAGATGAATAAAACTTGTCATTTAAGGCTAAGGCCGGTCCTGGGACTAGGGTTGCCAGGTTTCCGGTTTTTTACAAACGTCTTCGGCCATGTGTATATTTGGTCCATTTTGTAAGTCCGGTCTGTCCGGCCTGCCCTTTGTCAGGCTTTTGGTCAACCCTGTCCTGCCAAATGATACCTGTTTATTGACTGTTCTACCTAATTACTTTCAATGTGATGTATAACGCAGATTATCATCGATTGTTGTTTTAACTTTCAATTTTAAGAAGTCACAAATTACTTACCTGTTTATTAAGAACACAATGTGATTCATAATTAAGAGTAGAGTAAGTCTCAATTTAGTAAGAGTAAGTTATAAAATATGCAAAATAGAAGGTTTTTCTTCTTTAAAAGACCAGTTTCAGCCTTGCAGGGCAAAATGTCCGGCTAAATCAGTGTCTCCAGTAAAAAAGGGCACAACTCAAATTCGTCACTTTTCAGGAGAGGCAAAAAACAACACTTTTAATGTTTTTTAGTATTTCGCAATTAAAATCATAACTTCTTTCGAATTTGTATTGTAGATAAAAAATTGCCCTTTCATTTAATAGTAATCACTTCCACATTCAGTCACTCCTACTATATTTTTTTTTTGTTTTTCTCGAGTTGTTCCCTTGTTAACGAAGTGTTAAGGGAATAACGTTACTTATACTAGTCAGGTTGGTCGTATTTAAAGTAATATTGCGAGTTATTCCCTTATTTTATAAATGCCTAAGGGCCTATTTCACGATGTCCGAATAGCCACTACTTACCGAATAAATTCAAAAATGGAACAGAATTTGTATGAAATTATCTGCCAAGTAAGTTAATAGGAACTTAATCGTAGGTGGTGAAACAGGCCCTAAGACAAATATAGTAACGACTTATTTCCTTCTGCTATCGATCAAACAAAAAATTTATAATTAAACAATAGGCTAGAAAATCTTTTATTTATTTATTATGTCTACACTTTAAATAAAACATCTAACAGTAAAAGAGATTGTAAAAATGAAAAAGGATGAAAAGGAAGAAAAGTGCCTATAACAGGAAATTCTCTGATAACTACAGGGCCAATGTGTTAAGCTGTTCTGAAAACAGATAAGATTGGGTCACGGAGTGACAGGACCATCGAGAAGGATTATTATAAGAGAAGAAGATGGATGTTTACTAAACGAAGAATGAAATGTCTTGGACACTAGAAGAGATACTTTGGAAGTTTATTCAGTTGTCAGGATAGTGTGCAAGGAGTGGGTAACTGGACAGAAGCAAGTTTTGAACACTCTAGCTCAGATGCACGTGATGGAAATGAAATAAAAATAGATGAGATTGTTAGAGTGTTGAAAGGAATGAAAATTGGGAAGCTCAAGGAATGGCAGAGTGTCTGCTGAAATACTGAAGGCAGGTGACGGCGTGGGAGTAAGCCTGTTGTGACGGATCTTTAATATGTATTGGAAAAATGGCCGTGCGCCGGATGCAAGGTGGTTTTTTTGGTGCAAGGCTGTAATCGTACCACTTTATAAAGAAAAATACTCTCAGCAGCAGTCCAAAAACTGTCACGGCATTAGTCTTTTGAGTGTTGTCCGCAGACTCTATGCGAGGTTTTAATAAATAGAGTAATAAGAGCGATAGATGACAAAATATTGGGTGTGCAGGCGAGATTTAGATAGAAATTGGACTGTATGGATCAGATCTCTTTAAGGTGCATAGGCGAAAAACCTCTGACAAAGAACAAGAAAGTCTAGTGTGTTTTCTTTGGCTTAGAGAAGGCCTATTACATGGTGTGGACTTGTGGTGGGAAGAACTGTGGTCAACACTATCCGTGTACGGTGTGGACTGGCGCTTGGTACGGGCACTTTAATATTTCCACAAGGATACCAATGCTTGTGTTATGATAAATGGGGTATGCACAGACTGGTTTTGCATCTCAAGGGGTGTTAGGCAGGGCTGTCACGTCACTGTGGATGTTCAACATGCACACGGATAGCTTTTTGCTAAATTTGAAAGGGGGTGAGTGGGGGCGGATTGAGCATGAATGAGTTGCCTGTCAAATACCTTCTCTACGCAGATGATCAAGTTCTACTTGCATCGTAAGCTGAACGGTTGCAAGACATGGTGACTGTGATGGATAAAGCATATAATTTGAAAGGGATGAATATATTATTATTCATAACTTATTCACATTGAATAAGACGAAGCTTATGGTATTTGAAAGATAAGAAGATGTATCGGTGTGTGTAAACATAAATGATAAGAGTATGGAGAAAGTAAGTGTAATAATGTATTTGGAGAGTCAGTTTACAAGGGATGGAAAGTGGAATGATGAAGATGTGGAAAGGAAAGTAAATGCGGGAAATAAAGTGAATAGTAGTAGTGGTAGTAGTAGTGTATACATGCGATTGTGATCAACCAGTCGATGCCCAAAAGGGGTCGACTAGCTGTTCACAATGGGGTGCTGGAGTGCTGGTGCCTACGTTTATGTATGAAGTGAATGTTGGGTGTGGCAGAAGAAGCATGAAAGTAGAATAAATGCTGTGGAAATGCGTTCCTTGCAAAGCATGTGTGGCGTGACTATGAATGATAGGCTGTAAAATGGTGTGATAAGGCAACGGTGCGGTTTAAAAGAAGATGTAGTGACCAAAATTGAAAAGAGTATGCTTAGATGGTTTGGTCATGTTGAGAGGATGAATGAAAGGCGAGTAACAAAAGGTATTTACAAAGCAGATGTGAGTGGAAATACCGGGAGGGGACGCCCTAGAAGGACACATAGTGACCTAATTGGTGATGTTCTTCAGATGCTCAGGTACTCGTAACTCGTGCGTGTATGACCAGATGTATGAAAGTAAACGAAACAAAAGGAGTATGTAAAGCTAAGTAAGTTTATATATGTATACACATATGTTTAATTAAATAATTTCAATTGTCCTCGCTGTCCTCTTCATTGCCCGGTACAAAACTTAAGTCAGGATCGTCTTCTGCTCTTTGCGGTTCTGAAGTCAGCAAATTCTTATAGAAATCGAGATATTCTGTGTATACAGATGGTAGAAGTGTCATTATATATTTGAATACTAGCTTAATGATGTTATATCACTTTTAAAAGCTTGAAAATTAATACGCGTAACACTGATTTACTTATTACAAAATAAATTAGCAAATTACAAATTAAGGAATAAAACGACTTATTTCTAAAAACAGTACTCCACACGCTAATCCACCAATAGCGATAAAGTGTTTAGTGGGGATATACCTCTTGAGACTTCCTGAAGCAAACGCAACAAATGCAGTTGTTCCCTTTCAAACATGCTTACCAAATGGATTATCTACATTTATTTCTTACTATATTTAAAAAACTTTGGAACTACATGAGTTGTGTCTTTTTGTAATTAAGTTAACTGTATTTATGCCTTTTAGTTCGATTGTGTTTTGGGGTTTCTTGTAGTTATGTCTATTAAGCAGTGAAATTTACTTGATATCTAGAGATGTGCCTTTAGACGCAGTCGAGTTATGCCTTTGATATATTACAAAAAAGTATGTTAGGATGCAGCTAGAGTTATGTCCTTTTGATATGTTATGTAACAGAACACGTAGATTACAATGGTTCTATAAAAACAAAAGGGCATAACTCGACTTATGCCGTTTTTGACTGGAGGCACTGAAATATGAATCTGTGTCCGGTTTTTCAATTTTTGTGCCTGGCAACCCTTCGTGGGACAGGTGCCTAAGCAGCGGTGGCACCAGCGATTAAGAGGATTTACGTCGTACGGCATTTCATACAAACTTTTAATTCCTTATTTTTCGAAATGACTGAACCGATTTTAATGAAACTTCATACACATATGCAGGATACAAAGGTCTAAAAACTTTTAAGAACATTTTGGAAATGTTTTATTTAAAATAAGATAACTGGAAATCTCTGTTTCTATGGAAAATTAAAAATTGGTCTTATTTGGCTGTAACACTATTTTTCGAAAATGTTCTTAACTAAGTTTTTAGACCTTTGTATCCTGCATATATGCGTATGAAGTTTCATTAAAATCGGTTCAGTCATTTCGAAAAATAAGGACCTGAAAGTTTGTATGAAAAGCCGTACGACGTAACGTAAACCCTCTTAACGAGAAGCGAGTAGAGGTAGCAACTTGCTCGTAAATTTGTTTTTAGTGCAGCGAGTAGGTACGCGTAGACGACGAGCGATTACTTGCTGGTATGCGTAGGTATACGATAGCAGTCGCTTCCTCGTCGGCTGTAGGACAGGTGCCATAGGGTGATGTGCCAATTACGAGGTCAACTATAAAATGGACTTCCCACATCATCTTAGTAACCAAACTAATAACTTTGTACAGTACGACACAACTTAGATGTAGCATCGGCAAAATTCTTAAAACCGATCACCATCCGAACTGAGTGCGCCTTCAAAATCACCAATCTTTATTACTGCTTAAGGTGAAAATGATCTTTTGAAAAAGCAATAATTTGTAAAGTCTTATAGCCAAATACATTCGTAAAATTGAAATGAATGAATGAAAATTTTCAAATCTATGCTACATCTAAGTTGTGTCGTACTGTAATATAGGGTAATGTTTCCTTAACAGATCATACATAGAAACAAATATTTTGATGCGGTAACCAATAGGAAAACAATTATTTAAATTATTTAATTTATCCCACTGGGATATTTACTGATGTAATGTGTGTACATATCTAACTTATTATTTTTTTAGCAAAAACATAATTATCTAAATGATTTTAGATAAATAAAATAATCATCAGGACGTATTTTCGCCGTTTATTAAAACAAAGGCCCTTTCTAATGTAGAGAAAATATTTCCTTCATTTCAATTTCATGTCAGTCATGTAGGTACAAATAATGAATTCGGAAATCACCCACAGAAAATGAGATTGAAAGTCTCATAGGCACATGTTTTTACGCAAATATCAACAGTAAGTACAGGCTCACTAGATACATTTTAGAATAACAATACTACCTAAAGATGATCATTTTCACTGCAATTTTATTGAATCTGAACTGTGTGTTGTGTAGTATTAAGGTTTCAAACTCAAAACCATGTGTTTATTTATGTAAATAACAGCTGTTGTCATAAACTTGGGAGGATTCGTCATATAGAAAGTCTGAGTAAGACAGAAAATACATGAATAAATAATCAATATTTAACTAATTAACTGAATGAATCAGAGGGACTTTTCTCTCCCCTGTAACGTAGTCCGATATTGGGATGACAAATAATTGCTAGTTAGGACAAAGATTCGTCATTCATTAAATTATGTAGATATATTTAATATTTATATTCCTATTATTATAGATAATAAAAAGCAAGTAGGTAATTGCTGGCCATTATTGGTAAATTTTTTAGGCAGTGTATAGAGTACCACCCGTGGCACTCTATCCTTATCGGATAAAGTGCCACTACAGGCACCCTAGTAACACCGCCTCGGCCCGGCCAAAGTGCCGCAAGCATTGGATTGTCATTGTCACTGTCACTAAGTCACGTCACTTGGTATTTTGTTTGATTTTCGAGGTTAAATCGCTGTAAAACACCACATTCCCAAAACATTACATTCTCTTGTGCCTAAACGGACCCTGGCACTTTGCCGGCCGCTACCGCGGCACCGCTCGCTACGCTCGCTCGACTCGTGCGTTGTGTGGTCACAGTTCTAACCTAACCTAACCTAAATAACAAGTGACAGTGACAATGCAACGCTCACGGCACCCTAGCCGGGCCGAGGCAGTGACACTAGAGTGCCACAAGAAACTCGCGGCACTCTATACACTTCGAATTTTTTAAACATTTAAAGTATACCAAAAAACCCATTGATTGATGTTAATTTAACCAATTTTCTACTTGAAAATATAGTAACATTTTTCGTTTAAAATGTTGAATTTTGTATATATTTTTAAAGGATGGGTACTTGAATAAAACACACATTTGGGGGACATAATATTGTTATAATTTTCACCATTTTATAATCAATTACATACGTATTCTCTTAACTAATAGTTTAGTAAATCGGAAGTCTCTAGAGGATCTGTTTTAGTGGAAATTACCTTTAATGAACACAAAATATCAGGGAACTTTGTTTTTATTGGGCGATTCTGCAATACTTCTAGACTGTGATTGGCTGTTTCTGTAATCTTCTTGGATCTGATTGATTGATAAGTTATTACAAGTCCACTGATATTTAGGTGTAGGTGTTTATAGTACAAATAGAAATAACTGCAAGGGGAACAAACATAAACCTTATTTTTTAATCAACTTTACTGAGTTATATTATATAAATGATGAGGATATTAATGTACAGAACGTTAATTAATTGCCTGCAATGTTGAAGGGTTTTTTCACGCATTGAATATCGATTATGAGAATTTCATAGGGAAAGTTATGCCAGTATGACGAGTCTAATTACCTCATCTATACATAATAATTACAAATTAAAATTTTATATTTTTATTTTTAATATTATGTACAGACGCCAGCACATTAACCTACTCCAATCTGTCAAATTTTCCCAATCAACATTGAACCTTATTCTTTAGCAATAAAGTTGAAAATCTATTAAAGAAATTTGACAGATTGTTGTAACTTGATGTGCTGGCGTCTGTACCTACTAATATTATAAATGTGAAAGTTTGTATGTTTGTTACTCAATCACGCAATAACGGCTGAACCGATTTGGATGACATTTGGCACACAGATACTTTGTAACCTGGATTAACATATAATTATGATACTAACATATTTTTATCACGGTAGTTCCCGTGGGATAATTTCCGACTACCACGCGGGCGAAGTCACGAGTGAAAGCTAGTATAATTAATTATAAGTTAAATTTTCGTGTCTGTTTGTGTTACTGCGTTGTTCTTCTTAACCACGCTACGTATTTGGATGCGGTTTTCACCATCATTTAGATAATTTATTCCGGAAGGTTATGTACAAGTGCGTTTGTGCACTACACGGAATTTTACCGTCCGGCAGTCTGTATCCGACCAAATCTAGTATAAACATTTATATAGGACCGTAAAAATCGGACTGCCGGACGGTGAAATTCCGTGAAGTGCACAAACGCCCTAATACATTGACATACATTGATATTAAACTTAACTAGAATAAAAAAGAAATTAAGATGTTTTATCCAATCGTAATCGTCGTGTGTAAATAATTTCATCACCACTGCTCTCAAAACGGTGAAGGAAAACATCGTGAGGAAACCGGCATGTCTTAGAACCAAAAATACATGTGACATCTACCAACCCGCACTGGGCCCGCGTGGTGGATTACGGCCCACTCCCTCTCACAGAGAGGAGGCCTGTGTCCCAGCAGTGGAAACATTATAGGCTGATGATGATGATGATGATCCAATCGTAAAAGCCCGAAACAGGGGCGGGTCGCTAGTCTAAGAGTAATTGCAGGTGAACAAATCAACAGCTTTTATTTACAAATCTGACTGAAGTCCAACCAGTCTTACCAAGGGGTATCGTGTTACCCAGTAACTGGGTTATGGAGGTCAGATAGGCCGTCACTCCATTTAAATACTGGTATTCAGCTGCATCCGGTTGGACTGGAAGCCGACCCCAACGTAGTTAGGAAGAGGCAGATGATGTAACCTGTACCTACGCTCTAGCTACAGTGACTGCTCTCAAAGTTTTGTATACCAAGTAGATTGCTCTAGAAAAGTATTAGGCGTGCTATACTTGTTCGGGTCGGTATTAATCGGCACAGCCGGGTGGCAAATTCGAATATATGTAGTTATGGCTTCGGGTCGGCTTTGTTGTTCAAGAAATACTGCTGAACCGAATGTGCCGACCCGAACAAATATGTATGACGTCTAATTTACGTGAGAATATTCTCCTGTCTAGCAATATTATGCGTAAGGAATATCAAAACATACCAATGGGTAATTTCTTCCGTTTCTCTTTACCATAAAAGGACAAATCATAAGTCTAACACACAACTGAAACTATTTCCTTGAAGCTACGTAATATTCCAGTAGGTATAAGTAATTAACTTTTTAATTTCTTAACAGGAAATTAATTAAATATCTATAAGTACTAATATTATAAAGAGGTAAAGTTTGTGAGGTTGTAGGGTCTAATCTCTGGATCTACTGAACCGATTTTAAAATTTCTATCACTAATAGAAAGCCACGTTATTTTGTGAGTGTCATCGGCTATATATTTATGTTTACCGCCCAACGAAGTGGGCACGGGTCAGCTAGTAAGTAATTAATAAACTCAACAAGAATTGTTCAACTATTTCAAATAATTTAGAAGCATTGAATCAGTAACGAATATTTCAAATTGTATGACGAACTACATGACTAATCCTTTTGAGCTTCTTTAATCGTTAAATCGATATCTTGATATCGACTTTAGAATCGATAATCGAGTAACCAACTATCGAATAACATAACGCTACATCTTTTTATGAGTCTGTTTCATGTTAATCATCAAAAAATAATGAGTATTTAGTGCTCATTACAATTAATTGCGAAATGCATTTCATAATATTATGTGCAGCTGTTGCAACTGTCATTATTTTATTTTAGATGCAATAACATCCAAGATGGCGGTTTTAGTTCCCATGGGTTACTCAGCCAGTTTTGGTGAGAATTTTGTTAGGAATGCAAGGAATACTCATTGATTTCAAAAGCAGTTTAAGTCTTGTGTAATAAGCACCAGGCACTAAAGTAAAATATTCCAAAAAAAAATTTTTTGCTTCCCCGAAAATCTTCAATATCAAAATTGAAACTATTAATAAGTAACGAAATATTTTAGTTTCAAACGGTCCGCTTGACCGCTACAGTGGACATCAGGTGGGCATAACAATTAAAATTCTATTGTGTCTCGTTAATGACAGCTGAAAGTTTATGTATCAGATAGGCCATTTACCCCCGTATATTGGAATCCTTATCATATAAATGTAAACAGTAAATCTAGCTCTCAAATTTTAGCTGCTGTCATTGGTTGGCTTAAAATAAAATTTACCGAAGATAAAATACCAAATTGAACAGCCGTTCAATATTCGAGGGTTAACCTATCAAGAGTCGACAAATAGTTTTCTATTATTGCGAGACTCCCCGAGGTCATTCGCCTTGTAAATTAAACAATAATATAATTTGATGTGATTTCCACTAAAACAGATATAATGTGGAGGAAGTTAATTCGGTGACATTAAAATGGACGTTCATACAATTCAACTCAGATATGTGAACATCTACCCTACACAGCTATAAACACGCTTACACTATTTTACATATAAACTAGCATTCAGTACTGCTCGTTGCAAAGTATAGAAAAGAGATAAAAATCAAACGAGCGAATAGTTTCTAAGATATATATAAAACTATGTTTTTTTAAAATGAAATGTTAGCCTCCTGCCGTTATTCATTCACGCTCTTGAAATCCGATTTTAAGGGCTATTTAGGCCTTAATGTCGAACCTGTGTCGGCTTTAAGGGCTAAATGTAGTGCCTTAAAGTCGCATTTACTGTAAATAGGTAGCACATAAGCAACCCATGTTTCTCGCCGAAACTTACATGTCACATAAGCTATTTTGACCTTTACATGCAGCGTGAAAACATTTGTCTACCTAAAAAACTACAATATTGATCTATAAAACGCTATATTTAAATATATATGTACTTATAATATATTATAAACATTGTGACATATAATATGTATATTAATGTATTCAAAGATATTTATTTCACAGACACTCAATTAAAGGTTGGTTTCATTAATGCGATTATGTTGACTTTAGCTCGCTTGTCAGTCAAGTGAGTTGTCAAAGATATGTGTATGTGAGTTCTGTTTTTATCTTAAAATACTAAGGTTTAAACTATGATTAAACTTTATAAAATACAACAGAATAATTATGATAGGTAAATAGTAAATAAAATTGTGCTCAACACAATTGTATCAAAATCTTTTGTAAATTATTCAAAAACACACAAAAATGTCGCAGTTTTTAGTCGCACAATCGCATTAGTGAAACCCCTTACTAAGAAGAGACATTTTCAAGTCAAAAGATATGTTGTTAGTGTATATTTCTCAAAGAATTCTCACATTAGATAATAGTATATACTACAAAATGTTAGAAAACACGAACATTGACAGATTTGGAAGCGATCAATTACGATTGACTTTTTGGTTGAAAACAATTTTTTTAATTGAATTCTTCTATCAATTACAATTGACGTTTCCATTCCAATACATTTTACGGACAACAGTAAAGTCTATCAAATCGGTAGATTATTATTATTTATTAAAAAATATTTTTTAATAGCAAAAAAAAAGAATCATTTCAATACAATGTTAACAATTGATATTATTTTCCTTATAATCTATTAATTTATATTTTGAAAATCTTATACACTATTGTCCTGAACCTTTAGTTTTTAGGGATACTTTTTTTTTTACTATGAAAACAATGAATACGAATTTTCGGAGTTATTCGTAAATTATGGGCCATGGACAGTTGAAAGTATTGAAGCGATTTCATAAAGATTTGGAACGAATATTGCTCAGTTAAGAAACTTTGAAGCCATCGACGTATATGCCAATATTCTGGTGGCATAATTATCATATTGCTTAATGTAGCGGCACCATCGCTAGGTGTAGCTTATATAATTTGCTATATATATATTTTTTTATACCGTCTAAGAGAATCTTAGAAACAACAAAAAAACTCAGTTATTCTTAGTCATTCACTTATTCAAAAGTGCAAGAATCATTATAAGTTGCTTAAAATAATCATCATTATTCAGCAAAATAAAAAAAAAAGCGCTTTTTATAATTTTATATCATGACTAAGCAATATCTTATACTTAACCTACTTTTCCAAAAATTCGTATCCCATTTTTCATAGTAAATCTTCATGTCCTATTTTTTGTATACAATATTTTTCGATATTTCGAAAGCTCCGGCTACTTACTTGCGATGTCCGGTGAAAATTATTTGCAATTGAACGTGCAGCATTCTTGAATGACTCATTCATCCTGTTAACAAAAAATATTTTTATTAATAAAAATAATAATACGGGGTCAAATTAAATTAGCTAGCGATACTCCGCAGACGTGATGGTATTCGTTGACCCTAAAAAATAGACTCCGTATCAAAGTTGCGACAAACAAAGGCGCGACAAATGCTAGGGCGACAGTACGAAAGGTCGACCATCAGCGGTGCGACAGAACATCAGCTCGACGAACGTTAGCGCGACAGATTGTTTTCACGACAAACGATGGCACGACGAAACTTTTGATCGACGAACGTTATTGCGACTGATTGTTTTCACGACCATCGATGGGACGACGAAACTTTTGATCGACGAACGATAGCGCGACACAATTTTCGCTCGACAAACTAAAGCACGACAAACATTTCTATAATATTTTGTTGCTAATAGCAGATAACAAAAAAATGGGAAGTACTAAGTACTTTCGTTTTTAATGTTTTTATTGGCAATATTCTTTATTGTCAATGTTAAATGACTGCAGTGCGCGAGTGCAGTTACGAGCAAGGTAGGCGAAAACCATGACAAGAACCTAAAAATTTACATTTTTTTTCTTATCTGCTATTAGTAACAAAATATTATACAAATGTTTGTCGTGCTTTAGTTTGTCGAGCGAAAATTGTGTCGCGCTATCGTTCGTCGATCAAAAGTTTCGTCGTCCCATCGATGGTCGTGAAAACAATCAGTGGCAATAACGTTCGTCGATCAAAAGTTTCGTCGTGCCATCGTTTGTCGTGAAAACAATCTGTCGCGCTAACGTTTGTCGAGCTGATGTTCTGTCGCACCGCTGATGGTCGACCTTTCGTACTGTCGCCCTAGCATTTGTCGCGCCTTTGTTTGTCGCAACTTTGATACGGAAATACGGAGTCTATCAAGAATAATAATTTTTGTTTGTCGTTTTTTTATGTTAAGATATCAATAAATCAATACCCTGATCATCTACCTACACTGCCCGACCTACCTACCTACCCTGCCCTACCTCCCTACCCTAACCTGTCCGACCTACCTACCTACCCTACCTACCTATCTTCCTATCTATCTACCTACCCTGCCCTACCTAATTACCCTACCTACCTATCTTCCTATCTATCTACCTACCCTGCCCCACCTAATTACCCTACCCTGCCCGACCTACCTACCTACTTTGCCCTACCTACCTACCCGACCCTGCCTAACCTACCTACCTATCCTACCTACCTATCTACACCGGTAGACGCCTGACGGGAATAACTGATCGAGTGGTAACTAATCAAATTATCGACCGCCAAGAGTAGACAATTATTAAAGTATTAATATCGCTACTAAAAAATGGGGGTTGGTGGTAGAATAGTCAAAATTTAGGATTGTATGTATTTTTTAATACCAAATCATTAAAAAATAAAAATAATTTTTTTTATTAAAAAAACGAAAAAAAAAAATTTTGGGGTGGACCACCCTTATCACTTACGGGTATGAAAAATAGTTTACATCCTATTCTCAGACCTACCAAATATACATAAAAAATTTCATAAAAATCGGTCAAGCCGTTTCGGAGGAGTTTGGCAACAAACACCGTGACACGAGAATTTTATATATTAGATATATATAATATAATCTATATATATCGAATATATATATAATTATATTACAATGCATTTCGTAACACAACATTTCTTGCTGGTGTATAATCGAGATTATTACACCAGTAAATACTAGGAATAGTTAATGTGGTCAACTGTTCAGCTAATCAGTTTGCGGCGTAATTTCGCTGTAAGCCTCTACATAGTGATAGAGATGAAAATACCTCATATATTTTCCATGAAATATTGTGAGAGTTACAAAATTATTTCATAAGCTTCTTCAGTGGATGTTCAAATTGTTCAAGGTCTTCTAAATACTGTCTCAAAGTTTCTGAAGTGAAAACTTCTTAAGCGGCGTTGTTCACTTTTTTTGGGATGGGTAAAAAATGTTAAACTCGCGTCAGGACACGTGACCTGATCGAAAATTCGTAAGACGGAGGGAGAGCAGAATTTGTTGACAGCGCACTCTGTTTTATTTTTTTGGAATTGTTTTAATGGAGCTACAGCTTTCGTTGTTATACTGACAGCAACCCAAATAAATTCCTGACATTTTCGTTAGATGGCGTTAATTAGTTTTTATTTCCATCGGTCCCCAAAGACTGCCCCATTCTATAAGGCACTAAGTGGGCCGTGCCTAATGCGGGTTCGTGGATGTCACATGTCTTCTAGGACATGCCTTTTTCTTCACCGAATAACCCTAAGACCTTCATAAAGAGACGATTGTTTTGTAACAATTCTACGTAAAATCAGAAAAACAAATCCTTTTGTTGTAATGGTTGGGTGTCCGTTACGTATAACTATGATAGACATGATGAAACCTTATTGGGTTCTCCAATATACTTTTGCTATGCAAATTTCGACTCTAAAACTTGCATTTTAAGTATATTTTTTGCATGCAATCGTTTTAGAAAACACAATAATAATATAATACTTTGTTAAATTTGCGAATATCGACTTAAATAACTTGTGAATTAAGTCGATTTTGGAATGTGTTCATCTATTGGGAATGCCATCATTCTGTTTCAATCAAAAGTGATCTATATGTCATAAGAATAAGGTTCTTTATCGTAATTCGTCACATGTATGTATTGTCTAACTAACGTTGTTTCTATATATAATAAATCAATTTCAGAAGAATTTTAACTTGAATGTATTTCAGGTTAAATTAATGTTGGGATTTTGTTGCGAACAATACATGGTACGTAATTAAGGCAGAAATGTTATCATCTGACTAATTTCATTGGAATGTTCGATGTTGCTGTCGCAAATTTCAATAAACTTATTTAGGCATGAATTTTACTCTCGTAACATAAAATCTTGGAATTTGGATTATTCAAACAATACATTTTGTCAACTGACAAAATTCACATAAGTAAGTACCTAACTATGAAGTAACTATAAAGAAAATAACGTAATTTTTTTTTTACTCGGTTTTTTTTTGTTTATATTTAAGCCAACTACCCATAGTTTGAGTGACAACGGTGTTTACCCTTCCATCCTGAATATATATACTGACAGCCTCGTTGGTAAAGTGGTCACAAACGCTACTGTTGAGCATGAGGTCCTGGGTTCGATTCCCGGGTCGGGCAAAGTGTTATTGGGTTTTTCAATCTGGAATTTCTCAGTAGCAGTCCGGAGTCTGGATTTGTGCCCGGTTGATGGCAATAGGCTCGCCCCCTATTACATGGGACTCGAACATAACTAGTGAAATGGCAGGCAGAGGTGTACTTATAGGTGTAGTACCTATAAGTACACCTCTGCCTAACTCTTCGGCGACCACAGACGTGATGATGATGTTATGCTAATTATATCAATTTAGTAATGCATAAAATAATAAGCCTATAAATTCCCACTGCTGGGACAGAGGCCTCCTCTCAATGAGAGTGGGCCTTAAGAGGGTGCATCCTAAAAGTTGGCAACGTCGAAAAAAGCTGTCAAATATTTACCTGTTTCGATTAATTTGGAAATATTACTGTATGGAAATAAGAAATGTGGCTAACCAATTGACTAGAATATTAATAATGAATTGCAATTATAACATTGAATTTGTTGTACCCGTTTTAGGTGAAAAAAAGGCATTTGGAAAGTTTCCAAATACTTTTTTTACATCTATAACTAACTATTCGGTGTTACGATATTAATTATTGCATTTCATAATCAATATTCTAGTTCGCTAGTTAGCCACATTTTTTATTTCCATACAGAAATATTATCAAATTAATCAAAACAGCGAAATATTTGACATCTATTTGCGACGTTGCCAACTTTCAGAATAAACACTCTTAATCCACCACGCGGGCCCAGTGCAGGTTGGTAGATGTCACATGTCTGAAGAATTTTCGGTTCTAGGACATGTCGGTTTCTTCACGATGTTTTCCTTCATCGTTTTGAGAGCAGTGGTGATGAAATAATTTACTTACAAAGTAAAGCGCTTATCGGGGTTCGAACCTACGACCTACAACTCGTAAGTCGCGGCCGTTACCACTGGGCTACCATTTTCAATTTAGTAAATTATTGGAATTACTGAAGTTATTTTAACGTTATAATTTAAACAATTTTTGTCATTTCAGAGTTTAATCTTCAATACCATGTTAACAAACATGGTAACCATAGTGGAATTTTAAAAAGTTATTTATATTTTAATATCCTGTTAAAATTCCTGAAATTCATCGAGATAATATCCACCTAATCATCTGCTAGTTGGTAGGTAAGGTACTTTTTTGTACATCGACATCGACAGTAATTAGATTTTCAACTATCGCCGCTGAGCCGAGCGCTGAAAATCCAACAACGCGATTTAAGAGTTGCTTAGTGTTAGTGAAAACGCGCATAAGTACGCTAAGGCACGGATAAAATTAAATAATTAAATAAAAGTATTGACGTAAACGGTTATATAGCGTGTTTATTATTAGCTTCCATATTATTTATTGTAATTATAATAAACAACAATAAACTTTGGAAAAACCTTAATTGATAGGTTTTTCTACTAACAATAGATTCTGTTCATGGAACAATAAAATTATTACTTCATATGTTTGTGTAACAAAATTACTAAATACTAAAACTTCCTTAGTCTATTCCGGGTCACGATATTGTACCCATTTTAATAATTTACATGGTAAGACACAAGATAGCCACTTCTTCTTCCCAGCTAAAGCACTAGGAAGAGGGGAAGGGCGGGCGTTTTGGGGGACTGTCTTATGTCATTTTGAAGTTCTGAAATGATTTTAATTTCAAGAAGGCAGTGTCAATCCCTATCGGATAAAGTGCCACTACAGGCACCCTAGTAACACCGCCTCGGCCCGGCTATAGTGCCGCAAGCATTGGATTGTCATTGTCACTGTCACTAAGTCACGTCACTTGGTATTTTGTTTGATTGTCGAGGTTAAATCGCTGTAAAACACCACATTCCCAAAACATTACATTCTCTTGTGCCTAGACGGACCCTGGCACTTCGCCGGCCGCTACCGCGGCACCGCTCTCTACGCTCGCTCGGCTCGTGCGTTGTGTGGTCACAGTTCTAACCTAACCTAACCTAAATAACAAGTGACAGTGACAATGCAACGCTCACGGCACCCTAGCCGGGCCGAGGCAGTGACACTAGAGTGCCACAAGAAACTCGCGGCACTCTATACACTTCGTTTCAAGAAATATAGAAAGTGGAACTATAATGTTTGACAGCGTTTACGTCGTACGGCATTTCATACAAACTTTCAAGCCCTTGTTTTTCGAAATGATTGAACAGATTTTAATGAAACTTCATACGCATATGCAGGATACAAAATTCTAAAAAGTAAGTTAGGTTAAATTTTATCGTCATACAGGTAATTTATATTTCCATTCGTCGCATAAATATTCTTTGCCGTGCCGTGCCCCCAGTGAGCGCCGGCCCTTAGACGTGTGACTCAAAACTGTGAGCAAGGTACATGAACGATGACTGTAACGACTCGCATAGGTAATGAAGTTGGTTTCACAATTGTTTTTATATTATTGGGTAAACAAGATCAAAACAAGGGTCACAGAATGAAACAACATAGAAAAACAAATGATGCATAGGTGAGTGGTAAGTGACCCATCTCTATCAATACAACAATAAATGAAATCACTGGCACTACTAATGCATAAGAGTATTTTGGAACTATCAAATAAATCCTAGCTTCGAAATTAGAAAAATGTATTTTTCAAACAAATTAAATAGTAGTGTATTGTCGATCCACCCTAAGCATATAAATTCCGTTTAACCAACTAGGCCTAGGGTGAATTCTCGGATATACGTTTCCGAGTATCACCTTTGGGTAGATTTTTGGGGTGGATAAACGGAATAACCCGAGCCGACTATGGATTTTGCCGATGTTTCACTAGCTATATATTGATTAAACTATTGAATATATTCTATTCAATTTTTGTATGCAGAATGGGAACGTCATTAGAGACACGCCGTTTATTATATTGTTGTATTGTCGTCTCCACCTGGTATATATATAATTATATGTATTGAAAAATTATTTTTGCATTTGATAGCTCAATTCTTGAGGAAGGTTATAGGCTAACATCACGCTACGACCCTAAAGAGCCAACCAAAAAGAAAAAAAAATAACATGCGGAGCAGTCTTTGGAGACTACCGATGGAAGTGAAAACTAAGTAACGCCATCTAACGAAAATGTCAGGAATTTATGTGGCTTGCTGTCAGTACAAGAACGAAAGCTGTAGCTCCATTAAAACAATTCCAAAAAAAAAACAGAGTGCGCTGTCAATTCTACTCTCCCTCCGTCATACGAATTTTCGATCAAGTCACGTGACGTCTGACGCGAGTTTAACATTTTTTATCCATCCCAAAAAGCTCAACGCGCCTAAAGAAAATTTTCACTTAAAAAATTGGATAGAACGCTAAGCAAAAACAAAGTTGTAGCGCGGGCGAGCGATGCGATGCGACGCGGTGGCTTGGAGGAACAAGAAACATGCGAACAAAGTCGTGGGCAGGGGCAGTAGTATATCGAAGCTGTTCGACACAGAAGCTAAGCTGAACAGTTTCATCGGTTTCTTGAATAAACTGATCACTTGCTTATTGCTAAAAATATGTTGGTTTGATATGATTTATGGTAACTAAGTAAAGTAAAAATAAAAGTCTTACAACCAGTATTACCAAGGGGTATCGTGTTACCCAGTAACTGTGTTTTGGAGATCAGATAGGCAGTCGCTCCATGTAAAATACTGGTATTCAGCTGCATCAGGCTGGACTGAAGGTCGACCCCAACATAGTTAGGAAATGGCTAGGCAGATTGATTAATTGCATTTCGATATACATAACATACTTACATACATAATCAGCCTATTAATGTTCCCACTGCTGGGACACAGGCCTCCACTCTGTGAGAGGGAGTGGGCCGTAATCTACCACGCGGGCCCAGTGCGGGTTGGTTTATTGGCCGTTGTTCGACCGCGCAGTTCTACTAGTAGGACTAAGGGTATTTTTGTTTTCGGTGGTTCTATCAATTGGACCATCTTTATTGTCATTTAACGCGTTTGTCCATCTTTGATGACCATCTTTATTGTCGTTCGAATTTTTGGTTCTAAGACGGTTTCCTTCACTGTTTTGAGAGCAGTGGTGATGAAATTATTTACACAAAGTAACTGCTTGGGTTCGAACCCACGACCTACAACTCGTAAGTCGGGGCCGTAACCACTGGGCCAACACTGCTCTCATTTCGATATGTTTTACATCAAACGACTCGTAAGTCGCGGCCGATACCACTCGGCCGCCACTACTCTCCTATAACATATATTTTTTCCAAATTATTAACACTACTCGTTTAGTCGTGATCTTCAGTATAAAATCATTATAAGTCAGTTATCGTCGCCTTAATGCTGATAACTATATTTAATATCCGTACTATGGGGAGGCCCATTAAGCAGGTCAACCGTACATTTTTTTTTACGAGTGAACTAGTCAAATAACTTCTCCCGCTCTGGAGAGAGGAGGGAGTGGAGAGGGAAGGGCGTGTCAGACTCTTACTGACTAAAACCCACCCGTGTTCCTTCAGTTGCCTGTACGTTGCCAAGGGCCACGGTAACCCTTTAAGACTTTCCCGCAATCCCGGCAGGCAATCGTACATTCAAAATGGTTGCATATTAGGAAATCAAAACTTTCTCGAGCAAATTTCAAAAGAACAATAAACGAAATAACAAAATTTAAATGACCGAATGTTTTATTTAGAATCCCAATGTATGTGACATCAAATGAACGACTGATCAAAAGTGGCTAGATGTAATTTAAAAATATCAAATCATTGCTAATCAAATACAAAATGGTGAAAATGGTGAAATAAATTCTGCGAGCAACTTGGAAGTAGCGTTCGTCGGCCGCTGCCGCGGCACCGCTTCTTCGCTCGCTCGGCTCACGCGCGGTTGGTCACTGTTCTAACCTAACCTATTTCACCCACTGATCTACTACTTATACAGACATAAATAGTTCGCAAGTGATGCATCATTTTAGGTATTTTGACCACCATTCGGGATTTCGTCCATTCGGGGTTTCATCCTTTCGGGCATTTGGACATCGGTATTTTATGTTTCGATATAACGGCTATCGGTAATCCATTTTGACCTTTAAACGATTTGGTCAATAGTGTAATAAATAATTTAAACATTGATATTCCAGACTTTGGTCAGCTGAACTTTTGATCAAATGACCATCGTTATTTTAAACTTTGTTGATTTGTACGTTGTTCTTTTGAAATTTGCGCAGGAAAGTTTTGATTTTCTATTATGCAACCTTCAAAATTATAAGAAGTGATGACTTATGTCGTACGTCATAATAATTAAACATAGAAAATCTTCGGTACAGTTTTAATACGGGAATACCGGTCTGTACGAAAATAGTAATAAGGAAAAAGGGAAATTACTGTTTATTTTGTATTGTTGACAGTGACTCGGCTATTCGGTTCCTATTAGCAGAACGAATGGGTTTACAATAGAGGGAGAAAAATACTTCGAAAGGAAGCGACACCTGGCGTATCTTAACAGTCATTAACGGTCAAAGCCCACACAGAGTGTTAGGGACTACTTACATTTGTTCAGCTCTATTCAGCTTATGCTTTAGAAAACAACGATTTTGTATGAAGATGCGTACGCATCCGTTCAGCTTTCCGCGTCTATTCAGCTTTCGCGGTAAACAAGTATAAAATGACGACAAATGTGTTATTATCATGCGAGTGCTAATAGATAGAGTTCAGCGTTGTTCTGCCGCGTTCAGCGCTGCTTGCCGGGGTTGGTCAGTGGATACGAGATTCCTCCGTGCTTCGGAAAGCACGTTAAGCCGTTGGTCCCGGCTGTCATTCGTGGATCTTTGACAGTCGTTACGAGTCGTCAAGCCGAAAGTCTGACACCAGTCTTACCAAGGGGTATCGTATTACTCAGTTACTGGGTTGTGGAGGTCAGATAGCCAGTCGCTCCATGTAAAATACTGGTATTCAGCTGCATTCGGTTAGACTTGAAGCCGAGCCCAATATTGGGAAAACTCTAGGCAGATTGAGTGACAATTAGGTACACAATTTAGTTCACATAAAAATATAATAATACGAAATGCTGCTATTTTAAACGTTACAAGTTGTTTTCCTTAAAATCTGGATGCGAATAATAAGATAAATATAGCTCGGTAAATGGAGGCGGGGTAACATCTGCGCACGCGCACGAACAGTGCCGTTCGGGTGCATCTTAGGACCAAAGTATGGACACTTTAGGAAATTTTCGCGAGCGGTTATCGAGTAGTTCGTGTGCAACTTTAATGTTCTCTCGCGGACACGTAAGTTAACGACAATCGGAGAGTTTATAAAAATAACTTTATTTAACTGACAGAGTCACAATGAAGATAATAATAATGTTAATCCTAAAGATACAAAGTACTTATAGCTAAATTATGCTAACATTACAATTGTGGCGTGACGACAATGTCCTACATTATAATTACTTACTCACTAGATTTGAAAGAAGCTGCACTGCTGACAAAGCTAATTGTAGTTGGGCTACCACACTTAACTCGTGCATCTTAGGAACATAGTAAGGACACATTCACTTCAAGATTCGTGCGCGTAAGCTTCAATTGCGCAAGTGTGGATCCTTGCATGCGAACCGTTTGCAACATGCGCACGCGCGTAGGTTATAACACGTGCATAGCCATTTGAAGCGCCTAGCGTGCACGGTTCGTGCGCTTGCGCTGGTGCCTTAACGTTTTATGTAGTGCTACATGTAACATTACATCATTACTTATAGTAAAAAATATGAAAAGCATAGTTACCTAGCGTATTTTAGGCGCAGATCTATCGTTGCAATGCTTGTTGCGGCGTAACGTTGCGCCGCGTTTGATTTGTTCCATCAGAGATGTGTGGCAGATTCGAGGGTCGGGCTGGAAAGAGAGAATAGATACTTAAGACGCAGATATATGCCAATGACATTGAGTGGTTAGCTTGCGTGTTCTGTACTGAGCTCACGCAACGCATCGTACGTCCAACCAGTAATAGAACTCGCCCATCAAGGAGCGCTGTCCCAAATTAGACGCATTATTAATTTATTATACATTAAAACTAAACGTATTTTAATAAAACACGTATACTAAAAGATCAATAATTAAATTATCTTTAAAATGGTGAAAGTTTCAGAAAAATATGCTTGATAGATTTTGCGCGATTTTCAGTTTTTTTATCCACGTTAGACATAACTTTACAAATTAATTTCACTATGTAATATAAACATAATGAGCTGTATATTTTGTACAATGTATGACCTATTTCGTCAAATAAAGGGCATAAGAAGGGGGAAATCTTACAAAAAAGAAACTATTAAGAAAAAACCTAACCTAAATGTTAACAACGCATACTTCCCTAACCTACTTACAAATCATACATGTCATGTTAACCCTAAATTTTTTTATAACTAGTCATACTGCGCCTCATGTTTTGTGGGCAAAACCATAAGGTGTGACGTAGGCACGCGTTGCACTATATTTTTATGAGTCAAGTTCTAGTGAGACGATGTGTCAATGGTCTAGGTATGTGTAGGTAAACCTAGTAACTAAGTGACCGTATAATAGGAATGATGCCTGGGTCAAAAAAAAGTAATTCTATTTAGTTCGTCAGTTAGATAATAGAAAAATATTAGACTCGTATTTTTATTGCTTTATCATATCAATAAAAAATTACTTGGATAAAACGCAATTGAAGTTGGAGAGTGACGTCATAAGTATGTATAAAATCTACATAGGTACTCGTGACGTCGTAGCACATTTTAACTCAATGGATTGGCGTAATCTTTTGGTAGAGTAAAAAAAGAAAAAAATACATGTACGTTATTTTTTTATAATCTACATTCCGTACAAAATACATTTTTTTAGTCATCATCCCTATTGTGCGCAGTCATAAGTTACACAGGCACCATTTTTTCTTTGTTAGTATTTATTTCATACTACTGACCCCGCTTTGCACGGTTTTTGCGACTTGACAAAACATCGAGATTTCTTTATCCTTACATATTTATAAAACAACGTCCCCCGCCGCGTCTGTCTGTATGTCTGAACGCGATAAACTCTAAAACTACCGAACGGATTTCATCAATGGACGAAGTGATGCATGAGGATGGTTTTGGTGGTATAATTAATTAAGTTTTTGTGTAAATTGGCTAAAATATGACGATTATTGTTGAAGATGTCGGAAAAAATCATGCCGCCTGAGAGCTTTACTGGCGAGTGTAGCGTAAACCGTGAGATATAAATAAAAATTATGTTCAACAGAATTGTACATCTTAAAAAGTTCAACAATAAAGTCCGCGATGGCATATGTCTATCTTCTAAGGATGACCCACAATAACCATTTTTATCTTTCAGATTTTCACAAAAATTTCATTGTTATTTCCGAAGCTATTTTGACCGGTACTATATTTATCCCTATCCAATAAAAAATTGTATTTAAATTGAGTATTTAATTTAAATTAAAATATGCTTGGACACCATATCATTAAAATGAATACTTTAAAAGATATCACAGATCAAAATTACGCATAACAAGCGGCACGCGGCGCAGCGCTTTCCTCGGCTATAAGGGATGTGATCATCGCTTCGATTCCCTTTAAACCTGGTAGTACCTTCACGTGGGATATTTTGCGACATACACGCGGGCGAAGCTGCGGGCAAAAGCTAGTTTTCTATAAGTTTTATATTAATGAATTATACACATAAACCCTCCGGAATAAATTCTCTAAATGATGGTGAAAACGGCATTTATATCACCACATGCTAACTACGCATCACACTGACAACACGCCAAATCCTGCATTGCGGAAGCAAAGTGTAATGCGCAACTAGCATATATACAGGACCCGTGACCCCTGACCCAGGTCCTCGTGGATTCGTCCGCTTTCAAAACGGTGAACGAAAACACTGTGAGAAAACCGGCATGTCCTAGAACAAAAAAAATCGAAGACATGTGACATCTACCAACCCGCACTGGGCCTGCGTGGTAGATTACGGCCCACTCCCTCTCACAGAGAGGAGGCCTGTGTCCCAGCAGTGGGAACATTATAGGCTGATTATGCTAAACCTGAACTTCAACTCTCGAAAACTTTGAAATAAACCAAGAAAAAGATGGACATCAAATATGATAGCTATCTTAATACATTACCTGCGCATGTTGGTTGATCATGTCCCGCACACTCTTAGCGCGCGTGGTCTCGAGCTGGCGACGCTGTTGCTGTATCGTCGCCGACAGCTTGTCTAGGAACGCGGGCTGCACTGGGATCGTTCCTGAGTACAAAATAACATAACATAACATATAACATCACGCCTGTATGTCCCCGAAGGGCTAAGGCAGAGGTCTACCTATACTACACCGACATGTAGCGGTTACACCGCGACATACGAACTACGCAGTAAAGACATGACGTCACACAATTCCTGCATCTCGCAGTTAGAGTTTACCAAGCGAAAAACATAGATAAGACTATCCGAAATCAACATATGGGCAGTTGCCCGCCAGACATAACAACCCGTCTGGTTGTAGGATCCTCCCTATTCTATAGGGTATGAGTGAACTTTACACCCTGTTCCTCATACCTCTAACCACCAGTCTTCACCAGTTGTTTATGGGACGTAATAGGGGGCGAACTTATTGCCATCAATCGGAAAGCACGTTATAATAAGCCGTCGGTCCCGACTGTAATTCCTGAATCTTTAACAGTCTTTACGAGTCGTCAGAAGCCCGAAAGTCTGACACCAATCTTACCAAGGGGTATCGTATTACCCAGTTGCTGGGTTGTCGAGGTCAGATAGGCAGTCGCTCCATGTAAAATACTGGTATTCAGCTGCATCCGGTTAGACTGGTAGCTGACCCCAACCAAGATACTTGGGAAAAGGCTAGGAAGATTGGTTTATGTTTTTGGTCCCATGGAGAGAGTTGTTCAGTTTGATGGTCTGTACCACACCCTCAAAATTTGATGACACCTTTTTGATAAATGCTGTAGATAACATAGAGTTATCCTACCTTTCCCCTTAGCGGGCGGCTCGGCCGGCGCGATGCTGGAGATGGCGCGGCGCGGCGTGCGCGGCGACAGCTGCGGCGCCAGCTTGGCGCTGAGCTGCGCGATGAGCCCGCCTTCTGGAGCACAAGAGGTGTCACACAGACCGACTAACATGGCGCGTGTATTTGACGCAGATGGGTTGTCGAATCCGCTGTTTAAGGCGACGACAAGCTACTTTTAATGATTTTATACCGGAAATTACGTCTAAACGAGTGGTGTTAATGATTTGGAAAAAATATAATTATGTTAAATTAGAGCATTTTCTTAATAATTTAATCTACGAATATTTTAGATTATGTTCACATTACATAATGAAATTAATTTGTAAAGTTGTGTCTAACGCGGATAAAAAACTAATAATTACTCAAAAGCTGTCAAGCGTATTATTCTGAAACCTTCACCATTTTAAGGATAATTAAAATATGAATCGTTTAGTCTAAGAGTTTTATTAAAATACCTTCTTTTTTTGTATAATAAATTAATAATGCGTCAAATTGGTGACAGCGCTCCTTGATGCGCGAGTTCTATTACTGGCTGGATGTACGACGCGTTGCGTGAGCTCAGTACAGAACACGCAAGCTAACCACTCAAGGTCACTGGCATGTATCTGTCTCTTAACCAATAGGGATGTTAACAACATATTTCTTTGTCCGTAAGGCAGACTATTTAAAAAAATGGACACGTATTTTATCATTTTTTTTTACGAATTCAAAAGATTACAGCAATACATTGAGTTAAAATGTGGCACGACGGTTGGGATGTCGCCACGCCCCCGCCTGGGGGCGTGGCGAGCGGGGTCAGCGCGTAGCCCCTCGCCCGCGGCACCCATACAGTGGCCCATTAATATGGGCCCCTCATTATTGGCGGATTTAAGCACCTGTAGAAATGGTGCAGGCAAGATGCGTCTGTGTGTTTGGTTGCTCTGAATTTATCTGTAGGCGCGCCACGATGCTATGAAATGAAATGAAATGAAATGAAATTGTTTATTCTGTAAATAGGATATCGGAATCACTTTTACACGTCATATTAAAAAAAATGTTTAAAATAAGCTAGATGAGGTCGGCGTTTCCTAACTGACTACTCTGAGAAGAAAGGCCGAAACAAACTCAGAGGTCACAGTCTCTTTTAAAGTCCAGACATAATCTTGGTCAAGCCATATGAGAACCATGTAGATTAGTGTCTGAAATGGTCTTTTGAGGAAAGAACCACACAGATTTGAGTGGACCTGTCCAGTCAGTGCAAGCATTTGTCAGTAATCGTGGAGCTCAACTCAGAACTTAAGGAGCTCAAATCGACGAACAATACCAAAGAAAGGACATTTGGGTAGGCCGCATCAACTACTCAAACTGCCAGACCATCATTAAAACTACCTGAGAAATAAAATTTAAAGAGGAAAAAAAACCCACATAGTCCTCACATTCACAATAATTAAAAATAATTTAATACTTTACAAAGTAATCATGCCATTTTGTATATAATTTTAAATAATGTCAATGTGAATATAAATCTGGTTTATTTTGATGTTTATAACTAATAATTAAAATTTCAAGTTTTATGGTTTTATCACAAGGCTTAGCAGAGCGAGCAGCTCAATCCCAAGCTTTTTTATCTTCTAAATAATCTGAAATTTTATAGTACCCTTTTTTACAAAGTTTGGTTTTAATACAGCTTTTAAATCGTTTAATAGGTAAGTTTCGAATGTCAATGGGAAGTTTGTTGTAAAAGCGTATACATTGACCCATGAACGAGTTGCCTACTCTGTGGAGACGTGTGCGATGTACAGCAAGGTTGTGTTTGTTCCTGGTATTTAAACTATGAATATCGGACATTTTCTTAAAATTTGATATATTTTTGTGTACATACAATAGGTTTTCAAAAATATATTGTGAGGCTACAGTCAGAATATTTATTTCTCTGAATTTCTCTCGAAGGGACTCTCTTGGACCTAGGTTGAAAATGGCTCGGACAGCCCTTTTCTGTAGAACAAAGATAGAATTAATGTCCGCACAGGTTCCCCAGAGAAGAATCCCATAAGACATCAGACTATGAAAATAACTAAAATAAACAATTCTGGCTGTATCTACGTCAGTTATCTGTCTAATTTTTTTAACAGCATAGGCGGCCGAACTTAGCCTTCCTGACAATTTTTCTATGTGTGGGCCCCATTGTAATCTACCGTCAATAGTTATTCCAAGAAAAACTGTTGACTCAACAGGGTTCAACTCTATTCCGTTAACTTGAACATTGGTAGTTAGTTGCCTGACATTTGGCGTTGAAAATTTAATGAGTTTAGTCTTTTTTTCGTTCAGGAGAAGATTATTTACATTAAACCAATGCACAACTTTAGAGAGTGCATCGTTAACTTGTTCAAAGTTGACTAACTGACGTTTGATTTTAAAAATGAGGGATGTATCATCTGCGAATAATACGATCTTGTGATTATCCCTTATGTGGTAAGGTAAGTCATTAATATAAATTAGAAATAAGAAAGGACCTAGAATTGAACCCTGCGGAACGCCCATGGTGACCGCGGATCCTGCAGATCTCTTGCCATTAACATCGACCCTCTGAATTCTGTTGTTCAAATAAGAAGTCAGAAGGTCAAGAGCCTTGTCCCTTATACCATAGTGGTGCAGTTTCCTGATGAGTGTATCATGATGTACGCAATCGAAGGCCTTGGACAAGTCACAGAAAATGCCAAGAGCATCTTGCGACTCCTCCCAGGCCTCGAATATGCTCTTCAGTAATTCCACGCCCGCGTCTGTAGTTGAACGACCCTTTGTAAAGCCAAACTGTTTCAGATGCAGTAAATTATGTGCATTGAAATGTCCTAACATTTGGTTTAAAATTAATTTTTCAAAGATTTTGCTCAAAGTAGGTAATATCGAAATAGGCCGAAAATTTGTGGGATCAGTTGTGCTGCCAGATTTGAACAGTGGAATCACTTTGCTAAGTTTCATCAAATCAGGAAATACACCAGATGCAATACAAGAGTTAAAAACGATTGCTAAAAAGGGTGAAATAACATCAATTATTGAAGACATGGTATGTACTGATAATCCCCAAAGGTCAGCAGTTTTTTTTACATCAAGATTTTTAAAAGATTCTATTATGTCTTTAGCAGTAATAATTGTGAATTCAAAAGTCTTGTCACATTCTGGTACACATTCTTTAAGTATTGAGTAAGCAGAAGTGGAGGACGACGATGACAGAGTTTTGGTTGTTAAAATGGGAATATTAGTGAAGAAATTTTCAAACTCAGTTGCCACCTCCACGTCCGTCTTAATATCTACATCATTGATTTTTAGATGGAAGTCACGATTCCGTACTGTCGTTCTTCCCGATTCTGAATTAATAATATTCCAAGTTGTTTTAATTTTATTTCCAGAAGATTTTATTTTATTTTTAATATGTATGGCTTTTGCTGAGGAACAGGCTCTTTTAAAAGTTTTAGAATAATTCTTAACAAACTCTTTGAAAGTTTCATCATGGTTATATGTTTTTTCATGATACAATTCAAATAACCTCTGCCTACTTTTATAAATACCTGGTGTAGCCCAATCACTAAATATAACGCGGTCACAAACAGGCAATGTTTTTGAGGTGAAAACCTTCCTAAACTCACAATTGATGACGTTAAATAGGGAAGCATAATCTTGATCCGGGTCGTTATGATAAGGCAAACCCGGTAGTTTTTCCATTAAATTATTTTTAAATTGTCCCAAGCGACTTTTATTTACAGGAACAAAACTCACAAGTTTTCTTTGAGCTCTGATTGTTTTCTGAGGGAAAGTGACTAACTGGCCACAGTGATCAGAGTCCAACTCATTTATAATTAAATGGCATGAAGGTTTTAAGTTAGTAAAAATATTGTCAATACAGGTAGCACTAGTGGCAGTTATTCTAGTCGGCTCAAAGAATGTATTGTACAAATTATAAGACTTTAATAAACTTATGAATTTATTTACTACAGCAGATTTTTCCAATATATTAATGTTGAAGTCTCCACAGACAACAACTGTTTTATTACTGTTACAAGTCTTTAACAATACTTCTTCCATATATTTCTCAAATATATCATATGAAGCACATGGGGGCCTGTACACGCTCAATACAATGAACTGCTCAAGCTCAATGCAAGCAATTTCAATAACTCGCTCAACAGAGAGGCTCACAATATCCTTACGTTCTTTAAACTTCATATTGTTGCGAACAATTATTAGAGAGCCACCACGTATCATATTAACTCTGCTGAATGAGCTGGCAACCTGGTGGTTGTTAAAGCAGAACATGAACTGGTGGACTTTTAACCAATGTTCAGTTACACGTAGGATATCACCATAACTACAGTTCATGAACAGCTCCAATTCTAATTCCTTACCTAACACACCCTGTATATTTTGATGAACTATTTTTAGAATATTATTATTACATTTATTTAGATTACTACAATTTGATGGGTGAGATATTAAAGAACTTTTTGAAACCTTCTTATGATTTAAACCAGTATTTAAATTTTCTTCATTTATTGAGCAAGAGCTTTCCTCTATTGTCCTTATTTCTAATTTAAATTATAATTAATGTCAGTATTTGTTGCCAAAAGATTGGCAGAATTATTAAAAATGTCATTGCATTGCTCAAAAGAAGCAAGTTGTTTAGCCAAATTTTTGGTTGTAATAGAAAAAAAATATGATAGCGACACAGCTATCTGTCTTTTGCAGTAGTTTGAAAGATAGTACATAACAATATTATGTCTATCTCTTGTCAAATACAGATTTTTACCAACATAATTGTTAGTATCAACTAGATGGAACAGATTATTATTGAATGTCCAATTATGCAATGTCATATTTAATTCAAATCTTAAGTTATTCTCTTCCTGTGGCAAACTGTTACTATAAGGGAATGTAAACAACACAATTTTTCTTAAACTAAGATTACACAACGTTCTATAATATTGGAGCAGTTCTCCTTTGTTCACACTTCCCCTATTACCCATAAAAATTAATAATGTAGTGTCCTGATTAAAGTTACATTTAATAATTTCTTTCATAATATGAAATAAAGAACAACCAGGCATACAGTAATTTAGTATGGAGTGACCTGGATATTCATCTGTTATCAAGTTGCCTAAGTCCTTTCCAATCTCATCGCAGAATAATACTACATCATTTTTTCCAATTTTTTTCAATTGTTTATTTGAACAATTGATAGCAGGAAATATCAAATCAACACAGGACTGCGGTAAGGTGGTATTGCATGTTGTCAATGAATGGTCCGGTGTAAGTACATTGGGCTAAATCCTATAGCGTCACGACGTATGTGGCACGACGTCATTCCCCGTTACATTTTATACTGACTTGTGACGTAGCGAGCCCCCACTCCCCAACTTTAATGCGTTTTATCTAAACCATTTTTTATTAATATGATAAAGCAAAACATACGTGTCTAATATTTTTTTATTCTCTGACTGACGGACAATTTTTTGTTTATTTCCCTTCGTTACTGCCAATGATTCGGCATCAGAAACCACACCAAACGCTTATTGTGACTGCAGACCAGCCTTTCTGCATTAAACATAACGCAATGACAATCCAGCTCAAAATTGTTCAGCTGTTTTACATAACGGAGCTGTTTTGTAAATCAGGTACTTACCAGTTATGTAAAATAGCGGATTCGACAATCCATCTGCGACATATTCATCGGAAACAATTGCGTACATAACGACACAACTTAGATGTAGCATAAATCTGAAAAGGAGAAAGCCGTTTTTGGGCCCAACCGTTACACGAATGAGATATGTACCAAAAAAATCTTCTATTTTTCTTAATTAACCCATTTGAATTTTAGCCTCATTAGCAATGGCCAAGTGTAGAAAATAAGTAGATTTCTATTTTATTGTTTTAAATCACCTTTGTAAACCGTTACAACACTTATTTCATTAAACGTCATTAACTTCACAAACGCTGGCATTATATCAATAGAGCGTACCCTAAGAATATTATCGAGTTCGTAGAAATCGATACTGTTAGAAATAATTAAATACCTAATCGAAGTGTATAGAGTGCCGCGAGTTTCTTGTGGCACTCTAGTGTCACTGCCTCGGCCCGGCTAGGGTGCCATAAGCGTTGCATTGTCACTGTCACTTGTTATTTAGGTTAGGTTAGGTTAGAACTGTGACCACACAACGCACGGGCCGAGCGAGCGTAGCGAGCGGTGCCGCGGTAGCGGCCGGCGAAGTGCCAGGGTCCGTTTAGGCACAAGAGAATGTAATGTTTTGGGAATGTGGTGTTTTACAGCGATCTAACCTCGACAATCAAACAAAATACCAAGTGACGTGACTTAGTGACAGTGACAATGACAATCCAATGCTTGCGGCACTTTGGCCGGGCCGAGGTGGTGTTACTAGGGTGCCTGTAGTGGCACTTTATCCGATAGGGATAGAGTACTTACGTACTACTATACACTGCCTTAAATAGAACTACATTGTTTTGATATAATTGTTTTTAGGTATTAAAATCAATGTAAAATAAAAAAATCTGGAATCTAATTGATTTTTAATGTAACCACCATTAAAAAATCATTAAAGAAGTAAATAATCGATAAAATCAATTGCACCACGGATTGCACTAGTAAACGGCAAATGTCAATGTCAACGTCTGTCAATTGTCATGATTGTACTCGTACTGTCATGTCATGTTATTGTTGTCATTCGCCAAGCTAATGATTTTCCGTATTTCTCGGGATTTATTATTTCTGACTTCTACTCGAATACTGGCCTCCGAAATTGATTGCCATAGACTGCCCTCGCTTGAACATTGGGCACCGTATCCTGCCACTCCTGCTGACCTTTGCTGGAAAACTGGATCTGTATAATGCTCTTTTGACTGGATGACTGGATACAACGACATCAAGAGCCTGTGCATTAACGGAATAGCAACGGACCGCGCTGCATTACAATGGGAAGGCGAAGACTGAAAGATGAAATGATTCTTTCAATTGTACAGGAATGGGTCGCGCATCAAACGGTTAGTATCCGATATATCTATAGCGCAACATTTTCATACTTACTATGAAATTATTTCATGTAATCAAACTAAATAGTGTTATCGCTTATGTTCAATTGTCTGTTGATAGTTGTATTTTATAAAATGATACCAGCGCATGCAACAAATTCATATTCAATCTAGACATGTGACATCTACAATCTGGACTGAACCTGCATTGTTAAATTACAGATTTTTCCCTCTTTCAGAGAGGAGGCCTGTGTCCCTGCAGTGGGAATGTAATAAGGCCGCTTATGTTTAAGTACCCAAATGTGCCAATCAGATGTTTATTGCTAAATGCTAGTGCTAGACCTAATGACACATGATTGTTTGCTTCAGGTACTTAAATGAAAATGACTATCTGCCAAGCTTGCTGAAATCATACCAATGCTGTATCTCTTGATGGAAATGGACTAGAACAGACTGAACAGACACCGATGAATAGAACTGTGTAGAGGTGAACGGTGGCTGCAAGGGCTGTCAACATCGGACTCAACCTGGATGTTGAGAGGAAGAATAAAATCCAGCCTAATATATCCTATTACTAATAGGATATGTTTCGTTTATATGTTAGTCGACACTTCGACAGCTCTCTAAGTGGGAGGGATGCTATAGTCCAATATAATTGCACCTGTATTGTTGGCAAAAGAACGGTTGGTTGCTGTGCCCACACACAGCAACCAACCGTTCTTTTGCCACAAGCATAATTATGGTATTTTAGTTGGGCTTAGTTGGCACAGCACCAGGGTAGGTACTCAATTGCCTCCTGCACAATTTCTGGATACTGTATTATATACCTAATGATAGTCCTAATGAAGAAGGTGATTAATAAAACGATTCATCACAAATAGGTGTGTTTTACTTTAATATATTATTGCAATCTCAGATTACTGTAATCCGTGATTGCATCAAATCCCCTAGTAGATACATACAATATTAGCAAATGCAAGCCAGTATTGTTCTAAGTGAACCTTGTCTAATAAACATAGTTTTCAGCTGAGGGTTTCAGTAAGATCATACAGATAAATCACCCGCTAAGCGCTTTTTATGTGGGTACCTACTAGGAGGTTTTAACCGCATCGTGATAGGCTGCAGGTGCTGCAGCACAGCGCCTGTGGTTGCCCAATTAACGTAGGAAACAAACAAAGCCTCAAACATATCATTTTTTATTTGAATACCTCAAATAATAAAAATAACCTAAAATGTAAACATTGTCTGATTTTACCAATTTGGCCATTGCTGGGAGACGTGAAAATTGGCGTCGTGAATCCTTCCTAAATGCTCTAATTTATGGCCAAATTCCAGCCCTGTAACGCTGGGCCCAAGTTTCTATGGAGTTTGGTTTTCTCCTTTGCATTCATTCATTTCAATTGTACGAATGTATTTGGTTATATGACTTTACAAGTTATTGCGTTTGCGTAAGGATCATTTTCACCTGAAGCAATATTGGTGATTTTGAAGGCGCACTCAGTTCAGATGGTAATAGGTTTTACGAATTTTGCCGATGCTACATCTAAGTTGTGTCGTACTGTATACCAGTATATACGCAACTGTTTCGCTAGCCAATTAAAATTAAATTAGCTAGCGAAACTCATCAGACGTGATGGGTACCGTATCGATATCTTAACAAGATAAAAACGAAAAAAATATGTGACTTGGTGATTTCTCTTTTGGCATCAACGACTGCAGGTCGTATTGTGACTCATGATATAATTACTTTTTTAATTAGGCCGCCATGGGGACTGCCGACAGAAGTGAAAACTACTGGTATTAGCGCCATCGGACGGAGCGCGGTGACGCGAATACATAAGTTTACCCCCTACCAAAAACCGCTCAATCCCCCAAGAAGTTTTTACTTCGAAAATCTTCTTTTCTTTTTCACAGATGTGTTTCGAAAAAACAAAAATAATACAGATTTTCTGGTAATTTAATTTGACCCAGTTTATGTAGACAAATAAATAATACTTCGGGTATAAATATTACCACAGTAGATCTGAAATTATGAGGCATTTGCCCTGGAGTGGGACAATACAGCTCTGCTATGCTCAGTACGATACTTTCAGCCAGTAGAGATTGTAAAAGAGATGCTACACACATGTTCAGGTCAGCACATTCAATTCACCAGTATTTTTAAACAAAGCCGACCGACGATGAAAGCTGATTATGTGTAGTAATTGCTTCGGGTTGGTTATTTGTTCAATAAATTCAAACCTTGTGTCTAGCACCCCTCTCTTAGCCTCTCCTCTCCTTCTTTCTCTCAATATAAACGCGTTTTGTCGATGGAAGAATAGACAAAATGACAGATAAACAATCACAATTTGTCATTTTGTCTATTCTTCCGTCGACAAAACCCGTAGAAAACCTGTTTCTATGGTTGTCATGTTACGCGTGCTGGTAGAACGTAAAGCTTTATGAGGGCTAAAAATGGACTCACGTTCGAGATGATGTCTGTCAGCGCTGTGCGACCTGGCTGCGATGTTCTTCCTCATCGCTAAAGGACTAAGTGTGTCGTGTCGCGACATGTTGTTGAACCCTGCTATTATTTCAGACGGTTGTGCGTAGATAGTGTTATGGCCGTATTTCTTGTCTTGCTGCATTTTGAACCCTGTAAGATATTCATGGGTTATACCTATGGTTTCTTCAAAAAGTATCTAATAAAAATGTAAACAAACATAATACAATACATTATACGCTTAACTGTTCTTAAACAGTCATAAACAACCCTGCACACTGCGTTCGGCGCTTGGTGTGACAACACGTCGTGTCCGAGTAAGCAACAAGTTATTTGTCATCCTGAGGATGCCTCAATGAGAGGAAAACAGGTGTCGATTTCTTACAGGGTGGTTCTTTAAGAACAGTTCAGCGGATTACGTTACTAAAATATATTCATCGTCTGTAATTGTATTTTATAATGGATTTCCTGTTGTTGACAAAGTCATAAAAAAAGTTGTAGCGCAAACTCAACCTTACGTGTAGACATTACGGTTGTTTTTCCTAAAACTCGTGTTTGTTTACATGTTTGGCAAATAAATTGCAAACGCAGAATAGACATATATCTCACCAGTCTGTCCGTAATGAGACTCGTTAGACATTCTGGGTCCGAAGCTAGAGAACGAGTTGTTATCTCCGTAGATCGGCGTGGAGGGAGACGAACCGTGTGGCGAGCCGCGACCTTCGGCGTATATAGCTGCAAACATACAATACAAAATATTTATACTTCATCATCATCATCAGCCTATTAATGTTCCCACTGCTGGGACACAGGCCTCCTCTCTGTGAGAGGGAGTGGCCCGTAATCCACCACGCGGGCCCAGTGCGGGTTGGTAGATGTCACATGTCTTCGAATTTTTGGTTCTAAGACATGCCGGTTTCCTCGCGATGCTTTCCTTCACCGTTTTGAGAGCAGTGGCGATGAAATTATTTTACACAAAGTAAAGCGCCTGCTTGGGTTCGAACCCACGACCTACAACTCGTAAGTCCGGGCCGTTACCACTGGGCCACCACTGCTCCAACATTTATATTTATGTAAGAATAAAGAAAGGGAGTTTAATGGCCCGCTTTAGTATTACAGTCATTTGTGTACTACCAAACGGCCTTGAATTAATCGTGGAAACTTTGAATTATTCCACTTTGCCCCACCAAGCCGCTCCACTGGTGGGGCAAAGTGGAATGCTTAAAATTTTGCAGTGGAATCTGCCTCACTTGTTCGATTTGGTGGGGCAGATTCTACTAGTTAAAATCTTGCTGGATTCTGCCCAACTAGGGTTGGGTTGGGAATCCCTGCTATAGATAAAAAATAACGTTGAATAATAAGTAGTAAAACAAAAACACTACTCACCCGCATTAATCAAATCCGAATTGGAGCTATTCAAGCTATTCTTTCTCACATACATAGAATTCTCCACATACGCCATAATCCTATGCCCAGTTTGCCCATATATCGGGTTCAAATTCCCCGTACTGTTCAAACTAGTTGACGAAGAGAAGTTACTCTTCGCTTGTTGAAACGTGCTAAGTGACGGTGTTGTTGGGGACTGTTGTTGTTGTGGGCTCGCGTTGTTGGAGTTGTTGGTTGTGGTCAGTTGTTGGTTACGGCGAACGATTCCGGGCGATGCGGGCATGTGTTTTAGTTCCGTTAGTTGTTTTACTGTTTCGGCTACGTTGATATGAGCTGGAAAAGAGGAGTTGGTTAGTGGTAATCTGTCTTTTATCTTTTATAGACTGGCAAATAGAATTATATTTCACAAAGTGAAGAAAAATCATGGAACTCGCGTCATCGTCACCGAAGGCTATATGCATCGAACGAAAGACATCAACGCGAGAATCACCGAAGGCTATATGTATCGAACGACAGACTGATATCTGTCGTTCGATACATATAGCCTTCGGTAAGTAACTTCTTGATTCTCGCGTTGATACGAGAATCTAAAAGTTACTTAGTTTTCACTTCTATCGGCAAGTCCCCAAAGACTACCCGATATTTTTTTTTAAACTCTGTTCAAAGAATTCTTCCTGTTTCATGATTCCATTGACTGAACTCATTTGAGTTCGCTTGAAAATATTTTAAGGCTATTTTAAAATTGAGCCAGTTTAACGTGGATGCGCTAAGGTAGCCCGTGAAATTAAAATATTCTTCAATTCAATTTGCAGGTCAGTGTCAGGTTGTAGGTTGATTAAAATATGATCAAATATTTAAAACTGTTTACCAACCACCATTGTTGAAATCTCCTTTCTCAATATTTCTTGTCAATTTCTTATTTTAGCGGCGTCTAAATTGAAGTGCGTTAAGCCAGCTTGTGTATCGCATTGGTGTGTTTAAGCTTTAACGCAGTGCACGCAATGAAAATTTGCTTAAGTGCAAACTTATGGGATGGGACACTCCGCAAAATCATTTAAATAAAAAAAGACCCTTGCTACGACACAATAAAGTCCAATTCAGGTCGCACAGCGCTAATCACCTACAGTTATATTCACCGAGAAGTTGCCTCTCTTTCTATCGCGTGACTCTTACATCTTCTGACTACGTTACACTCGCTGAATTGGCCCAACAAGACGAGCCCGTCGCGTACTGTACCTTCATACTTAAACTGCGGAGTGTCTCATCTATATTAATCTATGGTAATACCCCATGAACCCTGTATATTGTATAGTAAACTAAATAATAATAATAGTGCATAAAGGTCAATACAGTCATAATCACCAGCGGCGTCGCCGTCGGGCTGCAGCAGGAAGGCGGGCGGCGGCGGCAGGTTGTCCGCGTCCGTAGAGCACATCTGAGGGTTCTGTGGGCTCTGTGGGGGGAATTGTATTAGTTAGTTTGCTGACAAGGGTACTAACTACCTTGCGGTAAATTGCGAAGGCGTAATAGCATCAGCGCCTTTTAGGCAATAGCCAAGGAGTATAGGAGATAGATAGAGTATAGGAGTATTCTCTGTATTTTTTTTTTTCAATATTTTAGGCTCAGTAGTTTCGGAGGTATAGGGAATGGTCAAATTTCATTAATTTTCTTAAATATCTTAAAATTGTTTATTTACAATAATTACTTTAACAATTTAAAATAGAGTACATTACTTATTTGCCTGAACTAGGTTGAACCTGTGCTTCAAGCTAGAAAGTGCATAAATACTTATTCCAATAAATTAACAATGAGTGTATAATAAAAACTAAAATTAAAATTTAGGTAAATAAAAGCAAAAATAGCATGTTAGCGGTGTTAACGGCGGTAATTAAATGCTTTACATTCTCACAACAAGCCCTTTCACTTGAAATGTCACACGGTACAGATTACAAAAAAGTTTTTAATTTTATTTTACAATTTGCTCATGAAAAATGACCCCCTTATTCAAAATTCATTTATTTTCGTTACACAACCGTGTTTGGGTTACAGAAATTTATATGTACTTATGTACTAAATTGGTCCAGCAGATTCGGAGCAAATCGGTTTTGTCAGATGGACAGACAGACACACGAGTGATGCTATAAGGGTTCCGCTTTTGAAGTAAGTACGGAAATGTAAAAAATCTAATAAAGATGGGTTATTATTTCCCCAGTAGAACACATCGGTCTCCAACGGTGCATCTTTCAAGATGTGTCCTTCATCTTAATGTAACGTTGACCTTAGGCTAAGTTAGAAGGTACACACGCCAGCACATCAAGTTACTACAATCTCTTAAATTTCTTTAATAGATTTTCAACTTTATCGCTAAAGAATAAGGTTCAATGTTGATTGGGAAAATTTGACAGATTGGAGTAGGTTGATGTGCTGGCGTCTGTATCTACATCAATGTTTTATATACTTCCTACTAAATACCAAACTGATAACTTACTTGCACATAAGGCGGTCGCTGCGGCCTCGATATGGACGAGGAGCGGCGCACCGGCGGCGGCGGCTTGCCCAGCGAGCTGGACGAGCCGCGGCGGGACCACACTGTCGCTGGAGACACAGGGACAAGAATAAGATGGGTTTGCGAAAGAAGATATATAAACTCGGTTCACAATTTTTGCAGTACAATAGGAATATTTACAATTTTTTTTTTGTCCGTCAGCAAGCAATGTCTTTCAAAATGATTGATCGTGTGTTAAGCAATTAGGGTACTGGTAAATTAGCCCGTTAACTTTTTAAAGTACATGCCTGTGTTATTTAGAATTTATAGGCAAAAGCTCATTTCCGGAATCGAATAATTCTTCTCTTTTCTTTTCGTGTGATTGGTGTCATCATTTTAAAGCCCCCCATGGGCCTCTGACTTGGCTTCACTTGCCGTCGAGAAATATCTCTCAAGCATGGCCGGTTTCCTCACGATGTTATTCTTCACCGTTTTTGAAGCAAGTGATAATTATACACTACGCACATGAATCCGAGAAGTCAGAGGTACATGGCTAACATACATACATAACATACATAATCAGCCTATTAATGTTTCCATTACTGGGACACAGACCTCCTCTCTGGGAGAGAGAGTGGGCCGAAATCTACCACGCGGACCCAGTGCAGATTGGTGGATGTCACATGTCTTCAAATTTTGGTTCTAAGACATGCCGGTTTCCTCACGATGTTTTCCCTCACCGTTTTGTGAGCAGTGGTGATGAAATTATTTTACACAAAGTAAAGCGCCTGCTTGAGTTCGAAGTTCGAACCCACGACCTACAACTTGTAAGTCGGGGCGTGTGTTTATTTGGTATGATAATCGTATTTAAAATAAATATTTAAATAATAATAAAATCCAGGTTAAAAAAACAATAATAGCATAACTCATGCGCACATTAAACTTCAGAGAAATATAAACTTACTTCCTTGTTACCGTAGCCAGACATTTTGTTAATTTAAAAATATACTTTCTGTATGGTGATAACCAAATAATTTGTATGAGTCATAATATACCTTTTCATTCGGAAACTAACTCGAACTCGCTGGCGGTGACGCGATAACCAAATGTTTTCTCACCAAAAGCCTTATCATACCTACTTTATAATCCTTGTTTTTCTCGTTAACATTACGATTCTTACGGCCGATAAAACTTGGCAGTTCTGAACATAGGCACTGCTAACTTTCGCGCATGTTCTCCCAATCACAGTCGCCTCAGTTCTGTCACTCTGCCAAGTTATATAGCCCTATTTTATAATTATTGTCATTATTATTACTAAGGACGTTGCCAAACTTGAATACCACCACCAATAATCCAATTTCATCCTCACCGGTCATAGACATAGCTCTTGAGATGTTGATCCACTGTTCTAACATGTTGTAGCAACATTTGTTTTCTTACCTCAGTTTTCTTTGAATATTCTAGTAGATTTAAAACTCCTTCTAGACTGGTTAGACTAGGACTGGCTTTCCTGCAATTATGTACTGAAAAAACCTGTCCCTACTTTACGACCACCACCTATTTGCTTCTTATGTCCTTACCAGTCATAGACACAGGTCTACGTTTTGGCACGGCAGGCTTCTTCCCGATGGTCGCGAACGCCGGCGTCTCGCTGGCTTCGTCCAGCGACCTCACTGCCTCTTCCAGCGACCCGAGCGAGATAGAGAAGCTCTCCCGAGCGGCCGCGACTGAAGCTTCGCTGTCACGCCGAAGAGTTACGATCTCGGATTCGACTAGTAGCATGCGAAGCGGTATTACAACATAAAAAGTGGTACAAAAATAATGACAACAAAAAGTGTGGTGAATGCTTTAAATGTCAAAAATAAATAGGTGTTTGGGGACTTTAACAATAAAAAAAACAGTAATGAAGGCAAAAACAATAATCTACTCAAGACATAGACAAATTTCACACAGCACACTGCTAAAATATAAATATCAAAATTGAAAAACAAAAACAATAGGGAACATCATCGAAAAATGAACTGCACTATGACAACAGAGGGCCAATTCCTGTAATTTTTAAGCACGTTCGCATTCGCATCTCATTCGCAATCTGTCAAAAATACAATCAATTTGCCAACATTTTTGACAAGTTTGACAGATTGCGACTAGAATGTGAACGTTTTTATAAGTACGAGAATTCGCCTTCAGATGTCAAGGGTTAAAATCATATAGAGAATTTTTAAACCGTGTTTTATATGGATTCAGGAACAACACGCTGTAGAATACATTATTACTTTTTATTTAAAGCTTAATCCAAATCCAATATTTTAGAGAAACTATTTTTCTTTTAATTTTTTATAATTTATTTTAAGTTCCTTAATGTCAGAGTTTTGGGCAACTTGTACAAGACTCATATTCATCATATTACTTTACTTTAATTTCTTTCGTGTTGTAGGTATGTCGCCATAATGCAGTCCATTATCACACAAGTAACACAACACATTACTACTCTAAACACAGCTCTACGCTACACACATAAGGTTGACATTCGCTCACCATCCGCGTGTTGGACCTGATGCTGCAGAGCATGGTCTTCAGCTGCAAAGGCACCTTGACTGCCGTAGCCACTTGAGGATTCTAAGGACGATTCACTGGCACTGCTTTCTGAGCAGACCTGGAAATAAAGAGAAATAAAAGTCAACAAGATGCGGGAAGCACAGAACCAGTCGAAATGGCGGTGCTTGGGGGAGGCCTATGTCCAGCAGAAGACGTCTTTCGAAGTCGAAGTCAATAAAGAAAGAATGAAAACTTATTTATCCTACACAAAAGACGAAAATTACAAAATAAACACACTAATACAAAGAAGCCAATTAAAGCATATAAACTATTGTTTTTTTTTTTTAGGTAACTTACCACTGACTCTCGATGTGTGTATCCAAGTTTCATTGATAAGTACGAGTAAATCATTTTCATTGAAACCTAAGAAAATGTGACGTTGTCATGTTTTTTTATGAACTAAAAAATAGTCTGAATTTAATGTTATTTTTTAATTTTATATTTCACAAAAATAATCGTGACTTTGTCGATTTACTTCGAATAAAAGATTTAAAAAAAGAAAGACATGAGCCAGTTGATTTTTTGATATGGTCTCATTCATAGTGTTATAGGATATCAAAAAAAAAACACCTTGTATAAACTTACCCTACAGTGTGGTCTTTAAAATGAACGGAGTATAATGAACAAAATTAACTTTGACCAGCTGTAACTGTTGTAAGTACCAAGGCAAAATAATTTGATTCCCAAGTGTTGTGTATGTTTGTATATGTTCCCAAGCCGAAAATCAAAAGGCACATTAGTATACAATTGTCATTGTGACAAAGTTATACAAACAAAACCTATGTTTTGTGCGCCACACACTCTGCTACGTATACGGTGGTATTTAATCAAAGTTTCCATGCCTTGAACAATGATATGTACAGTAACGTGTAGTAAATAGTTGAATGAAACGGTTTTGATACTTTGAAAAAAAAAACTGCTTATACAAATAAATCAATATGTAGTGTTTATTTGTAATTTCAAAATAACAGCTTTTAACTAAATGCTTATGAAAGTAGATACGGTACTTATACCAAAAAGACATTGTTCTACTACCGTCTGTCTGTTTGTTCCGGCTAATCTCCTAAATTCCTATATATAGGAAGATAGATTATTTTTTTTGCGAATTCGTCTGGTCTCATAGTAAAAGTTGTTTTTTTAATATTTGATGGGTAGAACACCCCCTTACATTTTGTCAATTGTTTTTAAAGTCACCCTATAATAAAGAAGCGAGCCTTTTACCATCAACCAGGCACGCTAACTATTATAGTAATAAGTACAAGCATCTCTGTTCTATGAATAAGAAAGTAACAACATAAAGCTAATATGCTTCATTCTATGTTAAGTAAGAAAGCGTGTGAACAGTAGAGATCGATGTCACCATATAAGGCGAAGAGCAATCACTGATTAGATGCTCGTTAAGCTAAGATTTGCTATTAAAGGCTTATCAATAACAACATAGAAATCGTGAAACCTGTTATACAGGCTGGACCAAAAATACACGTCATAAAAAAAATATAGATTCCTCATGTCTAGGGGTATTCGAAAATACCCCATGTATGTTCCGCGATTTTTTGTAGTTTTCGAGTTATGTTTTTTGTGTTTAGTTAGTGTGTTTTCGTGGACATGAGGAATCTATATTTTTTATGACGTGTATTTTTGGTCCACCCTGTATAGAAGAGGCTATTACTGGATACAATCTGATGTAATCAATCTGTTGCAAGGTAAACTTGATTGATAAGATAAGGCCTTTATTAATTTTAAGATTTTGTAAAAAGTATGCCAGGAGAACATTTTATTGTCTTTGTGTTCTGGGTTCGGAATTATGCAAACAACTAAAACCGGTATTTACACAATAAAATTTACTTTATTTAAATTTTATTGTAGTAACCACAATCGAATAACGGAAAGTTGATCATTAAAACCTTATTATTGAACTGCTATATTTTCTTGACACGCAATGATCAAGACACCTCAGTCCTCCCACACGCACGATTTCATTGAGGGCTAAGCAATATAACTCAGTTGCGCATTTAACATCACGTAACAAATCGCTGGTCAGTCGAGTGTTATCGTGCAGTGTAACGTAACGCGTTAAGTCAAGTTATCGATGATGACTACGTCGTTCAAGGTCTTGGTTAATTTGTTGTGAGTATTTTTAATCATTTTTTTTTGAGTTGCAGTATAGGAGAATTTTTGTGTTTGTTAACTGATTCAAGTTTTAAAGTGTGGTCTTTATTTCCAAAAAGTTTAGCATAATATATCAAAATTATTTATTACAGCACTATAATAAATTAAAAATCATGAAAAACAGTGAAAATCTTGAAATAAAGATCACACATCTTTCTGTAAACGTTTTGGACTGATCTTCCCTTAGGAATGTTTATCGCCTCTAATAAAAAAACAAATGATCCTACAAACTTTCTGAATCAAGCCAACAGAATAAAGTCCAAAACTTTTAGGTTTTTTTTATAAGTTGGAAATCATCAAATAACTTTTTTTTTTTTTTTTACTGGTTGAATTGAGGCTTTTGGCTACTTTTGTATCTGTGTATTTTATGTTTTATATTAAAAGTGCGTTTTGTTTGTGCAGAATAAACAATTTTTCTTTCTTTCTTTCTTTTCTTTTTCTCCCCGCTCTGGGCGGAGCGGGATGGTGTGTCAGACTCTTATTGACTAAAACCCACCCGTGTTCCTTCGATTGCCTGTACGTTGCCAGGGGCCATAGTAACCCTTTAGGACTTTCCCGCAACCCCGGCAGGTATCGGCCTTAGCGGACCCCGTCAGTTGTGCTAACATCTCTAAGAGGCGCGCGTGGGAAACAACGCGTCGTCGACCCGGGCCTGGTCCTTATCGGACGGCGATCTACCCATTGCTCTCCGTCCGCAAACCCGCGCCTATGGTGGCCGGAAATCTGCTCGCGATTCCCGACGCCCAGCGCGTCTCCTGCGGCGGCTGTGTAGGGCGCGAAATTTGCCTCTCCCTCACGCGCTCCGCCTCCTCCTTCGCGAGCATTACTGCTTCGCAGGAGGTGAAGGCACCCCATGCCCTCTCGCTCCGTACCATGGCCTGGACCACGGCCGGACGCGAGAGGTCACCGCCGTGGAGTGCCTCCACGAGCACACGGCGGGGCTCCGCCCAAGCCGGGCAGATCTCCACCGTATGCTCCACCGTGTCCTCCGAGCGATCCACACAATGTTGACACCCGGGCGTTTCCTCCCGCCTTATGTAAAACAGGAACCTCCCGAAATAACCGTGTCCGGTGAGGACCTGTATCAGCCACTCCTCAAAAAGGGGACTTATCGCCGCAATTGTGGCGTGCCCAGCACTGGGTTGCGACAATCACACTCTCCATGACGCCATGAGATCCCGCCGGAGCTCTGTCTGGTGTACCGTGATTTCTCACGGCAGCGGCGTTACGCACCGACGTTTCACCTCCTCGCGCCACTCCCAAATGTGCGCGAGTACTTTCGCTTCCAGATCCAATGGCTGCAATCCGGCAAAGAGGCTCGCCGCCACACCGGAGACCGTGCGGTATCCCCGGCCCATCCGGATGGCCATGACCCTTTGGGACGCGTTCAACCGGCGGGCTGGCCGCAACCTCAAAGAACGCGCCCACACCGGTGCCCCGTAAAGGGCCATGGACCGCACGACCCCCGCGAGCCTCCGGCGAGAGGCGTCTGGACCGCCTAGATTGGGCAGGAGCCGCTTCAAGGCAACCCCGGCCCGCTCCATTTGGGAGCCAAACGTCGGAAATGCTCCTCGAAGTTCCACCGGCTGTCGAGGACGAGTCCGTCCGGATATATCCAGAACCCGTCTAACTTTTTGGTCCTTTGATCCTGATTTTACGTACAGGACCAAAAAGTTTAAAAGTTTCTCCAACATGGGATAATACTCGCTATAAGTTCGATGTATGTTGATTATTATTCTAGCTTTTCCTACCTGACATTGTGTTAATTGACAAACCACTAATAGGAAGCGAACTTGATCTCGGAACTTGGTATCAAAACAATCGATAGTTATTGTTACCAAGTACCTAACTAGCTTCCTGTCAGAACTACATACAGAATGATTGATAATTCGATGCATTCTCTGAAAGTGGTTATACTAGAGCAACTAGCTCTGGTACAAATACCCCGATAACATGGGTTCGAAACTGATTCCCATATCCACAAATCGACCGAGGCATGCTTAATCTTTATCGATTGACCCGAAGTGGAGTTACTTAGCCACGAGCCCCCTTACCGTTGGGAAACAAATGATTTATTCCGAAGTAAACCTTTCTTGGGAGTAAAATTGTTTGAAGAGATGTTCCTGTTTAACTACAGTGAGAAAACGAGAAAGAATAATGGGACTACGAGTTTTTCTTGAGGATGTGATTCGTCAATGATGTGAAATTATAAACAAATCATCATTGTTGTAAGACCATTGATGTTTTCTCACATATATTCATTGTTAGGTACTACAGAAAACGTAAAGCAAAGGATTTTTGTATTGCTCACAAGAAGATACAAGTCTTTAAAGCTGCTTTTGCTTGATATCTTTTCAGTTTTTATGCAGAGGATACTAGCTTCTTTTTAGCAGGAAATGGCAACATGTACAGGGTGACGCGCAAGCTGTTACTATGGATTTAGTTCATGATTCTAAACCCCCTTCATTAAAATTTTTCGGTTATCGGTTCAATCAATCTGCCTAGCGTTTTCCCAACTACCGGCTTCCAGTCTAACCGGATGCAGCTGAATACCAGTATTTTGCATGGAGCGACTATCTATCTGACCTCCACAACCCAGTAACTGGTTAATACGATACCCCGTGGTAAGACTGTTGGTCAGACTTTCGGGTTTCCGACGACCCGTTACGACTGTACGCGAATGACAGCTGGGACCAACGGCAAAACGTGCTTTCCGAGGCACGGAGGAGTCTCGGATTAAAAAGATGGTCACCCATCCACGGACCAACCCCGGCAAGCGTCGCTTAACCTGATGGACCGACGATGGATTATAAAAAAAAAACTGGTGTTCAATACAAATTTTGACTGCGTTTTTTTTTTATAATTGACGAAAAATTTCAACGCAGGTGTAGTCCAGAATCATTGACTGAATCCATGGTAACAGGGCGCGCGTCGATTTCCCTGCCACCCTGTATATTCTCTAGTAATTGTATTGTAATCAAGTAACACAATTTCTATTTTGTTTTCTAACAACAGAAATAATTGTGGTGGAACTACTTTCTTATCTTTCCGCTAAATTGAAGTAATTCAATAACAAATCCTGTTGCTTGGTAGCGAACAAAACTTTAACTGGAGAATTCTTAACAGAACAATATATGCTACTACAGAAATATTTTTTCCTGAATTTACATAGCAGATGTAGGAAGACCCAGATTTTCTTAATAAAGAGCAGTGTCAGGTTGTATGTTGATTAAAATATTATTTATGACCGTAACAAATTGCCTTACAGAATTATAAATCATTACAATCAGCAATACAACTCCTTAAGTTAGCATATATGTATAAGGTGTATCTATTCATACACGAAATCTTTTAAGCGGTCATTGTACTCATCATTATGAACAACTTTCACTATGGGTTCATAATGATGAGTACCATGACTCCTTAAGAGATTTCCGGTATGAATAGATACACCTTATATAATCCTCAAATGTCATGATTTCATGAAATAGTCATTCAATAGGAATACATGAACTTAGGGAGTTGTATTGATACTCGTATTATCATCATCATTCTCCTACCCTTATCCCAATTTTATTTGTGGTCGGCGCAACATGTCCCTTTTTCCATACTTCTCTATTAGTCGTCATCTCAGAAGTCACTCCATTTCTGGCCATAATATATCATCTTTCACACAGTCCATCCATCGTTTCTTTGGTCTTCCCCTACTCTTATAGCCATCGACATTCATAGGTACTCAAAACTTTCTTCACGACATTTTCCTCATTCCTCCGCATCACATGCCCATACCATGACAACCGATTTCCGCACAACTTTTCGGTCACCGGTGACACTTTCAAACTTCCTCTTATGTACTCATTCTTACTCTATCCATTCGTGTAACACCACACATCCCTCTTAGCATTCTCATCTCAGCTGCATGCAATTGCCTTTCATTCATCCCTTTTGTGGCCCAATGATTATATTTTCATATTTCAGCAAACAACCTGATTGCAAAAAACGTAAGAAAATTTGAATTTTGCTACCCTGACGCTTTCTCCTTAAACCCGTTTCCAGTCAAAATGTGTGGTCCTTTGGTACGCTGACCTCCTTTGGTTGAATGTGACAGCGACACTATGTTTTAATATCTAAAGATTTTCCTTATCAATTTCGAATTATTGATGTTAATGGAATGATAATACATATTATTGATAGAGTGGAGTTTTATATTCAGGTCAATGGTTCTAATACTGATATCCGAAAAATGGTCTTTTGAGTCGAATGACATGGTTTGCACATACTTAAATGGAAAACTTGTGCTACCGATTCAACTTCTTTATTTGTTTAGTTTTATACAAAACAGGAGACCAGTAGTGACCTAGTGGTAATTTTAACGGCCCCAACTTACGAGTTGTAGATCGTAGGTTCGAACCCAGGCAGGCGCTTTCATCATCATCATCATCAGCCTATTAATGTTCCCGCTGCTAGGACACAGGCCTGCTCTCTGTGAGAGGGAGTGGGCTGTAATCTACCACGCGGGCCCAGTGCGGGTTGGTAGATGTCACATGTCTTCGAGTTTTTTGGTTCTAAGACATGCCGGTTTCCTCACGATGTTTTCCTTCACCGTTTTGAGAGCAGTGGTGATGAAATTATTTACACAAAGTAAAGCGCCTGCTTGGGTTCGAACCAACGACCTACAACTCGTAAGTCGGGGCCGTTACCACTGGGCCACCACTGCTCAGCTGCACTGCTCAGCTGCACTGCTCAGCTGGCAGGCGCTTTACTTTGTGTGAATAATTTCATCACCACTGCCCTGAAAACGGTGAAGGAAAACATTGTAAGGAAACCGGCATGTCTTAGAACCAAAAAATTCGCAGACATGTGACATCTACCAACTTGTTCCCGCACTGAGCCCGTGTGGTAGATTACGGCCCACTCCCTCTCACAGAGAGGAGGCCTGTGTCCCAGCAGTGGGAACTGCCTAGCATGAGATCTGAGTTCAAGTTCCAGGGTCAAGGGTTATTGGGTTTTTCCTTCAGGAATTTCTCAGTAACAGCCCGGAGTCTAGATTTGTGCCCGGTTGATGGCAATAGGCTCGCCCCTATTACATGGGACTTATACATTACTGGCGAAATGTGGGTGTACTATAGGTACACTTCCGCCTAACCTTTAACAGGCACGATGGCGTGAACCCAAGCTAAGCAAAGCGATTGCGCCATGATGTAATTAATATGTAACCAATACCTTCGTCCAAAGAAATAGTTTTATGACAGCTGCGCGCACAGACTGATGTCTGCGGCGCTTGAGTCGCTGACGGAACGAAATGTTGCCATTTTATATTGTATTTATACTTTTTGGACTAAGTACCTATTATATTTTATTTTTGATTTCATAATATGTTATTTCACTATATTCTGCACCGGTTGACGCCATCACGTCAACGCCGGCTGTCGTTGAAAACCAGCGCTGGGGCTCTGTCTCGCATAGGGTCGCAGCATTATGCTGAGCGATGGCCGTTTTGCATGGATGTGACGCATATTTTCCCCCAATTTGTTATTTTTCGTATTCTTTTTTTTTCTTTCCTTGCGTCATGTTTACCGCAAATAAACGTATTTTCTTTCTTTCTTTTCTTTCAAAGCAAAACTAAAAACACAACTACCCAGCAAGTATATACTATTTACATACTGCTACATTAACCAAGTTTTTTCTCCATTCTTTTCCCAGAATAGCAGTAAACATACAACACATTGGGTCATGGTGAGTCAAACAAATTATATTTATAGTGAATCGATTGATACGGTCGGAATACGTGAAATTTGACGCAATAAGGATTTACCGGCTAATCCGGAATCCGGAATTTTAACCTGGCAAGGCGCAGCGCGACACGTATGTCACTGCCAAACAAATATCAACGTTGCGTGCCCAAAAATAAAGTTGAGAATAAATAACCTGAGACACGCGAATCTTCCCACTTAGTCGCGCTCTCGAGCTAATGGAAGTTTATTTATTTTCAACTTTATATCAACTAGTGCAAGATCGATATTTGTTTGGCAGTGAATAATACGCTGCACTGCGCCTCGTGAGATGTGCGCTGGCCTTAACTATCTTGCAATATGAGTACAAAGAGCGATTCATAAAGTTCTTTAGGTCGTAGGCGTTTAGAGCAGTTTACGTGAACTTCCAAACTGTTGGTAGACCCTTCCCGTAGCCCAAGGGCTGGCTTTCACCTTGGCCAGAGGCTAAGCATTGCCATACAACGTGGCAATGCCGCCAGTCTCTTGTAAACATTACCAGTCGACAGCGATGCGGAGGGATTTTTCATCGTCATTTTTTTGTTTGTTAATAATTGAAGTTAGGTTAGGTTATTGTTTTTTTTATTTATTAGGTAAAAGTTATTTATATTTCATTTTAATACTGAAGAAACCTACAACTTACAACTTACCCGTTAAAAAATACCAATTATAATTATTGTCTGGTAAACTTATTTTTAAAAGGGATTAAAAACATCAGGTGAAATCGATTCAACCTTTTCTTTATTACTGAAATAATCAATTTGCTTTAACTTTCAAAAACAAAAACCCGTTTAAATTAATCAAAAAATCAATCTTAGTTTATGAAGCGTTTCTTTCTTAGGAATCACTACTTTATCGATTTTTATTACTGAAAATATTGAGTTCTCAGCAGTAGGGAAAACCCCAATTATTTTACGCATACTTACGTAAAGCGTATGATAAGAAAACTCAAAGTATATTTATTTATTACAGTCAAAGTCAAAGTCAAAGTCAAAGTTATTTATTTGCTTTAAATGCGGTTATATAAAGGTGTTATACGAGTATTCTTGAACGATGACACATTTCGCCATATTTTGGCATGCAAATATTAATAGGAAGGCACATTCAATTAAGTAATTATCTTTACATATTATAGTTGAAAATATTGACTAAACATAGATTATTTAAATCAATCTTCAATTTACATAACATACCTAATGATATAAACTTAAGGCACAACATTGTACAACATACAGCATGGAAGACTTAGGCTAAGAACTCACGGAGCGATTTTCACCCGCGCCCGCCACTCGTACGAACACGAAGTACATGGAAATTTAGATATTAATTTTCACGACGCGGTTTATGACCGCGGCTTGCGCCATTGTTTTGCACCCGCCGCCGCGGCGGGCGCGGCTGAAAACCGCTCCGTGAGTTCTCAGCCTTACAGCTAAAAAGAACAGCAAAAAAAGGAAACAATAGTCGACAGAAAGCCAATTAATCTTCGCGTTTAGACTTTTATTCGAATTTATGTTGTGAACATACAAGTAGTATTACTATAAACTTATTACTATAAACTATGTTTACTTAATACTTAAAACTATTAAAATAACCACTTGTCTCTGCAAATATCGCATTAGTTAAAAGTATGTATAGCTTATTTAATTCGACCCAGTCTTGTATAGACTTTATTCTTCATCAACTGCCTAGCCTTGCCTCAACTATGTTGGAATCGGCTTCCAGTGTAACCGGATGCAGCTGAACACCAGAATTTTACATGGAGCGACTGCCTATCTGACCTCCACAACACACTAACTGGGTAATACGATACCCCTTGGTAAGACTGGGTGTCAGACTTTCGGGCTTCTGACGATCCGTAATAACTGTCAAAGATCCACGTATGATAGCAGGGACCAACGGTTTAACGTGCTTTCCGAGGCAGGGAGGAGTCTCGGTATGTAAAGATGGTCACCCTTTCACGAACCAACCCCGGCAAGCGTAGCTACCAGCTAACCTGATGGATCGACCCGTGCGGCTGTTATTACTTAGCCACGAGCTCCTCATAGATAGACTATAATAAAATTATTATACTATACAGGGTCAAATAAAATTAGCTAGCGAAACTCCGGAAACGAGATGGGTAACTAAACATGTTAAATAAAATAAAACATGAATTAATTTAATTATGTACTTCTTTTTTGGGGTCTCCAACCTTTATAATATTAGTGTACATCAATCTAATATTCATTCATATTCTTCATTCTCTAATTCCAGTCCCCTAGAAGACCTAATCGAAAGAGAACTGAAAGCTGCCTACAAATCCGGTGAGATGCCCGATAATCTAGAACCATCGATAACGTTGGAGAAAATAAAGATCAAGTTGAGAGAGAGTGATATCTTCAACTGGGAGGACCCCACTCTTAGTGACAGAGAGAAGAAAGAGATGAGCAAGTTGTTCGATGCTGTTGAGATTATGGTAAGTGTAGCGGCACACCTGCGGAACGTTCGGCGCGGAACGTTCCATCGCGTCATGTGACGCTTGCTCTTGAACCGACGTAACGTTCGGCTGATGTGTCATAGGTAACTTGAAAAACATTAGGAGCGTATTCAACCGAACGTTCGGCGCGGAAGGTCCGCGCCGAACGTTCGGCAGGTGTGGCGCGACCCTAAGAGATTGTATAACGCAAGTGAATAGACATATTGTAGCGTATGGCCCGACGGCCTTATAAAGCAATTTCCTTATATTGGGGTCGGCCTCCAGTCTAACAGGATGCAGCTGAATACCAGTATTTTACATGAAGCGACTGCCTATCTGGGGCCGTACTATCACCTGTAAAAGCTATCATTGTTCCATTGAGCTCCATATCTCTCTGACACTGGAACAATTATGGCTTTAACAAGTCATAGTACTGACCCTGGCCTCCACAACCCATTTACTTGGTAACACGATACCCTTTGGTGAAGCTCCACCGGCAAGAAAACTCAAAAAAAATTACAAAAAAAATAATAACTCGAAAACTAAAAAAAATCGCGGAACATACGAATAACCCTTTTTTATTTTTTTATTTTTTGGGTGGGAAATCATTAAATGACTTCTCTCGCTCTGGGCGGAGCGGAAGGGCGTGTCAGACTCTTACTGACTAAAACCCACGCGTGTTCCTTCCCTTGCCTAGACGGGGGCCACGGTTTCCCCTTAGGACTATCCGCAACCCCGGTGGTAGGCATCGGCCCTGACAGAATCAATTTTTTTTATATGACGTGTATTTTTGGTCCACCCTGTATATGATAAAGCAAAAAATACGTGTCTACTATTTTTTTTTTTCTGACTGATGGACTATAAAGGGTAGCAGGGACATCGACGCGAAAACTGATACCATGGATTCAGTACATGATTCTGAACACCCTTGCGTTGAAACTTTACGTCGGTTATTTTTTTTTAAATCTGCTATTTTATAGAAAAGTGCAATAGGTACCTACGCGGTCAAAATTTATGAAAAATCCGTGTTTTTTTTTAAATAACCGATGAAAAATATTTACTCAGGGGGATTCAGAACCATGTACCATGGTATCAGTTTTTAACCCGTCTTGATACGCCTTTCACAGCACCAATAGATGGATATCGTTAGCGGGAACTAAACGAAACTTACAATCTTAAATTTCTTATCGATACGAAATAACTTAACGCTAAACGAAATCTAACGAAGTTAACCGAACGTTACGCAAATGTTTAGGTAAACATTATAGTTGTTACCTTTAAAAGGTAACAAAGGCTTTGAGTTATTATGATCTCTTCTTCTTCGTCGTTCCCTCAATGCTGAGGATCGCGACCACATACGACGCGTCTCCAAGCTATGCGGTCTTCTGCAATGTGGACCGCGTGGTAAATGCTGCCTCCAACAGCTTTCTTGACCGCGTCTGACCATCTCACCGGTGCTCTGCCTTGAGCGCGTTTTCCTTCCACCCGGTCTAGTAACATAAGCCTTTCCAGACCATGTTTAGGTGAACGCATAATGTGTCCGAAAAAGCTGAGGGCACGCTCCTGGCATATTGTAGATAGCCGCTTGGTGATGTTGAGTTCCTCCAGTATGGATTCATTCGTTCAGTTATTATGATACTTAGCTAATAAAGATTAGCTGTCTCGTTGGTCGCAAGCGCTACTACTGAGCATGAGGTGCTGGCATCGATTCCCAGGTGGGACAAAGTGTAATTGGGTTTTTCTATCAGGATTTTCTCAGTAGCAGCCCGGAGTCTGGCTTTGTGCCCGGTTGGTGGCAATAGGCTCGATTAAATGGGACCTAACTGGCAAAATGTAGGTGTACTATAGTTACACCTCTGCCTAACCCTTCGGGGAATACAGGCGTGATGTTATGTGATGAGCAGACTGAATGTCTGTAGCAGAAAACTGTGCAGTTGTCATAACTGCACAGTTTTCTGCTACAGACATTCAGTTTTAACTGCTGAGTTTTATCTAATGATTATGTGATTAGTTTTCAGTTCAACTATACAGTTAGCAGTTTTTTCTACACACGTTACGATTTAACTGAATTGTCAAACTGAACAGTTAAAACTGTCAATTATAACTGCACGTGTGTTCAAAAGTAATTTTTTTGTATAAAGAACTTTATGGTTGTCGGAATAAAGTTCAAAATACAACAACTGGTTCGAAATTGGGCTTGAACTGAAATTCTAACTCGTTTCGTAATGAGACGACAAAATAATACACTACTTAGATCATTTTGAAGCTTTTTCGCTAGCCAAACTTCTACAAATCTTATGATATAAACCATTGTTACTAATATGTTTAAACGTATAATACATATAAACATTACAGGTAAGTTCCCGCAACCGCCAGCCGTCTTCGGTTCAGAACATGTTCTCATCCTTGCGTCTGGTCGAGAGAGTGGTCAAGAAACAACTGAAGGAGGGACAGATATCTGAGGTGCTCGCTAGCAAGTTCAACTGGGATAAATTGTGAGTTCTTTGACAGATTCTTTACAATTTTAGTGGCTGTGGTGACTGGTTTTTGTAGTGCTGTTAGCTTATCTAAAAACCGTAATATCTGGGCCAGTTTCTACGAGAATGGAGAGAAGAGAACTTGTAAAGAACCAAGAGCACAGATGAATTCAGATAAGACACTCCGCATTTTGGGTATGAAGCTAGTAGGTACGCGGCGGTCTCGACTTCTCGAATGCAGTGGGCGAAACGTAGTCAGAAGACATAAGGGTTACGCGATAGAGAGAGAGAGGCAACTTCTAGGTGAATATAACTGTAGGTAAATAACGCTGCGCGACCTGAATTGCACTTTATTGTGTCGTCGCAAGAGTCGCTTTTTAATAATTAAAAAAAATTGCGGAGTGTCCCGTCTGTACCAACAGGCTATACATAATATATTGCATTAAAGCTAAGCGAAAAGAAATTAAAATAACACAACCCATTGGTTTTTCGACACATCTCTTCGCAATGGTTGGTCTTTAATGGGTTTGCTAATTATAAAATTTTGTTTTGCGTGAGTAAAGTTTTGAGTATGAATGTCGATGGCTATATGAGTAGGGGAAGACCAAAGAAACGATGGATGGACTGTGTGAAAGATGATATGGCTAGAAAGAGGGTGACTACCGAGATGACGACTAATAGAGAAGTATGGAAGAAAGGGACATGTTGCGCTGACCACAAATAAATTGGGATAAGGGCAGGAGAATGATGATTTATAATATCACCGATGAATTCTCACGAAACTCTTTGTTCCCAGATCAAAGCGACAACGGCGGGATGAATCACTATTCACATTGGACAAAACTACCAACATGAGAAATTTTCATTTGAACTAATATTTCAATATTTATAGGGTTAAACTTAAGCTATAACGTTACAAGAGTCTTTTGGCGCGTGGCGAAAATCGGAACTAACGCCGCCATCTTGTTTTTTTAATACATTTCAAGTGACATTTCACAAAATACTTGCACAAACGTTCACCAACAGCGCCTCCTATCAACGTCAGTCAAGCGCCAAAAGATCCTTGGAGCAGTGTAAGTAGTGCTAGACATTAAGAAATATTTCGGGCTTCCGAAAGTCAGCCGATACGCCATCTTGGTTGGCAGTTTGTAATTATTTATTAGTTAAGATATTTTTATTTTTAATATTTAATTCAACATTTTATTTCGCATAATTAAAAAAAAACTGTTATTGATACAATATTATTTATTTATTGAAAATTAGAAATGCTGACTTGTGGTCCCTTCCTATAAATATTTGAAAAATTCACTTTTATTCAAACAAGTGAATTTTTCAAATATTTAGTCGGGAGGGAAAATTGTTAAATAATATAAAATGTGAATTTGCAACAGGCTTAAAATACTCGTGCAGTATTTTATTATTTGAAACCACTCTGGTCAGCTGGGCAATAAGTCACGGAATTGCGTCATTTAAGATCATAGAGGACTTTTTCTTTGTTGTGGTGCTGATAGACTTGAGCATTCACTTGTAACAGACCATCGAGCTTTCCCGTTTTAAGATTTGTCGAACTGAACGACGAACATAGCCAAGCATAGAGCCAAACATTGCTACGAACATTTTATAGCCATGCGATTGCAGCGAACGCTCTAGTCAATGCTCGTCAAAAAGATATTCATCTCGAAGATGGAAACAGAACAATGACAGAATGACTCGGCTCGGCAAAAAAGCTCGAAGAAAATTTAATGTCCTCTCGCTAGAACACTCGCTAGAATGGTCGCTAAAACGCTCCCGTGAATTTTTCTGTAATGTAACATTCGTTACTTGTTCCTTACTTGTTATTCTAAAATAATGAAAAAAAAAAATTAAGTTACAAAATAACATAACGAGCTTTTAATCAGTCTGAACTGAGTACAGGTTGTTTTATTGTGTAGTAAAGGAAAATGGTAAAAAGAATCATGCATTACTTCTTTGGAGAACAATAAAAACGCATTTGTATTTTTATTCAAAATCTAATGTTTGTTTCTACCATTATGCTCCACTTCTTGTAATTTCGGAATTGACACATCTCAAAAAACACCTGTATAATCTGATATAACTCAGCTCAGACTGAGTTTTCAACTTTAAGGCGGTACCACAGATTACTACAGATGGGACACTCGCAAAATCATTTAAATAAAAAGTGAATCTTGCTCCGACACAATAAAGTGCAATTCAGGTCGCACAGTGCTATTCACCTAGAAGTTGCCTCTCTTTCTATCGCGTGACTCTTGGATCTTCTGACTACGTTACACTGACTGAATTGTCCCAACAAGACGGGCCCGCCGCGTACTTGTAGCTTCATACCTGAACTGCGGAGTGTCTCATCTATATTTATATGTGGCGATACTAAAATCGTTTGTTATGGTATTTCTACTTATGTTATAAAGATTCGTAAAACATAACATAATATCATGCCAGTTTTCTCCAAAGGGTTAGAGAGAGGGCAGAGATTCGCCAAAAACAAAAAAAAGGCAAACTACCTTTGGTTTTCTGATCGAACTGTCCAAATAATGCCAATAGATGCTTAAAAATTTAGTCGTAAATGTCACCAAAGAATTATTGACCATTTTTTTTAAATTGTGTATGTAAAATGGCGGTTATACGACCAATTGGTGCAAATTGGTAACATACATTTTATTTTTTGACTGATGTATTATTTATTTACATAATAAATAAAGTGGAATAAAAATAAGGGGCGACTTTTATTTAAATGTCTTCGGCACCTTTAAACTCGTTTTCGTCGTGAGGTCAATCTTCGTCGACATTTTATGTCAAATGTCGTCGAACAACTTCTTGTCTTCTTATTTCAACCTTTTTTTCGGAACTGGCGATATAAAGATGATTACAATAATGTTAAAGACTAACCTTCTCTTGTTGAGGATGTTCGGCGTTATGTTGCTGTTGTTGTTGCTGTTGCGCGCGCGACGCTGCTAATGTTGCGAGCTCCGACATGTTCACGTACAGGGCTTGTGGCATTTCTGTGGGGAAATAATATCAGAGAAATAATATTGTGTCCAAACATTGGCCTGTGTGTCCTACAAACACGCGGTGTTTACAGGACACATTTCTGCCGCGCTCTTGTTAGGGCCATACCGACGAATGTTTGCGCGGCAGTACGAGCGGCACATCCGAGACACGCCGCGCATTTCAGTTGGCAATACCAATCTGCCTAGCCTTTAATACGTCCAGACACAATAAGTGACGAATGTTTCCTAAAAATGCTTGTGCGCGGAAGATTGACAGAAGCGTTCACGCGCGGCAGCCGCGCATGATTGCTGCTCAATGTTTGGACACACCTTAACATACACAGTGCAAATTCACTGTCAGAAGTGAGTGTACCTATAAGTTGATTAATATATTTGCTGCTTTGTTTGATAAAGATATATTTATTGCATAACTGTGTACATCAGTTATTATTTTAAACGTAAAATTTTGTAGGTTCAACAGTCTACCCATGTCGGATATGCAATAGTATAAACAAGGCAAATTAATTAAAAATTAAAAATTACAAATAAATTACATAGGTAGGAAACATTATTTTTTCTCAAAAACTCATGCAGATTATAAAATATATTATCAATGAATAGTTTTTTTCAATTTTGTTCTGAACATATTTCCATTTAATTGCTCAAAAGCTTGCGGTAACTGATTGTATACACAAATAGCAGTTACATAGGTACTTTTATAATAAATCATATTATTAATAACAGGTAAATTAATGTCATATTTATATTGTTTGCGAATGTTTCTCTTAGAATCAGATTTGAAATTAAAATATTGTAACTTATTTTTAACGAATAAACATAATTCAAGTAAATATATAAAATATTTGGCATTTATAATTTCTCAAGCGAGCAAATATGTAGGTCAAATTTGTTACTAGTCCGCGTGCGACTGCTACTCGTAGTAGGCGAGGCTGAAGTACCGCGCCCTCCCTTGTATCACCATACAAGGGAGGGCGCGGTTGACATGATTGGCCTCTGAACTCGTTTGAAGATACTGATAGACTTGAGCTTTCACTTGTAACAGAACATCGAGCATTCGCCGTTTTTAAATTTGTCGAACTGAACAACGAACAGAGCCAAGCATAGAGCCAAACATCGTTACGAACATTTTCACGATCATTCTAGCGAACGCTCTTGTCAATGCTCGTCAAAAAAATATTCTTCACGAAGATGGAAACGGAACAATGACAGAATGGCTCGGCTCGGCAAAAAGCTCGAAGCAAATTTACTGTCCTTTCACTAGAACGGTCCCGGTGATTTTTCTGTTAATGTAACATTCGCTAGAATGCTCATTACAAGTGAATGCTCAAGTTTTTCAGCACCTTTAGGACTTTTCTTCAAGGTTTTATAGTCACCTTTAGTAAGATGCGGCGGTAAAGACGAAGGTTTGCTCGGCTTGAACTCCTGCTGGCAAGTGTTCGCGTTGCCCGACTTGTTGGGTACTGCCGGGCGCTCGAGAGATGAACATCTCTGTGGAATACAAATAAATTCATCAGTTGATTTACATCAAAGTTTCATTTCTTAATACTATAGGAGAACGAACCACTAAGATATACAGGGTTATTAGTAATATGTCGGCAACTAATTCAAGGGATTAAAGGGCAAATACTCAAATGCGACGCCATTTTAAGTCGTCGTTAAGTCTCATGCTGTCCCTGTCATCTTAATGTGTATTGTAGCAACAGAAATAGTTTTAAGACCGTCTTAATGTTCAGTGTAATTTGAGTATTTGGAGGTTAGGAGAGCAAATTACCCCTTATGACCCTCATGCAAAAAAAACAACCATTTACGAGTAAAATTTACATTTTAATGTTTAAATAGTTTATTTTAAAATCCAGGAATCAACCTCGTAGAGTAGTTTAACTTTCGATCGACCGGTGCGGCTGTTCTATGTTCTAATCTGGGTGACGTCCGTGTATTCAGAGAGCACGTGCGCGACGGTCTCCTCAGCCTCCATGCACGCTCTGCACAGAGGACTGTCCGTTATGCCTATTGTGTGGCAGTGTTTGTTGAGCGAGCAGTGTTCCGTGATGGTCCCCGTCACCAGGCGCAGGCCGTTCCTGTCCAGGCGTAGTAAACGTCTGGTTAGTCCGCTATCCAAGGATGGCATAGCTTCCTTGGACTGCCTGCAGCCCGGTGTCGAGGTCCACCAGATCTCCGCTTGTGTGTGGGTGAATTCCTGTAGCTGCATATTTGGTTGAAGGGGATGGCTACAATAGGCCCCGTGCGGCTGTCATTATTTATCCAGTGGCCCCTCTAGGTACTAGGTAAGATTAGTACAACTCACCGTGGGCAGCGGCGAGCGCGCGTATATCTGCGGGTCGCGCGGCGCGTCGTGCTCGGCGGGCGAGGTACTATGTAAGGGTAGCATACAACTCACCGTGGGCAGCGGCGGGCGCGCGTATATCTGCGCGTCGCGCGGCGCGTCGTGCTCGGCGGGCGAGGTACTATGTAAGGGTAGCATACAACTCACCGTGGGCAGCGGCGGGCGCGCGTATATCTGCGCGTCGCGCGGCGCGTCGTGCTCGGCGGGCGAGGTACTATGTAAGGGTAGCATACAACTCACCGTGGGCAGCGGCGGGCGCGCGTATATCTGCGCGTCGCGCGGCGCGTCGTGCTCGGCGGGCGAGGTACTATGTAAGGGTAGCATACAACTCACCGTGGGCAGCGGCGGGCGCGCGTATATCTGCGCGTCGCGCGGCGCGTCGTGCTCGGCGGGCGAGGTACTATGTAAGGGTAGCATACAACTCACCGTGGGCAGCGGCGGGCGCGCGTATATCTGCGCGTCGCGCGGCGCGTCGTGCTCGGCGGGCGAGGTACTATGTAAGGGTAGCATACAACTCACCGTGGGCAGCGGCGGGCGCGCGTATATCTGCGCGTCGTGCTCGGCGGGCGAGGTACTATGTAAGGGTAGCATACAACTCACCGTGGGCAGCGGCGGGCGCGCGTATATCTGCGCGTCGCGCGGCGCGTCGTGCTCGGCGGGCGAGGTACTATGTAAGGGTAGCATACAACTCACCGTGGGCAGCGGCGGGCGCGCGTATATCTGCGCGTCGCGCGGCGCGTCGTGCTCGGCGGGCGAGGTACTATGTAAGGGTAGCATACAACTCACCGTGGGCAGCGGCGGGCGCGCGTATATCTGCGCGTCGCGCGGCGCGTCGTGCTCGGCGGGCGAGGTACTATGTAAGGGTAGCATACAACTCACCGTGGGCAGCGGCGGGCGCGCGTATATCTGCGCGTCGCGCGGCGCGTCGTGCTCGGCGGGCGAGGTACTATGTAAGGGTAGCATACAACTCACCGTGGGCAGCGGCGGGCGCGCGTATATCTGCGCGTCGCGCGGCGCGTCGTGCTCGGCGGGCGAGGTACTATGTAAGGGTAGCATACAACTCACCGTGGGCAGCGGCGGGCGCGCGTATATCTGCGCGTCGCGCGGCGCGTCGTGCTCGGCGGGCGAGGTACTATGTAAGGGTAGCATACAACTCACCGTGGGCAGCGGCGGGCGCGCGTATATCTGCGCGTCGCGCGGCGCGTCGTGCTCGGCGGGCGAGGTACTATGTAAGGGTAGCATACAACTCACCGTGGGCAGCGGCGGGCGCGCGTATATCTGCGCGTCGCGCGGCGCGTCGTGCTCGGCGGGCGAGGTACTATGTAAGGGTAGCATACAACTCACCGTGGGCAGCGGCGGGCGCGCGTATATCTGCGCGTCGCGCGGCGCGTCGTGCTCGGCGGGCGAGGTACTATGTAAGGGTAGCATACAACTCACCGTGGGCAGCGGCGGGCGCGCGTATATCTGCGCGTCGCGCGGCGCGTCGTGCTCGGCGGGCGAGGTACTATGTAAGGGTAGCATACAACTCACCGTGGGCAGCGGCGGGCGCGCGTATATCTGCGCGTCGCGCGGCGCGTCGTGCTCGGCGGGCGAGGTACTATGTAAGGGTAGCATACAACTCACCGTGGGCAGCGGCGGGCGCGCGTATATCTGCGCGTCGCGCGGCGCGTCGTGCTCGGCGGGCGAGGTACTATGTAAGGGTAGCATACAACTCACCGTGGGCAGCGGCGGGCGCGCGTATATCTGCGCGTCGCGCGGCGCGTCGTGCTCGGCGGGCGAGGTACTATGTAAGGGTAGCATACAACTCACCGTGGGCAGCGGCGGGCGCGCGTATATCTGCGCGTCGCGCGGCGCGTCGTGCTCGGCGGGCGAGGTACTATGTAAGGGTAGCATACAACTCACCGTGGGCAGCGGCGGGCGCGCGTATATCTGCGCGTCGCGCGGCGCGTCGTGCTCGGCGGGCGAGGTACTATGTAAGGGTAGCATACAACTCACCGTGGGCAGCGGCGGGCGCGCGTATATCTGCGCGTCGCGCGGCGCGTCGTGCTCGGCGGGCGAGGTACTATGTAAGGGTAGCATACAACTCACCGTGGGCAGCGGCGGGCGCGCGTATATCTGCGCGTCGCGCGGCGCGTCGTGCTCGGCGGGCGAGGTACTATGTAAGGGTAGCATACAACTCACCGTGGGCAGCGGCGGGCGCGCGTATATCTGCGCGTCGCGCGGCGCGTCGTGCTCGGCGGGCGAGAACGTGTGCACGCTGAGCGCCGGCCGCGGGTGGCCGCGCTCGTACGCTGAGGACGAATAGCTCTATGTATTCAATAAAATACTACAAAATAAAAGTAAACCTACGCCACTACCACAGCTACAACTGAAACTATTGTGTACCACAGGTACACCTCTGCTTAACCCTTTGCGGATTAGAGGTGTAATATGTGTATGTAGTTATTTTAAGGATGCATCCGACACCGATGCCGATATATCGGCGATACTCGAAGTTTGCCGATATATCGGCATCGGCGATATTTTTATGGCCGATTCAACGATACTTTTCAAACTTCGCGCTTTAAAAATGTAATGTAAACGCGCGTGTTGTCTCGTCTATTTCGTTGCAAACGAGGCATGAACTAACTATGCTCGGGGAAACCCCGCGCTTTATTCAGTGTCTTGTTTCGCCCGCCCACTTTGACCTCGCACTCGCTTAACTATCCCATTTCGCTAGGTTGACTGTTGTCGTGCGTTTAATCTCAACCTGTCTATAGTTTTAAACGGTTTTATTTAGTTCGTCCTGTTTTGTTCTTTTTTATATTAATTCAAAAAATAACCTGACTTGTGTTTTATTTCTTTTACCTACATTTTTTAATTCAATAAGCGTATCGGTATCGGTATCGCCGATATTTTTATAAGAGCATCGGTATCAGTATCGTATCGGCAAAAAGGCGTCGAGGCATCCCTAGTTATAATATGTGTGGGAAATACGTTACTGAGTTGACTAATCGGGACGCCAGCGTTCGACAGAGTCCACAACATAACGCTCGGACCGGCCGCCGGCCGGGGCTCAGCAGAGCACACTTCACGGGTGGCGGTCAAGAGAGAAGACGTTTAGAAACTGTCGCGCGGTTTCGAATAGTTGTGTCGTGTGTGTACCAGTGTAAGTAATATGATCGTAATTTATCATGTGATCTGAACTGCAAACGGTTTTTCTATTGCGTAATAATCAACACTATAGTAGTTAAAATATGGCTTATAATAACAAAAGACACATTGTCCGTTCCGTGTAGACACACCTTCCTCCATTTTATGGATATTATTATTTTTATTCATATTCCTTTCTATTAGGACAACCGGTCAGGCTTACCGGCTTACCAGCCCATCCTGTCGAAATGAATTACCAGAAAAAAAGCTATAGTCGACACGGCAGGAAAGAAACAATGGTTTTGCAGCGACATCTGATGAAGTACCACGTAATCAGAACTCACTTTGTAGATGGAATGTAGAATGAAATGTGGAATGCATGGTGTGTGTGAATGTTCTCTCTCATGTTACAAAATATGCGTAACGTGACGGTCCTTGAAATTTTCTTTCAAAATTCTCGTCCAATTATCGAATAGACGACTAAGAAGAAAAAAAACCTACTAATTGACAGTATGGTTCAGCCTTTTACTTAAAGTTCATATCAAATTTGTGGTATTTAAATGTATCATACCTGCAGAAATAGTGTGAGGTCTGCCACCCATGATGGCGGAAGCTGCCCTCTCGAATTGTGCTGTGTCCTTTAGATCTGGCCAAGTTGCCGATGCTGTGAAATTACAAAGAAAATTATAAACAACAATAACCAAACGCACAAAATGTTCTGTCAACAGGTTCATTGTGCGTTTAGCTAAAGCGCAGAACACAGAAGGTCGGCTCCATACAACGAGCGACAACAGGCGCACGTACACTTAGATCTGTACGTACCAGGGCAACACATCAAGCTATACAATTCCAGTTTATGCTGATCTCGCATTGTATAGGATTTCCGTACAATGCGATGTCAGCTTAAACTGGAAATGTATAGTTTGATGTGTAGCTGTGGGTACGACGATCTCAAATAAATGAAGTATGCCTATGTGACTGTGGCGGCATCTACATCACCACATGCGAACTTCGCATCACACTGATGTAACGCAAACTCCTGCATCGCGCAAGGTAGAGCTTACCGCGCGACCAGCATATATACAACGTCCCGACATCAATCGTCGGGCAGTAGCCCACCAGACGCAACACCCCGTCTGGTCAGAGGGTCCTACCTTGTCAATGGAGGATGAGTGAACTTTACACCCTGTTCCTCATAAGTACCTCTAATTATGTCCATCTATCTGACTCGCACTGTCGTCGTTTTTGTACTTTTTTTTTAGTTATTATTTACGAACTACCTCACAATGTTTTATAAGCTATGTTTTAACCATAAATAATGCTATTTCATTAGTATTAAAATTGCTTAAAAGTGTTTCTACATTCGAACAACCCTATTGAGGATTTCGTGATGTTTCTGTTTCTGCTGTCTTATTTTGTTGTGTTCCTTAATTAATAAAAATAAAATACTGTTTTTTTCTGTAAGTATTCTATAGCCAAGCAGTCAAACTTGTGTTTTCTGTAAGATACCTAGGAGCCTACAGTCTACAGTGCGTTCATTGTAACTTGACCCGTGACGTGACTGGTAGCACTGAATTTGACAGTCTTAGTTTTAATACTAATAGAGTTCAAAATGGCGGCTGACCGAGCAGTACTACCAATCACATGACTGCAAAATTCAGTGCTACCAATCGCGTCACGGGTCAAGCTATAATGAACGCACTGTAGAGTGAATAGGTGACTTCTAGGAACTCGATGTGCCATAATAAGCTTTACGTGGTGTGTTTAAGGCGAAAGCGTCAGGATAGCCCGCGAAATTTTAATTTTCTTACGTTTTTTGCAATTTACAGGTCAGCGCAGGTTGTATCTTGATTAATATATGATTTGCGATCGTATCAAATGTTTATTTATAGAATTATTATAATCATAAAAATCATCAAAACAATTTAATCCTATTGAATGACTATTTCATGAAATCATGACATTTGAGACCAACTCCTACTTAAGAAGTTGTACTCGTATTGCTGATTCTAATGATTATAAATCTGTAAAGCCTTAGTTGTTACGGTCACAAATCATATTTTAATCAAGATACAACCTGACACTGACATGCAAATTGCAAAAAACGTAAGAAAAATTGAATTTCGCGGGCTACCTTGGCGCATCCCCCTCAAGATGCTCACCTGCATTGCTGATGACGTCATGCACGTCGTCCGACGTGTCGTCTTCGATATGACTCTTCGCCTGAGTTATACATTCGCTGCTAACGCTCTGATTGTCGGAACCCTGGAATATTATCGATTAAAGCATTTTAATAATGATCAAACACTGGAAAGTGAACAAATATAGGTACGATTTTTGCCGTGTCGCATTTTTAGACACTCTCTAGAAGAACAAAATAATTAGGAAGATTATTTTATAGAAATAATTAACATAACATAACATGACAACTCCATTCCCCGTAGGGTTGGGCAGAGGTGTACCTCTAGTACACCCACATTTCGCCAGTTATGATTGAGTCCCAAGTAATAGGGGGCGGGCCTATTGCCGGCAACCGGGCACAAATCCAGACTCCGGGCTACTGAGAAATTCCCGACCCGGGAATCGAACCCAGGACCTCAAGGCTAGCAGTAGCTTTTAAAAATAATTATAATTCGACAAATCATGAAGACTTCACACTACTCCATTCAGTCAAACAGTCTACAACTAAGAACTACTTAAAGAAAAAAATATTTAAATTAAAAATAAACTGCAAAATAAAATAAAGAAGCAACATTAGACTAAGTACTAAAGTCTTTAACCTTACCTGCCTTCAGCGATACTAGCTCAAGTTATGTTTGATTGTCAACTTTATTTTTATACAAATAAGGAATACATATCAATCAATAATTTTCATAGAAGTTATGAAGTCAAATCTGTGGTATATCTTTTAATGATTCTGGTTTTGGTGATTCATTATATCTAAGCAACAAAGGAGCGCGTGGGACTCTTTTTGAAGAAGCCATTAATGTCAATACTATCTTAATTTAGATACTGTATGTCGAGTATCTATCAGACCAGTCATTCGTCAGTGCACGTTGCTCATTCGTCAATGCAAGTCGCTCATTCGTCAGTGCAGTCCACTCATTCGTCAGTGCAGGTCGCCCATTCGTCGATGCACGTTGCTCATTCGTCAATGCAAGTCGCTCATTCGTCAGTGCTGGCCGCTCATTCGTTAACGCTCACGGCATCTCGCCCCTCGACTTGCCGCGCATTCCCAAAGCACGATACAGTAATCTTTGTCAAACTAAGGTACCATTATCGGCAAAATGGTAAGTTTGTATTCGATAAAAACCACTCTCTTAATTATTAGTTGTTTTACCTTTTTAAATCACGTGATTATTTCAGATATATCCTCGACTAGTTTCGAACTCGAAAGGAGTCAAATAATGAAAACACATTAGTAATGAATGTATGTCGCGAAAAACGTCTGAAAATATTGTCGTCTCCATTTGCGCCGCCTGCTAAAACACAGTGCGCAAACAGTATCCCTACGTATTTACATTGTCAACGTAGAGCGAGCGCCGCAGGAGCGCGTCCTGCGAGCGGAAGCCGGAGTCGGCGCTGCACACGCTGGCCAGGCGGGGCGGCGGCTAGGGGGAGATAATTGCAACGTAATATTGTGTACAAGCAAAACATAAATGTGGAATAAGCAAAACAAACAAAAATAAAAAAAAATCTAATAAAAGAATGTCTAAGTAATAAGTTGACAGTTGCAAAATGTCTACATCACTTCAGCATCACATAAAATCGTCTTTTTTTTTTGTAAGAGCTGAATTGTCCTCAATAATTGGTTTCAGTCCATGTTAGGTCTCATACTCAGACCAAATAAAAACCAAGACAGAGCGCTTTCAACAGTGAAGGTGAAGACTTCACCTTAAAACAAACAATTTTCGACTCATTTGACATTTTATATTTTTTTTTCATACATTTTAAAATGACAAATGGTTGACATTGGCATAAGGGTTTTCAGGGGTCATTTGGTTGCAAATAACCGCTCCTACATTCCCTTAACGGATTGCCGACATACATATAACAAATAACCCTGTATATAGTGCGTTCATTATAACTTGATCCCTGACGCGATTGGTAGCACTGAATTTTGTAGTCTTGGCGACTGACAGAACAGTACTACCAATCATATGACTGAAAAATTTGAAAGAAGTTACAATGAACGCACTGTACGTGCCACTTGAAGAGCGCGTATAATCTAATCTGCGTTCGCGATTCATTTGCCATCCATGTAAACAAACGCGAGTTTTAGGAAAAACAACTGTAATGCTTACACATAAGGTACAGTTTGTACTACAACTTCATATTTTTTATGACTTTTTCAACAGTTCTCGTCAGTCTAAAATCAACTTTATTTACACCAGCATAAGGTTGATGTTTGTCTAAGTGGAAAACTCGTGTTTGTTTACATGTTTGGCAAATAAATCGAGAATGCAGTTTATATAGGTACATCTTTTTACTAATACTATCATTGTCTACAATCTATAAAACATCTAATTTACTTCTACAAAGCTAACAATCCATACTAGACTACGCTATACAAGGGTACCTGTGACAGACAGTGTTGTGAGTCGCTGTTGGGTGCAGGAATGGTGCCGGAGGATGACGCGTTCGATATCGGAGTGGAGCAACTCACTGTGGAGCTGGATACACCTGGAAAGTACAGATAATCTTTACAATACAAATATATAAAATTGAAGTGTCTGTTTGTAATGTCCAAATAATAGCTTTTTACTAAATGCATAATTATGAAACCATATACGGTACATATACACCAAAAGATTTATTTTTTTGTTTGTCTGTTTGTTCGGGCTATCTTCTTAAGGGGTCATTGTACTCATCATTATGAACAACTTTCACTATGGGACCACCGATGAAATCGCGAAAAAAAATCAGTTGTTCCCTTTAAGTATATCAATGGTTGTTCCCTACATTTTGATGAGCTATTAATTTATTTAGATAGAACGGCCGACGCCAATTACACTATTTTAAACATAATTTATTTAAAACATAGTCATGCATTCTTCTCACAAAGTTCAAACATTCTGACAATATCATCTTCCATTCATCCGTAATCATATCAATATCTGTGTTTGAGTTCAGGAGAGCGTTAATAGCGGTGACTTGGAACATAAATGTAGGGACCAGGAGATTTTGACCATGAATTCAATTTCACCCTGTAGTTGGGAAAAGGTTACGCAATGATGAATGTCTTTCTTACCATGCTGCTGGTCGGAACACTGCGAGTTCAGCGAGGATATGGACGTGAGCGAGGACTTGCGGCTCCCGAGGCGGGAGGACGCGGACGGAGAGTGCGGCGCGGACCCGCTCTCTGCCCAGCCGGAGTAGCACGACTTTATGTCGCATATCACCTGGAAACGTAAGGGCTTAGATCAGCTATTTGTTTGTGATGTAAAGAACGTCCTCAAAATACTAAAACCATTTATTCAAATTAGGCTGTTATTCGCAATTTGGCGCAAAAGCGCACACATTACTTTAAAAAAAAAAACAACGGGTTGCACTCCGACAACGGGTGCCGGCAGAAGTGAAAACTTGAACATTAACGTTGTGAATTTTTGAATATTTTGGAATGGTTAGGGAATAATTTCGCACAAATTGCTTTATTTATCAGTATAAAAGTACTATAATTTATGTGTTAAATACAATATTCATAAGTAGTAGTAGGTAGTATATTTATTTATTTTCAAAATATAATCGAACAAAACTAAACAATTTATTTAAACACTTCATGAAGTATGTTTTGAGTGTTTTTTTTTACCCATCAATATGGGTAAAATTTCTTACCTCACAATCTTTACGCAATGTCAAAGAATGTATGTATTTTGATATTCACTTTGTCGGTTGCTAGACAACGGATCATACGGCACAATCTGACGCGAGTTTAACATTTTTACCCATCCCAAAAAAAGTGCACAACGCCGCTAAAGAAATTTTCACTTCAAAAAGTTAGAAAAAAGTTGCGCAAAAAACTCCCGAGCAATGCCCTAACATACGGGTTTTTGAATACTGTGAAATCAAAATTTTGCAGAAATGACAACAGCAAACCCTTGACATGACATAACGATCTTCCTCCTGATCTATTTAGTATAGATCAATTAAACAGAATTTAAAAGGAGGTTAATCATTTGTCAGCGAGCATCGACTAGAAATCACTAGACTCCACCTAAAAATTTTAAGTAAATCTTAACTTGAAATATTATAAATGCGAAATAGTTTGTTTTTTACGCTTTCACGCTAAAACGGCTGAACGGATTTGGATGAAATTTGGCATATGGGTAGAGCATGACCTGGGTTAGAACAAAGAATACTTTTTATCCCGATCTTCCCACGGGATCGAGACTTTATGCGGGTGAAACCGCGGGGCACAGATTTTTTTTGAATTACCTGTAAACTGGCAGCGGGTAATGTCCTAGGTTCGGCTGTATGTCTGATGAGCTGCTCGGTACCTTCCTGTAGGTGACCGACCTCCGCTAGCATTGCCACTTCCGATTCCTGAAAACATTGGTACATATTTTAATGTCAGCAAAGAAATACACCACCTTCTCTTTCGGTGGTTAACGGAAAAACGATAAAGGGATTGTTGACACCTAGAAAGACCGCAATGTAATCTGCGTTCGTAATTTATTTGCCCACCATGTAAACAAACACGAGTTTTCCACTTAGACAAACATCAACTTTATGCAAGTGTAAATAAAAATATGAAGTTGGTCGCAAACTGAACCTTATGTAGGCATTACAGTTGTTTTTCCTAAAACTCGTGTTTGTTTACATGTTTGGCTACTGAATTGCGAACGCAGAATACAAGAGAACAATTTTTTTTGCTATTTTCAGAAACATAATTTTTAAACCGCATTGTGGGCAATGATATTATAAGTAAAAGACCTAATTCGATTTTCAAAACCAGCATAATGTCACACCTGTTAGATGAAACGTGGAAGTGAGACAAGACGAAGAAAATGTAGCTAATTAGCCGAATTTTGACGTGCCACTTGCAGAGTATGTATAACCTATCTACCTCCACTATACACAGGCACAGATAATATAATACTACGTATAGATACCCAATCCCATACAAAGAAATGACACCTCCCTAGTCGGGCTATTGACTGGCTAAATGTGCTACAGTTATGACAAATTGAGTAAAACGCCATCTATTGCAATGAGCCCTAAACAAAAAGGTTTTATGTGTTTTTGTTGAAAATACGAGATTTATGAGTTACAATAGATAAATCAGCATTAAACAAGGAAGTTTTGATTTTTACTAATCTTACTTCAGCCAAAATCTTCCGTTTATCGCTTTTTAGTGACTGTTAATTTCATAATTGTTACCTATGCTGCCATCTATGATCTTTTTTCAAGACTTTATAATTTGTTCGAATTAAGACCCCATAACACAGGGTTAAGGTGCATACCCTTTCATTCCTCGACTGTACTCACCACTACGGGGTTCAGCAACGACACGAAGTGACAGAAGCGGCTTCGTTCCTCGATGAGCGCGGCCTTCACCGCCTTCTCCTCCATGTCTTCCAACTGCTGCTTGCGTTCTTGTATATCCTGGAATTTAAGGTTATAATCTGAACGGAATGTTTTTACGTAAAGACTTGTATTCAGAAGTTGAGTCTGAGTTCTGCTCATTCACGCATGCTCGATCATGTTCGCGTTTTGTTTCTCCTTGATGAATAAATGCTTCAATGCTCCGGTTAACAGCGTGCGGGTTTCTTATGGCTTTAGGAACCCAATACCTACTGAACCTTATCTACATGAGAATATTCTATTGTACTCTTCTCTTAACTACAGTGAAGAAACAAAGAAAAAAAGAAAGGAAAATGCGTTTATTGGCATTACAGCAAAAAAAATTAAATAAAAATCACCTTAAAACTATAAACAATTTGCCAAAAGGGCCTCAGCTCAGCATAATGTCAGATGACAACACAAGGTCACCACCTGACGCTGATTTTTAGGAAGAAAGCGTTAAGCAGTTGGTCACGGCTGACATTCATAGACCTTTGACAGACGTAAGGGGTAGTCAGAAGCCCGAAAGTATGACAACCAGTCTTGCCAAGGAGTATCGTTTTACCCAAAAGCAAGATTCTGGAGGCAGTCGTTCCATGTAAAATACTGGTATTCAGCTGCATTCAATTAAGCCCGGACTCCATTTCAGCTAGGGTGTATCTACCGAAGCTGTGCGGTGATGCGTACTGGCTAAACTGGAGCAGAGATATGTGCTGGCTAGAGCGGAGATGAGTGTTGGCTAGATCGGAGATGTGGGCTGGCTAGAGCGGAGATATGTGCTGGCTAGAGAGGAACTGTTACAGCGCCACTCACTGCACGCCGCTCGCATCTCTTCCCGTCTCCGCTGCGCGCCGTCGCCAGCTTGAGAGGCACAGCTCACATCTCCGCTTCGATCGCGCGACAAATATGATACATCTCCTCTCAGTGGTCTCCACTGAAGGTGAGTGGAGATGAGATGTGTGAATAACGAAATTCTATTGACATATCCTCTCCTCTCGTCTTCGCTTTGGTGGATTCCCGTAAACTGGGAGCCGACCCGGATATAGTTGGAAAAACGCTGGACTAATGTTGTATCTCTTACCTGCATGCACACGTCGGCCCGACGCTTAGCATCAGGCGGGGCTCTCCTTGCCTTCCTCGCGTGCCTCTGGGCCTCAGTGACTCGACGCCTGAGTTCTGCCCGAGCACGCTTGCACTCTCGAGCATGCTCACGGCTTAGAGCGCCGGTTGAGCAGGCGCCGCGACGCCATTCATCTGCTCGCTCCGATAGTGGTGTTATTAGCGTGTCCATTAGGGCGCTGGAAAGAAGATATAATACTTTATTGCTGCAGCTTTTAGAGGTAGCTTCCGTTATGCGGCTTCCAAAGTGTGGAATAACCTGCCTCCACCTATTGGATCAATTAAAACGATCGACGCATTTAAAAATAATGATACCAACGCGCAGTTAATCAAATCAGCAGTTAATAAATAATTAATAGGAGCTATTGGATTTTTTTCCTGTTTACTAATCTAACATCTAAACGAGATCTATTATTTAAGAAAAACTCATTCCTTTGTGTTCATAATAAAGTGGTACTTAGTAGGTACAGGAAAATATGAAACCGGTAAATATACCTACTTAGGTAAGTGTTGCTTGTGATAGGTACCGGTTTTCAAGAAGCGTCATGTTTTCCCCATACTTAAACGTAATTTTTATGTTCATTTTTCCAGATTTTTTTTTCTTGATGAATTCGTAAAGGAATTCACAGTGACAATAAGTTTTATTTTAGCATAGCTAAATATTAGACGCGTATAGGCTTCCGCAGACAATAAAACAATTTCTGTGAAGACGTCATTAATTGAAGTAATTTTATTATGTTCACACCACAATATACCGTTGTAAAGACGTAGATTGTGTGACGCGTCAATGCGTACGAACCTAGATCTAAGATTTATTACTAGTACCTACCTATGACTGTACGACATAGGTTACACTACACCAGCTATCTAATTGCGTACCTAAACATTTTCGTGAACGCGCAAATTGAACGCGTCTAAATAAGTTCAAGAGCTGTCAGTGTACAATATTCCATAACAATTTTGACACTGACAGCTCTTGAACGCGTTTTATGGCTCCTACACACAGCAGTGCCGGCGGAATTGCCGCCGGCTTTTGCCGCGCGACACGTGCCTCCGGCTTTTTCTCCTTAATTTTGTTTGCCTTTGTTTCTGCGGCTTTGTGCGGCACGGCAAGGCCGGCGGGCAGTGCCGGCGGCACTGTGTGTAGCAGCCATTAGAAATACTGATCGCGTTTGAATCGATGCGAATCTTTGAAATCAGCCTTAAGACTAATCTGTTTCATTTTGACAGTTCAACAACATTCATTACGTTGTTGAGCAGATTTTTTTTTCGTACAAATGAAGCAATGGATTAACAATGTTTTTCAAAATGATTTTGATTGTGAGACTGTGAGAGTTCAGTTTGCGCTACTACTTCTTAGTACAAGTCCTAAGAAGTAGTAGCGCAAACTGAACTTTAGGCATTACAGTTGTTTTTCCTAAAACTCGTGTTTGTTTACAAGTTTGGCAAATAAATTGCGAACGCAGATTAGGTAGGGGCTTGTGGCTAAATAATAACAGCCGCACCCGAGACCCCCCGCGCCTTGGAAAGCATGAAAGCGGTTGGTCCCCGGCTGTCATTCGTAGATCTTTGACAGTCGAGTAGTCAGAAGCCCAAAAGATTGACAAACTGAAGGTCCGATAGGCAGTCGCTCCATGTAAAATACTGGTATTCAGCTGCATTAGGTTAGATTGTGAACAGTGGTGGCCCAGTGGTATCGGCCCCGACTTCCGAGTTGTAGGTCGTGAATTCAAACCTATGCAGGCACTTCACTTTGTGTATTTAATTTCATCACCACTGCTCCCAAAACGGTGAAGGAAAACCTCGTGAGGAAACCGGCATGTCCTAGAATCAAAAATTCGAACACATGTGACATCTAGCATCTACCAACCCGCACTGGACCCGCGTGGTGGATTATGACCCACTCCCTCTCACAGAGAGGAGGTCTGTGTCCCAGCAGTGGAAACATTATAGGCTGATTATCCTTATGCTAGGTTAGACTGGAAGCCGACCCCAACAGAGATGGGAAAAGGCTTGGCAGATTGATTGACGTAGGTACCTAGGTACAACCTATGAGATTAAATCAAGAGGAAGAATACCGTAAGTTAAATGACGTCATAACGTGTATAACTGCTCACCTTATAAACGTCTTCATCCTGGTCTCGATAGCTCTGTGACGTAGGCAGACGCGCGTCAATGCTGTGCCGATCTCCTTGGTAGCACCTGTAAATAAGGAAATGTTAGGTTAATTATTGAGGACAACATAATACATAACATCACACCTGTAACCCCCAAGGGTTATGCAGATGTGTACCTATTGTCAGGGTTGGCATAAAAACAAAAAAAAAATATTTTTACTTGATTAAAATCACCGTTTACAACAAATTCCAGACAATCTTGTACACATTGAGAAATAAACTCATGGTTTTAAATAAAATTTTAAAAGCGAATCAATGGAAAAAATGAAAAGTTATAAATACTTGAAATAGCTCGAAAATAAATTTAATACATTAGATTATTAGATCTATTTGTCATGCTCATTATGAAGTAATTTCCCGCAACTATTTTGGAAATTCCCCTATAATTGAATATGGACGACACTCAAATAGACCTATGTCCTACCTATGTATCTATACTTCCTCGCCGGTAAAGTAACACAGGTAATGTATATTAACATAGTTATAAGTACCTACTATTTACTAACAATGTATGGAATTTAAATTTATTCTGAATTAAATGATTAATTAAGTAAATTAAATGAATGTCCCGTTCTTTCGCTTGAAAAAAAGAGGTAATTGCGGGGAATCCTTTTGAAGGTAATTCCCCGTCTACGAACGAACATCGGAATTCGCATTTCGGAACGTACCTACAGGGTGTAGAAAGAAGATAGAAAAGCGAAAAGAAATAGAAGCTAGTTGATGAATAATTTAAGAATTCTGCTATTCTTATCGTACACAGGGGCCCTGATAGTTCACAATGTTCATTCATAATTTTATTGTCGTCTCCCAAAGTCCATCCATATCCATATTCAAAACGTATCGTAACGAGAGATTGTAAAACAAACACAAAAGAACTAGTTTTATAATATTTTTCAAACCAGTTTTCTTGCAAATACCTATTTCTATCAACAAAAACTCTAAAAAATTAAGTAATGGGCTTGTTATGTAGCTTATTAAAATATGTTTAAACACAATTTTGAAACATCCATTTCTCGTTTTTTCCTAAAAGGGTTTTTGGGTTTTATGGCATATAAATAATAATATTAAATGGAATTACGCATCAAAGATTTCATTAAAATATCAAAACAAAGGAGATGTTTCAAAATGGGCCAGGTCTATGTACAGTATCTCAAAAAAAAGAGAAAAATCCGTAGAATTCAGGAAAAATACAGATAATTCAATTAAATGTTTACTGTTGTGGTAGTAAATTGATATTTATTATCCATTTTTATCGACTTTCAACATGGCGTCTCACGGATTTAGTTACTCTATGCTTAAAAACATTGACAGTAAACCATAGATCATAGAAACAGAACTGTCAGCTGTCACATTCAGCTCAGATTCTCAGCTGTCAGATTCAACCTCCACAGAAATAAACATGTCAAACGTGACAAACGTCAATCAAAATGACAGCTTACCGCCATGACGGGTTTTTGTTGTGTTGCAATTTCAAGTGTAATTTCTTGTGTTTACCAGCAAACCAAGCCATTTTAAAGTAATTGGACAATTAAGAACTGTTTTAAATGAATTTCGATATTTTTTTGTATAGTGTACAAGGACCTGGCCCAGGCTCCATACATTTTGAAACATCTCCTTTGCCAATTTGCAAAGTTCTGTTTTGAAAAAAAAATATACTCAAACTCACAGCATTTATTTCAATTATACCATTTACAGGCACTTTTGAATTCTCAAAGAGTCGGTCAGTTAGTCAGAAAATTGAAGCTAGTCGCCCATTCCAAAAAGTAGATCTCTGTGGAGAAGAACGGGCAAGAAACTCCCAGGACACTCTTTTAAACTAGTAGTTCTGCGAACAGTAGACCTCGCGAGCACAAACTTTTTGGGAAAAATTAACCGCTTAGCTTGAGGCTTAAGTGCCTGCTACACGGTCGCAAACCGCGTCCCGACAGAGGTGACCTTAGGTTTACGACGAAACGTTGAAACAACTTTGCCGGTCGCCAACCAAGGCCATCTCGGTCGAGGACGCGGTTGGCAACCGTGTAGCAGGCACTTTATCTTAAAGTGAAAGAACGACGTTCACATTTCAAGCTTTTAAGAAAATATTAAAGTTCTATGTTTACCTGTGTTTACGTAGGTTTTATTTAGTACTTTTTAGTTCAATAAAAGCTTGTTTAAAAAATTATTTTACTTTATTTTATTCTAACATTAGAATTTGATAAAATATGTGTTCTATCCATTGAGGTATTATTGTACTAAGTTCTATCATCTTATCACCTTATATGAGCCACTGTGTAAAGTTTAAGTATTCCTGTGGCCACCTGCCGGCACTTTTATCAGACCCTAGACGACACCTTGGGCTAACGTACCTACTTGTCAAAACAAATCGAAATGGTCTAAACACAACGGTGCTATCTTGTCTAATTAAGGAGTTCAGTATAGTGACCTTCCAGATCCATTAAGAGGTACCTTGGGGTACCTGGCCTGACAAAACCGACGACCGTAAAAACAACAGTTTTTATGGACCTGGACAGTACCTAGTGTAAGAACACTTGTCAAGTGAGTCCAAAAACGATGGCGATGGTTCTACCTTGTTAAGTTGAGGAGTTCCTATGGCCACCTTCTGGCTCCATTATAAGAAACCTGAACACTAGCATTCATTCTTAGATAGGGCCCCAAACTAATCTTATCTCTCTAGCTGATAAGAAGTAGAAATCACACGTAACTTCGGCCGAATCTTCGTATTTAGGGTTTTGACCTGCAGGAAACAAACCATGAACGACAGCTTGTAGTTTTAGCGTTCGAAAATATTACCAACGCACTTTGAATTGACCGCGATGACATAATTTTTTCCTATCAAAAAAATATGACATCAATACGTCAAATAAATTGAAAAACTGGCCAAGTGCGAGGACCACGCACAAATAAGGGGTCCGTAGTTGGAATGAATAATTATCCCAAGTACAAACTTTAACATTGTAGTTAAAAAACATGTTCTCTCATACATTCCAACCGCAAATGTAAGTTAGTCGATTATTACTCGTTAACTTGTAAAGCATACTTAGCTTTGCTAGTTTTCTTTTTAATTTAGCAAATGTATCCATGAATCGAAAAAACGTTTTCACACACACACACGCTACCCCATAACACAGGACAAACGAGAAAAAAAAAATACGTGTAGGGTGAGGAGGTACCCTAAAAAACAATCATGATTTTATTTTACGACTTTGTCGGCGTGATTGATAGTATAGACCTATACCTACCAAATTACAGCTTTCTAGTACTAAGATTCTCTGAGCTAAGCCGCTGACAGACAGGAAGACAGGCAGACGGACATGGCAAAACTAAATCAGTTTATTGTGTACTACAGAACCCTAAAAACCAGACAAATTATGAGTAAAAAATTTGTAGGCCAGCTAGAAAAATTAACAAATAGGTTTGAATAAATAGCGAGCAATTTACAGCATTTGAGGTGGTATTCTGCTCATCATGCCGAAGATCCTGATCAGATCTTTACCAATTTTTTTTGAGACTATCTTAAAGTTACTTTCTTTCAAATGAAAAAAGAACCATCGAAAACGGATTTCCTAAGGCGGAGATATCCAGTAGCCCCCTTTTTGCCCCATTTTGGAGGAAGTACCCCTCCAATCAAAAATCCCCGACGACAAAAAATTACAAAAAATTCATAATACCTGTATGCCAAGTTTCATCCAGATCGGTTGTAAAATACGACCTGTACACGAGTACGTACAAACTGACACACGAAAGAAAATTTTGCCAGTTGATGCAGAGACGCTTCGCTCGCTACGCTCGCTCGGTCAATAAAGATATTACAAAATCCTGGATACATTTTGTTCTTATTGCTTCTATATGTGAGAACAATATGAAAAAAAATAGAAACAATTCAAAGTATAAGATTTAAAATAAGCCTTGACAGAAAAGAGATGACCGGTCTCAACCGAAGACGCCCGTTCACGAACATGACGCGAAGTCACCTTTTTTCCAATGCATCCATACTGTGTCTATGGTTTTCACCATTATATTTTTACAGCGACATACTTAATAGATATGAGACTGGATAACTTTTGCGTTTCATTCAATTTGGTTGAACCGTCTATACCTATATGTATATTGCCATAACAAGAGTCAAAATAAGACATTCACCATCACTAACCATAAAACCTTTATAAAATACTATTTATACCATTCCCCCTCTAAAAAGCTTATTTTATTCACTGAAAACAGTGAATAAAAAGCTCTTTTAATCACTATTTTGGTGTTTGAATTTAGAACACACCAATGTATTCGACCTCTATCTCAATGCTATACAACCTCCTTAACACTTTCGACTCCACCCATTTTCATAGAACTCATAACTCATCATTCCGCCATAAAAGTCTATGACTTTTATTATTCGTAGTTGAAGTGAAACCTCCGGGAGGTTTCACTTCCAACGTCCACGAGGGCTCCCGGCATCCCATACCCAAGTAGGTGAACCCTCCAGGAGGGCTCCCGACACTGAACGTCTACATTTAAAATGAGCCCTCCGCGAGGGTTCCCCGCATTCCATATCCAAGTAGGTGAACCCTCCAGGAGGGCTCCCGACACTGAATGTCTACATTTAAAATGAGCCCTCCGCGAGGGCTCCCGACATCCCATATCCAAGTAGGTGAACCCTCTAGGAGGGCTCCCGACCCTGAATGTCTACATTTAAAATGAGCCCTCCGCGAGGGCTCCCGACATCCCATATCCAATTAGGTGAACCCTCTAGGAGGGCTCCCGACACTGAACGTCTACATTTAAAATGAGCCCTCCGCGAGGGCTCCCGGCATTCCATATCCAACTAGGTGAATCCTCCAGGAGGGCTCCTGACACTGAACGTGTTAACCTTTTATTAAATGTCTATTTTCGCTTTTCTCGTAGTCATGGTATAAAGTATAGTATGCAACTCTTGAATAAAACGGATTTATATCGAGGGCCATGAATCACTCGCGTCGCTCAGGATTCTAACACTTGAATCACTCGCTGTGCTCGTGATTCAATCATCATTCGTTAGAATCCTTCACTTGATCGTGATTCATCTATGGCCCTCGCTTTAAATCCGTCCTTTATTCATTAGTTGTGGCTCCGTCTCTGAATATCATATTCTCAAAATATCATAATCGCAAAACACCACATTCGCAAAACATCATATTCTCAAAACATCATAATCTCAAAACACCATATTCTCAAAATACCACATTCGCAAAACGCCACATTCGCAAAACACCACATTCTTATTATACCACATTCAAAGTACAGTCCTCAACATTATAGCAACCCAACCAGCAAAAGTTAGTTGTATATAAGATCATAGACAGTTTTGTAAAAACTAATCGGTGGTCAAATAAAAGGCATAAGAAGGTGCACCTATAAAGAAATATCTCCATTCAATTTTAAAGTACAACTGTAGCGTTAGCAGGCATGACAATTTTGGCCTAATACAGTTGATTTTTTAATGATTCATAGTTTAGTAATTTATTATCTACCTATTTGTCTTACTGTGCTTCAATACTAATGTTTTATTGCAATTATATTTCACAAATTCTACACCTTAGTCAAAATATGTGGCTCGGCCGTTTCCGGCCCGATCGAACTAACTAAATGAATGAATAATTAACTATTGTATAACAGAAAAGTAATGATACTTAGTGAATAAATTTTACAGCCTACGCCCATGTGACGTTAGCGAAACGGCCAAGCCACATATTTTGACTAAGGTGTAGAATTTGTGAAGTTAGAGCATGTAAAGTTAGAAACTTGGCTTTACATGAGATCTGATAACTTGTTGACAATGCGAACCATTTATGTTCTCGTCATGGCACCATTTTACATGAAAATGTTTTTGGTGGCATCTCTTTATTATCTACTTTCCTATCGTAGGTATGGTGGAAGAGATTTCTTTAGAAATAAGCATCACCTTTGTACGTATTTCTCTGTTCCTTTCTTATCTGTTTATATGTGTGTACATAAACTGTTAAATAAATAAATAAAGTAATTGCGTGACATAGCTTCAGGGTGAGTTCAGTATCGATAAAGGAACCCGAAAAAAAAAAAAGAAAACCTTTAAAAAAAGTTTAAAAAATTATCATAAGATGAACCCAAAGTAGTACCTACTAATTAAATAGCGATCGTTTAGAATTGATTAGAAAATTGCTTAAAATATGTTTTTATTTTGTTCAAATGCTAATTCATAATTTCCTAGAGTTACCTACCTACCTATTATCGAACGCAATGAAATACCTACGCCTGAACACTTCGATAACGCCGGATTACAATTCCAAGTATTTCTTCTTCCTACTTTAGCGTGCTTATCTCCTTCAAAATTAAAACATACAAATTAAAAAAGTTGATCTTGCAATATTTTTTTGTTTTTTTTTTAATTTTTAATTTTTATTTTTCCTCGGTTCCTTTATCGATACTGAACCTACCCGTAATCTATGGCACGCAATTTCTTAAACACCCTGTATTCCAATATTCCAAACTATTTTCTGCATGTATGTTTGTAATGAATAAATACAAAAACTAATGAACCGATTAAAAAAATTCTTTCATCAGTCGAATGATATATTATCAGTATCACTGAGTAACATAGGCTATAATTATTTATAAAAGCGGAAGCTAGTGACACGTAATTAACAATATTATAAGGTAAATCATCAGCTACGATTTGAACCAGATTAACACGGAAGGACTGTCATCTGACCTCGGCATCACAACATGGGAAGTCCAAAATGCCTAGAAAGGGAATAAATTCAGAGATAACAGCTTTTGAATATTTTCTGTATACTTCTGTATCAAAGTATAAACAAAATATTCAAAAGCTCACTTTACAAGCAGTCTGTTGCAGTTGGTGGCAGTTAATTTAGTTCAATGTCAGATTTGATGCCACCATCAGACTGCTTGAGAGGCTAGCTTGTTTTGAACGATTTCGTTGTGGTTTTATTTTTATTTTACTTCTTTTAGTGTATTTTTTATGAATGGTCTCCTCAATCATTTTATTTGGTTTAAGGGTCAAATCTTTTTATGAGGTTAATGCTTATATGTCTTAAATCCGCCACTTTGATTTTATGTAAACAAAACTATAAGGATAAGGAGGACGAGTCCATAGACACACCTCATGTGGTAAAATCCATAAAGCCGTTAGGATGCTTCGAGGGTAAAGATACGCATGAAAATATATCAAACTGAGCGACAGCAAAGACAGGGGTCTTTGCTGTCGCGCAGTCCGGTAAAAAGACATACTGCGCTGATCCCAAATGAATAAGGATAAAATCAAGAAAATGACGATGACAAATAAATACTACGATCGATCTCCTACATAAAACGAGAAAATCGTTTTTTTTTTTTGGGTGGTAGATCATCAAACGACTTCTTTCGCTCTGGGCGAAGCGAAAGGGCGTGTCAGACTCTTACTGACTAAAACCCACCCGTGTTCCCAATCCGTAAACACACAATAAGAATAGTTAAACATGTATGTGTTCCTACATAATGATTGCCAAAGTATCGAAGCTGTCAGTATATATCGGCGACAACACAACAGTTTCATTAGTGTAGTTATATTTTATCCACGAGGTGTATTCAATAAATTCATGTGTAAATAACTTAATCAACATGAAGTAACTACAACATAATTAAATAAATTCGTTATAACAATTGTTATTTTTATCTTTGAATATCTCAGAAACGTGACGCTTTATGATGGTATTGTATATGAAGTTTTATGTTTGTATAAGTATCCCCTATCCAAATATATGACATTTATTGTGCACCTCGAATTTGAAAAAAAATCAAAATGGTGGCAGATTTTAGGGCCAAAATCTTCAAACCCCTTTAATAATTCAGTTACATTTTTAGTACAAATCTTATGTAGTTTTTTGAGTACTACAAGAAATAGCGGAGGTGCACGAAAATTTTTGAGTAACGATACTGTAGTAATTCCGGCACAGTGCCCCGTTGGTCTCGTGGTCGCATCAAACTGGTCTGCTGAGCCTGGGGTCCTAGGTTCGCTTCCCGGTCGGGCAAAGTGTTATTGGGGTTTTCCTTAAGGGATTTCTTAGTAACAGTTCGGAGTTTGGAAGTTGGCGGTGTATACCCCTATTCTTTGGTGCGCACGTGTTGCCGTTGGTCCTAAGCCTGATCTCTCCGGTCGTGTCGGATTGCGGTTCCATAGGACTATGAGAGATGGAAGAGAGTGTGCACCTGTGTCCCGCACGCACCACTTGTGCACTACGAGTATAATATCTCCCACGCCGGAGGCTGGTCTCCGCTAAGATTAGTCACCATAGCCGAAATTAGGTCTGTCCAAACGAACCTACTGAATCCTTTCATCATAATTCGGACTACAAAGATGTTTCCCATGCTTGAATTGATCTTGGAATTACTTTACTAAAGACGCTTTCCTTTGATTATAAGTCTCACTGAAAGACGAAAGTCTCTTCATACAGCTCAACGACGAAATTGATCACCCAATTTTTTGGTGATTTCAGCGTCGCTGTCATGTTTTCCTTCATCGTCAGTATTCGTCAGTCATTGGTGTTCAACCTGAATTGCTGTAGAAAGCAAGAATAAAATAAAACGTGTCGCATAAGTAAGGTGCAATTTTGGTCGCCAAGCCATATAAAAAAGGCAAGCTAGAGATAAATCTTCAGCTGAACTATCGAAACGAATGATTCATATAAATGGAAAGACTTCTTTATTTATTGAATCACACAACAATACAGAATAGGTACAGCCTTAGCAAGTGATAGCCATAAAGGATCACAGCAATTACGAATACTATATTATTCGTAATTGTTGTGATCCTTTATGCCATAAAGTTTATGGCTATGCATTTTCCCTTTCGACTGATGCATCACTTAGACCTATAAGTGATGCATCAGTCGAAAGGGAAAATGCACTTAATACCTAGGTATTATTAAATTATTACTATTAAAATATAAATTAATACTAGTATTTTAATAGTAATAATTTTTATTTTTATAAAAAAGATTACTATGACGTTAAGGAAAATATGCAAAAGCTCATTATTAATGATGATTAATGAAGAGGTGAGCTGGACGTTACGACGCAAGGGATTATGGCTACCCATGGAATTATACGTAGATTTCTTTTATCCTTTTTAACCGACTTCAAAAAAACTTTTTTTTTTTTTTTTTTTATGTATGTTCCCCGATTACTCGAAGACGGCTGGACCGATTTCGAAAATTCTTTTTTTGTTCGAAAGGGTATACTTTCTAGTTGGTCCCATTGTCATCAAGTCAGGATTGGATGATGGAATCCTGGAGAAGTCGAGGGAACTCTTGAAATATTATAGGCACACCTATAGCGATTGAGGTATTTTTTATAGTAACTCATGAATTTGCTCTCGGAAAGCACCATTTAGTGAAGTGGAACTGATGATGAAGACCACAGATGGTCACCGGAACTACTCAATAATACGTATTTCACGGGTTGCGAACTTGCGATTCGATTACATTAATATGGTTGCCAAGCAATTTATGCCCGTCACAATGCATAGGGTGAAGAGGAGCTAATGGCGAAGTACCAGAAGAACTCCTCAACAATGAACGTCCCTGCATCGGGAAAAGCAATATTTAGTAAAAGGTGATGAGCAGTTGATATTAGGCTATTGTAACTTAGATTAATTACAAACCGACCCACTAAAAAGCGAGAAAAAAAAACTTTTTCACAAAAAAAACAACCGACTTCCACTATAAAGTGAAAAATAACTAAAATTTCGGAAGTCGGTGGCGTATAACGAATATCCGTGTCTTTGGTTTTGTATTTTGTTTTTGCCACCGACTTCCGAAATTTTAGTTATTTTTCACTTTATAGTGGAAGTCGGTTGTTTTTTTTGTGAAAAAGTTTTTTTTATAGTCTAGCTACATATACTATAGTCTAAGTAGATAAATTGCTGGAGGAAAAGCTTATTTCAAGTATGTATTTTTACAGCCCGACATATCAGTGTCTCCAGTAAAAAAGGGCACAACTCAAATTCGTCACTTTTCAGGAGAGGCAAAAAACAACACTTTTAATGTTTTTTAGTATTTCGCAATTAAAATCATAACTTCTTTCGAATTTGTATTGTAGATAAAAAATTGCCCTTTCATTTAATAGTAATCACTTCCACATTCAGTCACTCCTACTATATTTTTTTTTAGTTTTTCTCGAGTTGTTCCCTTGTTAACGAAGTGTTAAGGGAATAACGTTACTTATACTAGTCAGGTTGGTCGTACTTAAAGTAATATTGCGAGTTATTCCCTTATTTTATAAATGCCTAAGGGCCTATTTCACGATGTCCGAATAGCCACTACTTACCGAATAAATTCAAAAATGGAACAGAATTTGTATGAAAGTATCTGCCAAGTAAGTTAATAGGAACTTAATCATATGTGGTGAAACAGGCCCTAAGACAAATATAGTAACAACTTATTTCCTTCTGCTATCGATCAAACAAAAAATGTATAATTAAATAATAGTCTAGAAAATCGTAAGTCTACACTTTAAATAAAACATCTAACAGTAAAAGAGATTGTAATAAAAATGAAAAAGGATGAAAAGGAAGAAAAGTGCCTATATCAGGAAATTCTCTGATAACTACAGGGCCAATGTGTTAAGCTGTTCTGGAAACAGATAAGATTGGGTCACGGAGTGACAGGACCATCGAGAAGGATTATTATAAGAGAAGAAGATGGATGTTTACTAAACGAAGAATGAAAGGTCTTGGACACTAGAAGGGATACTTTGGAAGTTAGTTGTCAGGATAGTGTGCAAGGAGTGGGTAACTGGACAGAAGCAAGTTTTGAACACTCTAGCTCAGATGCACGTGATGGAAATGAAATAGATGAGATTGTTAGAATGTTGAAAGGAATGAAAATTGGGAAGCTCAAGGAATGGCAGAGTGTCTGCTGAAATACTGAAGGCAGGTGACGGGGTGGGAGCAAGCCTGTTGTGACGGATCTTTAATATGTATTGGAGAAATGGCCGTGCGCCGGATGCAAGGTGTTTTTTTTTTGGTGCAAGGCTGTAATCGTACCACTTTATAAGGGAAAAGACTCTCAGCAGCAGTCCAAAAACTGTCACGGCATTAGTCTTTTGAGTGTTGTCCGCAGACTCTATGCGAAGGTTTTAATAAATAGAGTAATAAGAGCGATAGATGACAAAATATTGGGTGTGCAGGCGGGATTTAGATAGAAAATGGGCTGTATGGATCAGATCTCTTTAAGGTGCATAGGCGAAAAATATCTGACAAAGAACAAGAAAGTCTAGTGTGTTTTCTTTGGCTTAGAGAAGGCCTATTACATGGTGTGGAGGGAAGAACTGTGGTCAACACTATCCGGGTACGGTGTGGACTGGCGCTTGGTACGGGCACTTTAATATTTCCACAAGGATACCAATGCTTGTGTTATGATAAATGGGGTATGCACAGACTGGTTTTGCATCTCAAGGGGTGTTAGGCAGGGCTGTCACGTCACCGTGGATGTTCAACATGCACACGGATAGCTTTTTGCTAAATTTGAAAGGGGGTGCGTGCGGATTGAGCATGAATGAGATGCCTGTCAAATACCTGCTCTACGCAGATGATCAAGTTCTACTTGCATCGTAAGCTGAACGGTTGCAAGACATGGTGACTGTGATGGATGAAGCATATAGTTAGAAAGGGATGAATATATTATTATTCAGAACTTATTCACATTGAATAAGACGAAGCTTATGGTATTTGAAAGAGAAGAAGATGTATCGGTGTGTGATGTAAACATAAATGATAAGAGTATGGAGAAAGTAAGTTTTGGAGAGTCAGTTTACAAGGGATGGAAATTGGAATGATGAAGATGTGGAAAGGAAAGTAAATGCGGGAAATAAAGTAAATAGTAGTAGTGGTAGTAGTAATGTATACATGCGATTGTGATCAACCAGTCGATGCCCAAAAAGGCTCGACTAGCTGTTCACAATGGGGTGCTGGAGTGCTGGTGCCTACATTTATGTATGAAGTGAATGTTGGGTGTGGCAGAAGAAGCATGAAAGTAGAATAAATGCTGTGGAAATGCGTTCCTTGCAAAGCATGTGTGGCGTGACTATGAATGATAGGTTGTAAAATGGTGTGATAAGGCAACGGTGCGGTTTAAAAGAAGATGTAGTGACAAAAGTTGAAAAGAGTATGCTTAGATGGTTTGGTCATGTTGAGAGGATGAATGAAAGGCGAGTAACAAAAGATATTAACAAAGCAGATGTGAGTGGAAATACCGGGAGGGGACGCCCTAGAAGGACACATAGTGACCTAATTGGTGATGTTCTTCAGAATGCTCAGGTACTCGTAACTCGTGCCTGTATGACCAGATGTATGAACGTAAACGAAACAAAAGGAGTATGTAAAGCTAAGTAAGTTTATATATGTATATACATATTTTAAAATAAATAATTTCAATTGTCCTCGCTGTCCTCTTCATTGCCCGGTACAAAACTTAAGTCAGGATTGTCTTCTGCTCTTTGCGGTTCTGAAGTCAGCAAATTCTTATAGAAATCGAGATATTCTGTGTATATAGATGGTAGAACTGTCATTATATATTTGAATACTAGCTTAATGATGTTATATCACTTTTAAAAGCTTGAAAATTAATACGCGTAACACTGATTTATTATTACAAAATAAATTAGCAAATTACAAATTAAGGAATAAAACGACTTATTTCTAAAAACAGTACACCACACCCTAATCCACCAATAGCGATAAAGTGTTTAGTGGGGATACACCGCTTGAGACTTCCTGAAGCAAACGCAACAAATGCAGTTGTTCCCTTTCAAACATGCTTACCAAATGGATTATCTACATCTATTTCTTACTATATTTAAAAAACTTTGGAACTACATGAGTTGTGTCTTTTTGTAATTAAGTTAACTGTATTTATGCCTTTTAGTTCGATTGTGTTTTGGGGTTTCTTGTAGTTATGTCTATTAAGCAGTGAAATTTACTTGATATCTAGAGATGTGCCTTTAGACGCAGTCGAGTTATGCCTTTGATATATTACAAAAAAGTATGTTAGGATGCAGCTAGAGCTATGTCCTTTTGATATGTTATGTAACAGAACACGTAGATTACAATGGTGCTATAAAAACAAAAGGGCATAACTCGACTTATGCCGTTTTTGACTGGAGGCACTGATATATCCCATAATGATACCAATTCACCGGGCTGTTAAATGCATTGCTTCATCTATTCAGACGCCCATACTCTGAAATAGCTTGGTGGCCGAATTGATATATAGCATGGTACTACTTTCGTCTCTATTTGACGTCTTCATTGTACTTCTTTTTTCTAACATCCATCTCTATCAGCCGTCCTTTCAGTGTTCACTTTCAAGTAGCCATATCATCTTTCATACAATGCAAACATCTTTTTTATGCGTTTTCTCTTTTCTTATACAGTGTGTCCGGACATGGACTAGCGATATTCTAAATACTTAAATATAAACTATTTTAAAGAACAATTACACTCTAGGCTTGGGTCCAATACACTTCCCGCTATGTGGCAGCCATTTTGTTTTTTTTACAAAAAATATCATATATCTCAAAGTTTTAGTCATACTGAGATAAAAATAGGCTTATTCGAAAGGCAATAATATTGTCTACCATCTGCATTACAAAGCAATGTGTTCACAATTCCATAACTTAAAAAAAAAAATGTGAAAGTCGAAATAAAAAAAGAAAAATTATGCAATTCAACCAATAATTATTACAAGCCTAGAGTGTTATAAAAAATAAAATAAAAAAAAAATAAAAAAAGGAAAAAAAAGAGTGTAACTATACTTTAAAATAGTTTATATTTAAGTATTTAGAATATCGCTAGTCCATGTCCGGACACACTGTATAGCCACACATCTTCACACTTGTGTTTTGACTACCTCATTTCTTTCTTTACCGTTGAAACTGTAAGGAAAATAAGCTGTACTACTTACCACTCTCATTAAGTTACATTTCGCATTTAAAACAATATGTCTAATTATCTGGACATGATTACACGATTGCTTTTCTGTTGAGATTATAGCATGGGTCAACATATGTTAATGATCGATAACCTTTGATTAGTACATTTGTACAAATTACAGATTAGTGTTAAGCGTTTGAAAATGTCAGTTTTTGCAATAGCCATGCCTTTTATTAAACACATGATGTTTCTTTGAAGTATTTGATCTTAATTCTAATTCTATTATTTAGTACAATAAAAGTCTTGTTTTTGGAAAAAATATTGGGTTCGATTCCTGGTTGAAAAGTATAATTTTAGTCGCTGAAACAAAAAACACCAACTTAGCCCGTCACAGAAGTAGCTATAATATAATTATATTAATATAAATCATAGCTGAGGCATATTTCGATATATTTTCCATAGTATTCTTCGAGCGACCTCAGACAGCTATAATATATATTTCTATTACATCACCAAAATATATGGATAGATATAGAAAGACATATTAATATATATTTTGGTATTAAACCGCAGACCAAATGAGTGCAAAAATAGATATTTTAGTTCAACTACCGCGTGTGATGGCTTGCTATAATATATACCACAGTATATATTATATTATATAAATACATAAAAGCTACATCTGCGACGGGCTTTTTGGTCTTTGTCTTTCCCTAATATACCTACGTCGTGCAACCAAAGTTCGGTTGTTGACTACCATGAAATGCGAGGTGGCTATGCTAACTAACTCCGTCAAAGTAGGAGTAAGTCACAATATAGCTGTACTAAAAGGTGAACAAGATTGGCTAAGAACAACCAAAAATAAAGGATCACTGCTAATTTACACACCCAAGAAATTAATTGTATCTAGTTACAGTAAACGAAAACGGTCAATATAATAAAGCCACTAGACCGTAAACAGACGCTGATATAGGAATTGGACATTCCAAGAAACTGTATGAAGTCACAGATATACCAGTTCTACGCACAAGTTCATCATCATTATTGAGTTCGCACAAGCAATTAGCCCATGTTCCAACAAAGGAATAGAGGTAAAAATCGCTTGGATGATTATTGTGCCTCGATGACCGTGCGACTTTGTCAGTCGGTAAAAGATATTGGGCATTGGTTTGTCCGCTCACAGTTCGGCTGACCACGGACCGGCACAGGCGGGTTTAAAGTGCTTGTGTATAATGCTGTGATATTCTCAATTTAAATTAATAATGAATTTAATATTTTTTGCTGTTTTCGCCGCGTGCGCCTGCTTCGTTAATGGACGTAAGTTGTCGTTTTTTTGTTATAAAAATTTTCGCGTTTTACACGCACGTTTTTCTTTAAGGAAAACTGTGATAAAACGTTTTCATGTAAAAACGGATTCAAATTGTGTGTGCGAACACAATTCTTGCGGTTTTTTTTTAATAAATACAGGTTTATTAAGATTTTATAATATACGTCCTCTACGCTAAGTTTTAATAAGTGTCTTCTATTTCGCGTAAGTTCTTTAAGGTAAGGTTAATGTAGTTGTTTTAAGTTATTGATGTGCATCTTATACTTTGTGATTAAACTAATAGTCTTCTTCTTTTCGAGTCGATGGTACCTATGTAATTATTTTGCAAAATTTGCTGGGCACAGGAGGTGGCCACGAAAATCGCGGCAGCAGTGGCATGTTTTAGATCCTCAGAAGTGCAGGTGTATGAACTTTTTGGACACTCCTACCTACATACGGTGCATGGTTTGGTCAGGAGCACCGCATTCGCACTGGGTATCGACGGGATCTATAATCCCCCAATTTGCTAGATTGTGCTTGCAGCGGCCTACTTGTGTCCGCGTCAATTGATTGTTTTTCATATAGGCCACTGCAGGTTACGTCCGCTTGATGTTCGTGAGTCCTGGGGCTGAATGAAGACGGGGGGGAGTGCTCTTTTCCTACAGGTCTGTTCTCACCTTAGGCGTGTTGGTTTGGATTGCCTGTGTATAGCCGAGCTAATAGTGTTTTAACAGGTTAGTGTCACTAATGACTATCATAATCAATTAATTGAATATGTCGTTATGCGTTAGATACATAGAATACTTACAATTAATAAATAATTAGATGAAGATAATTATTGTTATCATGGATTTAATGACCCATAATTACCTACTTCTTGAATATTTATGAAACATTTATGAAAGCGCATATTTCTATATAGTTGCGTATGCGTTTGAAAACAATAATAATGTTTATGTTTAATTTATTAGATGCATTTAATTCATCATTTTTTATAAAAACTTTATAAGCTACGATGTCGCTATGGCTCAGGTATTTTTGTTTCATTTGATTGATCTTTATATGAAGTCATCATCATCATCCAAGCCTCACTCTGGGAACATGCCTCCACTAAAAAAACAAAAAAGTTTTTTTTTTTTTAATTCGACAAACCGGCAACAACCGCCATGCCGAGTAATCGATAACACAACATTAAGAAAATCGATTTTATTGAACATGTCTACATCATTTATTATTTGATTGAACATGACCGAAACACGAGGCGAATGAACGGTTATTTATTTATGTACTAATTTTATATTCATATTTTTTTTAAGTGAAAAACTGAAAACTAGTGGCGTTGTGCACTTTTTTGGGATGGGTAAAAAATGTTAAACTCGCGTCAGGATACGTGACCTGATCGAAAATTCGTAAGACGGCATACATTTCTGACATTTTCGTTAGATGGCGTTACTTAGTTTTCACTTCTATCGGCAGTAACCAAAGACTGCCCCGCATATTTTTTTGCTTAAAATTGATGTGCTTTGCGTCTGAATAATAAGTAAGGACGCCTGGCGTATCCTGCACACAGTTCGCCTTGCTGACTGGTTTACCTTACACGAAATGAATCATTATTGGTGCCGAACCCAACATAACGGCTTCAGAAAGCGTATTCTCTTATCTAAAATTGTTACACTGTGCAAAGTTCTCAAAGTCCATGTTTTTTATTTTTTAAGATGTTAGTGTAAACAATTGTTGGTGAACCAAATAAATAAATAAATAAAAAAGGTTCGCAACCCCACCTCAGACTTTTAAAATTAGAGGAATTTTTGACAGATTGATACTGCCCCTCTGATTTCTGTACTTATAACGAATTTTTCAAGTGTTATAGAAGGCAGTGTAAGTGTGATAAATTTATAATAATAGTACGTATTATCTAACATAGATAAATTCGTTTTGACCTCAAAATATTAGTCGGTTAAGATAACTAATAAATAATTATTATTTAATAATAAATAGATACTATTATTATACTACTCTTTCCATAAAATATACAACGTTGTCGTCCTCTTGAGAACCACACGCGACGGAATTGAATAGGTGATTTGGAAATTCCATACTATTAAAAGTATTGACAGCCTTTTGCGTCGTTTGTCCGACAACCTGTCGAAATCTCCGAGCCGTAAATCTGCAGTAAATTCTTTGTTTTGGTGTTATTAATATTAAGTAATAAAAATAACACTTAACAGATCATAAGATGACTGAACATGACATTCAAATAAAAGAGGTTAGGTATCGAAAAACTAGACTTCCAAAAATCAAAGGACAAATGAAGCTATATATCTATTAATAATACAAAAATGAAATCAACAACATTGTATAAAACGTATAACATAACTGACTCAAAACCTTAATTAAAACAGGTAAGTAATAATTAACAATATGCGATCAAAAACGATAAGAAACCGGTCAAACGAATGCATATTATTGTCGCTAGTAAAGTAAAACATCTACAGACTACCTTTAAGCGGCTACTAGGTACCTGGTGAAGGTGAAGGTAATTGGACGATGAGTGAACGTGAACATACGATAATAACTCAAGAGGAAATCCTTCTCGACGAAGATGCGTCATTCTTTGCAGATTATGACGGTCATACAACTTAAAGCAACACCCGTTGTAACAACGCTACTGATAACGTTATATTTGCAGCTAACTTCTGGATTGACACAGTTAAGCTTACCATTGATACGAAGCATAAGAAAGCCCCAATCGCTTTCTAGTGCTAGATGAAATGGCAACAAGATTTCCAGTAACAACTTTATAAGAACGCCGATAAAGCTAAAAGTAATCCCCAATATAATTGTAAAAACGTTAGAAAGATTAAGGTAAACAAAAACAGAATACCATAGAATTAGAATCGTTCAGGATTTGCCATTGACATTCAACTTCATACAAGTCACCTACCAACTGTGCAGGACGATTGCCTAATAAACAAAAGTTCTTAAGGGTCAATGTAACTAACAACCTTGCCATTGTTTTATGACAAATCTAATGACGCAGTAATAAGCAAAGACTTAACTAGATCCAGCAAGATTTGATGTCAAACATTACCCTCAATGACCGCATAATAAAAGGATCTATTCAGCCTAACGACTCTATAAAAAGCAAAGAATCTTTAAATCTTTAAATAAACTACATACAAGGAATCTACATTAGAAATGCATCTCATGTACGTAAACCCAGACATATTTAATGACAAACTAGAGATTGAAGCAAGTCATAGAGATAAAGATAATAAAGACCACATTTAGTATGCTGGGGTTTTCACAAATTGCAATGAAAATTCTGAAAGTTAAACAAACCATTATTAAGGTGAAGTTAATGTAGGAAAACCATCTTCCCATCTTTGCTATAATTACAGAAGTAAAAGCTGCATCTTTGTTATTATACAATGTGGAGACTACAACAATAAATGAAAATAGTGGCAATACTAATGCATAATGCTACGGCTACACTGGTACGTTATCGCGAACTTTACTTCGCGCGCTCTCCCTCGCACACCACTCGACGTCTCGCTGAGCAACAGAGTGCGGACGAAGTAAAGTTCGCGATAACGTACCAGTGTAGCCGTAGCATTAGAGTATTTTGGAACTATCAAATAAATCCTAGCGTCGAAATTAGAAAAAAGAGTTTTTCAAACAAATTAAATAGTAGTGTATGCCGATCCACCCTAAGCCTATAAATTCCGTTTATCCAACTTGGCCTAGGGTGGATTCTCGGACATACGGTTCCGAATCCACCTTAGGGTGGATTTTTTGGGGTAGATAAACGGAATAACCCGAGCGGACTATGGATTTTGTCGATCTTCCACTAGCTATATTGACTAAACTATTAAATATATTCGATTGAATTTTTGTATGCGTAATGGGAACGTCATTAGAGACACGTCGTTTAATTTATTGTTGTATTGTCGTCTCCACCTTGTATATATAGAGCATTCTGTCTGCCCTATCGGCAAAAAGTGCTTGTTAGTGACCTTAGATTTAGTTGATAAGTTTGATTTACGTAATTTTAATTTGCAAGGGTACTTACTTCTACTACTACTACTACTACTTATTACTTTTCGTGACGACAGACATTTGAGAATCCTACAGAAGTTGTTTCGTGAATAAACGAGACATAAGCGCAGAGTAAAGAAACGGACATAAGAACGAAATTTCAAATCTAGATGTTTGAGATGATGGTACGAATACCCCAATAACAAAACGTCCATTATAAACACAACAAACATATTAGCAGAAGGCACTTACATAAACAGGTTATATGACTTTGATACAAACTAATCGAGGACCGGTCCTAACAACATTATTAAAATGTAATTTTACGCGCGATTATGATACGAATCTATGCATGTACTAATAACAGTGGGACATTATTAAAATATGTATATCGAAGTTTGAGCATTGTTTAATGTAGGTAACGAATTTAATTTGCGTATCAAACATGATAATCAATTTGCCGCTAGCTTGGGTGATAAAGTTTTAAGTAACACGTTAATATTTTGTTCAAACTGTTTTTGGCGAAACCGACTCGTTTATGCATACTAAATATGTGCATTTATAATTTTTATTAAAGCATAAACCAGCTTCATTATAAATTTATAATGCTCGCACTGTATGCGAGCATTATAGTTTCCGTACAAGAGGTTCAATCAACTCAGCCTATCGCAGTTCACAGCTGGACATAGGTCTCTCCCAGGATGAGCGGCTTCCGCATCCAGTCTGTCCCAGCCACCTTGTAAAGGTCTATCATGCCACAAACATGCCTTTAAGAAATTATACGTGATGGTCAAAACACAGTTACAAAAGCTACTTAGTTTACTTTCAGTCGAACGTGGTCTGTATTAATTACCATTAGTTACTACTTACATAGGTTCATATAAACCATGCGAAATCTTAAACTGCAACAAACAAAAATTGATTTCTGCGTGCAATTTTTATGGTTTCTCACTTAGACCATAAAATGAATACTTCGAATAAAAGTATGGTAAGAACTCGTCAAGCGATATAAAGAACCTGTTACCCTTTAAAACAGGACTCGTCTTAACCCGGTATAAGTGGCTACACATAGATGTATATTTACTAGACGATAGTGTGATAGACATGGATAAAAATAAGATACGCAAATGGATAGACCGCTGCAAGATGTAAATAATAAAACAGAGCTGGAAATAGCAACGAATATTTTATTATAATTTTCTCGATGCCAGTACTGGAATTTGAAATGAAGCTATAGAACTAAAAGCAAACGACATAAAAATAATTGACGAAGAAGTGCAATAAAGTAAAAATATGAAGATGGATGGATATATGAATATAATATGTTCATATAGATTAAGTTCTTGAAAAAAAAATCTGTCCGCTTGAAATAATAGGCCAACCCTGAAGATGAACCTTGAACCACCGCCTTCAAAGCAACACATGCCAGAAAAAAATGTTTTTCCAAAATTGTATAATCCAAAATCTCATTTCAAAACTTGTCGCTAAACCGGATCTCCGAAAACACGTTACAAGATAGAGGATTTTACCTTACATCATTGTCCAAAACTCGTTGCCATTTTGAGGCGAATAGGTCAAATGAAATCGTCGCCATCAGTAATAAGGAAAATATGAGTAAAAATACAGCAGCCATTTCCATATTAAACTAATGATTTAGTCATTGAACTTGGAAGATTGTATATAACTGGAAAGTTCATTTTAAATGTTGATGAAATCTCGATAAGATCTATTGTATGGACTAGTTATTATAGAAGTTAAAGCAGCTATAAAAAATGTTTTGTTCTAAGAATATAGTGAAAGATATGACCGACTACAGTAGCTATAACCAATTGTAGATACAAAGTTTACTTGAAAAATAAAAATAAACTGACTATCCCAGACAAGCTTGAAAAATATAGACCACGCAAAGAAACAAAATATGGACCTAAAAACCTCAATTTCACAGACAATTACAACTGAAGACCACAGTCATAAAACATTACGTTCGAGGAAATTAAAAATTCAATAACCCCTCCTTTTAGAAATGTGACTCATTTGAAATGAAATATATTTTGCTGTGGTATTCACGAATAAGAAACTGTTACTAAGCTCCTCTTTACTGTATTGAAATCAAATTAGATGATGGTAAAGATAACATAGGGCACAATTTTTTTTATTAAAATAACCACTGAACTAAAGCTCATTTGATTATGACTATACCATACGCTGGTGGTATATATTTTTTACGATAATCAAAAAACACAAAGCCAGTCCAAAAGTAAAGAGACTACAGAAAAAAATCATCAAAATTTTATCCTGCAATCAAATGAGAAACATGATAATCATCAATACAAACATATATTTGCAAATCACGACTTGGCCCGTGCTGAACCCACATGTTCCTTCGTTTACTCTTCGCAAACTGACGAGGTAACAAGACGCAAGGCAAAACAGCAACAGTCGTAAAAAAACAGTCAAGGCCATTGCATTGACGCCTTTTATATCTGCTGAGGTTACAGACGGTTCAAAAATTGCAGGAGGAAATACATAATTTTATTGAACTTTAATATCTTTTCTTTATTCACACGACTATATATCAAGGTATAACCTCCCCTAAGCACCGCCACTTCGACCGATTTTGTGCTTCCCGCATCCAGCGGATTCCTGCGGCCTTCACAAAGTCATCAGTCCATCTTGTGGGAGGGAGGCCTTCCAACGCTTCGTCAATTTCAACAACTGATTTAAAACATTGTCATGTGTGACAGTGTGACTAAGTTGCATTTTTTTTGGCAGATTACCATTTCTATAATAGTCTGAGGATACTTGAGAGTGAGGGTGAGTTAAGAAATAATAGTATTTCAATGCACATAAACTTTTGGCCTATCTCTCGACTCTACAAATTCCGGGCATGATTAAATGAATTATTAGCTGAATACCTATAACCAGGAATTAGTTTTGAAGTTACAACTAAGTAACTTTTTTCTAAGTAAAATTTTCCGTGATGTTTTTGTATGAGGTTTAAATACGTTTTTCCTCTGGCAGAACAAACTCCTTCAACTGAATCCTGGGCTGACGGTAAGACAACTTTTTGAATAGGTTATTATAAATAATAATAGTACAGAAAATAATTTTGAATCAATTTTGTTTGAAGTATGGAGCGAAGCTTTTATGGGGTTTTGAATCGCTATTAGTATTGTTCGAACTTGGATTTGTATTAAATACTGAGATTGAATCAATCAAGTGAGGATTTCTTTGCAGATCAAAATACAATTGATGGTAACTTCTTTTTTTTTTTATTTAGTAACATAATACATTCTAAATTATATGTTGCCTTTTCTTAATTTATATTCTTATTTGATTATTGAGTTAAATTATTTTGATTGTCAGACGAAAATAGCACAGGTGAAATCACGAGCGAAGGTAAGATCTTTTTTTTTTCTGCTTTCTGTTAATCTTACAGATGTATACGTCACAGACGCTTCATTAAGGCATGTATTTAATGCGGCAACTAAGTAAAATGAATATAGGTTTAAAAAAAAAATAGAGTGGGTACCATATATAATGGGTTGGCAGCTAATAAGGAGTATCGTAATAAGTAATAGGTAGCATATTAATATATCAGTAATAAGCTCCGTTTTAATTTAAACTAGCATCAAGTTTTTCTTTTGGGAACAGAATTAATATCTAAGCGGAAACTTAATGGCGAAAATAAAATAGAAAATGGGCATTCATAAATAATATAAATCAGATTAAAAAAAAAAAAACTAAATAAAAATAAAAATATTATATATTAGTATTGTGTAAAATTCAAATTTAATTTAATGTAATGTTAGTGTATATGTACCAATTGTTTTTAATTTAATTTAATGTATTGTATGGATTATGAATCTGAAATAAATGAATTAATAAAAAAATAATATATAATCTAGTCGTTTCTGGCACTCGCCGGCCGCTACCGCGGCACCGCTCGCTTCGCTCGCTCGGCTCGTGCGTAGGAGGCCACAGTTTTAACCTAACCTAACCTAACCATTACCTACCTAAACCTAAACATTAACCTAACCACATACGAAATAGTTGGTAACATATTTTCTTTGCCACCCTACTAACAGTATTAGTCGCCAAGTCATTATTTATAGCTCCTCGCCTAATATTTTATTTGACTGGTATAGTTTATTTGCTACCTAAACGCAGCTGCTAGTTTTTAGTTTTTATAACACCTTTAATTTTGAACCTTACATAATATAATAGTCGCGAAAATATTTAATCGCTGGCAAGTAATTTTATTTGTTGCAAACATTTAGTCGACTTTTAAGTTATTAGTCACTCGGAAAATAATAAGCTCTTCATTAATATGCCGTGTATACCACACATAAATGCAATAAAAAAATAAACTTATTTTCTACAGATGATGATTTGGGTAAGTTCCACTTTAAAAATAACAAGCTTCCTTGATGAACAGAATTTTCATCGAAAGCAACAGTTCATTGATTTGAATTTAATTCATTAACCTACTTTTAATTGTTGAGATATTTTGTTTTTGCAGACCAAAAAGTCGAGCATTATTTAAAAATTCACGGTAAGATCTTAATTTCTTAGTTGACAAAGTATATTGAATTTATCTTACAAAGAAAGCTTTTATATGGTTCTATTTAATTTGTCAGGGCAAGATACTCTGGGTGATGTAACCGGTAAGACACGCGCAACTAAATAAGTTTTTTAAGGAAAAATATCTGGGGAATGTTCAACGCCCATTAGACAATGTCAAGGTTTATCGAGGTTGATTCGAAGACTCTTAAGACAGTCGATGAGGACCATATGACCATAGAAGGAAATTGGAGAACCATATTTGCAGATGCGCAAGGTTTATCACGCAAAAAAGAGGTGTATACAAAATGGTAGTCTGGTGATTGAAAAATCTACAATGATAACAAGGCGGAAGTATCAATACATTAGTTTAAGATAATTATTCCCTTTCATATTATCTGCTTTCTGGTAATCTTACAGATATATACGTCACAGACGCTTCATTGATTGATATGCCGTGTATACCACACATAAATGCAATAAAAAATAAACTTATTTTCTACAGATGATGATTTGGGTAAGTTCCACTTTAAAAATAACAAGGTTCTATAGATGATGAACAAAATTTTCATCGAAAGCAACAGTCCATTGATTTGAATTGAACCTTGAACCTTGTATTTTCTTGCAAATAAACAATTTGAATTTAATTCATTAACCTACTTTTAATTGTTGAGATATTTTGTTTTTGCAGACCAAAAAGTCGAGCATTATTTAAAAATTCACGGTAAGATCTTAATTTCTTAGTTGACAAAGTATATTGAATTTATCTTACAAAGAAAGCTTTTATATCGTTTTATTTAATTTGTCAGGGCAAGATACTCTGGGTGATGTAACCGGTAAGACACGCGCAACTAAATAAGTTTTTAAGGAAGAATATCTAGGGAATGTTCAACGCTCATTAGACAATGTGATGTGTTGATTCGAAGACTCTTAAAGACAGTCGATGAGGACCATATAAGTGACCATATGACAATAGAAGGAAATGGGAGTCACATTGCAGATGCAGATGCGCAAGATTTATCACGCAAAAATAAGGTGCATACAAAATGTTAACCTGGTGATTAAAAAATCTACAATGATAACAAGGCGGAAGTGTCAATACATTAGAATAAGATAATTATCCCCTTTCATATTATGGTGCGGCAAACAGATCAGTTGAAAACCAGCGTCAGGCACTAGTTGTCTGGCATTTTTGCTGAACTGGGCCTATTTGGCGCAGCCGCGGGGCACACATTCCTGCTATACATCTTACAACGCATTTTACACTTTATATTTATTCTCTTTCTTTTAAAAAAATATATTTTTTACTTGTAGTACAATATGTTGTGTTGTGTGCCTTTTAGTCTGTGCTAAATAAATGTATTTTCTTTCTTTCAAAATTGTCTTAATATACTCGTAAATCTTCGTAACGATTTATGTTTTTAATTTACAGTAAAATTTATTTATTTATTAAAAGTTTATGCACAAATAAAAAAATACTGTACAAAGGCGGACTTAATGCCTGGGGCATTTAAACATAAATATTATTGAAACATTTACTTTTACCCTCTATTCAAATGGTCATATTTTTGGCAGAAACTTCAACATCCGCACAAGATGAAATATACCTTGAAGGTGAGTGTCCATTACTAAATCCGAAATTATCTCAAATAATAAATCTATCATTATCGAACGAGAATTATTTATAAATCTCACATAATTCAATATGATATTGATGAAGATGAGCTTTCTAAATATAGCGCTATAGGTAGCTAGGAAATCATTATTAATGTCTATATTAAATTCTACCCCAAACACCTTCGTTATAGTAAAACAGACTAGGTATCTACCTAGTTGTCATCTGACAAGGAGCTAATATTGCAATGTTTTCTTTGACAGATAAAAATTTTAAATATTGGCCACAAATTGTAATCATCAAGCCCATGGGTGAGTTGTTAGTTATATTCATTTGATGGGATATTTTCAATACTTTTACGTTTCTCTTCTTTCCCAGGTGTCTCCTTTTGGGCAGCATTGTGCCAAGATTCACTATTTTTTTGAAAATTCCTATCTTCGTTCTCCAAAAAAAGTTCTTTGGAATCTTTGCAAATTCATCAATGATCTTGTTGATGGTTTCAACTAATTTATTTTTGAAGGAAGTCTTTGTATCTTCAGAGTATACAGAATCGACTGGAATAGATCCTCAAGACGATCGTGTTTCGATTTTAATTCTTGTTAGCTCTATTTCTGTCAGCTGCCAGAATTGTATCTTCGAAAAATTCTACACTTCAATCAAACTTGGGTTATGATTCTTCATTAATTAATTATTTTATACCAGTTGATAAGTTTTTGCTAATATTATTTGAATTTATTTTAACAGAAAATCGGCCTGTGTCGTATGGTTTGGGTAAGTCGTTGTTTATTACTTAACTATTATGTTTTCATTTTATTTGGAAAGTTTCGAGGATTTATGTTTTACTAGGTACTTAGTTTTACGTATTCTTCTTTTAGAGTAAAGATATTTTTTTCTTTTGGCAGGGAATTTACTTCCTAATATGTTCCGTCCACCACATGGTAAGTTTTTAATACGTTTTGGCTTGGATTCATTGATGGCAAGTATTATGTTGCAGACATTATAAATCGCGCTAAAGAAGTCAGCGGAAATGTTAAAAAAAGAGTAAAAAAAGGTGGTAAAAGGCGAAATAAAAAAAAATCTACCGGTAAATATGAAACCGAATGTTTTAGAAATAATATTTCAATCAAAGTTTTGAGCGTATATTTTAATAGATGTATCACAATTTTAATTTTTATATTGATATTTTGACAGGAAATCCTAACGCGCATGGATTTACAAGTAAGTTATTTTCAAATCGAAATACAAATTGTATTGAATACCGAAATCATTCTGTTTGTCTTCTTCTAAATTTTCTAAAGGAACTACGAAATTATCTGATTGAGTTTTCTATTAACAGCAAAAAAAGTTAAAACTAGTAGGCCAACACCTGGCAGTAAGTTTATAAGTTTGAATATATCATGGCTATTGGCTTTATTCATCAAAATTTTATATGTATATCAAAATCCCATTCGCTGATATGATTAATCAATGTGAATCAATCACAACAAGCTTAATTAGTCTTGAGCGTATATTTCAATAGATGTATCACAATTTTAATTTATATATTGTTATTTTGACAGGAAATCCTAACGCGCATGGATTTACAAGTAAGTTATTTTCAAATCGAAATACAAATTGTATTGAATACCGAAATCATTATGTTTGTCTTCTTCTAAATTTTCTAAAGGAACTACGAAATTATCTGATTGAATTTTCTATTGACAGCAAAAAAAGTTAAAACTAGTAGGCCAACACCTGGCAGTAAGTTTATAAGTTTGAATATATCATGGCTATTGGCTTTATTCATCAAAATTTTATATGTATATCAAAATCCCATTCGCTGATATGATTAATCAATGTGAATCAATCACAACAAGCTTAATTAGTCTTTAAGAAGAGGGTCGGCCAAAAACCTCTCCCGATAACTAACCTAGAGTAACTTACTATATCAATTCTTTTGACAGTGCAAACTCAGAAAACTATCAGACCGAGTTCGTTTACGACGTTTTCTACAACAACACATCATTCATTTAATACCCATGGACCAAAGAGTAAGTTTTTGATATTTAATAAATCATTCAGTGCTGTTCCAAATAGTGACAGTAATATTTGAGCCACTACAGAATATCAGGAAATTCCTGCCGCTTCAGCATTGCTGAGTTTCGATTTGGAGGATATGGATCCCAGTGTCTTTCTGGAAACTTATGAACACACGGGTGACTTATGTCCCCAGGACAATAACGTTATTCTTGTCACTGGACTTGGACAGTCATGAGATCCCTTCTCCTTTAATCACCCGGTGCAGGGGTGGTTGTGTCGCAATGAGAATCTTCATAAATACTTTAGTGAATTGTGTCTTTGGGCGACAGACTTTATGCAATATATTTAATAATACACGTTTTGTATAAGGAAAAATGGTTTAATATCAAACGACATCATGAAACATTAGCAATAAGAATTTAAGTACATAAATTTAAAAAACTACTGTTAGAAATCCCATGATTTATTTGATATATTTTTTACCAAATCTGTTCAACACTTTGGCCGTGATACATATGAAGCAGAGATATTAACTATAGCATTTGCAATATTCGTATGGTAAATGGATATAAGATTTAGCAATAATAATGTATCAACAGAGACAGTGAGTACATCACAAACGGAACTACCCGACCTCGAGGCTAGAGGTGAGTGCATTAATGATTAAAATACATAATTAAACAACAATATCATATCAAAATCCCATTGAATATATAATCAATGGGACTTAACATAACTGGCGAAATGTGAGTGTACTGTTAGGTACACTTCTGCCCAACCCATCGGGAAAAACAGGAGTGGTGCTATGTTATGTACTCAAACAAACTCAAAGCCGTCGCGTCGGTCGGCGCGCGAGTCGTTGCCGACTGAACGAAGTGTTGCCATATTATATTTTATTCACACATATTTTAGAATTAATTATTGTATATTTATTTTATTTTTATTTCTTAATTAATTGTATCTCAATGTATGCTGCACCGGTCGACGTCATAACGTCAACGCCGGCTGTCGCTGAAAACCAGCGCTGGGGCTCTGTCTCGCATAGGGTCGCAGCATTATGCTGAGCGATGGCCGTTTTGCGTGGATGTGACGCATATTTTCCCTCAACTTGTGTACTTCTTTTTATTTTGTGTTCTTTCTATGCGTCATGTTTGCCGCAAATAAACGTATTTTCTTTCTTTCTTCTTTATGTCCATATACAATGTGCTTCGAAGAAATGAGGTGAATCATTCTGTAAAACATAATTTTTATGTATCTTTTACGGTTTACGCGGCCCGCGCCAGTAAAGCTCCTAGACGGCATGATTTTTTCAGATATCTTCAACAATAATCGTCATATTACAGCCAATTTACACGAAACCTTAATTAATTATATACTAAAACCTTACGCATGAATCACTCCATTCATTGGTAAAAACCGTTTGAAAATCCGTTCAGTAGTTTTTGAGTTTATCGGGTTCAGACAGACAGACAGACGCGGTGGGGTCATTGCGTTATAATAAGTAAGGATGTGGATGGCTATAAGAAAAGAGGCATCAAAAGAAAGATGGATTTTGTAGAATATATATAATGGCTAGAAAAAAGATAAAGATACGAGGAAGAAAAAGACGTACAGTACAACGTACTGAACAAACCCCAAATAAAGAATGCAGTACAATTATAACAAGATTCTCAATGGACAATTCATATTAATGATTAATTATTTTAATTTGACAGAACATGAGACTGATGATGAAATTGCCGGTAAGTTATTTAAACTAGAGTTCTTAGACTTATCAGTACCATCGTTATTTCACTATAGAACAATAAATGACCTAATCTACTAAAAAGCGATACAGTTTGAAAATCAGATTTATCTCCGATATACTCTAGCTATATTATGTTAATTTGAGAAAATATATGAAAAAAAAAAACATATTATTTATTTTTCTTATTGGAAATTTTATATTGATAAATATTGACATTAATGAATACAAATAAACTTCTGTATCGACAAGCACACGAGGATGAAAATATTGGTAAGCTATTTGTTCTAGTCCTATTGCATCTTTCAGTAGGATAGCTTCATTAGCTACTTTTCTATCTACTTATATCAATCAACTCAGCCTATCGCTGTCTCCCTCTGAACATGAAATCTCACTATTACCATTTATGACATTAAACAAACTTTAGAATCAGAACCAGTAACTGAAGCTAGAACTGGTAACTACCATTTATTGTGGTAGTGTTATTTAATTTATTGGAAAAAAATTGATAGGTGCAGAAGTTCGGCTCCATATGACGTGCGAAAATATGACTAAGTATGCACAGCGATTGCAAGAGCGCTCGCGACTAGCACTCGTTTGTTATTGCTGTACATACGCGTCTATGTGTACACATAGACGCGTGCGCCTGTTTTCGCTCGTTGTATGAAAGCCAGCATATATTTGTGCTATCAGCACGGTTTTGTTGATCGACGATCAGCACAGTAGCTTCATCAATCTACTCTACTCTCGTCATTAATATTAAGTTATACTATACTCGCTTTAGAATCACCATACACTGAAGCCAGTACTGATAAGCTGTCAATTGAACTAAAGTCTTTGAATTTATTAGTACAGTAGCATAATTGTTTGTCAAATTGCTATTTGCATCGATCTACTCTTTTCTACCCGTAAATCTCAGTTAATATTAATTAATAATATTTTCTGACTTATTAATAATACTATACGCACTTTAGAATCACCGTACACAGAAGCTAGTACTGGTAAGCTGACAACGAACTTATTTTTTTTTAATTAATTAGAACAATAGCATCATTTGTTGTCTAATTGTTATTTGCATCGATGTATTCTTCTTTGGCCGTTAATATTAATGATACTATACGTACTTTAGAATCATCGTACACTGAAGCTAGTACTGGTAAGCTATCAATTGAACTAATGTTTTTGAATTTCTCAGTACACTAGCATTATTTTTTGTCTAATTGTTATTTGCATCGATCTATTCTTCTCTGGCCGTTAATAGCGATATACGAAGGCGAGGACGTGAACGTCGCCCTAAGCAGCCCCCCAATTACGCAATGCACGATCAATTTTAAATTGAAACCAATTGAAAAAGATTGCCAGTCCATTGCTTCATAAGTTTGACAAAAAAAATTGATGGTATTATACGAACTTTAGAATCACCATACACCGAAGCTGGTACTGGTAAGCTGTCAATTGAAGTAATGTTTTTGCATTTATCAGTACACTAGCATAATTGTTTGTCTAATTGTTATTTGCATCGATCTACTCTTCTCTGGCCGTTAATATTAATGATACTATATGCACTTTAGAGTCACCGTACACTGAAGCTAGTACTGGTAAGCTGACAATAGAGCTAAGTTTTTGAATTTACCAGTACAGTAGCTTAATTTTTTGTCTAATTGTTAATATTAATATTAATGATACTATACGAACTTTAGAATCACCGTACACCGAAGCTAGTACTGGTAAGCTGTCAATTGAACTAATGTTTTTGCATTTATCAGTACACTAATTGCTTGTCTAATGAATTTACCAGTACAGTAGCTTAATTTTTTGTCTAATTGTTGTTTGCATCGATCTAGTCTTATCTGGCCGTTAATATTAATGATACTATACGCTTTTTAGAATCGTCGTACACTGAAGCTAGTACAGGTAAGCTGTTAATTGAAATAGTCATATTGAATATTTCAGACCCGTAGTGTAATTTTTTTTTTTTTTTTGTCAATCGTGTGCTTTAAGTTAACGCTACCTCACGTTAGGCAGGTGAAAACCAATGTTCTTGAATCCTAAAGATAGCTCCTGAATATATTATTTTTGGGATGAACTTTGGATGCTAAGCTTAAGTGGGGCCCAAATATAGATAAATTGTCAAAAGCTAAACTCCACAGCATTCGCTGTTAGAAAAAATCGCAATTTAACTGAGATAGAGACAGCCCGTTTACTGTACTTTAGCTATTGGCATAGTGTAATGTCGTACGGTATTCTGTTATGAGGAAATGCCGCCAGCACTCAAACTAATCTTTGTTTTGCAGAAAAGGGCGGTTCGGTGAATTTAAAGAGTCCGAGGCACTCTCTCAAGGATATTAATAAAATGACAGTGCCTTCTCAGTATAATTATGCAAACTTTTTATATGCACATAAAAATATAAAGTTGTTTAAAAATACGGCGATATCCATAATATAAATACGAGAAACAAACATAAAGGAGATAGTTTTTTTTGGGCCCACTGTATTGTAACGTCTTTTAATCGCAGTATGCCTCTAAAAAATTAACCGATTAATCAATTAAAGTGGTTGATTTTTTTGACAAAGTCTAACCGGAATCATGAAATCGTAATAAAACGAAAATGTTTTGAAAATTCACTCAATTGATTCTATTCCAATGGTCGTCAATGTCATATGTTGCAGCTCACTGTCATACCAACAACGATGCTCAAGAAAAAACTAAAAAAAAAAAAAATTAACCGACTTCCAAAAAAAAAAAACACTACAAAGTAAAAAATAACTTTAATTTCGGAAGTCGGTGTCTTTGGTTTTGAATTTTCGTTTATTGCCACCGACTTTCGAAATTAAAGTTATTTTTTACTTTGTTGTGTTTTTTTTGGAAGTCGGTTTTTATTTTCTTTGAAAAAAGTTTTTATTTTTCAATTTTTAGTTGTGGTACCTATCCCACACAAATTCGAATACCACTACCTGCTATGCAAATAACAGTGCCAGGAAGTTATCATCATATCATTCATATAAACTAAGTGGGATAAATATGTATTATTGAGGTTAACTCAAAAACTATCCAAGCAAAGGTAATAAAATTTATAAGGAACTACTTCGGGAGCTAATCCTTTCAAACAAAAAAATAATTTTCAAAATCGGTCCACAATTGACGGAGAAATCGGTGAACATACATAAAAAAAAACATACATACTTAATGTCAAACATAGTACCTCCTCCTTTTTGGAAGTCGGTTAAAAATAGGTAGCTCGGTCAGTTGTCGATGTATACGCTTTTATAATAAACGTCCAAGCCACGTACAAGATGCATGCAATATAATGTTAACTTTCAAATATTGAACGTAGATATAAATTAAATGTAACAATACTTGCTGCACCCTAACAGGGTCATGTACTCATAAGTTTTAGCCTAGCCTGTAACTGAGAGTACATTATGCAAAAATAAATAAATAAATAAGATCTAAGCCTTAATAAATTCAAATCATTCGTTAAGTTTACCAGAAAGCGTTATATGTATACCGTTAAAGATTACATTGAGGACAAAAAGGCTAGGGATTGAGCTGCTCCAATTTTTACATACTGAATGTTGATTACTTTTTTCTAGTTATCTTTTAATATACACTTTGACATAAGTTGATGATAATTATATATAATGACGTGTTAGTTTACTTTGTGAAGTATAATTTATTGTTAGATTTTTTTTTAATGATAATCTGGCAGTTTGAGTACTTTATGCGGTCTACCCCAATATTGTTTCTTTGGTATTGTTCGTCGAGTCGTTGAACTCCTCAAGTTCTGAGTTTAAAACTACACGATTACTGACAAATTCGTGCATGGACTGGATAGGTTCACTCAAATCTGTATTTATGGTTTATTTTCTCAAAAGACCATCTCAGACGCCAACCTACATGGTCATCATATGACCAGATCAACAATAGTCCTACCCCCTTACTAATAAACATTGTATATCGCCTGTTTAGTTACACAACGCTTTGTCTTCTTCTTTCGAATGTCGAATTACTGACGACTGAAAGAGAGAAATCGGTGTGTAACTAATAACTATACAGGCAATATACAACGTTTATTAGTAAGACCGGTACAAACTCAGAGGTCACAGTCTATTTTAAAGTCTAACCCAGACTTTAAAATAGACTTTGACCTCTGAGTTTGTTTCGTTCTTTCTTCTCAGAGTAATCAGTTAGAAAACCCCGAACTCATCCAGATTAAAAAATATTTTTTAATTTTGAGGAGTAAAAGTATATTTTTGAACCAATTTACATAAATAAATACCATTCTTACTTATTCATCATTTCCCAATAAAATCAAGTCTCTTCTGGCCATTAACAGTAATTGTGCCTTCTCTACGGTCTTTAGAATCGCTGAACACTGAAGCTATTACTGGTATGCTATTTATTATACTATTATTAAATTTAATCAGTACTGTAGTATTATTCTATGCCAAATTTTACTCACATCAATCAATGTACTTTCATTTTGCCATTTATACTTATGATTCTCTCTCTGCCATTACTTTACGAACTCTAGAATCGCCAGAAGTTGAAGAAGCCGCTGGTAAGCTATTTGAACTCTTGCTATTGCAAAGTGTTTAAATCAGAGCCTGTTTTACAGAATCCTGATTTGCACTAACTACCAGATTTCAAAAATAAAACAGATTTTATCTATTTATTTTATTTTTTATGTACACACAGTCAAATCGATACAGATACGACATATATGTTCGAGTATAAAGGTACTCAAAACATTATTATGTCAATTAACTGTAACCACAGCATAAATATGGACAGTACAGAAACTACGTAGTAAGCGTTCGAAACGGCACACTCACACAGACGCGCTCATTGACGAGACCCCAAGCGATTGTCGCGGTGCTGTCAGTTGCGAGTTGTCGAGACGAGTGGTTGTCGCGATCTTTTTAAAAATGGAACGTAATGTAATTATTTCAACTAAGTAATAGGCCTAGTTTCCATACTCTCCATATTTATATTGTGCTGTAACTGTGTGTACTTTACTTGTATGTTAAATTAAATTGTTTACTGCTTATTAAACAAATTCAGGTCTCTTGGCCTGCGAACTTGCCGTAGACATTAAACTATAAAATAAAATAACCAAATCCACAAGTCTTGATTATTTGTTAATCTGATAACTACATAACAACGTTAATGATAAACAAACTTGTGTATTAACTGAAACTGAGCACCATCGTACGGGTGAGTTATTTATACTTACTAAAGTTACTGCTGCTGTGTATTTTGTAACTACATATTGTCTTTAATTTATTAATTATTCTCCGATTAATTTTGATTTTATGATTTTCATTTGATCTTATTCGAACGACCCATCGAAGGCTAAGACACTATGGGACAAGTGTAAGACACGATAAACGCTGTCGCACATGCGTGAGCGTGACACAGCGTTTATCAAATCTTGTTTGGTGGAAATATGACTAAACAATATGGTCAAATAGAGAAATCCACAAATTGTTAAGAGCGCTTGTTCTGAAAGCGGGAAACATCGCAAATAGCTATCAAATATTTCGCTGTTTTGATTAATTTGGCAATATTTCTGTATGAAAATACGAAATATGGCTAACTAGTAAACTAAAATATTGATTGTGAAATGCAATAATTAATATAGTAACACCGAATATTTAGTTCTAGATGTAAAAAAAGTATTTGGAAACTTTCCAAATGCCTTTTTATACACTAAAAACGGTTACTTATAACATCAAATTCAGTGTTATAATTGCAATTCATTATTAATATTCTAGTTCACTCTGGTTGATAAATATTTGACAGCTATTTGTGACGTTTCCAACTTTAAGAATGAAGGCTCTTAATGACTGCCCACTTCTGGTATTTAAACTTAAAAAAATCGCATGTGTCTACGAATTTGCATATGTAAATAACCGTTCGAACTTTGTCGTCGATTTACATTCGGAGGTTGGCTTAGAGACGACTGCACCCAGCATAATACCTACTAATTAAAATTCACGTGACAGGACACGACAGAATCTGATGTTCATCTTAAAGCTTCAACACTTAATTGATTTCAATAAATATTGAAATTTTCCGCAAAATATTCAACTTTATAACCCTCAATTATCGTTTTCTGTAGTAACGTTGCCGTTGTTGTTTTAATATGCAGAATACCTGTATCTTGTAACGATACAAAAAAGCTAACAAATGCTTTACCTCTTAGAAGGTCTTCGGAGAATCGTGTGACTTTACTGTTTTGTCAATTCTCTCATTAATGTTTTTATAAAGGTGCCTTTGCATCTGTCGTTATTGTCACGTCGATGCTGCGCTAGCGTCGCATAGAAAGAATTATATCAAAAAATTTCTTCGTTGACGCAGCATTCAAGTCTCGTTTTCACAATGTCTATCCCTGTCCTTATCTTAAATAAATGATAATCATAATCGTTTACCCTCTGACATTAGTAGTATTTAAAAAAAGATATATCAAATAAGATATATCATATAATATAACATTGCTACTCATTTTTAATTTTAATTAAATGTTGACTATATTAGTAGGTAATTATAAACCCAAATGTTTGCATGTCATATTATTATGACTAAGTGTTATAAGGATCTGTTTTATTGACGTTAAGACCAAAATTTTACCAATACTTATGGGAACTAAATTAATTTGATTTGATTAGATTTGATATCCTTAAACAAATTCCCTGGGTCACAATAATTTGAATTTGCTATCTTCAAAGACCCTTTAATTTCACCAAGGCAAATATTGGGCCCACCTTTGATCACGTATACTGGAAAGATTAATCCATTCTATAATGACTCATTTTCTCATTAATTGCAGAGAATCCGTGCACAACTCCTAGCGGTGGCAGTGGCGACTGCATATCAGTCTTTGACTGTCGAGTGCTGGTAGCCTTGCTTAATAAGAAGGATCGTACGAACCAGGACATTGATCTGCTGAAGAAGTCGCAATGCGGGTATCTGGGCAATAAACCGGCTGTAAGTAACTGCATTATGAGTAACCTTTTCAACAATAGACGCGTATTATAAATTTTCATTGATAATAATAATTTGTCAGTTTTGTCGTTCTTAAGTGCGGTAAGCCACACACGCCACTGGTACCAAAACTACTATAAGCTTGTCCCTTATTCTATTGAAACTCCGTACTACGCTAGGCCAGCATAAATTGTTACTGCACTGACGTACTGTGGCCTGTACAGTGTACATGGTTGGTAGATCGAGGCCGAAAGCAGTATCTATGAATTCGTTACTGCCTTTTTCTTAGAAAGAAGAATTCACATAATTATGTATTGCAATTTAATCTACATGCATTATTCTCGCTAGCGATACTTTAGTCACGTTAACTAAGCAATTTCAACCAAACGCATTGGAATTTTACCGATTCGATAGTTATTACAGTAATAAAAAGAAAACATGTGGAAAAAATACAAGAAATATCTAAACCGCAAGACTGCGATTTATGTAGGCAAACTAAGAAATGGACGTCATAAACAGTTATAAGTAAATAAGTTACTCATCACAACGATGCTGTGAGTGTCTTCGGAATGAAGAACAATACACAAAGTTATGGTCCATTAGTTTTCTACGGTAAGGTAAAAGTTTGCACGTCTCTTTTTCATGAATTTGTTATTCACTTGCCTAACGCAGAGCCTCAGAGATAGATACCGCTCTAATTTCTTTATACAGTATTTAATTTTGTTAAAACTGATAGTGATAAAGCAGCAATGTTTCTTCTAGAACCTAAAACACCTTCTATAATAAATCTAATTCTTAACAAAATTTAAAATCGTATTCCACTTGCTTTCAACATTGATATCAACAGTATTATCCTCTAAGAGAGACCAATCAATTTACTGGCTGTCTACAAAACGCCACGTCTCTAGAGAGTAAGGCTGAATGAATGGAGAATCATCGATTACACTTCTTATACTACCCTCTTTGATTTCCAATTCAGAGATTTCCTCAAATAAAATCACTTTGAGAAGCTTTCGAGCGCTTTTATATTATACGTTTTAGTTAAGATTTGTTTATTTTTCGTCAATATTCGGGCGAGGTTCTTCTGTGTTACCATGTGACCGACCATCTGAAGGGACCGGATTTTGCAGACATCAATTAGTACAATAATCAAAAACACCAGTGGAGTTTACTAGGAGGCCTAGGACCTCAAAACTCAAGGATACTATAAAACCGTTCTCTATAATATGAAGGAAACTAAACTAAGACCGAATTTGACAAACGTTACTAAGCACCTACTTTGGCTAAACATTATTCCTCTCACTGTAGCACAACTGCAATATCAAAATACAAGTGCAACATAGAGACGGGAACATAATTATCTAAACCAAAGCGTGTGTATCAGCCTAAGATTGATTAATATTGACAAAATTGTAAAATTATAAGTAAGTATCTCTCTCTTCTTCCAGGTGTGCTGTCCAAGGCAGTCAGAGACTCCGACACAGCAACAAGGAAACTGCTACACTCCTGAAGGGAAGGTCGGACAATGCATCAGTTTGTACTCTTGCTCGCATCTCGCGAACTTGCTCAAACCACCCGTGGCTAGTGATAGCATCGCCTATGTGCAGAAGTCCAAGTGAGTACCTACCTACATCATGCAGGCGATGAATATATTTTACCCAAAAATTCAAAGACTGACAAAAAAACAACAGGACAGTGTTGTGTTTTTTTCTTGTCAGTCTTTTGATTTGAATTCTCTGAAAGTTTAGGCAGAGGTGTACTGACTTAGTACATCCACATTTTTCCAGTTATGTTTAAGTCTCATATAATAAGGACAAGTCTATTGCCATGAATCGGGCACAAATTCAGACTCCGGGCTGCTACTAAGAAATTCCTGAGGTAAAAACCCGAATAACACTTTGCTGACCTGGGAATCGAACCCAGATCCTCATGATCAGCAGTAGCGCAGGCAAAGACTAGACAAAAAAAACCCCCAAAATCATAAATCCGAAAAGAGGGACCCCCTAAGGCGACCCACTGACCGGACCCTCTTTTCGGATTTATGAGTTAGGTACAAAGGACGTACAGGATCGTCCGCTTCACCGAAAAAATAATTACGATGTAAATGGATGTCAAGTTCTTTGGTGGTGAAAGAAAGTTTATTAGGTTTCTTGCTACTCATTAAGTATCTTAGCTAGTTTTTGAAATAACATCAATAATTACAAATAAATAATTGACTTATAACAATAGTATCTTATGGTATGAATCATTTTGCCACACCACTTACTAGAATAAAAACCCGTTGACATCAGTTTAAGGAAATTTACTATCAAGATTATCTTTAAAACATAGGAGGGAATCCCTCGTACTAGATCTTAATGACGTAATCACAGTTAATAATACACTGCATAGACACAAAGAAACATTGCAATAACAATTAAGATACCTCTTGGACAAGTGTAGGAATTTCAAGGACTGTTTGGTATCTTCATAATGAAGACACCGTGAATGATGCATTTAAAAAAAACTACAGCTATGACAGCTGTGAGTTGGGCTAGACAAAAATGACATCTTCGTCAAACTGAAAATAGATTATATCAATCATAAGCGATTTAGTTCATGTGATTAACTTGGTTGATATCAAATTAAGAAGTCATTATTTTATTTATTAAATTTAAGTAAGTCTGGTCGTTGCGGGAAGTCCTTTGGGGAAACCGTGGCCTCCGGCAAGGCAAGGGAAGGAACACGGGTCAGTAAAAGTCTGACACGCCTTCCGCTCCGCCCAGAGCGGGAGAAGATTTTTTTTTGCTGTGTATTATGGTGTACAATAAAGTATATATAAATAAATAAATAAGTCATATTGATGATTTACAACCCAAAAAAAAAAATAAAAAAAAAATATGGCATGTCGTTTTCGTTCATACATTTATATCAGATTTCGTTTCGCACAATACATCTACATGTATAGTTTCATTGATCTTCCGCTACTTGAGCGTCTACCGCTTTAATAAATGGTACTAAATTACCAACAATGGTAGGTACTTAACTTGTCAATCACCTGAATTGTTTCACGAGTACAACGCTCCTAGGATAACATGTACTATTATTAACCAGACATGGTTTTTTTTTGAGTAAATAATAAAGATATAAATCTATGAACGAATTATACATGATGTATATCAGTAACCTGTTTTGATGAGTTGCGACTTGCGACAGTTGAGGAAAATCGTTCATAATTGTTTGTGTTGTAAGACTTTGTATTAAGTGCTATAAATGATTAATTACATATTTAGATGCTTTAGAAGAATAATCTACAACTAATGGTTTAAAGTTCAATCGACGGAGTCGCACTACGGCCGCCACGCGTTACGTCCATTTATGGCCGGCCCTATTGTATTTTCGAAGGTGCATTTATTCTCCGATCAGTCGCGTTACACGGCGGCCGTAGTGCGACTCCGTCTCAATCATATTGAAGTGTCTCGTGATTTCATTGAATTATAATCCAAGCGTGTGACTAGTTTTAATTATACAGGATGAAATTGAATTCATGCGACACCTCTTAAGGGGTCATTGTACTCATCATTATGAACAACTTTCAACTATGAGACCAACCCAGAAATAGCAACAAAAAAAACAGCTGTTCCCTACATTTTGACGAGATTGCGAACATAAATGTAGGGAACAGCTGTTTTTTTTTTCGCTATTTCAGGGTTGGTACCATAGTGAAAGTTGGTCATAATGATGAGTAAAATGACCCCTTAAGAGGTGTCGCATTAATTAAATTTCAACCTGTAGTGCGCGCGGAACTAGTTGGCCGCGCCTTAGGTATTAGATTATTATAGAAATAGATTGAGCGCCTTATCTTACTTAATCTATTCTGGCGCCGTACTTCGCGACGGCAACTCGCGTTGAAAGTTCCGGCTAGTTTAGACAAAACGCACATGAGATTGCAATAGCGAGATGAGTCGCCACCTAAAGCTCGACTCCCACCGTGCGCCATATCGTGCACGCGCACCAGCCCGCACGAGGACGCACCGCCACGCACGCGTCTTGCGCTACCACGCACGTTAGGTTTCCCACGGTGCGTCGTGCGGGCTGGTGCGATATGGCGCACGGTGGGAGTCGGGCTTTCGGCGCGGCTAACTAGTTCCACGCGCACTATAACTATAACATCAGATTACTTTTATACTATTATTATAACTTACTAGCTTCTGACCGCGACTTCGTTTGCGGTCGACTTCAGAATTGGGTCCACAGAGAAATAAAAATGCATATAGACATATAGCGTTGCTACTCTTTAAATAGATCTTTATAAGAGGAATAATTCCGTAATATGTTTTCATATAACTGGGAGATCGGCATGATTTTTTCCGACATCTTGAACAATCATCGTCATATTTCAGCCAATTTACACAATACCTTAATGAGACGTTTTTTTTTACCAATGCTTATAGTGGGGTCATTATAGCAGAAGATTAAGTTATAATTGTTGAAGACGTAAATATATCACTCACAAAATCTGCCAGCCGCCGCGTCTGTCTGTTTGAACGCTATAAACTCAAAAATACCGAACGAATTTTCATACGATATCATACCAATGGACAAAGTGATTCTTGAGAATGGTTATATAACACTTTAGTTTCCATCTAATATTGACCTAAAGTGTAGGGTAAATCACCAAAAGCCAGAACATGTAGCAAATTCAAATTGTCATTTCCAGATGCGAAGGTATAGAACAGTACAGCGTCTGCTGCGGTCCACCTCCGGATCGCACCCAAGAGCCCACGGCAGCTCCATCAGGCAACTGTGATGCTCAAATGAGTGCTTACCCACCTGATCCTCGCACGGAATGCTGTGGTGTTGACAGCAGAGTCGGAAACAAGATTGTGGGTAAGTATTTATTTATTTCAACCCATGCTCTGTGTTCCTGAAGGCGTAGCGATAAAACGACGGATGACCTGGTAGTGGCAATCCCGCTAAATGCTAGGAGCAAAGGACCTTTTAATGTGGCATAACTTGAGGGAGGCCTGTACAAGAAGGCCTATGTGGCTTATAAGTCTGGGCTGGAAATGGGTTAAAAACGATATAGGTATATTAAAAGATAAATGATTTTGAAAGAGGGATTTTACAAGGATTAACACTTTTCATCATCATTAAAATTAGCCTATAATATTCCCACTGCTGGGACACCGGGTTCTTCTCTGTGTGAGGGAGTAGCACTGGATGCGTATTTTTTATGTTTTTATTCTTTCCATAAGCTAATTTAACATGTTGATGCTCATTTTATGTAAGAGTAAAGAATAAAAATAAAAATATAAAATTAAGAGTAAACGTTATCTTAATACCAAGGAAAATGAAGAAGCTTATTTAAAATAGTTCCTGTGGATCCTCAAAATACACGTTTCTTTCAATATAAACTGCCTTCTTGTGTACTTACTACTTGCTAAAAGAATTTACTTGATTTTTTCAGGTGGTAACGCTACAACAGTAGACCAATACCCATGGCTGGTGATGATAGAGTACACGCAAGGTGGCGTCACGAAGCTGCTTTGTGGAGGTGTTCTGATCAGTGGCAAATACGTCCTGACCGCAGGCCATTGTGTTGCTGGACAAGTGCTGACTATTGGCACACCGTAAGTTATGACACTTCTCTTTTATTTTACTATTTGAACAAATTGCCAAGGTATGTGGGACTTGGCTGTCACTTACACTTACTGTGACGTCTAATAAATAAGTTGTGTGCGTGCTATGGTGGGGGCTGCACGGTAGAGGGAGTGCGGGGCGTTGCGCCGCGCTTGCAGCATTGGTCCGAGCGGCCGTAGCGATAGATTTTACTGTACATACCTAACCTAAACCTCTTGGTTTACCAGACTTACAACTTTTATTATATTTTGTTGAGCTATAAATCTTCCAAAGAACTAAATACATAAATTAATAAGCCAAAATCGACCACTAAATCGAACTGTGTCTATTCATAAAGTATCTAATGAAAGTGTAAACGAACCCTGTCCAGGTAAAAATTTTATGTCATCACACACTGGGAATTAGTAACAAATTCATCTGTATTTAGTAAAGTTTCAATATACCACTTTTTCCAACAATTAAAGTTTGAATAACATTCATCATCATCTGCCTAGCCTTTTCCCAACTATGTTGGCGCCGGCTTCTAGTTGAACCGGATCCAGCTAAATACCAGTATTTTACATGGAGCGACTGCTTATCTGAACTCCACAATCCAGATACTGGGTAACACAATACCCCTTGGTAAGACTGGACTTGGTATTGTTTGAATAACATTATAAAATTTAAATTGAAAAATCATCTAATGTTATATAAAATTAACCTTAATTGTCAAATAAAAAACATCGTTAAGGGGATTTAAAATTAAAATAGCGGATTTTATTTAAAAAATCAAATCACAGCACTCCATTTGTAAGTAGCGCTACAAATTGGCAGCCACGGGTACGTTTTTTGAGCCATTTATTTCCATTTTCATCAAATTATTTTGAAACCGATAATAATTCGTTTCGGAAACTGTATGTATCGTATGATCTTTTTTACAGTATGAGCTATATAGCAATAGTGTATGTGCTAAAATATTTGCACATAACGACTGACGTTTTGTGACCCTGACATGACGTTATGATTTTTTTTCCAGTAAGAAAGTACGTCTTGGAGAATACAACATTTCTCAAGAAGGCCCAGACTGTGCACCTGTCGAAGCAGGCGGCGAGGACTGCACTGAAGGAGTCACCAGGATCCTTATTGAGAAGGTCATTCCCCATCCGCAATACAACCCCGTCAGTGCCTTGAAGAGGAACGACATTGCTTTGTTGAGACTAAAGGACGTAGCTCCGTTTACAGGTTAGTTGAAACTGATTTTTTAATCCAGACTGGAAACGTAATGGAGTAGAAAGAGAGAGAATAAAAAATGATGATGATGTTTATGATTATAAACTTGTAAAGCCTTAGCTGTTACGGTCGCAAATCATATTGAGCGCCCCGGTGCTTGAGCGGTCAATCAAGATACAACCTGACACTTACCTGCAAATTGCAAAAAACGTAAGAAAATTGGAATTTCGCGGGTTACCATGTGAAGCCATCTTTTTAACCTAATGTTGAGTCTCCTTCAGGGCAGTTGTGAGAATCTTGCAGTCAATACAGACTTTGCTGTATAATGTTACTGTCTACTGATAAATAATATATTATTTTGCTTGTTTGGACGCAGTCTTGTCAATAGAATTTTCCAGGTCGTTCCAGTCTTACGCTTCTTGTACGTAAACCACATGATTTCTCACAAACATGAAGATTGAAGACTAACTGTTTTTTTTTTCAGACTTCATTCGTCCTATCTGCTTGCCAACCAAAGACTTGACTGTGCCGTCGAACATTCCAAACAACTTTTCACTGTACGCAGCCGGTTGGGGCGCTGTGAGCGATAGGAAATCTTACAGCGAAGTAAAACTGCATGTGGCGCTACCATACGTCAGTCCCGAAGTAAGTTATCAGAAAGCCAATAAGGTGGCAGGAAGTCATTTTAAGTCTTCATCATAGTCATACTCCAGGTCTTATCCCTATTTATTAGTAGTCTTTTTCTCCCATTCATCTCTATTAGACGTAATCTCAGTAGTCACCTCCTCCGTATTCAGACAAGAAGGCACAAGGGATCGTACAGATTTTGCTATAGTATTTGTTGATGGTCTGCTATTTTACTGGCAAAATTCAAAACAACAAGTCAAGGTACTCAGGTATTCCTAGCCGGGGCTTACTTTGTCGAATCAATCAATAGGTATTGAAAGTTTATAATTTTTTTGCACCATGAAGATTGAATCAAGGGGACAAATATAGTTTTTCGCCAAACATAAACAAAACCCTTCTTATTTGCCATTAATTCTGTGACGATGCAGTTGATGCAAAGCCACATATATCCATGATTTTGTACTACTAATCATTCTAATACCCTGCTTCTTCCCACAGAAATGCCAACCAGTCTACAGTTTCCCTGGCCGCAGTGTCCCACTTTGGAAAGCCCAGATGTGCGCGGGTGGTGTCACAGGCAAGGATTCGTGCAAAGGTGACTCTGGTGGTCCTCTTATGTACGAAGACGGAAGAACTTATGAAGTCATCGGCATCGTCAGTTTTGGACCAGTCCCTTGTGGCATGGAAGGCGTTCCTGGAGTCTACAGCAAAGTATACGAATATCTTGACTGGATTAAGAACACCATAGTCCCTTAATTTGTTTTAACTTCGACGTTGAGTGATCTAATTTGATTTTATTTTGGTACACATCTGCTATCTGCTCTTTTTTAGACCTTTAACTTTAAGATTTATTGAACAGAAAAGTAAAGGCTAAAGTAGGATCTTTAAGCATAATACTTAATAATAAGTTAATATCTATTTGAATTAGGTCACTATCAACATTTTCGAATATCATTTTAAAAAGACTTGTCTTGTCCATGACTCAATTTCATCTTTCGACTAGCAATTTATAATTGTCCTGTTTTAAAAGTTGTTCAATTTCATGGGTATTTCACCCGTTAACTATGTGTCCTTTCTGTTATACCTTGCATAATAATAATATAAACATGTTTTGCTCAATTTTTTTGTAGTCAGTCTAAATTAGCTTCATGTCAACAGTAAAATTAAGATTAACATAGATTTAATGTTGGTAACATTTATTGAAAACTTCAATATTTTAAGCCATAGCTTTTATATGCTTGTGATTGAACGCGTCCGGATTGGCGATTGATAGTTAAATTATTATAACGATACATTGACGGACACTGTATTAATTTTATACGTGGTATTTTTTTATATAGCTTCACAGACTTGTTGCATATCTTATAGCTTCGGTGAAGCTTCAGCAAGTAACAAGACCATGTTTGTCAGTTTTAGGTCAAAATCAATAACTAATTAAGTCACTATCAATCTCTTCCCTGCTTTGTATTACAACACAAGTGATGTAAAGATCTCAAGGCTGCTGAGGTGGTTCAGATCTAAATAGTTCGTAAGTCAAAACATCGACTATTGAGATTATTTTCAAAATAAATAATTGTGAAGATTTTTCACAATATTGTGTTGTTTTATTATGTTCACCGTGGCAGTAAATATTACAGTTAGTAAAAGTAGCCAAGACCAAATAATAGATGTCGCCACTGATGAGTGCCAAATCATAATTCACATCATCATCTCTCATTCTTCAACAGCTATTATAATTAATGAACTGATTGATAATATTACCACATACCTACAATACTATACTAGAAACTAGAACACAAAACGATTCCACCACGTCAAAACCATAAAACGAAATTATCACGTAGGTACTTCATATTTATTCCAAAGTTTAAAAAAACACAAAAAAAGTCTGTGAGTTCACTTACCCCTAGCGTTGGTGGCTGCGTCTGCGATCTTCTGGAAGGCATCCAGGAAAGCGGCAATTGCTACCAGGGCTGACCTGCCAAATGAGAAAACGCATTTGAGATTGATATCTTAGTTTTGTTGCACTAGATTTTGAGGAGGAAAATATTACATACAGTTAATTGTGCCAATAAAAAATCCTGTAACCTAGTCAATAACAAATATGTAAATGGAAGAAAGATGGACAATGAATTGAAGACGGTTGATAAGAATGACGTATTGCAAAAACAGTAAGGTGCTACTGCAATGACCCAACATGACAAAAGCTTGGCCTGTCTCAACTTATGTTGTATATGGGAGGATCCGTATTCAGATACAATTTTATTCTAGTTCCATCTACAATACTTGATCCAGGTTGTACAATAGACTGTCTAGTAGTTTAAAGTGTTATTTTAATGTTGATAACGATCCACGTGAAATAATCTCCAATTCATATCCTGCGACACACATTCCCTTCAGCACATCCAACATAAAATGCGCCTCAATCAAATTGATCTCACATTCTCAACTGCAGCCGTGACCTCCACGAATGAAATATTTACAACACAAGACACATAACAATAACCTTTTATTATCAGATCACATGTAGCCATATCATTGTCAATTTGCGAGTCAACGGCCAATCAATTGTCATTAATTGGCTGAGTGTAGTCGAGTTACGATGCATCGTATATGAAGGTTAACCTTTCGTACAGAACATGATACTTATGCATTTGAATAAGAGTCAATAATTTTAAATGCATACGTTCATATTTAAAGTTTGTTACAAGTAACAGGGGGCAATGTTGACTGCATCTGCATTTCGCAGGTGATCGTAGATCAAATCACAAGGCATTTGTCGTAAGTGGTATATTCTACTGCACAAATATGAGGAGATTATTCTACGACCAGGGTCGCAAAGAGAAACAGTATTTATTGGCTTCAAGTTATCTTAAGTGAAAAGCAGTTATTGGACTAGTACATATAGCTCTTTGTCTTGCAAATATTTTAGTTTACTGGCGATTGAAAGCCACTGTTAAGTTCATATTAAGCAATTTTGCAATCATGTGCTGTTCTACTTTGACACTTATATCAATATAGTTTACAAGTTTCTTTTTCATTGTAGTCAGTTATTAGAGAATAGAATCGTTCCATTTCGTAGAGGTCGTTAGCGAGAATGATAGTCTGTTGCCGAAACTGCACCGGACGTAGGTAATTGAGTATCGACACTGTTGGAGGTGCTTTTACTGTGAGTGTACTAAGAAATTATTAGGTAATCTGTGTTATTACTTACTTCAATGCTGAATGGAGTTTCGTCGCCTTTGATATAAACTCCTCCCACATTGGCGCGCTGTTCTGTTGACAAAGAGACGAGAATATATTAGTTAAATGACAGATATTGAAGTTTGTTTGATATCAGTGACTTTCATTCACTGATATGAAATCGGCGATATCGGAAAACAAGATAGTCACAGGCATACTAAAAAAGTTAAAGTTAATGGACTTTTAGCTTTCCATACAGTCCAAATACACCCACTGTTTGCCCTACGATTTTAGCTAGGTATTGATGTTTATAAACCGTTCGGTATTAATGATGAACTAACACAACTCAGAGATAACGATGCAATCAAATATGACGAAGTCATCAACGAATTCGCACTTAAATTAAATAGCAGCGCGAAAACTACTCACTACACGACATATTAACTATAGACTACCAAAAACATTCACAATCACAATAACATATCTCCAATATTCATCGTATCGAAAGCGGAGAGCTACTGAAACTATTGAGGATGAGATTATATTCTGATCGATGCTTCCATTTTGAGTAATTTGTCAATCTGCTTGTGAAATCCAATACATTAGTGCCTGGCGATAATATGAGAGCAATCAATCACGGTATTGCGAATATGCATGTAGATTGTTTTGTGGTGTGAAAAGTATCGTTAATTAATCTGCTAGTAATCATTGAGACGAGCTTAAATGTCGAAAAAGCTGTGGTTAACCTGACTTTAATCATAATTTAACTTTAAGCAACGGTTATGAGTGAGGGGGAAAATATATTGGATGTGATGCTGGCAGACTGTAGGTAGCATTTAGAGGATTGTTCAGCATGAGCAAGGAAACAAACAGGAAATTGTATCGATTATGATGATTATAAACTTATGGTTAAAGATCTCGATTTCGATGTTAAAGAGAACACAAGGCAGACAGTGTAGTTATGTAGCATAACAGTAAAACATCGTTTTTAAATTCATTCCTAAACACATATTCCGTGTTCCCAAATCCTTCACACGTAACTTTACTTTCAACTGTGTCACTTAGATCTTAAACTTCAAATTACCTTACACATACCCAAATAATTCTCAAGGTGTTCGTTGAATGGACGGACGGGAGCAATTTGTCAGTACAGGTGAACGGATAGATGGTAATTGTTCTGCTGTACACATGAAGGATGGACACGTTTACTCGCTTTTAACGTTACTTTGCAAGATAATATTTCATATCCGATGTGGAATTGGAAACACAATTTATCATCATCAAGAGACATTAAGTAAGTACCTTACCAGCTGAAAGAATTTCAAAGTAGACCAAGACTACTCTATACAGTCAGCCAAAAGAAATGAAAGAACTAGGATAAAAGTAAAAGGACCACGGACATAACCTTGATGTCGGTCGGACAATGCATAATATATTCAAAAGGAAAGTGGAAATCATGGACAGACACAAATCCAATGTTTGCATAGAAAACGAAATTGGCCTCGACTGGTAATTTAAACGGTTTGACAGAAAATTATAATACAAGATACCAGATCAACATAATATACCCATTACTCATTTCTCTCTATCATTGTCCTCCTGTCCATAACCTAATTTAATTGTGCTTGGCGTAGCATATCTTCTGTTTCCATACATCTCTATAAGCCATCTCTGAAATCTCTCGCTTTCTAGACATATCATCTTTCACACAATCCAACTATCTCATTTCATTCTCGTTTCAGAACTACTTAAAAATAACACTAACAATAAATTCTAACAGCCTAATAAGCGGTACATTCAAATCAATTCGAAAACTCCCATTGTTAGACAAAATTGTCGAACCAAAGACAATAATTTGAGAGATTGCCATAATAACTGCGTCAGACAGTGGTTAGAGATCACATTAGGATGCCATTCATTTGCTAGCTGTAGCCAGTTCGCTGTCATTATCTCTTATTTGGGTCTAAGGTGTAACAATTTGGCAGTCATTAGTTTGATAGGTACCTAATCCAACCGTTCTATTGTTGTCTCTTTCATATCCTATAGTTTTGGTCCTTAGTTATGTTTTTGTTTCTAGTCCAATTAAGTGGTTATCTTTCTGACGTGACGTAGTGCGGACAAAAAGACCAATTACATAAAAATACCCAATGTCCGCCAAATATTCCAGATAGTATGTAAGTAATTTGAGGAAGTCTTAATGTGCCCTTCTAAAATTGTGTCAGTTTAGAAGCAATATTCCAAATTAAAAGCCAAATCATCCCAAGGTTTTCTTTCATTTATTCCTTGACTTTAACGCCCTTATTATTAAAAGTAATGTTCCATTCAGACCAATCTTCTAAGAATGCCAAATCACTTTTAACAACGCCCATGAACCGAAATATAAATGAATGAATGATGATTTTATTGATCACATTAACCAAAATCCTAGATGACGTGCCCACTGAAGTATTCATTGGGCTAATGAAATTGTTTGCGAAACAAAAACTCTGGCACAATCAGATTCGCATATATCTTAACTAAGGACGTAGTCACAATTCGGTCATCTTTAATAGCAACAAATGAAGTCATGAATTTTAATGACTTAGACTATTAAGAAAAGCTGGGCTTAGACTACACGACACTCTTCCATCCATAATGTAATAATATTCTAACAATTTGCTTTTTATGCTTATTTGATACTTATACATAGTTTCATACATCATTATCTTACATGGTCACTAACTTGTCCTAACTTTCCACCAGTGATTTTTCTAGAGCTTAATTAGAATGTTAGTCAAAGAGCCATAAAATTGCCATAAAAATATAGGTACCTACTGCCTACCTTTTAAAGTGTTTTAGCCAATAGTGTCATCACAATGTCTTGTTTTCTTCTTTATTTATTTTTTGTATATTGGCACTTTGGTATCTATATTCATGTATTTAGTTATTATTTAATCGTGTTTTTGTATGTTCTGCTATTTCTTTTGTGTGCACCAAATAAACGATTTATATATCTATCTACTGTCACTGGTTAATGGTTATTGTCCTGAATGTAAATCTACTTCCAATTGAAGGCGAGATTAAATAGTTGGGAAAATTTAATTTTTTATCAGCGCATGTTAATGTAGGAATCAATATCTTTACATATATATAGGTATAATCAGCCTATTAATGTTCCCACTGCTGGGACACAGGCCTCCTATCTGTGAGAGGGAGTGGGCCGTAATCTACCACGCCGGTCCAGTGCGGGATGGTAGATCTATATCACATGTCTTCGAATTTTTGGTTCTTTAAAAAGACAGGCCGGTTTCCTCACGATGGTTTCCTTCACCGTTTTGAGAGCAGTGGTGATGAAATTATTTACACAAAGTAAAGCACCTACTTGGGTTCGAACCCACGACCTACAACTCGTAAGTCGGGGCCGTTATCACTGGGCCACCACTGCTCTCTATCTATATCTTTACATAATATAATAGGGTCATTGCGCCGGTTTCTCGACCACTTCTGGTAAGCGACCACTTGGCTCACTAGGTTTCTTTAATTAAAGATAATAACCTTTCTTTAGAAAATAAAAATAAATAGAATGCTTTAAAAATATTATTTGAATAGTTACGTTATAAGAATTTATTAAATTTTATACCAACCGCTTGACCCAAAGCAAAGAAAAACGACATTCAATTCACGCGTTGACTCAGTGGTGTGTGGCTGTGCTGCCCTAGAGCAAAAAATTAGCGGGGCGCGCGGCGTTTGAAAGTATGTTTATACCATTCCCCCTCTAAAAAGCTTATTTTATTCACTGAAAACAGTGAATAAAAAGCTCTTTTAATCACTATTTTGGTGTTTGAATTTAGAACACACCAATGTATTCGACCTCGTATCTCAATGCTATACAACCTCCTTAACACTTTCGACTCCACCCATTTTCATAGAACTCATAACTCATCATTCCGCCATAAAAGTCTATGACTTTTATTATTCGTAGTTGGAAGTGAAACCTCCGGGAGGTTTCACTTCCAACGTCCACGAGGGCTCCCGGCATCCCATACCCAAGTAGGTGAACCCTCCAGGAGGGCTCCCGACACTGAACGTCTACATTTAAAATGAGCCCTCCGCGAGGGTTCCCGGCATTCCATATCCAAGTAGGTGAACCCTCCAGGAGGGCTCCCCACACTGAACGTCTACATTTAAAATGAGCCCTCCGCGAGAGCCCTCGACATCCCATATCCAAGTAGGTGAACCCTCCAGGAGGGCACCCGACACTGAATGTCTACATTTAAAATGAGCCCTCCGCGAGGGCTTCCGACATCCCATATCCAAGTAGGTGAACCCTCTAGGAGGGCTCCCGACCCTGAATGTCTACATTTAAAACGAGCCCTCCGCGAGGGCTCCCGACATCCCATATCCATGTAGGTGAACCCTCCAGGAGGGCTCCCGACACTGAATGTCTACATTTAAAATGAGCCCTCCGCGAGGGCTCCCGACATCCCATATCCAAGTAGGTGAACCCTCCAGGAGGGCTCCCGACACTGAACGTGTTAACCTTTTATTAAATGTCTATTTTCGCTTAAATCTTTCTTTTTCTCGTAGTCATGGTATAAAGTATAGTATGCAACTCTTGAATAAAACGGATTTATATCGAGGGCCATGAATCACTCGCGTCGCTCAGGATTCTAACACTTGAATCACTCCCTACGGTCGTGATTCAGTTCGTTAGAATCCTTCACTTGATCGTGATTCATCTATGGCCCTCGCTTTAAATCCGTCCTTTATTCATTAGTTGCATAATATACTATTGTAACTTATTTTAAGTTTTTTACTCAAATTAGAAGCATGGGTACTTCAATTATGTAGTGATTTCAATTGTTTAATTGCATTTAAGTAATTTTTTACCTTTTATTAAACTAAAACCCAGTGGTCGCTTACTAAAACGCATATTTTAATAATGCGTTAGAAAGCGACCAGGTGGTCGTATTCTGACTCGCACAGTTTTATTTTGTTTTGCTTATTATGTTCTCAAAGTTTTATTTATGGTTACACAATTTAGGGTTTGGCGTTGTAAAAAGCCTAAACATGCAATTCTTCAGTAAACGACCACATGTTTTCTTGATTTAACTTGTTTAATTCATCCACAAATATGGTGGTCGCTAAGTGATGCAGTTCGAAAATTACAATGTAGTAGTTTGCGACCACCAAGATTTAGTACGAATAGAACGATAGCCGCAAACTAAAATATCGATCACATGTGATTATTTGATTTAGTATAAGTAAAAGTAGTTTTTTCCCAAATCTAAATTTGAACCAGGTTAAAACGGGAAACGAAAAAGATTTATTTTATTAATTTAATAAAAACGTTAAATCAGATGATTAAATACTATTTGTGTTGATGGTTATTTTATATTTAATTATGTTTGATTAATGAATAATAAAAAATGTTTTTTATCCGTATAAGTTGTTTTATTACTTTATTTTTATGTTTTTTAATAGTGGTCGTAATCTAACATACTAGTGGTTGTCAACTGAATAAAGTGGTCGTTATCTAGCATTTCGGCTATTTTTGCACTTTTCCCATAATATTTCATAATTTATGAATGGAAGCGCGATATTTTATATTTTGTATCACAACTAGACTATATTTAGGACCTATAACATGGTCGCCAACTATTCTGCTTGTAAATGGCGTATATTTTGATTCGTCTAAAGTTAGCAACTCAACTATTCGGTCGCTAACCGGCGCAACCACCCTACATCAAAGTCGAATTTTATATTCGTCTATGTAACCGTGTTGTTCTTCTAAAATAACCTTCGTATTTTTATACGGTTTTCACTACTATTTTGTGAATTAATTTCGGAATTTTTATGTGTATATATACATTATTATTACCTCACATTTGATAAAGACATCGCTATATTATGTCAATTATTGTTTTGATGAATGTAATCAGCTACGCCTACCAACTTAATGTTATTTATACCTAAGTTATAAATAGAAGAAGCGTGGGCTGAGGCCTGAGACTGAGAACCTAATAACAACCGCCCACGTTTTCAAACTTTTCTGTTTTCGTGGGTATCGTGAAAGACAATCGAGAGAAATCATAATAAAAGTACATGTAAGACGGAAAATATGATTCTATAATTGGACTTTAATCGTATTCAATAACTTGACCAGGATACCAGTTTCTGATAAAAAAAAAGGTAGTGAGGTGAAATAAAGAATGAGCGAAATTGAATGAACCTCACATAAAGTAACATTCATAGTATTAATTGAATTTAGTAACTTAAACTTTACAACACATAATATTCGTTCGTAAAATAACTCAGACAATTAATAAAGATAAAGACTGTTTCACGTTTACGTATATTAAAAGTACAAGTATACATAAGTTTACTTAGGGATGGTGTGGCTTATCTAGGTCAGACTTTGTAACGTTGTACATTTACAAGCTGTAATACTAGAAGTATTAAAGCTTCCCTCAAGATAAAAAGCTAAACATGTTCTTGTTTATGAATGCGAAACATAAGTCAAAGCAGTTGTAGGTAGACAATGTAAAACTTTTCAAGTACCGCATATTCACAAACTATAGAGGGAGACCAAAGAAAGGATGGATGGACTGTGTGAAAGATGTAGAAAGGGGGTAACAATCGAGATGACGACTAGTAGAGAAGTATGGAAGAAAGGACAAGTTGCGACGACCCCAAACAAATTCTGATAAGGGCCGGAGAATGATAATATTTACAAACCACATAGTAGAAGAACCGGGTCCATATTGGCTCACCTAAAGTTCTTTACCCGAAATTGTTCTTCCTAACGATTTGTAATCCGAATGATCACTCTCCCTAAAATTTTTCATCCTAAAGTTTTCATTCATACTATTTGTAGTGCTACCGGCGATGTTCATAACACTCATGTTTCCGAAAATTGTGATTAATAATATCATTATGTAAATATATTTAAACTCCTACTGTTTTTTATCATAAAACGCTTTTATGCTACTGAGAGAACATAATCATGAACCAGATGCTTTGAAGGAAAAGGTTTGTTTTTAAACTATTTCTTGTGATTACAAAGCAACTGTTCACATTTTTACATTTAGCCATTTTATTTTTGGTTATTGTTGTTACATATTTATTACTTTAACTATACCTGAGATAATTATGTCTAAAAACCAACTGTTTAGAATGATTAAAGGTCGTTTCACTGATTTTTGTCTTAAATGAATGAAATTCAGGTCAAAGTGTCGTCTTGGGGGCACTATGAAAGAAATACTTAGAAAAATTTCGCGACCAATTTCGAGGTAGCACTCGCCGGCCGCTACCGCGGCACCGCTCGCTTCGCTCGCTCGGCTCGCGCGTAGTTGGTCACAGTTCTAACCTAACCTAACCTAATCCTAATCTAAACAAAAAAGATATGACTTTGAATAATAGAGTAAAAGATGGTTATGTTGAGAAAATATAGGAAAACAAATAAAAGTATAATAGATGTTTATTGCTACTGACATTATGAAGTTGAATGCTTCGGAATTATGAACATTAGAGACAGAGTAGTTAGGAATTGTGATTGTTAGGATGAAAAATGTTAGGAAGAACATTTTCGGATTTCCAATTATCGGAGTTGAAAATTTAGGTGAACTTTGGCGCACCCAGAAGAACCACATGTATTTTAACAGATAAAAAACGAGAAATTGGATTGACATTCCGAAGAATTTTGCAATAGCTGAGGTAAACTGTCACAACAGAATACCATATAGATAAATGCATCCGTCTCGTAGACATACCTTTAGTGCGATAACTACAAAGTCGTATGCGGACCTTAGCAACAAAACCAAAAATAGAACTACAACAAAAACGAAGCCCGAAAGACCATGTAACCTAACCTTAACAAGCCAAATATAATAAAACAATTCACTTGGTAACGGTGATCGAATTACTGTTTCTAGAAACGAATTTCGTTACAACTTTTTGTACGTATTCAATTTATTTGGTAACCTCGTTGTTAATGTAGAGGAGCTTTTATATTGAAGATAGCGCCGGCACGAATCGGCGACGGCAAACGTATCGGATTTGTCGATGTTATGCCGCTGGCGGTTTGCATCTGTAAGCATTTTGTTCTACTAAACCTGTGCTTTGGTCTATATTGTTTCAGGACATAATAAAATATTTACAGTAGGAAAAATACGGTAACAAGTTTGAGGTTTTCGGAGTTAAAGAGAAGTATAATAATAATATTTTTCATGAAGAATATTTCTTTCAAATATGTACTTACATCGATTGTTTCTTTCTTTCTTTTAACAGTTTCGAAAGTGGTGATTATTTCAATAATACCACGTCATTAGTTGTCTGTTTTAATGTTTGTAACTAACTGCCTACAGCAGCATCCATTTTCGACATAGGTATACATAATGATAAACAGAACCCCCAACATTATTCAAAATTCACACACAGGCACGAACCAAATTGTGACCGGCGACGACAAAGCCATCGGCTTTGCCGTCGCCGGTCACAATTCGCCGGCGGCATAACATCGACAAATCCGATGATTTGTCGATGTTATGCCGCTGGCGGATTGTGTCTGCAAGCCTTTTGTTCCACTGAAATTCTTGTGCTGTGGTCATGATTTATACTTATACTGCTTTAGGGTGTAGCTACATAACAGATCTATACTAGATTTAATTTCTGGATCAAGTTTGAGGTTTTCGCAGGCAAACAGATGACTGGAATGTGCAGTACCAAAAGAATATCTAAACACATAATATGCCTGTAAAATTAATTGGAAGGTACCTACTTTATTTGTTCTAATAATTTTAGATATGGTGTTAATTTCAGTAACACTACCCCACCTTTATTTTATCCATTAATATAACTGTAACTATCCATTAATATAATAATATGACAAACGATTCATTACTCAAAATCGCCAATACACTGAAATATTTTCAGTTTAAATACGGTTCACATACGGAACGATAAATAAGCCAACGGAACTGTTTATTTTACCTTTAACCGGAGGCAAACGAACGGGTAATTGTTAAGCTACCGGACCGTGTCGGTGTGTATGCTCCATTATAAATTCATAAAAAAATGCTGTGCAGTCATATCATTTTGGCATGTCATTTTTCTGTCATGAATCGGATACAATGACCTTTATAAATGAAAATCAGTCGGAAGTTAGAACATACATTGCGAAATCAATGATCAAAATTGGATGTGAGAACATTTTCTTGTATCAACAACGTGAAGTTTGTATACATAAGTATATTTGTTAAAGTATTGTATTTATTATGAAAATTCAGTTACTGCTAGGACTTTATCGAGACGAAATCCATCACCATCGCTTCTGAACATGGCTGGCAATAAGCTTTCTTTTGTTTTAGTCCCCCTTGACGGAGCCATTTAAATTATAATGAAGAACATCCATAAATAAAACAATCCATATCATTATAAAAGCCCAAAACATTCCATTCAAAGCAATCTTTATTTCTTTAACCTCCTTTCTATACCTAGCATTCTACAGAATACCATAAGGTGCATTTGCAGGCTTCTCTTAAGCACTTGAATCATTGACATATTGCTCTCCACATGTCACTTTCACACACCTGCTGAACAAGCCAACAGAAACCTGTAAATATACTGACAGCTTGACATCGAGCATGACATATGTCAAAAGCTCAAATACTCGTGAGAAATATCAACAAGGCTGTATGTAAAATTATCAGTTTTTTGTTGTTATCTCTTGACCGTAACCCCGGTTTAAGGAGGGTATCGATAGCGGAAAGACGGCAGTCGCTTTGTGTAAAGAACGGATCAGTCGTTTAGATAAAAAACTGACCCCAATATAAGACACAAACTCTCAAATAAATATTCGTATGAAGTGCCGAAAAGTATCAAGAATGTGTGTCGTCAAAAGAACTCAAAACTCAAAGCATTTATTTCAAATAAACCAATTACTACTACTTTTGAATTGTCAAGGGGTCGGTCAGTCAGAAAGATGAAGCTAGTTGCCCATTCCAAAGCGTAGTAGGTAGGAGACGTACCTATGGAGACGAACAGGCAAGAAACTCCATGGACACTCTTTTAAATCAAAATATGGTTACATCATTCATGTTGAAGTTATACATGTGAGAACGATGCAGAACGTTAAAAGAGTCCGTAATAAAATTTAAAAAACGATTTAATAATTTTAATTTAATTTTTTTAAACCGTGGCAGCTAAGAGATGACCAATCCCTACTGACGGCGCCCGTTCACGAACTTGACGCATGGATTAGCACCATTCAGCACAAATATTTTGAAGGGAGCTAAACGATCCCATACGCGTGCCGCCGTCAGCGAAACATTTGAGTGAGCATGACATACTCTCAGCTGCCAGGGCACATTCAAGCCAATGAAAAACATACCCTTTGCACGTAGACAAAGAGGCAAGACTAAAAGGCATACAATATACTATACAGCAGATAAAAATCACATTACAATATTGAGTCCAATAAGGTTAATCTTCAATACTCCTTCCCATAATAGCATCCAAATCGCCCATAAAACTGTTTTTAATGTTTGTTTGATCCCTAATCGATGTTGATTTAGGATTTCTGACGTAATTAAGCGTGTCCCGATCAACCATGAGGGTTCACGATTGATTAATCATTCGAAGCATGTGTAATAAGGTTGAACGCAATTGTGTATAGGAACTTCTACAAAAGGCTTGCTTGTAGCAGCGGTCATCAACCTTTTTATCCGACTGCCCCAGAAGGAGGGTAATGTTTTTCGAGAGTATGTATGTATGTAAGTATGTCTATTTCTTTGGCACGCTCTGTAGCCTAAACGGCTTGATGGATTTTAACATATGAGGTGTTGTTTTCGATTCGTCAAGATTCGTCTTAACTGTAGAAGTGTCATAGGCTATATAATACTCGTATTTATATATTGCATCTGCAAATCCAAAAAAAAGGGTGGGGAAGGTTTTTTTAAAAATAAATTATAACAATATTGGTATCAAATAAAAGCTATTAACGAGTCAATGCCAAATTTAGATATATTAATAAAACTAAAAAGCTTGAAATAAAGAAAATTATTCAAAAAACAAAAAACCCGACTGCAAAAACACATAACTGAAAAGAGAAAAACAAGCATTATAAATTAATCTATAGAATTTTGGTATCGCAGGCGGGGACAAACAAAACTTACACCATAATTATCCGGTTATTAGTTTGTCCCCGCTTGCGATACCAAAATTCTATAGATTAATTTATAATGCTTGTTTTTCTCTTTTCAGTTATGTGTTTTTGCAGTCGGGTTTTTTGCTTTTTGAAAAAAAAATTACGAATTGAAGCATACCTTGAGAAAGAAGTTTATATGCAGTAGTGAATTGCAACTGGCAGATTCTCAATTGCCAAACACAGCGTAGGACCCATTCAACTAGATGAACCGATCCGAAGATGGTTAGGGTATATTGGATACAAAAGGTTGGAGCGCATTTTGAAAAAGGAGCTCAATGGTTATGTTGAATTCAATTTATTTGATTTGACCCAACCTTTGCTACCAAGCCAGTGATACCGTGCCGAAGGACCAAATTACGTCATTAACATACATTACTTGAAGCAACCCCACAAAACAAAAATACTCCCAAAGCGGCAACCGACAAAAACCGCGGAACAAAATTCTATTTTTAATCCAAACAATTAACCCTCTCAAAACGAGGGTGTGTTCGTATCCTTCAATATCCCGTAACCCACTCGCCGCGGCCCGGACTGTCCGCTAGTACTTGAAGCGTAATAATGTCTGTGTCACATGCTACCGGGTTTCTATCGTACGATACGGTGACGACACGATGACAAGGTTCTACCAAGTACTCGCACATTTTGCGGTGCAAGTAAATATTATTATACTTCAATAGTCTCACTGCATTTTGGAAACTTCGTTCCATTAAATCAACTTTGCAGTGTGCATAAACTTGGTAAGAGCAGCAACAATATCGATAACGTCATAATGTATCCGTATATTGATGACACCATGCTGTGGGATCATCAATTTGATTACTAAGCTTCGATAATGCCAACATCAAACCATCTTATTGCATCATAGTTAAAACCTTCACTACACAGCCTAAAAAGATGTCAAACATAAGCAGCTGTAATGACTTTTCGAGACGAGAGCGACACGATCTCACAACAAACATTTACATCGTTCTACTTTCTAGTCCAAGTTTCACTACTAATGTACAAATGTTAGTGTCACAAAGTAGTTGTCAAGGACAAAGAAGAAGACATCTAAAAGGGTGGGATCATCCCTTGTGTATCCCGTTTTCGAGAGCCTCGGGTCACAATTGGGAGCTAAAACTCGTTCAGCCGTAATAATATCTGGGTGACACGTAACAGTCATTACAGTTTACGATACGACAGCGGCACGAGATGCGATGTCACTTTCGTTCTATGAAGGTTTGTGGACATTTTATGTTGGGCAAGAAAAGTGTTCAGGAGAAAAGTTGGCTTTATTATAGACAGAGATACTGGCATATGTAATGCCAAGATTAAAACCATGAACAGTCAGTAAAATTTAAGTCAGGATAAGGAAACTGTGAAGAAGTATAAGATGCACTAGATTGTTTGTTTGTTTGTTGTCATTTGCCGGTGTCGTAACACAGATTACGCAATGTAAATTGTCTTTGGTCCCTGGCCCTGACATAAAGCAATAGATGAAATTGTCAAACTTCTACTGCTCGAATACGACGCTTTTGGCTACTTTGTATGAGTTTATGTCGTTTTTTGTAATGTGCGTTTTGTTTGTGCAGAATAAACAATTTTTTTTTTTCTTTTTACGATAAAGTACAACAAAGACAATGTTACGTCTCTAAATCCAGTTCAAAACCTATGGATATGCATAATACCAAAGCATGCGGTAAAATACCAAATCAAAGAGCTACGGCATATCAACAATACAAAGCAACAAATGACAATAACGATGATTTGTTTACCTCACCATATGCGTGACCTAGTTGTTATGAAAATCGCGCATCGCATCGCCACCGTACCGTGTAAGTGATGCTATAAAAGTCAACGACCTGACTGTACCTTGTTAGGGAAATCAACGTAGCTAGCGTTGGCTCAAACGGGGCTCCTTAACAAGGCCTTGGATGTGAGGGCAAAGCTTTTCGCGAATGGAGAAAGATTTAGAGGTCATTTTGATGCTGAACTTGCGCTTACGATTTCCCTATTTTTATCTTGGCGTTTGTCACCCGAGGTTAACAATGGGTCATCTGATGGAAAGTGTTTTCCGTCACCAGTGCCAGAAATTTCATCTATAATAATAAGATAAAAAGATACACTAGGATAAACCCTACTAATTTCATTGCATTCAGTAAAATTTTGGAATTATCACCAAGTTGCAAATGAACTTTGGCTAGCTTGTTTCTTGTGTTGATGGAGTAAGATAAAACCAAGTTTCTTGTACAAACCCGCACTAGGCCTGCGTGGTGGATTACGTCCCAGTCCTTCTCACAGAGAGGAGGCCTGTGTCGCAGCAGTGGGAATATTATGGGCTGATTATGCTTATAACATGGTGTCACCTAGTTTCGCAGACAGAAATTACATAGAATTTCGTTTCGCACCAAAATGTTTCATATTTATTTAGTTCTTATATTTTTATATCGAATATTATTGTTTCAACAACTATTTACTTGGATGAAACATTATTTCACAGAAACACAATTCAATGAATTTTTAATCACATTTTTTTATTTAACAAACTTATCAAACAGTAGAATTATTTTTTAAAGAATATTGTTTGTTCAGTTATTTCAACGAAAATGTAAGAATAGACGTTATGCTATAAACAACAATAGTGTGTGTGTGTGTGTGTGTAGTGTAGTGTCTAGTAATAACTATTAGGGCACTCCGACCATATAGGTTAGGTTAGGTTAGTACTGTGACCAACTACGCGCGAGCCGAGCGAGCGAAGCGAGCGGTGCCGCGGTAGCGGCCGGCGAGCGCTACATCGGATTTGGTCGCAGTATCAAGATTAGGGCACTCCAACAGATGAACCGCTTTCATATAACTATACTACGGTATATAGTATGTGTGTGAGTGTGTAGTGTATTGTCTTTTAATATAACTATTAAGGCACTCCGACCATATAGGTTAGGTTAGGTTAGAACTGTGACCAACTACGCGCGAGCCGAGCGAGCGAAGCGAGCGGTGCCGCGGCAGCGGCCGGCGAGCGCCACATCGAAATTGGTTGCAGTATCAAAAATATAGGGCACTGGGGATTTTCTTGGTAATAAGCTTTATACTAACTAAACAGTATGAGAATAAAGAATATTTGATTTGTTATTCTATGATATGAATATCGAAACTTTTAATTTTATTTGTAACAAAAATCAATGATTAAAGTTTATTCAAAGTAAGTATTCTGCGTATTGATTATTCTGTGAAATGATAATATATGAAAAATTTTATGTGAAACGAAATTCTATAAAACTATTTTCTATAAAACAACGTACAACCTTATAACATACATACATAAACTCACACCTTCTTCCCATGGGGGTAGGCAGAAACTACAGAACGCCACTTGCTACGATCCTTACATACTCCTTTTGCCTCTTTTACTTTCATACATCTGGTCATACACGCTCGCCGGTTGCGAGTACTACGCACCTGTCCTTTCTAAAGAACATCACCAATAAGGTCAGTATATGACCTCCTAGGGCGTCCCCTCCTGGCGTTTCCAGTCACATCTGCCTTGTAAATACATTTCGTTAGCCGCCTTTCATTCAGCCTCTCAACATGACCAAACCATTTCAGTACACCCTTTACAATTTTTGTCACTATCGTCGTCGTCATGCTTATAAGTTTTTACTATAAGTACTACCTCTACTCTAAATGTATTATCTCTACAATTAATAGGTTAGTATTTAGCTTCATACAAGTCAGTCAACAGTGAATTGCATTCATTTAACCAGACCTGCTCCATATCTTTCGTACATATGTATATGTACAGCTAAACTTCAGTAAGAGAATGATACCATCATAAACACCACAGTCAACTGCCTGTATTAATGGTGCAATATAACATTATACTGCCGTCTGCCGTTAAGATATTATCTCTTGTTTATTGCAGCTTACGACATACACGGAAGAACAGGTGGTGACCTATATTGCACTGGGTATCAGCTTGATCTGGTTCCATATAATATCGAATGACAATGCAAGGAGTTTTAAGGGCATAGTGATAAAATCTGCACGCTTTAACTTGGACCACTTCAATGGTATAAATAAACAATAGTTTTATTATCAACTTATAATGATCCCTTTGCAGGCCTTGTCTCCGTACGAGGAATTGGGTCGTAATCCACTACGCGTGTCCAGTGTCCAATGCTTGTTGGTGGATGTCACTTGTTTTCGAAGTTTTTAGTTCTAGGACATGCCGGTTTCCTCACGATTTTGATGATGATCCTTTGCCGCTTTAAGAGCCAGCCAAAGTAAAGTACATGCCAGAAGTTACAAATCCTAAGTCGGGGCCGTGTCCTCTGGACCACAACTGCCAAACAATGGCTGCCAGTGAATAATAATAATGGTATCAACACACAATCTGTAGTAGAGTTTGTTTATAAAAGCGCAAATGAGAAAGCTGCTACTCTTGCTTGAAATAAACCAAAGTTTACATATTCCGCAACCACAGCTCAAATTCACATCACAGCCGCAAATATGACCCAGTCATAATTTCATAAAATCTAAATAACCCGAAATAAAACCATTTCAACGATAGGAGAACCGCGCCAATATAAACTGTTTGGTTGTAACGTAAACTTGAAAGTCTGCAAACGTAAAATTGTGTAACCGCTGTTCTGTAAACAGTAACTGAGGTGTATGCACAAGTTGTTAACGTTAACGTAATTGTGACTGTCTAATGTGCTGGTATATTTGAGGTTTGTGTTAGCAAGGTTCTTGGGTAATTGAACTACTAAATAACTATTAGCTAAAGTTAAATACTGCCTCTAACGTGGGCATGTAACCGTTGGAATAAAACAAACAGATTAGATTTTTTGGCTTGTTCCTCATATCAGTTCAGAAACGTGAAACCATGACCATCAATGACTAAGTTAACGATGAAGGCGAAACGAGCCTAGAGAACCTAGAACGACCACCAGGATATTGATAGAAAGAATAACAGACTCTCGATACATCACTTGAAACCGACAAAATGAGGGAATCAGGCTAACTCCTTTGCCTACAAAATCTTTTTATTCCTAAACTTCTTAGGAATCAGAGGTTTTACGATTTGATTCTATACTTTTCACAGATGTCTTATAAAGTGGGCAGTTGGGCACGTCTCAACGCTCATTAAACATTAGATGAGATCAGCTAAGCATACTACACGCATATCTACAAAAGTCTAGCGAATTTGTTTTGACTATTCAACTGCCATTTTTGAAGGTGTGTTGATTTATACCTTGGCCAAGGCCAATGAACGTCTCTATTTGAGGATCTTCTACTCGTACATCTACACTACATCTTTGATTCTCATAATACGGTTTGTGATTATGAACTGTTGTCAGGGTCATCTGAACGACTTAGTTTTCTATATATTTATAATATTTAAATAGACTTTGTCTTTGTTCTACACACTTTTCAAAGTTGCATTATATTTTGGAATCTTAAGCATATCACTATTATCAACTTCCTTGACAGGTTCTTCTTCTTTTTTCATGAAACATTTCTATTCTTGAGCGATTAGGTCAGTAGTTTCAACTTCAACTAATCAGTGGATCGGATACGTACGAAAATGCGCGGCGTGTCTCGGATGTGCTGAGTACTGCCGCGCAAATATTCGTCGCTTTGATTCTAACTTCAGCGCGGCAGAAATGTGTCCTGCAAACGCCGCGTGTTGCTGCCGCGCTCTTGCCGCTCAATGTTTGTTTGAACTCCCCTTAAGGCTAATGATCGCGATGATTACCTCGCCACCAATGTACCTTATTCAATTTGAAGACACATTCGGGAAAACAAAACGTCAGTAGACACCCTAACCCCATCACAAGCCCCTCACTTTGCTGAACAGAACCGCAATAATAGCTATCTAGATGCCAGCCCTAGTCAACCATGTAAAACTAAACAGATACGTTATAAAAACTATTACGCTAACAGAACGATACAAGATTAGGTGCGCGTGCGACCGTTTACTTTAAAACACGCGTACAATTGAACCGACAGAGTTTGTTGAACTATATAGCACGTGGTTAGTGCAAGAATAGATCTATTAGGGAGATGAGATTTCAATTAAGCTGGAGGTTGATAACGAAATAATGTTTGTAAATCAAGCAATTTTAAAATGATATAAACATAGCCCTTGCCCTGATAGGAAGCTACAAATACATTGCATCCAAATACATCGCACGAATTTCAATGACGTTGATTCCTAAATTTTCTTATCAATCAAACATATTACTGTAACATATTTCTTGTAAGGAAAGAGTTGCACTGAAGAACTCCTTTTTCCGCATACAAAGCTTGTATCGCAATTTTTTTTTTAAACACACTGAAAGCTCAAGGCTTAGCACAACCCTTTTAACAAATACATCTAATTTCGGTACCGTATGAGCGCACCTGTCATGCATAAACAAAGCCGACAGGTTACACCATACATTTCATTTCAATACCACAACATGCATGTCCAAATACGAATTTAGCTCCCCTACCAATTAAAGGAAAGGCGGGAACAAATTCTACTCCCCTAATAGACATGACTTGTAAAGTTACACTATACAGAAAGCGAGTTGAAAAATGCGTGATAGTCATGTCGATTGTATGAGCGAGGTATAACTGCAAGCGGTGCAAAACCTGCTCAAGATCTGCCACATGAATTCACTACTCATGAAGCAGGACTTGAATATAGACCAAGCTTCATAGAATCGCGTTGCAATAAGTATACTCTACATGGTACTGCAGTGTTTGCACTTTGCAGTGTTCGCATACACACTCATCATTATCATAATCTGCCTGTAGCAGGGATCAGAAAAGGTTCAAAAAAGTGGGAGGAGGGGTCAGTTTTGTCTTTTTTGCGGCCGATTCCATATCATCAATCCATTTATTGACTGCGTACGTTCTGATAAGTTCTCTCGGTACCTATTGCAGTAGTTTACCTACGTCTCTTGAGAGCAGTGGTGGCCCTGTGGTAACGGCCCCGACTTACGAGTTGTAGGTCGTGGGTTCGAACCCAAGCAGGCGCTTTACTTTGTGTAAAAAATTTCATCACCACTGCTCTCAAAACGGTGAAGGAAATCATCGTGAGGAAACCGGCATGTCTTAGAACCAAAAAAATCGAAGACATGTGACATCTACCAACCCGCACTGGGCCCGCGTGGTAGATTACGGCCCAGTCCCTCTCACAGAGAGGAGGTGTCCCAGCAGTGGGAACATTAATAGGCTGATGATGATGATGACCTACGTCTCTTCGCTTAGTGACATGGACTGTACCTACTTGTCTTTTGTTGATTTTTTTCATGCCGTGAAAGTTTAAAAAGGGAAGCCGTCCTGAACTTTTATCAAGTAAAATTGTATTATGACATAAACAGGACATCGACACAAGCGTGACTATGTGCAGTTAAAACATTATCTGATTTGGGTGCAGCGGTATCCATATAATTGCTAAGGATAGGGCGGTTTTTGGGGCACATACACACATCAAAAGTGTCTAGGGATCAAGCATTTTTATGCGGATTTCTTGAGATTGAGATGTGGCTTTGTAATAAATTTATGATTTTATAAATTTATATGGATCCTTTTTGGTGCATTTCATAATTTGAATCAGGAACTGTGAATCAAATTCGAGTAAAAGATGAAAATCAGCTGTCAATATTTTCCCTATAAAAACATACAACGCATTGAAGACATTATTAGTGCTACTGTTTCCCTACTACTGATTAAAACCAACGTTATTATGGAGCAGCGACGTCATTTAAGCAGGGAAGAAATTATGCTCAGAGCCGTGGGAATGATAGAAGCTGGTTCCCGGCAACGTACTGTGGCTTTAGCTCTGAATACAAGTCAGAGTGTTATCAGTCGACTTTGGACACGTTACCGAAGCACTGGTACCGTGGCTGAGCGCCATGGAGGACGGTATCGCTGCACCACACGGAGACAAGACCGATACATTCAAATCTTAGCTCGAAGAGCTCCAACAATAACCGCCATGATGTTAGCCGTGAGGCTTCATCACTCTTCAGGGAACTTAATTAGCGACCAAACAGTCAGAAACCGCTTGCATGAAGTGAACCTTCATTCCCGAAGACCGCTACGGGTACCACCTATAGCAATGCACAATCGTAGGATTCGATATCAATGGGCTCTTGAACACAGAAATTGGGCAGAAGAACAATGGCGTTTCGTGTGCTTTTCTGATGAGTCTCGTTTTGGTATGAGACCGGATACAAGACGTATACGACACTGGAGAACCCCTGGACGCCAACAGCGATTAAAATCCTGCCAGGAAGTCCATCCTTATAGTGGTGGAACCATCATGGTATGGGCGGGTATTTGGATCGGCGGAAGAACTGAGTTGATTTGGATTAGAGGCAACCTCAACGCTCAAATTTATGCTGAGACGATTGTATCAGACGTCATCGTTCCTCTACAAGTGCAAATCGGTCCCTTATTTCAGTTAATGCATGATAATGCACGACCGCACACCGCAAGAGTTGTAAGACAGACTCTCGCCGCAGCTAACATCAATGTCCTGCCCTGGCCTGCTCAGTCGCCAGACTTGAACCCGATTGAGCATGCATGGGATATGCTACAGAGAAGAGCTCTGCCGAATATGGAGGGTATCCAGTCGCAAGAAGACCTTTTTTTGTTGTTGCAACGAACATGGGCGGCCATTCCACAGCGTGATTTGGATGAACTCATTTTGAGTATGCCAAACCGATGTTCTTGTGTTGTTAGTGTTCGCGGTAGAAACACGGATTATTAATTGTTTAAGTTACCCAATAAAATTTTAAAGAAAACTGTTATTTCAGTCTTTTTTTCGAACTTTAATGTTAGTGGTTCAAATGTCAAAAATCCCTTTATTAGGAAAATGGCAAATTTCTTTATTAATGCAAAGGTGACTTGGTTAATCGTTACTGTGACAAACGAAAACACTTTATTTGATGAATCCTTAAAGAAAATTTTAATTAATATCAATCAGGAGAAAAGTTATTGCAAAAATATATGTTGATCCCTAGACACTTTTGATGTGTGTATAAATTACGTATTATGTAGGACGTAATTGGAAAGGACATGATATTTAGGGTCAGAGGGAAGAAATACAATAAGTGATCAAAAATTTCGTGACTTGCTCCGGCTTGATGTGATTTTGCGAGGCCTCTCTATTGTACGCTGGATTCAATTACACCGTAGAGCAGACTCAAAATCTTAATCAAATCCAGATTGAAAACCCAGTAGGTATCTCAAAAACATACAAAGTTAGTTCGCAGACAAATCTTCACTACTAGGTGTGGTAGAATAAGTAGGTAGGTAAGTACCTAAACAGACTTAATACGTTACACTATTTCATATATTTCATTTCCACCCAAAATCTAAACAACGTTTCGTAAGCAACACTTTTAAAAGAACTTAAAAGGGAAGCTTTTTGACAAAAAACAGACTCTTCCCATGACTATTTTTAGAACATAATTAGTTCAGACGCCGATCATGGGGACGCAATCAAAGATTCTTAAAATATACACAACATTACTGGAACAGGAAGGAAATATCAACACATAGATTCTTTAAGAAGTTTTTATTTTATTTGCATACCGGGCTGGAAGTCGTGTGAAAGAAGCCTCTTTGACTATGCAGTTTTAATTTCAAAGCAAATTATGACTATGACACGAGAACCCAAAACTTTTAAAATGTTATTCTTTGAATTTAAACGAGAAAAACATTTCATAGAAATGGTAAAACACTCTGTAAAAGATAATCTCTTTTTTCACACCTTATGGCTGCTACACACGGCTTACGGCGGTCATGCCGCCGGTCATGCCGCACTAAGCCGCAGAAACAAACGCAAACAAAATGAAGGAGCAAAAGCCGGAGGCACGTGTCGCGCAGCAAAAGTCTGGCACTGTGTGTAGGAGCCATTAGAAATCTAGAGATCAGAAAAGGAATAAAATCTTATATAAAAAAGTACCCGGTACCGGCCAATATGTTAAGATCAAGTTCTCAAAACCATCGGTTTCAAAACGAATGTATAAACTACTAATTTGTTGAGTCAAAGCAAAGATAATCTCAAGATAATCAGATATCCAGTAAAATAGGACAAAACAGTGTTCCATCACTTGTGTCTACAAGATAAGAGGTGAAACTGTGCCAATTGCATAGTTGTGCTTATAATGAAAGTAGGTGAAACTACACATGCAGTATCGAGTATAACAGTACCTACTCTTGCACTTATTCTCTCAACAAAACTGTCATAGTATGTAAATAATGGAAAATGTCCCATTGAAGTAGCAAAACTAGGAAGAAAATACTTAACAGAGAGAAACGTAAATTAAAACTCGATCAGTCACTATTACCTACTAGATGTATCTTAATGTTGATATAATTTCAAATAGCAAGCTTATTAAGACGGTCCCACGTTATTTTGAAAACAATGACATTGTCCTAGAGTTTACTAACAAAGACTACAAGTTAGTAGATAGTAACATTAATTAACTGGCAGGTTTAACTAGAAGAGTAGTATGAAATAAACAATACTGATAAATGATAACTAAAAGTCACAAACAACACTAGACAACAGAAAAATCTATGAAACAAACAAAATATCCAGAAGATAAACAACCAGCAGCGAACAGAGGAATGGTTAGGAAATGAAAAGTAAGAGAATATTAGATTTAGTAGTAGGGGAGCCACTGAAATAGAATTATGTGTGCATGGCAGTGAGGAAATATGGAAAATTTATTGCGAATAATTCATGCTTTATTGCATACGTTTAGTAAAGGAAAACAAGTTAATGTTGCCGCGAAAGATGAAGAAGATTAACCAAAGAACGGAACCGAAATCATAGCACAGCCACATTCAATAACCTGTCAAGTTTCAAAGCCAAATATGTATAAAACAATTTGTCAATATCAAAATGTTCACTCAAATCATACCAAACCAACTTTTAAACTTTTTTAAATTCATCTAGTTCAATGGTATTAGTTAAAACCCTTCGGGGAAATAAGTTGTGATGTTATGTTATGTTTCATGATTCAGCAGGTACTCTGATTTCAAAACTACTCAACTATAAAACAGAGCTAGCAAGAAACTAAACACCTTCACCAATTAACCTACATAGTTTAATAGCTGGAGAATACTTTCCAGGTGGTCTACAGTATAAACGTAAGCAAAGCTTTACAAATTACCCAGCCAGGCGCAAACGTTTAAAAATGCTAATAAGCCTTGGTTAAATACATAAAACTTGAAACCCAGCAAACCCCTAAACACTTCGACACATCTCAAAAAGCCCTTAGGCATATAATATTCACACATCACTCTAAAAATTTTTGCTGACGATGGCTTCACGTTAAGGGCGTTACGTTTAATCCCCAACCGCTCTCATTTCATACCGAGAGCCTCTCAACGTAGACGCAACTCCCACTCTTGGCAATTAAAAACAAAAACACGGATAGAATAGGGTTGCTAGATGGAATATACGGCTTTAGAATACCTGGAATTTTGAAGACAGAAACGAGGTGAAAGAGAGATAATAAATTCATTTTCGCCAAGGACAAGGAGGTCGATAAGATAACAATGAGGCACATAAAAGCTCTCTTAGAGTGTATAGTAATTCCAAATAATAACAATAATACTCAAACCTAACTTCAAAGCGACATTAGTATAACATTCAGTCCCTTAAAAGACAAATTGGTTACTGTAATAGGAAGTTGTCATAACCAGATAGACAATAAGCATTCACATGACTTAATTTCTCAATTGGGTCTAACAGCACCCTAGACAAGAGGGTTTGAGTTATTTTTAGACTGTAACCGTACAGTTATGCTCACTGTATTCACCCTTGAGAATAAAGATATGTCTGTATCATTTGAGCTATTTGTCAACCCTACTATCGCCAGGTCGAGTTTGACCTATATCGTTTGTAATATTTAAAGGGTCTTAAAAGGCAGACCCAAACTAATGAATAGGCTTTAAACTGGAGCACTATATGCCATTTATACTCAAAAAGTGGCACAAAGGATGGATGGAAGCGAAATTAAAATAAAATTACTGTTAAAGACTGGAATTCAACGCATTCAGCTGAAAAGCATGGTCGGTGTTACAAAGTGAAAAATGAAAAAAGGTTTTGGCGAAATACAAACACGAGATTTTTTGCTACTGACAGTTTAATTAACGGAAAACAAAGAGTACGGTCTATTGGTTTTTGTTTTTGCTGAACTTATATTTTTGTGAAGCTAGACACGTGAATTTATTTTTATAGTAGGGTTAAAATTGTTGTGTATTGCCCTGTTAACTCACTATGGAAAATATGAACATTTAATTATTTTTACAATAATGTTTAATAGAGCTAAAAGCTTTAATCTCTTGCTATAAAATAAATACGAATAGTCCAAATGATAATGTCAGATAGGCCGATGCTCCATGTCAAATACTGGCATTCAGCTGCATCCTTTCAATTTGACTGAAAGCCGATCCCAACATAGTTGGGAAAAGGCTAAGCAGATGATGATGATGATTCCATTGTATCCATGACAAATTGGTTGTAAGCTCTGAAAGAATCTTACCCAAGTGAAGGGTCACAAAATTCAACCAAATTGAATTGAAAATTGTCTTTTCTAGAATATCTTGTTCATAAGGGGAACTGACAATAAAACGAGAAGCAGAAACATGAAACATACAAGAATAGATTAATGACTCTGCAACAACAAAGGAGTGACAATGACAGAGAAAAATGGATGTCTATTGTTTGCGATATACATGAAGACCTGAAAATTACACTTCTTCAAGCAAATGTGTCATTGTCGACGTGAATAGGGCTACAAAATTGCTGTTGTTCGTTTAAAGTGACCTATTTTATTTACACTACATTTAATTTTCATTTTGTATTTCCACTGCAGTGGGATTCAAAATATCATTAATTCCTTCCGTGATAGAAGTTAATTTTACGCAGACAGACCGTTAACCAATTTTCGGATTATATCATCGAGGTATAAACTTCACATCTATCTGATAAAATCCTTGAAGCTAGTCTAGTAAAACATTGATCGTTCTCAAATTAAATAAAGACAGAATATCCACTTCAAACTTTTACCCATTGTTTCCGTACTCAAAAAAATACTTAATATCTCTAATGATGATTTCCAACTATCAGCCTGTTTTTCACTTTCAAAACTATTTAAAAGTATTTTATTGCACATAAGACTTTCCACGTGTTCCGGATCGAAATCGTATTAGTGGGCGATGTAAGCCAATATCCGATCGTAACATTGAACACAAATCATCGTTATAGTAGAAAAGTTAGGGTTCAAAATTGATTGACAGAATAATGTTTATCACTTAATATAAAAGCAATCTTTATTATTACACAGTTAAAGTTCAATATTGTTTGTCTTATTACCAGAGTGAATGTATCGTAGGCAGACGTAGTGATGCGAACGTGACTAGAATATCGATACAATAATTCGACATTCTGATATCTTGACACGTATTTCGTGTGTAGAATGCGGGATTTTCTTATTATTGAGATAAATGGTTTTGCACTGGGTTTCGAAGTCAGTTATCGTTGGTATATGATGAACTGTTCTAACGAGGAGTTACCTACTTTCTTTTTCTCTCGCTCGGATTTGTTAGAAAGGATTCCAGTATCATTTGATTTATGGAACGTTATGTTAAGTGGAACGGACTTGTGTAAAGTTTTAAAATAATTATTACGTAGAAAATTATGTTACATCAAAATTGCTTATTAGTCTTGTAGGCTAGATTGTAATTCATTATTAAGAACCTGTTTCTATTTAATAAAGAAAAAACAAAAAAAAATATTTATGTTTTGTTTATAATACATTGTGAACCTGTTCCAAACATCTCAATTTAAAAGAAAAATTATCGATAAATCTTTACCATCAACGGTGTACACCCCGAAACGTCCTACAAGAAGGGGCGTAGGTCGTCCATTGTGAAATTCGGGCCGTACTACCTCACAGATCAGACGATAGCCCCTTATTAAGAAACCGCTGAACAAACGCTAAATAATCTCCGGCAGACTGTTCAAAGGCTTCAACATTGAAATTGAATGGTATTGTGCGGACGTTTATTGAAGGTCTTGAATAATGGATAAAAATATACAGATAAACATCAAAGGAAATAAAGGAATCGGGAAACAGAATTTTTGTTTTCATGTTATACGTCAATTATGGAAATGAGGATCTTAGGAGGTGAATGCAAATTCACTGTAAGACTTGAACAAGATTTCATTTTCTTTAAGGGCAAATCGCATCTCTAACTGCCGTAACAGAATATGCGCTGATATATGTTTAATTATAACAGCAACTAACTACTAAAGTTATGATAAACAGTGATCTGAAACTCATCAATCCATAAGAAATTAATATGTTTAAACTAATAAGCTATTATAACAGCAAAGTCAATAATAATATTTTTATGTATATATACTTTATTGTACACCACAAAAATACATAACAAAAAAGATAAATTGGACACTACAAAATATACAATAGGCGGCCTTATCGCTTTCCGCGATCTCTTTCAGGCAACCTTGGAATGGACAGTGATCTGCCTGGACATAAAATGGGGCTGTCGTTGGTGCATAAGTATACAATATCTTACTAGAATAGATACACAGATAAATACATATATCCTAAATAATACATAAATACATACATACTAAATATGTAAGCAACGAAAATAAATGAAGACTATAGATAATTACAATTAAGAGAACAAGAGATTAGAGAAGATTTTTATTAAGTTACTCAAATTGTACCCCGTACATATACAGCATAATGTCTTGACAGTTATTATAGCTACAGAAGCAATTTCCACATTGCTTGCACCTACACCTACACAAGCTTAACACCCAAACAAAACGATCATTAGCCGTATCAAAGTTATGAAACAAGTTGTAACACTCTGACCCACTTTCATTCGCATCTGAATTGACCTTGAAAGAGACGAGACTTGCTCCATTGATCGTTGTTACTTGACATTTATATTGTGACACTGAAGCTTGAACGATAGTCTGGGTTAGACAGTAAATGAATTTATAACGTTGTATGTGCGTTACCTTAAATAAAATATAGAGAGGCGTGATCTTTCAAGGAGGAATGATATCGATGGTCGTAAAAGTTCATTACAAACCATTGGCCTCCGATAAGATTGCCAAAACGAATGGCCATAAGATTTTTGTAATATACTACGAGTACACGTTAGAATCAAAATAAATAGATGTGATCATGTGACTAATGATTCACTTATACAAGAAGTACTCGGACGAAGCTCAAATCGTTGATCCAAAATAATTACTTTAAAGAAAACGCAAATAAACAGGAAATGGAAGCTCTCAAAACATTATTGAAGTCTCTTTCCGAGAAAAAAATTGCTTCATTTCATTATCTGCCTAATATTAAAGATGACATAGCAACAGCCCGTATAAAAAACAAACACAAAGGAGAAAACAAGAAGCCACATCAAAATCACCCGGCGTCGATCATCAATGGGGTCAAGTGTCCAAAGTCATTCTTCCTATAAGGGACCTTGTGTTGGATAGTTTTGGCCGAAAGCCAGGAAAAATTGGAGACGGTTACAAAGTTATATTTAGAAAGTTTCGTAATTATGAAAGTGAAGTATTTTTATGTCGCACATCAGCTGTTTATTCTGCCGCCCAAGTTGTACAAAGCAGAGGAAACTAACCTATAAAACTTCGACCATTTGCATGTCGAAAGGCTTACTCCGTTAGTTGTTTAGACCCCGAACGTGAAGAGTTTTCCTAACAACTACCTAGTAGTAATTTAATTAGCGAAATTCACAAATTATTTAACAGAAAACATCAAATAAAAAGTCAATATCATTTTTATCATCTTGAAAAGTCTTCTTAACGTCCTTCACGTTCGGATTTTGATTGAAACCCTATATTTCTTAGTAAGATACTACAGCACTGACTATAACTACAAGTATAGCAATAGATTGAGTTTTTTTTTTCCACGGACATTTTAATTAGGGAATTGGGGTGTGATTCATATGCTGCTACAAATTCCATTTATTCATCACGAATTCTATCAATCATACTGAGCTTCATTCAATAACAAATATCGGTTTTTGGAATTACCTTTCTCTTTATTCTGACCGAATGTTCTTTATTTCCAAACCTTTCTAGCATAAGTCCTGGAACTTTATCACATTTCTACATAGCCAAAAACCGTAAGGTTTCACCCACAAAATTTCGACTACTCGATACGATCTCAAACCGTACTGACTTTAGAACGGGTCCTAGTCCTTTGGGCCCGATTGTATTAAGTTCCCTCGAATCACGGACTGAATACTTAAAATTTCCATTTCTGGATCAAAACCGACTTTGGAGATTGTTTGAGTTAAACGTATGGTAAGTGGATTCAGGAATATGTCTGTATCTTATAGGCCTGGATCCTGTGGGACGATTCTTCGGTAATCTGGACTGTTGCCAAGGCAAGCTTTATTTAATGCTGCAGTTTGTACGATTATCACTTTTTCTTTTTGATGATCACTATTATGTTGAGTTTGTGGTTTCTATAACACATGTTCCATAAGATATTTTCCAAGTTTTAGAAAATTAGAACTTTGTAGTCTCTTATCGAAGACTGCAATATCTATATCGAAATAAATGTAGCTGCTATCAACCTGATAAAATCTCTGTTGCGTAAAAATTACAGTCTGTGTGATATAAATGTATAGATAGGAAAACTTGGGCCATCTAGTTCTTAGCGAGAGGCGAGAGAAGACCACAAAACTAAAAGAAAGCAAAATATCAAATAACAACTTTTAATGTTTCGCTTGCCCTCTTTCTCTTTATTGTTTCTAGGTCAAACCGTAACTCAAGAAGCTTTGATATTGATACAACTGAGCGCTGTACTAATAATAATCTTTGCTAGGAAATTATAACATCTTTGGACTATTGAATATTACGAGCTTATTCAACTGACAATACGGTGTCTCTATGGCCTTCAGTTGAACCTTGAAGACTTTATAATTGGTTTAGTGTCAGGATTGATTTTAGTTCTCCCAAATGATGAACCTGTATTTTACCGTCACCAGATCTGTGTCGTCACTAAAATAAGAGAGCTATAAAGAATGCAATTTAAGGCGTGACGTCCTTTTAGCTTATATGACATGGATTCTAAAAAATGCAGTGATCTATTAGGAGTAATCGTAAAGATTGCGAGTTAAGAAATTGACAACATATTTTTCGTGTGACAGATATTCAGACCACCTTGAACAAGAGACAGGACTACATTATACAATCCTAGCATACGGCATACCTGATTGGATACGGTCATCATGGCAACATTCATTGGTTCGTTTGTACTTGGAACAAAGAGTAGTTTGAATATGACGTCATTAAGAGATTTATATTAAACTATCATAGTATATTACTACAGATATAATAGTGTCATTACCAGTGTATTGGATATTGTACGAATGATATATTGCTTAAGTTTTCAAGTTATAAACTTTCTCATGTGCAATTCTCAAGACTTGAAAGCTAATACTTCTAAGGTTTGATTCATATCGTACAAAAGCATTAACCGAATCATATTCCAAAATGAACATTGATGAAATGCTTATAGACTCAGCAATGACATCTAAGTATATCAAATTGAAATCTTCTATAGTCTTTAACAATTTAGGAAAAGTGGATAACATTATGCCTGTTACCAAGCAACTTCATAGTAGGATACCACGTCCTATTTATACTCCTATAAGAATCTCGCAATAAAAGAACAGAGGGTGTCAGCTATCATCACGTATCGTGAGACCAACAAAAGGAAACTGTTCATTACAACGCTCGTAAGTCAAGGGCCTAGCTGGTACTACTTAGGAACAATCATCTTTAAACTAGCGCAGAACATGGGGTCTTAAAGTGACACTAATGCTGCGGTACTTTATATGTCGGTTCTACTACACTTATTGTTGTAGTAGAACGTGCCATCAAGCTCAAACTCAAAAGCATTTATGTCAATCAAACTATTTACAGGTACTTTTGAATTTTCAAAGGACTCTTTCATTAAGATATATGAAGCTAGTTTCATCATTATAGCGGCTACGAAATGACAGCCTTCCATACATAGAATCAAACGTACTGCTTCGTTTTCATGACAATTGTTATTATGGGGCCATTATATGATAGTATCACTTTCTTAGAAAACCCAAGCTTCACTAAATCAGGTGAGATAGAGATCAAACGCCTATTCAAATCCAGGCTTTGCAGAATCATCAGTTAGGAAAGCCGGTCAACTCAAACGTAACTCTTTAGTTAGTCCGATTCAATTCGTGACGTCTGGGATTTCAAATGAAAGGAGCTTACAGGCATTTGCCGGCCGAATTCAAATCCCCACTGATTTAGAATTTCGGGATCGACCAAAGCCTGATTTAAGTAAAATCTTGATTGTCTTAGAGCTCCTGTACAAAATTCTTACATCCAAAGTTGTGTGGGGTCACAAAAGGTAACATCTTCTTTTAGTATATTTTTAGAAATTCTAATGACATTCTCAAAAAAGTTCAAGACGCTTGTACAATGGCCCTTAGCATTGTTTCCACACAAAAGGCCCAAAAACTCGTATAACAAAGTCAACAGAATGTATGAATATGCAATGGCTTGCCACGGGTAACTTTGTACTGGAAAACTATTATTTAGGTAAAGACGACACGACTGCGACACGATGTTGGGAAAAACAAGAAAAACTAACTTAGTAGTTAATCGGGCTAAAATTGAAAGTAGTGGTGTAGTTTCTAAAAGAACCGACACAGAATTTAGACAAACGATATCATTACGAGAAAAAGGCAAGCAGCCAAAGCAGCTCCGAATTTATTAAGATTGGTTTATATTTTTAAACAAAACAAAAAACTGAAATAGAAGACAGACCTTGACACTAATAAGAAAATTAAATTAATGTTTGTTTGCGAAAACTCCGTCGGTAATAAATGTGTCAGACAGAATTTGTTTGACAGTTCAGACGCTGTAACAAACTAATTAAGATTTTAAAGTTTTACAAAATTGAGAGATCATTTTGCTGTTAAAGTAATGCGGGAATCTAAGAACTGAGCAATATTTGAGTATAAATATGCCATGGGATGGATGAAATTAAAATTGTGGAATTTTTAAATGGATATAGAGAACATGCCAATAAAGACCACTTTGAAATTAAATATCACTCGTATCGTAGTCTCTAAAGACCTCAAACACCCAAACAAAAAAATTGTGAACATCACAAAAATAATTATTGATACATATGTTCAAAGGAACGTCTACAAAACTGAAGGCTTTGCAGACGTACTCGGGCTAGACGTAGCAATAACTTTCTTGTTGGATAAGAAAAAACTTTGTTTTATCCTAAGGCGAGAACAGGCAGGTATGGCTATGAATACTTAATACTTAGAAGTATCGATCGACGATAGGATCTTAAACCTTCCAATGTGTCAAGATAACGAGGATCGTTGGAAAAATTGTGTACTCCACAGCTAGGAATATACCCTCTTCTTTATCCGTTGCCGTCTTAAAAATATAACAGTAGAATTAAGGATATTACTGCATATAATAAATCAATTAAAAGATCATTTCATTCATCTGCAATTGTCTCGTTTGGTTATGAAGCTCAATTTTGGAGGGTAGATATCGATAATTCACCTACATCTCGGTAAATTGGATGACGAGACAGGCATTTTTAGAAAAGACGGAGATAGGAAGTATGAATAGATACCACAATTTTAAGCACGAGTTCGAAAATTTAATAACAACACAGATTTGAACACCATGATTGTGTTTGTTACACTTAAAATACAGAAGAAGCAGTGGTATACCACAAATGAGACTATAAAATCAATTCTTTTAAAACTCATGACGTAAACTAAACTGAACGACGACCTAGGTACAATCGAGTTCGTTTACAATCAAGCAAATATTTATTTTATTCGGAACGCGTAGTGGTGTTGACACAAGTGGTACAGTCACGAGCTAGGTGTAATAGTCGCTTTTGAAGAGTATGTTTAGGCATAGGTATGTGGCGAATGTGATCACGATTCTATGAGGAATGAACAAAGTCTTAGAAATATTTATAGCAAAACAGTCAGTCAGTTCAAAGCCGTCAATTGATTCAAAATATATGTTAATTACCAAGGCAAATACGTTAAATAAGTAAGCAAATAACTTACAGATCAACTAGGCAACGGTGTGATATCGAAGATATATAGAACTAGATGTAGATGATGTAGTACATATTCTCCGTTATGACTTCTTTATTTTCAGTTATACATCTAAAATTTTGAGGGACAACAAACGCCATGAGCGTTATAACAATAAAACTTCTATTGTGTCCTTCAACCGATAAAGAATGATTTTATAAAACTATTCATAATCCTTCTGCCTACGTCCCAATTTATTAAGGGCGGCGCAGCAAATCATCTTGTTCCATACGTATCTCTATCAGCAGTCATCTTAGAATTCAGCCCCCTTTTAACAACATCATTATCTATTCTTTATCGTTTTGATAATTCTCTTTACCAACAACTGTCGTCTTAACTGAATCCACAAAGATTGCTCCGAACGTGTCCTCTTCGCTTAAACGAAGTAATTGAGTCAAAATTGTGGTGTTTCCCTCGTACACATTTAACTGTCTGGTGTGACAGATGGCACTGTTATGCTCAATTATTTGCACATCAAACATGTGTCAAGTTTATTGTCTACATCTCACTGTTTCCTTACTCTTTGATGTTTAGAGTATAAAGTTGGAATGTTTTGTGGGGGTTACACGGTCTTGGATAGAATAGTGTTTTCTTTCTCAATTTTTATTTCTTCATTTCATTTTTCAGCCAGTTCTTCATTGCCTGAACCTGGTACTTTAAGACTTCATGCGTACTTAGTTACTACGTACTGACGTTTTCAGACCAATCAGGTACTGAGAAGTTAGTCGTATCATTGTTAAATAATACCAATCGGCTTTCCCAAGATCCAGATCTTGGACTTATAACAAGGCTTTTACTCAAAAAAACTGCTTCAAGAAACGTGGACATGGACATGAAGGAAGAGAATCACATTCTTGAAAAAAAAATTGCTTGTAACTAGGCAAGGAATAAATATGTAAAAGAAAATTCAGCCGGGACCTCGAAACCCCTAAAATTTCATTTTCCTCCTTATAATTAGTACCTTTATCTTTTACACAAGTCTCTTTAATGAACCTTGTACTATTTCCAATTAATGCCAACGCTGTAGGTAACATTTTTCACATTTTCTCTATCGAACATTTTCCTGATCATAAGAAACGTTCAGGTAACATTACCTTTACTGTCCTTTTTAGGGTCGACCCTTTCATCATAAAGTAAAGGAAATATGGGTATTTTCCAAAGTTCCGTTCCAAGAATAATAATAACAGGATCGAAAATTGTAGTGAGTAGTGAACTCCTTTCGATAGTTCAAAGGGAATTCTAGGTAAGCTTTGATATTTCGATTTGGAGAATTCTGGGCTTAGGAAGCCTACAATCCTGAATGCGAATAGGTAAGTAAGGTAAGACGTAGTTGGTAATTGAAAACGCAATAGAGAATCCAGACAAATGTAATTCAGGGACTGGATATTGTTAAAGCAGCAGGTTAGCTTGGAAAATTGTTAATAGATTTATTTTTCATTCCGGGAAAGTAGCCATTCAAATTAATTTATTTTAAACAATTCTTAACCAAACAAGTAACAAAATAAAATAGGTAGTAACTAACTTTTGACAGATTTAACATCGGGTCCCAAACTAGGCACAGTGTGTATCCTGGTGACCCAATTTCTATACCAAGTTAATAATTAAAATAGTTCATTAATACATTAACAATATTTTCAAAAATGTGAGTACAAAGAAACCAATAGATTACAGATACAAAACAGTTTAAGTGATAAAGTATATACTTATTAGAAACCCTATACTGAAAAGAAGCCACAAGATCACTGGCAAGAACAAACAGCCTCTGCTCTCGACATCAAGTCCGGTCCTTGCAATTTGTTTATTAGTTGGGAGACTATTGTCACCAATGCCATCACAGTAGGTAGGCAGTTTTCCCATTCACTTTTTTGCTATAAAGGTTCAACTCATACAGTAGATACCACAAAAATCCCTTACACTAGTGTATACATTTCGTAATATTTCGGCAAGCCAGTGCGGCGTAACGAAACGGAACGGACATACGATTGCCTTTGCACACAGTAGCCGTAAGTACTCTGCTACACTACTGACATTTCAGTAATTAGTATTGTATAAGACAAGGTTCCTGGTTACTAATGAGACCATGTCATTGTTTCCCGAAATGTCGTAATAAGCGCTCGCGTAAGTACCTACATGCAAATTTTAGTGTGGGTTTTCATTGCTGTTATTGTCTTCACGTGAGCAGAACTGTGTAGTAACAAGTACATAAGTATCTCACAAGTCATAACATCTGGTTTAGATTTTCACAATATTTTCCGAGAAAACCACATACATATACAATATGAATTAGGTCTAGTTCTTAAAAGTAGTAGTAATAAGAATGACAGTGCTAGATTTACTGAATTGAATGATGAGTACTGAATATGTATTCGAAAGGTTGTGTTTCATCTCATCCCATCTGCGAAGCATTATTACACCGATACAGATGTCAGTGTGTTAATGCATTCATCATGCAGGATGATTAATGAAATCACATAGTCCATCCGGTCACGAATTAGAGATTTTCAGTTGCCAAATACCTACTGCTAAGCAGAACTAATTCAATCAACAAAGAGCACAACCTATGTGTGTTAGCGCCCTTAGTGAAACTTCCATTAGCACTAGCAAACGCATCATCCTGTATGATGAAATTGATATATTCAAGGGAAACCAGCTAGGAAGCGTTGTGTAATTATATTCATAATACATGCGGTCACGGTACTGACTGACAGTTCCTTCGCATTTCTTGTAAGGACGAACGATGTTTGTACACGAAAAAGGGAAGGGAACGATTTTAAATAAATAATAACCTATTGCGTTAGACAGACACGCGATGCCTGTTTCGTGGTTGTAGTTATGACACGAATCACTTTGACATCCTGGGTCACAATGAATTTCGTTTATAGGTCACAGCACTATTTTCACGTCGTGGAGATTTTTCGTCAATAATAAATAATAGTAATACCTATAGACTTAGTTACACTTAATGTAGGGCCAATTACGCAGCCCTGAAGAACACCCCACAATCAAACCACTTAATTATTTGTTCAGATGATCAATTTGAATTTAAACGTCTTAATATACTCCATACCAATCGTTTTGAATTGTTCATGAAACAGACCTTATATTTCTTTTTTGAATATTAATTTATATCGATACTGAAACGGTGTAAAACGCTTATAACAGATTTTTTTTTAAGTATTAATATTCTCCAGTTTCAAGACAATATAGATATTCCATAATAAAGCGTTGTTTAAAGCTTCCGGATACAAAAGCAAAACTTACCGAAGCGGCGAGAAACCATAATAACAATAAAAGAGACAACCATTATCACCTTTTTATCACAGTTTACCTGAAACAAAAACGCAAAAACACAGATTAATTTTATGCTCATCTGTTAATAAAAAGATAACAAAGTAGCAAGAGTGTTAAATTCCCACACAAGCTATATAAAGTGGAAGGGAATCAGGTCAATTTGTTATTCATAGACGATACACCAGCAACGTGGTTTTATTTATCAGCTTAAGTATGGAAAAGTGTTGTAGCAGCTATGTCCGTTTATTCAAATTCAAAATATTTTATTTCATATATAAGCCCACATAGGCACTTATGAAACGTCAGAAGTTAGGTGCATGGTTTTCATTTTACTTAAGACAGAGACAGAGCAGAACTAATACAGAAGGTTTAGTTTGTAATCGGCTCAAAGATACTGGTTACAAATCATGGCTAAATGTTAAGAATAGCAAGATTCTCAGACCCGGATCTAAAAGTTTGTGACCATGGTTTTTCTGCTGGTATATCTACTTTGTGATTAAAATTTAAGGTCTTTCAAAGCTCACAACAGGTCAGTATTAATCCGATAACTTACTATTGTTACAGGAGAAACAATGCGAACTAACACGCTATCGAAACTGCTCGACAAAGCTGATATCGACAACATTCAAAGGTTCCAAAATACTGGTATGTAATTGTATTAGTTGAGATTGAAAACATATCGAGAATTACCTACATTATAGTTTTGGATAGTGCGAATACAAATGAGGGACTAAAATAATAAACTCTATGAACGGTAGATTCACACACATTCAGTTTCGTGCCGTTATCAATAAAACCACGACTGTAGCATATAATTCTTCCAAATTGAAAAGGTATAAACAAGTGAGAATAATCTGGAATCCCAATGCCATTCATTCCAAGTTTTGATATACGTTTGGAACAGCAGCAGGTTTAATTTAGTAAGGATTTAAAAGCGTGACTGTTATATCCATAAGATAAGCACACCACACAATTATAAACTAATCTGCATTAAATAGCGGTCGTCGTACATGCGGGAGCATTAAAATAAAATAAGCGATGGTCGTGAACGTCAAATTGTGTACAATTATATCTCCCGTTGTGGGCGAAGTGATAAGTAGACAGCGATGGTGTGAATGTTTAGTGAAAGGTGGAGGAGAGCCAACACGTATTTGACTTAAGTGCTATAGAGCGTGGCAGTAAGTGCTCATACACACGAGCAACACGCGTCAACAGCTGAGGCAACTGCAGCCGTCGACCACGAGCCGCTGCTGGTGCATTTGAGAGCACCGTATTCATAATACACATATAGTGTACTAGCTTTTGCCCGCGGCTTCGCCCGCGTGGATGTCGGAAAATATCCCACAGGAACGTGCTACCGGGATTCAGAGTATCCTATGTCCTACCTAACTCAGGTCATGGCCTATCCTTATACCTTCTTTCTTCTTTTTCAATTGAAAAGTTAAGTATGTTCTCAATCCAGTTTGGAAATTCGGGCAGCCGAGCCGCTTACAGCTTTGAGACGGAAACCTTTTTTTTGGGATATCATCAAATAACTTCTCTCGCTCTGGGTGGAGCGGAAGGGCATGTCAGACTCTTACTGACTAAAACCCACCCGTGTTCCATCAGTTGCCTGTACATCGCCTGGGGCTACGGTCTCCCCTTAGGACTTTCCCGCAACCCCGGCAGGCATCGGCCCTAGCGGACCCCGTCAATTGTGCTGACATCTCTAAGAGGCGCGCGTAGAACACAACGCGCTGTCGACACGGGCCTGGTCCTTATCGGACGGCGAGCTACCCATTGTGACAGGGCGCTAGTCCTACTCTTTTTTTCTACCCACAACGGGGAAGCTCTTGGCCTGCATCTCACCTGATGGTAAGTGATGATCAGGCCGAAGGTGGAAGCGAGCTTCACCCGGAATCTTCAACCATTAGGGGAACAGCTTATCTTATCTACTGCCGAAACACAAACATGCTGTTAACATTGTTGTTATACTCACACTATCGCCCGGTTAAAAAATAAAAAACAACTGGTTTATATGACTCTAAATGCCTTACTTAAAATACTAATTATTCATTTTCCTATTAATAATATCATTAATTTGTAATACCTATTACCTACTCTAGGGCCGCCATTGAACATACAATACATACGTACATGACGTTAGAAAGGTTAATTTATGAACTTTAATAACTTTTGACAGACTGGGAAAATTGAAATTAAATAAAGATTAAATGATAATTCAAGATAAGGACTATTAAGTATATTTCCAATACCTTAAATCTCTTTAAAATAAGACACAAAAAAATCAATATTACATGGAAATTTTAAATTCAACCCCTATTTTACCCCTTTGGGGGTTGATTTTACAAATACTCTGATACGCGTATTTCCTTATTTTTTACGAAAAGCATAAATGCAAATTTTCATATCGCTAACATAAGAAATCCCACAAACCATACAAACTTTCATCCCTTATATCATCCCCTTAAGGGTTATTTTTGAGACAAAAAGTACCCTATGTCTTTCTCCAGGATGCCATCTACCTCCTTGCCAAATTTTAAAATCTCTTGAAAATAAGATTAAAAAATCTATTTTACATAGAAATTTTAAATTCAACCCCTATTTTACCCCTTTGGGGGTTGATTTTACAAAAACTCTGATACGCGTATTTCCTTATTTCTTTTCAAAAGCATAAATTTAAATTTTCATATCGCTAACATAAGAAATGCTGGGTTTCCCATACAAACTTTCATCCCTTATATCACCCCCTTAAAGGTTATTTTTGAGACAAAAAGTACCCTATGTCCTTCTCCAGGATGCCATCTATCCTCTTGCCAAATTTTATCGAAATCCGTTCAGTGGTTTAGCCGTGAAAAGGTAACATGCAGACAGACAGACAGACAGACAGAGTTACTTTCGAATTTATAATATTAGTATGGATGAGCACTAAATAGACACATTGATATGTACAAACAGTATGAATAGAAAGCATTAACTATGATTCGAATTTCGTTTTCGTTTGTCGTTTTAGAAGCATCGTGTAAATTCGCTCCCCTTTTTATGGAGAAGGAACAAAACAAGACAGAAACACAACAATATTTCCTAGACATATTCGCATTGTTGAAATAACATAAGAACTATATTAACACGACAAAGTTAGCTAAATAGTATAGAGAAACTCGGTCCACCCTCAAAAGGAGGACCCTGAAAACTACAAAGCTAAACCTAAATCACGTGATATGGATTACATAAGGAAATAGTGTTATAGTAAAATAGATAGGTAATTGATGAAATCAGTTGATGACCACAAGAGAAATCATAATTTCCAGATGAATCTCAATTTCCCAAACATGGGCATTGTAGATCCCGCTGCCTTCTGTAACTTGGGCGCACTTGCAAAAGGGTCACAGCACCGCTATGCCAGCCTCGGCGGCGCCAAAGTGTCTGTTCGACCGCGTACTACCGTTATATGTATTACGTCACAGTCGGATTGTCAACTTTAGTGACCGATATATAAGTAAAAGGGTTTTATTGCGGGAGCCATGAATGAGAAAAACTTGTAAAAGATTGTCAATGAAATTAATAAATTACTGACTTAAGAACCAGATTAATTCGATGCTAGATGGGGCGAGAATTTGGGATATTAATAAAATCACAAACAACAAAGATAAGAGCTTATCCAAAGACACACTTTACAGTACCCAAAATATACCCAGTACCTTCCAGACGAGATCTATTTTTAGCCAGACACGACAGATACATTACGAGTATACGTAAGCCAACCCAGTGACATGCCAAAGATTGAATGAGGAATATTTATTTGTTGTAGCCTAACATAACAGACAAAATTAACATTGGTCACAGGAATCCATACATTACAAGTTTCACTCTCACAGCTGCAACAAATAGGTATTCAGTTTTGCATGTTAAAGAATTTCTCTAAAGCGTTGCACCATTTTGTCTTCCAATATTTGAGCATGCAAAACACGTATTCCACTTTAGAATTTCCAGCACGGAACACAAAACACAACGAGGAAAACAAACCAATAAAGAAAACATTTAATTACATCCTCGCGTGCAAAGCCCTTATTGATACAGCAAACAAATATACGAGTATATCCGATAACTGCAAACGAATATTTAGTAGTAAATCCGATAATCATTTATGCGAATTCTATTGGCCATAAAGTGAGTTCACTCGTTAGTCTACCCAATACTTGCGCTACTATGTCTGCGATAAATCTTAGTACCGAGACCAGATGGTACGATCGACGTTATAAATCTGTTTTTAATCACGTAATAGTTTTCACAAGTAAAATATGGCGTTACAACCGCACAACTCTGCAAGTTAGTTTTGGCTGGCTATAATTTAATCGTAACAAGCTCAGGTAAGTTCAATGTTAGTTAGTTAGAACTATTATGCAATATCCTGAAGCAAAACACTTGCTTCTTTATAGATGAAATGATTATTTTTATTTAATTTTAATTCTGTGACATAATTTTAATTTTGATTCTGTGACCCTTAAAATTTGTACAACTCATTCTTTTATTTTGATTTCATTTGACATTTAATTTTAATTTTGATTCTGTGACCCTTATAATTTGTACAACTCATTCTTTTATTTTGATTTCATTTGACATTTAATTTTTATTTTTATTCTGTGACCCTTACAATTTGTACAACTCATTCTTTTATTTTGATTTCATTTGACATTTAATTTTAATTTTAATCCTGTGACCTATATAATTTGTACTTATTTTAACTGCATTGACATTTTATTCTGTTGTGATTTATTCTGTTGCAGTATTGGCAAATTTGTTTTTTATGTAATATGGGTTATGCCTGAATTAAATGAATTTTATTTTTATTTATTTTTATTTTATTAAGAAGCATATAATTAGCACGGGTCTAAAGAGAGAAAATTCAGATGTGCTACGGAAATTAAATATAACATAGTACAAAGCTGGATGAAACGCTGCTGCTAAATCACAACACTATTGTTGTCACGGCAAACAAAAAACCACCACTATTACCAAGAACAATATTCCAACAATTTAATATCCCTGCGATCCAACAGAACCAAATAAGATGGAAACACAAAAAAATAAACCAACAGATAAGGGACTTGCAATTCCGTTACAAGACAACTGTAGGGTTCCAAATATGGATACCGAATGTGCAATTAAATACATTGGGTCACACGCGGTTATCCCATATGAGGGTAGGTAGAATGTCTGCAGACCTGAACGTGGAACTACAAGCTGTATTTGAAGCTAGTTTATTGAGCTTCAAAGAGGACGGAGCAATTAGATTCTGGATTTATAGAAGTTGAATGTTAGGTTAGGCATAAGGTTAAGAATTTGCGCAAATTGCGGCCTGTGATGTGAATCGTGAGCCTCGGTGACAAGTAATTTACCAGAAGTTATGACTAAAATGGCAGATATAACTTTCGGCCATTAAGATGTTGAGGATTATCTAATTAAAGTGTTATCTAATTATATTGCAAACTTGATGACGAAATTGTCAAGGTAGCTTTACATCACCCTATCATGAAAACACTTCAGAAAATGAGTTGCATCTTAACTCAAACAAGACCAGGCAACTTCGATCAACATATTGTTGATCGAAGCCAGGTAATCATGAACAAACAGGGGTGTTATTCAATACTACTAGTATGAAAGCAATATTTAGTCATTTACCTGCCATCTCTGTTAGCCGATGCGACAAGGTAAACCTCAAACCTAGCCGGAACGTGTCCAGGTTTCAATTTTGCGGCTAAAGTCTGCATCCAAATTAAGCTTAAATAGACTTTGAATGGACAGAGAATATCAAGAAGCTTTCCGGTTTCATTAGTAGACTATGATATAGCAGTGCAGTGTCACAAAGCGTAATATGGAAGCCCAGAAAAGGACTAAATCAAAAAGTTTATGATGAAATTACATAGCAACGAAACATAATTTGGAAGTCGAGCAGCAAAACAAAGGAGCCTTGTTTTTTTTTTTTCAACACCATTTACAACCCAATTTAGTGTAACACCATCAGATGGGCACACAAAGGGTTACCGCGGTACAAGCACATACGGGTGACATTTATTATTCAACACACATCACTTACATTTGTTTGGCATCCATATTTCTAGGAATAATGTTATTGTTTTCGGTTGTACCTATTATAATATCATTGGTTGTACCGTAAGAGACGTAGAAGAACTAGCTGGTGATAAATTTTTGGAACAGAGGGATGGATGTCAAATAGGTTAGTACTTTTTACACAACTTTTTCTGTAGTAAACCTAATTTCATCACCGAACAACGCCAGTAATTATATAAATCTAAATATCTGTCTTCAGGCGAAAATTAAAATAAAACTTTTGATTTGTAAACCACGTTGAATACTGCTAACACCTCCTTGCATCTAAAATCGGATACAGATTTCTGAATAGAGCGTCATCCCGATCGCAAACTGTAGCTGCAGTGGAGCTTGTTTTAACTAAAACTAAAAGCTATTGAGGCTAGTTCTATTTTATAGTTAGCCTTGTTCTAGTTAGTTCTAGTTTCTAATTCTAAGTCCCTGTTATAGTACAAGCACTAAAGTTTAAATTGGAACATCGCTGTTGCTTCTCGAGGTTGAATGGCGTCACAGCTGCAAAGCTGTGAAGCGACCCTATTCATTCGTCGTCTGAATATTGAAAGGTATTAGGGTTTTTGTAACTTTGTACTAATCCTTGAAAGGGTTTCATTTCATCGGTCTTTTCACTCAATCTTAAGACCTAAAACGTCAGGTCGGTATTAGGCTATATTACACAGTTCGTGTTCTTTTGATACTCATTTCAGTATATTAGTGGTTTCCTCGTGCTCCGTATAGTACTACGAAGCGTACTCTCGACATATTTGTCACTATGCCAAGTTTATGTCTATAGATAGAGGATATATGTATATGTCCATTCATATCATGCAATACTGGAGCGCGATATGATCGGGTCTCCCAAGTCCTAACTACTTACTTATTCATTAAGTTCCTTTTTGGTCCAAAGATGTCTATAAGATTCCGCTACCAGTTTAAGCAACCTTACCAACGTGCTTTCGTCAAATCGACATTACCATAAAATAAACTCCAAATTGCCTCTAGTAGTAGTTTAGCCTTAAAAAACTGTCCGATATAAATAAACTGCACTTGTACACTAGCCATTTTAAACTCATTGTTTTCATACCGGATGCGACCCATCACCCATATGTCCCACACAGAGTTTAGTCTGTATCCTCAGGCACAATTTTTGTCGCGAATATTGTAAGAGCTTCACATAAACGGAGCCAAAGTCTGCCAGCGACACAAGTTACGTGTTCTGCTACAATAGTACTCTCGACACTTACATTTGACACTTTGCCAAGCTAAGTTGTTACTATTGTATCGGCGTCTGTCGTAATGGTTTTGAAGAGCACGTGCTTATGTTTCGTTATAAGTGGGTTGATGTTCCTTCATTGTGGTGATCATTAGAATTGTATTATTAGACCTTATGGTTCTATTAAATTAATAGTAGTTATGTGAAGACGTTGAAAATGAGACTAGAGCATCTTTCTGCCATAGAATATTACTTGCGAGCTTTTACCAGGAGTTTTTACTTGCTATTGGAAATCTTATCATGTTCAGACGTAGTGTTAACGATATGATCGTGATGATCCTGAACGTAGACGTCTCATACACCTTAACAATGCTTCTTGTTTTTGTGAAGTGTCCTATATTCAGCAGCGCACAAAAAGGACATTAAACTTATCGTCCTAGAAATACTTATAATTAGTGAAAGCAAGCAGCAGCTACTTGAATGAAATCACGTCTGGCACAGGTGCTGTTGTTGAAATTGTGCCAGCTCAACCCATTCGCAACATGATGTAATTGTGCAACGGGAATCCTTTTCGTAGTCAACCTTGAAACAACTTGTTTTGAGGACGGTCATCAAAACACAAAGTGTTAATATGAGACTCATTTTGACCAAAGGAATAACAACACAACAGGCGAAGGGTATACTATACTTAGATACAACTCCGCATAAGCCTTCTGGGACTACAGGCGTGATGTTGTGTGATACGTCATATATATGTGTGAACGTTTAATACTTTAATCGATACTTCATCTACCAATTTGACTTCTATGTTCTATGTTATAGGGTTTGGTTTCCACACTTAGTCCGTCAAGTGGACCATTGTGCGTGGGCCATGGCGGCCGTTTGGGGGGGTTATTCCAACCAGCCCACCTCCCTCCAGAAGTTAATTAAAACTCCTGGTCTGTTTAGAACATTTGTGTAAGATCTGGGTGACCCGAGGGTTTCTGTTCTAATCTGGGTGACGCCTGAGCATTCAAAAAGCACGTGCGCGACAGTCTCCTCAGCCTCAATGCAAGCCCTGCACAGAGGACTGTCCGTTATGCCTATCGTGTGGAAGTGTTTGTTTAGCGAGCAGTGTCCCGTGATGGTCCCCGTCACCAGGCCATTTCAGTTTATTCCTAGTGACATTTTAAGAGTGCACCAGTGGATTTCCACCGAAAGCAGCTGGGGTTATTTTGCCTGAATCGGGACAGTTATCTTCGACTGCTTAGGTATATGGTCTAATCCTTCAGTCGCATTGGTAAAATGCAATCTTCCATCGCCTTCTACTTTCATTTTGGTAAAGTTGGCGATGACTGAGCTGATTACATAGCATTGACCGTACTTAAGAATTTAAGATGCTCTGTTCCTCAATAACCCTGTGATCCCACTTATCATAACAGCCCGGCACTAACTAGTTAAACCCAAGAATCAATAAAGGTTACCTACTAGTACGCTGTGAGTGCTACTTGAAGCTTCCATCTTCTTCTCATATTTTATATCCTGATCCTGCATTCGGTTACCAAAAGAACACTAATAAACTTCTCCAAACCCACTTAATATATGACAGCGCCATCACTAACAAGTTTAGCCCCCGAATCAATTCAGAGCTGACCTTAAACGCTGCGTGTTATTAACCTAAATTGAAGCGCCCATTAATGAACGCTTATCTACGAGCTCTCATGAATGACATAATTCATTAGAACACAGAGCTTATGTAGTGAACTAATGTGTTGATCTGATGGGGTATTAAAGGGGCTTTATTGTGGAGATACGATATTGAGACGTCACTTCAAAATGGCCTCCACGATTGGAGGTACGTAAATGTACGTTCGACGCACCTTGCTGATTGAACTAGCGTGCAACAAAACAGACCATAAGCCTATCCTTCTGATGGCTGGAACTCTCCATTAAAGTAGCTCTTAGAATTTAAAATATAATTAATATAAATTCGTTTCAAACCCAAATATTTTATTGCACTCGTTTGGTAAGTAGATGTTACATTCAAGAGGTCCAGCACGGTGATGCAAAGGCATCACCAGCAGGCAAAGGAAGTGAAAATCAGAGATCAGACTAATGATTTACACTTATTTAGACTTAACAATAAAATCTTATAAAAACACCATGCGGTTTTTTCTTTATTTGACACGAGAGTTATTGTTCTTGTGTATTTGTGATTATACGTATTTCTTTGGATAAACCACGCTCTGCTTATTTAATCTTCAAAAGGTTAAGTCTAAATAAGTGTAAATCATTAGTCTGATCTCTGATTTTCACTTCTAGTCACCTTCTAGCTTTTCCATACCCTATACCGACTGACATATGATTTTCAAAACCCATTCTTTAGTCTTATATCAGGACTGCCATTGAAGACAAGAACGCACTACATACGAATCGAATGGTACGCCCATTGCAATCAAAAAGTTGAAAAAAAATATCTCTCGATATATATTTTCGGAAACAAAAGCGTCCACAGGCCAATGCTCGAGCACAAAGCGCACTCTCTCTCATACATCCATGCTATTGTGTCACCCTACGTCAGGACCATGCAAGGGGACACTCCTACTGCACAGAGATATTGTGAAATGGTAGGGTATAGGAAATGATGAGAGCAAATGGCCGTGACTGTTTTTTTGGTAAATTAGGAAGTTGCGCGTGAAGCGCGCCAAGCATCAGCTCAACTTAAAATTTTTGATACAGCCTCTACTAGTGACAAAAATGGCATGTGACAAACCCTATGCTGTCAATTCTGTAAGTAATATTACTGAATTCCTCTTGCAAATAGTTTCACAAGAGAACAATACTGCTGAAAGTGAGGACGCAAACTAATGTTATTGTCTTACACCGGTCAGAAAAAATAATCTAGATATGAAAAAATCTCAACATTGCAATTGTTGATAAATGTAAACTCATCCTTAAAGGCGGTGACTGCTGAGTTATGTTATGACTACGAGTTCCATACTGATGAGCAAACGATACCAATTCAAGCATTCCATGTTGTGTAAATCCAGGATGTACAATAGCCTTAGGTACTACTAGTTCTAAATGATGCCCTGGTTAACGCTGACGAAATCACTGCCCGTGTGAGGTGATAATTTAATTCATGTCATTGATACGATAGAAGAACTAAGTATCATAGACATCTAAATTGCAGAAGAAGTGTAAATTAGTGCAGAATCATTAACAACAATACGTACAAATCACTCAAATAATGGTAGATTACTAGGCCATGAAATTTAGCTGCGTGTAAAGCCAGAGCAGGTGATCTACATTGTTTTTTTACTTTCAGATTATTTCGGAAGCGTGATGAATCCGTGTTAAATCATCAATTAAGCAACATAAACATTGCAGGAGCAAGCGGGCTAGACACAGTCCGGTGAGTTGATAAAATGGAATAGAGAAACAGAAGGTCCATTTTGACATCTTTGTCTCATTCAAGTATCGGCACGAATTATAATAATAGGTTATGCCGTGGTAAAGGTATTAACCGGTCAGCAAGGACGTAGAGCGTCGGACCAAAGACAGAGGTTGGGTGTTACAACGGTTCTACCGTGGCTTTCCCAAAACAAAACTTTGGTAAAACCGTAAACAAATAAGAAAGCGCTCATCGGATATCTTTGTCAAGCTTGATAATTTAGGCAATATTCTCTTTGGGTGGCTCATTAGTGGTCAAGAGAACATTATAAGCCTACAGGTGTATTATTTTATAGAAGTTTCTTGTCAAGTACTGCTTAAAGTTGCAGTTCTGTCCTATTTTGTATTGTGGTTAAGCTCGTGATGCACGCTGTCACGCACCGACCACAATAGTGATGCTACGCTACGATACCGGACAAAATAATTAAAAATAATGAAATGTTATAAAAATAATTTGTTAGAAACAAGACCTATTCGCTGTTGCAACCTCATCTGATGAAAACTGCAAACCTGCAAAACCAAAGAGCTGTCAGGTCAGTTGCATTGCAGCTACCTTGGAGACAAAATTGAAATGCGTGATTTTCGCCTACAATTTTTCTTTGTTGCATCTACCACTGTTTCTCTCTGCATCGCCTAAAGGTTGACTGGTAGAAAATGCATATATGGCATGTCCGTTTCTATGTGCTCACATTTGCGTCCTTAAAGTATTAAATAAATAAATTTTACCCATAGCTGGTTAGGGGCAGATAAAGGCATCGTGGTTATACTTGGCTAGAAATGCCCTTTTCACAACCAGCTTTACTACTACTAAATAATAAATGAGTTAAGCCCGTGAACGAACTATGAATTCTTTATGCTATAAGTTTCTAAAGGTTATTCGATTACCGACCACCTCGTGACTATAAAAACTATATTAATTTATGTTACCTCTACTACCTTTAGATGATCATGACAGACACCACGCACATATTGATAAATTCTTTGATCGGTAGAAATAACAGATCTAATAGCTTTTGATTTCGGTCTCGTACAGGAATTTTGTATCTTTTGCTTTATTGTTTCTAGTGGAACCCTAATATATTTTTTTAAATTTCTTTCTTTCAAAACATCGACAGCACCTCATCACTAGCAGGTCGTCGACACGGCGGTAGTTTTTGCTTAGTGTACACGCGCTTCCGTCAAGACGCAGCATCCTACATCTCTATCGACAGTTATGAGATCGTTTCGTAGACTTCCTGCTGACCAGATAAAAACAATACCGTTATGGGCATTAATGCTAGCCTGTAGACATCCCGTGCTAGGTTTAATAATGAATAATTATGGGAATATAAGCTTTATAACCAGTCTTGGCAGATAGAAGACTTCATATAATGTCTAGTTGCCTTTAACTCGCTTTACCACTGTGTGTCCAGAGGGGTTAGCTTTATCTTATCCTGTATTTTTTGCTGTTGGGAAATCATCTTGGATACTCTCCGTCTAGGGAGATCGGAGGGTCATGTCGGACTCCTACCACCTAAAACCCCACGGTTCCTACTACCAACATGAGTTGGGGGCCCGGGAGATACACCTGTACATTCGCATGCATCCCCGAATGGAGCTTCTTCTTACCCTGGCCCTGGACTCCCAACTACAACTCCTAATTTTTTCTCCTTGGTGATTGACTAGTCAAATTGTCGCTATCTGCGATTTGTAATATCTGTGTATTAGTATAGGTAGTTACTTGAATACAATAGGATACTGCTACCTATCCTCTTATCATCATATTAAAATTATAATTATTATATGTAAAACGTTTTTCTATCGACATCGACGGGAAGTGATGGGCGGTCCTAGGTTTTTATCGCCAGTAAATTATTTTATATTTAATTTATAAAAATATATTTGAGACTAGCTTCTGCCCGCGGCTTCGCCCGCGTGGATGTCGGAAATTATCCCACAGGAACGTGTAACATGTCCTAAATCAGCGGGGTAATTGCGTAGCACTTACAATAGCAATGGGTTTCATTTTGACAGTTCAACAATTAATTGCGTTATTTCTCGAACATAATTATTAAGCAATAGCTTCTACTTGGCGCGCTGGCGCGTCATCCCCTGGCTGGCCCGCCCCTCCACCCTCGTTCTGTGCGCCGTCGACTCAATATCGCAGGTCATTCTTATTGTTCTAACTTTTAAACTATTTGTCCAAATTACTTAGTGTAAAAGACAAACTTGATCTACATTAAATACCAAAAGCGATGAAGGTATTTATTTTGATAAGAATTAACTAAATACTCTAAAATATGCAATGTAAAAAAGTATTCAATTTAACTGTATTTATTGCTCACTATTTTGGTTATAAAGGCTTCCACATAAAAGGTAGATATATGCTGTCGCGGAATTTTATTTAGAACTCTTTAAGACAAACAATCCCACAATACATTTTCTTCATGTAACTCTAACGGTTTAGGCAGCGCACGCAGCATACGGTGGAGGTCTGCCCGGCTTGGGTGGACCACCGCCGTGTCCTCGTGGAGGCGATCGGCGGCGGTGACCTCTCGCGTACGGCCCTGGTTCAGGCCATGGTGCGGAGCGAGAGGGCATGGCAAGCCGTCACCTCCTTCTGCAAAGCAGTAATGCTCGCGAAGGAGAAGGTGGAGCGCGCGAGGGAGTGGCAAAGGCCGCGCCCTACCAGCCCTAGCCGCCGCCGCCGTAGGAGACGTCCCGGGCGTCGGGAATTGATAGCCGATTTCCGGCCACCGTAGGCGCGGGCCTGCGGACGAAGAGCAACGGGCAGCTCGCCGTCCGATAAGGACCAGGCCCGGGTCGACGGCGCATCGTGTTCCACGCGCGCCTCAAAGAGATATCAAGGATCGAAGGAACACGTGTGGGTTTTAGTCAGTAAGAGTCTGACACGCCCTTCCGCTCCGCCCAGAGCGGGAGAAGTCATTGGATGATTAACCGCCCAAAAAAAAAAAGGCAGCGCACGCAAAGATAGATCTCAGAGGGCAGGAATTTTTCCGACTTACTTGATACTTATCGTTATATTATGGCCAAATCACATAAAATCTTTATAAATTGTAGCCTATGTGTTATTCTAATGTATAAGCTACATTATTGTAAAGTTTCATCAAAATCCGTTCAGTAGTTTTTGTGTGAAAGAGTAACAAACATCCATCCATCCATCCATCCATCCATCCATCCATCCATCCATCCTCACAAACTTTCGCATTTATAATATTAGTAGGATTAATGTAGGGCAGTGTTTTTCAACCTTTTTCATGACTTGACCCCATTAGTATGAAAAAAAATTTTCGCGACCTCGACCATTCGAGAACGATTTGAACTCAGTCGAGATTCCCGCTGAGTCGAAGTTTCTGCAGCACGAAACCTAGCCTGATGTTCCCGAGTTGCAGAGAGCCTTGCCTCACGACCTTCCTCAGATTCCTGTGATCGAACTTATCTCATCCTTTTAGCATTTCTGCTACATTGGGAGAGGTTGGATCTTCTTCGAGGCATTCTTACAATAAAATAGTACCTACTTACTACTTAACACACAGTTATTTAGTAAACACGTACTATCGTAAACAATTAAATTATAAATACTTACAGATTATTATACAGTCTAAAATTGTCACAGTAATAAGTGTTAAGACGTGTAAACCAAACGTACTAACCTTATAAAACAAAAGAATTGCTAGAAAAATTAATTACTAACCTGAGCTAATAAACTTATACCTACTTAATAAAGAAAATCAAGAAAAGAAATGCCTAACCTATACCAAATACTTATAATATTTATATACAAACCCTAAATAAAAATTAAGATAAGTATACCGAAAATCAAGGAAAGAAATGCCTAACCTATAACAAATGTTCGATGTGATTCTTTAAATTGACATAACTTTTTTATTTATGAACCGATTGACATGAAATAAACACTAAATGTTAAGTGAAGCTTACTACAATATATTAGTGAAACCGCATCTAAATCGAATAAGCCGTTTCTGATATTAGCGTGCACAAACACACAGACAAACAGACAAAAAAAAATTTAATTACAATCTCGGGTTCAGCATCGATATAATATAATAACAACCCCTGCTATTTTTTTTTCATATATTTCCATTGTACAGACACCACTTTTCTACAATTTTATTATATGTATAGATATAGATATAGATAGAATAGATAGATAAATTACTTTTGTCAAAATTTAAAGGTATAGGAACTATCGAATCTAAAGTTTCAACCAAACATACACCTAATTAGCAGAACAATTACCATCACAACACGTACAACAAGCTCATATGTTTGACCTACCACTATAGCTATCAGCCTAAGTGCATGCAAGTCAAGATGATCTATAGCCGGACTTAAGTGGTTCAACTGAGGAAGGGCAATTACGATCTGTGGACTGTAGCATGACCCCCGAATGTTGGGCTGTATAAATATTGTACCTATATGACATAAAAATTGAGGATATGGAGTTGAACAAAAATATCGGTGACGGTTAATAAAACTAAGGACAACAGTGGTTCGTTAGTTGCAAGAGATAAAATCTACGTAAAATGTTGTGTTGTCGTTGATGAAGACATCGACCCTGATAAACCTGGGAGAGATCAGGGTAGTGTGATTAAAAAAGCAATCATCATTCTCTTACCCCTATCTCGGTTTAATTCGTGCTTATACAACCAACAATAAAAATAAAAAAATTAAGAATCAATTTTTGTCCAAATATAAATTCAACTTACAATAGTTATTGTGAAGCAGTTTTGCTGTGGTACTCCAACTCCTACAACACCCTCCTATCTGAGTAAAAAATTATATGTTGTGAATTTTCACTAAGAATCCATCCACATAAACAAGGAAACAGAAATTCACATCACAAGGACCTAACATGATATTGTCCTTCAGGCTACAGCGTAATGATTCGCTGATCAAAACTAACAAGCTAAACATAAAAAAACATCCCAAAAAAGATTCGTGAAACAGAAACCGCTCATATTTTCAGCAAAAAAATCGGAACCCGAGCAACATGTTTCTGACAGAGGAAAAATATCGGGTTCCAATAAATAAAAAAACTGTGGATGGACATCGGTAACAAACTCCAAATTGAAATTGGAATCGGTCTCATACTATGAAACCTTTACTAGAATCCACAATGAAGCGCTTCTGAGAGTTTCATTGGCAGTACCTTCGCAGAAGGATTTTTTTCTGGTGGTATTTATTTTTTGTGTTCTGTATTCATATACCTTCTGTTACGGCATGGAAAGGATGCAGTTTTCTAAAGAGACTTTACTGATCGTCTTAAAATGAAGAACTCTTTCCTACTTCGCTTTTATGAAAGAAGAGAGATTCTTTTCCTGCCCTCGTTTCACCAGGGGCAACAACATCAGGTGCATTATTGGCACCACTGTCCAATTTCAACGTGCCAGGTAAAAGGTCACGTCTAACTGAATAATGTAATAAAGTTACATTGTTATTCATCTGGATATTATTACTGCTTTGAGCATGCTTCGCCTGCGCTCCTCAAAGGGAAAACTTCTGTAATTTGAGTCTCCGAATTTTATTACTACAAGGATACTCCAAGGAGGTAGTCAAAGTTCGGCGGTTTCGGGTTCCAATTAGATAAGACGCGAAGATATCTTTATTTTGGTGTCACGTTAAGTTCAAGAGGAAGTTGGCGGTTGGCTATAGCTGTGCTATAGCGTAGAATCACAGTACCTAAATTGTATATTGTGGTAGAATGTTAGGAACCGGAAATCATATGTATTTGGCTCGACAAGGACTCAAACAAAAGCATTCCTGGTTCGGTGAAAGGAAGTACATATTGTTTTGGCACATTACCGTATGCAAGGATCACATTTGATCAAAATTAAAAAGCAATATAAAATAAAATGTATAGGATTTTGTGGCTGCGCGAAACAGAGTCATTTCAACAATGCCAAACAGATGCTATCTTACGCTGATTCGCTGGAGTCGCACGACATAAATCTTTTACACCATAAAACCAAGAATCCCAAATCTTAACACTCCAAACCCTTGTTTTCTTACTAGAAGATCAATTGCCATCAATCCCGAACCCAATCTCTAATCCGCATCACACTGATAAAACCGCCCAATATCTCAAACGCATCCAAGGCAAGTCACGACAGACTTTCCCTAGCATTCGTGATCCAAAACAACAATGGAACCGAAAGTCACGTAAGCAATCGACAAGAGAATGATGCATTGACACAAACTAGTTAGGACAGAAGGTTGTCTCTATACAATGAGCAAAAATGCACACACATATAGGCACGAGCTTCACGTACAAGCGTTCAACCGCGATCGCCGTACGTATGCGTCTATGGTGTTGCGGATAGTCCTAAGGGGAAACCGTGGCCCAAATCTAGGCAACGGAAGGAATACGGGTGGGTTTTAGTCAGTAAGAGTCTGACACGCCCTTCCGCTCCACCCAGAGCGGGAGAAGTCATTTGATGATTACACACCCAAAAAAAAAAAAATGCGTCTATGGTCGTTTGTCCACCAACGTCAACGGGACTTCGCGCGTCGTCGACAAACGAGATAACGTGAGGTCCCGGCGCGGTGGTGAGCGGTGGACACGCGGCCATAGTAAATGTATATATCACTACTTCAGCGCCGTCATCTCCTTCTAGTTGACGGTGCCGGTGGACAAACGGTCTTAGTAAAGCGTGCGTCTGTTTTCACTCGTTGTATGGAGCCCGCCTTCTGTACCTTTTCATTTTGTGGCACAAACATCGAATGCTTTACATTGCCGACGATTTACGAGCAATATTACGCAGTTTCTATTCCAGAGAGACCGTGAATCGTGATCTGTTTTAAATTGTCGCTCGATAGGTAAATGGACGCGGACTTATGGAAGTTTATGGTGACAGAGAATTATGGCACGTTCGTCCGAACCTTTGGTGGAATATTTTATGGGAGATAAAATTGTGGGTTTCCGTAATTTCCTGTAAGTCGTTTTGATTTAATTCCGGCAGCTGCTTTTCTTCCCTTGCTAGTAAAAATTTAAGTTGACAAATGCGTCAATAAAATAAAATGAAATGAGGAATAAAATATCAACAATGTTTTTAGCAAAACGAAACTTTTTAATGGTTGGCCCAAATATGTCTGCTGTATTTTCATTTCTGCATATATGGACGATTCTTCAGGTGAAGCGTTTGATCAATTTTAGTTATTTTGTTTAACCTTGCTTTGTTGTCATTTAAATGATTCACAAAATGCATAAATAATGTTACTGATTGTCTTACATTTAGATAATTTTCATAATTAAAACGACTGTTAAATTCATAACTACTCTAGCGACAAAATTCAGCTTCATGAAAAACCTCATAAAGGCTTTTAACGAAAATAATTCAACGCTCATTAGACTAAAAACCACGTTCCCACATATTTCAGAAAAACAAACACTGCTTATAATCGTGATAGAAACGGAACAATGAGTTCGATGGTCCTAATATATCGGGTTCAACGTACCCAAAATCACTTGAGATAACGCGAATATTTTCGGATAACCCTTCAAACAGTTTCTGGGCAAATTGTATTACTTTGTTTTGAACGTAATTTTAAGAATAAATATAAAAAAAATTCGATCGTAGAGCACACTCTAATGCTTCGCATTAAGAGTCGTGCAATATGAGAGTTTATGCTTTCTCCCAAATCGTGGACTTGTTTGCCAAAAGAGAAGACAGTAGAACACTACAAAGTTATATTAGTTCTTGAAATTGCGACAACAATATCCAGATAACAATGATTATGAACCACTTTATTCAGAATTCCCTAGAAATAGCACAACGTTAGAAAGAAAGAAAAACTTAATTGTGGCAATATATAAGAAACTACTGTTTATCATAATTTACAAACAGTAATGACAATAACACATGTTAATATTCATATTATGAGATTGGATAATCTACAGGAGATATCCGTAAAGCGATATCGATGTAAACAAGTAAACAACGGGATTGTTTTCATCAAGATTCCTCCTCGTAACCCGACCTACAAAAAACCTTACAAAATCAATGTTTTTCTTCAATCAGACCGTTTGGATCTGAAGGAAGCATGCGATGCTTTGTTTAGACAGCGGGACCGTTATCTTCGTTTACGAATCCAAATTTTACTACGCTATAGCAGGCTTGTATTTTATAGATTTTCTATTTTGGTTTACTGTGGCTTTTAAATCATCATCATTCTCTTGCCCTTATATCAATTTATTTGGGGTCTGCGCTGCATGTCTTTTCTTCCATACTTCTCTATTAGTCGTCATCTTAGTCGTCACCGCCTTTCTAGCCATGTCATGTTTCATACAATACGTCCATCTTTTCTTACTGTGGTTTTATAATGATTATTTTCATTAAAGATCTGGGTAGCAGATCTGCAATTTTATAAGCCATTATAGTAAAGTTATTGAAGAAGCAGCGAACATTTTCTCTGCGAAGAAATTCCTTATCTAATTGATCTATGCCATTTTCTCTTAACATTACATTTAACTCATTACAACGTCGGCTTTGATCTTAAAATCTTAACTTATGTTTCATAACGACCAGTTTCTCTTTTTACACAGAATCCTTCTTCGAAAGCATAGATACTTTTACGATTACAAAAGCAAAATGTAAATTTTTTCATTGAATCCAATGGAAAAATTCCCACATATACTGAAGTAATATTACCTTTCTATTAGAAATTAATTCTTAATTCTACCTTTACTTAGAACCCATAAAAGATCGTCCATGAAAAATTACAGGCTTATTTGTTGCAAACTCCAATTGAATGGGATTGCCTTGACTGAGCCTGATTGATTTCAGCCTAAACGTTGTTTTGGGAGCAATTGATAAATTGTATAAGGAATAAGGGCTTCCTTTTGGTGAGCTTATTTAATGAACATCGAACACACGTAGGACGAAACATTATGAAACGACGGGGAAAAAATATGTTTTAATATCTAATAGAAATTACAATTTGCTTCAGTAGCTTCATTGACTTATAATTTGTTGTTATCTGCCTAAACCAACTTCGTTCTATATATCTTGATTGTATAGTTTTGATTCACATAAATAGTACAGTATAGTACCTACCTACATTTTTATAATAGTTAAGATTCAATACTAAAAACCATTTCAAAACACCAAAACGGATAAATAAAATAGATGACACAAAGAATTCTCATCTAGCATAATTTTGATTACACATAATATACGCATGGAGAGTTGGATAATATGGCCAGCGACAAGAGCGGCATGCTAATGCCAGCAAAGACAATAGAAAAGCGAAAGGACACAAAAGAATAGAAACTCATCCATTTAATACTGCTATTTGTATTGAAACACAAAGCTGCAATTTTGCTCGGATAAAACGTGAATCGTTTTTAATGTAGGATTTTACTGGGGCATAGCGGCATTATGATACAGAAAAGGCGGACTTAATGCTAACTTCTATTGAAGATGCAGAGAAGAAACACGACAACTTAAGTGCACTAGTAAACAATTTTGATAGATATTATATTTAGGGAATAAAAAGAAATACCAGCGTAAGGTATAGTAAACAATGGGCCCAAAATACTTCCTTGCGGTAACCTACAAGAAAACACGCATCATACAGTTGAGTTTTACAATGTTGCAGTTAATAAATACACTTATTTTTTTAACAAATTCTAAATATAACCACGAACCTATTACTAAAATGGCTTCTGGCAATTTTTTATCGTCTTAATGGACCGTTCAAGTTTCAAGGCCGTCAGCAAGAACGATCCTAACTTTTAGATTGGCCCATTAATCAATCAAGCCGATCTCGTCCTAACATATGCAGTTAATATTTTTCTTTTAAAGAGAACATGGAAAATTCTCGAAGTTTCTATGAATTCTACAACGGCAAGTAAAATGGTTGCTGCTTTCGAGGTCATTTCAGTACAGTTGCAATATCTTTGCATGAGAATGATCCATAAAAATATATTAAGCGAACTACGACTGAAAATACATAGTGCTGAAAAGCCTTGAGTCAATGTTGGTTTTAAAATTTATTTGAATTGCTGTGGTACATTATTGCTTGCATTAGTCGGGTTGTGGAGGTCAGACAGCTGTCGCTCCGTGTAAAATACTAAGCCACCTTTGGACTAGGTTAGAAGTTGAAAATGCTTGGGAAATGTCAAAGTGATCAAGCTTTGATGATTTCGCAACTACCGAGAAACCTGTTCTGACAGAAAGAAAAACAAGGTTAGGCAAAAGAAACAAGCGTCAATCGTATCAGTGATACACATTGATGCCATACTGAGCGACTTCTGGTCATCTTACGGTGGACTCTTCACCGTAAACCGTCGCCTTTTTATTTTTGATAGGCTCCTATTTGATAGATTCATCTTGTAATGCTACATTGATGCATGTCCATATATTTTGATTTGTCTCAACCATATTGACAACAGATTGACCTGGTAACCAGAGAAATACCTCATAGTCACAGTATCTTCAAGCTAAATCCAAGTAATCGAATATCACAAACCCGTTAGTATCGGTCTCGCGGTTTGCGGCCAGACGAGGTTCAATTGACTCCTTCTATTGTTGCCGCTGCGACTTCCTTACCAACGCATTTGGACCGAGAAAGTATATCAAATGTTATTGATCTAGCTCTTGATAGATATGTGTCTAGTTTTGGAGTGCTGATAATTTCATAACGGTTTATTATTTAGGTCTAAGCCTGGGTCGATGTTAAATTCTACATAATTCTGAATCAGCTGAATAAATCGGGAAAGTGCGGTGCCGATAACGGGTTTTTCGCTTCCGTTCAGGAGATATTTACATATTTATTTCAACTGCATTGATCATTTGACTTTGAATAACTTTGAATAAACACCGCATAGAATTTGTAACCCTATAAAAATACAGCATGGAAATACAAAATCCAATTTTATAAAAAGATAATGTTATTCCAAACTGGAGCGCCCTATTAGTTCTGCAAATTGAATCCAACCACGTTTGAATATCGGCAGCCTTTATACGTCACCCTCAAAATGTCCCCTTGATGCCGTCGTCCAAGACATGAGGTTCATCGCCTTCATATCCTGCACTTTCCCTACTAGCTGATCGAATTACCAATCAAGGAAAGTGGATTCACATCCCAAGTGTCTTTTGGTGATATCACTATGGGAAATTAAGTCTTATATTCAGCGGTTTAAAGCGGAGTGTTGTGTGGAATTGTAAAATTTGAGGCGGCGTGATTTGCATCATTTGGGTCCGTATCCGTATGCACGATCGAGTGTTGACGTACATGAGACAATGTTTGAAGTATGTAATCACACGGATCATGGCGGCACGAGTTGCTCATTCAGATTTGTCGATAAATTCGATGGATGAACGCAGTTGACATTTATGACACATAATTATCGTGTGACAAATGTGTTATTTTAAGAAGAATACAGTGTTCCAACTCCGCGTCTTCAGTTTTTGTACGACCACAGGACAATAGACGGACAGTTTTTTTTAAACAGTGTATAAGGTATTTAGCAATCCATATAAAGGCAAAAACTTTAATGACATTTCAATAATCTCACAATTGGCTCTATCGAACAGAATGCATAGGCCCGTGATAATGTACAAAACTATTTAATATCTTATGAAAATGGAGCGATATATGGACATAAAACCACGGAAGTTATAACACCAAGGAAATTGAGATAGTTCATAGAACATTAAATAACGCTAGGAACATTAGAAAATTATTGTTTTCAGTTACTTATGACGCTATTATTCTAGTAAGTGAAGTGAAATAGAGTACCTACTTTAATTAAAAGGCGTATCAAGATGTGCCATAAAATCTGCCGTTTTTTTTTTGACTGATGATTAAAATGTGGATATTGCTTTTATCTCAAGAAATGATTTAATAGATAATTGTTTATTTATGGAAAATGAACTTATGAATTTTGTAAAAGCAAAAGAGAAGACCATAATGGCAATCGAGATAATTTAACTGACAGATAACATTAATTTAAAAAGGATATATGAAAAAGATCTATAAACTGAACCAAGTTAAAGATATAGGTAATGTAACTTGGAAAATGCCTAATTCAGCAGTGGACTGCATGTATATGTATACTGATTAAATAACAGCATTAGTTGAAAAAAACCTAGAACGTACAGTTCATCATGATCATCATTTCAGCCGAAATGCTGAACATAGGTCTCCTCCAAGCACCGCCACTTCGACCGACTACAACAGTTTATCTAGTACATTTCATGGAACACGGCTTTAGTAACGAAGCTTCCGTAGGATTAACAAAGACTGGGTAGGGACGCCTGCCAGTCTGCTGAGTTACTTGTATCTATTTTGTAGACTTGTAGAGTATATAAGTATAAAGCTAGGTTGTATAGAGATCTAAGTCAGGAGCAGCTTACGAATTACTGTGCCACGTACTTTCTGAGTGGTACAGTAAAGTACACGTCAGTAGGAAATACGAAAAGTGTTGCTACTGCTCCGACATAAAGGCGCTGTCAAAATCAAAATGTTACCACAGGCGTGTGGTTGACTGTACAACTAGTATTAGGTTAAAGGCTCCGTGAAATGGACGCTTTGGAATTCTCGGTACCGAACGATTTGGTTAGGTACTACTACCTTGGACAGGCTAGAACGCCAAGCGCGTAGACTGGTTCCCACAACCCTGGAATGTTTGTTTTTTGAATGAATAACTATTTTGTCATGGTTGTCTTTAGATGGTGGCTTCCAAAGTGCTCTTTCTTTGGCTTTATTAATACACTTAGACAACATAACATACCTACAGTTACTGGGTCATACAAGCATAAAAGCTAAGGTGCGCTAATTATGGCAAATTATACATCATTATAAATAATATTATCTGTTTTGCTAGTACAAGTAAAAGAGACAATTTCTAAAACGTGTATTCATGACCAGTGACCGGAGTTTCACATAGACGACGTAACAGAACAATTTAGTGTGATTAGAGAATATGAGATGCGTGGGAAATTGTCATTGACATTGATTTAACTGAGCATGCACGCGAGGAGATAGATGGATTGATGTAATCTCACTTTAATTGTTTTGGTTAAATAACAATAGATGATGGCGGGATATTATTCGATCTTTCGTCAAAAGCTATAATGCGTGCTACTGCAATGACAGTTTTAATTTAAAAAGTCTATTATAACCCCAACTTACTAGAAAAAGTGACATTCCGAGCAACATAAGTTTCTTTGGAGTATAAAACCGATTCAACATAAAGCTTTGTGCAGACCAGCGCGACTTGTAGCGCGACGCGACACCGGTTATTGTTATACCGTGAAGTTCGTATCGCGCACAAAGCTTAACGTCGTAAGAAGGAAGAACTACTTACAAATTGAATATAGTTAGATGTAGCAGTACTGGAAAATGCATTACCTGAAACAAGAAGCAAAATAACGTAAGAATAAAGGTATACACGAAGTGTTCTTTGTACACCACACTATAATAGCGATGCTAAGTCTAGAACGGGGACTACAATCTATAAAGCCAGCAGGCTCTACCCTGGACTGGCGCCAGAGATCAATCATAATCCTTACATATTATAAAACAAAGTCGCCCGCCGCGTCTGTCTGTCTGTCTGTCTGAACGCGATAAACTCAAAAACTGCCGAACGGATTTTCAAACGGTTTTCACCATTGGACGGAGTGATTCATGTGGAAGGTTTTAGTGTATAATTCATTAAGGTTTTGTGTAAATTGGCTGAAATATGACGATTATTGTTGAAGATGTCGGAAAAAATCATGCCGACTGGGAGCTTTACTGGCGTGCGCTGCGTAAGTCGTGAGAGATAAATCAAATTTATGTTCTAGAGTATTGTATATCTTAAAAATTGCAACAAAAAAGTCCGCGATGGCATATGTCTATCTTTTAAGGGTGACCCACAATAACCATTTTTATCTTTCAAAATTGTATAAAATTTTCATTGTTATTTCCGAAGCTATTTTGACCGGTATCTTATTAATCCTTATCCAATTAAATAGGTTATTTAAATTGGGCATTCAATTTCGATTAAAATATGCCTTTACATCACATCATTTAAATGAATAGTTTAAGAGATATCACAGTTTCAAAATTACGCGTAACAAAATAATTATGGTTGATCACGCGGGAGCTGTAGTAGCCTACCACTGCGTCCGCTGAAAGTTAGCCAATGATCTTTTCCTTGGCTATTAGGTATGTATTCCCGGTAGAACGTTCCCATGGGATATTTTGCGACATCCACGCGGGCGAAGCCGCGGGTAAAAGCTAGTCTTTAGATATAAGAGACCCAGAACCGCTCCTTGTGGAAATCCATGAAGGAAACTCATGATCATTGATCAGTTGATGATGATGATTATCAGCTTGGTAGGTACACTAAATCTTGTATCATGTTTACCCATAGATGCATCAGAAGTGTGACATTTCAAGTGTAAAGAATCGAGTTATTTTTTGCGGACGCCGCGACCGGCAAACAAGGAAAGCTCATAAAAATCTACAGAGACACATCATATTTCACGTTGAGACGATAAAAATCTTGAGGAAAATATACGAAGAGAAAATATTTTAGCTACGATTTGTTTTCTAGGCACCTGTTTAGTTTCGTGTTGTAAAACCGTATTTAAAGCGATTTAAGCGCAGTGTTAACGTTTTACAATTTATAGGATCGGTTATATTCCAAGTTTTTGGAGCATTTACAGTTCTTTGACGATATTAGCAACAGTGTTGTTAAAGGTTTACCTACTTCTCATCGCGATTCTACTTACGAAGTTCACAAAGGGCCAAAGCATGGAAAGCAAAATGGTAGTTACCGCAAAGGATGTAACAATTTTCAGTTACGAACATTGACATCATCAACAGTATTGCAGCCATGCACGAGTAACTTCCAATGACAAAGTGTTACCCGAAGTAACGTCGCGTGACAACGCTATCCAGGAAATAGCTCGGTCACCATCTACCTACATAAGACAACAATTTAAATATCGGGTCAAAGTAAGTAATAGGTGAAAATTTTATAATTTTACTCTGCTAGTACAAAATGGAGAAAATTAGCACATCATCTACTATTCAACATTAACTTCATTATGTACGCCATTATTCCTCAGAGGTATAAAGTGTACCTACAGTAAACCCACATTTCACAATGTCTTATACTTAAGTCCTATTTAATAGTGGGCGAGCCTGTTGCCATGGAAAAATGGCAGGCCAACCATCCATACGGTTTCACCTTCACTAAATGACACTTAAATGAATCCCTAAATAAAAGCGCACTATTGGATTTTCAAGTCTCAGCCTAGAGCGTCTGAGCTTCGCGTTCAAAAAAAATTCTCAGTAGAAACCCCAAAACCTAAAAAGAACTTTGCTCTGTCCTGGGATCGACTTCCACACTCAGCAAACAGTAAAATTAATACATCATCATCATAATTATACCTAAAAGATCATTATTTACTACCAAATCAATCTCGACCTTTCATAATGTCCTCCCCTCACGATAAATGATATTTTTGCTAAAATGACTTGACTTAATTACTTCGAATTTCTCATTCACAAAGTGGTATGGAACAAAGTGGCAATTTAGGTGTAATTAAGGCGATATTAAAGGTACCTTCGGCGTTGAGAGAATGTATACCTACAGGGAGATATAGACGGGTAAGTATATGTAATGGCATAGATTTTAATGAAACTTGAAGGGATGCCCTGATGCTTTAAGAATCACAGCACTTTCCTGTCTTCAATATAACATCACTCACGCCTGTATCTTTTCCCCAGTTTCGCCACTGTTTTCGGGTTTACCATTAGCGTATTGAAAGTGGTGGCAAGCGTGGAATGTCAATGAGCATTTTTTATTGGATTTTTGGGCCTGTATGAATAAATCCAACTCAACATGACACATTAAAGCAGAATCGAAAGAGGAGCAGAATTTGAATTTCTACATGCCTAAAATAACATTATTATACAAGGCTGTGTCGATGAACATTTTAATCAACATTCGAAATGGAATGTATGTAGGTAATAAGTACTAAATGATTAAACTTTCGCATTAAATAGATGATATACAACTAGTAACGAGAATTAAACCGAAATGTTAAATTCAAAAGGCAAATTCACTTAAATTTTCGTTCCATATTAATTAATACTTAAAAGGGTACTCAATGACAGCTGTTTATTAATACAGAATTTGGCAATTACGCGTTTCATTTGTAGTACCTAACTACGACACTACAGTGAAGCCGCTGAAAAGCCCAGGTTCCCGCAGTATGATGTAATCACTGCTACGCTAAAGCCCACGTGATATTCTTAATCCCCTAATCGCTTCTTACGACACAAAACGCAAAAGATACAATTTTTAGCTGAAAAGTAACCGACACACTCCATACTTTCACAACGTGGTAACTATGGCAACAATACAAATATTATAACAAAGTCTAACCCACTCTTACAGTAAGAAGAAACACTGACCAGACGCCATACTCTTATAATAATTCATACAATTTATGGCAACACCGGAAGTTTTAATGTTTACAAATGTTGGATGCTATCCAGAAATAGTAAGACTGTTTCGAACGGCTTTTGAATAGTCTGGGTTTTTTCGAGTGGTAGATGTATTTATGCGTAGATAATTATCTGGTGGAAAGTATACATTCGTGTGTTCGAGAGGGATTGGTCGGCTATGTGAGAAATGTATCAAATGTATTTGTGTTTTCAAGCTCAATTATGCTGATGGTGGATTAAAAGATTTTGTGTGTAAGACAGATAGTGATCCAGCTGTTTGTTTTCTAAATAATGTAGCAAAACTACGCTAATAATGCTACGGATTTAGTTAACAAAACAATAAGTATTTGATTTTAAACGTTGATGATTTTGCGTCTTCTAGCAAAAATTTTAGTTTTAGTCCCAAGTGTCCCAACTCCCAACGTCTAATGGGATCTTAGCAATAAAAACCGTCATCATATCTTTGTTTCAAACGTTTGTGGAATTCTGAATCGACATTTTGCTGCATTCAAGTGCCAGAAAATGGATACAAAATTGGATTAGCCTTCAGTATAATTATTTCCATTGCAGGACTAAGGGCTCCCCTCCTCTCTTTCCTTCCACTTGTCTGAAGCTAAAAGTAATCTATTTAGGTGAGGGTAAGTTAAGGAAACTGCAACAAAACAGTTGCGAGCTCTAAACGATTTGCAACATGCCACCGCAACCCATTTACCGACTAACTGATGACAGGGTAGGGCGTCTCCACCTCCACGGAAACGTGGAGGAAACATGTTTCCTTCAATCGTTGGTATTAAATTAGGCAAATCTAAAAACAATGTATCAGTTATTATTTTTATAGATATAACTTTACTATAGTCCAATAGTATCAGATGTGAGTAATGGCAAGAGTGCACATAATCATTAATTGACAATACTGAAGTAACGAAACACTTAATGAAAAGATATTCAAAAGAAACCTATACCACTGCTAATCTATATTCTAATATAACTATTTAGACTACATAAGTAGTAAATTAAATAACTCACTACATACATTATACAAAAAAAAAATCACTTACACTGGTAATTAAACTTTTGGTTTGCGCAACCCTTTATTTTACAAAAAAGGTCTTGAAAGAGCAAGAATCAGACGCATACACAGCAGTAAATTTATTTCTCACAGCGTTCGCTAGAAATTACTTATATTTTTAGGAAATTAGACCAGTTGCATTTACAAACTTGATTTGTCAATCAGAAATAAATGTAGTTCATGCTTCCTTTTTTAGCAAAACGGAAGTGAAAATATATAAATACAGGAGATAAATTATTTTAAGCCCAGTCGCAAACCGTGGTGACACGAAGCCATCTCCCGGCGCAACTAATGCAATAATAAAGCAATTCCGAGCTCGCTGCGAACGCCACCCAATGACAAACATGCACCTAGTTATGGAGCTATTAACGCTAAGATATTTGACCTACAAACATTCTAGAAATATACCGTAAAATAATTTTAAACGACTATAGTATCATAGAAAATTTTAATTGAAGAAAAGGATAAAGACGGATATATACAGTCACTAAAAGACACACAAAAGAATAGGTAAAAATTGATTTGGTAGGGAGTACCTCCGCAAACCCGGGTCGACGGCGCGTCGTGTTCCACGCGCGCCTCAAAGAGATGTCAGCAAAACTGACGGGGTCCGCTAGGGCCGATGCCTACCGGGGTTGCGGGTAGTCCTAAGGGGAAAACGTGGCCCCTGGCAAGGCAAGGGAAGGAACACGGGTGGGTTTTAGTCAGTAAGAGTCTGACACGGCCTTCCGCTCCGCCCAGAGCGGGAGAAGCCATTTGATGATTTCCCACCCAAAAAATAAAAAAGTACCTCCGCAAATGCTGAAGATTATGCAGCTCTGATTTTAAAAGCAGCAAAGTTTAACATATCGTTAAAAAACATTCATCTAGACAAAGACACGGCAAAATATTTACTTTGGACTAGAAACTAGTCACATCTTCGATAAAAAGCATGTTTTGCATTTACTAATGAGCGCACAATCCGTTAGTTTCTTGCGGGCCGGAACGGGGCAACAGGCCACAAAAACGCTACGATAATGAAGTTTAAATTATCTTCTTAGCTTAATCTTGAGAATGTTGTGGTCGTACACTTGAAACCAGATGCAGCTCAATCTAAACCAAAATAAAATTACTTATAATCATAACAAATTGAATTTTCAAACGCTATGAACCATTCAATTTCTATTTACTCCTTTCGTTCAATTTGTAGTCTTGGATATATCCTTTGATTTCAGGACTCCAAAATCACGGATCATTACTACTAATCAAAACCCTCACCCAAGTTTGGGTCGCCAAACTCCCCATCCCGTTTAACCAAATGCGACTGAACGTCAATACTTGCCTACACGCATGAACAGCTTTTAAAGAAACAATCGTTCGAGAACGAGGCGTATTGTCAGGTGGTCGACTTCCGTAAGGGATGTGGACTGACCTACTTTAAGTTCATGCCTCCGTCATATATTTTTTTACATTCTGGAAGGCTTAAAACAAAATATGAACGCGTGTGCCAGCTGCTCGCAATTTCGTTTGGTCGAAAAAAAGGATTGGATTTACTTAATGGATATCATCAGATACCTATGCAAACTTATATAGACGATGGTTTTGCATGGATATTTAACCAAATAGTCAAATTATGGCGTCCGTCTTTCCATGTTCGATTCTTCTCGAATCTTTGCATCTTCGCTTCAGGGCTATTTTGTCTTCTACGTTGCTAACTTTATTACATGCCTAAAGAATATTATGAATTTTGCATCATCCTCATAATTTTTTGTCACCACAAAAACAGAGTGTGGTTCACACATTGCCAAAAAGTCACACATTACGCCATTAAGCTGAACGTTTCCTGTCCCCCAATCAGCTGTAGTCGCCCCCATCCCTCGCTGCTCGACCGACATGCAGGGCACCGACCCGGGCCGTTATTGAACCGGATCGCGGAAAACGATAACGTTTCTAATATCCTACGACAAACACATATTAGTAGTAGAGCTCTGCGAAACAAAAAGACAGTAAGTCCAGAAAGGTACTAACGTCTTACCAATATTTGCCACTAAGCAGCGTTCCTATGTTCCAGTTGGATATGGGTACAGGGCTTAAGGCACATGAAATATTTCAACATCGTTTCTAGGATGGATCACGCACTTGCGCTGCATCTGGTAAAAGAGTAACGGTGGAGTTTTCTGCCCATTCTTCTCCATACGAAAACTACGTTATGAAAGGGGCGACTACAATCAATTCTATTTATTTGTACATTTTGACGTTCAAAAGTGCCTTATACTCGTAAGATATATTGCAATAAATGAAAACTTAAATTATTTGAAATTAATGATTCGACTTTAACTTTTATTGTACATGTAATTAGGCGACATGAAAAAATTGGTTTATTAAGAAAATATTATGAAAAAATACATTTTAGCTGTAAAATATAAATTGAATTCCGAAGACCTTCATAATGGTAGCCACACACGTTACGATTTGCTTGCGCAAACTTAGGCTTGCGCAAATTTGCTTGACGTCGGTATTGACCACACACGTTACGATTTGCTTGCGCAAATTTGCTTGACGCCGGTATTGACCACACACGGCTCAAATTTGCTTGTGATATCATTTCTGTTTAGATACCGTCCAGGTGTGTTACGCGGTAATGGCATCAATTATTGATGACGCTTTGGCTATATTTGGCCTAATAATCGCTACAAAAAAATAAAACAAAGACGTAAAATTAACCGAACCATATGGTGTAAAGACTGGTTAAGGAAAAGAGAGCATTATTCGCACATCAACTTATTAAACGAATTGAAAATTGCACCCAAAGACTGGCATAACTCCTCGTGGAGGCGATCGGCAGCAGTGACCACTCGCGTCCGGCCCTGGTCCAGGCCATGGTACGGAGCGAGAAGGCATGGCAAGCCTTCACCTCCTTCTGCGAAGCAGTAATGCTCGCGAAGGAGGAGGCGGAGCGCGCGAGGGAGAGACAAATGTTGCGACCTCGCGCCCCTAGCCGCCGCCGTAGGAGACGTCCTGGGCGTCGGGAATCGCGAGTCGATTTCCGGCCACCGTAGGCGCGGGCTTGCGGACGGAGAGCAATGAGTAGCTCGATTGTTGATAAAAAAAAAAAACATGGGCAGTCTTTGGGGACTGCCGATAGAAGTGAAAACAGTATCCTATAATATTATGTTAATCCAGGTAATAAACTATCTATCTGCCTCATCCAAATCCTATTAGTAGCATAACATAATGATTGAATACTATCGTGAATTCATGCATGCCTAGTACTTTTTGTTAGGTTACTGCTCAGAAATTGTGCACAACGTGTAATGATTGAAATACTATCGTGAATTCATGCAAGCCTAGTACTTTTTATTAGGTTACTAACAAATTCTACTCTCCCTCCGTCTTACGAATTTTCGATCAGGTTACGTGTCCTGACGCAAGTTTAAAATTTTTTACCCATCCCAAAAAAAGTGCACAACGCCGCCAAAGAAGTTTTTGCTTCAAAAAACTACTGAAATTTGAACACATGACCCACACACGCTCAAGCAAATTTGCGCAAACTCAAATTTGCACAAGCTTGGAATCGAAAATTGAAAATCACACAAGCCTAGAAATTTGCGCAAACTTCCCACACACGTAACGATTTGCTTGCGCAAGCCTAAGTTTGCGCAAGCAAATCGTTACGTGTGTGGTCACCAAAAATCGCTACAAAAAAATATATGCGTAGGTACAATAAACCGAACCATGTGCGCCGCGACACGACTGATTTCAATGAATTTCTATGAAGTACCTTCCGATGCTAGCGACACGTCGGCACGTCGCCTTCTTAAAAATACATAGAAACCAGTCCTGTCACGGCGACACGTCGCCTGCAGTTGCCACCTGTGATCAACTACGGAATTGTACCCGGCGCATGCCAGTAAAGCTCCCAGACGACAAGATTTTTTTCGACACCTTCAATTGTCTTCATCGTCATATTTCAGCCAATAAAACTTTCTCATGAATCACTCCGTCCATAGGTGAAAACCGTATGAAAATCCGTTCGGTAGGTTTTGAGTTTATCGCATTTGATAAAAGAAATCTACTGAAATTTGAACACACGCTCAAGCAAATTTGCGCAAACGCACAAGCTTGGAATCGAAAATTTAAAATCACACAAGCCTAGAAATTTGCGCAAATTTCTTCCCACACACGTAACGATTTGCTTGCGCAAGCCTAAATTTGCGCAAGCAAATCGTAACGTGTGTGGCTACCATAACGGAGTCACTATTAATTTCGATTCTTGGCGATATTTTAATTAGGTCGAAAGGGAACACCATTACCAATTCTAGTTAAACCCGCAGGAAATTGGTAAGTAGTAATCTTATTAACGAGGTAATGAGAATGTTGCTATCCCAGAGAAGCTTAACAGCTTAATTATCGTATTATATGTATTTTAAAATTAACGCTGTACTATTTCAAAGACTATTTTTAACTTCAGAAACATTAAATACAACAATGTCGATTGTGACAATGATTAAACACTAAACAGATGTCAGAGTACTGGAGTTTAAGAATAATCACTAAGCAGTTAATTCTAACCTAAAGCAACTTAAACCGAACCGTTAAGGTTATGTAAGAGGAATTAGAAACGAGAGAGATCTTTCTTCATCACAAACTAAAAAAAACGGGATATGAATTACTTATCATGCTGCGGAAGCAGTAAAAAGAGCTAAGGGAACTAGGTTAGCGTCACACGTTTGGCACGATTACAAGACTATATTAAATTCTTCATCAACAGAGACGATGAATGCATCCTCTTTAGAATAACAATGTTCTGCTTTAAATATTATTTCAAGATCTACATAATATGGGACTTACATAATATTACCATCAATTTTGCAAGGAAGTGAAGCTTGCCTTACAGGAGTAGGTATTTACATAAATCGACGCAAACACTTTTTCAGAAATAAATCTTGTATGCGTTTCACATTTCTGGTTGAGACAGCATTCAGAAAAAAAACAATGTTACCAAAAGACCAATACTTCTTATATCAACAAAATCAAGCAAATAAAACCTCTAACCACAGACTAACCTAATGCTAATGAGCAACAAATCTTTGATCAACTGAATGTTTGTCTTCAGAAAGCCCAAACAGTTCATAATTACCGTTGATATACTGACCCGCTTAACTGCACTGTTGTTGAAACACGTCCCCAAATTAGATTAAGCTGTTAAATCGTCAACTGTAGCTACCGATTTAATAATCCCTGATTGTAGGCCAGTTGTTAAGGCTGAGTAATCTGCTGGGTTTGTTCCGTACTGGAGGACCAAAACTGGTTTGTAACTGAACTTTATTTTTTTTGGTGAATATTAAACTTGATAACTAATATTTTAAAGCTGGATGAAAGGAGGAGATGCTTCGAGTGGAAGCAATCATATTATTTTAGCTTGTTCCAGTCGATCAGAGAGAGAGATCCTTGGGATTCGCAAGGGGAATTTCGTGCATTTGGAGTATTGCGATGGAAGAACTAAGTCAAAGCACTAAATATTGGGCTGATAAAATGAGTACAATGACGACAAGGACTTGTTCTAGGATTTAGGATATACGTATAACAAAGATTTAAATAAATCCTAATCCATAAGACTATTTACTAGCAACCGTTGGGTCTTAAATGCAAAACGGACAGTTTTATTGTTTACTGATACCGTTTTATGTCCGTTCCCCGTTCATAATACAGTTATGTTACATCCTTACCCACTCGATGCAAATAGTGGTAATATTAATTAATTAAGTTATAAAATGCGAGCGCTCACTAATTAATGATGCAGAGTTTCACCTCATTCTGCGGTAGTTTTAGCAGGATACGAAATTTTAATATTATACCGTTTTGACATGAAATTAATGCAGTCGGACCACATTTGCCAGTGAAAATAATACTAAACTGGTATTATTCACGAAAGGAGACTGAAAAATTCACAGAACAGAACCTCTTTTATCTATTACCCTGTGGAAAAATTGGTCCTCAGCTCTCTCAAGTCATGTTCAATCTAAATAATTTCTAAAACAGTCACTATGATTTCTGAGGGAGAGTCTGACCAAAGGGGAAGGTTCTTTTATTAAATTCAATATTTAAACAACACCATAGCCAATTAAACTATTCTGAATCTGAGAAAAGAATGACAACATCACAATGCTGATAAAGTCGTCCAATACATTATTGAACTGACAATTAGAACCTTTCTAAAACTAGATGATACACCATGTCACCAGTTACACCAAAAGCGCCATGGCGCTAAGTGTCTTATTACAAAACAAATATACTTAGATACAGTTAACATCCAAATGATTACGGTGAATGAATATCACAGACAAGCTAAACCAGTTAGTCTAGTTGGAGAACGAGACGACGACGACGACGTGTCTACGCAAGGTAGGGATTTAAATATCGCAACTATGTTGGCGCAATTCGAGGGATACGTATTGGCTTAGACGGACACACCTACATTCTTGTTGATGCTGGTCATTTTGTACTACAAATACGGTTAGTGCTGTACGAGAGGAGAATTTTTGTGGACTTCAAAAGAAGTGCAGGTTTACTCAATTTTGTTGGAGTTCGTCTCGCTGTCTGACGAAACGAAACATTCGTACAAATGTACGAATTTAATACATCGTCATTCGCTAGGACAGTCGTTTGAATGGCGAGCACACATTCCTTTGAGAATTTGCCTGGGCAATCCATTATTTTAAAGGAAACCTATAACCACTAAGCATGGCAGGGACTGCTGATTGTAGGGTGTTGTAATTAGGGCGAAAAAGGATGCCCCTGTTATCAACAAAGTCCAGTGTTGGAATATTCTTGCTGACACCACACGATCCTTACGATCACGACACGACAAAGAACATCCGACTTCGTTGGCATACCTATACCGACCGCCATTATGAAAAAAACTGGTTTTGGCGGCCAGTGATGAAACAAGTGTCAATCGATAGAGTAAGTGATTGCAAACAAAAAATATTTAGTGATGAATATCGTAAGTGATATACTTCCTGAGATATTTGAGTTAAAACATGAGAAAAAAAATAAAGCAGTAATATTTTTTTTTTATATCTCAGGAAGTATATCACTTACGATATTCATCACTAAATATTTTTTGTTTGCAATCACTTAATCTATCGATTGACACTTGTTTCATCACTGGCCGCCAAATCCAGTTTTTTTCCAAATGGCGGACGGTTAGGTATGCCAGGTCCCATACAAAAATGTCGGAACCCCTTTGGACTTAAATGAAGAGGACAAATGAGTAAATAATTTGTAAACAAGTTATAAAAACTGCTCGGAAGTTTACAACAAATTCGCAAACACATCATTCTCCTTAACCAACAAAATGAAAGCAATGAGTCAAAATGTTTTAGATACAAAATTAAACCAAGCAAAGTGCTGGTTGGCACGATCGGTTACGATTTCGCGAATAACATACAAAATAGGTTAGAAACATTGTAAAACGGACTTCATTTGATTGGGTACTGTTTTATGGGTACATGCTAATTTCGTTGGCACGTTGGCAGTAACACCTTTATAGGGTGATGGTAACCCGAATATCGATGGCCACACACGTGTGACAAGCGTCAATTTTGGTAGAAGAAAGTAAGTAAGCAATAAGACTGTCCATTGTGTGGTCATGTTACCATCAGTGAGCCTGTGGCCAAAACTTTCGTCATGATAACTTTTAACATGAGGCTAGCAGAGTATGGAGACAATGGAGGCCTGCCCGGCTTGGGCGGAGCAGTGCCGTCTTCTCATGGAGGCGATCGTTGGCAGTGACCTCTCGCGTCCGGCCCTGGTTTAGGCCATGGTACAGAGCGAGAGGACATGGGAAGCCGTCACCTCCTTCTGCGAAGCAGTAATGTTCGCGAAGGAGGAGGGAAAGACAAATTTCGCGCCCTCACGGCCCTAGTCGCCGCAGGAGACGCCTTGGGCGTCGGGAATCCCGGGCCGATTCGCGGCCACCGAAGGCGCGGGCTTTTGGACGGTGGGCAATGGGTAGCTCGACGTCCAATAAGGACCAGGCCCGGGTCGCCAGCGCGTTGTGTTCGACGCGCGCCTCAAAGAGATGTCAGCACAACCGACGGGGTCCGCTAGGGCCGATGCCTGCCAGGGTCGCGGAAAAGTCCAAAAGGAATATCGTGGCTCCTTGCCACCCATATGATAATTTCCCATCCAAAAGAAAAGGACTCCGAACGATAAACAAGTCGCTGCAATTAACCTTTTGTTTAACATGGATCGCAGACAATCTTAAACTCTTAACTTTGATCTTATCAGAAAGATGCACAAGACTGGACAGTTTATGCACTGTGTCACCAATTCATCATATAAAGACTGACTAGATTTCACGTTAGAAGAAGCAAAATGTACCAAAAACGGTTTCCTTTTTTCACAAGCAGGCACTCCGTTTCATGATTAACATAAATTCAACTAATCCTCAAACCGAGCATTACCTGAATAATGTCTGCCTAACGGTTTTATCGTATAATTCTTGCCAACTAGACTAAAACTAGATCAATCGAGATTGATATCGTAAAGCAAACTGCACGTAAACATAAAACTATGAAGACTGTCATACATAAATATTTTATGATCATAATCATAATATTGCTAGTCTGCGCGGTACCGTTATCACTTCTCGCCAAGTCGTAAAAGGGAGGCATAATATGAGGGTAATATTCTTCTGAGATGGTTTTGCGGAGATCAGATTGATAACGAGGTATACGTTTGTATTTTGTGCTCATAAATTGATCAGATAATCATGGTATTTTATTACAGTGCAATTTTTTGTGCAAATCGTTCATAGATTTGACAAAAATTTGCAAATTGCGTGGGACGTCACGCACTGTGAAGGGTTCTGTAGTAGGTTGAATATTTACGCATGCATCAATATTTATTTCCAAGCAAAAATTTTTTGGTATTTTATAGTACTTATTTCCTGAAAAAAACAAAGTTATATCTGCGGTTGTAATTGAAAACACAACAAACAACAGTTTGTGAAATATCTTAGTGTTTTTTTTGGAAACATTATCTTTTTGTTATTGTTTAGGGGATCCAATCCACTCGCATAAGTACATTGAATTTTTTTCTCATCTCGCGTCCGCGGTTAGGTACATTTGTATGTATGGGGAGAGTGCCACCCCAATTTTTTTTTCCTAATTTCTCTTCTTGTGACATTGTTTAGCGGTGCACAGAATACACCTTCGTTCCAATTATCATCGTCCGCTTAACTGTCGATTTGCCTTTAGAAGTCGATAACAATAAAAAAAAGACGTGTGGCACTTGGGGACTGCCGCGGTAAAGCTATTGCATAGCATTTTTTATCAACTTATGCAATTGTAAAATATTAACCCGAATACAAGAAATAGCAATGGTGACATTGACAGGAACTGTTATTCACATTTATAGTTTTTTAAACTTGACACAACGTAATGGGAACATCAAACTAATAAAAAGGTTTTAATTTAACTATTAATAGTCAAGGATCATTCATCTAAGTAAATTTGAACTTTGTTGTCAAACAGTTAAACATAATTTTCAATACAACACTCTCGTTAGGCGTTAGGTATTTTCTTTACGGAATTTCTGGATTCGGTCTCCACGGTCAAGGCCCGCGATAGAAGCTATGCAATAGCTTAATAATATTGTGTCTCGTAACAGTTAAACTCATATAGTGTCATTCATTAGTCTCCCAATAAAATGGTTGTTTGACTTCCGGGCGGGCGGACATGACGAAATTAAAGCCATTTGGTTACGGAACCCTAACAACGTGTCTATAACAAAAACAATATCCAACCATCGAGTACCAGAACCGGAACCAAACTCCAGGAAAAATCCATAGACCATTCAATCAATACAAACATTGTCAGAAATGATTTTAACTAAGTACCAATTTTGTAAACAAAAGCCTTTCAATGCTAAGTGGATACCCAATAACCATAACTTTGAAGGCAATCAATAGTAATTGTTTTCCAAGGTCTATCAAGTATTGTTACAATGTTTGTCGAATTATGAAGAATCCATACATTGTGGAACCACATTTATGTATCGGTTGGTCTATGACGCGGATTAACGTAAAATTCCTATAACGGATGGTACATTCTATAAATTCATTCGGTCCAGTTAGGTACGGCTGAACCCAATAACCTATTCGCAGTAAAAGACAGATCGCTATTGATGATAGACGGTATAATTCTATCTGTCATTGCGTCACATTCCATAAGATTCCTAGTCTCTGACAGATTATTGGGACTTTAAATCCATACGACCTCTAAGTTTGTTTCGGCCTTTCTTCTCAGAGTAGTCAGTTAGGAAACGCATACCTCATCTAGCTTATTTTTTTTTTTTTTTATTTGTCCTGTAAAAGTGATTCCAATATCCTATAAATACAGAATAAACAATTATTCTATCTCCAGTATGCCAAAACTGGTGAGGTGAGTGGTTATTGGATTCGGCCTTTAGAGATCTTACTTCAATAGTTGTCAGAGAGACGCTGCTTTTCAGATTGCATTTTATGTCACTCAGATTTATTTCCTTGGATTAAAAAACAACTTGCCAATAAGGCGACAAATCCCAAAGGCTTCGAGAGAGTCTTCATCTTCATACAGTCTACCTAAATATCCTTAATTTTTTTTTGGTATTGTTCGTCGAGTCGTTGAGCTCATAAAGTTCTGAGTTGAGTTACACGATTACTGACAAAAATGCGGGCTCTGACTGGACAGGTCCACTCAAATCTGTGCGGTTCTTTCCTCATTTATCGATAAAATAACAAGCCGTAGAGAACGCCGCACCCTGACGTAACCGTAAAACTAAAAATGCCACTGAGTAAAGTTACAATACTGACTTTTGACACCTAACCGGAAATTGCGAGGAAACAGAACACATTTGTTCGATTTCGTGGCATTTTTTTAACGCTTTATGTTAGAAAATGATAAAGTTTATAGTAAAAAAATTGCATAATATACATTGAGTAAGTAATACACTGGTCCTCACACTAGGATTCCCTGTTTCGTGTACCTGGATCTTCATCATCATCATTCTCCTGACCATCTCAATTTATTTGGGGTCGACGCAAGAGGATCTTCCATGGATAACAGTAAATATATTCAAAACAATAACACAAAAGTAAGATAATATGAGAGATATTGTTGCACCCTTTTTCATGACTCAATGACACAATCCTGATTATAGGTAAGCCCACCATAAGGTGCCCCGGTGACCTGATGAAGAATCTACTGAAAGCAGGGAGTGCAGGACCAATTGCTGCAGGAACAGGCTGATTGGGAGATGACAATTTCCAGCATTAGACATATTTCTGCAGAAATGATGATGATCCCCGTGGCGAAGCGTTGTAATTTTATTCAGATCCAATATTGAAAATATTTTACATGTAAAATTCATAACGCAATGACAATTTTAATTTCCATCCGTTCAGGGACTGTGAGCTCGGAAAGATTCAATTTTAATTAACATTAATTAATAATGAAATCTGCTGTACCGCGTAGCGTTAAGCTTTTTACGTACGGCGTAAGAATTATTATTATTCGTTAATAATGTAATGCAATTTTTAAATAATTGTATAATACATTATAATACGGTGCATAGGCACAAGCAAGATTAAGTAATGTTTTATAATCCAAAGAAGATTCAAAGAATATCTCACATAAACATACACAATGCAACTTTATCTCAATCTCCATAAAAATCTTAAAACCGGAAAGACAAAATTCTAATACAGATCTTTCAACTCTTCGGGAAACACGGAAATATTCACTAAACACTTCATAAAAGATCAAAAGCGATTCATACGTTGGGAACATCTCCAAAAATAAGCAAGGACATCCTGAAAACGATTGATGATCGTCCATAGTTTAAACATAGGTTTTAGCTGCAACCATCAGAATGAAATAAACGTTGCGAAACCGACGATACAGGTATGATTGGATCTTGCCTTGTTCGTACAAAATCAATACCTTTTCCAGTTCTTCAGTGTTGGGGGCCGAAGGACCAAAATTTGCTGTAATATTTCAATATTCCAAATAATCCTATATTGATTTGGAAAGTTTCCAAATACTTTTTTTACATCTAAAACTAACTATTCGGTGTTACGATATTATTTATTGCATTTCATAATCAATATTCTAGTTCGCTAGTTAGCCACATTTTTTATTTCCATACAGAAATATTATCAAATTAATCAAAACAGCGAAATATTTGACATCTATTTGCGACGTTGCCAACTTTCAGAATAAACCCTCTAATCATTAAGTACAACAACTCTCTATGTTAGAATTGGTGTGAAATGTAATGATTTCATGAAATAGTCATTCAATATGTATATATTTTTGCTTCAGTATAAATTTCAAATAATTTAATTGAATGTTTTGTGTTGCGTAATGTAAATTATTTTGTATTTAAAATACTATTGACCAGAGCATTGATAATATTAAAAGGAGGAGCTTTTAATACATCAATGGACCAGAATCAAGTTTTTCTAACTGAACAGACAGCTGTGCTGCTGGGGAGTTTGTTGCCCCACTTCTGCTTTCCAGCTAAAGCACTAGGAAGTGGTGAAGGGCGGGCGTTTTTGGGGGACTGTCTTATGTAATATGTATAATAATGACGATGGAAAAGTAAAGTGCTGATTCTCAGCCTAGTTTGAATAAATGTCTTTTGAGTTTGAATTTTAATTGAATGGGGTAATTAGAGCCTACTGATAATTGTAATAATTATAATTATATAAACACATCTGTGTTACTGGTAGTAACACAGATGCACGTATTTAGACAAACATCTTTATATTGTATATTTCCCTTGAAAGATATCAAAATTAGATCAACCATTTAACAACATCTTCCACATACTAGTCCTCTGTTATAATTTCATTATCTCATTAATCATATACCATGCTATTTATAAACACTTATTAAATACATAAATGTCAAGTGCATGTGTGTGTGCATCGTCACACAAGCGTAGCTAATTACCGCTACGAGACCTAACGGCACCACTGCTGCACTGCGACACTGCGTATGACCGATTCGATTCTATCTGTGGTCTTTGTATACTTGTTGATTTTGATGGAAATGTTTCTATGGAAGAAAGTGTTTGTGACTTACGCTAAAGTATTTGGAATAGGGAAATAATAATGGTTACTTATAAACTTTTTTTAATCAAACCTGCTTATTTGATGAGAAAGCACAAGCAACGGCGATTCGTTTCTTGTACTGCGAAATTATTGGAGTTGATGGCCATCCTCCAATAATCGGAGAGGCACCAGAAATGTAAGTACTTAATTAATAGTGTTAATAATCACGAATTCTGCCATGTCTCCTACCTACATTATCCATATCCGATTCTAAATATAGGCATATTCAATAAAAACTGCCTGAGAATATCCCTGCTTATTAAGGTATAGGTAAGCAGGGATATTCTCAAGCAGTTTTTATTGAATACAAGACGAATCATTCGTACACTACGACCTTTTTTCATTTACATGGGGGTTGGAAAAATTCATAGAATTTTTACAAAAAATCCGAAATTGCTTGAGCCTTTAAAATAGTGCGTGAAACAAAAATTTTGAGAGTTATTTGGAGTCATCGCATCTTCAGCATCAGTGGAGAGAGTCTTTTCCACCTTTGCATTTGCATTCTAAAATCAAGAAACAGATTATTAACGGAAAAAACTGGAGGGTTGGTGTTTTTGTTTAAATATTATAATTGAAACACAAAGTTATTTTTAACATAGGTACCTACAATTTGTATGTATCTACTGACCTCATCTAGTTTAAAAAAATACTTATGATTGACGTGTAAAAGTGTTTGTAAGTACAGACCTACTTACAGAAATAAAATAATTTATCATTTACCACATATACAAATAGGAAAGAAATAAAACAATTGGATTTAATCAATGAGTTTTATAGAATAAATCGCATGATTTATATCGTGATTTAAATCAAAGGGATTTAATCATGCCAACCCTGTATGGAGCTCGCTACCAGCAAAGCCTCAGCGATACAAATCAATAGACTTACCCATTCATAACCGAACTTAATTTCCTTTTAATTACATCTTCACTATCACCCGGACCTGACCTTATTACCGTATACCGCGAAACTACAAACAACTATACACCATTGTTTACGGTAACGGTGTGGTCGACATCCCACGGAGGTGCTTCAACAATAAATGTATTAAAAGCGAGTTAAGACTACCGTGTTTGTTTATTTTCGGTAACCTTCATTTATGAGACAACAAATAAAAGAGTCGGTATTTTTGTGGTGACAGAATCACTAACTCTTCTTAAACCTATGATACAAAGTTACCAATAAAAGTTTCTTTAAAAGAGAGTTAGTCTAGGTCGAGCAATTTTACACTTACTCGATCTATTGATAGAGTAAGTGTAAAATTTCTCGATTAAGACATATCGTCTTAATGGAAAATTTATCTTCATTTAACATTACAAGATAAGTTCTTGTAATGTTAAATGAAGATAATTTTTTTTTTTTTTTAAATTGACGATATGCTTCAAAAGAAGTTAAATTAGCAAATTATTTTTTGGTCCTCTGATACGTGAAATGGTTCTATTGCTCCAAAGACTTAAAAGTTGATAAGATATTGATGTAAAACAGACTATTAGATGTAATAAATATATATAAATGTCGTAGGATGATTTGATCATTCGAATTTTCGCGAAAACCCTATGGATACTGGATACCCTAGGGATATTGCAAAAACACGGATACACTAGGGTTTTCGAGAAAATTCGAATTATCAAATCATCCTACGACATATACAATAATCAACCTAATAACGTCACTAAAGTAAAGAGAAATTGTTAATTAGGGCCTTTTGAAAAAAGATAGTAGGTATTAGTGTAGTCAACACACAAATCTTGTTTCAAAAGCGGCTAATTAACCATTTCTCTTTACAACAAATCTTCTGACAGTAAGCTGAGCCGCTTGGATTAAGTTTCCCCTACATCATTATTATAAGAAACTTGTTCTACAGTTTTTGCTAGAGCAAATAAGTACCAATCGTGTGTAAACACCCCTTGAGCGGACAGTAATAGGATTGGAAGACAGTAATAGATTAGTAAAAGTGCATAGTTGTTGAAGTGTCAGGCACTAGTCGTGTTGTAACGAGCACGATATCTTGTTAAAAGTTGAGCTGTCACATTTTATGCTTGTGACGGTTTTCTTATAGTGAAATAACAAAGTAGAGAGAGATGTAGGTGTTTTTCTGACTAACTGGACACCATAGCAACACCATTTAAAAAGAATTACGTTTAGAATCTCGATCCCATTCACGAAAATAAACAAAGCGTCACAGATGCGAGCTAGTCTCATCGAATCCACCAGAGTCCAGGACCAGACGTTCAGAATAGGACACATCACACACTTGTACGGATCCTCCATACCTTAACAGATGTATTGTTTCACAGTAGCTTTCAGTACGTACCTGAAATCAAAAAGAAAGACAACATAAGAAACAAAGCAATAGAATAAACTTAAGTAGGTGAAGAAGAAGTTGATTTGACACGATCAAAAAAATCGATCGAATCTTCGTAAGAAATACCAGAACGAATTCTAGTCAAACTGAAAAACCAATCTAGACACAATTGGATGATTGCATCGAACTACAAAGGTAATTGATTTATATTATAATGTATATTGAGTTGAACGAAATTCTGCAGTCAAAATGCTGTGACGATTTCTTGTTGAAAGAACTGTTTGCTCGGCAATGAACAGAATTTTAGGACAAATATTATCAATTTGCTTTGCGTAGTAACAGAATTGTAATTAAATAAAAAAAAATGACCTAAATAAATTTTTTATTTGCATAAAATCATTTTATAGAACAACACGAGGCGTATTTCAATCCAGCCTCGTGTTGTTCTATAAAATTATTTTAACAAAAGGACCAATAAATATAACACAAATAAAATACAACGTTTATATCAAAGAGAGGACCTCTTTTGTACCTATTAAATACGCTCGTAAATTTACAAAGACATTAAAGATAATATAATTTCAATATCTTCTGAATCAGATACAACTTTCTTAATTTAATTCCCAAGTTTCCTAATTAGGATCTCCAAGGTCTGTACCAACATTTAGTCTCAATTCTCAAAACATTAAATTAAATTGGAGTCCAGTTATCATTGGCCCAAATTGGGCCCAGAACCATTAATCTAAAGTGACTGACAAACTCATCAAATTCCATTTTGGACGTCAATCGTAGCTTTCGACAACGTTTTGAATAAATCAAAATCAGGACTCGTTTGAATTAATCATTCTTTAACTTGAAGTATTGGCTTTGTAGTTGAGTTGTTAAAATGAAAAGGGTATTTTAGAGTCGTACTTATTAAATATTGGTCCTTTCTTGATTAGCAACGCTTTGTAGTACCTAAAAACAATGGACAACTTGTAAGGACTGTCCTCAAAGCAGGAGAAAACATACCTCAAAGTAAAAGGTCTGACCAACATCAAAACCAACAGTGTCATTACCCGAGTATGGTTTTGAGTTTATTTTATGGCACTTATGGCAACTGTTTAAAGAACATTTTGTCCACGCACGATCCGAGCAACAGGTTCACGGGGTCCATGTCTGAATTCTGATACTGTACTAATCGGATATTCCATCGAGTACATAAGCCTGAAGATAAATATCAAAAGCAGAACCAGCCTACAACGTTTCCACTGCTGGGAGCCTGGGACACAGGACACAGATTGGGGGATGTCATGTCACAACTCACATATCATCTCGGTTCCAGGATATGTCGGTTTACTCACCCTGTTTTTCTTCACCGTTGAAATGGAAACATCAAATGGATCATATTCAAGTGTTAGGGTCTTCGAATTATTACCAATTTAGAGGTATGAGGAACAGGGTGTAAAGTTCATCTCATCCTCTATAGAAAATGGAGGATCCTCCGACCAGACGGGTGTCGTGTCTGGCGGTCAACTACCCAACGATTGATGTCGGATAGTCTTATCATATATATCGTTAGCGCGGTAATCTCTAATTGCACGATGCAGGATTTCTGTAACGTCAGGTCTTTGATGCATAGTTCGCACGTTGCCAACACACCGTCATTAATATTTATGTCTTCAACGTATATCAGTAATAAAATTGCAATTTTTCGTTCCGTTCACGTGATTGAAATCAAAACCAACATTGCTAAATCTTATCCAATCATAAAAGCATTGCAAATTCGTAATTGACTGATTATGCTCTTTACAGTGGGTCCATATTGGCTCACCTAAAGTTCTTTACCCGAAATTGTTCTTCCTAACGATTTGTAATCCGAATGATCACTCTTCCTAAAATTTTTCATCCTAAAGTTTTCATTCATACTATTTGTAGTACTACCGGCGATGTTCATAACACTCATGTTTCCGAAAATTGTAATTAATAATATCATTAACGTAAATATATTTAAACTCCTACTGTTTTTTATCATAAAACGCTTTTATCCTACTGAGAGAACATAATCATGAACCAGATGCTTTGAAGGGAAAGGTTTGTTTTTAAACTATTTCTTGTTATTACAAAACAACTGTTTTTACATTTAGCCATTTTATTTTTGGTTATTGTTGTTACATATTTATTACTTTAACTATACCTGAGATAATTATGTCTAAAAACCAACTGTTTAGAATGATTAAAGGTCGTTTCACTGATTTTTGTCTTAAATTAATGTCAAAGTGTCGTCTTGGGGGCACTATGAAAAAAATACTTAGAAAAATCCACGACCAATTTCGAGGTAGCGCTCGCCGGCCGCTGCCGCGGCACCGCTCGCTTCGCTCGCTCGGCTCGCGCGTAGTTGGTCACAGTTCTAACCTAACCTAACCTAATCCTCATCTAAACAAAAAGATATGACTTTGAATAATAGTGTAAAAGATGGTTATGTTGAGAAAATATAGGCAAACAAATAAAAGTATAATAGATGATTATTGCTACTGACAATATGAAGTTGAATGCTTCGGAATTATGAACATTAGAGACAGAGTAGTTAGGAATTGTGATTATTAGGATGAAAAATGTTAGGAAGAACATTTTCGGATTTCCAATTATCGGAGTTGAAAATTTAGGTGAACTTTGGCGCACCCCTTTACAGTAGCATAGATTAAAACAGAAGGGAAACTCCGCAGTTTAGGTATGAAGCTACAAGTACGCGGCGGGCCCGTCTTGCTGGGACAATTCAGTCAGTGTAACGTAGTCAGAAGATGCTAAGAGTTACGCGATAGAAAGAGAGGCAACTTCTAGGTGAATATAACTGTAGGGTATTAAGCTCTGTGCGACCTGAATTGCACTTTATTGTGTCGTAGCAACAGTCGCTTTTTATTTAAACGATTTTGCGGAGTGTCCCATCTGTATCAAATCTGTGGCGGTAGTAAAATTTTACAATGTTATAATTCGGAGAGCGGAAACTTAGTATTAACTTTATTGCTTAATTACCTTTTCCTTATTACCGTTTTGCTCTAACTATTTATCTGATAGTAGCTAAGTATGCTGTTTTGGGTAATAAATTACAATTTGCTGTGAATTTGCCTGACTATTGCGCTACATATGCCAGTAAGAGATTTACTGGCATGTGTATTCACCCTGACCGAAGACTATCCGTGTTCTTTAAACGGCATTCCGTTTAATGCTCAATTCCTATAAACAAAACGAATCGTTTTAGTACCAATGGTTGTTTTTTTATTGCCAAACTGAGCATATAAATAGATTCGTAAGCTAATTTTACCTGTGATAGCCACTTCCATATAGAGTCTATAGGTTTTGTACCTATAGACTCTATATGGAAATGGCTATGAGGTATTTGTTTCATTATTGATAAACATACTCTCGAAAAATAGAAGAGTTTTAATTTTAACCAATAACGGTTCGTAGACTTATAGGAATCATCCATTAAACGATGAAACATAAAATCAAAACAAATAATAAAAATGCTATCGTGTTTTCTTATTCTTCAGATTTTTACGATTTATAGCCAGCAATAAAACGTTTTTTTGTCTTTATTTTACCACACAGTGCCATATTAGTACAACCTTCAAAAACTATTGTGCCTCCCACACAAATGGTTTTTTTAATACATAATCGCCTAAATGGTTCAACAAAACTTATCAAGACGTTTTGAACCCGTCAATAGTCGGATAACAGAATGTCTTCATAGGATCCTCATCGAGACAGGCCTCCATTCTCCTGAATCGTTCCTCAAACAGCCTCCCCATTATCCTCTTATCTGAACACAACGATATTATTATGACGCCATTATCTTAAAGTCACGCTGCATAAATATAATGGCACTTTCTTTGCAACTTACTTGAACACTTTCTAACACTAAAGAGTATAAAATTAGCGGCAGAGATTGCGAAATCTCCATTTAAATTGTTTTGAGAGCTAGGATTCGGGATTTGAGATGTAGAAATCAGCAAATAGATGAAGAATTTATCATTTTTATTGCAGACAACCTGCGGCCCGCGGCTTCGCCCCCTTGTACCCTAATTCCCGCTAGTGAAAGTCCCTTCAAAATCAGTCCAGCCGTTTCGGAGATTAGCCGGAATAAACAGACGCACAGTTTTTTTTATTTTTATTGATTGTTGTTTACAAAGTACCGTATAAGTACTTATACTTTCATATGCATTTAGTAAAAAGCTGTTATTTTGACGTTACAAGCAGACATTTCAATTTTATTTTTTTGTATGTACTTAGATATACTACCACAGAAATATGAGCAATTTATTATCAGCATTTTCAACTCATTCCATTGCATAAGCCTTGTTTTCGCCGTTGTTCCCGGTTTTATGCAAATCCTAATGTCTTTTCGACATGCTTTGTTATAACATCGAAACATTCCAGTACCCTAATTACGTAATGCACGATCAATAAGAAATTGAAATGAATTGAAACAGATTGCTAGTCCAAAAAATAAATTATTTTTCGAACTTATGAAGCAATGGACAAGCAATCTGTTTCAATTCATTTCAATTTCTTATTGATCCTGCATTAAGTAATTATGGTACAGGTTGACTTGTCCAGATCCATTACGTGCCTTTAAAAAGTTTCTAACTAGGACATTGGAATTTGAATAATCACAGTTTGTTGACTAAAAATAATAGAAGAAAAAACAAAACGAAAATATAAATTGATGCTTCCGAATTTGGAAATTGGTGCTTCCATCCGGGGTGACAAGCTACATGGAAAGCAATCAATAAAAGTAGGTACGCACGACTACACATCAAGCTATACATTTCCAGTTTATAACATTACGTATATTATAATGAAACAGTAGTGTTGGTAAGGTAAGGTATACCTTCAAAAAGATATTAATAGAACAGAAACGCTCAATATTGTACTACGCTGTCAACTTAGTTATTTCTTAGTACATATTCTCACTGAACTGCTTCAAGAATCGACTGGATAGATTAAATATCTCCAAGCTATTTGATACACACGCATCAGCTAATTAGCTGCTAGTGTGTCTAACCAAATAATAATATTTGTACTTTAATAATTGAATTAAGATTCAGCTGAATCGTTATTGTATGCCACTTCAAATCCGTAGTTCTATTTAATTTAATGTTGGTCTTAAAATCGGTATTTAAGTACTTTCACAAAAGTACTTAAGGACCAGTTTTTTTTTTAATTGGAAACTTCTTTATAGGCGTTGAGAACTTTTTTGGTGAACAAAAATCATGGAACTCGCGTCATCGTCACCAAACGCTTTCCATGAGCTATAACATGAGCTGTATCGAACGAAAGACATCAACGCAAGAATTAAAAATAATAATCTATTATAATAGGTCGACGATACAATTCACAAATCCCCAAAGACTGCATGTTTCTTTTTCAGTCATTAAATCTAGTCCCTATCAACATTTTTTCCAGTCACATTTATCTACCATTCATCTTTGACATAATAGACCTTTCAAAAAAACTACAGCCCATAAAACTAGTACAAGATAACAAAAACACTAGCCATAAAACCAACTAATAGACGCTCGGCTCGGAAGTACCCGATTTGAAAGACACCGACGAAGCAAGTCGGGTTTGACCGTTATCAGTCGGGTCACGTAGATTGTACGTGGTTACGGTAATACCGCGTTACCGTGTAATAATGCACAGAGGACCGAGTTCAAAAAAAATTTTTTTAACTCGGTCCGAGTTCAAAAAAATTGTTTGAGATTTTTTTTAAGAAGTTACCCGACACCGGTTTTTCTCTAGACTTTGTTAGGTTGCGATAGTTAAATAAATGTTTTCAAATTCAAATTCAAAAACTTTATTTCGAGCCAAGACTCCTAAAGGGTTAGTAACAATGTTCTTAAAACTACGTGTTATACGGTGACAATGTAACTGACAACAATGAATTATATAAGGACAGTCCACTCTGTCCGCTATCATTTTCAGAACCCTGTTGGGGCTGGTCATGACTCGTGCCACCATTGATGCTGCGCGTTTGCGCATTATAGTATAAAAACAATCTACACGCGCCGCCGCAAACATCCCTGACGCACTGCAGCGCCATGGCAACCCCATCAGTTTTCTGAACGCGTTATTAAATTGGACACGAAGGGCTCCATACGATGACGCCATTCTTCGTCTTCTTCTTCTTACGCTGTTAAACCCATTAAGAGAAGACCCAACCTGAGAATTGAACCCTCGTTCAGCAGTTAGACCAACAGCAATGTTGTGTTTCGGCAGTTAGAGATAAGACAGCCAGTTCCTCTATGGTTGAGGATTCCGTGAAACTCGCTTCCACCTTCAGCCTGATCATCACTTACCATCAGGTGAGATGCAGGCTAAGAGCTTAACCGAAGTGGGAAAAAATAAATAAAAATAAAGCAAGACAAACAAAAATCCAGTCAGGAGGCCAGGAAATTCCAAGCCGCCTAGCCAACTAATAAAAAAGAACGTTTTAAAATCGGTCCATCCGTTTAGGAGTTACGATGCCACAGATAGACAGACAAAGTTTCCAAACTTCTCCTCTTTTTGCATCGGGGTTAAAAAATCCACTCCATATTTAAATCTAATCTAAACAAAGTGGGAAGATTAAACTTCAGCTCCATATCCACTGGACCGATTAAATTAACATTAACATTATGAGAGAGTTCTATGAAAACACGAGTTTTCCGCTCCGAAAAATTTCATAACTCTGTCAAAAAGGCGTGATTAATATTAATATTCAATGTAAAGCGGCGTATTTGCTTTGAAGAGTGTTTTCCTCAATTTCGACCGAGTCAAACCATACGTAATTTTTCGGCCATGACCTCTTGACCTTGACTTGCAGATTAAAATTATTTACAGAGCAATCCAAACTGCACTGGACTCTGTTTAAGTAAGTATACCTATCTGAATAGTATGGTTGTCTTCTCCGCTTTGTTAAAGACAGCCGGTAACCGAAATCACCGTGTTTGAAGAAAAAAGTCAATCTGCCTAGCCGTTTCTCAACTATGTTGGGGTCGGCTTCCAGTGTAACCGGATGCAGCTGAATACCGTATTTTACATGGAGCGACTGCCTATCTGACCTCCACAACCCAGTAACTGGGTATTACGATATCCCTTGGTAAGACTGGTTGTCAGACTGTCGGCCTTCTGACTACCCCGTAACGACTGTCAAAGACCCAGGAATGACAGCCGGGTCCAACTGCTTAACGTGCTTTCCGAGGCACGGAGGAGTCTCGGTATGTTAAGATGGTCACTCATCCACAGACGAACCCCGGCAAGCGTAGCTTATCCTGATGGATCGAACCGTGCGGCTGTTATTACTTAGCGACAAGCTTCTCCTTATCGTGTTTTAGGAAAACGATGTTATCTATAACTCCAGTTCTCTCGGTCTTCGTGCTTCTTCGTATTGCATGAATAGCAGCACCGGGTAGTAAGCAGGCTTTACAAAGGCGGGTGCAAAGGCGGACACAACCCTTACAAGCAGGGGGTCAAGTCTACTAATTTACAAACATCACAATGGTCTCTCGATGATGAGTTTTTGACAGATTTTGTATGGCAAATCTGTCTCTGATCTGTCATATTTCCAGTTCATGATAATTATGAGAAAAGCCAGCTCAGCAACGCTTCATTCGTACTACAGTACCAGAATCAGTACGTTCTCAAATTCCATTAGTTAGCCATTATTCATAGGCCCAACCGCAATACTTCCGTACATCTATTTCTAGAATAATATATTGCATTCTTGCAACACCTTATTCACTACACATTATAGTTTAATTAAAATTAATCCAAACCTTCACGCTTTCTGAGCTCAATGTTACGCATTCATTGGCAAAAGATGATTAGACAAAACTGTACGTGGGGGAAAAACTGTTCTAGCAAAAAATTGTGCAAGTTTGTATGAAAGCTGCAGTGTGAAAGCGGAAATCAAACATTTCATTGGTCCTTTGGTCTTTCAGATGAAGGACCAATTAAATTTTAATTAAACACAGCAATTAGTAATATCAAGTCATTTAATTGTATACCGGCAGAAGAAAATGTCCCTACAAGAACCAAGATGTAAATTGTATCCAGTTCCTTTAAACATTTCTATAACTCGCGTTCATTATGCCAATTCGCGAATAATTACGATAGAATATTTACTCGGAAACTTTCAATACAAATCGATAATCAAAACGATAAAAGGTGTCACGTAGCTTAATCAATTTCGTGTCATGTAATCGATTACAAAGAATACGGATGAGTACTGAAATATTATATTGCTAAATGTTCTGCGAATTTTGATTCATTGATACGCCAAATTGGGCAATGTTAAGATTGGCACAATGAACGCTGACAAAAACTGATGCTAAATTAAGTAATAACTAAGGACAAAATTGGATCTTTCTGGCACAGGTAAATAAACTATATAACTGAGCTAAGAGTTTACTCATACAATGAAACTACTCAAAATCTGAAATCATATTAAATGTCCTTTTTTTGGTTTTGTTCGACAAGTTGAGCTCCTGAAGTTCTGAGTTGACACTAATCTACATGGTCTTCATATGGCATGGCCAAGTTTAACTGCGACCTCTGAGTTTGTTTCGGTCTTTATTCTTAGAGTAGTCAGATAGGAAACGCCGAACTCATCTAGCTTAGCTATCTAGCTTGTTCTCTGGAAGCACAAACAAAATGTAACCAATTAATTTCTATTGCAGTTTAACTTTAACACCCATTTTACTACTGACTTGTTTATTGGATTCAGTCAATAATAAAAACGGTGACGAACAGAATCGTTTAGTTTTAATTCTTACACTATACTTGTCCTTGGAGGAAATCTATTCTCATCAATGGATGGAACAAGCCTGGTAATAATGATGATGATGACTTGTCAGCACACTAAAATTTCTGAAGAAAAAATGCCTGTCCAACTATATTATTTTTCCGTACTATCTCTGGATTAAACTACTACATCAAAATCGAAAGACTCGGCCCACGAAAGCGAAAGTGCAAATGTAACCCTAACCTTGCATTGGAAAAATCAATACACACCCCTGCTTTACACCCTTGCGCCATTAGTATATTCAATAGACGATCACGGCAACGGACCTCTGTTACACTTTCTGAACGAATATATTATTTAAATTCAATGGGTTTTCGGGCCGTCTTCCCTTCGGTTTTTGCTTCATTGCGTTGGTAAAGTGTTGTGGTGTTGCATTCTAATATAATTACGTTGTCTTCTGATATTCTCTTTCAGTTACAGTTGGTTAAGAACAGTGTTTTTCAACGTGTGGGTCGCGACGCCTCTCGCGAGGCCACAATAAAAGAAAAAAAAAAAAGTTTAAAAATATATTTTTTTAACTTTGTTTTCTTGCTATGATGAAAATTCCTACAGATTTTCTTTTAGGTTGGTTCAGAAACTTGCCACATCTATAGCTGCATTTAAAAACGTAATTATAGTAATTACTCTATTGGGAAATCCCTTGTAGCCATGAACCCCATAAATTCAAATTCTTTATTTCAGATAATTTAATAACTAGTGTGAAATGTATCAATTATACGACATAAAATTTACTTAAAATATACTTAGGATAACTAAAATACGCTGTCCCCACAAATCCATCGTATCGCTTTTCCGTGGAGGCGTTTTGCGATGTAATATTATGTCTGTTATTTTTCATACCTTAGTAGGGGTCGCGTCATGAAAAAGGTTGAAAAACACTGGTTGAGAAGAATAATATAATGCTACAACCTCACAACCAAACCTTTTAAAGCCAAGTGAACTCAACCTGCGAAGAATAATTTATATAACAGTCAGAAGAAGTGTCAATAATATAGACCCGATTAGAAATCAGACCGTCACTATCAAAGACTTATCTCGGTACTTACATTCAACAGGTCAGCCAGCTGAATAAGTTCATACATATAAAGACAACCTGTCTTGGAATCGAATGGCACCGGTTTGTGAAACGAGACATCGTGGCAGACAATGGTGATATCGTAACAGACAATGGTAGTGAGTGGCTCTGACTGAAGACTCTCGGTCAAGGTGTGTTTTATCAGGTTCAGGATCGGACGGTTGAAGGAGAAGTTCAGGACTTTGCGGAGTCTGTCTCAAATGGCTGTAAGTTCAATGTCATCATCATTCTCCTGCCTTTATCCCTATCCTTAGCGTAGTAACTGTATTATATTCTAAGAAAAAGCATCTATTGAATTACTGATGCTGAGTAAAGATTTAGATTTCCAATTGGGGCTTAGGGCTTAGTCAAAGGTAGAACAGAAACACACCTGGCAAATCCATATCTGTTTTAGATACAGTTTTTCAAATCTGGCTGGATTCTGGCCGATAAAAAAAAAATCCAGAGAGCGACTAAGAGGATCATTCTATTCCATAACTTTATCAAAACAGATGGAGCTATACAGGACGTATAGCGGACGTGAACACTTTGACATTTTCCAACACGAACACTGAACCAAAAGTTTCGTTTCTTGGGTTCAAAGCTAATTCCGTAAGCTCGAAACACACATCCGTACAGATCAGAGCGTACAGTCAATGTGCTAAATAAGTTCAAGCTTACAAAGACGTAACCTGTTCCGAAGCCTACATGCACCGGTCTCGAACTAGGACGTTGCAGTTGCAGCAGACAATAGAAATAGGTTGCCGACTTAATGCTTGTGCAGAGTAACCGACTTACGCGGTTGCGAGGGCGGGCGCGTCTGTTTAAAACCTTTGTTTGCAATATAAATGATTTATTTCTGTAAATTAGTTTTAGAACCACACTTTTACACGTAAAATATAAATTAAATTTAAAAATTAAATGAGGTCTGTGTTTCCTATCTGACTATCCTGTGAAGAAACACCGGAGCAAACTCAGAGGTCACAGTTTCTTTTAAAGTCCAGACATAATCTTGGTCAAGTCACATGAGGAGCACGCAGAGATGGTCTTTTGAGGAAAGAACCACACAGACTTGAGTGGACCTGTCCAGTCTGTGCACACATTTGTCAAAAATCGTGAAGCTCAACTCAGAACTTAAAGAGCTCAACTACTCGACGAACAATACCAAAGAAGGGACATTTGGGTAGATATATATCATATCCGTCTCCCGAAATTATTAATATGTCTGCGATCCCAACCTTTGACATGCATATCTTTTGATCGATCTATCAACTCAACTCGACTATCCCACAGTCAAAATATCAAACAGAAGGTTACTGACACACAAAAACAGTCATTTTCGAACAGAGGGTAATCTTTGATCTGTGGTCTCTCTTCTCAAAGATAAATACTGATTTAAAACCTGGCAAACTCCCAAAAGAATCCAAATAGCAATAATGTAACCAGGTTTCATTGTAATTTTGGGGTGCTTGTCGCACCCGCTACCGTCCCAGAAGCGTTCACTCTGGCTGAAGCCTTACGTCTTTGTACAACGTACAGTGAACGATTGAGCATCTGCCTAGTTTGAAATGGTGTAATTGGGTTCCCAAGTTGTAGTGTAGATGCAGTTTGGAATATAAGCTTGTTAGGTATTGTCTGGTGCGGTAGTTTGGAGAGTTATTGTGAGTTTGTTATGTCTAGGGACTAGGAAACTGGCAACGAGACAAATCCATCTTTATATTGTGACAAAGGTAAGTAGCGTAATTAATAGCATTGGTTACTGTTTAGTTCATTACGTTAGACGATGCGCGATTGACGGAGCTCGTGGCTAAGTAATAACAGCCGCACGGGTCGATCCATCAGGTTAAGCTATGCTTGCCGGGGTTGGTCAGTGGATGGGTGACCATCTTTACATACCGAGACTCCTCCGTGTCTCGGACAGTACGTTGAGACGTTGGTCCCGGCTGTCATTTGTGGATCTTTGACAATCGTAACGAGTGTCAGAAGTCGAAAGTCTGACACCAGTCTTAGCAAGGGGTATCGTATTATCCAGTTACTGAGTTGTGGAGGTGAGATAGGCAGTCGCTCCATGTAAAATACTGCGGTATTCAGCTGCATCCGGTAGACTGGAAGCCGATCCCAACATAGTTGGGAAAATGCTAGGCAGATTAAACGACGTTAGACGATTCGCATAAAGGAGGGGTGATCATTTTCAAATCGTGCTTTTGAAGTATAAAAAATGTCTGCTAAAGCTAAAACAATCCGACCCGACCCACGCTCTTAATACGAACCCGATTTAAATATGGCATTACTTCGCACCCCTTTTCTTCAATAATTTCTCTAGTCTTCAGTAGCGTGGAAACAAAATGTATTCAGCCATTATGCTTCTTTATCCTTATTAAATCATTTCGAAACATCTATGACATCATATTCAAAGATTTAGGACAGTTTACCATGTTTCTTGCGAGGAGGCGTCGACATAATTGTCAAAGGTGCATATTTATGAAATGTGGGTGGAGTTCAATTCTAAAATAGACAAGATTTACTGAGTTTTCGTTTAAAGCTGTGAACTGCCCTTTACAACCAGAAGTACCTAGTGAAGAAACCAGGAAGGAATGGAAGAATGTTTAATTAAACTGATCTAAAAAACTTGGTTCGTTAACTTTGTTCAAAAGATAACAACAACCTAAACCATGTCGAACATAATGCCTATGGTAGCCTTGGAATGAGCAAGTCATGCTAGACAACAGCCAGCTAACACGAAGAGACGTAGATTTACAATACTATAAACATGAATCAAATAGGTATACCTACGTTCGGAAGCAATTCATCTTAACGATCTTTAAATCATCAGATAATCTGGCATAAGTCTAACCAAACACGGAACGCGAACCAGCAGACCAGAAGCCAACAAAAACATGAAACAATAAGTTAATTTAAAATCTAGACTAAATTATTCTTCTGGACATAAAATCCTCATTAAAAACAGTAATAACTGCACAGCAAGGTTCGTCGACCGAAAAACGGCTAATAGAGGCAACGTAAATTAATTATAGCAAAAACTTTTAGTCCAAATAGCCTTCGACACTGTATCTTCGAAATTGACGTAAAATTCGCGATTAGAACTGGTTGCTTCTGGCAAAAAGCGGATGGATAAAACTCGTTTAGTGAACCAATTAACTGAATTACGTGAGTTTTGCAACCAGTTACAAGTGGCAAGCCAAGCGTGGTGCAAAAGATATAAAGTAATTATAAGTATCTTCATTAGATTGAAGAGCATGTGCCGTATGGGCATGGGGAGGAACGAAGCGAACCATAAAACATCTGCTTGACGGACGGAACTGAGTGAGAAAATAAATTCAGATCCATCAGTGAAGAAATCGAATAACCCTAGTATGAATATGAAGGCAATCAGAATAATTATTGTAATACTAGCTGCAGCATGTTTCATATATTTTAATGTTCATTTCATACATATTATAATATCAAATGTTTTAGTTTTGAAATTGGTCTCTTTTCGTATCAAAGCTTACTAAGCTAACCAAAGCCTTAAACTACGAGACCGAATTGTATATTTATTGTTGTGCTGTCTTGTCTTCATGAGAATGAAAGTACCTACTCTTAATTTTAAAACACATCTATACATTATATATAACCTCGCGCATTCTTTCCATGGGGATAGGCAGAAACTACAGAACGCCACCTGCTACGATCCTTACATACTCCATATTTTAAAATGTCATGCCAATAAAGTACGTTCTTCATACACTCATTCTTTCCCAAATCATCATTCTAGCCGACCAAAAGCTACTAAGACTAGGGCACTACGTATTCAGAACCACATAGTTGGCCTTCTTTTTATGATTTGCAATGATAAAGCTCAACAGTAACACGTGGTTACTTACCTTTTACAGTTAAATACCTTACAGTCCTGTGACAGACAGACAGACGGCGTAGGTTAATTAGATGGGTAACCCTTAAAAAGCTTCAGCTATCCAATCACTCTTGTATGCACGTGTTGAACCGCCTATTATAATAAACTAGCCACGACAAACGACTGATATTTCCGTAGTATATTATTAGGACGGCGCGTCCTGCACCCGGTATTTCCGCTTTCGCTTAAGCTATACGAGCGAACGCTTCACCTCCTCCGCGCGGTCATTTAATAAAGTTAAAGAAAATAAAAATGTCGTATTTCTAAAGAGTGCTTCCTAACAATGAATAAGCCACTCGCTGCCTTGCCTTTGGCGTCGTAAAAGGCGATGAAAGTATTATGCCAAGATGGTCCCTTGATCCGCTTGAATCAACATCTCGGTTTCTCCGCAGAATTGCATTAACAGAGACAGTTCTTCGCTTTACTCTTTCTGGTATAAGTCTTGGTAGTTTCGCTTATTCAGTTAAAAGTCAAACCAAAAATACACTTAGCTTTAAGGCGTTCTTAAAAGCATAATAATTTGACAACTAAAAGTGACGGCTGGAAATTTACGGTGTCTCAAAATAGAGTTGCATTCATCATGAAAACCAACATGCTGTCTTCGAGTGTCAGCTCAACAGAAAAGCTGAGATCAATAAAACATAAAGCACCCCAGACTGCCATATTTCACAAATATAAATAACAAACTTTAATAATTTCTCAGACATAATAGATTTGAAATCTCTTAAAGATTTAATACGATCCCGACGGGAGTGTCGCAACCTATGTCTGGACGGGCAATACAGCGTATGCCCTTCAGGTCTGTCCTCAGAAAGGTCGAGGTGACTCGGGAGCACTATTGAGCGAAGAAAGATTGAGGTATGTACGTATGGGACATGTTATTATATATTTGGAGGTGATTAAAGACCATGAAGTTCGGTGGGCGTACTTCGATTGACAAGAAAACAGTCGGAAGGTTTTAATCATCAGCGGTAATCGAACTCATCGCAAAAGTACATTTACTGAACATCGAACGATGATGCTGTCTGTATTGGCAGATGGCATAATCATTTTAAGTCAAGACGAATGTGAAGCCCAAGTTCATATGCTATTGTTTGACTGAAGTGATCAGCCACGTTATTGGAGGACGGCACTCTTGCCATCGCAAGTAGAACCCAGATGAGGCTGGCCCAGGAGGCCAGATATTAGCAAGAGAGACCTATGCCCAACAGTGGGCGAAGTCGGGATGTGGATGATGGTGGTCAGGTAAACCGTTGGACTGTCATGTTCATTCATACATTCCATAATGTTAATAAGATGTTACAAGGTTCTTATGTCTGTCATGGACTTCTCTAATATCTTGACATGAACTGTCCCTGTATTAGTACCTCTACGAAAGAAGCGTGAAAGGTCTCTTCGGTAACCCAGGCAACTCCCGAGAGTACACCAGGAAAACCATAGCATTGCTAGTCTTCTTCAGGATTTGGGGTGATGAACGGTTCGAATAACCTCGCGTACGCAAATAAACGCGCTCTGACCTGGCGTTGCAGACACTGGCCTGTGTATGCCAGTATGTTATACCTTACTGAAATAACACCCACCATCAAAAGTTGACTGTATCGCCAAAGTTCAAGTCTCCTCTAAACCAAGTTGAAATTTAGGTCTTTCGACAGCTCCAGGAAGTGCAAGTCTATCATACATAAATTCAAGTCCCAATTAGCCTGTTTCAACAGTAAACGACTCCAATAACTAATGTATCGTGCTAACAAGCAACTGTTTTTATAGTAAATAGAGCGTGTGATGTATAATTTATTTCTCCGTTAATAATACGTTTTGTACAAACATCCAGTTTTGTTAAGGTAAAACTGTTAAGGGGAGGGTTTTGATGATATCACAATGTAATGAGGCTAGTTCCATGGATGAATTTTTACGGCAATAGCCCTGATATAGTGACAAAAGGAAAAATGAAGCGGTTATTTTTACAAACAGTTTAAGGAAAATTGGAAGAGTTCTACGCCACTCAGAACTAGTAAGGAGGAAATCAGTACCCTATTTTGTCCATCTATTTTTGTTACCTAGGACGATGACTTTATTAAAATAACGAGTGTTATAATTTATATTAGCCTGTTGTCAACCCCAGATAAAAGGAGATTTCGTTTCAGCGCACATTTTCAAACAAGGTAAGAAATTAGTGACACTTAAGACCACAATTTGGAATCCCTTCAGGCCAATCAGAAAGCTCCATTGTAACATCATATTATTCAATTAGACTGTGGTTGCGTAAACATCGCAGTACTAAATTATTAAGAAAACCGGATATTATTACAGCAAATTCTGTAGAAAGCTTCTTAGACAAATTGCTATTAAACGTCTCTAAAACTAAAAGTTGGAACATAAAATCCCACGCATTCCCTAAATAGTATAACATGCCATTTATGAGCTGTTCATACAATCAATGTATAGAAAGTTTAATACTCTTAACTGATTCGTATAATATTTGCCTTTTGCGAGCGTGGGACGGCTTCGTGCTCAGAAACCCACGAACTGAAGGTGGGTTTAATGGGCTGATTGTGAAGGCATTTTGTCTAGCAGTAGTTGTAGTAGTTGTCTCTTGTGGACACGAGTTTCAAGAGAACAGCTCTTACCACTGTCTTTGGACCTGGTGGTCGCAAGCCCTTCTGCTGGCCATAGGGTCGAGCACAGGGTTGGGTTTTTCATTCTTAGCCTGGAGCCCGGATTTTTGCTCGGTTCTTGGCCTCCTTCTATATGGGAGTTAAACTTATCTGGTGGAATGTGGGTGCACCCTTGTCCAACTCCACGGGGAATACACACACATACACATGACATCACTCCTATTTTCCCGAGGCGTTCGGCAGAGGTCTATTGCCATCAACCGGGCATAAATCCACCGGCCATCCGGGCTGTTACTGAGAAATGCCTGTCTTCTATGATTATGATATATGCTAAATTACAGATAAACGAGTGCCTAAAGTTAGAAAATTTACATTCATTTGCCAAACTGCTCCTTAAAGAGTCGTCTTGCGAAACGTTAAGGCGAAATGAATAAAAATAAAAATGTATTGTACCACTGTGTTACATCTAAATTGTTGTTCCTCACGAAACGAACGAACTGTGAACACAATAGCCGTTTCGTTACTAAGGATTAATTCTTCATTAAGGCAATTACGAGTAAAATATAGCTGTTCTTGTGTACTTTAAGAATAACATTCGAAAAAGCAATTTATTGCACCCTACATTAAAAGAACTTTCGCGAATTATCCGAACAGTCGGCACAAACTGGGCAGCTTGCCCTGTTTCTACCATGCTGGCTTGTTTTTTCCTCACGATAAGAGCTATTCTCGTACAGCTCAGGTTAGAAGCTGATCTAATGAACCTCAAGAAGCTCTTGTGATGACTTCGGTCTAGTCCTACCAAACCGTACAGGGTACGTATTTTAGCGCAAGAAAAGTGCACTGAGTCCAGTTGTAACCAACGCACGTTCGAAAACCAATGAGGACAAAGTCTTTGCAATACTTTCTTTGCAAGAGATCGCAAGGAGGTCCATTGAATTGCTGACATTTCGAGCCTACAAAGAGATTATCAAATTACTAAGTCATTTGCTATCATACCAGATCGAAATTAATACAATTTAGATAAGAACTCACGTTAATACACGTAGTCACAGTCTGGTTACAATGAAAAGCAGTAATGACTTTGTTTTTAGGACATAGCCTGTTAGAGAATGCTAGAAGTATGAAATCGTTTCTAAGAAATGAGTTTAAGGCTTAAAATTAACAGGTTTTATTTAGGACCTGATGTAACTGGCCATGTTTGTCGAAGGACTGATGGCCGGTGGACGAGTTCTGGAGTGGTGACCGAGTATCGACAAACGTAGTGTGTACCGACGACCTTAAAAAGGTGGCTGGGACAGACTGGATGCGGAAGGTGGAGGATAGGTTGTTGTCGTGCAGCCTGGGAGAGGCCTACGTCCAGCAATGGACTGCGATAGGCTGAGTTGATTGAAAGTAACCTTATGAAGGGTCTCAGAAGAACTTAGAAGAAGTAGAGCTCAGGAGCTTTAGAGTAGTTGCTGGGAAAGGTGTAATTAAGGTGATCACTTACAATTCAAAGTCAAAGTCAAATCATTTATTTCAAATAGGCACATAAAAGACACTTTTGAACGTCCTAATTTATAGAAAAATATAATTGATTCTAGTTCATTCATTAGGTAAGCCACCTGCTTTTATGCCAACTAATACCAATTACCACCTAAACCGTGTTAACCGCGCATGAAGCCTTGTTACGTGTTCAAGATACAAACGCCATAAGACAGACTGATAAATAAAACCTACTCCGTACTCGATTCTTGCCTACTCCACGTTACCGCTTGCCTACTCCACGTTACCGTAGGTGCATTCTCAGGTGCTTATCCAGAATAATTATCAATGCACTGTTGTGACACTTGTGACTAAGTACACCTACGATCTGAATGTCACTGCCTGTTCACACAACTTTCTGAGGCCCTAGTGGAGTTTGCGGTCGATGCGTAACGTCGAGATGGTTACAAGGAAATCTGGTTCTTGTACATTTAAGTCAATGGGTTCTTTCAAGAAAATGCTCCGTCTAAAATGTACATGGCCTGTTATGCCTACGTTTGGAATTTCCTATTCGTTATTTCTCACGTTTCGTGAGTGTGTGAATTAATACTGTCATCGGAGTTTATGAGCAACAAAACAAAAAAAAAAGATTCGTACCTACCTATTATGTAAGTTAATCACGATCGAAAAAAACAATTCATCCATGTGAGTGTGCTGTTAATCTAGCTGTGCGTTTGCCCGGGCGAAACATTCACAACAAAACATGTTGAAATCTCTATTTTCTGTCAATGTTCCATAGAGTGTTTGACAAGAACTAGAGATTTCACAATGTTGTGATGTTTCGCCAGTGTAATCGCACAGTAAGCATCCTCAAGTTACTTGTTATGGTCTAGTATCGTTTCAAATGCTTACTCTGCATGGGAAGTAGTGAACAAGTCCCATGGTTTCATTGATATGGGAGCATTAAAATAACCTTTGCCAGAGGCGATTTAAGTGTAGAGATCAATCTTCAATCTTCCTAGCCTTTTCCCAACTATCTTGGGGTCGGCTTCCAGTCTAACCGGATGCAGCTGAATACCAGTATTTTACATGGAGCGACTGCCTATCTGACCTCCACAACCCAGTAACTGGGTAATACGATACCCCTTGATAAGACTGGTGTCAGACTTTCGGGCTTCTGACGACTCGTACCGACTGTCAAAGATCCACGAATGACAGCCGGGACCAACGGCTTAACGTGCTTTCCGAAGCACGGAGGAGTCTCGATCTGTAAAGATGGTCACCCATCCACTGACCAACCCCGGCAAGCTTAGCTTAACCTGATGGATCGACCGTGCGGCTTGTTATTACTTAGCCACGAGCTCCTCCCATATAAGTGTAGAGACACGAGCCTAAATACCAGATGAAGACGCCTAAATGCCTAGATTCAAAAGCGACTACCTCCTAAAGTATAGAATTGATAGATTGTTGTAGGGTGTTACGAACATTATTTTTATTATTATCGAAATCATGCTTTTATGGGTGTTTTCTCGTGGACCTACTTTTTTGTCCTACCAGTAGGTCCACGAGGGTATGTTATTTCTGTTGGTCCTACTGAACTGTTGAAACCAACATGAACCTCCTGTGTACAGAAATTAGACTAGGTGTGGTTTCAGTTGTCCTACTGCTTTCATTGAAAATAATACAATTTTTTTTACAATATTGCTTTATTATAATATAAAAGAACAAACTTAACATTTCATTAATACTTTAACTTATTAATATTTTGTCATAGGTAGATAAAACTTACGTTAATATTTTATTAGTCAAAAAGAAGTAGTAAATGGCTGTAAATGTTATATATATCAGCATCATCGATATTCTTTTAAGGAGGTATGTACAAGGGAGGTCCACGCAATATGAAAGCAGCATGATGACTGAAGGACATCACTCATAACAGCACTGCTTCGACACAGCAAATAACGTTCTCCGGCGAAGAAACGCCTGCAAGCCACCTAGTCACACCTAGTGACACCTATAATTAATTATACAGGAGGTTCATATTGGTTTCAACAGTTCAGTAGGACCAACGGAAATAACATACCCTCGTGGACCTACTGGTAGGACAAAAAAGTAGGTCCACGAGAAAACACCCGCTTTTATGAAATTGTTACTTTCTCAAAATATTGATTTCACGAGAAAAGCGCATTTAAATGTTGCGGATCAAGGTCAATTATGCTCTTACGTCTGGCGCACGTAGACAATAAGCCCGGCTCGCTACCACGTTGAAGACTGATGAGGATGTTTTGAACCGATATCGAGAGATGAAGAAACAGAAAGAGATGGAATCAAAGAAGAGTTTATAGCCTAGCCAACATTGAATTGTACTGTTAGGAGACAGACCAGGAGAAAATAGAGGGACGAGCTTGACTCTTACCGAAAGAAGAGGCCCACTTTAGCAGAGAACAGAAGTGTGGAAAAGGGAGAGGGAGGCCTTTGCCCTGCAATTGGGAAAATACAAACTAAATATTCAAAAATGGTCAAACTTTAAATTCTCAAACAAGGTAGTGAGTATTTCTAAGCTACTAACCAAGATTATTTTTTATGACCCTACTCATAATCATTAAGATTTTTGAAGCCGCTTAAATATTTCATAAATATATTTATTTTTAATATTCATAATATGACGGTTTTAATAGTCACTGCTTGTTGCCGACACTAATTACTAACAAGTATTTAAAATTCAAGAGGAAGCTGATATCCGGCGTGAACACCTAATGTGGGTTTATCGGTCTATTAACGTTCTATTAAAAATAAAACATTGAATGTACCTACAGTGTGGAGCACACACAATTATTAGCACAAAAAAGACGAGCCAATATTGATCACCGCAAACGGAAACATATAGATCGATAAACGAAAATGGTCCTGTAGTCCGCTCTTGATCTCGATCTCGCCTCATGGAAAGCATTGGATAAGGTCTACGATGGAAAGAGCGTTCCCAGAAGATGCACGGCCGTTGGTTCCGGCTGTCATTTGTAGAAATTGTAGATCTTTGACAGTCGTTATGGGTAGTCAGAAGTCCAAAAATCTGACAATCTTGCCAAGGGGTACCGTATTACCCAGTAACTAGGTTTTGGAGGTCAGATAGGCAGTCGCTGCCTGTAAAGTACTGGTATTCAGGTGCATCTGGTTGACTGGAAGCCCAACATAGTTGGGTAAAGGTTAGGCAGATGATGATAATTTTGGATAGTTAATTGACTCAGGCGTGCCTGAATTTGCGGAAATCCATTATAATACATTTTTGGACGATTTTGGATTTACAGTGCAAGAATAGTTTCGATTCTAGGTTATAGCGTTTTTTAGTTAATATCCTGTATAGAATCGAAACTATCGTTACAACGCAATAGTTATTTGTGTTACATGGGGACAAAGTATTTTGTCCTTCCAGGGCGAGGAATTCAATATACGCCGCCCGAGAACAGAATATTTTGTCCCCGAGTGATACACACTATTTTTCATCACTACCTAAGAGAAAAATAAAAAGCTACGTACTTTTTTACATTAAACCTTCACGCGAGCGCCTCCAACCTAACTACGCAAATCAGTACGCTATTAAAAGCACGGAGTGAACCAATCAGAAGAGAGAAACCTCAAACTCCCTAGGGAGCAAAGTTGAATTTTGCTCCCGCTATCCTCTATAGGCAACTGTCGTTTTTCGAATAGGTGTGATGAACGACATTTTGTTAGCCTGGCTGATCAAGTCTAAGGCCCGTATTACAAAACTTCGCTCATAACTCAAGCATTACTTAAAACTCGTTGACTCAAAGCCTGGATTGGAAACTAGTATTAAGTAATGCTTAAGTCTCGAGTGCGGTTCTGTAATACGGGCCCGTTAGCTACCATCTGCTGTGAAATATTTAGTTAGTTTTTGTGATTCGTTAACTGAAATGAAATTAGCAAATCATTTATTTAGTTGACATCATTTTTTTTTTCTTTTCTTTTGATTGTCATATTTATTGCTGAATTTTTTTCCTACAGTATTTTATTTTAACCATAATCTAAATCTTATCTATTGCCCAATATTTATTTACTCATTAGCAAAAAGTTTTTTGCTTACTCAATAATTTCAACTTGACCTTTCGATAACCTTGGCCGGTGATATGGTGATATAATTATTGCAAATGACTAAATAGGAATGTCTGACTTCATCGCAACACTTACTGCATATTTATTTCTAGTCAATAATCATCTTCGGTTTGTTTTGCGAATTTTAATAAGGATGGATTAGTTTTAAAGGGGTATTCTACACTTGCTAGTCAATCAAAACGAATAATCGAACTTTGGTTTCTCCACCACTTAAAAAAATTGGCTATTCATTACTTATTTTTTAATTTTCAATAAGTTCCGAGAAGATTTAAAAGAAACTAGAATGAATCTTCTGAATGCATAATGCCATACGACATTCATCCACACTGTATATATGGGAAAGTAAATCTGTCTGTCTGTTACCTTTCCACGCCTGAACGCCTGAATGGATTTGGATGAAATTTGACACACGGATAGACCATGACCCAGGTCCTAAAGTAGTACATTAGTTTCGACATTCACGCGCGCGAAGACGCGGGCAAAAGTTGGTACTGTTCTACATCTAAAAAGTATGTGTATGTCCACGATTTTCTCAAAAACTATTTCAACCAATGTTGACGGTCCTACTTTCTGGAAAACTTTATAGTCTTTCTCTTATTGTTTTAAGATTTTTGTGTTTTTAAATGCTTCTTCAGTGTATCGCCGCCTTTATTATACAGAACATCATCAATGTAATAAAATCGTGATCTAACATTTTATACTTAGATTAAAATGCAGACCACAATTCAATTGCATTTGATTCGCAAAAAGTCCTTGTATGTATTGCGAATTAACTGGTTTATTGTAAGTATCATCTTCAGACCATTTGAGTAGGGATAGGCAGAAAACAAAGCGTTTTGCAGTTGGTCTGATACTTTCAAGACAAGGCTACCTCGTTGGTCCTCAGGTCCACAAACTACAAAGGTATAGTATGTTGGGGTGGGCTTCCCGTCGTGATGCAGCTGTATGTATACAGTATTTTACATGGAGCGACAGCATTCTGACCTCCACAATCCAGTTACTGGGCAATACGATACGACGATACCCCTTGGTAAGACTGGTTGTCAGACTTTCGGGCTTTACAGCGGATTTAGGGAGGTACGCGGCTTTTTAACTCATATAAGGATCAGCATTGGGCATTCGCAGTTTTAAAACGGTGCCATTGGTTCAAGCCAGCGAAGCTGGGGTCCAGCTAGTTATGATTCCAAGATAAATCATTAAAATGGTTCGATTTAAAAAAAACAGAAAATATTAGCTTTGGTTACCAAGGAACTACCTACGTCGACAATTAAAAACTGCATTAAAGATATTGGCGTTTTCCTAGCTTTACCTCAGAGACTAGAAACTTTGATTTTCCAATTGTATGTTTCGATCTTTCATGTCGATAGGTATTCGACGTTTTCTCTGCCTCTCTGCGAAGTTTTTGACAAATGGCCATATTGTTCTATTCATTTCAATGGTATGCCGGAGCTGACTGATATAGGTAATTCAATAACTTGGCATGTAGGTATGTGCGTAGACGCGAGTTCGTAGTAACTAAGGGGTTTATTTATAAACGTTGCTTAAAGTTAAGTAGGTACTACATTGTTATGCTGGTTTCACACGAGGGCAGAACAGTGAGGCAGAACAGTGGGACAGAACAGTTTGGAAGGACAGTGGCGTTTAATTATAGGACAGTCCGCAAGTGATAGTGATAGCGATGGAGCGCCGACGACGACAGCGGCAACATTTACGCATTTGGTATTCCCATCGAGTCTCTTATCCAAATCAGAGCAGAATCTCCCGCGGCTCTATTCCGATATAGAACAGAGTCACTTTGCCATAAACACTCTTTTTCTTTGTAAAATCTTATAAGTTTTATAGTGTCGTCCATTGATAATTTAGGAGTGTGCCATTTTCATAACAAAACAAACAAATTTTAAGTAAAACAAACCACACGCCACAAGCAAAACAAGTCAGGACGCGTACACGCACACTGTCCTGCTCTTTGCACTGCACTGCCCTCGCGTTCGCACGAGTCCAGCCACAAGACAGACGAGTAAGAAAGGTGGTGGGGGGTGCAAACTGCCCCGAAAAAATAGACCGGCAAGCTATTAACTGTTCTGCCTTTGTTACTGTCAAGACAGTACTGTTCTGTGCGTTCAAACAGTAGCAGTACTGTGCTGCCCACTATTCTGCCTCACTGTTCTGCCCTCGTGTGAAACCAGCATTAGCGCTTTTTGACGTTTAAACATCTCTTACCTTTAAGGAGCGTTTATAAATAAAGGGGTTACTGAGCCCGTACTGGGCTCGCGTGGTGGATGACGGCTCAGTCCCTCTCGAGAGGAGGCCTGTGTGTGTCCCAGCAGCAGTGGCATCATTATACCTATAGGCTGATTATGCTAATAGGAGTGGCGTGATCTAATGTGCTAAAACATAAGTAGGTACTTAATGATCTGATACACACTCGAAAATCAAGGTCCAGTTGAAAAGTTCAGCGTTACGAAGTCGTGAAGAACAAAACTGTTTTTGTTACCTACTTGTTTTTTATTTTTTTATTAAGTATAGGTATATAATATTGTGTACCAAAGTCTGTAACAGGTTCACTGTCCACAGACCACACGTCGTCGGTCTGTAGAGAGACTTCCATTACCAGTCCACAGACCGTATGTGGTCTGTTCGCCAGTACAATTTCTAAGCCATCTGACACTGTAGACGTGAGAAGAAAATCTCTTATTTAATGCGGACTTGGCAGGAAAAAAACACTTTTAAAACTGGACTTATGGACCATTCCCACTGGCCTGGACAGGGTGTTTTCTTTCTTTTATTTCAGATCACCAGTGTGACAAGGCCCTTATGTGCCCACAGTCAGCCTCAATAAGATGTCATACATGAGCAAGAATTAATTTGATTTTCTACAGTTTGTGTTCCATATTACGATATCAATACTAGCTGCCCTCCCCGGCTTCGCACGGGTAGCAGTAAGTACTTATCTACGGCGCACATACCTATCTACCTACCCTGCCCTACCTAATTACCCTACCCTGCCCGACCTACCTACCTACCCTACCTACCAATCTACCCTACCTACCTACCTACCTTCACCTATCTTCCTATCTACCTACCCTGCCCTACCTAATTACCCTACCCTGCCCTACCTAATTACCCTACCCTGCCCGAGCTACCTACTTGCACTGCCCGACCTACCTACCTACCCTGCCCTAACTTCCTACCCTACCCTGACCGACCTACCTATCTACCATACCTACCTACCTTCACCTATCTACCTACCCTGCCCTACCTTCCTACCCTACCCTGACCGACCTACCTATCTACCATACCTACCTACCTTCACCTATCTACCTACCCTGCCCTACCTAATTACCTTACCCTGCCCGACCTACCTACCTACCCTGCCCTACCTACCCTACCCTGCCCGACCTACCTACCTTTACTACCTACCTATCTACCCTATCTACACCGGTAGACGCCTGACGGGAATAACTGAGCGGTCGATAATTATCGACCGCCAAGAGTAGAAAATTATTAAAGTACTAAAAAAATAGGGGTTGGTGGTAGAAGGGTGAAAATTTAGGGTTGTATGTATTTTTTAATACCAAATCATAAAAAAACTACAATAAAAAAAATTGTCAAAAAAAAGAAAAAAAAATATATTGGGGTGGACCACCCTTATCACTTAGGGGTACGAAAAATAGTTTACGTCCTATTCTCATACCTACCTAATATACACAAAAAAAATCATAAAAATCGGTCAAGCCGTTTCGGAGGAGTTTGGCAACAAACACCGTGACACGAGAATTTTATATATTAGATGTAGCTACAATTTAGTACCCAATGTAAGTAGGTTTTGTGGCTACATATTAATACAGTACTACAGAACAAAGTTTGTAAACATTTTAATGAATTCTTGTCTATGTATGTACTTAATTCATCTTTTTGAGGCTGACTGTACAAGCCAGAACAATGTAATTAAATCAATATTTATATTTAGCTATTACTTCAGCTTGTGAATGATTGACATGCATTCAAACGAGCTTATTTGAGTAACTAATGAAATGAATGGTAATTTGATATGGTAATTTAAAATGTTGACTCTGTCTTTGTACATATTTACATTTGTTTACTATTAAGTATACTAGAGACCTTGGTACTCATTGCCTTGATTAAAAAAAATAAACACACCTGTCTGTGGTTTGACTTGCATCCTAGGAAAACGACTCAATAACCAGAAATACATTTAGCATTTCCTAATCTTCTTTCTAAATGTTGTTGTTTTTTCCTAATGTTGTAATGCTCCTAGTTTAGGAACTGCCTATCCATGCAAAAAAGGTTAATTTCTTGCTTTTTCTGGCCGACTGCAAGATGGCAACAGTACTGACCGGTCTGAGAGTGTCAGATGTAATTTTTTTATGTAATGCCAGTCAGGGAGGTTATTGAAATGAAGCCCAAATGTCTGGTCTCAAATGTTTTATTGCAATGTTAATCTAACACATGTTAGTAGACAATCCCAAAACGGTATTTAAAAAAAAAATTACTTCAGTTAACTTTTTACATGTAAGAGTTAACTAAAGTAAAAATTGTTTATTTTAGCATTAATAATAAATTACTATTTGGATATAGTGTTGTAGGCACAGGTTGTTGTTGTTGCGCACCATTAATACATTTTGGATATTTTTACTTTGCCGGTTGCTAGGCAACGGGTAGAAGTCCCTCCGTCCTACGAATTTTCGATCAGGGTCAAGACAAGTTAAAGATGATGAGGTCAATTGGCAAACGTACCCCATGAAAAATCTAAAGGAAAAATTGTTTTAAATAATGATTACAAAAACATGCAATTCGAGACAACCACACCCATATAAGCGATGGGGGATCCATTAGGTTAAGTTGCGCTTGCCGGGGTTAGTCTGTGGATGGGTGTCCATCTTTACATACCGAGACTGCTCCGCACTGGAAAGCATGTTAAGCCGTTGGTCCCGGCTGTCATTCATGAATCTTTGAGTCGTTATGGGTAGTCAGAAGCTCAAACGTCTGACAACCAGTCTTACCAAGGGGTATCATATTAAATTACCCAGTTACTGGGTTGTGGAAGTCAGATAGGCAGTCGCTCCATGTAAAATACTGGTATTCAACTGCATACGGTTAGACTGGAAGCCGACCCTAATATTCGGCTCTCGTTGGGTCATATCAATCTGCCTAGACAGATTGATATTTAAATGAGCGATTCAAATGTAACAAGGCTCATTTTTGATAGTACAGCAGTATCATAATTATATAATATATCAACGCATTATTTGCAAATCAATAATTTTAATTAGATTTAGTACTTCTGCAAGAAGAGACCTTATTTAGAAGCAACTCTAATAATATTATTTATCAAGCTTGGTGAGTATAAATTGTTATAGTTTATTGCTGTGTTGTAACTTACTTTAAAAAAGTGCTTTATCTTAGTAATTAATTTTTTGCCGCTTGACCGTTACAGTGGACATCAGGTGGGCATAACAATTTAAATTATATTGTGTCTCGTTAGTGACAGCTGAAGGTATAAAGTAAAATTGATGTACTGTTATTTATTTATCTGCCGCCTAGTTATTAGATATTGAGCATGCGCGTAAAAATCTAGCTTATTTTTTTAAGAACTACCCACACAAAAAGTTATCAAACAAATCGGTCAGAATAACTGATCGGCAGTATTTATCGGAGCGTCAAACATTGGTTCAGCACCAACAGATTACCGGGACAGCTTCCTAGTGAAATGTGGAGCGCGCGACCGGTTCGAGCTTAGCGTGTACAAAGAAAATCAGCCAATGTGACCTACCTTCATGTCCGACACGATCTGCTGGTACAGATTCCATAACGGTGAACAATCCTTCTCCGTAGTCCCCTCCATTGTCAAAAACACACACTTTTAACACAATCAAATCAAACACGAAATTACACCATCGATCGCGTCCATGTATGTTTGGACTATCTGTTGCATTTTCGTATACTAAGGATCTTTTACACGTTATTATATTCCCTACATCTCACTTCACGTTTTGAGACACAATAAAAACGATAGAAAACACGATATGTTACAAATCAATATTTATAAACATGAATGCCCGTCTTCGTTATTTAGACACGGGAGAAAAGGTCGTTTTATCACTTAAATGCACATTAAATATTATTGGTTCTTCGATTTTATTTATTATTAGGCCGTTTGAGCGCACATTCATTCAAGAAAACATGTATTTTCACTTGTTTTCATACACAAACATCCGATTGTAAAAATTAGAAGACGCGCATACACCTGGCAAAGCGACAGACGAGCACATCGGTCGGAATCGGTTTGTTTGGGCTCTTGCAGGCGAACGCTATGATTCGTCAAATTATAATATTTGTGTTGCCAACTATGAAAATATGTAAAAAGTATGCTTGCACATTTTATATTGCTAGCAACATTCTTCTAGTGTTGTATCAAAAAGTTACTAAATTATTTTCAACGAACAATTTAGCCATGGAAATAGTAAGTACTAAATATTGTACAAACTAAAATTCTTTTAATTAGCCTGTACTGTCCCACTCGTAGTCCCGCTGCCGGGCAAAGGTCTCCCTCTCCCTTTTCCACACAGTTCTGTCTTTTGATAGTGCCAGTCCTTCGACAGAAGTCGAGTTCGTCCCGCCATTTTCAGCTTTGCAGCTGGCACATATTTGTAGTTCTTTTACCCCATTTCTGTTACTATACGAGCTAGGAGAGAAGGGAGGGGAGCGTTGTTCATGCAACTTGTTTTTTGTGTTTTTATTTTTTGTAGAGCAAATAAATGTTTTTTATTTTATTTATTTAAGTATATTTTGGCGCGTGGCCAACATAGGAACTAACGGCATCATCTTGTTTATTCAATACATTTTAGAGACCGCGCCTGCCGCGCCACCACTGAAGTCCTTTTGAAGCGGCGCTAGTGTCTATGTCATTGCATCAAATCGCATAAAAATGAACAGTGTAGACGAGGGTGCCGCCCTTGGGGGGGCAGGGGGCCAGGGCGTCAGCTGCCCCCTCCCTAGAGATTCAAAATAATTTAGTCAAAAAATTCAAAAACACAAGGCATTTTAATGTAAAGAAACTACATTATATATACAGCCAATTTTATTTATTCAAAGTCAAAATCAAAGTCAAAGTTATTTATTTGCTTTAAATGCGGTTATACAAAGGTGTTATACGAGTATTCTTGAACGATGACACATTTCGCCATATTTTGGCATGCAAATATTAATATAATAGTAAGGATTATCTTTACTTATGGTTGAAAATATTGACTAAACATGAAATTATTTAAATCAATCTTCAAATTACACAACATACCTAATTACATAAACATTTGGTACAACATAAAAATTAATAGAATAAAATAATATCTACAATCACAGATTTTATGTATTATATTCTATCTATCGTTTCTATAATTTTAATTTACCCGCGCTCATTCAAACGCGAGTGAAAATGATCGATAAGATAGATCGTGGCAGGAATGAATGAATGACTTTGGTGAATAGACATTACACATTTACCACAGAGTACTTTGTAAACTAAAATGGACGACTTTTATTTGGTTTTTAAAGTTTCATCAGGGCTATTGGCTATCTTTTTCATGGTCAGTGACTATCAAGCTTCAGTTGTACAACCGAACTTTGATGACAACTGAGAATTTCATAACATTGGTATTGCGTATCAACGTAAGTGGCTATCACGTTACGGTGGCTAACAGGCCGGGCACGGTGCTCTTCATCCCAACACTTGACACCTCTAGTTCTTATCGACTATTATGCGGCTAAGTTGAGTGACGCCTTTTGAGCGTTACAATACTTAATTTTAGGGACCATTTTAAATTAAGCGGTTTATATCTACACTTGTCCAAGGTTATTTGTTTTCTATAGGTACTTATATTTATATACAGAATCTGTTGGTAAACCATACATCGCAATGCTACATATATTATTGTAAATATTAAAATAATAAATACTTGAAGGTAATGTACCTTATTATTTTATTCATCTTATTATTATTATTTATTGGTTTTTTTAACATAATTCATAAAATAAATATAGTTGTATGTACTTTTTACACAAAGTACTTAATCATTTTTTATTTTGATGAAATAAGTATAAGAAAAGAATTTTAAATTATTATGACCAATTAATTACACATAATAGAATATTAAAAATTATTTAGCATTTTTTGGACTTTATTCACATAAATTAATCAATAAAAAAAACTAATATAATTAAGTAACAATAATAAAATAAGAATTTAGATTATTATGAGCAATATACACACAATAGAATAAAATTATCACTATCACTCTCTCGGCAACTGCAATGGGTTACTAGCCGCGGGCTTGCGGACGGAGAGTGATGGGTAGCTCTCCGTCCGATCAGGACCAAGCCCGGGTCGACGGCGCGTAGTGTTCCACGCGCGCCTCAAAGAGTCGTCAGCGAAGCTGAAGGGGTCCGTTTGGGCCGGTGCCTACCACTGGGGTTGCGTATAAGTCCTTAGGGGAAACCGTGGCCCTGGTCTAGGCAAGGGAAGGAACACGGGTGGGTTTTAGTCAGTAAAAGTCTGACACGCCCTTCCGCTCCGCCCAGAGCGGGAGAAGTCATTTGATGATTTCCAACCCAAAAAAAAAAAAAATAAAAAAAAAAATGGGTTACTAGCGTCGCGTAAGCGGCGGCGTCTCTCAATTACTTCATTTTTTCGCTCTTCTTCAGCAAATCCCGGCAAAAATTGACTTTCCATACATCAGCCACGAACAAGAATCACAATAAAACAACAAAAGACGTAATATTTACAAGTTTCACTTAATACCGGCTTCGGTGTTCATCACTAGAATTTCAAAAACACTACCTTTGAGTAGTGTCTTTCATGAAAGCCACTATTAACTAAGTGACTATCAATTTGATGTCCACTAAGCTTAGACAATCGCAATCTTATAAGTATCGATACAGCTGTCAAAATGTGTTACGGTGGCCATCAGCGATACTGGGTGCTTATGACGTCATCTTAGTTAGCCACTGAAGATAGCCAATACGAAACGAACTGTTTGACAGCTAATCGTTAGACACTTTGCGAAGTGATCATCATTATGAACTGTCAACAGAGATACGCAATAGCCCTGCATCTCCTAAACGGGGTCTAATGCGGAATCTGGGGACGTAATATTCGTATCTGAGTTGGTGGTTCGCCCAGTCATAATACCTATTAGATTTCACCTCCATCCATACATTGAAAATAGAAATTATTATTTTTCTCAGTTCCTAACGGGACTACTGAGTTAAAAATGAAATGTACACCAGCTTCGATTTTGGCCTTATTGTGCGCCGTAAATGTAAGAGTCGCACTACAAGTGTAATCATGTACTCTTGACTCTTGACCACAGATTCATAATAGCTCTTGACTGTGCCATGCACTACGTAGTATTATATTATCTGTGGTTAAGTGTAACATTTTGACCATCACGACACTTTAGTTATAATTTCTATATTTTTTATTTTTTTCTCTGTTGCTTTTAAAACAAATATCAAAATGGAAAATCGAAGTGCATAATAGAATAGAAAAGAAAAACATTTAATAATAATATGGACTTTAATTAAATGTAATTTAACAATTATTTAACTTTTTGTAAAGTAAAGTAAAACTTTAAAAAGTTATTGGTACTTATGTTTTGTAAAAAAAGTTTTGGCTCATAGTCTGACACCGCAGCGGAACATTTTTTCTAAAATATCTTCCGCTCCGCTCGAGGGAGTGTGTAAGCCATATAGTATAATTAATAAAATTAATAAATTACGAAACAATAATAGTCTTAATCCAATCAAGGTATTCGTATACATTGGTGTAAACTGAAGGAATGTCCTTTTGACCACATGGAGTTGGTCCAAAGCTGACGATGCCAGTAAGTTCTGATATTCCTTGATTCTCGTACACTAAAGGACCACCGCCATCTCCCTTGCAAGTGTCCATGCCTTCTATACCACCCGCGCAGAGCTGACCCTGTCCCAAAACGACCGCGACGTTGCGACGTGGTTGGCTGTATATTTGTTGGCATTTCTGTGAAATAAATAGTTTCTTATTAGTTTTATCAGTCTTATTTGTCGCATCTATGATTTCTGCCGATTTGACTAGCCGCGGAGGTTTGAGGGATTTTAGAAGCGATATGAAAGAAAAACAATGAGGTGTTACAAAATTTGGGGGCACGGTAGTGCCCCCGCCAAGACGAGCCAAGCGAAGCGCAAGCGAAGCGCAAGCGAAGCGCAAGCGAAGCGCAAGCGAAGCGCAAGCGAAGCGCAAGCGAAGCGCAAGCGAAGCGCAAGCGAAGCGCAAGGGCACTACCTACCTTTTCTAGAAGCACTTCGTCGTTTTTTTGTACCCTCAAAACTTGGGTTTCGATTATAGGTACCAGATTAACAAAAATTTCGGGATATGATGGCAATAGTGAACTTATTAAACATAATATAACGTCTCAATTACATAGCTAGTTAGGGCATGTAGAGTTAGGGCGTGTAAAGTTAGAAACTTGGCTCTACATGAGATCTGATAACTTTTTGACAGTGCGAGCCATATATGGTCTCGTCTTAGCAACATTTTACTTGAAAATGTTTTTGGTGGGATAATAATTTAAGAAAATGAAAAAAAAAACCAAGCATGCATCTCATTTGCACATAATTTACTAAAGATTTTTAGATTGTCTTCATTCGTATGCAGTCAACCGCACGTCAGTAACACTTTGACCTTTAGCTAGCCTAGCGTAGTACGGAGTTTCAATAGAATACGTTACCGTAGACGTTCGGTCGAGGGGACATTTTTATCTTGCGCTTTCTTTTCGCTTTGTATTGTGTATTGTCATAATACATGCCTCAAAACTAACGCTGTTCACCGATTTGGCTAACAGAAACTGACATTTCAGCTACTTAAGAGCGTTTATCTCAAAAGTTGGCAACGTCGCAAATAGAAGCCAAAACTTCTGTTTTGATTAATTTTGCAATATTACTGTATGGAATTAAAAAATGTGGCTAGCTAGCTAACTAGAATATTAATACAATTATTATACCATTGAATTTGATATTGTACCCGTTTTAGATGTAAAAAAGGTGTTTGGAGACTTTCCAAATACTTTTTGAAGTGATAACTTTTATGGGAGGGTAAACCGATTCGTTACGTAACGCGTTACGGCGCCAAGCTGTCTGTATAGTTAAACTTAAATTAGTTTATCTTATCACTTCTGTCGGGCGTCCCGAGTTTTACATCTAAAACTAAATAGTCGGTGTTACGACATTAATTAATGACTTTCATAATCAATATTCTAGTTCGCTAGGTAGCCATATTTCTTATTTCCATACAGTAATATTGACAAATTAATCAAAACAGCGAAATATTTGACATCTATTTGCGATGTTGCCCACTTGCAAGCGTTACGCGCAAGATGAGTCATTTAAAACCGAAAGGTGAAGGTAGAATGAGAAGCTTGACTGTCGGTTACTTACTTCCTGGTTGACGAAGGGCACATTGATAAGCGACTTGAGTTTCTGGTTATTATTCTGTGAGTTAAACCAAGTAACGGCATACAACGGGTGGTCAGGAGGATTACTCTCCAGGTTTTTAGTTGGCAGGCAGATGGGACGTATAAAATCTGGAACGTTAACAATTCTTTACTTGGTATCTTCAAATAAGTAGCCGTGGTTTTTCAAATTTGTTACAAAATGCATATAGATTTTCGTGAAAAGCCTGTCTAGATGATTGAAAGCATCAATACTGACTAGACAGCCTTTTTACGAAACTTTTCGCCGAAAACGATGTTTCAAGCGAAAAGTACGTGTACGGGCAGACTAGGGATGACAACTTTTTTATATCAAATACAGTATTTTAGAAGCCATTGCTTCTAAAAATATATTATAGGTACACTACCATTTTTTAATTAGTACAAAAAAAAATGGGGCTCTATCTGTACCCGTTACTGATCATATTTAGTAGATGGCGAAAAAATAAAAAAAGTACTATACAAGTATGTTTCAAAATCATTTTTACTCTGTAAATGCATATTTTGCTACTATGAAAAATAGTACCGGCCGCTACTTCCAAGTTGCTCGTAGAAATATTTTCACCATCTTCTAATTTATCCATGTTTTCGCAATATCCCTAGGATTTTCGTGAAGAATCCAATTATCAAATCATCCTACGACACACATACAATATTATAGTCTCCGAGTAAAATGGCTATGCGACATCCAGTCCCAGTCGGACGGACAGACGGATAATTATGACGAAATTATAAAGGTTCGTTTTTATCATTTGGCTCACTAGTTCGCTACAAACCTGTGTACGGAGCTGCCTCCTTCAACCGGATCAAAGCAATATCGTTCGACTTCGAAGGAGACCCATGCTTCGGATGAGGTATCGTCAACTCGATCGCGATGCTAGTAGTTCCATCATTGCAGTCCTCACCACCTTCATCAACTGGTATGCAATCTCTACCTTCTTGACTCGAGTCGAATTCTCCGAGGCGAACTGCAGTCCTGGTAATTACGTTTTAAACTCAATTAATCAATCTGTCTAGTCTTTTCCTAACTATGTTGGGGTCAGCTTCCAGTCTTACCAGCTGAATACCAGTAGTTTGTTTGTTGACAGTCTTTTTTGTCTGTCTGTCTGTTCCGACTAATCTCTGAAACAACTGGACCGATTTGGTCAGGACTATGACGAAACAGAATTAGGGTCCAGGCGGGTGAAACCGCGGGCAACAGCTAGTAATTTATAATAGTAATAATATTGAATATATAGGGTGACTGGTAATTAGTGACCGATACTTAAACACGTGACTTTACTCATCATTATGAACAACTTGAACTATGGGACCAAACTCCGAATCCGAATCTCTCTTAAAGGTAATTTCGTAGAACACCAACACATACACACACACGCACCCTCTCACACACATAGTGCTCATTTCGATCAATATATGCTCTTATCTTTATAAGTAATTTTGTTATTATTTTATTTTTTTATTTAATATTCTTTTGTTTTATTTTTACCCGACTGCCCCAGAAGGAGGGTAATGTTTTTCGAGAGTATGTATGTATGTATGTATGTATGTATGTATGTCTATTTCTTTGGCACGCTCTGTAGCCTAAACGGCTTGATGGATTTTAACATAGGAGGTGTCGTTAGATTCGTCTTAATCGTAGAAGTGACATAGGCTATATAATATTTATGTATTGCATCTGCAAGTACAAAAAAAAGGGAGGGGAAGGTTTTTTTTATTTTAAAATAAATTTCAACAATATTGGTATCAAATAAAAGCTGGTGATGAGTCAATTCCAAATTAAGATATATTAATAAAACTAAAAAACTTGAAATAAAGAAAATTATTCAAAAAACAAAAAACCCGACCGCAAAAACACATTTAACCGAAAAGAGAAAAACAAGCATTATAATCTATAGAATTTTGGTATCGCAGGCGGGGACAATAATAATATAGGTAACAATAATAACCGGAAATATGGTGTACCTAACTTTTGTTTGTCCCCGCCTGCGATACCAGGGGGCATCAAAAAATTCGTCCGCATCGCTGTCAGCGGAGAAAGTGCCCAAAAGGCTGGCAGCGATATATAAAAATAAATAAAAAACTATTGTATTAAATATCATATCTAATTAATTACGACGAACTTACCATCGTGTTTGTATTCTTGATAAGCAGATAAAACGTGCACGGCACTAAGGAGAGTGCCCCACAAGTACTCGTCTAATATTCTTAGGTCAAAAGTTATCAATTGCAACATTGCAGTTACTTTATTGCATAGCTAGGCTAGGTTTGCAGTGTAATACTATTCGCATATTATACCATTTAGGTACCTATTTATGAAAATATACTAGGACTTTTTTCTGTTGTTGTTTTTTTCTGTTTCTTTTGTACATTTACACTTCACATCTATAAAAAAATTATTCAAAAAACAAAAAACCTGACTGCAAAAACACATAACTGAAAAGAGAAAAACAAGCATTATAATCTATAGAATTTTGGTATCGCAGGCGGGGACAAACAAAAGTTAGGTACACCATATTTCCGGTTATTATTGTTATATTATTATTGTCCCCGCCTGCGATACCAAAATTCTATAGATTATAATGCTTGTTTTTCTCTTTTCAGTTATGTGTTTTTGCAGTCGGGTTTTTTGTTTTTTATTTAACTGTTCTTAGTCCGGACATTGTTTTGATTGCTATAAAATAATAACACTTTTTCATGTGCTTCTCGATTGTAACAATAATTAATTATGTAATACGAATTATTTTCATATGGCAATACTACCCAAGGACTCCACGAGACGGGCTCGTCCTAGTGTGGAGTTCATAAGCAAACTTCTTCCTTTGCGTCTTATTTTTAATAATGAATGTAAACCTAGTTAATGTAGACTATAAGGAAATGTAAAGCACAATTTTTGGCAAAATAAACAATAAACAAACCTGAAATCACGAAAAAAAAATCTGCTGTTCCATACATTTTGACAAATTTTGCGAACATTAATGTAGGGAAAAGCTGTTTTTTTTTTCGCGATTTCAGGTTTGTAATAAAAGTTGTTCATAATGATGAGTAAAGTCACGTGTTTAAGTATCGGTTACTAATTACTAGTCACCCAATATATATTACCAATGGAAACTACGTGAATCCGGATCAGAGATCTGTAATTTTGATTTTCGCGTAAAGGCTCGTTCAGACCAGTGCGACGCGACACGAACAATACAATTTCTAAGAAAACTTCACGGTATAACAATAAACGATGTCGCGTCGCGCTGTCGCGTCGCTTTAGTCTGCCAAACATGTAAACAAACACGAGTTTTCCACTGAGACAAACATCAATTTTAACGTCAGTGTAAATAAAGTTGATTTTATACTGACTAGTACTGTTGAAAAAGTCATAAAAAATATGAAGTTGTAGCACAAACTGAACCATATGTGTAGGCATTACAGTTATTTTTCCTAAAACTCGTGTTTGTTTACATGTTTGTTTAGCAAATGAATTCCGAACACGAAATTTCTAACGCCACCATCTTGTTTTGAAAAAAAAAACAATAAAAAAATAAAAAAATAAAAAAAAATAAGAATTTCTTACGGCGTGGCAATAGTCAGAACTGGTCCGACGACATAATGGGCCCCTGTCAGGACATATTTTCCGCTGATTAAACTTCCTGAACACAACGTCTTTGGACCCTTATTATTTATTGATTCGTAATCTATAAGCGCTGCCCAAGGGTGCTGATTGATCGCACCTGAAATGTAAGAGGTTTAGGTTTTTATACGGAGAAATCTATTGTGGCCTTTATCATTTTTAACGTCACGATATTATCCTGGAAGTCCACGTCCAATCCCATAAATTGTAGGCGTGGACATTCGTGCATGTTATAATATAACGTTATCATTATCATGGACGGTAATTTAAAAGCGTCTTCATACAGGCTGTTAGGCAGACGGTTGAACATACGAAAATGGCGGATCCGTGGGGCCGTCCCTCCGTATCAGCCGTCGCGAAGCGGAAACTATAAAGCGACTTCACTTCGAGATGAGGTTTTAACAACCGCTTCTCGTGCTTCGATGTGGACTAGCCATTTGTTCCACATGATAAGCAAGGACACAGAAGCCCCAATCCTAAGTAGACAGGTAAATCGAAATCATCTCACTAGATAAGCGTAAAGACTGTTTTATTTTCTGTATTTGGATACTGACCTTGTCCTACAGAAGTACAGCATTTAGAACTAGGATCGAGAGGGAACGCAGTCATCTTGGCTTGACAACTGCCAGACCCCTCATCCGCTGCAGGACTGGCATCTGAAAGTGTGTTTAAAATTTCATTGAATCATCGCTTTATAAATATAAAAAAAATATCTACCTGCGTATGAACATCCTTTTGAAAAATCCATCAAAAACGGTTTTATTTTGGCCTACGAAACCCCAAAAATAGTAAAAAATAAGTTGAATGTCACTCAAGACGAATCTTTTTATCAATAATTTTCCTTATGTTCGTCCACGAAATTAGTAGTACAATATTTTTTTAATGCATGCGAGACTCGCATTTTGAATTACAGAGCTGCAATAAAAATCTTAAATTCACTCTCTAGCAGAACGACGCCGAGCCTTAACCGCTGGGTAAGGGTTAAATAGAGGATAAAAGTTTGTATGGAGGTTCATCATTTTTGACGATGCCATTACATTGGGTGCACACAAAATAACACCAAAACATTTTTTGAAATCGATCGATCGATGTGGTTTTCACCACCATTTAGTGATTTTATTCCGGAAGGTGGTTCATGTGTATAATAAATAAACATACAGGATAAATGTTTAACCTGTGCGGAACAACAACTTTTACTATGGAATCAAACCTGAAATCGCGAAAAAAAAAATCTGCTGTTCCCTACATTTTGACGAGTTATGCGAACATAAATGTATGGAACAGCTGATTTTTTTTGCGCTATTTCAGGTTTGGTCCCATAGTAAAAGTTGTTCATAATGATGAGTAAAGTCATGTGTTTAAGTTTGCGCACTAGTTATAATAATAATAATTTATCCTATAATATACCTATGTATGTTTTATTAAACAAATATCAATGTTATTACAAGCTGTACATACCCGTGCAAAGTAGGGACGAGTCGCTAGTAAATAAATAAATGAAAAGTTATTAAAAAAACTAAAAAACCCGACTGCAAAAACACATCAAACTGAAAAGAGTGCACTTTTTTTGTTGTGGTACCTACCTACCCCACACAAATTCGAACACCACTAACCAGCACAAAATAAATTGAGCAGATTTTTTTGTCGAACTTATGAAGCAATGGACTGGCAATCATTTTCAATTGGTTTCAATTTAAAATTGATCGTGCATTGCGTAATTGGGGGGCTGCTATGTAAATAACAGTGATTGGAAGTTATCATCATATCATCCACATAAACTAAGTGGGAAAAAATACGTATTACTGAAGCTAACTCAAAAACTATCCAAGTTAATAAAATTTATATGGGACCCTTACCCTTTAGCATACCCTTTCAAACAAAATAACAATTTTCAAAATCGATCCACAATTGACGGAAAAATCGCGTTACGAACAGACAAAAAAAAAACAGACAGGCGAATTGAGAACCTCCTCCTTTTTGAAGTCGGTTAAAAACAAAGCATTATCTATCTTTTTATATAAATATCAATTGCCGTCCATAAGTCTCGCAAAAATCGAAAATGGCTCGAAGGATTTGAGTAACTATTATTATTAGAAAAAAAATTGGAAGAACCCAAAGGAACAGCCGAAAAATCGAAATTGAAATTTTGTATATATTTTTGAAAAAAATCTCCATAAATAGGTATATACAAATTATATGTTTTTTAAGCATTCGTTCTGGCGCCGAAAATATTTAGATTTTTATAATTTTAATATACCTACATACACTCGCGCAATTAAGATAAATCTAACGACATTTCATTAATCAAAATCGGTTCAGTCGTTTAGTACTAACGAGGGAAGATAGAGACGGACAAACACACACACGTACGTTACGCACGTTATTTTTATGTATGTAGGATGTGTATCCTGCATACACAGGGGGCCAATTATTAATTTACGAACATCACAATGGCCTCTCGATGGTGAGTTTTTGACAGATTTTGTATGGCAAATCTGTCAAAATCTCACCACACGAGAGACCATTGTGACGTTTGTAAATTAGTAGACTTGGCCCCCAGGTCAAACATAAATAATCTCCCTTTGTTTGGCTTCGCCGCAGGTAAAAACAAAAGCAGTCTTACGTCCAAACACAAGTCCAGCGCAGACAGCAACAGCAACGGTAATTAAATACATTATTGTGACAAATTAAGTTTTTAAATAACTAAGTGGTACTATGCACTGAGCCCGCGCGAGTCGGACCGTAGACAGATCAAGTTGATCCAACGCTCAAAGATCGACTGGCAACAGTTATGGAGGCGCAGCCGCATTTATTCGTTTGTTATGAGGAAAATCTTGAGAAGAAAATACCGGTATCTTTTGATAAGAAGTCTATCCAGTAAAATAATTCATAAACGGAATTTAATCATCAGATCACGCACGTTGCGCGTGCTAGGGCGGCGATACGTTGCGGGGTGAAAAAAAAGGACGGTCCGATTATGGTTATCATCTGAGAGGTTAACTAAGGCGTCGATAAACAATATATTCAGTAACATTGAAATGAATGCTGGCACATACAGTGTACTATTCAGTTACCTTAAACCGTTGTGGATACAATTTTATATTGAGAAAAATTAATAAAAATATTCGGCCACGGCGGCCAATCTCAACGGAGACTGGCCTTCGGCGCGGGAGATATTAAAGTGCACAAGTGTGTGCGCAGACACGAGTGCACACTCTCTTCCCTCACTCTCATAATCCGATGGGATGTGTAAAAAAAAAAAGTAAGAAATAATAGATTTCTGTATGACTATCAAAAATAACGTAAATTAATACCTGTATTGACCGTGCGTTTGCACTGGCGAAACATCACGACAAAACATGTTGAAATCTCTAGTTCCTGTCAAACATTGTATGAAAAATTGACAGAAAATAGAAATTCCAACATGTTTTGTTGTGAATGTTTCGCCAGTGCAAACGCACAGTTATAATTAAAATTTGGCGTACTACTTACATTCTATTTTGTACAATATAGTCTGATGTAGCAAGAGAAATCCTTTTATTTATAAGTAACTAGCTTTACCCGGCCTGGCTTCGCACGGTTAGCACTAAGTACTTATCTACGGCGCACCTACCTTTCCTAATTACCCATTTCTACCTAATTATCTACCCTACCTACTGCAGCATTGCGCTGCCGTTCAAGCATCTTTTGTAGTTGTAAAAGTTTCATAAACTATTATTTCTTTTAAAAATTTCGAATTGAGCACATTTTCAAATTTTGAATTCTATATCGTTCGAAGAAAAACAATTTTTTTTGACTTGAGTCATTCTATTGTGAGTCGCTCTGGATAAAACGACATGGAATAAAATAATTTTTCTTTCTGCTTCAATCGTCTAGTTTTCAGTTCAACAAACGTATTAAAACAGTGGTAGTATCGTTGTGCTAGCTGGTCGCAGCTATATTTACATCGAGTTCGTTGTGGTGTCTAGCCCTCAAGTTAAAATCTATAGTTCGTACCAGCCAAGCGAACGTCTAGAACCAGTATTATAGGTGAAGTATTTACTGTACAAACATGTGAGTATTCAACCAATTTCTCATTTAACAAATTATACACTCTCGCGCCACCACCACCTGCGTAATTTAGCCTATGCCGTTTCTAAAGCCCCCCCGTTTTCGGACCTCGACAGAAAAGGTCGTGAGGCCTCCAGGGACCCGCACGATGGCCCGGGGCCATCGTGCGGGCACCAACCCAAGTTCTCTGATCCCAGCCTGTGGCCAACGCAGGCACGCACGGGCGCCGCAGTGCCCACGCCGCCCGACTCCGTCGCCTCCTCTCATGGTAGAGGCCACAGCGCACCAGACGCCAGCGGGACGCCGTTCGACGGGACGTCACTTTGGTTCAGCATCAAGGACTTACGCCTATTGATACGATAACTGCTAGAACTTTTCGTAATCACAATAACTACCAAATTCTATGTTAGGCGGTTTCCTGATTGACCTGAAATCAGGATCATTACGTGATATTAACGCTTTGCCCAACTTTTTAACAAGTGTTTACCAAGCATTTTTAACAAGTGGCAAAAGCTGATTTCTAATGCTACAAATGGCGCCCGGATAAAAGGTAAATAAAACTATTATTATTCACTATAATCATATTGTTGTGTATTAAACGCCTAATAATACCTATAAGCAATTTAATTATTTTTTTTCATAGCACCGGTGTGGTGTGCCCTTTTAAGAGCACAATTTCTAATTCCTAGAGCAATTTTGTTTGTTTCAGGTGCGGTCGTTTTAAATAAAATCTCGGCAAGCCTAACTACAGAACAGTTCGCGCTGGTGCCTTGCTGCTGTTGGTGCTTCTATTACGTCTATCTAACCTTTTGCCTTTCATTTAATGACCAATTAATTAATGTGATGAAATACGATTGTATGATAATATATAATTTAATATAACGTACTATGATTCAATTCAAAACTCTGTAACCAGATCGAATATTTTTTCTCTCTGCCTCTTTCATTTTCTTCCAACAAATATATAATTGTCCCCTGAGTTTTATTCATCTCTCGTAATTAGTGTAGCTAGTACCCCGTAGCGTGTGTTTGAGATATGAATGCGTAGGGATCACATCTAAGGTAAGCGTTTTTTTGATTGGTGATTTTGCTGAATGTCTAGTTTTTTCTTTTTCTCTTTAGCATTCAGCCCCATCCGTCTCTTTTGCTTGCCTTATTGTCGTTTTCTATTTGTTCGCACGTCTATTACTCGTCGCCAAGGGTATGGATTAGGTACACACATACTCCTATAGAAAAACCCCATTCAAACATTTTTTTCCAATAACTCACGTATCACATATCTATCTTGCTAAAATTCTATTTGAACATTAGTTTGGCGCGTAATTCTAGACCCCGCCGTCGAAACAAACCAAATATTCGCTCAGGAATAAATTCGTATTTTCAAACCGCGTAAATATTTAATTTTCCAAACTCAGTTCAAAAATAAAGGACATCGCCCATTCACGCTAATCCGGATTTTTTAAAAGGACAACGACCATCTTTCTATCAATACTTTTTCTCTCTAATATTTTATCGTCATTTAATTTTTTAGTAGTTTTTTTCTTCTTTCTTTGGTAGTTTTCTTTTTTTGGTAGTTTGTTATAGTATGATAGGTGGATAAGTAGGGTAGGATAGGTAGCTAAGTGAGTAGGTAGGTTTGTATGTAAAAGAGGTAGGTAGGTCTAGGTAATTAGGTAGGTAGGTCTAGGTAATTAGGTAGCTAGGTCTAGGTAATTAGGTAGGTAGGTGTAGGTAATTCGGTAGGTAGGTGTAGGTAATTAGGATAGATAGGTGTAGGTAATTAGGTAGGTAGGTGTAGGTAATTAGGTAGATAGTTATGTATGTATATAAGCAGGTAGGTAGGTTGGTAATTAGGGTAGGTTAGGTTAGGGTAGACCCGTAGAAAACACGGTCACTTAGCTACTTTTCCAAAATTCGCTGTTTCTTTCTTCTCATCTCGCCTATTTCCTTTCTCAGGCCCCTATTTAGCCAAGGGCCGAGGAAGTTCCCCTTTTTTTCCCTCCATGCGGGGACTCATTCATTCCATTCGCGGGAGGATTTTTTTGTCCCCCGTCCGTCAGTAGGTCTGAGGGCCGGGAGATTCCTCTTTCCTCCTCTCGCGATGGGATACCTTTTTCTGTCTCCCCGTCATGGAGGGGTTTCTTCATTCCTTTCGGGAAGGAATTTCCGTATCCGGCACGCCTTTCACCCTTTCGTGATTCAAAATTCAAAATTCAAAAGTCATTTATTCAAATTAGGCTGAGAATCAGCACTTTTCGAACGTCAAAATTACATAAGACAGTCCCCCAAAAACGCCCGCCCTTCACCACTTCCTAGTGCTTTTGCTGGAGAGAAGAAGTGGCGCAACAAACTCCCCAGCAGCACAGCTGTCTGTTCAGTTAGAAAAAATAACTTGATTCTATACAATAGTATGCAAATAATTTACATTACTCTACACAAAACATTCAATAAAATATATGCCATAATGACAGCTAGCACGCGCCAATGTACCAACAAAAAAAAAATATCGAAATCTAAACTCAAGCAAAAATAAAAACTAATAAAAACGTAAACAGAACTTAATACCCGAATTATAAAGCCTCCAGGCATAAAGGGCGTGCCCGCTTAGGTACATATAGCTAATAAAGCTGTAACTCGAAGTCACATAATTAGATATGATAAACTAGGACCATTGAAGTAAAAATAAATCAAAAATAGATCAACAGTTAGGCAAGAATAATATATAATCTACTGTCGAGGTCGCTAGCTAATCACATATTGCAATACAACTCATACGAAAACATTGTAATGAGTAGATCATGTCAACAATAAATAAAAATAAAATAAATTGTATAATAAAGTCAAGTAAATTAAACATTCTATAGACTCATATAACCTGTCAGTAGGTAAGTAAGCTAATTCTGGAGAAAGAACATAAACATTGTCTTGAGTTAATTACGTTTGCTGCGATCAGAGGACTGAAGAAAAACCGAAATGATCTTAAATGAATTTAATACTACTTAATATTACAAAATTAACCCTATGAGTGATGATTCCACCTCGAAGTAGGAGAATAGAATGATCTCTCTTACAATTCATTGAACCAATTTAAACAGGCACTCGCGGAAGCGATTGATGTCACAGCCCGTGCATCAGCGATGCTAGAAATTAGCGAGGTCGGCACGGATGCAACATCAGCGACCTTCAATAAACAGGCACTCGCGGAAGCGATTGATGTCACAGCCCGTGCATCAGCGATGTTAGAAATTAGCAAGGTCGGCACGGATGCAACATCAGCGAACTTCAATATAGTGGCGCTATGCAATTAAGGTCGACGCGGATGTAACGTCAGCGACCTTCACATAGTAGCGCTACGTAATTAGTTAATCACAGCGACCAACAGCATAGATAGAAACACACAACAACAGTGATAGAATCCCTTCTCGGTCTCTCCGTGGGACGAGGGCCGAGGAGACCCTCTTTCCCTATCACGGAAGGGCTTTTTTTCTTCTTCGCTTTTCGGAGGGTTTTTTTCTTTTTCCTGTGCTCACATTGGGCCCGTGAGTCAGGACACTTTCTTTTTCCACGTGTTTTAAAGGGATTTCTCCTCAGTCCCCTGTTGGACTGAGGGCCCAAGTTTTTCCTGTGCTCACACTGAGCCGTGAGCCAGGAAATTTTCTTTTTCCACGTGTTTTAAAGATATTTCCACCCCAGTCCCCTGTTGGACTGAGGGCCTAAGTTTTTTCCTGTGCTCACACTGAGCCGTGAGCCAGGAAATTTTCTTTTTCCACGTGTTTTAAAGATATTTCCACCCCAGTCCCCTGTTGGACTGAGGGCCTAAGTTCTTCCTGTGCTCACACTGAGCCGTGAGCCAGGAAATTTTCTTTTTCCACGTGTTTTAAAGACATTTCCACCCCAGTCCCCTGTTGGACTGAGGGCCGAGGGATTCCCCTCTTTGGGTGTCCTTGCATACATCGTAGCCAATCACCATGATCCCCTGGAAGCATATTTCCACCCCCTTCTTTACCCCCCGTTTGCTGAGTGTGGGGATGATTCTATCTTTTCTTTCGTTTGGGAGAGTCGTTCGCTTCTTTTACTGTCTTATAGTCGTCGCGACGCCTCCCCCTTAACAAAAAGATGACTTTTACGATACGCAACCGTAACATTCAAGTTTACTACAAAATGTGTTACAAACTCATTTTGAACGGCCGTTCCTATACGGTCTCATTTTCATTTCACTAACTTTTTCTTCTTTTTGCATTGTGTCACCTCATCACACTGACATTGTCATTTAAAAAAAAACCAAAATAAAATAATAATAATATAGGTTATTTTGTAGTTTATTCGCCGATTTCTCGGTAAGTTTAATAATAATATAATCTCCCAAAATTCTCTGTTTCTTTCTATACAATTCCGTAATCTGATGTAAATAACGAACATAACACACTATAATACTGTATCTATTTATATATTGTTTTCTGATTAATTTTACCCCGTAATTTTTCTTTTCTTCGCTGACCAATACGCTATGAGCGACCGTTTTGTTAAGTTCCCTCTCTCCCTCTTGGAACCTCTGGATTTGTTCGGAGAGGTAACCCATCTTTCAACATTATTGTAGACTCTCAACAACTTAGTTTGTTAGTGAGTTTCGCTGTAACGGACAAATAGGTTTGTGTTCGACCTCTAGGAGTGTCTCTGAGGTACACCAACCCTCCCACCTTACTATCACTCCTCTGATCAGACTCTAAGCGCTCTGTTAGCTGAAAGTCGGATCAGGAGGGATACCCTATGATTAGGTACATTAAATACTGGTTTATAGCCCTTATTTTCGTAGGCTGGGGTATTATTTTTTCGGGACTTAAGTTTTTTCCTCTCGTAGCCTGGTCCTCCTCAGCTTATATTCGTTGATTACAACCTCTAGCCTCTTCTATTATTAACATTGCCCTCTGAGCATGTGTCAATAATTAATTTTAACCTATACTTACATTCGCTTTTTACTTTAGCTTAGTTTCTTTATTTCGTCTAGACTCTCTTTCGCCATGGTATATTATCCCGTGAGTTATTTTAATTCTGTTAGGCTATAGCTTTTTTTGTCGTGCACTTAAATTATTTTTAGGCTTAGTGGACGCTCCCTGAGCTCGCGTCGAGAAGGTTTAGATCTGGAACGTTCCGTATTTACTCTTTGTCGAATGCACTTAGTAGGCGCTCCTTAGGTTAGTTATTTTAATTCTGGTTTAGTCTTGTTAGTTGTCTTGTAATTATTTCATTTTTACTCTGTTACTCAGGTCTTCCCCTAGCCTTGTCTCGTCTCTTCTTCAACTGTCACCCCTATAGGGGAGACATAATTTTTTCATTTTCCCTATAGGGATGTCAAGTGTCTTTAGTGACGACATCGTCTAGGGTTGTCAAAAATATGTCGATAGGGTCGTGATTTTTATCGATGATGCCTTCTGTCTTTAGTGACGACATCGTTTAGGGTTGTCAAATTTTTTATCGATAGTATCGATAATTTTTTTTTTAATGCTGGAAAGGGTGTATTGCAGCATTGTGCTGCCGTTCAAGCCTCTTTTGTAGTTGTAAAAGTTTCATAAACTATTATTTCTTTTAAAAATTTCGAATTGAGCACATTTTCAAATTTTGAATTCTATATCGTTCGAAGAAAAACAATTTTTTTTTACTTGAGTCATTCTATTGTGAGTCGCTCTGGATAAAACGACATGGAATAAAATAATTTTTCTTTCTGCTTCAATCGTCTAGTTTTCAGTTCAACAAACGTATTAAAACAGTGGTAGTATCGTTGTGCTAGCTGGTCGCAGCTATATTTACATCGAGTTCGTTGTGATGTCTAGCCCTCAAGTTAAAATCTATAGTTCGTACCAGCCAAGCGAACGTGTAGAACCAGTATTATAGGTGAAGTATTTACTGTACAAACATGTGAGTATTCAACTAATTTCTCATTTAACAAATTATACACTCTCGCGCCACCACCACCTGCGTAATTTAGCCTATGCCGTTTCTAAAGCCCCCCCGTTTTCGGACCTCGACAGAAAAGGTCGTGAGGCCTCCAGGGACCCCGGGCCATCGTGCGGGCACCAACCCAAGTTCTCTGATCCCAGCCTGTGGCCAACGCAGGCACGCACGGGCGCCGCAGTGCCCACGCCGCCCGACTCCGTCGCCTCCTCTCATGGTAGAGGCCACAACGCACCAGACGCCAGCGGGACGCCGTTCGACGGGACGTCACTTCGGTTCAGCATCAAGGACTTAGGCCTATTTATACGATAACTGCTAGAACTTTTCGTAATAACAATAACTACCAAATTCTATGTTAGGCGGTTTCCTGATTGACCTGAAATCAGGATCATTACGTGATATTAACGCTTTGCCCAACTTTTGATTTCCGGGATTAATTAGGTAATGGCCAATACTTGTTTAACCCGTCGCGTTCTATTTTAGATCCCAACCTTCAAACACGTAATTTTCCTTAAAACAAAAATTTTAACTAGGCGGCTCTCAATACTCCATTAATTTATTTATTTCCTTTTATACCAAACAGTGTTTCTATTTTTTACTTTTGAATTATAATACAAATCATAATATTTAAAATCTCCTGTTCTTTTTCTTCGTATTTAGTTATCTAATGCAAGTGTGGGTTCGATTCTCACCAAGCATTTTTAACAAGTGGCAGAAGCTGATTTCTAATGCAACACTACCTACCCTACCCTACTTAACACGGTAGGTAGGTACCTAACCTACCCTACCTACCCTACATATATCTACCTGCTTACCTACCATATATACCTATTTATACCTACTAATACTATGTTAGTAGCAAATAAATAACTTTGACTTTAGTTAATGCATGTTACTGGATATATTTAACTTAATATTTTTCTCTTAAAATAAATGAAATATACTTCTACACCTACATTTTAACACAACAACATTTTTTCATTAAAATTAGACAATTTCTTTACAAATCTTTGTTTTTTTATCCTCTGTTGTTACCTTTACGAAAGTATTACACAAATTCATAGTGTTAAATCTTGTACGACATGGTATGGAACCCTTCGTGTGCGAGTCCGACTCGCACTTGACAGATTTTATTTCTAAATTAGTTTGGTGGTCGTAAATTGTTCATAGTTTTCATTTAGAATAATTTCAGTTTTTAGAACTATCGTATTTAGCGTATTAGGTATTTATTTTAAGACTTAGTGTTTTTTACAAAAGACAGGCATTTTTCTGAAAAATCTGACATCTTGTATAATTATTCTAAACAGGCATCCTTCCTTACGTATATGGCAACCCTAGGTGCGATAACGTAAGTTGGTCAACTGTCAAAGAATGACGGTTGTGATTTGAATTTTCGGGTAATTTAAGAACAGGTAGTCGATTTGGCAAAAAGTAATTTCCGCGCCTTTACTTAAGATTCAATTTCGATTACAGACCAATCGTGCTTGAAAAACAATAGCTGAATATATATCGATATTAATTAATTTAATAGAGAAATATTTTCACGACACTTCGTTGTTTCCTCAACGACATCACCCGTTGCGGGTCGCACCGGGTAATGTGTGTTGGCCCTTATGTCTTAACTTAACCCACACAGAAATTATAAAATCTTTTGTTTTGAATAAAAAAACAAAATATTGTTTCTTCTAAATGTTAAGTTATTTTTAGTCAAAATGAAATTATAGAATAACAAGTTATACTACTTTGTTAATAACACTAAATTAGACTACACAAGACTTTTAAAAAGTCGGTTTTTTTTTGTTATAACTTTTTAATATATATTATTCCATTTTTGTTTGATAACAAGTGCAAAACCTCCCCTATACGAGTCGGACTCGCGCACTAAGGGTCCCGTACAATCGAAACTATTATTATTTTTCACCTCTCTCATGAGGCCATAGTAAATTATAACGTATTGTGAGATATTTTCTATGGGCTACCTTTAACTGTTACTCGTAAAAAGATATATCCCTAAGACATACCAATATTCAGATATAAACAATGGCCTAGTTTTAGCAATAGGGGTCTTAAAACCCCTTGGGATCCCAAAAAATAGTAAAAGCCAACTTCATAGAGATTAATATTACTTAAAAAAAAAACAAAATTCAATGTGTTGCAATGCCATTTTTTTGTTGGAAACCTTCACCGGCGCGCACACAACAACTTTGGTAAAGTTTCAACACAATCGGTCGAGCCTTTTTCGAGTTTTTGCGAGACTTTATTAAGAAGATGTCTAATTGTGATATTTGTTTATAAAGTGTCTTGTATTTGATTTGATTTATGAAAAACTTGCGAGTCGAATATACTTATATGGATTACTTACATATAGATAGACTATAAATATAATTAAAGTTGCTTTTCGTTTCTGTCTGTGTAACCGCGTAGTTCTTCTAAAGAACGCAACAGATTTTTGTGCGGTTTTCATCATCATTTAGAAAATTTATTCCGGTCGGTTTATGTGTTTATTACTTACATTAATATGAAACATACCTACATATTATAATTAAAACATCTCAATGTTTTGTCAAACTGTAGGCGTACCTACATAACTACCGTGCAAAGCAAGGGCAGATCGCCAGTAAATAAATAAAAAACAAAAGCAGTGTTACGTCCAAATACAAGTCTACCGCAGACAGCAACAGCAACGCAATTTTTTTGTGAGAAGTTTATATAAATCAAACAGATAACGTGCTACGCCGGATTTTTCATTTGCCTGTGATGTGATGTTTATACCTCTATTGTTGTCCTTTTTGTCGAACTTGGGTTTTAGTTTTTTATAACTTTTATTTTTATTAATCCTGGCAACATTATTATAGTGATATTCAATAATTATTGAATATCACTATAATAATGTTAATACTTACTTACGATTTTACGAAATATAAAGGTGACTGGTAATTAGTGACCGATACTTTAACACGTGACTTTACTCATTTATTTATTTATTTATTTATTTATAATGAACAACTTTTACTTTGGGACCAAACCTGAAATCGCGAATTCGCGACTAATTCACTAATTACCAGTAACATTCGGCTTTTTAAGATCGAATTTGTAAAGAGCGTTTTCTCCTACTTAAATTCCTCTGTCAATCTAATATCAATGACAATACTATTACAGCACTAACCCACAGAACATGTATTATCACTCTTATATTTTCAAACTCTGACTCGTCAAAATACTGTAATGTACGATTATAGAATTTTGACGGTGTTTCCCTGGGTTATTCTTATTACCTACCTATAACGTATTGAATTATAGAATAAAAAATGACAGTTAACTAATGTGTGGTGTTGGTGATATAATTATTACAACTTTCTTTTACTCGAGTAACAACTAAAATAAAAATAGAGCCGCACTATCCGATACTGTCAGATAGACAAGGGTCAAGTAACAACAACATACATTTTATAAATTTCGTTTTTTTTTTATAAAATATATATTTCTGTTTTCCTATAATGAATATGGAATCTTCAAGATGGGACAGTACTTACACAAAAGGATGTTGTGTTAATTGTTGAGTAAGATTTCAACGCAATGTGCGAAGAAATTGTCTGAGACTGCTGCAGATGTTAGCTGTTTTGCACATGTAGGTAATGTTGAGCTTGCGATATTTCAAGTATTTTTAACTTGGACTCGGTATCAAGATGAAAGGTGGAGCGACCTGCATCGTTTTTAGACGAAGTACTATCTACTAATTCTCAGTCGTCTGACGTTGAAATTGATATACTTAGTACTTAGTACAAGAAATAAAAATTATTGGTCACGTGATTTTTTTTTCATGAACCGTTCAAAACCCTTTATTTCTACTAATAGTTACTGAACAGTGCACTATTTTACAAAATTATTATACCGGTGAGGCCAACCTACTCTCTATACAATTTTAGGGTTTTTTTAGGTTATGGTCGTATTTCTCAGTATTCTTGTTAGACGAAGTATATTTATTACCACCACTGCAATTTAGAGATCATTAGGAACAAATCAATATGCGGTTCATTAATAGACGCCATAAGTTTTGGTGGGCCTAATCGCCGAACAAAGACACCTATTAGATCCTTTAGTTTGAAATGCAAGATTATATAATAATACTTACATTACATTACTTACTTACATTAATATTTTTATCGTGTTTTTACTTAGTTTAAAAACCTAAAATAAAAACAAGCAAACAAACAAAAAATAGTTTCAAGACAAAAAAGATTTATGTTTTTGGAACGAAGTTCCTTATCGCACGTTCTCCTTTGCATTGCACAATTGGCGAATGAGAGCTAAGTAGATTGAAAAAAGTGTAACATTTTGACCATCGCAACACTTTTGTTATAATTTCTATATTTTTTATTTTTTTCTCTGTTGCTTTTAAAACAAATATCAAAATGGAATATCGAAGTGCATAATAGAATAGAAAAGAAAAACATTTAATAATAATATGGACTTTAATTAAATGTAATTTAACAATTATTTAACTTTTTGTAATGTAAAGTAAAACTTTAAAAAGTTATTGGTACTTACATGTTTTGTAAAAAAAGTTTTGGCTCATGGTCTGACAGCGGAACATTTTTTTTTTTTAATCTTTCGCTCCTCTCGAGGGAGTAAGCCATATTATTATAGTATAATTAATAAAATTAATAAATTACGAAACAATAATAGTCTTAATCCAATCAAGGTATTCGTATACATTGGTGTAAATTGAAGGAATGTCCTTTTGACCACATGGAGTTGGTCCAAAGCTGACGATGCCAGTAAGTTCGGATATTCCTTGATTCTCGTACACTAAAGGACCACCGCCGTCGCCCTTGCAAGTGTCCATGCCTTCTATACCACCCGCGCAGAGCTGACCCTGTCCCAGCAAGACGTTGCGACCTGGTTGGCTGTATATTTGTTGGCATTTCTGTGAAATAAATAGTTTCTTATTAGTTTTGTCAGTCTTATTTGTCGCATCTATGATTTCTGCCGATTTCACTAGCCGCGGAGGTTTGAGGGATTTTAGAAGCGATATGAAAGAAAAACAATGAGGTGTTATAAAATTTGGGGGCACGGTAGTGCCCCCGCCAAGACGAGCCAAGCGAAGCGCAAGGGTACTACCTACCTTTTCTCGAAGCACTTCGTCGTTTTTTTGTACCCTCAGAACTTGGGTTTGGATTATACCAGATAAACAAAATTTTCGGGATATGATGGCAATAGTGAACTTATTAAACCTAATATAACGTCTCAATTACATAGCTAGTTAGGGCATGCAGAGTTAGGGCGTGTAAAGTTAGAAACTTGGCTCTACATGAGATCTCATAACTTTTTTGACAGTGCGAGCCATATATGGTCTCGTCTTAGCAACATTTTACTTGAAAATGTTTTTGGTGGGATAATAATTTAAGAAAATGAAAAAAAAAACCAAGCATGCATCTCATTTGCACATAATTTACTAAAGATTTTTAGATTGTCTTCATTCGTATGCAGTCAACCGCACGTCAGTAACACTTTGACCTTGAGCTAGCCTAGCGTAGTACGGAGTTTCAATAGAATACGTTACCGTAGACGTTCGGTCGAGGGGACATTTTTATCTTGCGCTTTCTTTTCGCTTTGTATTGTGTATTGTCATAATACATGCCTCAAAACTAACGCTGTTCACCGATTTGGCTAACAGAAACTGACATTTCAGCTACTTAAGAGCGTTTATCTCAAAAGTTGGCAACGTCGCAAATAGATGCCAAAACTTATGTTTTGATTAATTTTGCAATATTACTGTATGGAATTAAAAAATGTGGCTAGCTAGCTAACTAGAATATTAATACAATTATTATACCATTGAATTTGATATTGTACCCGTTTTAGATGTAAAAAAGGTGTTTGGAGAATTTCCAAGTTTGGTTCGATCCCCGGGTCGGGCAAAGTGTTATTGGGTTTTTCTATCTGGAAATTCTCAGTAGCAGCCCGGAGTCTGGATTTGTGCCCGGTTGATGGCAATAGGCTCGCCCCCTATTACATGGGACTTAAAACATAACTGGCGAAATGTGGGTGTTCCTGCTACAGGTACACCTCTGCCCAACCCTTCGGGGAAAAAAGGCGTGATGTTATATGTAATCAAAACAGCGAAATATTTGACATCTATTTGCGATGTTGCCCACTTGCAAGCGTTACGCGCAAGATGAGTCGTTTAAAACCGAAAGGTGAAGGTGGAATGAGAAGCATGACTGTCGGTTACTTACTTCCTGGTTGACGAAGGGCACATTGATAAGCGACTTGAGTTTCTGGTTATTATTCTGTGAGTTATACCAAGTAACGGCATACAACGGGTGGTCAGGAGGATTACTCTCCAGGTTTTTAGTTGGCAGGCAGATGGGACGTATAAAATCTGGAACGTTAACAATTCTTTACTTGATATCTTCAAATAAGTAGCCGTGGTTTTTCAAATTTGTTACAAAATGCATTGATTCTGTTAGCAGGTACTCGTAAAAAGTCTGTCTAGACGATTGAAAGCATCAATACTGACTAGACAGCGTTTTTACGAAACTTTTCGCCGAAAACGATGTTTCAAGCGAAATGTACGTGTACGGGCAGACTAGGGATGACAACTTTTTTATATCAAATACAGTATTTTAGAAACCATTGCTTGCAAAAAAATAGGATGGCGAAAAAAAAAAATTATACAGTAGTTATGTTTCAAAACATTTTTACTCTGTAAATGCATATTTTGCTACTATGAAAAATAGTACCAGCCGGCGAGCGCTACTTCCAAGTTGCTCGCAGAAATATTTTCACCATCATCTAATTTATCCATGTTTTCGCAATATCCCTAGGATTTTCGTAAAGAATCAAATTATCAAATAATCCTACGACACACATACAATATTATAGTCTCCGAGTAAAATGGCTATGCGACATCCAGTCCCAGTCGGACGGACAGACGGATATGACGAAATTATTAGGGTACGTTTTTGTCATTCGGGTCGCTACAAACCTGTGTACGGAGCTGCCTCCTTCAACCGGATCAAAGCAATATCGTTCGACTTCGAAGGAGACCCATACTTCGGATGAGGTATCGTCAACTCGATCGCGATGATCGTGGGTCCATCATTGCAGTCCTCACCACCTCCTTCAACTGGTATGCAATCACTACCTTCATGACTCGAGTCGAATTCTCCGAGGCGAACTGCAGTCCTGGTAATTAAGTTTTAAAATCAATTAATCAATCTGTCTAGCCTTTTCCCAACTATATTGGGGTCAGCTTCCAGTCTTACCAGCTGAATACCAGTATTTCACATGCTCAGACCTCCACAACCCAGTCACTAGGTAACACAATACGACTGGTTGACAGTCTTTTTTGTCTGTCTGTCTGTCTGTTCCGACTAATCTCTGCAACAACTGGACCGATTTGGTGGGGACTGGCGGATAGCTGATGTTATAAGGAGTATACGTTACTCCTTATAACATCAGCTATCCGCCAGTCTTTTATTTCAGAAAACAATAACAGAATTAGGGTCCAGGCGGGCGAAACCGCGGGCAACAGCTAGTAATTTATAATAGTAATAATAATGAATATATTACCAATGGAAACTGCCTGAATACGGATCAGAGATCTGTAATTTTGATTTGATCTTTATGGTCAATGCATTAAATAGTCAATTTTCGCGTATAGGCTCGTTCATACCAGTGCGGCGCGACGCGACACGAACAATACAATTTCTAAGATAACTTCACGGTATAACAATAAACGATGTCGCGTCGCGCTGTCACGTCGCTTTAGTCTGCCAAACATGGAAGCAAACACGAGTTTTCCACTTAAACAAACATCAACTTTAACGTCAGTGTAAATAAAGTTTAATTTAGACTGACTGTTGAAGAAGTCATAAAAAAATATGAAATTGTAGCACAAACTGAACCTTATGTGTAGGCATTACAGTTATTTTTCCTAAAACTCGTGTTTGTTTAGCAAATGAATTCCGAACACGAAATTTCTAACGCCACCATCTTGTTATGAAAAAAAAAACAATTAAACAATAAAAAAAATAAAAAAAATAAGAATTTCTTACGGCGTGGCAATAGTCAGAACTGGTCCGACGACACAATGGGCCCCTGTCAGGACATATTTTCCGCTGATTAAAGTTCCTGAACACAACGTTTTTGGAGCCTTATTTTTTATTGATTCGTAATCTATAAGCGCTGCCCAAGGGTGCTGATCGATCGCACCTGAAATGTAAGAGGTTTAGATTTTTATACGGAGAAATCTATTGTGGCTTTTATAATTTTTAACGTCACGATATTATCATGGAAGTCCACGTCCAATCCCATAAATTGTAGGCGTGGACATTCGTGTCATATAACGTATAACGTTATCATGGACGGAAATTTAAGAGCGTCTTCATACAGGGTGTTAGGCAGACGGTTGAACATACGAAAATGGCGGATCCGTGAGGCCGTCCCTCCCTATCAGCCGTCGCGAAGTGGAAACTATGCGACTTCACTTCGAGATGAGGTTTTTACAACCCCTTCTCCTGCTTCGATGTGGACTAGCCGTTTGTTCCACATGATAAGCAAGGACACAGAAGCCCCAATCCTAAGTAGACAGGTAAATCAAAATCATCTCACTAGATAAGCGTGCAAACTGTTTTATTTCCTGGATTTGGATACTGACCTTGTCCTACAGAAGTACAGCATTTAGAACTAGGATCGAGAGGGAACGCAGTCATCTTGGCTTGACAACTGCCAGACCCTTCATCCGCTGCAGGACTGGCATCTGAAAGTGTGTTTAAAATTTCATTGAATCATCGCTTTATAAATATAAAAAAAATATCTACCTGCGTATGAACATCCTTTTGAAAAATCCATCAAAAACGGTTTTATTTTGGCCTACGAAACCCTAAAAATAATAAAAAATAAGTTGAATGTCAAGACGAATCTTTTTATCAATAATTTTCCTTATGTTCGTCCACGAAATTAGTAGGTACAATATTTTTTTAATGCATGCGAGACTCGCATTTTGAATTACAGAGCTGCAATAAAAATCTTAAATTCACTCTCTAGCAGAACGACGCCGAGCCTTAACCGCTGGGTAAGGGTTAAATAGAGGATAAAAGTTTGTATGGAGGTTCATCATTTTTGACGATGCCATTACATTGGGTGCACACAAAATAACACCAAAAAATTTTTTGAAACCTGTAGGTCTCTTACACAGCAGATTTCGATGTGGTTTTCACCACCATTTAGTGATTTTATTCCGGAAGGTGGTTCATGTGTATAATAAATAAACATACAGGATAAATGTTTAACCTGTGCGGAACAACAACTTTTACTATGGAATCAAACCTGAAATCGCGAAAAAAAAAATCTGCTGTTCCCTACATTTTGACGAGTTATGCGAACATAAATGTATGGAACAGCTGATTTTTTTTGCGCTATTTCAGGTTTGGTCCCATAGTAAAAGTTGTTCATAATGATGAGTAAAGTCATGTGTTTAAGTTTGCGCACTAGTTATAATAATAATAATTTATCCTATAATATACCTATGTATGTTTTATTAAACAAATATCAATGTTATTACAAGCTGTACATACCCGTGCAAAGTAGGGACGAGTCGCTAGTAAATAAATAAATGAAAAGTTATTAAAAAAACTAAAAAACCCGACTGCAAAAACACATCAAACTGAAAAGAGTGCACTTTTTTTGTTGTGGTACCTACCTACCCCACACAAATTCGAACACCACTAACCAGCACAAAATAAATTGAGCAGATTTTTTTGTCGAACTTATGAAGCAATGGACTGGCAATCATTTTCAATTGGTTTCAATTTAAAATTGATCGTGCATTGCGTAATTGGGGGGCTGCTATGTAAATAACAGTGATTGGAAGTTATCATCATATCATCCACATAAACTAAGTGGGAAAAAATACGTATTATTGAAGCTAACTCAAAAACTATCCAAGTTAATAAAATTTATATGGGACCCTTACCCTTTAGCATACCCTTTCAAACAAAATAACAATTTTCAAAATCGATCCACAATTGACGGAAAAATCACGTTACGAACAGACAAAAAAAAACAGACAGGCGAATTGAGAACCTCCTCCTTTTTGAAGTCGGTTAAAAACAAAGCATTATCTATCTTTTTGTATAAATATCAATTGCCGTCCATTAGTCTCGCAAAAATCGAAAATGGCTCGAAGGATTTGAGTAACTATTATTATTAGAAAAAAAATTGGAAGAACCCAAAGGAACAGCCGAAAAATCGAAATTGAAATTTTGTATATATTTTTGAAAAAAATCTCCATAAATATATACAAATTATATGTTTTTTTAAGCATTCGTTCTGGCGCCGAAAATATTTAGATTTTTATAATTTTAATATACCTACATACACTCGCGCAATTAAGATAAATCTAACGACATTTCATTAATCAAAATCGGTTCAGTCGTTTAGTACTAACGAGGGAAGATAGAGACGGACAAACACACACACGTACGTTACGCACGTTATTTTTATGTATGTAGGATGTGTATCCTGCATACATACAGGGGGCCAATTATTAATTTACGAACATCACAATGGCCTCTCGATGGTGAGTTTTTGACAGATTTTGTATGGCAAATCTGTCAAAAACTCACCACACGAGAGACCATTGTGACGTTTGTAAATTAGTAGACTTGGCCCCCAGGTCAAACATAAATAATCTCCCTTTGTTTGGCTTCGCCGCAGGTAAAAACAAAAGCAGTCTTACGTCCAAACACAAGTCCAGCGCAGACAGCAACAGCAACGGTAATTAAATACATTATTGTGACAAATTAAGTTTTTAAATAACTAAGTGGTACTATGCACTGAGCCCGCGCGAGTCGGACCGTAGACAGATCAAGTTGATCCAACGCTCAAAGATCGACTGGCAACAGTTATGGAGGCGCAGCCGCATTTATTCGTTTGTTATGAGGAAAATCTTGAGAAGAAAATACCGGTATCTTTTGATAAGAAGTCTATCCAGTAAAATAATTCATAAACGGAATTTAATCATCAGATCACGCACGTTGCGCGTGCTAGGGCGGCGATACGTTGCGGGGTGAAAAAAAAGGACGGTCCGATTATGGTTATCATCTGAGAGGTTAACTAAGGCGTCGATAAACAATATATTCAGTAACATTGAAATGAATGCTGGCACATACCGTGTACTATTCAGTTACCTTAAACCGTTGTGGATACAATTTTATATTGAGAAAAATTAATAAAAATATTCGGCCACGGCGGCCAATCTCATCGGAGACTGGCCTTCGGCGCGGGAGATATTAAAGTGCACAAGTGTGTGCGCAGACACGAGTGCACTCTCTCTTCCCTCACTCTCATAATACGATGAGATGTGTAAAAAAAAAAAGTAAGAAATAATAGATTTCTGTATGACTACCAAAAATAACGTAAATAAACATTGCGAAACCATGGAGAAATATATTTCCAAAATAATTTGCTTGGCACAACAACTTGCAGACATTGATGCAAAAATCTCAGATGAGTGGATAATTTCTATATTATTAAGCGGTTTATCGTCAGATTACAACCCATTCATAATGGCGATAGACAACGGCGGAAAAGAAATTAAACTGGAGCAGATAAAGTCAAAGTTGATGCAAGAAGCAAGCCGACAGAGCGAAAATGTTCAAAGTGGAGAGCAAGCGCTGGTAACAACGGCGCAAAATATAAAGAAATTCAGCAAGGAAAAGAAGATATTCAAGTGCTTCAAATGTCACAAAGAAGGACATAAAGCATCTGAATGCAAAGTGACTAAGAGAGCAAATCCATGCTTGAGTATGGCGAATACGGTGAAAAAGGACCGATGGTACTTGGACAGTGGCTGCTCGAATCACATGGCGAACGATGCTGGAAAATTATTGAATTACAAAAGACAACAGAATGAACTAAAGATAAAAGTTGCAAGCGAGGAAGAAATGAAAGTTATAGGTAGAGGGAATGCCATCCCGAAAGTAAATAATAACACTGAACTCTTATTAACGAACGTTTATCATGTTCCCGGACTTTCTATGAATTTAATTTCAGTAAGCGATCTTGTAAAGAAAGATTTCGCTGTAAAATTTGATAAAAGAGGTTGCTGTATTAAAAATAAAACAGATCAAATAGTAGCAACGTGCAAAGAGGTTGATGGAATTTTCGAGTTGAATGAAAAAGAAAATTGTGTTGTCAACTTGACTTTGTCAAATGAAATTTTGTCAAATATTTGGCATAAAAGATTGGCACATTTGGGACAAAAATATATGAATTCATTGAAAAATATGGTGACTGGATTGAATTTTAAATCAAATGATAAAATTGAACCATGTGTTCCGTGCATAAATGGAAAAACTTGTAAGAGCTCTATGCAAAATCAAGGTACACGAGCGAAAGAGTTTTTAGAAATTATACATAGTGATTTATGCGGACCAATGGAAGAACCATCATTCAGTGGATCTCGATATATGTTATTGTTTATCGACGATTATACGCGTAAGACGCATGTCTATTTCTTGAGGAATAAGAGTCAAACCCTCGAAAAATTTCGTGAATATAAGGCAGAAGTAGAGAAACAGACAGGAAGGTCGATAAAATGTCTCAGATCTGACAATGGTAAAGAATTCTGTAACCAAGCCTTCGATAATATTTTAAAGTCAGCTGGTATAAAGCATCAGAAGACGGTTCCTTATACGCCTGAGCAAAATGGCGTGGCTGAGAGGGCTAACAGAACGATCATTGAGAAAGCAAGAACATTGCTTTGTGAGGCCAAACTTAGTAAAAAGTATTGGGCCGAAGCGGTATGTACTGTGGTATATTTAAAGAATAGAAGCCCGACAAAGGCTGTCTTGAATAAAGTACCGGAAGAACTTTGGTCAGATAAGAAAGTGAACTTGAGTCATTTGAAAATTTTCGGTTGTCAAGCATATGCATTGAAACCTAAACAGAAACGGCAAAAGCTTGATATGAAAACTGAAGAATTGATTTTCATCGGCTACAGTGAAGTTACTCAATACTCAATACTCAATTATTTATTGCATTCCATATGTATTACATAGATGGTATAACAAAGTAAAAGACCAATATGGACCCTGTCGGGCACAGCAAGTCAAGTTACTAAAGGTTATCGACTGATGAATCCAAGAACAGGTCAGATAACATTCTCAAAAAATTTAAAATTCCTAGAAAATGTTTTTCCTGGAGATAGAACTGACTTGACGAAGAACACAGTCATTCCTATTGATATAGAGGAGGAACGAAAAGAACCTGTGCTTGAAAGTGGTGCGTCTAACAATATTATTCAAGATGAAGAAGAGTTTCATGAAGCGGAGTGTCTTGACACTGAGGCGGCTACGGCGCGTGATGAAACGGTTGCTACCACGAGCAGTACAGCAGAACCAGAACGAAGATACAATCTTCGTGAGCGCAAGCCTACAATATATAATGCTATCGCGCAAATTGATGGCGATCCAATGACAGTTGAAGAAGCTTTAGCAAGACCTGATTCAAATTTATGGCAAAAAGCTATGGATGATGAATTAAAATCATTGAACGAGAATCAGACGTGGTCACTGGTAGACTTACCACGTGATAAAAAGCCAATACATTGCAAATGGGTCTTCAAAATTAAGCGGGACAGTGACGGTAAAGTGTCGAAATATAAGGCCAGGTTGGTAGCTAAAGGATTTACGCAGGTACGTGGAATACACTACAATGAAACGTATTCTCCGGTCGTAAGAAGCTCAACCTTGCGATTGCTATTCTCATTAGCTGTAGAATATGATTGGCTCGTCGACCAATGGGATGTGACGACTGCTTTCCTGTATGGCAAGCTAAAAGAGGATATCTACATGCTTCAGCCTAAGGGGGCAATCGTTGAAGGTCAAGAGGCAAAGGTATGTAAATTGCAAAGATCATTGTATGGACTCAAACAAGCGTCAAACGCTTGGTTCCATGAGCTGGATCAGGAAATGCACAATTTATGTTTCATTCAGTCAAAAATAGAACCATGTCTTTATCAAAAAGTGTTTAGCGATGGAAATAGAATAGTAGCAGTCATATACGTCGACGACATATTTATATTTTATTCCAAAAACAACGAAACCGAAAAGCAGAAATTAAAAAATGGCCTGCTTAAAAGGTTTAAAGTTAAGGATTTAGGTCCTGCTAGACACGTGTTAGGCATGAGACTTAGAAGAAATAAAAATGCAATTTATCTTGATTGTAAACCAGTCATTACCCCAATGGAAGTAGGTCTAAAATTACAGAAAGCTTCAGATTCCGGTTGTAAGTTGCCATATCAAATCCTCATAGGTTCTCTTAACTATTTAGCTCAAAGTACTAGACCGGATATCGCGCACGCCGTTAGTGTTTTGTCACAATTTAATTCATGTTACGATGAATTACATTTTAAATGTGCTAAACGGGTGCTTAGGTATTTAAAGGGGACGTCAAACTTTGGACTAACTTTTAAGAAAACTGGTAATCTAGAATTAAATGGCTACGTAGACGCGGATTGGGGTGGGTCATATGATAGGAAATCCTGTACAGGTTTAATTTTTAGACTAGGAGATAGCATAGTATCTTGGGAAAGTCGTAAGCAAGGGTGCGTGGCGCTGTCCTCCACAGAGGCAGAATATATAGGCCTCAGTCAAGCATCGAAAGAAGCTATTTATTTAAGAAATTTGTTAAAAACTTTAACAAAGGGGACTTGTGACAAACCGGTAGTCATTTACAACGACAACCAATCAGCACATAAAATAGCGAGAAATAAGATGAACCATAACAGGACTAAACACATCGATATTAGATTTCATTATGTTCGCGAAGCTATAGTCAATGAGGTGGTTGAGGTAAAATATATGCCTTCACAAGAAATGGTAGCAGATATGTTAACAAAATCTTTACCAGGCCCAAAACTAAAGCAATTTTTAGAAAAATTATCTATTAAGGGGGCGAGCAATGTGATGTAAATAATGTTACGATGCTAACTAATATTGTTTTTGTTTTTTGATGTGATTTTATTTGGAGTTGTTATGAGTTGTAGGTAATAGATAATTTTATTTTGTTTCTGTTTAGTATGTTAAAAACAGCTTAAGCTATGTTAAAAACAGACTTATATAGTAAAGGTAGATTTGACAGAATATACTGTGTACTTAAGAGTGTGTGTGCACTGAATAGTTGAAGGGTGCGTGCACATGCAGGTAATATGTTAGGTCAGCACTTGATGTAATCTTGCGCATGAGTCACGCTATAGATTAAGGGTGCGTGATGGAGGTTGTATACCTACCTACATGACAGCGTTTTAAAAGATTAGTGTAAAACAGTTTGGAATCTGTCAATATAAAAACCGTCTGTCGTGGACAAGTATTTTGTAATGTATTATTCTTGGTGTTAATAATATATGTGTTCGATCCATAATAGCCTCTTATTTTAATAGTTAATAACACTAAATTAGACTACACAAGACTTTTAAAAAGTCGGTTTTTTTTTGTTATAACTTTTTAATATATATTATTCCATTTTTGTTTGATAACAAGTGCAAAACCTCCCCTATACGAGTCGGACTCGCGCACTAAGGGTCCCGTACAATCGAAACTATTATTATTTTTCACCTCTCTCATAGTGATGGATTAATTAGCATTCGCATTCATTGTTAGCATGCGAATGCTCATTAAGCATTTAGCATTTAGCTAATGAAATGTAGTTGCTAAATTCTGTGAAGTGCGAAGTGAATTTTAATTTATTTTATCTCTTCGTACTTTTTTAAACTTATGGCAAAGCGTCGACGCACGCAGCGGTAGCGAGCGCTCTCCCTCGCACCCACGCCACGGGAAGTCGGGAATACTAAATCTATCGGATTCACGTTACCGCATTAGCAGGTGCTGCGAACTTGCTAATGAAATTAATGCGAAATCGCATTAATTGCCATTACTACTCTCTCATGAGGCCATAGTAAATTATAACGTATTGTGAGATATTTTCTATGGGCTACCTTTAACTGTTACTCGTAAAAAGATATATCCCTAAGACATACCAATATTCAGATATAAACAATGGCCTAATTTTAGCAATAGGGGTCTTAAAACCCCTTGGGATATTGAACCCAAAAAATAGTAAAAGCCAACTTCATAGAGATTAATATTACTTAAAAAAAAAAAACAAAATTCAATGTGTTGCAATGCCATTTATTTGTTGGAAACCTTCACCGGCGCGCACACAACAACTTTGGTAAAGTTTCAACACAATCGGTCGAGCCTTTTTCGAGTTTTTGCGAGACTTTAATAAGAAGATGTCTAATTGTGATACCTATTTGTTTATAAAGTGTCTTGTATTTGATTTGGTTTATGAAAAACTTGCGAGTCGAATATACTTATATGGATTACTTACATAAAGGTAGACTATAAATATAATTAAAGTTGCTTTTCGTTTCTGTCTGTGTAACCGCGTAGTTCTTCTAAAGAACGCAACAGATTTTTGTGCGGTTTTCATCATCATTTAGAAAATTTATTCCGGTCGGTTTATGTGTTTATTACTTACATTAATATGAAACATACCTACATATTATAATTAAAACATCTCAATGTTTTGTCAAACTGTAGGCGTACCTACATAACTACCGTGCAAAGCAAGGGCAGATCGCCAGTAAATAAATAAAAAACAAAAGCAGTGTTACGTCCAAATACAAGTCTACCGCAGACAGCAACAGCAACGCAATTTTTTTGTGAGAAGTTTATATAAATCGAACAGATAACGTGCTACGCCGGATTTTTCATTTGCCTGTGATGTGATGTTTATACCTCTATTGTTGTCCTTTTTGTCGAACTTGGGTTTTAGTTTTTTATAACTTTTATTTTTATTAATCCTGGCAACATTATTATAGTGATATTCAATAATTATTGAATATCACTATAATAATGTTAATACTTACTTACGATTTTACGAAATATAAAGGTGACTGGTAATTAGTGACCGATACTTTAACACGTGACTTTACTCATTTATTTATTTATTTATTTATTTATAATGAACAACTTTTACTTTGGGACCAAACCTGAAATCGCGAATTCGCGACTAATTCACTAATTACCAGTAACATTCGGCTTTTTAAGATCGAATTTGTAAAGAGCGTTTTCTCCTACTTAAATTCCTCTGTCAATCTAATATCAATGACAATACTATTACAGCACTAACCCACAGAACATGTATTATCACTCTTATATTTTCAAACTCTGACTCGTCAAAATACTGTAATGTACGATTATAGAATTTTGACGGTGTTTCCCTGGGTTATTCTTATTACCTACCTATAACGTATTGAATTATAGAATAAAAAATGACAGTTAACTAATGTGTGGTGTTGGTGATATAATTATTACAACTTTCTTTTACTCGAGTAACAACTAAAATAAAAATAGAGCCGCACTATCCGATACTGTCAGATAGACAAGGGTCAAGTAACAACAACATACATTTTATAAATTTCGTTTTTTTTTTATAAAATATATATTTCTGTTTTCCTATAATGAATATGGAATCTTCAAGATGGGACAGTACTTACACAAAAGGATGTTGTGTTAATTGTTGAGTAAGATTTCAACGCAATGTGCGAAGAAATTGTCTGAGACTGCTGCAGATGTTAGCTGTTTTGCACATGTAGGTAATGTTGAGCTTGCGATATTTCAAGTATTTTTAACTTGGACTCGGTATCAAGATGAAAGGTGGAGCGACCTGCATCGTTTTTAGACGAAGTACTATCTACTAATTCTCAGTCGTCTGACGTTGAAATTGATATACTTAGTACTTAGTACAAGAAATAAAAATTATTGGTCACGTGATTTTTTTTTCATGAACCGTTCAAAACCCTTTATTTCTACTAATAGTTACTGAACAGTGCACTATTTTACAAAATTATTATACCGGTGAGGCCAACCTACTCTCTATACAATTTTAGGGTTTTTTTAGGTTATGGTCGTATTTCTCAGTATTCTTGTTAGACGAAGTATATTTATTACCACCACTGCAATTTAGAGATCATTAGGAACAAATCAATATGCGGTTCATTAATAGACGCCATAAGTTTTGGTGGGCCTAATCGCCGAACAAAGACACCTATTAGATCCTTTAGTTTGAAATGCAAGATTATATAATAATACTTACATTACATTACTTACTTACATTAATATTTTTATCGTGTTTTTACTTAGTTTAAAAACCTAAAATAAAAACAAGCAAACAAACAAAAAATAGTTTCAAGACAAAAAAGATTTATGTTTTTGGAACGAAGTTCCTTATCGCACGTTCTCCTTTGCATTGCACAATTGGCGAATGAGAGCTAAGTAGATTGAAAAAAGTGTAACATTTTGACCATCGCAACACTTTTGTTATAATTTCTATATTTTTTATTTTTTTCTCTGTTGCTTTTAAAACAAATATCAAAATGGAATATCGAAGTGCATAATAGAATAGAAAAGAAAAACATTTAATAATAATATGGACTTTAATTAAATGTAATTTAACAATTATTTAACTTTTTGTAATGTAAAGTAAAACTTTAAAAAGTTATTGGTACTTACATGTTTTGTAAAAAAAGTTTTGGCTCATGGTCTGACAGCGGAACATTTTTTTTTTTTAATCTTTCGCTCCTCTCGAGGGAGTAAGCCATATTATTATAGTATAATTAATAAAATTAATAAATTACGAAACAATAATAGTCTTAATCCAATCAAGGTATTCGTATACATTGGTGTAAATTGAAGGAATGTCCTTTTGACCACATGGAGTTGGTCCAAAGCTGACGATGCCAGTAAGTTCGGATATTCCTTGATTCTCGTACACTAAAGGACCACCGCCGTCGCCCTTGCAAGTGTCCATGCCTTCTATACCACCCGCGCAGAGCTGACCCTGTCCCAGCAAGACGTTGCGACCTGGTTGGCTGTATATTTGTTGGCATTTCTGTGAAATAAATAGTTTCTTATTAGTTTTGTCAGTCTTATTTGTCGCATCTATGATTTCTGCCGATTTCACTAGCCGCGGAGGTTTGAGGGATTTTAGAAGCGATATGAAAGAAAAACAATGAGGTGTTATAAAATTTGGGGGCACGGTAGTGCCCCCGCCAAGACGAGCCAAGCGAAGCGCAAGGGTACTACCTACCTTTTCTCGAAGCACTTCGTCGTTTTTTTGTACCCTCAGAACTTGGGTTTGGATTATACCAGATAAACAAAATTTTCGGGATATGATGGCAATAGTGAACTTATTAAACCTAATATAACGTCTCAATTACATAGCTAGTTAGGGCATGCAGAGTTAGGGCGTGTAAAGTTAGAAACTTGGCTCTACATGAGATCTCATAACTTTTTTGACAGTGCGAGCCATATATGGTCTCGTCTTAGCAACATTTTACTTGAAAATGTTTTTGGTGGGATAATAATTTAAGAAAATGAAAAAAAAAACCAAGCATGCATCTCATTTGCACATAATTTACTAAAGATTTTTAGATTGTCTTCATTCGTATGCAGTCAACCGCACGTCAGTAACACTTTGACCTTGAGCTAGCCTAGCGTAGTACGGAGTTTCAATAGAATACGTTACCGTAGACGTTCGGTCGAGGGGACATTTTTATCTTGCGCTTTCTTTTCGCTTTGTATTGTGTATTGTCATAATACATGCCTCAAAACTAACGCTGTTCACCGATTTGGCTAACAGAAACTGACATTTCAGCTACTTAAGAGCGTTTATCTCAAAAGTTGGCAACGTCGCAAATAGATGCCAAAACTTATGTTTTGATTAATTTTGCAATATTACTGTATGGAATTAAAAAATGTGGCTAGCTAGCTAACTAGAATATTAATACAATTATTATACCATTGAATTTGATATTGTACCCGTTTTAGATGTAAAAAAGGTGTTTGGAGAATTTCCAAGTTTGGTTCGATCCCCGGGTCGGGCAAAGTGTTATTGGGTTTTTCTATCTGGAAATTCTCAGTAGCAGCCCGGAGTCTGGATTTGTGCCCGGTTGATGGCAATAGGCTCGCCCCCTATTACATGGGACTTAAAACATAACTGGCGAAATGTGGGTGTTCCTGCTACAGGTACACCTCTGCCCAACCCTTCGGGGAAAAAAGGCGTGATGTTATATGTAATCAAAACAGCGAAATATTTGACATCTATTTGCGATGTTGCCCACTTGCAAGCGTTACGCGCAAGATGAGTCGTTTAAAACCGAAAGGTGAAGGTGGAATGAGAAGCATGACTGTCGGTTACTTACTTCCTGGTTGACGAAGGGCACATTGATAAGCGACTTGAGTTTCTGGTTATTATTCTGTGAGTTATACCAAGTAACGGCATACAACGGGTGGTCAGGAGGATTACTCTCCAGGTTTTTAGTTGGCAGGCAGATGGGACGTATAAAATCTGGAACGTTAACAATTCTTTACTTGATATCTTCAAATAAGTAGCCGTGGTTTTTCAAATTTGTTACAAAATGCATTGATTCTGTTAGCAGGTACTCGTAAAAAGTCTGTCTAGACGATTGAAAGCATCAATACTGACTAGACAGCGTTTTTACGAAACTTTTCGCCGAAAACGATGTTTCAAGCGAAATGTACGTGTACGGGCAGACTAGGGATGACAACTTTTTTATATCAAATACAGTATTTTAGAAACCATTGCTTGCAAAAAAATAGGATGGCGAAAAAAAAAAATTATACAGTAGTTATGTTTCAAAACATTTTTACTCTGTAAATGCATATTTTGCTACTATGAAAAATAGTACCAGCCGGCGAGCGCTACTTCCAAGTTGCTCGCAGAAATATTTTCACCATCATCTAATTTATCCATGTTTTCGCAATATCCCTAGGATTTTCGTAAAGAATCAAATTATCAAATAATCCTACGACACACATACAATATTATAGTCTCCGAGTAAAATGGCTATGCGACATCCAGTCCCAGTCGGACGGACAGACGGATATGACGAAATTATTAGGGTACGTTTTTGTCATTCGGGTCGCTACAAACCTGTGTACGGAGCTGCCTCCTTCAACCGGATCAAAGCAATATCGTTCGACTTCGAAGGAGACCCATACTTCGGATGAGGTATCGTCAACTCGATCGCGATGATCGTGGGTCCATCATTGCAGTCCTCACCACCTCCTTCAACTGGTATGCAATCACTACCTTCATGACTCGAGTCGAATTCTCCGAGGCGAACTGCAGTCCTGGTAATTAAGTTTTAAAATCAATTAATCAATCTGTCTAGCCTTTTCCCAACTATATTGGGGTCAGCTTCCAGTCTTACCAGCTGAATACCAGTATTTCACATGCTCAGACCTCCACAACCCAGTCACTGGGTAACACAATACGACTGGTTGACAGTCTTTTTTGTCTGTCTGTCTGTCTGTTCCGACTAATCTCTGCAACAACTGGACCGATTTGGTGGGGACTGGCGGATAGCTGATGTTATAAGGAGTATACGTTACTCCTTATAACATCAGCTATCCGCCAGTCTTTTATTTCAGAAAACAATAACAGAATTAGGGTCCAGGCGGGCGAAACCGCGGGCAACAGCTAGTAATTTATAATAGTAATAATAATGAATATATTACCAATGGAAACTGCCTGAATACGGATCAGAGATCTGTAATTTTGATTTGATCTTTATGGTCAATGCATTAAATAGTCAATTTTCGCGTATAGGCTCGTTCATACCAGTGCGGCGCGACGCGACACGAACAATACAATTTCTAAGATAACTTCACGGTATAACAATAAACGATGTCGCGTCGCGCTGTCACGTCGCTTTAGTCTGCCAAACATGGAAGCAAACACGAGTTTTCCACTTAAACAAACATCAACTTTAACGTCAGTGTAAATAAAGTTTAATTTAGACTGACTGTTGAAGAAGTCATAAAAAAATATGAAATTGTAGCACAAACTGAACCTTATGTGTAGGCATTACAGTTATTTTTCCTAAAACTCGTGTTTGTTTAGCAAATGAATTCCGAACACGAAATTTCTAACGCCACCATCTTGTTATGAAAAAAAAAACAATTAAACAATAAAAAAAATAAAAAAAATAAGAATTTCTTACGGCGTGGCAATAGTCAGAACTGGTCCGACGACACAATGGGCCCCTGTCAGGACATATTTTCCGCTGATTAAAGTTCCTGAACACAACGTTTTTGGAGCCTTATTTTTTATTGATTCGTAATCTATAAGCGCTGCCCAAGGGTGCTGATCGATCGCACCTGAAATGTAAGAGGTTTAGATTTTTATACGGAGAAATCTATTGTGGCTTTTATAATTTTTAACGTCACGATATTATCATGGAAGTCCACGTCCAATCCCATAAATTGTAGGCGTGGACATTCGTGTCATATAACGTATAACGTTATCATGGACGGAAATTTAAGAGCGTCTTCATACAGGGTGTTAGGCAGACGGTTGAACATACGAAAATGGCGGATCCGTGAGGCCGTCCCTCCCTATCAGCCGTCGCGAAGTGGAAACTATGCGACTTCACTTCGAGATGAGGTTTTTACAACCCCTTCTCCTGCTTCGATGTGGACTAGCCGTTTGTTCCACATGATAAGCAAGGACACAGAAGCCCCAATCCTAAGTAGACAGGTAAATCAAAATCATCTCACTAGATAAGCGTGCAAACTGTTTTATTTCCTGGATTTGGATACTGACCTTGTCCTACAGAAGTACAGCATTTAGAACTAGGATCGAGAGGGAACGCAGTCATCTTGGCTTGACAACTGCCAGACCCTTCATCCGCTGCAGGACTGGCATCTGAAAGTGTGTTTAAAATTTCATTGAATCATCGCTTTATAAATATAAAAAAAATATCTACCTGCGTATGAACATCCTTTTGAAAAATCCATCAAAAACGGTTTTATTTTGGCCTACGAAACCCTAAAAATAATAAAAAATAAGTTGAATGTCAAGACGAATCTTTTTATCAATAATTTTCCTTATGTTCGTCCACGAAATTAGTAGGTACAATATTTTTTTAATGCATGCGAGACTCGCATTTTGAATTACAGAGCTGCAATAAAAATCTTAAATTCACTCTCTAGCAGAACGACGCCGAGCCTTAACCGCTGGGTAAGGGTTAAATAGAGGATAAAAGTTTGTATGGAGGTTCATCATTTTTGACGATGCCATTACATTGGGTGCACACAAAATAACACCAAAAAATTTTTTGAAACCTGTAGGTCTCTTACACAGCAGATTTCGATGTGGTTTTCACCACCATTTAGTGATTTTATTCCGGAAGGTGGTTCATGTGTATAATAAATAAACATACAGGATAAATGTTTAACCTGTGCGGAACAACAACTTTTACTATGGAATCAAACCTGAAATCGCGAAAAAAAAAATCTGCTGTTCCCTACATTTTGACGAGTTATGCGAACATAAATGTATGGAACAGCTGATTTTTTTTGCGCTATTTCAGGTTTGGTCCCATAGTAAAAGTTGTTCATAATGATGAGTAAAGTCATGTGTTTAAGTTTGCGCACTAGTTATAATAATAATAATTTATCCTATAATATACCTATGTATGTTTTATTAAACAAATATCAATGTTATTACAAGCTGTACATACCCGTGCAAAGTAGGGACGAGTCGCTAGTAAATAAATAAATGAAAAGTTATTAAAAAAACTAAAAAACCCGACTGCAAAAACACATCAAACTGAAAAGAGTGCACTTTTTTTGTTGTGGTACCTACCTACCCCACACAAATTCGAACACCACTAACCAGCACAAAATAAATTGAGCAGATTTTTTTGTCGAACTTATGAAGCAATGGACTGGCAATCATTTTCAATTGGTTTCAATTTAAAATTGATCGTGCATTGCGTAATTGGGGGGCTGCTATGTAAATAACAGTGATTGGAAGTTATCATCATATCATCCACATAAACTAAGTGGGAAAAAATACGTATTATTGAAGCTAACTCAAAAACTATCCAAGTTAATAAAATTTATATGGGACCCTTACCCTTTAGCATACCCTTTCAAACAAAATAACAATTTTCAAAATCGATCCACAATTGACGGAAAAATCACGTTACGAACAGACAAAAAAAAACAGACAGGCGAATTGAGAACCTCCTCCTTTTTGAAGTCGGTTAAAAACAAAGCATTATCTATCTTTTTGTATAAATATCAATTGCCGTCCATTAGTCTCGCAAAAATCGAAAATGGCTCGAAGGATTTGAGTAACTATTATTATTAGAAAAAAAATTGGAAGAACCCAAAGGAACAGCCGAAAAATCGAAATTGAAATTTTGTATATATTTTTGAAAAAAATCTCCATAAATATATACAAATTATATGTTTTTTTAAGCATTCGTTCTGGCGCCGAAAATATTTAGATTTTTATAATTTTAATATACCTACATACACTCGCGCAATTAAGATAAATCTAACGACATTTCATTAATCAAAATCGGTTCAGTCGTTTAGTACTAACGAGGGAAGATAGAGACGGACAAACACACACACGTACGTTACGCACGTTATTTTTATGTATGTAGGATGTGTATCCTGCATACATACAGGGGGCCAATTATTAATTTACGAACATCACAATGGCCTCTCGATGGTGAGTTTTTGACAGATTTTGTATGGCAAATCTGTCAAAAACTCACCACACGAGAGACCATTGTGACGTTTGTAAATTAGTAGACTTGGCCCCCAGGTCAAACATAAATAATCTCCCTTTGTTTGGCTTCGCCGCAGGTAAAAACAAAAGCAGTCTTACGTCCAAACACAAGTCCAGCGCAGACAGCAACAGCAACGGTAATTAAATACATTATTGTGACAAATTAAGTTTTTAAATAACTAAGTGGTACTATGCACTGAGCCCGCGCGAGTCGGACCGTAGACAGATCAAGTTGATCCAACGCTCAAAGATCGACTGGCAACAGTTATGGAGGCGCAGCCGCATTTATTCGTTTGTTATGAGGAAAATCTTGAGAAGAAAATACCGGTATCTTTTGATAAGAAGTCTATCCAGTAAAATAATTCATAAACGGAATTTAATCATCAGATCACGCACGTTGCGCGTGCTAGGGCGGCGATACGTTGCGGGGTGAAAAAAAAGGACGGTCCGATTATGGTTATCATCTGAGAGGTTAACTAAGGCGTCGATAAACAATATATTCAGTAACATTGAAATGAATGCTGGCACATACCGTGTACTATTCAGTTACCTTAAACCGTTGTGGATACAATTTTATATTGAGAAAAATTAATAAAAATATTCGGCCACGGCGGCCAATCTCATCGGAGACTGGCCTTCGGCGCGGGAGATATTAAAGTGCACAAGTGTGTGCGCAGACACGAGTGCACTCTCTCTTCCCTCACTCTCATAATACGATGAGATGTGTAAAAAAAAAAAGTAAGAAATAATAGATTTCTGTATGACTACCAAAAATAACGTAAATAAACATTGCGAAACCATGGAGAAATATATTTCCAAAATAATTTGCTTGGCACAACAACTTGCAGACATTGATGCAAAAATCTCAGATGAGTGGATAATTTCTATATTATTAAGCGGTTTATCGTCAGATTACAACCCATTCATAATGGCGATAGACAACGGCGGAAAAGAAATTAAACTGGAGCAGATAAAGTCAAAGTTGATGCAAGAAGCAAGCCGACAGAGCGAAAATGTTCAAAGTGGAGAGCAAGCGCTGGTAACAACGGCGCAAAATATAAAGAAATTCAGCAAGGAAAAGAAGATATTCAAGTGCTTCAAATGTCACAAAGAAGGACATAAAGCATCTGAATGCAAAGTGACTAAGAGAGCAAATCCATGCTTGAGTATGGCGAATACGGTGAAAAAGGACCGATGGTACTTGGACAGTGGCTGCTCGAATCACATGGCGAACGATGCTGGAAAATTATTGAATTACAAAAGACAACAGAATGAACTAAAGATAAAAGTTGCAAGCGAGGAAGAAATGAAAGTTATAGGTAGAGGGAATGCCATCCCGAAAGTAAATAATAACACTGAACTCTTATTAACGAACGTTTATCATGTTCCCGGACTTTCTATGAATTTAATTTCAGTAAGCGATCTTGTAAAGAAAGATTTCGCTGTAAAATTTGATAAAAGAGGTTGCTGTATTAAAAATAAAACAGATCAAATAGTAGCAACGTGCAAAGAGGTTGATGGAATTTTCGAGTTGAATGAAAAAGAAAATTGTGTTGTCAACTTGACTTTGTCAAATGAAATTTTGTCAAATATTTGGCATAAAAGATTGGCACATTTGGGACAAAAATATATGAATTCATTGAAAAATATGGTGACTGGATTGAATTTTAAATCAAATGATAAAATTGAACCATGTGTTCCGTGCATAAATGGAAAAACTTGTAAGAGCTCTATGCAAAATCAAGGTACACGAGCGAAAGAGTTTTTAGAAATTATACATAGTGATTTATGCGGACCAATGGAAGAACCATCATTCAGTGGATCTCGATATATGTTATTGTTTATCGACGATTATACGCGTAAGACGCATGTCTATTTCTTGAGGAATAAGAGTCAAACCCTCGAAAAATTTCGTGAATATAAGGCAGAAGTAGAGAAACAGACAGGAAGGTCGATAAAATGTCTCAGATCTGACAATGGTAAAGAATTCTGTAACCAAGCCTTCGATAATATTTTAAAGTCAGCTGGTATAAAGCATCAGAAGACGGTTCCTTATACGCCTGAGCAAAATGGCGTGGCTGAGAGGGCTAACAGAACGATCATTGAGAAAGCAAGAACATTGCTTTGTGAGGCCAAACTTAGTAAAAAGTATTGGGCCGAAGCGGTATGTACTGTGGTATATTTAAAGAATAGAAGCCCGACAAAGGCTGTCTTGAATAAAGTACCGGAAGAACTTTGGTCAGATAAGAAAGTGAACTTGAGTCATTTGAAAATTTTCGGTTGTCAAGCATATGCATTGAAACCTAAACAGAAACGGCAAAAGCTTGATATGAAAACTGAAGAATTGATTTTCATCGGCTACAGTGAAGTTACTCAATACTCAATACTCAATTATTTATTGCATTCCATATGTATTACATAGATGGTATAACAAAGTAAAAGACCAATATGGACCCTGTCGGGCACAGCAAGTCAAGTTACTAAAGGTTATCGACTGATGAATCCAAGAACAGGTCAGATAACATTCTCAAAAAATTTAAAATTCCTAGAAAATGTTTTTCCTGGAGATAGAACTGACTTGACGAAGAACACAGTCATTCCTATTGATATAGAGGAGGAACGAAAAGAACCTGTGCTTGAAAGTGGTGCGTCTAACAATATTATTCAAGATGAAGAAGAGTTTCATGAAGCGGAGTGTCTTGACACTGAGGCGGCTACGGCGCGTGATGAAACGGTTGCTACCACGAGCAGTACAGCAGAACCAGAACGAAGATACAATCTTCGTGAGCGCAAGCCTACAATATATAATGCTATCGCGCAAATTGATGGCGATCCAATGACAGTTGAAGAAGCTTTAGCAAGACCTGATTCAAATTTATGGCAAAAAGCTATGGATGATGAATTAAAATCATTGAACGAGAATCAGACGTGGTCACTGGTAGACTTACCACGTGATAAAAAGCCAATACATTGCAAATGGGTCTTCAAAATTAAGCGGGACAGTGACGGTAAAGTGTCGAAATATAAGGCCAGGTTGGTAGCTAAAGGATTTACGCAGGTACGTGGAATACACTACAATGAAACGTATTCTCCGGTCGTAAGAAGCTCAACCTTGCGATTGCTATTCTCATTAGCTGTAGAATATGATTGGCTCGTCGACCAATGGGATGTGACGACTGCTTTCCTGTATGGCAAGCTAAAAGAGGATATCTACATGCTTCAGCCTAAGGGGGCAATCGTTGAAGGTCAAGAGGCAAAGGTATGTAAATTGCAAAGATCATTGTATGGACTCAAACAAGCGTCAAACGCTTGGTTCCATGAGCTGGATCAGGAAATGCACAATTTATGTTTCATTCAGTCAAAAATAGAACCATGTCTTTATCAAAAAGTGTTTAGCGATGGAAATAGAATAGTAGCAGTCATATACGTCGACGACATATTTATATTTTATTCCAAAAACAACGAAACCGAAAAGCAGAAATTAAAAAATGGCCTGCTTAAAAGGTTTAAAGTTAAGGATTTAGGTCCTGCTAGACACGTGTTAGGCATGAGACTTAGAAGAAATAAAAATGCAATTTATCTTGATTGTAAACCAGTCATTACCCCAATGGAAGTAGGTCTAAAATTACAGAAAGCTTCAGATTCCGGTTGTAAGTTGCCATATCAAATCCTCATAGGTTCTCTTAACTATTTAGCTCAAAGTACTAGACCGGATATCGCGCACGCCGTTAGTGTTTTGTCACAATTTAATTCATGTTACGATGAATTACATTTTAAATGTGCTAAACGGGTGCTTAGGTATTTAAAGGGGACGTCAAACTTTGGACTAACTTTTAAGAAAACTGGTAATCTAGAATTAAATGGCTACGTAGACGCGGATTGGGGTGGGTCATATGATAGGAAATCCTGTACAGGTTTAATTTTTAGACTAGGAGATAGCATAGTATCTTGGGAAAGTCGTAAGCAAGGGTGCGTGGCGCTGTCCTCCACAGAGGCAGAATATATAGGCCTCAGTCAAGCATCGAAAGAAGCTATTTATTTAAGAAATTTGTTAAAAACTTTAACAAAGGGGACTTGTGACAAACCGGTAGTCATTTACAACGACAACCAATCAGCACATAAAATAGCGAGAAATAAGATGAACCATAACAGGACTAAACACATCGATATTAGATTTCATTATGTTCGCGAAGCTATAGTCAATGAGGTGGTTGAGGTAAAATATATGCCTTCACAAGAAATGGTAGCAGATATGTTAACAAAATCTTTACCAGGCCCAAAACTAAAGCAATTTTTAGAAAAATTATCTATTAAGGGGGCGAGCAATGTGATGTAAATAATGTTACGATGCTAACTAATATTGTTTTTGTTTTTTGATGTGATTTTATTTGGAGTTGTTATGAGTTGTAGGTAATAGATAATTTTATTTTGTTTCTGTTTAGTATGTTAAAAACAGCTTAAGCTATGTTAAAAACAGACTTATATAGTAAAGGTAGATTTGACAGAATATACTGTGTACTTAAGAGTGTGTGTGCACTGAATAGTTGAAGGGTGCGTGCACATGCAGGTAATATGTTAGGTCAGCACTTGATGTAATCTTGCGCATGAGTCACGCTATAGATTAAGGGTGCGTGATGGAGGTTGTATACCTACCTACATGACAGCGTTTTAAAAGATTAGTGTAAAACAGTTTGGAATCTGTCAATATAAAAACCGTCTGTCGTGGACAAGTATTTTGTAATGTATTATTCTTGGTGTTAATAATATATGTGTTCGATCCATAATAGCCTCTTATTTTAATAGTTAATAACACTAAATTAGACTACACAAGACTTTTAAAAAGTCGGTTTTTTTTTGTTATAACTTTTTAATATATATTATTCCATTTTTGTTTGATAACAAGTGCAAAACCTCCCCTATACGAGTCGGACTCGCGCACTAAGGGTCCCGTACAATCGAAACTATTATTATTTTTCACCTCTCTCATAGTGATGGATTAATTAGCATTCGCATTCATTGTTAGCATGCGAATGCTCATTAAGCATTTAGCATTTAGCTAATGAAATGTAGTTGCTAAATTCTGTGAAGTGCGAAGTGAATTTTAATTTATTTTATCTCTTCGTACTTTTTTAAACTTATGGCAAAGCGTCGACGCACGCAGCGGTAGCGAGCGCTCTCCCTCGCACCCACGCCACGGGAAGTCGGGAATACTAAATCTATCGGATTCACGTTACCGCATTAGCAGGTGCTGCGAACTTGCTAATGAAATTAATGCGAAATCGCATTAATTGCCATTACTACTCTCTCATGAGGCCATAGTAAATTATAACGTATTGTGAGATATTTTCTATGGGCTACCTTTAACTGTTACTCGTAAAAAGATATATCCCTAAGACATACCAATATTCAGATATAAACAATGGCCTAATTTTAGCAATAGGGGTCTTAAAACCCCTTGGGATATTGAACCCAAAAAATAGTAAAAGCCAACTTCATAGAGATTAATATTACTTAAAAAAAAAAAACAAAATTCAATGTGTTGCAATGCCATTTATTTGTTGGAAACCTTCACCGGCGCGCACACAACAACTTTGGTAAAGTTTCAACACAATCGGTCGAGCCTTTTTCGAGTTTTTGCGAGACTTTAATAAGAAGATGTCTAATTGTGATACCTATTTGTTTATAAAGTGTCTTGTATTTGATTTGGTTTATGAAAAACTTGCGAGTCGAATATACTTATATGGATTACTTACATAAAGGTAGACTATAAATATAATTAAAGTTGCTTTTCGTTTCTGTCTGTGTAACCGCGTAGTTCTTCTAAAGAACGCAACAGATTTTTGTGCGGTTTTCATCATCATTTAGAAAATTTATTCCGGTCGGTTTATGTGTTTATTACTTACATTAATATGAAACATACCTACATATTATAATTAAAACATCTCAATGTTTTGTCAAACTGTAGGCGTACCTACATAACTACCGTGCAAAGCAAGGGCAGATCGCCAGTAAATAAATAAAAAACAAAAGCAGTGTTACGTCCAAATACAAGTCTACCGCAGACAGCAACAGCAACGCAATTTTTTTGTGAAAGTTTATATAAATCGAACAGATAACGTGCTACGCCGGATTTTTAATTTGCCTGTGATGTGATGTTTATACCTCTATTGTTGTCCTTTTTGTCGAACTTGGGTTTTAGTTTTTTATAACTTTTATTTTTATTAATCCTGGCAACATTATTATAGTGATATTCAATAATACTTACTTACGAAATATAAAGGTGACTGGTAATTAGTGACCGATACTTTAACACGTGAGTTTACTCATCATAATGAACAACTTTTACTTTGGGACCAAACCTGAAATCGCGACTAATTCACTAATTACCAGTAACCCTATAGGTACCTAATAAAAATATTAAAAAACTGATCCACAACGTTCTTTGGTTAGTATACATAGGACTTAGAAACTGTGTTAGTACTTACATCTACTAGAGAAACAACAACATAAAGTATTTTTTTGTACGCCACTGTATAAGTGTATCTAATGATTAAGTGTAGATATTGAAACGTTGTTACTGAACCAATCGTTTGGAACACTTCAATGATCCGGATCAGGGAGTCGGTTCCGTAAAGTACAGTAGTCAGTCGGTCTCTGACCATTGGATCGAGCTGATCTGACAACGAGTTGACTCTGGCGGGTTCAGTGCAAGTTCAAGTGTAACTTATAATATTTCTCACAAAATGAATTTAATACCGGTTGCTGTTGTTACTATGTGTGTGGGACTTGTGTATGGACGTAAGACTACTTTTGTTTTTTTTTTATCGTTAATTCTAGACTGAAACTGTTAAGGAAAACTGTTAAGGAAACTGTTAAGATACGTGATATGTTAATTTGAGTATAGATTATAATGTTAACACGTTAACTTGATTAACATTTTGTTGAGGATTTTGAAAATGATTGTCGAGTCTGACTGCCTTGTTTTTCTAATGGTCGTTAGTGTGATTGCTCAGCTTAAGGGTCCTTTTTTTTTTTTTTTTTTTTTTTGGGTGGGAAATCATCCAATGACTTCTCCCGCTCTGGGCGGAGCGGAAGGGCGTGTCAGACTTTTACTGACTAAAACCCACCCGTGTTCCTTCCCTTGCCATGCCAGGGGCCACGGTTTCCCCTTGGGACTACCCGCAACCCCGGCAGGCATCGGCCCTAATGGACCCCGTCAGTTTTGCTGACATCTCTTTGAGGCGCGCGTGGAACACGACGCGCCGTCGACCCGGGCCTGGTCCTTATCGGACGGCGAGCTGCCCTCTGCTCTCCGTCCGCAGGCCCGCGCCTACGGTGGCCGGAAATCGGCTATCAATTCCCGACGCCCGGGAAGTCTCCTACGGCGGCGGCGGCTAGGGCTGGTAGGGCGCGGCCTCTGCCACTCCCTCGCGCGCTCCGCCTCCTCCTTCGCGAGCATTACTGCTTCGCAGAAGGAGGTGACGGCTTGCCATGCCCTCTCGCTCCGCACCATGGCCTGGACCAGGGCCGGACGCGAGAGGTCACTGCCGCCGATCGCCTCCACGAGGACACGGCGGTGGTCCACCCAAGCCGGGCAAACCTCCACCGTATGCTCCACCGTGTCCTCCGGACGATCCACACAATGGTGACACCCGGGCGTTTCCTCCCGCCTTATGCGAAACAGGTACCTCCCGAAACAACCGTGTCCGGTGAGGACCTGCGTCAGGCGGAAGGTGAGGACGCCGTGGCGCCTCTCAAGCCACTCCTCAAAGAGGGGACTTATCGCCGTAATTGTGGCGTGCCCAAATCTGGGTTGCGACAATCGCACACTCCAAGCCGCCATGAGATCCCGCCGGAGCTCTGTCCGCTGTACCGTGATTTCTCGCGGCAGCGGAGTTACACCCCGGCGCTTCATCTCCTCGCGCCACTCCCAAATGTGGGCGAGGACCTTCGCCTCCAGATCCCATGGCGGCGTTCCGGCAAGGAGGCTCGCCGCCTCGCCGGAGACCGTACGGTATCCCCGGACCATCCGGATAGCCATGACCCTTTGGGCTGCATGCAACCGGCGGGCTGGCCGCAACCTTAAGGTTCGCGCCCACACCGGTGCCCCGTAAAGGGCCATGGACCGCACGACCCCCGCGTAGAGCCTCCGGCAGGAGGCGTTTGGACCCCCTAGATTGGGCAGAAGCCGCTTCAAGGCAGCCCCGGCCCGCTCCAGTTTGGGAGCCAAACGTCGGAAATGCTCCACGAAGTTCCACCGGCTGTCGAGGACGAGTCCCAGGTACTTCATCGTCACCTCGACGCCGACGTGAACCCCTCCTACCGTTATTTGGGAACCCGACGGTGGCGCGTTCCGAGGGCCATGAAAGCACATGACCTCGGACTTGTGCAGGGCCACCTCGAGTCCCAATTGCCGGATCCTGTCGACGATCGTTGCAACCCCGCGTGTCGCCAGTTCGGCCGCCGCCTCGTGCGACCTCCCCTGCGCCAGGACCAGCGTGTCGTCAGCGTAGCACACTACGCTGACACCACTAGGGAGGTCGGCGCGCAGCACCCAGTCGTATCCGATGTCCCACAGATGCGGCCCCAGGACCGATCCCTGTGGGACACCGCACGACATCTCTCGCCGGTTCCATTCTCCCTGGTGACCGGGGTAGATGACGGCCCTGTCCGTCAAATAGGCCTCGACCAACCGACAGAGGTAGGTCGGCATCCGGTGATACCGGAGTGCCTCCCTGATGCAACTCCAGGGTAGGGTGTTGAAGGCGTTGGCGATGTCTAGAGACACCGCCAAGACGACCCCACCCCGGGCCACAGCATCCCCCGTCGTGAGGGCTCGCACGCGCATGATGGCGTCCACCGTAGAGCGCCCTCGGCGGAAGCCGAACTGGCTATCCGCCAAATCCGGCCCCACTCGCACCAGCTGCCCGACGAGGCGGTTTGCAATAACTCTTTCAAAGAGCTTGCCCACCTCGTCGAGCAGCACGATGGGCCGGTAAGCGGACGGAGAGTCCGCAGGGCGCCCCGGCTTCCTGATGAGGACCAGTTTCCCCGTCTTCCAGCGAAGTGGGAACTGGCCCCTCTCCATGCACGCGCTAAAGAGCCCCCTTAGTCGAGGCCCGAGAGCCTCCATGGCCAGGACCCAGGCTTTCCCAGGTAAGCCGTCGGGTCCTGGGGCGGTATTTTTGGCACTCAGCCTACGTACCGCCACTCTCAGTTCTACCTCGGTCACCTCCGGAGCATCGTCGTCGTCGTCGTCGGCGGTGTGGTCCGCAGCGGGCACCGCAACAGGCGGGGCCATGGGCGGGGCGGAGTGTTCCCCTCTCGAGGGGAACAGAGCGCTCACCACGTCCTCCACAAGCTGTGGCCGGAGACTCTGAGTCAGCGGGGGAGCCCATGGGCGGATTTTCTCCCGCACCAACTTGTATGGGCGTCCCCACGGGTCCCTGTCCAGAGTCGCCAGCGACTCCTCGCGGGCCAGTCCCCTGGCCCGCAGGATCTCCGCTTGGAGGGCGGTCTTCGCCGCTCTGTACCCCTCGTACAACTCCGCCTGAATGGCCTCCGTATCCGGAGGGCGGATACGAAGCCTGCGGTGCCTGGCGTACAGGTGTCGCGCAGCAACGCACGCGGCGCGCAGAGTCGTCAGCTCTTGCGACCACCAGTACACCTGGCGCGAAGCACGGCCGGGCTGGACCCGGGGCATTGCCACGTCACATAAGCTTAAGGGTCCTGGGATTAATTCTTAGTTCGGGCAAAGTGTTATAGCGTGTTTGAAAACAGACTGGATTTGTGCCCGGTTGACGGCTAAATGTGGTTGTACTTACTAATACGCCTCTGCCGAACTTTACGGGAAATATAGACGTGATGTTATGATTACAGAGTCTTCATCGTGCTTTACACCAGATGGTGGAAGTGGCGAGTGCATACAAGTCTCCCAATGCGAACCTATACTGACATTGGTCAACAAGCCGAAGAAAACAGACCGAGATTTGATGCTGCTGAGAAAATCAAATTGTGGAATTCAAGAAGGTGCGCAAAAAGTAAGCAGTTTTTGATATCATCATCTTCATCATTGACCTAAATCCCCTAACCCAGTGTCTAAAAAACTTTTGTTAGTGAAAATGTAGGTAAAATGAGTTTTTATTTTTCAAATAGAAATGTTAGTTGTTAAGCCTTTTAAACACGAACTTAGTTTTATCCAATGATCTCTTTTCTTTCCTATTTATGTTTCCTTCTAAATATTAATTTATATCAAGGGGTGATAGACGTGCGGTGCGAGCAAGTAGGCGTACTTATGGTTCGGCGACCTTACTCGTCCGTGTGTCATAAGTACTAAGTACGCGCACTTTAAAACCGCCGAGCACAGACCAATAAAGAGGTTATTGGTTGGTGAGCTCGTCAGCGATCCAACAGGTTTGAAATTTTGCTCGTAGCTCGCCTTGGTTCGTAGTTTCGTGCCCGCGAGTCGCGAGCCGGCATTATGTTTCGTCATTTGTGTAATGTAGGTATGTTTAGTTTGATTAAGAAAATTCGAAAACATCGCGATACAGTGTGAGATGAGAAAGCTTCACGTGTGTCACCCACCTTATACCAACTACCTAAGTTGGCGAACTTAAAAACCGTGGTCTTCAAGTTCGCATGTCTATCACCCACTTTAATATTAAAGCACCCAACGGAGGTATAGTAGCATCATATAATAAAAAGCTCAATGATAATGCTTCATGCACAACCGTCGTCGAACATAGGCACTTTCTTCAACGACATTACTTTCCCCCAGCGACGAGGAGCTCCTTGTTTTTCTCCTCATCGCTGTCACTGTGTCGAAGTTGTCAATAGCATCGGACATCACGGCCTGTCTTGCAGCCGAAGTGCGGGTCGCGGGTCGCTTACTCAATATACACGCTGAAATTTTTGTGGTTGATTTTCCGCTGCGAAATGGTTTTGTCTTGCTTGGTAGTACAAAAGATATATTTGAAAAAAAATATTGCACATTAAAAAATGGCAGGTTTGGAATTGTGATAAACATACAATAGCGAAAATCGAGATGTCCGAACATAAATGTAGGTGTAATAGGTATCTAACAGCAGTATTTTTTAGCGATTTCAGCGTTGGTCCCATAATGCAAGTTGTTCATAATGATGAGTTCAATGACCTCTAAGAGGTTTACGTTGTATTCGTGTCGACTTGAGAACCTCCTCCTTTTTTTTCGTCGGTTAAAAACCCGAAAGAGATCTCGAACCAATAGTAGTAATACCCACAGCGCGAACGCCCGACTACGCATGAACTCTACGAAAATGATAGGGATGCACAGTTCACTCACACTTCACAGTTGAGTACTTTCCTGAGATGGTATTGGTTTACGTCAAACTTAGCAGCAGCCATACGCGTACTTCGACGAGGATCCCGTTCGAAGTAGTGGATGATCTCGGCCGATCGACCTCTGCCCTATGCATGTACTGGTGTCTAGAAATGCCCATGATCCGGTAGCCGCTGTGTCGCCGCTAGTCCGGGCCTGTAGGACACGGGGACTGAGCGACTTCAAGTGTTGCTGCTCCGCGTAAAGTTATAAGTAGTCCTAGCGGTTGTACCATAGCGACCAATATAGCGACGTACTCCAAATTGGAAGCAAGCGTCGTTGCGTAGATCTCAGAAAAACATCTGTAATTATTAACGTCAATAAGCCAAAAAGGCAAAAACGACTTTTTAGAGGATAAATTAATATTCCCAAAAGATAATTAATTACATCTTATTACTTTGACAGTTTAATAAATCATCTTTTTCTTTGCAGGTGTGCTGTCCAAAGCTTTTAGAATCAGAATCTGTTTATAGTGTCAACGGGCCCTGTAACACTCCTGATGGCAGGCCCGGTACATGTGTCGGTCTGAACTCGTGTCCACATATCAGGAACATGCTCAGCCCACCCGTGGCCCAAGCAACTATAGATTTTGTGAAAAGATCAAGGTATGTATCGGTCCAGGATCAAACGTAGCCTTTATCAAGCTGAAATATACACAATCTGTACAGGGTGAAACGACCCATCACAAAGCTGTCAGCAATCTGTACCTACATCAATTTGAGTACGCAAGTCGCGTCTTACATTGAGTAATATTTTTTTAGCCGACTTCCAAAAAGGAGGAGGTTGTATGTTCGACTTTATGTATTTTTTATCAATAATGGCCGTTTACGGTAGCGAGCATGCAATATACACGCGTCAAGTCATACATTTAAAACTTGTTTTGTAAGAAACCGTTAAAAAAATTTTGGAACTTTGACCATCAATATTTCCTCTTGGGTATATGAGACTATATCAAAGAATAAACTGAATAATGAATTTATTATTGTTTCAATTAAAATAAAAAATCGTTTTTTTTTTTCTTCATTTTTCTTACAAATAATTCAACTGAGACCAATAATCGTGTCTCAGTTGAAATATTTTGTATTTTATTTATCGGGTACGTGAAATGCAAAAAAAATATGACAACGTCGCATTTTCTTAGCTTTAAATAATAAAAAGTAAATTCAAAAACTAAAACCCGACTACTGAAAAATCACGCTCTAAAAAGTATGAAACAAGAAAATATTTCGGACAGAAATTTAGATAAAGGTACAAAAATGGTCGCATGCCTGTCGGCTACAAAATTATCCTTCTGGAATGTTGAATTTGAGAAATGTTGAATTCGCAAAATGTTGAATCCTAAAATGTTGAATTTGTAAAAAGTGGAATTTCCCATCCGGACCACAATGTTAAATTCGCAAAATGTTGAATCCTAAAACTTGGAATTTGTAAAAAGGTTATTGTATCGAAAATATTACAATAAATGATGATGTAATAATGATGATCTTACATTATTATTATAAGAGGTACCTATTAATTTTACTGCCGCACTACCAGTCTCACTTTTGCATGTTTTTAACAATTTAAACATAATGCATTTCTCACTTTTGCATGTTTTTAACAATTTAAACATATGTATTTACTTAGACAATATGATATAATATACATATTTGTAATGTGCTCGTCAAGCCTTTTCATTTGATAACCAACATGGCATAATGTAGCGGCGATAAGTCCCCTCTTTGAGGAGTGGCTAGAGAGGCGCCACGCGTCCTCACCTACCGCCTGACGCAGGTCCTCACCGGACACAGTAGTTTCTGGAGGCTCCTGTTTCAAATAAGGCAGGAGGAAACGCCCGGGTGTCACCACTGTGTGGATCGCCCGGAGGACACGGTGGAGCATACTGTGGAGGTCTGCCCGGCTTGGGCGGAGTACTACCGTGTCCTCGTGCAGGCGATCGGCGGCAATAACCTCTCACGTCCGGCCCTGGTCCAGGATATGGTGCGGAGCGAGAGGGCATGGCAGGCCGTCACCTCCTTCTGCGAAGCAGTAATGCTCGTGAAGGAGGAGGTGGGGCGCGTGAGGCAGAGATAAAGGTCGCTCGCTCAAGCCCCTAGCCGCCGCCGTAGAAGACGCCCCGGGCGTCGGAAATCGATAGCCGATTTCCGGCGTGGGCTTGCGGACGGAGAGTAATGGGTAGCTCGCCGTCCGATAAGTACCAAGCCCGGGTCGACGGTGTGTTTCACGCGCGCCTCAAAGAGTTGTCAGCAAATCTTAAGGGGTGCGCTAGCCTACCGGGGTTGCGGGAAGTCCTAAGGGGAAACCGTGGCCCCTGGCTAGGCAAGGGTAGGAACACCGGTGGGTTTTAGTCAGTAAGAGTCTGACACGCCCTTCCGCTCCGCCCAGAGCGGGAGAAGTAATTTGATGAGTTCCATACACAAAAAAAAAAACACATGGCATAATATTATCGAAGTGTATAGAGTGCCGCGAGTTTCTTGTGGCACTCTAGTGTCACTGCCTCGGTCCGGCTAGGGTGCCGTGAGCGTTGCATTGTCACTGTCACTTGTTATTTAGGTTAGGTTAGGTTAGAACTGTGACCACACAACGCACGAGCCGAGCGAGCGTAGCGAGCGGTGCCGCGGTAGCGGCCGGCGAAGTGCCAGGGTCCGTTTAGGCACAAGAGAATGTAATGTTTTGGGAATGTGGTGTTTTACAGCGACCTAACCTCGACAATCAAATAAAATACCAAGTGACGTGACTTAGTGACAGTGACAATGACAATCCAATGCCTTCGGCACTTTAGTCGGGCCGAGGCGGTGTTACTAGGGTGCCTGTAGTGGCACTTTATCCGATAGGGATAGAGTGCCAATGGTGGCACTCTATACACTGCCTAATATTATTAACACTTCTTAATTTTTGTATTTTATGTAGGTACTCTAGAAGGCGCCATATTGAATTTAACGTCACATAGCCTATAACCAGCGGACGATCAGGAGGACGCTTCCAACGATATCTCATTTGTCAAATTATGATAGTTTAGAAGTTATGAGGTTACAGATGAACATACATACATAGATACATACATACATGCATACCGGTCAAAATCATAACCCTCCCTTTTACTTCGCCGAAATCGGGTAAAAAAGTTTCGCTTTCGCAAGCTACTTTAAATTACCCTGTATATTATTGTCACTTATAGATGCAACAGTCCTGAACCACGTAGCGTTTGTTGCGGTTCCCATCCAGAGGAAATGGAGTCTGGAAATTGTAAAACGAAGATGACTGCATTCCCACCACATCCTAGTTCGAAATGCTGTGGCGATTCGGCCGGGTCCGGTAGTAAGATATTGGGTCAGTGTCATTTTTTGAGGATATAATACGAATCTCTTTTGTCCGTTTTCACTAAGGTTCCCCCTTTCACTAACGCCTCGAGTAACACGACTTGCGTCGAGCGACTCGCAAAATGGCGGTCGTCCGCGCAGGTAAAACTATGATTATACTTCATTATAATACAGCGGACCCACCATATAATACCCCTAGCCATACCCCTGGACGTAGGGTGGGACTGAAGTATACCACCATAGTAGTGTTGGAATTTGAAAAATTGTAAAACTATATCGGTCCAAATATATTTTTTTAATTATTTAACTGCGCGGACGACCGCCATTTTGGTTCAGCTTATTTGCCGCGATCAAGGGGCCTACCATCACTAGTATTATTTTAATCTTACTTCAGTGAGGGAAAGAGATGGAGCTATTACGTCCTGTAGAGCTTCATCTCTTTCCCACAATAAAGTAATACTAAAATAATAGGTACCGTACTTCTTTAGAGGTGATGGTAGGCCCCCAGTATGCACCAGCCGTTTCTTTTCGACCCCTTTTCTGTTAGGGTTTTATGTTTTCAATAACACCTTGTAGAGATGTACCCTTATATTCCAGGTGGTAACACGACCTCAATAGATGCTTTTCCATGGTCGGTGATAATAGAGTACAAACGTAAGAAAGATGCAACAATAGAACTGTATTGTGGTGGCGCTTTAATTAGCGGCAAATATGTTCTCACTGCTGCCCATTGCATCGCCGGATCAATATTGGATCAAGCCACACCGTAAGATGAATATTTATTTATTTTGACGCTAAAAGGTCTTTTCTGTCGCTACTGGTGGTATGTTCAATACTTCTGACCGACAAATGTAGGTAGGTACCTAACTTTTAATGCTGCAGTAATGCTTGAACATTCGTAAGAGGTCATAAATTGTACTGATTCCCTTTCCTCTGTCCCTAAACTTTTCCGCACTGACTACAGGTAAGTACACACTAAATACTATCACAAGACGGTAATTAGGCGACACTTGGATTGTCGCCACAATACGTGGATTACCGCACGGAACTACGCACACAGAATCGAACATACTTTTCCACCATAGCAACGCGACACCACTGTACGGTCGGCTTAATGACATTCCCGCCTAAGTGTCGACTGCAGAAGTTCCTGTGCTGCCGAACTCCTCATCGACTGCCGATAAACAAGACAGGTCCTAACTCCTTCCATTGACCTCTTTCTTAATGGACTTGCTCTCAAGGACGGTGTTATGCTCAATGTCATTGTTCGTTATTTCCATTTTATTGATTGTCTCACCCAGTTCAGGTTTAAAGTGGTTTAAAGTAGATAAATAAACTTTTAAACTTATTTCCCAGGAATATAGTCCGCCTCGGAGAATTTGATATTACGAATGAAGGCGAGGATTGCGTAATAGTAGAAGCAGGTGGCAACGACTGCACTGAAGGAGTAACCAGGATCGCGATTGAGAGGATCATACCTCATCCGAAGTATGGTCCTGGAAAATCAAAAAGAGACGACATTGGCTTGATCAGGTTGAAAGAAAGTGCTCCGTACACAGGTTTGTAGCGAGTGTCATCAGCATCTGCCTAGCTTTTTCCCAACAGTGTTGAGGTCAGTCTCCGAATGCAGCTGAATACCAGTATTTTACATGGAGCGGCTGCCTATCCGACCTCCACGACCCAGTGACCAGGTTAGTTACCTCTTTGTCCATCCGTTCAGACTGACCCCATGTAATATGTATATGACAGCCGGATAAGTTAATCGATCGTCGACTGTTTTCATTTGACGTCGTCGATCAATGCTTTTTTTTAAATTCACTACATACCGTTCACTTTAACTTGTAACTTTGCTGTCATGCTGGCACCATTTATTGTCAACCTTAGTTTCAATACAAATAGAGTTCAAATTGATGGTTGACAGAACAGTGCTACAAATCACATCGCGGGACAAGTTATAATGAACGCACTGTAGTTACGATATCGAGTCCATATCGAGTCGTTGTTTTGAATATTTTTCGATATGGAATATCGACTTCCAAATCGAACTTCGCCGTTTTAAATACCTAACTTAGTATATTGTTAACTTTTTAGATTTCATCCGCCCCGTCTGCTTACCAACCAAAGACCTGACGCAACCAGAGAATACGCCTCGTAACTTCACGATATATGTCGCTGGTTGGGGCGCAAGGGAAACATCGTCATTATACAGTAACATCAAGCTAGATGTTAACGTGCCTTTCGTCAGCCAGGAAGTGAGTAACCACATCTTATTTGTGTTTTCAGAACGAACCAAAAGTCTTTGCTACAAATTAATATATTTCTACCGTCAAAAAACGGAGTCTATTTATGTTCACACAAAACACTTGCCTAAGGCTGCCTGTCCACTGGAGCGGAGACGAGAGGAGAGGAGCGGAGATGTGCCATTATTAACCAATCAAATCTAAACTCAGGGGCGGAGTCAAGATTCTATTGGCACATCTCCGCTCCTCTTTTCTCCTCTCCGCTCCAGTGGACAGGCAGCCTAATAGAGAAAAATACATAAAGATAGAATATTACAAAGGCACTGCTTCTTATTTCATTACGAATTTCTTCCAGCAGACCTGCGACAATAGGGTTGGATTAGAGTTGGTTATAATATTCATCCGATGAGTTTTTTTTTTATATGGATACCGATGATGATTACAGGGCTGAATCTCGACACCGACGATGACTTCCAAAACAAAATTATTATTTTCAATTTATAGTTGCTTATGTTTGTCTTTTTTTTATGTCACTGCTAGTCGCAGAAGTACCGAAATATACTTACAATGATTCCTCCTTTATGAAATGGGTAATATCATGATGAAGGTGATTGTAATACCAACAAAACTTTATCATTTCACAGAAATGCCAACCAGTTTACAACATAACTGGTCGCACTGTCTCTTTATGGAGGGGTCAACTCTGTGCAGGTGGTACAGAACGCCAAGATACTTGCAAGGGCGACTCCGGTGGCCCCTTAGTGTACGAGAATATAGGCAGATTTGAACTCATTGGTATCGTCAGCTTTGGACCATCACCATGTGGTGAAAACGGTGTTCCTGGAGTTTACAGCAATGTTTACGAATACCTTGACTGGATTAAGAGTGTCATTGTTCCATAGTAAAGAATATTACGTCGAATGTCAGAATTAATGTTAAGTAGGTACTTAAGGCAACCCATCCCCGTTGCTCGTCTGTAATGTTACACTTTTAACTGCAATTTTTACTGTGTAACCTTTAATTGAAATATACTATTATAATTAATTATAGAAGGTCTTTTATTTGGTTGTACCTACATTGACGGTTCAAGTAGGTGCAATCATTGAAAAATCCAGTAGCCAGCAGGGATCTCCTCTCTTCTGTGGTTAAAGTTGACAAGGAAGAGCGAGAACAAAGAAAAGACGGCCTGTGAGACAGATAATATTGTAATGAATTGACTTTCTCCTTATAGGGAGAAAAGTACCTATAAACTAGGAAGTGGGGGCAGAGAGGGCTTAATCAAACAGGCCGCGCCCTCTCTGATATTAATACTTGATAAAGGTTTCTTTGTGCTATCTTTGACAGAGCATGTACGTAAGAAACATTGTCGGAGAGAGCAGAGCGTAGGAATATTTTGTATGAAGCAGAAGCAGACACAATTAAGACAGTGTGGCAGCGTGCTGTGCCACGGGGTGGTACCTGCCTACTATTTTGGACCGTGATTCGCTATTTGTTTTGTGGCAGTCACCGGACTGCCGCTATGGCACTACAAATTTTCAGAATGTCAACCTTATCTCAGTGTCCGTGAAAGTAAACTGTCATATTGGGTGTACCAGTTTAGTCCGTCATCAATCATTACACTCAGGTATTTGGTGTGAGTGACACGGCACACGGGATAACGTTGTACATGAGCACATGTAGCACATAGAAGAGTTGATACATGTATGTGCCGTTATGGTAAATTCCGATGGGGCTTTGTTCCTGTGACTAATAGAAAAGGGAATGTTGTTAGTTTTAGTCAAGTTTTGGGAAAGTTATTGTGCAGTCACCCAAAAACCATTCGTAACCATTGCTCCGCATGCTATTTCACATCAGTCCATGTATCCCCTTAAACAACAATTGCTGTGTCGTCAGCCGATGTGTGAGGTCATTTATATAGACTAGGAACAATGTAGGGCTAACCATACTGCCTTGCGGAATTTCGTATGAGGTGTTTTTTTCATCACTGACGCACGTATCCATCTTGATACTGAGTTTCCTGTTCTGGAGGTAGCTTTTGAAGAGGCTGTGCGTTTTGCCGCGAATGCCTATGTCCTCCAGTTTTGAAAGGAGGGTGGGAACAGAGGCTGTGTCAAAAGCTTTTATTAAGTCCAATAATATAGTAAGGCATTTTCTATGATGATCTAGCTCTTTGCAACAAATTCTGTTAAGTCGGTAATTGCAGCTTCTGTTGAGACACTTTTTTTAAAGCCGTACTGGTTACGTGCTATAACGTCATTTTTATTTAGAAAATATAGTAGACAACCCTTAAGAGGGTGCATCCTAAAAGTTGGCAACGTCGTAAATAGCTGTCAAATATTTACCTGTTTCCATTAATTTGGAAATAATACTGTATGGAAATAAGAAATGTGGCTAACTAACTATCTAGAATATTAATAATGAATTGCAGTTATAACATTGAATTTGATGTTGTACCCATTTTAGGTGAAAATAAGGCATTTGGAAAGGCATTTGGAAAGTTTCCAAATACTTTTTTTGGTGTCACCTTGTTTCGCAGACAGAAATTACATAGAATTTCGTTTCGCACCAAAATGTTTCATATTTATTTAGTTCTTATATTTTTATTTCGAATATTATTGTTTCAACAACTATTTACTTGGATGAAATATTATTTCACAGAAACACAATTCAATGAATTTTTAATCACATTTTTTTATTTAACAAACTTATCAAACAGTAGAATTATTTTTTAACGAATATTGTTTGTTCAGTTATTTCAACGAAAATGTAAGAATAGACGTTATGCTATGAACATTGGCTATGAACAACAATAGTGTGTGTGTGTGTGTGTGTGTGTAGTGTAGTGTCTAGTAATAACTATTAGGGCACTCTGACCATATAGGTTAGGTTAGGTTAGAACTGTGACCAACTACGCGCGAGCCGAGCGAGCGCTACATCGGATTTGGTCGCAGTATCAAGATTAGGGCACTCCAACAGATGAACCGCTTTCATATAACTATACTACGGTATATAGTGTGTGTGTGTGTGTGTAGTGTATTGTCTGGTAATATAACTATTAGGGCACTCCGACCATATAGGTTAGGTTAGAACTGTGACCAACTACGCGCGAGCCGAGCGAGCGAAGCGAGCGGTGCCGTGGCAGCGGCCGGCGAGCGCCACATCAAAATTGGTTGCAGTATCAAAAATATAGGGCACTGGGGATTTTCTTGGTAATAAGCTTTATACTAACTGAACAGTATGAGAATAAAGAATATTTGATTTGTTATTCTATGATATGAATATCGAAACTTTTAATTTTATTTGTAACAAAAATCAATGATTAAAGTTTATTCAAAGTATGTATTCTGCGTATTGATTATTCTGTGAAATGATAATATATGAAAAATTGTATGTGAAACGAAATTCTATAAAACTATTTTCTATAAAACAACGTACAACCACTTTTTTTACATCTAAAACTAACTATTCGGTGTTACGATATTAATTATTGCATTTCATAATCAATATTCTAGTTTGCTAGTTAGCCACATTTTTTATTTCCCTACAGAAATATTATGTAATTAATCAAAACAGCGAAATATTTGACATCTATTTGCGACGTTGCCAACTTTCAGAATAAACCCTCTTACATTCCTCTTACCCTCTTGCCTCTACATTACCTTAGAAATCGCAGAGGACTGAGATCGGTCTATAAATTGTTCACACAGTCCCTGTTGCATATGTATAATATATGTATGTATCCGTCTATGCATTAGTACTACATTTAATTTTATTCTTATAGGTATTTGATAGCTATTGCAGTCGATGACTACCTATTGCGTCAATGGTATTTAGAACATAACAACGTTGATTCATTTTATGCATAAATTATTTTCCTCATCACGTAGCACGCACTAATAAGACGTTAAAGCCTCTCCCCAGGCGCATTATTACGATATCTATTTTCAGTTCATTTTGTATGAAGATTCATGCGATCTTAAGCCGCCCTCCCACGGTGCGCCATATCGCGGACGCACGCGCACGACGCACCGTGGGAAACCTAGCGTGCGTGGTAGCGCAGACGCGCGTTGAACGCGTGCGTGGCGGTGCGTCCTCGTGCGGGCTGGTGCGCGTCCGCGATATGGCGCACCGTGGGAGTTGGCTATTATACACACCTGCATTATAATTGAACGATAAAAACGCGCCTGTAACGCAGGTGTGTGTAACTTCGTGGCCGTATAATACAAAATGTGCTGAAAACAGATATCGCAATAATGTTTGCGTTATTATCGCGTGATAAAAACGCCGCTGTGGGGGATATGCTGAAAACGTTAATATAGCACGATAAAAACTCAGCTGTGTGCAAGGAATCGGGGCTCATTATCGCAATATCGCTTGCGTTATTATCGCGCGATAATAACGCGCCGGTGCGGGAGAGGCACACACTGTACAGTAAGTAAAACTCACACAAACAACGATTAAAACACCTGCTACACGGTCGCCAACCGTGTAACACGTTTATAACCGTGTAGATGATGGTAGGACCAAACGTTCAAACAACTTTGCCGCTCGCTAACCAAGGCCACCTCTGTTGGGGACGCGGTTGGCATCCGTGTAGCAGGCACTTAACTTCTAAAGTATTGGTCGAAATTATGAGATGTTGAGCATTCAGCAGCACAGACACATACCTACCTAAGTACCTTCTTTTAGAAATAAGTATCACTAATACTAGAAACTAGTATTTATATTTGTCCTTGTTTAGTCAAGAATGATTCACTTTGAAAATGATTAGCAAAGAACCGGTTCGCAATATTTTTCCTCATAACAAACACTGCTAAATACGTTTTTTGTAAACACGTCTAGAAGCTGCCAGTCAGTCTCTGACCGTTGGATCGAGCTGATCTGACGACGAGCTGACTCTACCGGGTTCAGTGCAAGTTCAAGTGCAACTTATTATATTTCTCGCAAAATGAATTTAATACCGGTTGTTGTTGTAACTTTGTGTGTGGGACTTGTGTATGGACGTAAGACTGCTTTTGTATTTTTTTATATACTTAAGGAAACTGTTTAGATACGTGTTATGTTAATATGGGTATAAATTGTATGTAAACACGTTAACCTTATTCATATATTGTTGAGGTTAAATAACTAAGTAGTGATTTAGAAAATTATTGTGAGGTCTGACTATACCTTGTTGTTCTAATGGTTGTTATTGTGATTGCTGAGCTGAGGTCCTGGACTCAATTCTCAGATTGGGCAAAGTGATATAGTGTTTTTGAAAACAGCCTTATTTGTGTCCGGTTGACATCTAAATGTGGGTGTACTAATACGCATCTGCCAAACCTTACGGGAAATATAGATGTGATGTTATGATTACAGAGTCTTCATCATGCTTTACACCAGATGGTGTAAGTGGCGAGTGCATACAAGTCTCCCAATGCGAACCTATACTGACATTGGTCAACAAGCCGAAGAAAACAGACCGAGATTTGTTGCTGCTGAGAAAATCACATTGTGGAATTCAAAATGGTGTGCGAAAAGTAAGTAGGTTTTGATATCATCATCATTGACCTAGCATGGCCCTGGTTTTCTGGGTGTTTTAAAATCTTTCGTTAGTGAAAATGTACGTAGGGTGAAATTGGTATTTTTTTTCAAAAACACGAACTTAGTTTTTTCCAATGGTCCCTTTTCTTCCTTATTTATTTTTCCTTCTAAGTATTAATTCATATAAAAGCACGTGCGCCCACCGGAGGTATCGCAGCAACCGATAATAAAAATACCAATGATTCATGCACAACCGTCTGATGTGCGGTTTCATGCACAACCGTCGTCGAACATAGGCACTTTGTTCAACGACGCTACTTTCCGCATCGCTGCTTCCCTGCGATGAGGAGCTCCTTGTTGTTCTCCCCATCTCGTTGTCACTGTGCCAAAGTTGTCAATAGCATCGGAAACCACGGCCTGTCTTGCAGCCGCTTAGCGCGACACGTGAACTTTAAAATGGCATCAGCCGACGAGCTCATGTCACCGTCGGCGTTCCAGCTGTATTAGAACCCAATTAATTGGTACGCGACGTGGTGTCTTTATTCCCATGGAAATTGGGTAGGCCTTTAGTATGGGACGCAACGTGTGTCTTCCTGGTTTGGCGTGCTGCGCTGGCGCTGCCACTACGGCTGCGGAAAACCTCAATTTGCGAGCCGAAACCCTCGGGCCGTGGAGTCAGAGTGCTCGTGATTCAACGAAATCTCCAAACGGCTGGTTGACACTTCCCGTAACTCAAGGGCTGGCTTTTACCGTGACCAGAGGCTAAGCATTGCCATACAACGTGGCAAGTGGCAACGCCACCAATCTCTTGGGTATATATTACCAGTCGACAGCGATGCGGAGGAATTTTTCGACGCCATGTTTTAGTTTTAGTTTAGGTATGTTAGGTTATTCTATTTTTATTTTTATAGTTGGTTAATAAATTTAGTATAGGAAGTTTATCTAGTGTATATATTTTTAATCATAAATAATAACTTAACAAAAATGATTTCTGGTTTTTGAAGATGTTTAGGTATGCGCGTCATCGAGACCTTGGCAGGTCAATGTCAAGTTAGATGAGTCACGGCCGCATCAATTGTGTATTTATAGAATTATAATCATAGAAATCCTCAATACAACTCTCTAAGTTCATGTAATCCTATTGATTGACTATTTCAGGAAATCATGACATTTGAGAAGTAGGCCAATTTAAGTTGTATTGCTGATTTCTAATGATTATAAATCTGTAAAGCCATATTTGTTACGATCGCGAATCATATTTTTATCAAGATACAATCTGACACTGACCTGCAAATTGCAAAAAACGTAAGAAAATTTCGCGGGCTATTTTGGCGCATCCCCCTGGAAAAGTTTTTATTTATGTAATAAATCTAACTTAGGGAGATGTATGTAGGTATTAATGATTCTAATGATTATAATTCTGTAAATACATTCTGTTATAGTCGCGAATCATATTTTAATCAAGATACGACCTGCCCCCCAATTACGCAATGCACGATCAATTTTAAATTGAAACCAATTGAAAAAGATTGCCAGTCCATTGCTTCATAAGTTCGACAAAAAAAATCTGCTCAATTTTTTTTCAACTGGCAATCTTTTTCTCTCTTTCTTTCTTGATCGTGAATTACGTAATTAGGGTGCTGCACATTGAAAAAAACGTAATAAAATTTGAATTTTGCGGCTGCAGCTGCTGATTTACCTTAAACATCCAATTCCTGCGTCAGCGTCGCCGTCGTTGCATAGATCTCAGAAAAACGTCTATAATTATAAAGGAAAATATGCCAAAAAGGAAAAAACGAACGACTTTTAAGGATAAATTAATATTCCCAAAAGATAAATAATTGCATCTCCAGTTTAATAAATCTTTTTTTTCTTTGCAGGTGTGCTGTCCAAAACTTTTAGAACCAGAACCTGTATATAGTGTCAATGGGCCGTGTAACACTCCTGATGGCAAGCCCGGTACATGTGTCGGTCTGAACTCGTGTCCACATCTCAGGAACATGCTCAGGCCACCCGTGGCCCAAGCAACCATAGATTTTGTGAAAAATTCAAGGTATGTGTCGGTACAGGATCAGGCGTAGCTACAAACACCCATTATAAAGCTGAAATTTACACAAGACCCATCACATAGCTGTCACGGTCGACGCCTAAGCAATTGATACATAAAACTGTCTATGGGTAATACTTTTATTTATCAATAATCGCCGTTTACAATGATACGCACGCAAAACATTGTTCTTATAGGTAAGGCATGTACACGGGTCAAGTTTAAATACATTTAAAATTTGTTTCGTAAAAAAATTTGAAAAAATGTTGGAATTTTGACCATCAATATTTCCTGGCCCAGAAGGTTTTTCGGTATGGTCCAGTACAAAAAATACCACAATAACGGAGAGAATATGATGCCACCCATTTTACAAGGTGTTCCTTTTGATATCCTATAACTCTAGGGTATATGAGACCATATCTGCGCTCTGCGTACACTCAATATGGTGTCACAACAGATTGACTGCTTCAATTGTACTCTGAGTGAATTCACACGGGTCGCATTGTATAAAATTACTCTTAGTTGTTCAGAATAATAATTATATTGTACCTAAGTCTAATCTTTGTAAAGTATTAAGTATAACTACACTATTGTATTAGGTAAGCCTGTGATGATAGTTGTATGTGTTTTAAATAAATATCAAAGAATAAACGGACTAATAAATAATTCGACTAAGTCAAGATTATTTATTTAAAATACCCCTTTTTTTTGTGGGTGAGAAATCTTCAAATAACTCCCGCTCAGGTGTGGACGCAGCGTGTCAGACTCATACTGAACTGACTATAAACCCACGCGTGTTCCTCCAGTTGCCTGTACGTTGCCAGGGGACACGGTAACCCTTTAGGACTTTCCCGCATGTAACCCCCTTACGTGAAATTATGACAACGCCGTATTTTCTTAACTTTAAGTAACTGCACTACATACGGTACAATTGTCATTTTTAGATGCAACAGTCCTGAACCGCGTACCGTTTGTTGCGGTTCCCATCCAGAGGAAGTGCAGTCTGGCGATTGTAATATGGAGATGACTGCATTCCCACCAGGTCCTAGCTCGGAATGCTGTGGCGATTCGGCCGGTTTCGGCAATAAGATATGGGGTAAGTGTCATTTTTTGAGGATAAAATACAATCTCATAGGTCCGTTTTCACCGGTTCACGGTCTCGAGTGACGCGACTTGCGTCGAACGACACGCGCGCGGTACAGATCGCGGTATATAAGTTGAATCAAAATGGCGGTCGTCCGCGCAGGTAAAATTATTATAAACTGAAACCCGAATATGTTCTTCTGCGCATATAAGGTCATAGTGCAACTTACGTTGCGCGATCTGTAACACATTTTCGGGTCGAAGTATAATTATAGTTTTACCTGCGCGGACGACCGCCATTTTGGTCCAATTTATGTGCCACGATCTGTACCACTGTTTCCGTCCGTCCCTGATTCCGCAAGCCGCGTCGCGGTGACTCGTGACATGCTCTCTTGCATTTGTTTACAGAACTGTATAACATAACATAAACAGCCTATTAATGTTCCCACTGCTGGGACGCAGGCCTCCTCTCTGTGAGAGGGTGTGGGTTGTAATCTACCACGAGGCCCAGTGTGTGTTGGTAATAGATGTCACATGTCTTCGTATTTTTAGTTCTAAGACATGCCGGTTTCCTCACGATGTTTTCCTTCACCGTTTGGAACTGTATGGATCAGCCGTTTTTCTTCGACCCCTTTTCCGTTTATCTTTATGTTTTGAATAACACCTTGTAGAGTCGTAACTTTATAATTCCAGGTGGTAACATGACCTCAATAGATGAGTACCCATGGGCGGTGATAATAGAGTACACACGTAAGAAAGATGCAACAATAGGACTGTATTGTGGTGGCGCTTTAATTAGCGGCAAATATGTTCTCACTGCTGGACATTGCATCGCCGGATCAATATTGGATCAAGCCACACCGTAAGATGAATATTTATTAATTTTGGCGTGAAAACGTCTTTTTGCTGGGTAGGTTCAATACTTCTGACCGACAAAATAATATATGTAGGCAGGTACAGGCTAACACTTTTAATGCTGCAGTAATGGTTGAACATTCGAAAGATAGGTCATAATTGTACTGATTCCACATTACTTTTGTCCTCTATAATTGCACTGATAGTTCCTAAGCAGTCCGTGAATTGAGTTACTGTCACAGTACTCACAGTGCACACTAAATACTAGCACAAGACGGTCATTAGGCGACACTTTCATTGCTGCAATACGTGGAATACCGCAAGGAACTATGCACACACAACCAAACATCCTTTTCCACCATAGCAATTCTGCCGAACTCCTCATCGACCACCGATAAACAAGACAGGTCATGTCTTCTTCGCATAATAACCTAACTCCTGCAATTGACCTCTTTCTTAATCGACTTGTTGAACGACGCAAAGACGGTGTTATGCTCAATGTCATCGTTCGTTATTTTCATTTTATTGATTGTCTCACCCAGTTCTGGTTTAAAGTAGATAAATAAACTTTTAAACTTATTTCCCAGGAATATAGTTCGCCTTGGAGAATATGATATTACGAATGAAGGCGTGGATTGCGTAACGGCAGCAGGAGGTGGTGAGGACTGCACTGAAGGAGTAACCAGAATCGCGATTGAGAGGACCATACCTCATCCGAAGTATAGTCCTGGAAAATCAAAGAGAGACGACATTGGCTTGATAAGGTTGAAAGAAACTGCTCCATACACAGGTTTGTAGCGAGTCTCATCAGCATCTGTCTAGCTTTTTCCAAACAGTGTTGAGGTCAGTCTCCGAATGCAGCTGAATACCAGTATTTTACATGGAGCGGCTGCCTATCCGACTTCCACGACCCAGTTACCAGGTTATAGGTATCTCTATGTCCATCCGTTCAGACTGACCCCATGCAATATCTGTATGGTAGCCGGATAAGTTAGTTGATCGTCGACTGTTTTCATTTGACGTCGTCGATCAGTGTTTTTGAATTCACTCACTACATACCGTTCACTTTAACTTGTACCTTACGGTCATACTGGCACCATTTATTGTCAAGCTTAGTTTCAATACAAATAGAGTTCAAAATGATGACGAACAGAACAGTGCTACAAATCGCGTCACGGGACAAGTTATAATGAACTCACTGTAGTTACGATCGTCCATATCGAGTAGTTGTCAGTCACTGTTTTGGGTATTGTTCGATATGGAATATCGACTTCCAAATGGTACCTCGCCGTTTTAAATACCTACTTTATTGTTAACTTTTTAGATTTCATCCGTCCCGTCTGCTTACCAACCAAAGACCTGACGCAGCCAGAGAATACGCCTCCTTACTTCTCGATGTATGCCGTTGGTTGGGGCGCGACGGAAAAATCGACATTACACAGTAGCGTCAAGCTAGATGTTAAGGTGCCCTTCGTCAGCCTGGGAGTGAGTAACCACATTTTATTTTGTTTTTCAGAACGGACCAAAAATCATTGCTACATATTAATATACATATGTCGTGGTGCGAGACGATGGTGTCAACTCACACCTCGTCCAGTTCTTATCAGCGTGAGACAGAGGTGTCAGTCACACCTCGTCTAACTCTTGAGATCACGAGGGTCTTTGTTAGCGCTTAGAGCTTATTGATATTAAATAATGAACTATTGTTTCCGATATGAAAGGCGACGACGTAAATCTTATTGCGTTGAACGTGGCCGGGGGTCGGCTTGCATTTCTCGTGGGAACGATTTTAAGACGATAAGAGTTAAGCATCAGAGGAGCCTGGATCAGGCAGCCAGTTCTATTCAGACCGCGAGATTGACTGAGCGCGACCCGCGGACTCGTTACGCCCTTCTAATTCATCAATGAAAAGCTTTGGTTATGAGTTATATGTCGACTTTTCTAGTTAGAGTGATTATACGCGTTTCCTTTGCCCACGAAGTAGACAGACAGTTACATAATGAACGATTTAATTGATAATTACCCTTCTGATGACGTTTGTAAGCCCCTCGGTCGCTCTGACATATATTTGTAACCGACTTCAAAAAACAAAGAAGCTTATTTTTTATTTTATTTATGTACACATAAAACATTACCTAATAGAGAAAAATACATAAAGGTAGAATATCACAAAGGTACTGCTTCTTATTTCATTACAAATTTCTTCCAGCAGACCTGCGACAGAAGAGTTGGATGGGAGTTGGTTATAATACTTATAATATTCATCCGACGAGTTTTTTTTTAAATATAGATACCGATTTCTCAATGATTACTGGGTCAAGTCTCATCATCGACAGTGACTTCCAAAACAAAAATACGTTTTCAATTTATAGTCGCTTTTTTATGTCATTGCTAGTCGCAGAAGTACCGAAAGATATTTACAATGATTCCTCCTTTACGAAGTGGGTCATGATGAAGGTGATTGAAATACTGACAAAACTAACACAAAACTTTATTATTTCACAGGAATGCCAACCAGTTTACAACAGAACTGGTCGCACCGTCTCTTTAGGGAAAAGTCAACTCTGTGCAGGTGGTATAGAAGGCCAAGATACTTGCAAAGGCGACTCCGGTGGCCCCTTAGTGTACGAGTATGAAAGCAGATTTGAACTCATTGGCATCGTCAGCTTTGGACCATCACAATGTGGTGAAAGAGGTGTTCCTGGAGTTTACAGCAATGTTTACGAATACCTTGATTGGATTAAGAGTGTCATTGTTCCATAGTAAAGAATTTACATCGAAAGTCAGAATTCATATAAGTAATTAAGGCAACCCATCCCAATTGTGTCATCTGTTGCTCACCTGAAATTACACATTTTTAACAACCTATTAATTGAAATATATTATTATAATTAATTATAAAAGGTGTTTAATTTGGTTACACATTGACCGTTCAAGTAGGTGCAATAATTAACTATGAATAATGTTGTTGGATGGATACGAGAGCGAGACCAAAGAAAAGACGGACAGTAGTGTGAATTGAATCTCTCCTTGTATGGATAATATAAGTACCTATAAACCAAGGACCGCGGAAGTGGGGGGCAGAGATGGTCTAATGCTCCCCTAAAATCAGACGGGGGGAGGGGGGGGGGGGGCGAATTTGGTTTGTTTAATGAATTCAGCTCGAAAAGTCAACAGTGTAGAGTAGTGAATAAAAAACAAAATGTAATTTGATAAGGCTTAATACAAAAAAAAAGCAGTTAAAAAAAATTACACATCCTTTTCGAATTGCCTGCCATTGTTGCTTATGCAAACACGCAAGTCCTTCAAAGTCAAAGTCAGAGTCAAAGTCAAAGGCACATCTTCCAAAACCGTGTTCATTTGTTCTCTAAAAAGTTTTCGTAGACCGTAAGTTATGCCACTCAAATTTCGGTGCAAGAAGAATGGCATGATCAACTTATCATGACCAATCTCCATCCAAACATTTAAAATCTTCTCTGGTGGTCCTTTTGCAGTCATTGAAAGTCCCTGATTGAACGCGCTGCGACTTTTATCTTTGGGGTCACATGAAGGACTTAGTGTACCCTTCACCAGTGACATACATGAAAGAGTTGAGGGAGAGGATTTTGGCAGCTGCCGAACACATGAAAATCTCACTCTCAACGCGAGTGCCAGTGAGTGAAGTACGTCGTAGGCTGCGTGTTTGCATACGCAACAATGGCAGGCAATTCGAAAAGGATGTGTAATTTTTGTTAACTGCTTTTTTTTTGTATTAAGCCTTATCAAATTACATTTATTTTTTATTCACTACTCTACACTGTTGACTTTTCGAGCTGATTTCATTTTACAAATCAAAATTAAAAATTTGGTATATAGCGCGCTTTTGCTGATTTTTGAAAAACCGCTGGGAAAGCTAATGACAATTGTACCTTTTTGGAAAGCTTATGAAACCAGTTAGTCATTTTACACATTTGAACGCCAACTGTCATACAATTTTTTTCCAATAGCTTACTTCAATGTTCGGGAATAAAACAATCATTAAAAAATATTGCTACTAAAGACCTTCTATAAAATTTCTGAGATTATGTAAGTTTTGGGCAAGCATTTTTTTTTTACAATGATCACTCCTTTTTCAGCTTTCAGAAAAGTATCAATTAAATGTTTAGAATGGATATTTTTTTTCATAATTAATTGTTTTTGGTAACAAGTCACAAATCTACGAAATCGAAGAACCGTCACAGCTCGAGAACCATCCAGTTTTGACCCCTACTTTATTGGACTTAATTTGTTGCTAATGACCTCTAGTATAACCCTTTTCAAGGAATAGGTCGAATTTCCCTGTCACCCTGTATAGCTGCAAAAATTGGTAACAGCGTCATCTTTCGCCAAGTAGCGGTACCACGTAGAACTGCTGCCAACTACACCAGATGATTTACCGTTGTCAATCAATAATAAAGACATCTAGTTACACGTTTTAGAACTAAGTTGTGTCTTATGTACGTGACGTAAAACGCAACGAGAAATAACATGTCATCCCAATTAACGAACACAAATACTACAAACGGGGGCCGCAAGATGCCAGTACTAGTAGTATGTTACAAAATGTAAAAAGTCTGCTGCCATAAAAAAACTGCTTTGTGTTCTGTTTGTAACAACAGATTCGAACCTGACTGCGACGGCTATCCGGAACACACGTACCGATTAATGAACCAAGAATCCAATAACAAACGGCGCTGTAAGATGTGCATTAGGAAAAAGACTACAAATTTTACAGAGACATCTAATATAACAATGAGAAAAAAACCGACGTATCTTACCACAGAGTCCCCCCGCAAACTCATACAAAGAAAAAGCAGTCCTCCCCTAACCAGGATTCTTATGTATTGACCGATTACGATACATCTTACGAAGCGGACACCACACCGAACAAACTCTCAAAAAGTGTAGACGGTACAACTATTAATATGTCATCAATATCCGAGATACCTTGGTACAATTGCCCAGCTCACTATTAAACTAGAAAGTGCGGAGAATGAGTTGGAAAACACAAAAACACTGATTTGAATAAACAAGTGAACAAGCTGACTAATGAAATTAAAATATTAGTCGTTATGTCATTCGTCTACAATTATAGAAAGCAGCCCTATAGATAATGACAAAAAGAAAAGACACTCTCGTTTAAGTCAAATCGTGTACTCTACCCCGTCCTCACCGAGACTCACGTCAAATGCTGATCGCAACGCAAACATTACATATACATCTGCAACAGAAAATCACAGCGTTACAAAAGGAGCTTCAGAATGCAGAACAGGAGATAAAAACTCTGACTACGCAAATACAGAGTCTTAATTAAGCAATCTCTAAGAACCACCCCAACACCAGAACAGATTTTTTCAGGTCTTAAATCCTGTACAACAAACCCCATTGGCAAGGACCTACAAAAGCACGAATTTGGAAAGATGATGAGGATTTTCGGTGCGCAACAATGCGTGGGTCTGGCTGCTTATACATTCCAGAAAGACTACATAATACGATAAATATGGAGTCCTCGCCCATACGATACCAAATGCATATATAGCGACACAATAATAAAGAGCTGTACCAGTTAGGCAAGAATAATGATATATTGATCTACGAAGAATAATGATCTACTGTCTAGGTCGCTAGCTAACCACAGATTGCAATACAACTCATTAAACAAAAACATTGTATTGAGTCGATTATCTTCTATCTATATCTATATCTTCTATACATATAATAAAATTGTAGAAAAGTGGTGTCTGTACAATGGAAATATATAAAAAAAAAGTAGCAGGGGTTGTTATTATATCGATGCCGATCCCGAGATTGTAATTAATTTTTTTTTTGTCTGTTTGTCTGTTTGTCGGTTTGTCTGTTTGTCTGTTTGTCTGTTTGTCTGTGTGTTTGTGCACGCTAATATCAGAAACGGCTTATTAAATTTAGATGCGGTTTTCACTAATATATTGAAGTAAGCGTCACTTAACATTTAGCGTTTATTTCATGTCAATCGGTTCATAAATAAAAAAGTTATGTCAATTTAAAGAATCACGGCGAACATTTTTGTTATACTCGTAGGTTAGGCATTAATTCTTTCCTTGATTTTCGGAATACTTATCTTAATTTTTATTTAGGGTTTGTATATAAATATTACAAGTATTTGGTATAGGTTAGGCATTTCTTTTCTTGATTTTCTTTATTAAGTATAAGTTTATTAGCTCAGGTTAGTAATTAATTTTTCTAGCAATTCTTTTGTTTTATAAAGTTAGTACGTTTGGTTTACACGTCTTAACACTTATTACAACTGTGATAATTTTAGACTGTATAATAATCTGTAAGTATTTATAATTTAATTGTTTACGACAGTACGTGTTTACTAAATAACTGTGTGCTCACTAGTAAGTACTATTTTATTGTAAGAATGCCTCGAAGAAGATCAAACCTCTCCCAATGTAGCAGAAATGCTAAAAGGATGAGATTAGTTCGATCACAGGAATCTGAGGAAGGTCGTGAGGCAAGGCTCTCTGCAACTCGGGAACATCAGGCTAGGTTTCGTGCTGCAGAAACTTCGTCTCAGCGGGAATCTCGACTGAGTTCAAATCGTTCTCGAATGGTCGAGGTCGCGAAAAATTTTATCATACTAAGGGGGTCGAGTCATGAAAACGGTTGAAATACTTTGCCCTACATTAATTCTACTAATATTATAAATGCGAAAGTTTGTGAGGATGGATGGATGGACTTTCACACAAAAACTACTGAACGGATTTTGATTAAACTTTACAATAATGTAGCTTATACATCAGAATAACACATATGCTACAATTTATAAAGATTTTATGTGATTTGGCCATAATATAACGATAAGTATCAAGTAAGTCGGAAAAATTCCTGCCCTCTGAGATCTATCTTTGCGTGGCTCTTTGCCTTTTTTTTTTTTGTGTGGGAAATCATGCAATGACTTCTCCCGCTCTGGGCAGAGCGGAAGGGCGTGTCAGACTCTTACTGACTAAAACCCACCCGTGTTCCTTCCCTTGCCTTGCCAGAGGCCACGGTTTCCCCTTGGGACTACTCGCAACCCCGGCAGGCATCGGCCCTAGCGGACCCCGTCAGCTTTGCAGACATCTCTTTGAGGCGCGCGTGGAACACGACGCGGTAGCCCAAGTGAAAAGTAGCCCAAGTGAGAAGTAGCCCAAGTGAGAAGTAGCCCTAATGAGAAGTAGTCCATTAGCGAGTCGGTTGCCAAAATGAGAATTAGCCCAAATGCGCCTAAACCCCGTCGACCCGGGCCTGGTCCTTATCGGACGGCGAGCTGCCCGTTGCTCTCCGTCCGCAGGCCCGCGCCTACGGTGGCCGGAAATCGGCTATCAATTCCCGACGCCCGGGACGTCTCCTACGGCGGCGGCGACTAGGGCTGCTGGGGCGCGGCCTTTGCTACTCCTTCGCGCGCTCCGCCTCCTCCTTCGCGAGCATAACTGCTTTGCAGAAGGAGATGACTGCTTGCCATGCCCTCTCACTCCGAACCATGGCCTGAACCAGGGCCGGACGCGAGAGGTCACCGCCGCCGATCGCCTCCACGAGGACACGGCGGTGGTCCACCCAAGCCGGGCAGACCTCCACCGTATGCTGCGTGCGCTGCCTAAACCGTTAGAGTTACATGAAGAAAATGTATTGTGGGATTGTTTGTCTTAAAGAGTTCTTAATAAAAGTCCGCGACAGCATAATATATATCTACCTTTTATGTGGAAGCCTTTATAACCAAAATAGTGAGCAATAAATACATTTAAATGAAATACTTTTTTTACATTGCATATTTTAGAGTATTTAGTTAATTCTTATCAAAATAAATACCTTCATCGCTTTTGGTATTTAATGTAGATAAAGTTTGTCTTTTACACTAAGGGCCTGTGTCACGATGTCCAAATAGCCGCTACTTACCGAATAAACTCAAAAATGGAACAGAATTTGTATGAAATTATCTGCCAAGTAAATTAATAGGAACTTAATCGTAGGTGGTGAAACAGGCCCTAAGTAATTTGGAGAAATAGTTTAAAAGTTAGAACGATAAGAATGACCTGCGATATTGAGTCGATGGCATGCAGAACGAGGGTGGAGCGGCGGGCCAGCCAGGGGATGATGCGCCAGAGCGCCGAGTGGAAGCTATTGCTTAATAATTATGTTCGAGAAATAACGTAAATAACGCAATTAATGTTGTTGAACTGTCAAAATGAAACCCATTGCTATTGTAAGTGCTACGCAATTACGTCGCTGATTTAGGACATGTTACACGTTCCTGTGGGATAATTTCCGACATCCACGCGGGCAAAGCCGCGGGCAGAAGCTAGTACATATAATAAAATTGTAGAAAAGTGGTGTCTGTACAATGGAAGTATATGAAAAAAAAGTAGCAGGGGTTGTTATTATATCGATGCTGAACCCGAGATTGTAATTAATATTTTTTTTGTCTGTTTGTCTGTTTGTCTGTTTGTCTGTTTGTCGGTTTGTCTGTTTGTCTGTGTGTTTGTGCACGCTAATATCAGAAACGGCTTATTCGATTTAGATGCGGTTTTCACTAATATATTGTAATAAGAATCACTTAACATTTAGTGTTTATTTCATGTCAATCGGTTCATAAATAAAAAAGTTATGTCAATTTAAAGAATCACGGCGAACATTTGTTATAGGTTAGGCATTTCTTCCCTTGCTTTTCGGTATACTTATCTTAATTTTTATTTAGGGTTTGTATATAAATATTATAAGTATTTGGTATAGGTTAGGCATTTCTTTTCTTGATTTTATTTATTATAAGTTTATTAGCTCAGGTTAGTAATTAATTTTACTAGCAATTCTTTTGTTTTATAAAGTTAGTACGTTTGGTTTACACGTCTTAACACTTATTACTTAAACTGTGATAATTTTAGACTGTATAATAATCTGTAAGTATTTATAATTTAATTGTTTACGATAGTACATGTTTACTAAATAACTGTGTGTTAAGTACACTCGAGAGCAATGAATCCGGGTCACTTAAAGAATCCTAAAAATCTCGGAAACTAAAAATGCTAGGTTAATGCAATAAATTGTATTTAATAGACAATGTAATACTCCTTAAATGAAGGTATTAAAACTTCTTAGTTATTGTAAAGTTATATCATAAAAAAATCAAATTTGAAAAAGGGCCACTTTCGAAGATGGAACTACGAAATTACAGCATTTGGTTTTGCTTTTGTTTGTAATCTGTCATTTATGTGGGTACATAAACCATGTTGATAGTGCTCTATATTCATTATTCAAGCTGAAATTATGTCGCTTACGCCTGAAGAATGCACCAGAATACTTACAATGCTGGAAACCGGCCGGAGTCAGCGCGATACAGCCAGGACTGTCGGTGTGTCGCTGTCAACAGTACAAAGAGTTCTCCGACGTTACGAAGAAACCGGTTCTAACCTACGCAGACCAAGAACGGGCAGAACCAGGTGTACCACAGCACGAGAAGACCGATACTTGGTGAACACCATGCTTCGAAATCGCTTTCTCACAGGAACTGAACTCACAAATCAGTTTCGACGCCTCGGAGGAAGTAACCCAAGTGCATGGACAGTAAGACGTCGGCTTGCTGAATCTAACTTAAAACCCCTTAGACCTGCAAACGGCCCTAAACTGGAGCGTGGGCATCGTATTTCAAGACTAAGATATGCCCAGAGCCACGTAAATTGGAGTATTGAAGATTGGTCAAAAGTTATGTTCTCCGACGAATCAAAATTTATGCTCTACAAGCACGATGGAAGACACAGAGTGTATCGAAGACCAGGGGAAAGATTCAAGCAAGCATGCATCCAAGAAAAAGTAGCCTACGGTGGTGGGTCTGTACTTGTGTGGGCCGGAATTTCTTCTGAAAGTCGCACAGAGCTGGTGATCATAGAAAACGGCTCTTTAACTAGCGTAAGATATGTGGAAGAAATCCTCAATGATCACGTTGGTCCATTTATGGTCAATTTAGGTGAGGATGCTATATTTATGCATGACAATGCTCGACCTCATACAGGTAGGATTGTGAATGACTACCTTCAAGAGATGAACATTACTCGTATGGAGTGGCCAGCGCGCAGCCCGGATATCAACCCGATCGAGCATGCTTGGGACGAGCTAGGCAGATGCGTAAAACAACGAAACCCTCCCCCAATCACGCTTCGTGAGCTCAAAATTGCTCTCACAGAGGAATGGGAGAATATTCCCCAAAATCGTATAAGGAACTTGGTGTACAGCATGCCAAACCGCGTAAACGCAGTAATGGAAGCACGAGGAGGCAATACGAAGTATTAAAATTCAAGAAAATCGTAATAAAGTTCAAAAATTTCATGTTTCCTATTTTTGTTTTAAGGAGAGATCAGCAGTTTTTTTCTTTATGTAATTTTGTGTTAATAAAATGTATGGTGACTCATATTTTTTTTACTTTCATTTAAGGAGTATTACATTGTCTATTAAATACAATTTATTGCATTAACCTATCATTTTTAGTTTCCGAGATTTTTAACATTCTTTAAGTGACCTGGATTCATTGCTCTCGAGTGTAGTTAGTACTATTTTATTGTAAGAATGCCTCAAAGAAGATCCAACCTCTCCCAATGTAGCAGAAATGCTAAAAGGATGAGATTAGTTCGATCACAGGAATCTGAGGAAGGTCGTGATGCAAGGCTCTCTGCAACTCGGGAACATCAGGCTAGGTTTCGTGCTGCAGAAACTTCGACTCAGCGGGAATCTCGACTGAGTTCAAATCGTTCTCGAATGGTCGAGGTCGCGAAAAAATTGTTCATACTAAGGGGGCGAGTCATGAAAAAGGTTGAAAAATACTACATTGATCCTACTAATATTATAAATGCGAAAGTTTGTGAGGATGGATGGATGGATGGATGGATGGATGTTTGTTACTCTTTCACACAAAAAATACTGAACAGATTTTGATGAAACTTTACAATAATGTAGCTTATACATTAGAATAACACATAGGCTACAATTTATAAAGATTTTATGTGATTTGGCCATAATATAACGATAAGTATCAAGTAAGTCGGAAAAATTCCTGTCCTTTGAGATCTATTTTTGCGTGCGCTGCCTTTTTTTTTTTTTTTTTAGTGGGAAATCATCCAATAACTTCTCCCGCTCTGGGCAGAGCGGAAGGGCGTGTCAGACTCTTACTGACTAAAACCAACCCGTGTTCCTTCCCTTGCCTTGCCAGAGGCCACGGTTTCCCCTTGGGACTACCCGCAACCCCGGCAGGCATCGGCCCTAGCGGACCCCGTCAGTTTTGCTGATATCTCTTTGAGGCGCGTGTGGAACACGATGCGCCGTCGACCCGGGCCTGGTCCTTATCGGACGGCGAGCTGCCCGTTGCTCTCCGTCCGCAGGCCCGCGCCTACGGTGGCCGGAAATCGGCTATCAATTCCCGACGCCCGGGACGTCTCCTACGGCGGCGGCGGCTAGGGCTGGTAGGGCGCGGCCTTTGCCACTCCCTCACGCGCTCCACCTTCTCCTTCGCGAGCATTACTGCTTTGGAGGTGACGGCTTGCCATGCCCTCTCGCTCCGCACCATGGCCTGAACCAGGGCCGTACGCGGAGGTCACTGCCACCGATCACCTCCACGAGGACACGGCGGTGGTCCACCCAAGCCGGGCAGACCTCTACCGTATGCTGCGTGCGCTGCCTAAAGCGCTAGAGTTACATGAAGAAAATGTATTGTGGGATTGTTTGTCTTAAAGAGTTCTAAATAAAAGTCCGCGACAGCATATATCTACCTTTTATATGGAAGCCTTTATAACCAAAATAGTGAGCAATAAATACAGTTAAATTGAATACTTTTTGTACATTGCATATTTTAGAGTATTTAATTATTTCTTATCAAAATAAATACCTTCATCGCTTTTGGTATTTAATGTAGATAAAGTTTGTCTTTTACACTAAGTAATTTGGACAAATAGTTTAAAAGTTAGAACGATAAGAATGACCTGCGATATTGAGTAGACTGGCGCACAGAATGAGGGTGGAGGGGCGGTCCAGCCAGGGGATGACGCGCCAGAGCGCCGAGTGGAAGCTATTGCTTAATAATTAGGTTCGAGAAATAACGTAAATAACGTAATTAATTGTTGAACTGTCAAAATGAAACCCATAGCTATTGTAAGTGCTACGCAATTACCCCGCTGATTTAGGTGACATGTTACACGTTCCTGTGAGATAATTTCCGACATCCACGCGGGCGAAGCCGCGGGCAGAAGCTAGTTCAAAATATATTTGTTCTTCAAAAACGAGCTGTTCGAGCAATTTACCAGCTAGGTGCCAGAGTTTCTCTAAGAGATTTTTTCAAGGATTTTGGTATTCTCACAGTGGCATCACAATTCATCTTTGCCAATATCTTATATATTAGGCAAAATATACACTTATACACTAAAAACAGTGATATTCACAATATTAACACCAGAAATAAGGAAAAATTACGTGCTCCTTTTCACCGGCTTCATAAGGTTCATAACTCATTTGTTGGGTTTGGTATAACCTTTCATAACAAGCTACCCACTTCTCTGCTAGACTTGCCTTTTATTGCGTTTAAAGCTATAGTAAAATCCAATCTTTGTTCAAAGGCATACTATTCTATCAACGACTACTTAAACGATAAAAATAGAATGTTTATGTTCTTTCTCCAGAATTAGCTTACCTACTGACAGGTTATATGAGTTATATAATTGTTTATTTTATTTGACTGTTTATGTCAAATTATTTAATTTAATTTTCATTTATATTTGACACTAGCTTCTGCCCGCGGCTTCGCCCGCGTGGATGTCGGAAATTATCCCACAGGAACGTGTAACATGTCCTAAATCAGCGACGTAATTGCGTAGCACTTACAATAGCAATGGGTTTCATTTTGACAGTTCAACAACATTAATTGCGTTATTTACGTTATTTCTCGAACATAATTATTAAGCAATAGCTTCCACTCGGCGCTCTGGCGCATCATCCCCTGGCTGGCCCGCCGCTCCACCCTCGTTCTGCATGCCATCGACTCAATATCGCAGGTCATTCTTATCGTTCTAACTTTTAAACTATTTCTCCAAATTACTTAGGGCCTGTTTCACCACCTACGATTAAGTTCCTATTAATTTACTTGGCAGATAATTTCATACAAATTCTGTTCCATTTTTGAGTTTATTCGGTAAGTAGCGGCTATTTGGACATCGTGAAACAGGCCCTTAGTGTAAAAGACAAACTTTATCTACATTAAATACCAAAAGCGATGAAGGTATTTATTTTGATAAGAATTAACTAAATACTCTAAAATATGCAATGTAAAAAAAGTATTTCATTTAAATGTATTTATTGCTCACTATTTTGGTTATAAAGGCTTCCACATAAAAGGTAGATATATATTATGCTGTCGCGGAAGAACTCTTTAAGACAAACAATCCCACAATACATTTTCTTCATGTAACTCTAACGGTTTAGGCAGCGCACGCAGCATACGGTGGAGGTCTGCCCGGCTTGGGTGGACCACCGCCGTGTCCTCGTGGAGGCGATCGGCGGCGGTGACCTCTCGCGTCCGGCCCTGGTTCAGGCCATGGTTCGGAGTGAGAGGGCATGGCAAGCAGTCATCTCCTTCTGCAAAGCAGTTATGCTCGCGAAGGAGGAGGCGGAGCGCGCGAAGGAGTAGCAAAGGCCGCGCCCTAGCAGCCCTAGTCGCCGCCGCCGTAGGAGACGTCCCGGGCGTCGGGAATTGATAGCCGATTTCCGGCCACCGTAGGCGCGGGCCTGCGGACGGAGAGCAACGGGCAGCTCGCCGTCCGATAAGGACCAGGCCCGGGTCGACGGGGTTTAGGCGCATTTGGGCTAATTCTCATTTTGGCAACCGACTCGCTAATGGACTACTTCTCATTAGGGCTACTTCTCACTTGGGCTACTTCTCACTTGGGCTACTTCTCACTTGGGCTACTTTTCACTTGGGCTACCGCGTCGTGTTCCACGCGCGCCTCAAAGAGATGTCTGCAAAGCTGACGGGGTCCGCTAGGGCCGATGCCTGCCGGGGTTGCGAGTAGTCCCAAGGGGAAACCGTGGCCTCTGGCAAGGCAAGGGAAGGAACACGGGTGGGTTTTAGTCAGTAAGAGTCTGACACGCCCTTCCACTCTGCCCAGAGCGGGAGAAGTCATTGCATGATTTCCCACACAAAAAAAAAAAAGGCAAAGAGCCACGCAAAGATAGATCTCAGAGGGCAGGAATTTTTCCGACTTACTTGATACTTATCGTTATATTATGGCCAAATCACATAAAATCTTTATAAATTGTAGCATATGTGTTATTCTGATGTATAAGCTACATTATTGTAAAGTTTAATCAAAATCCGTTCAGTAGTTTTTGTGTGAAAGTCCATCCATCCATCCTCACAAACTTTCGCATTTATAATATTAGTAGAATTAATGTAGGGCAAAGTATTTCAACCGTTTTCATGACTCGACCCCCTTAGTATGAAAAAATTTTTCGCGACCTCGACCATTCGAGAACGATTTGAACTCAGTCCAGATTCCCGCTGAGACGAAGTTTCTGCAGCACGAAACCTAGCCTGATGTTCCCGAGTTGCAGAGAGCCTTGCCTCACGACCTTCCTCAGATTCCTGTGATCGAACTAATCTCATCCTTTTAGCATTTCTGCTACATTGGGAGAGGTTTGATCTTCTTCGAGGCATTCTTACAATAAAATAGTACTTACTACTTAACACACAGTTATTTAGTAAACACGTACTGTCGTAAACAATTAAATTATAAATACTTACAGATTATTATACAGTCTAAAATTATCACAGTTGTAATAAGTGTTAAGACGTGTAAACCAAACGTACTAACTTTATAAAACAAAAGAATTGCTAGAAAAATTAATTACTAACCTGAGCTAATAAACTTATACTTAATAAAGAAAATCAAGAAAAGAAATGCCTAACCTATACCAAATACTTGTAATATTTATATACAAACCCTAAATAAAAATTAAGATAAGTATTCCGAAAATCAAGGAAAGAATTAATGCCTAACCTACGAGTATAACAAATGTTCGCCGTGATTCTTTAAATTGACATAACTTTTTTATTTATGAACCGATTGACATGAAATAAACGCTAAATGTTAAGTGACGCTTACTTCAATATATTAGTGAAAACCGCATATAAATTTAATAAGCCGTTTCTGATATTAGCGTGCACAAACACACAGACAAACAGACAAACAGACAAACAGACAAACAGACAAACCGACAAACAGACAAAAAAAATTTTAATTACAATCTCGGGATCGGCATCGATATAATAACAACCCCTGCTACTTTTTTTTTATATATTTCCATTGTACAGACACCACTTTTCTACAATTTTATTATATGTATAGATATAGATAGATAGATATAGATAGATGTCAGCGGCTTTGCCCCACAGCAGAATGCCATAGGACATAACGCTATGGAAATAACTAAAATAGACTAATCTAGCAGTATCAACGTCAGTGTATTGTTTTACTTTCCTGACAGCGTAGGCGGCCGAGCTAAGCCTTCCCGCTAGACTTGAAATATGTGGGCCCCACTGAAGTTTAGCATCTACTGTTATGCCGTTATACAGTTTCAAGCACCTCTTTATCTAAGACGATGTTGGGTCCTAGATTTCTAACATTCGGTAAAGCGAATTTTATACATTTCGTTTTCTTGGAATTGAGAACTAAGTTAGGTATTTGTTGTAAACCAATCCGTAAACATTGAGAGTGCAGTGATTTAACTATAGGTACCTATATGCCTCTATTGCTTGGCACCTATTCTTGTATTATAATACCCAAATTGAATTATTTACCTATCGCATCAAAAATATTTGTAAACATTACAAAAATTGTTATTTCACGTATTCCGTACACTATAGCTTATCTGATATTTGCATAAACTTAAATTACGTTGTAGATTGCGAGTATTATGACCAAAAATATAAAAATCCAGCCGAGTTCAGGAAACACCTCGCGACTTCGCAAGTAGCAAATTAAACTTTTTGCCTAAGAGGGAGACAATTGACGTAACCAAAAACGCGACCATACCCTTTTTACCCGACTGCCTCAGAAGGAGGGTAATGTTTTTCGAGAGTATGTATGTATGTATGTATGTATGTATGTCTATTTCTTTGGCACGCTCTGTAGCCTAAACGGCTTGATGGATTTTAACATAGGAGGTGTCGTTAGATTCGTCTTAATCGTAGAAGTGACATAGGCTATAATATTTATGTATTGCATCTGCAATTACAAAAAAAAGGGAGAGGAAGGTTTTTTTTAAAATAAATTTCAACAATATTGGTATCAAATAAAAGCTGGTAATGAGTCAATTCCAAATTAAGATATATTAATAAAACTAAAAAACTTGAAATAAAGAAAATTATTCAAAAAACAAAAAACCCGACTGCAAAAACACATAACATAACTGAAAAGAGAAAAAGAAAAGAGAAAAACAAGCATTATAATCTATAGAATTTTGGTATCGCAGGCGGGGACAATAATAATATAACAATAATAACCGGAAATATGGTGTACCTAACTTTTGTTTGTCCCCCGCCTGCGATACCAAAATTCTATAGATTATAATGCTTGTTTTTCTCTTTTCAGTTATGTTATGTGTTTTTGCAGTCGGGTTTTTTGTTTTTTGAATAATTTTCTTTATTAACCGACTTCCAAAAAGGAGGAGGTTCTATGTTCGACTTTGTGTATTAAAAAAACAAAATTATTTCACTGATTTCTCCGTCCATTGTGGACTGATTTTGAAAATTATCTTTTTGTTTGAAAGCGTAAGCTCCCGAGGTGGTCTCATATAAATTTTATTAGGTAAGTTTGCTTGGATAGTTTTTGAGTTAGCTTCAATAATTCATATTTTTCCTTATTGGTTTATATGGATCATAATTATGATGATAACTTCCTGTAATCGAATTTGTGTGTGGTAGTATGAGAGGTGTAGGTACTCCGGGCAGTTTCCTGTGTAGGTACTCCGCGCAGTTTCCTGTAACTGCTATTAATAACCTACCATATCCTTAAATAAAGGAAAACGTTCATATGCTATTGCAGTTTTAAAAACCCATTAAATATATATCCAGGAGGACAATGATAAAGTACAATAATTAATATACGCGTGGTAAATCCGTATGGCAGACAGAAAATATCAACACTTTGTGCTTAATTGGACAGGAAAAGACAAATTTAATATTGTTGCTTCTGCAGTTCAAGTTGCATCTTGGTACTTTGTATGTGAAAAACTTGAGCAATTTAGCTTAATTGGTTACCGATTTTTCATTCATTCCGCTAGTGTTTTAGTCTTGTTCATACACACTAATTACATAAGTTAATAATTAGTAAACACGACAAAATTAAAACATTAGAGGTATGTTGCACACTTGTACTGTAAGCGATTAGGTAGAAGATCCCCCGTCTCTTGGATGGCATTTTCTGCTGTAGGTACCTACATTCGTTTACGACCTCAGGCAAACCAGTTGCTCGATGCTCGTGCGTTCTCTGTCATGAGAAGAGAGAAGCCTTTGCCCAGCAGTGGGATAGTAACAGACTGGTATTGTTAGACTGACTTGTACAGTTGAAAAACACAGTTATAGCAGACCTCTGTGGCAGCCTGACAGAGATGTCAGAGAGACATGCCAAGAGGCCCCGCCATGGGCACGTATTGTTGTTTAAATGTGTGAGAAATATAAAGTTTGACCCTCTTTTCTTTAAACTGACGCACCCCGGCCACAATCCGGCGCCCAACGTGGGGCGCCAGAATGTGGTCGGGGCCGGTCGGTGCCCACGTGGGGCCTCTTGGCAAGTCTCTCTGACATCTCTGTCAGGCTGCCACGTAGTGACAGCCGCCACAGAGGTCTGCTATAACGGAGGAGTTCGTATACCGCTATACCTAATAAAGTTCACTTTGCGCTACTACTTCTCATTTTTTATATTTAATACTTTTTCAACAGTACAAATCAGTCTAATAATACCTGCATTAGGAAAATCAACACCGTAGTGTAATAATATATGTGTAATAAATTATTACACAATATATATTACACATACGGTGTTGTTTATGAAACATAGTAAAGTAGTACCAATTTTCAAATCGGGTAGTAAGAGTGATCCCTCTAATTATAGACCTATATCTGTTCTACCAGCATTGAGTAAAATATATGAAAAAATCATGCTAGACCAGATGTTGTCACATTTTAATTCAAATGGGATTTTGCATAGTCACCAGTTTGGTTTCACGAAAGGTAGGTCAACGACTGACGCAGGAGTAAAACTCATCAGTCACATTTTAGAATCCTGGGAGAAGTCCCAGGATGCAATTGGCATTTTCTGTGACCTCTCAAAAGCGTTTGACTGCGTTGACCACAACACACTGATCTGTAAATTACACCACTACGGAATTCGTGGCCAAGCTGCTGACCTTGTTCTTTCCTATCTATCAAATCGACGGCAAAAAGTAAACGTTAATGGGGCGACGTCCTCGGGGTCTCTAGTTAAAATGGGCGTGCCTCAAGGTTCAATTCTCGGCCCTTTTTTATTTCTCGTTTATATAAATGACCTTCCTTACATGATGGCTAACTTATCGAATATAATTCTATTTGCTGATGACACTTCTCTTATTTTTAAAATAGATAGAAAAGATACAGATGTCTTACACGTCAACGATAGTCTGGCTGTTCTTTCGAAATGGTTCGCAGCTAATAATCTTTTACTTAATGCGAACAAAACTAAATGTATTAGGTTCTCATTACCAAATGTACCTCAAGTGGGTCTAAATCTAAAACTTGATGGCAAAAAACTAGATGCAATAACGGAAACTGTATTTTTAGGAATTACTTTAGATTCAAAATTGCAATGGGGTGCCCACATTAGAACTCTTTCAGGTAGATTAAGTTCAGCTGCATATGCAGTAAGAAAAATAAGGCAGTTGACTGATATAGCTACAGCTAGGTTAGTATACTTTGCTTATTTCCACAGTATTATGTCTTATGGCGTTCTGTTGTGGGGATCGGCAGCTGACGTACTCGTAGATTCAATTTTCATTTTACAAAAGAGGGCAATACGCGCTATCTATAAAATGGGTCCTCGCGAGTCTCTTAGAAACAAATTCAAAGAAATTGATATACTGACTCTGCCTTCTCTTTATATCTTAGAAAATATTTTGTATGTTCGGAAAAACTTAGGACTTTTCAAAATAAGAAGCGATTTCCATAATATAAATACACGTAGTAGACATGAAATTGTGATACCCAAATTTAGATTAACTAAAACAAGCAAGTCATTTCTTATAAACAGCATCCGATTTTATAACAAGTTGCCAAAGTCGGTTACAGAACTTAGCGATGGGAAGTTCAAAACCCACATCAAACGTGTCCTTATCAAGAAAGCATATTATAAAATTAAAGACTACGTTGAAGACAAAGAAGTTTGGCAATAATTCCCTCTGCACATGTGGCTTCCCTGGTACCTCATTAACGGCAAAATATGTAAGATTCTATTAACTGCTCTCAAATTACCATGTTTATATTTTTGTTTTATTTACATTCTTCCTTGACATAATCATAATTTTATTTGACATTATATACCTACTATTTAATTTTCAACTCTTTATTAGTGACTTTTGTGGACATGTTAATTATTCAGATTTGTTACAGTTGTAATAGCAATCATGTCATTTCGTTTAAAATAGTTTTTATTTTTATTAATTTATTTATCTTTTATATAGATTCTTTTCTATTTTGTGAATGTGAGAACGCTGTAGGCTTAGTGGACTGTACACTTGTTGACCATCTTCTATTTTGTTAAGTACATACTTGGTACTTGTTGAAAGACCTACACTGTCCTCGCATACCTAATAATACTGTATTTTTTATATTTTTTTTGTTGTAAATATTGTAAAACCCAATTATTTTTAAAAGAGTAACCGTGGAGTTTCTTGCCGGCTCTTCTCCATAGGAAACGACCAATTGGAACCGTGCGTAGCTTCTGACGTTTCATAAGTGCCCATGTAGGTTTATGTGAAATAAAATATTTTGAATTTGAATTTGAATTTTTGAATTTGTTTTTCCTCATGTTTGTTTACATATTTGGCAAATAAATTGCGAATGCAGATTTGATATAACAGCCGCACGGGTCGATCGAATGTTTTTAAGGTTACCGCGGCCGATTCGTGGATGGGTGACCAACCATTACATATCGAGACACCCCGCGCCTTGGAAAGCATGTTAATGGTCCCGGGCTGTCATTAGTAGATCTTTGACAGTCGAGTAATCAGTAAGCCGGAAAGACTGACAAGTACTGACAACCAGTTTTACCAAGGGGTATCGTGTTACCCAGTAACCATGTGGAGGTCAGATTCTTGTTTTTATGACTTTTTCAACAGTACTGGCTTTTACTGTCTAAAATCACCTTTATTTACACTTGCATTATGTAAGTTGATTTTTGTTTAAGAAAATAATATCACAGAAACAAGGATTAGAACAGACCTTATATCAAAAGCGTATACAATTCGGATGTACTCATGCCTCATGAAAATTACCCTCCTTTCGGGCTTCTTCACAAGTTCACAGTCAGGTAAAAAATGGAAAATAATATTTTAATTAACGTGACACCTTGAAGATCATAATGAAATAATTAGCGGCGTCTTCGCGGTTGTTTTTCTAGAAAATGTCTGCTTGCAGCATAATTTTCATTAGACTTTCATGAAAAAGTTTCGTGCTAATAGGGCTTGCAACTTTAATACAATCTTATGAGCGTGTATTCTGAAAGCGGGCAACATCGCAAATAGATGTCAAAAATTTCGCTGTTTTGATTAATTTGCAATTATAACACTGAATTTGATGTTGTAACCGTTTTGGGTGCAAAAAAGGCATTTGAAAAATTTCCAAATACTCTTTTTACATCTAAAACTAAAAAGGTGTTACGATATTAATTATTGCAATTCATAATCAATATTTTTAACCGACTTCCAAAAGGAGGAGGTTCTCAATACGTCTGTATGTTTTTTTTTTTTTATGTTTGTTACGCGATTTCTCCGTCAATTGTGGACCGATTTAGAAAATTGTTTTTTTGTTTGAAAGGGTATGCTCCCGAGGTGGTCCCGTAATTTTTTTATTAACTTTACTTTTATAGTTTTTGAGTTAGCTTCAATAATACGTATTTTTCCCACTTAGTTTATATGGATGATAATTATGATGATAACTTTCCAATCACTGTTATTTACATAGCAGGTTAGTGGTATTCGAATTTGTATGGGGTAAGTACCACAGCTAAAAAGTGCAAAATAAAAACTTTTTACAAAAAAAGAACAACCGACTTCCAAAAAAGACACTACAAAGTCAAAAATTACTTTAATTTCGGAAGTCGGTGGCAAAAAACGAAAGTTCAAAACCAAATACACCGACTTCCGAAATTAAAGTTATTTTTGACTTTGTAGTGTCTTTTTTGGAAGTCGGTTGTTCTTTTTTTGTAAAAAGTTTTTGTTCTTAACTATACACCAGCCCCCCAATTACGCAATGCACGATCAATTTTAAATTGAAACCAATTGAAAAAGATTGCCAGTCCATTGCTTAATTTTTTGTCGAACTTATGAAGCAATGGACTGGCAATCTGTTACAATTGGTTTCAATTTAAAATTGATCGTGCATTACGTAATTAGGGTGCAGTACCCTAATTACGTAATACACGATCAGTCAAAATTTGAATCGTTTTGAAACAGATTGCTAATCCATTTCTTCATAAGTTCGAATAATCTGCTCAACAACGTAATTATCGCAATGAATATTGTTGAACTGTCAAAATGAAACAGATTAGTTGGAATCGTTTACGAAAGTGTGGTGCGTAATTAGATAGCTGGTTTCTGAGGTGTGATAAGCTGGTGTGACTACGAGTCGGCAATGAAATTTTCAAACTCTACTTTAGCATTAGGTGTGTTAACTATTATAATGATTAGAAACATCAGTACCTATATCTAACTCTACAAATTTTATTTCATGGAAATGAGACTCTCGTGAAAATAAATCACTATTTCCATCAAATAATACATTAAGTCGAGACTATATTGATGCTTAAAAATTTTATTATTGTTTTTATAATTTTTTATCATATTTGAAATTTGTTCAAGATAAAACATACCTAAATAGCGCTGCAATTAGCTAAACACGTCAGAAAGGTCTAATTTCGCGGGCTTCATTGAAGGAATCACCTATACTTAGTAATACTAAAGTAGGGTTTGTCAAGTACTCAATTCAGAAACTGGCACCCTAATTACGTAATACACGTTCAATCACAATCTGAAACATTTTGAAAGAGATTGCTAATCCATTGCTTCTTAAGTACGAAAAAAACATCTATTCAACAACGTAACTAACGCAATACTGTCAAAATGAAACTGATTAGTCTTAATCGTTTACCGAAAATGTTTACGCAATTATAGATAGCTGGTATGTCGTAGGCGCTTTACTTTGTGTAAATAATTTCATCACCACTGCTCTCAAAACGGTGAAGGAAAACATCATAGTGAGGAAACCGGCATGTCTTTAGAACTAATAAAAACTTTTTAGTTGTGGTACTTACCCCACACAATATCCAATACCACTAACTGCAATAAATAACAGTGACAGGAAGTTATCATCATATCGTCCATATAAACTCGTGCAAAAAAATCGACGGCCATGGCGGTACACGAGCTGATAGACTTTATTGTTTCTAAGATGGATGATAAAAAGAAGTCCTTAGCCATCTTTTTAGACCTAGCTAAAGCCTTTGACACAGTGTCGGTTCCTATCTTGCTACGTAAGCTTGAAAACCTCGGCATACGTGGAAATCAGTTGTCGCTCTTCAAAGATTACCTAACAAACCGCACGCAATTTGTTAAAATTGATAACCACTTTAGTGACACTCTCCCTGTAGCTTTTGGAGTTCCTCAGGGAAGCATCCTTGGGCCCACATTATTTCTGGTGTATATTAACGACCTCTGCAATCTCTCTCTTCAAAATGGACATATTATTACCTTTGCGGACGACACTGTGGTTCTTTTCAGTGCAGACTCATGGGAAGAGGTATATAAATACGCTCAGGTCGGGTTTAATACTGTAAATGGTTGGCTGAGAACTAACATACTCACCTTAAATTCCGATAAAACCAAGTATATAACCTTTACTTTAAGGAATAGCCCGCAGTCATCTCTCCAACCATTCTCCATTCTCGCTCACACCTGTTCATCCCCTCATAACGGTGATTGTTCCTGTTCCAAATTGCAGAAAGTCGACAATATAAAGTACTTGGGGGTCACCTTAGATTCTAAATTAAACTTTGCCGCACATATAAATTCTCTCACTAGCAGAATACGGAAATTTATCTTTGTGGTTAAAAATCTTCGGTCTATCCTTAACTCCAAGCAACTACTATCTGTATATTGTGCCTTGTGCCAATCGCTCCTAACATATTGCATCACTGCATGGGGTGGAACGTTTAAGACTAACCTTTTAGCACTTGAAAGGGCTCAAAGGGCAGTCCTTAAAGTCGCACTATTCCTTCCTTTCCGCCATCCTACTGTAGAAGTGTACGGGTCCTCTAAAGTCCTCTCTATTAGGCAGCTTTTTATTCTCCATGTTGCTTTGAAACAACAATCTCTTATTCCTTTCATAAATACCCATCAGAATTCTGGCATGAGAAGAAGAAGGAATGTATGTCAACCTAAATCAGTTAAAACTCAATTTGCCCGTAATTTCTTTTCCTTTCTTGGCCCATTTCTTTACAACAGACTGAATCATTTACTCTCAATTCATTCCCTAAACAAAAGAACTTTTAAGAGTGTTTATTCTGAAAGTTGGCAACGTCGCAAATAGATGTCAAATATTTCGCTGTTTTGATTAATTTGATAATATTTCTGTATGGAAATAAAAAATGTGGCTAACTAGCGAACTAGAATATTGATTATGAAATGCAATAATTAATATCGTAACACCGAATAGTTAGTTTTAGATGTAAAAAAAGTATTTGGAAACTTTCCAAGTGCTTTTTTTCAGCTAAAACGGGTACAACATCAAATTCAATGTTATAATTGCAATTCATTATTAATTATCTAGTCAATTGGTTAGCCACATTTCTTATTTCCATACAGTATTATTTCCAAATTAATCGAAACAGGTAAATATTTGACAGCTATTTACGACGTTGCCAACTTTTAGGATGCACCCTCTTAAGAGAAAAATAACTGACTGGCTTATCACTTTAGATTATACCCAGATTGAAGACCTTTTCAAAACCATATCCTAACATAATGTTCCCTTGCAACGCACACACACCACAAACACTCACTCCACATCATACACACTCAGCCCACACACCACACACACTCACCTACATTCTCCCTTGCATGTATTTTTAATAATTACTAATAATTAGATTACTTTATTCCACTATTTTTTATTTTTGTAAACCAATATTCATAATCATCAATTTCTTTATTTTTTTTAATGAGCAGCATGGTAATATAATAATTGTATGTATTTATGAAATTTTTATTTGAATATTATATGCCAGTCAGATCGTCTCCAGTACAACATAATTATGTAAAACTTTGTTTAGGGGGCCTGGTGACCTGACATACCAGTTTTGTTAAAAACTTAGTTTAGGCACCAGTCTTCCACAAATTAATTGTAAAATTGTGTCTGTAGACTACGAATTTAATTTCTTTGTAATTTGTGGTAAGAAATAAACAATTATTCTATTCTATTATTCTATAAACTAAGTGGGAAAAATATGTATTATTGAAGCTAACTCAAAAACTATCTAAGCAAAGTCAATAAAATTTATATGGGACCACCTCGGGAGCTTACCCTTTCAAACAAAAAAATAATTTTTAAAATCGGTCCACAATTGGCGGAGATATCGGTGAACATACATAAAAAAAAAAAAAAAAAAAAAACATACATAAAGTCGAACATAGAACCTCCTCCTTTTTGGAAGTCGGTTAAAAATGCGAAGACATGTGACATCTACCAACCCGCACTGGATTTTCTTTAATAATAGATCTCGATTAAATGTTAGAAAATAGGGTATTTACTATTTACGCATTTTCTCATGTCTTTGTTTTGAGGTAATAAGTAGATACTGCGTCATTTGGTCTAGTGGTCGCAAGCGCTTCTCCTAAGCACGAGGTTCTGGTTTCGATTCCCAGGTCAGGCAAAGTGTAATTGGGTTTTAGCATCAAGAATTTCTCAGTAGCAGCCCGGAGTCTGGTTTCGTGCCCAGTTGATCTCAATAGGTTCGCCTCATATTACATGGCACTTAAACATAACTGGTGAAATTTGGATGTATTATTAGGTACAGCACTGCCTTACCCTTATAGCCTCCGCAGACGACGGATTTTTATCCGTGGACTTTTTTGTCCGCGGTCTTTTTTGTCCGCTAAAATAGATCGCTTACAACTGTATCGAGTAACGCAAACGAGGGATTAAAAGTACCGAGTACAAAAGGTATATTTGTAAGCGATCTATTGTAGCGCGGATTTTTGTCCGCGGATAAAAATCCGTCGTCTGCGCAGGCTATTAAACTCAGCAGGAAACTAGGAAGTGTCATATAATACCTAACAGATTGAAAAATAAAATGATACCTAATTATAATATAATCATTTACCCTCTGACATTATTAACATTAATAGTACCTATGCTGAATTTTCCTAATAATATAACAACATTGCTGCTCAATTTTAATATAGTAGGTAATTAATAAAAACCCAAATGTTTGCATGTCACAATTATTATGACTAAGTGATATGAATCTGTATTACCTATATAAATTATACCAAAGTGTTATGGCAAATAAATAAATTTGATTTGATTTGATAAAAGATGTTGCTGATGTGTTTCTTTATACTGTTTGATTTATTTTTATCTTTATTGTTTGTTTGTTTTTTATCTGCTGTATAAATTGTGTGCTTTTTGGTCTGTGTTAAATAAATTTATTTTCTTTCTTTTCTTTCTTTCTTTCTTTTAGATGCAGCGTAGGTACTCCTCGTACAAGCATCTTTTAAGTTATGTTGTTTTTAGTATTGCTCTAACCGCTTCTGAGGTCTAGTGGTTAAGCCACCTGTCTCAGACCTAGAGCAAAGCAGAGAGCAAAATTTTCTGCTCGGTTTGGTTGGTGGTAGGGCTTGTTCTAAGTCCGCCTGGCTAGCTACCACCATCTTACCTAAGTCTGTCGCCATAACAACAATGTTAACAGCATTGTTGTGTTTCAGCAGTTTAGAGATAAGATAGCCAGTTCCTCTGTGGTTGAGAATTCCGGGTGAAGCTCGCTTTCACCTTCGGCCTGAGCCCACGGATCCTATCTATCGGGAGAAATCTTGTTCCTCATCTCTGGCTTGCCTTTATTGGCCGGCTGGAGTGAACACTGATGAGGAACAGAGCTCCCACCTCATTCTTGCCTTAATTGGCCGGCTTGAGTGGAGATTCGCAAGAGCAAACGTGCTCGGGGGAAGGAAGCATTCCAGTAAGATGCTGGTAGGGATCTTGACCGTACTTCCGGGATTGTCCTGATAGCCGTGGAATACCGCTCCACTCCTCATAAGCACCTCAGGACATGTTGCCCCCTTGTCGCTACGACACTTTGTGCTAGCGACAGTTTTCGGGGGCCCATTATTGAGTGTGCAAGTCACCCCCTGCCATTTTATCCGTGTATACTATAACATTGATCAGGCAGGGGCCATGTCCTTTCATAGTTCCTGGTCACCAGTCAACTTTAGCCACCCAAACCCATAGTTCAATATATTTGTCTCCATATCCTGCAATAGTCTATCTACACCAACCGGGGGTTGTCCTTGGGTGCACTTGTATAATGCATACAGGGATAACTGTCGGTTTGGTGCCTCATTTCATTAAAATGTCTAACGGGCCTCTTCAAGTTGGCTTCGGCCCCTCGTACGCCTTCCAAAGGTCCGGAACCCCAGGGTCCCGAGAATAGTCAAAACTCAACAAATAATAATAATAAAAATATTTATTTCATATACTAATGTTGATTGTAATGCATTATATTTCACAACATTAGGTTCATAATTATTATGATGAGTATTTTCGTATATTTGTTGTTATTTTCCTCAACTCTAATTTCCTTGTATTTAAATTACTTACCTAAATATAAATATAATTATGTATTTATTGCACGCCTCATAACGCGATGCATTTGAGGCAGTGACTCTCAACTTGCCAAAAACAAGTGCTGCTAGAACTTTGCTTGGTTCTATAAATATGCACGCACTTATACTTTAAATATGAGTACACTGAGTAGAACAACTATCTTTTTAACCAGCGCTGGCGAGAGTAGTATGTATGTATGTATGCCTATTTCTTTGGCACGCTCTGTCTGTAGCCTAAACGGCTTGATGGATTTTAACATATGAGGTGTCGTTAGATTCGTCTTAATCGTAGAAGTGACATAGGCTATATAATTTTTATGTATTGCATCTGCAAATACAAAAAAAAGGGAGGGGAAGGTTTTTTTAAAAATAAATTACAACAATATTGGTATCAAATAAAAGCTGGTAATTAGTCAATTCGAAATTAAGATATATTAATAAAACTAAAAAACATAAAATAAAGATAATTATTCAAATAACAAAAAACCCGACTGCAAAAACACATAACTGAAAAGAGAAAAACAAGAATTATAATATATAGAATTTTGGTATCGCAGGCGGGGACAATAATAATATAACAATAATAACCGGAAATATGGTGTAACTTTTGTTTGTCCCCGCCTGCGATACCAAAATTCTATATATTATAATTCTTGTTTTTCTCTTTTCAGTTATGTGTTTTTGCGATTATTGATAAAAACCTTGATACTAATAAAAACCTTTTTTTTTTTGTTTTTCTGTTTTTAATGAACGTTATAACTTATATGGCATGCACTTTTGCCTTTTTCTTTTTTTTTATAATGTACCGCTATTACAAAGTATTTTTCAAACTATTTTGTCTTTGTAACTGTTGAGTAAAATGGGGGATTAGAGTTCTATACCTATAATTAACTCCAATGTTCAATACAAAAAAGTACCTAATATCGTGTAATAACTCATATTTATTTAACAATCTTTTTACTTCTGACTTTTAAAATAATATTCCTTGCGACGAAATATACCGTGACCGCATAAAACCCATTTTAGTTCAGCAAATATATTATGGTGAAAACCATTATGACTAAATTAAACCAATAATACAATAATAATTTATATAAAAATAAATACTTATACATATATTCTATACCTAATATCATAAAGAAAAAAAATTTTGCTTTTATGAATGTTTGTTTGTAATGAACAAACACTAAAACTACTGGTTTTTTTATAATTATTCGATTTTGGTCGCCCAGCCATATACAAAAGACAAGCTAGAGATAAATCTTCAGCTGAACTATCGAAACGAATGATTCATATAGGTAAATGGTAAGACTTCTTTTTTTATTGAAGCACAAAACAATACATAATAGGTACAGCCTTAACAAGTCATAGCCATAAAGTATCACAACAATAAGGAATAATAACAAAAATACATGGTATACGTGATGAACTGATGATTGATGAATCAGTCGAAATGGAGAGGGTTTATTCTGAAAGTTGGCAACGTCGCAAATAGATGTCACATATTTCGCTGTTTTGATTAATTTGATAATATTTCTGTATGGAAATAAAAAATGTGGCTAACTAGCGAACTAGAATATTGATTAAGAAATTCAACAATTAATATCGTAATGTAAGCTCTAAGGCTTACTTGTACCAGGATGATGCTAAATTAAACGCATATTAGCATCGCATAACATAATTATTTCTAGAATCGGAACTACATATTACAATACATTTTACAACCAGCCGCTTGACAGCCGTCGGCTGACTCTCTATTATTTTTACCCGACTTCGGCGAAGCAAAAAGGAGGGTTATGATTTTGACCGGTATGTATGTATGTATGTATGTATGTATGTATGTATGTATGTATGTATGTATGTATGTATGTTCATCTGTAACCTCATAACTTCTAAACCACTGATCATAATTTGACAAATGAGGTATCGTTGGAAGCGTTCTGATTGTCCGCTGGTTATAGGCTATAAGACGTTACATTAAATTCAATATGGCGCCCTCTAGAGGACATAAAGTGACGAACCAAAAACTTTTTTTTTTATAATCGTACCATGTTTAGTATCAAATGAAAGGACTTAACAAGCACATTACAAATATGTATATATATCATATTTTCAAAGTAAATAAATATGTTTAAATTGTTAAAAACATGCAAAAGTGAGACTGTGCTACGTACGGCGCAACTGTAAAATTAATACCTATTATACAATTAAACCTATACAAAAAATAAAATAAAGCGGCTCTGCAAATACTTTATTCATCATCATGTTAATGTTCCCACTGCTGGGACACAGGCCTCCTCTCTGAGAGGGAGTAGGCCGTAATCTACCACGCGGGCCCAGTGCGGGTTGGTAGATGTCACATGTCTTCGAATTTTTGGTAAATAGGTACTTTATTACTCAAACTCAAACTCAAAGCATTTATTTAAATTAAACCATATACACTTACAGGCACTTTTGAATTTTCAAGGAGTCGGTCAGTCAGAAATATGAAGCTAGTTGCCCATTCCAAAGCGTAGTAGGTACCTATGGAGAAGAACGGGCCAGAAACTCCACGGACACTCACTTAATTAAAACATTGTTACAAAATAGTGGTTACATCATTCATGTTTAAATTATACATGTGAGAACAATGTAAAAAGATGCGCACGTTAAAAGCGTCCGTAATAAAAAGATAAAAACAATTCAAAGATTAAAATAAATTAAAATAAGTCACGGCAGCTAAGAGATGATCAGGGGGCCTACCACCACCTCTAAAAGCAGTATTATTTTAATATTACTTTAGTGTGGGAAAGAGATGAAGCTCTACAAGACGTAAAGCACCATCTCTTTCCCCCACTGAAGTAAGATTAAAATAATACTGCTTTTAGTGGTTGTGGTAGGCCCCCAGTCCCAGCTGACGGCGCCCGTTCACGAACATGACGCATGTATTAGCACCATTCAGCTCAACCATTTTGAAGGTAGCTAAATGATCCAACACACGCGCCACCATCAGCGAGACATCTGAGTGAGCATGACATACTCTCAGCTGTCAGTCAGGGCACATTCAAGTCAATGAAAGACATACTACGAAATTATAACCCCAAAACAAATGAAATAAAAAGCAAGTTTGAAAACTAAAACCCGACTTCTGAAAAATCACGCTCTAAAAAGTATGAAACAAGAAAATATTTCGGACAGAAATCAAGACATAGGTACAAAAATGGTCAAAGTAAAGCCGTAGTCGCATGCCTGTCGGCTACAAAATTATAATGGCATGCGACTACGGCTTTACTTTGACCATTTTTGTACCTATGTCTTGATTTCTGTCCGAAAAATTTTCTTGTTTCATACTTTTTAGAGCGTGATTTTTCAGAAGTCGGGTTTTAGTTTTCAAACTTGCTTTTTTATCCTATTCTAATTATAAATTCAATGTTTGTTTCCTCTAACTGCCATCAATATGCGCACACAAAGGTTGCATCTCAAACCAAATGGAATAAAGCCTCTACAGTAACACCGAATAGTTAGCTTTAGATGTAAAAAAAATACTTGGAAACTTTCCAAATCCCTTTTTACACCTAAAACGGGTACAACATCAAAATCAATGTTATAATTGCCATTCATCTATATAATTATATAAAAGGAGAAACGACTGATTCACTGACTGACATATCAACGCACATCCGAATCTACTGGGACTTGGAACGTGAAATTTTCCACACAGCTTCCTTTAATAATGCAGGGGAGCACTAAGAAAGGGTTTTTGAAAATTCGACTTTTAAGGGGGTGAAAAGGGGGGATTTCGATTGTATGCAAAATATTATTCCATGTGTTAATAGACTTGAAACTTGGCACGAATACTTACCTAAGTAAATCATAAAGTTTGTCATTTTAAGTTTTTCTAAGCTACCCCCTAAACGGGGATTGGGGAGTGTCAAAGTTTGTATGAAAAAAATTTTACGCAAGGTCCGAATAACTCGAAACTCAGTATTTATACTTAAAATCGAAAATAAAGAATAATGCGTATCAAGGTTTTTCGGAAACAACCCCTAACGGGGTGAAAAGGTTTAAAATATTTTAATGACGGCTGCGATTTACTCATTTTTCGTCATGGGTGTCGTTTTCGTAGTTTTCGATAGTGCTAAAGCCGATAGTGAGGTCAAAATGTAAATCCAAGATGGCGGCTGCGAAAGTTTTCTTATTTTTCGTCATGGGAGTCGTTTTCGTAGTTTTCGATGGTGCTAAAGCCGATAATGAGGTCAAAATGTAAATCCAAGATGGCGGGTGCAAATTCTCTTTTATTTTTCGTCATTGGCGTCGTTTTCGTAGTTTTCAAGGGTGCTAAAGCCGATAGTGACGTCAAAAAGAAAATCCAAGATGGCGGCTGTGAATATTTTCAAATTTTTCGTCATGGGTCGTTTTCGTAGTTTTGGATAGCGCTAAAGCCGATAGTGAGGTCAAAATGTAAATCCAAGATGGCGGCTGTGAATTCTTTTTTTTATTTTTCGTCATTGGTGTCGTTTTCGAAGTTTTCAAGGGTACTAAAGCCGATAGTGACGTCAAAAAGTTAATCCAACATGGCGGATGTGAATATTTAAAAAAAAAATCGACATGGGTGTCGTTTACATAGATTTCTAATGTGCTTAAGCCGAAAGGGAGGTCTAAATGTAAATCCAAGATGGCGGCTGCGATAAATTTGTCATTTTTCGTCATGGGTGTCGCTTTCGTAGTTTTTGAGGGTGTCAAAGCCGATAGAGAGTACTTCGTACGAATACTTATCTTAGTAATAAATGGGGGTTAGGGGTGTCAAAGTTTGTATGAAAGATTTTTTATGCGAGGTCTGATTTACTCGAAACTCAGTATTTATACTTAAGGTGAAACACTTTGATATTTTTTCCATACAAACTTCGGAGGGTTTTTACTCCACTGTTTGACATCGTACATTCAAAGTTTAACATGTTATAGTTAGGTCTCATTATTAAAATTGTCTGTACGGAAGCAGAATAGTAAAATAAAAAGCCATTAAAAAGTTATGAGCCAACAAAGATTCGTTTTTCTTGCTAATTTTAACGCAACTTTGGGCGTAAATAAGTAATACAAGAAGTGTGAAATCTCGAAAACGAAATCCGTACCGACACAGCAAAATTATCGAAGATTTCAATAAATTTTATTTGTAATTGATTTATGCAGTGGTTTTTTCAGAAAAACCTTTTTACCAAAGGCCTTTTCGTAATTTTTGACGCGCTCGTTTTACTATAAACTATTGTGCGTTTCACTCAATAATGTTCCCCCGGCGCGGGTGGCGCGGTGCGGAGGGTGACGCTCGCGCACACATGCACGAAATGTCACACGCCTGAAGCTCTTTCGTTTGATTCAGGCACACACGTGCGTGTTGTAGTGTTTCCACTTTTACCTACTTTATCTGTTTGACTTCGCCGGTCGCCCTGAGAAAATTATCGTAGGTATCGTTTGAAATTAGAATAAAATTGTTGGTTTGAGTGGACGCTGCTGTGTCAGTGAATTTGTGTTGGTTGATTGAAGAACAGTACCTACCTACCAATCAATCTTCCTAGCCTTTTCCCAACTATCTTGGGGTCGGCTTCCAGTCTAACCGGATGCAGCTGAATACCAGTATTTTACATGGAGCGACTGCCTATTTGACCTCGGTACCGATACCCCTTGGTAAGACTGATGTCAGACTTTCGGGCTTCTGACGACTCGTAACGACTGTCGTCAAAGATCCACAAATGACAGCCGGGAGCCCGGGACCAACGGCTTACGTGCTTTCCGAGGCACGGAGTCTCGGTATGTAAAGATGGTCACCCATCCACTGACTAACCCCGGCAAACGTAGCTTAACCTGATGGATGGACCCGTGCGGCTTGTTATTACTTAGCCACGAGCTCCTCAGAAGATTGAAGAACAGTACCGTAATTACGTAATACACGATCAATCAAAATTTGAATCGTTTTGAAACATATTACTAATCCATTGCTTCCTATGTTCGGAAAAAGATCTGCTCAACAACGTAAATAACGCAATGAATATTATTGAACGGTCAAAATGAAACTGATTAGTCGGAATCGTTTTCAAAAATGTGTTGTGTAACAGACGCCAGCACACCAACCTACTCCAATCTGTCAAATTTTCTCAATCAACATTGAACCTTATTCTTTAGCCATAAAGTTGAAAATCTATTAAAGAAATTTGACAGATTGTAGTAACTTGATGTGCTGGGGCGTCTGTACAATTTATTATACGTAATCTATTTTCGTAGGTACCTACCTACCTCCTCGAGCATATTTTCTGTTATAAATTATAATATAATTATATCTTCTTTTGGCCAATACCTACCTAGGTACCTACATTTTCTACCTTACTGCTCGGCCACGACTTGCTTGAGGCTAAAGTGCCTGCTACACGGTTGCCAACCACGTCCCTGACAGAGGTGACCTTGGTTAGCGACCCGCAAAGTTGTTTCAACGTTTGGTCGTATAAACATCATCTTCACGGTTGTAAGCCACCAAGGTCACCTCTGTCGGGTCGCGGTAGGCGACCGTGTAGCAGGCGTTTTAGCGACCGGCGCGGCGCGGCGTTGCCGCGTTGTGTAGGTACGTTGGTAGGTAGTACTAGGTACTAGGTACTAGGTACTAGGTACCTACTAGGTACCCTATGTAGGCAAGAGAAGACGTACGCTCTTTGCATTCACACTCTTTACCAACGCCGACGACGCGGGCGCGCTATGGCTTTTATTTTGTGGTCGTGGAAATGGGGGGGAGTGCTCGAGTAGTAGGTATTTAGTAGGTACCTATCTCTATCTGGATTTAAAAAAATATTTTTGCATTGGCTAGCTCCATTCTTGAGAAAGACTGTAGGCCACCACGCAACAACACGCTAACATCACGCTACAACCCTTAGGAGCCGAGCAAAAAGAAAAAAGTCAGAAAGAACGCTAAGCGAAAACGAAGTAAAAGCGCGGGCGGGGCGATAGGATGCGATGCGGTGGGTCGGGGGCCGAAATTTCACACGGACGAAGTCGCGGGCAGAAGCTACTGTATATGTATTATAAAGGTTTATGTAGGTACTTATAACATTTATCGTAAATCAATATTACAACGATATGAAAAAAAAAATATATATAGGTAAGCTTCCTCTGGCAGTCGGGTAAAACTTTATTCTATTGATAACGTATTTAGGTATGTACTATATGTAGGTAGGTACATACTTATACCAACTGTTCCCCACGCTTTTACCCGCGTTCCCGTAGGAACCTATCCTACTGCTCGGCTCCCATGAGCAGCAGTGTGATGTTTTATAGCCTAAAACATAACCAAAGGCTACAAAAAAATGATTAAACAGGTACCTACCTAGTTTGTGAGATTAGCGCATTCAAACATCAAACTAATAAACTGTACAGCTTTATAATATTAGTATTTTTAGATAAACCTAGTATAGTACCTATCTATAGATTACTAAATCAACAAATTGGCAGCAGCTGATTATGAGTTAGGAAAATACCTACGCCGCGTCGCGTCGCATGATCTTCGCCTCGCGCTTTCGTTCGAGCTGCGTGATAGCGTCTTCGTAAGCCGACGCGACGTTCGCGATTGGATTTTCGACACTCTGCTTAGCGTCGAGAGTTGAATATCCAACAGTGTATTTTCTTGACGCACTGGGATACGCGCTGAATGCGCTCTGTTGGATATTCAACTCTCGGCGCTAAGCAGAGCGTCGAAAATCTGATACGCGCAAAAAAATTGCGAATAGGTTTGCTGTTTTAATCATTGTCCACATAGCTTCCGTGGTCGAGCGGTGTAATGTGGCACTTGCGAAATCAGAGGGTCTAAGTTCGCACCTGGTTAGTCTATAATCTATCCGTCGTTTTTTTTAATCTCTTTGGTTTTTTTTTTAAATCTTATCAAAAACAAAACAGTTTCGTCACATTTGCATTCTGCTTAGTAGGTACCTAATGAAATAATTACCTCGACTGTTTGTGATAATTTTGCTTGTATGAAGGTTAGGTATACAAGCAAAAATATCACAAACAGTCGTGAACACTAAAATGTAGGTAAGTAGGTACCTACCTACCTTATGCGTACGTCCATGAATAGGTAACTAAGTAAGTAGGTACCTACTTACCTAGAAATAAGAAGATAGTAGTAATTTTGTAAACAATTTATAGACCGTAGTCAACTATAACAATTAGGTACACATAGGTACATATCTATAATTCTCGTCGGCGCGGCGGCGAGCGACACAGCGGCGGCGGTATCTTATAAAGTACTCTGTGGCGGCGCGCGGCGGGGCGGTGCACTATTGTGTGCTTCGTATAACATCGTTTCAGTTCGGAACGGTGTTTGTGTGCGCGCTAACTAGACGTGCGGCTAGACTAGCGTCTAACTGCTCATCACTGATACTATCTCTTTCGCACAGATGCCAGATGAGATAGCGTGCTTTTTGGCCGCGCCCACCAGTGAGTTCGAGCCCGCGACTTGTCGGTTCTTAAAACCGAAAACAAAGAATAACATGTATCAATATTTTTCGGAAACAACCCCTACCGGGATGAAAAGGGTTGAAATATTTTATTTGCATCGCACTGACCTATATCAAGATACACGCAACGACATCTATTTTTTGGAATTTGCTATTCACAATTGGGCCCGATAGGTGACGCTGCAATCGAAGTTCAAGACGGTATTCTGTTCATGACACGTGCACAATTTCTGAGCAGTACCTAAGCTAACCTAACAAAAAGTACTAGGGTTGCATGAATTCACGATATAGTATTTCAATTATTAAACAATCAATCTGCCTAGCATTTTCCCAATTATGTTAGGGTCGGCTTCCCGTGTAACCAGATGCAGCTGAATACCATTATTTTACATGGAGCGACTGCCTATCTGACCTCCACAACCGAGTTACTGGGTTATACGATACCCCTTGGTAAGACTGGTCGTCAGACTTTCGGGCTTCTGACAACCCGTAACAATTACTGTCAAAGATCCATGAATGGCAGCCGGGACCAACGGCTTAACATGCTTTCCGAGGCATGGAAGAGTCTCGGTATGTCAAGATGGTCACCCATCCACAGACCATCCACGGCAACCGTAGCTTAACCTGATGGGTCGACCCGTGCGGCTGTTATTACTTAGTTTCCAGCTCCTCTACAATTCTTCTCTCAATTTCTATCAATTCATCAATTTCTATCATTAGACATCGTGCACTATTTCTGAACAGTAACCTAACAAAAAGTACAATCATTACGTTATGCTACTAATAGGATTTGGCGATTTGGATTTAGGCGACAGATAGTTTATAACCTGGCCAAAAATACTTTTTATCCCGGTAGTACGTTTCCTTGGTTTTCCGACATCCACGCGAGCGAAGCCGCGGGGAAAAGCTAGTTATTAATATTCTAGTTAGTTAGTTAGTTAGCCACATTTCTTATTTCCATACAGTATTATTTCCAAATTAATCAAAACAGGTAACTATTTGACAGATATTTACGACGGTTGCCAACTTTTAGGATGCACCCTCTTAATAGTTAAGTATAAATTAAATTCATCACAAGTAATAGGGATGATGCCTGGGTCAAAGAAAAGAAATTCTATTTAGTCCGTCAATCAGATAATAAAAAAATATTCGACACGTATTTTTTGCTTTATCTTGTTAATGAAAAATGACTTAGATAAAACGCATTAAAGTTGGGAAGTGGGGGTCGCTAGGTCACAAGTAACTATAAAATCTACATACTCGTGATGTCATGTTTGTTATCGTAAAAAAACAAAAAACCCATATTTTTTGTTTTTTTACGATAGCAGCAGTATTGGAAAATCCACTGATAAAGTAGATTTATCACGACCGTTCTGAACAGTAACCTAACATAAAGTACCTACTAGGCTTGCATGAATTATTCATGATGTAGGTATGTATTTAGGTAGGTGGGCTACGTAGGTAGGTAGGAAGGGTAGGTAGGGTATACCTACCCTACCTACTCTTAGCAACCGGTAGCGCAGGGTAGGTAGATAAGTAGGTGCGCCGTAGATAGGTACTTAGTGCTACCCATGCGAAGCCGGGGCGGTCAGCTAGTGTAGTATAAAGAGGTACTTAAAGTAAAATCTAAAAAATAAATAATCTAAGCCCCGTGTGTAACAATGTAAGTAATTTTACCCTCAGTTACTGGATTTTACAATAGGTGGCGTGCGAGTCATTTCATAAAGAGTGAAAATGTAAACGACGGTCACATACTGACATGGGTACTTTTATTAATCCCGATAGTACATTCCCGTGAGATATTTTCCGACAACCACGCGGGCGAAGCCGCGGGCAAAAGCTAGTGTATCATATTTTGAAGTACAGTCAGGTGCACATTTTTTATGTGTTATTGTATTCGTATAGTTTTACAGTAAATAATTATTTTAAATGAAATGAAATGAAATTGTTTATTCTGTAAATAAGATATTGGAATCACTTTTACACGTCATATTAAAATTTATGTTAAAAATTAGCTAGATGAGGTCGGCGTTTCCTATCTGACTACTCTGAGAAGAAAGGCCGAAACAAACTCAGAAGTCACAGTCTCTTTTATTTTAAAGTCCAGACATAATCTTGGTCAGGCCATATGAGGACCATGTAGACTACAGATTTGAGAGGACCTGTCCAGAGTGTCCAGTCACTGCAAGCATTTGTCAGTAATCGCGGAGCTTAACTCTGAACTTAAGGAGCTCAACTCGACGAACAGTACCAAAGAAAGGACATTTGGGTAGGCCGCATAAACTACTCAAACTGCCAGACCATCATTGAGGCGGTTCACACACGGCACCGCGCCCCGCCGCGGAGGGCGGTTTTAAAATAAGTAACTTTCTATAATCTATATAAATTAGGGCGAAAAATCCCCCCGATTTCGTTTGTATGAAAAATCTTATCTGAGTCCTTGAGTTAATAAACTTGGCATAAAAAAGTACTAGGCTTGCATGAATTCACGATAGTATTTCAATCATTAGACGTTGTGCACAATTTCCGAATAACCGAACAAAAAGTACTAGGCTTGCATGAATTCAAGATAACGAGGTGCAGAAAACCTCAAGCGGCGGAAATATAGCAACCTTATTGGTAGCTATATTTTTGAGCCGTTTGGGGTTGAAACACTGGGGCCGTGGGGTCCGAGTGCTCATCGAGTATTTCGGGACATCGCCAAGCGGCTGGTCGACTCCTCACGTGACCCGAGGGCTGGCCTATTCTTCGGCCAAAGAATCAGCATTGCCATACAACGTGGCAATGCTGCCAGCCTTTTGGGCACTTTTCCTGTTGACAGCGATGCGGACGAATTTTTTGATGCCCTATGACCGTTTCCCCCCCCCCTTTTTATATACTTGTACATATTACTATTATTATTTTAATTCTGTTAGATTTTAAATCATGTAAATATCTATGGTCACTATTATTTGAATAAATAGATAGTATTTCAATCGACTCCGTATCAAAGTTGCGACAAATGCGCGACAAATGCTGGAGCGACAGTACGATAGGTCGACCATCAGCGGCAGCGGTGCGACAGCACATGCTCGACGAACGTTAGCGCGACAGATTGTTTTCACGACAAACGATGGCACGACGAAACTTTTGATCGACGTACGTTAGTGCGACTGATTGTAAGTTTTCACGACCATCGATGGGACGATGAAACTTTAGATCGACGAACGATAGCGCGACACAATTTTCGCTCGACAAACTAAAGCACTACAAACATTTCTATAATATTTTGTTGCTAATAGCAGATAACAAAAAAATGTGAAGTACTAAGTACTTTCGTTTTTAATGTTTTTATTGGCAATGTTCTTTATTGTCAATGTTAAATGACTGCAGTGCGCGAGTGCAGTTACGAGCAAGGTAAGCGAAAACCATGTAGGTATTAAAGAACCTAAAACTTAACATTTTTTTTAAGCGAAAACCATGTATTGAAGAACCTAAAACTTAACATTTTTTTTAAGCGAAAACCATGTGTTGAAGAACCTAAAACTTAATTTTTTTTTTCTTATCTGTTACTTTAAGCGTAAAATAGCAATATTTTGCAAGAACACGACGTAAAAGGACTCAACATAGAGGGAACCAATCGCTTCATCTACTCAGACGCCCATACTCTAAAATAGCTTGGTGGCAGAATTGATATACTATACAGGGTGGCAGGGACATCGACGCGAAGCCGGTTACCATGGATTCAGTACATGGTTCTGAACCCCCCTGCGTTGAAATATTTCGTCGGTTATTAAAAAAATCTGCTGTTTCATAGAAAAGTGCAATACCTACGCGGTCAAAATGTATGGAACAGCAGATTTTTTTTAAAATAACTGACGAAAAATTTCAACGCAGGAGGTTCAGAACGATGTACTGAATCCATGGTAACCGGCTTCGCGTCGATGTCCCGGACACCCCGTATAGCATGGTACTACTTTCGTCTCTATTTGGCGTCTTCATTGTACCTCTTTTTCTAACACCCATCTCTATCAGCACTCCTTTCAGTGTTCACCACTTTTCATCAGACAGTGGTGCCCAGTGGTAGAGCAGTGGTGGCCCAGTGGTAACGGCCCCGACTTACGAGTTGTAGGTCGTGGGTTCGAACCCAGGCAGGCGCTTACTACTACTCCTCATTAAATTACATTTCGCATATAAAACGATATGTCTAATTATCTGGACATGATTACACGATTGATTTCCAGTTGAGATTGTAGGGGCATGGGTCAAGCTGTGTTTATGAACGATAATTAATCTTTGATTCGTACATTTGTACAAATTACAGATGACTGTGAATGTCTGTTTTTACCTTTGATTTAACACATGATGTTTCTTTGCAGTATTTGATCTTAATTCTAATTCTATTATTTAGTACAATAAGTCTTGTTTTTGAAAAAAATATTGGGTTCGATTCCTGATTGGAAAGTATAATAATAGTAGATAAAAAAAAATCCGTCATAGAAGTAGCTACGATATACAATGTGGGGACTACCAATCAATCAATCAATCTTCCTAGCCTTTTTCCCAACTATCTTGGGGTCGGCCTCCAGTCTAACCGGATGCAGCTGAATACCAGTATTTTACATGGAGCGACTGCCTATCTGACCTCCACAACCCAGTAACTGGGTAACACGATACCCCTTGGTAAGACTGGTGTCAGACTTTCGGGCTTCTGACGGCTCGTAACGACTGTCAAAGATCCACAAATAACAGCCGGGACCAACGGTTTAACGTGCTTTCCGAGGCACGGAGGAGTCTCGGTATGTAAAGATGGTCACAGTTCCACCGGACCTGAGCTATACAGTTTAATATATTATGGTATATTAAACTGTATAGCTACCGTGTGTAGTGGCTTGCTAATAATAAACAGGGTGGTTAAAATATACAGGGTGTTAAAGTAATTGCGTGCCATAGCTTCAGGGTGAGTTCAGTATTGATAAAGGAACCGAGGAAAACTAAAAATATACAAAAATAAAAATTGCAAGATCTATTTTTTTCATTTGTAGGTTTTAATTTTGAAGGAGATAAGCACGCTGAAGTAGGAATAAGAAATACTAGGAATTGTAATTTACGTACCTAGTTACCTATCCTTCACGCGTTATCGAAGTGTTCATGCTTAGGTATTTCATTGCGTTCGATAGTAGGTAGGTAGGTAACTGTAGGAAATTATGAATTAGCATTTAAACAAAATAAAAACATATTTTTAAGCAATTTTCTAATCAATTCTAAACGATCGCTATTTAATTAGTAGGTACTACATTAGGTTCATCTTATGATAATTTTCGGTTTTTTTTTTAAACTTTTTTAAAGGTTTTTTTTTTTACGGGTTCCTTTATCCATACTGAACTCACCCTGAAGCTATGGCACGCAATTACTTTAACACCCTGTATAGCACAGTATATTATTATACAATAAAGCTACGTCTGTGACGGGTTTTTGTTCTTTGTCTTTCTCTAATATACAACGCTGACTACCATGAAATGCGAGGTGGCAATGCTAACTAAATCTAGAAAAGCAGGAATAGGTCACAATTATAGCTGTACTAAAAGGTGAACAAGATTGGCTAAAAAAAACCAAAAATAAAGGATTATTGCAAATTTAAACACCCAAAAAAGTTATTGTACCTAGTAACGGTAAACGGAAAAGTCCATTATTATTATAATAAAGCCACTAGACCGTAAACAGATGCTGATATAGGAATTGGACATTCCAAGAAACTGTATGAAGTCACAGCTATACCCGTTCTATACACAAGTTCATTATCATTATTGAGTTCGCATACGCAATTAGCCCATGTTCCAACAACGGAATAGGGGTAAGAATCGCTTGGATGATTATTGTTCCTCGATAACCATGCGACTTGGTCAGTCGGTAAAATATATAAGGGGATTGATTAGTTTGTCCGCTCACATTTCGGCTGACCACGGACCGGCACAGACGGGTTTAAAAGTGCTTGTGTATAATGTTGTAATATTCTCAATTTAAATTATTAATAATGAATTTAATATTTTTTGCTGTTTTCGCCGCGTGCGCCTGCTTCGTCAATGGACGTAAGTTTCTTTTTTTATTATATTTTTTTTTTATTATAAAAAGAACAACGGGTTGCACTCCGGGAGTGCCGGCAGAAGTGAAAACTTGAACATTAACGTTATGCATTTTTGTATATTTTGGAATGGTTAGGGAATAATTTCGCACGAATTGCTTTATTTATCAGTATAAAAGTACTATAATTTACGTGGTTAAATACAATATTCATTAGTTGTAGTAGTATATTTATTTATTTTCAAAATATAGTCTAACATAAATAAACACTTTTCATGAAGTATGTTTTGACTGCTTTTTTTTACCCATCAATAAGGGTAAAATTTCTTAGTAAATTTTCTGCAAAAAATGCAGTTTACGTCAAAACGTTCAGGGTCAAAGTCAATTTCGAAAGCACAAGCCGAGAATCACTCCAGATTTTGAATAGTCACGTGAAAATCTAGAAATTAAAAGTCAATTATTTAATGCAAGAAAATAAAAGAATTTAAGAAATTAAAATACTAATTGGACTAGCTGACAAACCTACTAAAGTTATTTTCATCACCGTAAACCAAGGCCATGCAGGTACAGTACGACACAACTTAGATAGCATCGGCAAAATTCGTAAAACCGATCACCATCCGAACTGAGTGCGCCTTCAAAATCATCAATCTTTATTACTGCTTTAGGTAAAAATTATCTTTCGAAAACGCAATAACTTGTAAAGTCTTATAGCCAAATACATTCGTAAAATTGAAATGAATGAATGAAAATATTCAAATCTATGCTACATCTAAGTTGTGTCGTACTGTACTCAACAATGCGCCGCGTACACCGCGCGCTTTCCAAGTTTTCCCTGCATTAAGGGCAGCCTGACGCCTAGACCGTAAGAGATAAAGAGGACTTATATTTTTTTTAAATTAATCTACTAATCAGAGGTGGGGGTAGTTCGTCTATTCCGTGACTTTTTTTGTTTTTTAGATTTTGTATGATTCTATGCGATTCTCGACAGTTTAGAAGTCTAAGAAATAGGGTATTTTCAGAAGGGTTGAGTACTCGCTGGCCTTTAGCCCCACGGCCGGTCTCTTCGCCAATTGATGCAAAAAAGTTATTGAATTTGTTTACTATTTGTAATTGTATGTTACGAGTATATTTATCTGTTAGTGTTGTTTGTTAGTACGTTCGTTCACTATATTCCACAAAGCTTTGACTTTGTTTTCAGACATTTGAATTTTGTTTATGTAATGTTTATTACCGTTTTAGATTTTTTTCGTATTTTCTATAGTATTTTTTCATAATTGGATTGTCAGACTTAACACTTATTTTTAATAATCTTTTGTTTGTGCATAAGATCTTTATACCTTTATTGAATAATATTGGTTATCTAACCAATATATATAGTGCGTATACCAATATACAGGGTGACAGGGACATCGACGCGAAGCCGGTTACCATGGATCCAGTACATGATTCTGAACCCCCCTGCGTTGAAATTTTTCGTCGGTTATTAAAAAAAAAACAGCTGTTTCATAGAAAAGTGCAATACCTACGCTATCAAAATGTTTGGAGCAGCTGATATTTTTTTTAATAACCGACGAAAATTTTCAACGCAGGGGCGTTCAGAATCATGTACTGAATCCATGGTAACCGGCTTCGCGTCGATGTCCCTGAAACCCCGTATATAGTGCGTATACCAATATATATTGTTTTGTTTAGTTGTTTATAATTGTTTATATTAGTTAATACATAATTATGTCATTAAAAATATTATAATTTTGATTTGCGTCGTTAGTTTCTATAATGATATCTCTCCAATTAACTGATTTTAATGCAGATTTGAAATTTTCAATGTTATTTTTGTTGTACAGTCGTTTTTCTGTATACCAAGTGGTTTGCTTCGATCGTTGCGGTATTTTTAATTTTATAATTGTACCACAATGATCTGAAAAACCCAGTTCTTCTACAGATGTATTAAGATCTATATTTTTAAAGTTTTTAAATATTAGGTCAAAGCATATTATGTGTGTAGGATGTTTTATGTGCTGTGTGTATTTGTATTCTGACTTATTGTCTAAGAAGGCGTTGACTATGGAGTTATTTTTCAAAATTTGAATATTAGTCACACCGATGACTGTGTTTAGTTTTTTGTATTTATTATTAACTAGCTTTTGCGGCGCGGCTTCGTTCGCGTGGATGTCGGAAAATATCTCACGGGCACGTACTACCGGGATTAGATACCTAATGGCTGAGGAAAACGTCATTGACTCCTACCGCTGCACCCGCGTTGTTGTCAACCATAATTATTTTGTTACGCGTAATTTTGAATCTGCGATGTCTTTTAAAGTATTAATTTTAATGATATGATGTCAAGACATATTTTAATCTAAATTAAATGCCCGATTTAAATAACATATTTTAATGGCTAATACCGGTCATAATAGCTTCGGTAATAACAATGAAATTTTTATTAAATTCTGAAAGATAAAAGTGGTTACTGTAGGTCATCCTTAGAAGATAGACATATGCTATTGCGGACTCTTTTGTTGAACTTTTTAAGGTGTACAATACTGTAGTACATTATTTTGACGTATCTCGTAGGGTTCAGCCAGCGTTTGCAATGTAAGCGCAAAAAAATGTGTTTATTTACATCACATTAGAAACCTCTAAAAGTATCAGTGTTTGTCTACTATGTTATGCTTATTATCTAAGCATACGTAGGGACAGATAATACTATTGGCTGTAGCAAAGGGAAATAAAACATAACTGAAGGTTTGTTGGTCTCATTCGTTTTATGTAATCATACTAAGCATGACCAATTTTTTATTCCATAATTAAAAAAATATTATTAGTAACAAAACAAATCAAAATTATACATTATTTTCCTCAAAACCAAAATTAAAAAATCTTAGAACAAAAGGCGTGATAAATCATTCAAGTAGAAATCGTTAATTAATTTCTCAATACAATGTCTTATTCTAATATAATAATAATGTTTGTCCTTTGTTTTCCTGAACAAATATGTCATAATGTGTAATATAAATATAAAATCGAATACTAATAAATTATGTTATAATTATTAATACAGTTTTCCGTGAATTATTTCCTTAACAGTTGCGTATTATATTGGTGTCGATTCTCTTGTACACCGAACTAAACTAACTAAACTATCACTAAAATTCCTTACTTTTGGCTATGAGAATCTTAAAGCTATTCTGCAAAAAAAAATCTCTAAATTAAAAAAATATTTTGTCACGACTAAAATCGGATTTGATAATCGCGTCGACTTCACGTGGTACTTGTTCTAAGTTGTTTGCCCTATCCCTTGATTTTTTTTAGAGCCGGAGGCGCGCAGGCCTGCCTCGACGTGTTTTTTATGGAATTTTTCACTTTTTGTAGGTATGGAATATACAAAAAATTATTACCCACATGTTTAGTTATAGAGGTTTATGTGCCTTATAAAGGGGGTCGAAATTTTCATTATTTTTGCGATAGGACACTATTTTCGAGATATAGGCAAAAGAAAAAAAAAGATACAGTACTGTTTTTGTTACCTGAAGGCTGAAGTCGTCGTGTTGGTGTAAATTTTAGTTCATGACAACCAATTTTATTCCACTCCTTTTTAATCGTGTTTAAAAATTTTGTTGGATAATCAAAATTGATTTATTAGCTATTCAAAAACTCACATACTCGTACTCTCTTATTTTGCCCATTAATTAGCATTCAGTAAGTTAACATTGAAATCGCCGAGCAGTACGTAGTTATCAAATTTTACTAAGGAGCTAATGGAGTCTAGTTAGGGCGTCGAGAAAGAGGTCTGAGTCGAAGCGTGGGGGTCGATACGCTATGTCTATAGCAATTTTATTTCCATTCAGTGTAAGGGTAATCCACATTGTTTTTTTGCCGTATCTAGGGTCAATTGGGTTGGACCAGGTACGAGCGATCAGGCCGCGTTTAAGATTATAAAACCCCACACCACCCCCCCCTGACCCCCATGCACAGACAGCGGTCGTGGAGTGTGGCGCAGGCGGTAACCTGGCACAGTGGGCACTCGCCCCTCGTCGCCCGGTCGTAGCCAAGTCTCGTTAACTGCTTACACATCGAAAGAATGCCCTTCCACTGCTGCGAGAATATCATCGTGGTTAGTGCCAAGGGAGCCTACGTTAAGCAAACCAACTTTAAGGTATTATAATTATTATAGAGTGTTGACTGTAATTTTATTTATTTGGAGAATGAACACGAACAACGTTCAGTCAGATTCATGTACCATCAAATTAAAACAAGGTAAAAGTCATCGTGGCATCAAGGAAACACTAATGAAAATAAAGCGGTATTATTATAGGAAAAATATGGACATAACAGTTGCTACCCAGTAGCAACTGTTATGTGTGCACTTATTATTATTGTTTCCTTTATTTAATTTATATACATACAGGATAAATTTTTAACCAGTGACACATATGACTTTACTCATCATTACGAACAACTTTTACTATGGGACCAAACCTGAAATAGCGTCATATAATTGGTTCCATAGTAAAAGTTGTTCATAATGATGAGTAAAGTCATGTGTTTAAGTTTGCGCACTGGTTAAAAATTTATCCTGTATTTTATAATTTACATTCCGTTTATTCAATTTTTTACATATGTAATACATTTTTAAATATTTTTATAAAAACAAAATAATACAAAAACATTTAAAAATATAAAAAATAGTAGCCCACCGGTATCGGGAACAGGGTCCAAGCTACCGGCGGTCAGGGCTCCAGAGAGAGGAACCTCCTGACAATGCGAGCCGTGTCCAGGAGTACCGCTTTCTGAATCAAGCCCTTGACCCAGCTGCCTAACGAGAGCCTCCTTAGGTGTTGGTCGAGGCTCTTGGCAATTAAGCCATTGGCTGATACGACTATCGGCACAATGATCGCTGAGTCCACATCCCACATGTCGACAACCTCGCGAGCCAAGTCAAGATACTTGATTTGTTTATCTTTCTCGGCTTTCACGAGGTTCCCGTCATGCGGGACCGTTATGTCAATGATCATTGTGCGCCGCTCTACTCGGTCCACCACCACTATATCAGGTTTATTGGCAACAATAGTCCTGTCAGTGATGATGGAGCGATCCCAGTACAATGTGATATTGCCATTTTCGAGAACTGGGTCGGGCACATACCTGTAGTACGGCACTTCAGATTCCACAAGGCTGTATTTCAGAGCAAGTTGCTGGTGGATAATCCTGGCTACAAGGTTGTGTCTATGCAAGTACTCTTCGTTAGCTAGACGAGAACACCCGGAGATAATGTGTCGGATTGATTCTCCCGGACGGTGGCATGCCCGACAAATGTCAACCGTGCCGTCCTTCACAATGAATCTCCGGTAATTGTTCGTCATCATAACTTCGTCCATAATTGCACAGATAAAACCTTCGGTTTCCCCAAAGAGGTCACCAAAACGCAGCCAGGCTACGGACGCTAGGAAATCTACATCGGGTCCATGAAGGGCCCGGAAGTAGCGTCCGTGAAGCTCCTTACTCTGCCATACCTCCTTGCGATCGTTAGTGTCAAGCACTACAGGCTTGCGCCAGTTCTCCTTAGCCAAGGAGAGCGGGGTAAGGCCCTTGTCCACCGTGACCACATCTCGATGCATCCCCACGTCGGCTTCTTGGAAATATTCCCTAAGACTGCATATCTCGCGATTGTGGAGGGTCTTAGCGTTTAAAAAGCCTCGACCTCCACACTTTCGCGGGATATACAGTCTCATTACCGATGACCGTGGGTGATGCATTCGATATGCAGTCAACAGCGTACGGACCCTCCTATCCAGGGCGTCGAGTTCGGTCTGAGTCCATTTGAGTATGCCGAAAGAGTACATCAAAACCGGCATGACCCAGCCGTTGAAGGCGCGCACCTTGTTGCCGCCCGATAGAAGGCTGTTAAATACTTTCTTCAGGCGGCCAAAGAAGCGCTCCTTCAACGATTGCTTCATGTCAGTAACATTAATGCCCAACGCTTCCGACATACCCAAATACTTATAGGTTTCGGATGGGGAGAGGGCTCTAAGGTTTATGGAATCCGAGAGTTGGGTTCCCACGGACTCCACAATCTCCCCTCGTTTTACATGCATGACCGCACATTTGTCCACACCAAATTCCATCCTGATGGCGCTACTGAAAGTTTCAGTTATTTTCAGTAGCTCCATCAGTCGCAAATTGTTGGGGGCAAAGAGCTTTAGGTCATCCATGTAGAGGAGGTGAGATATAACCTGACCACCTCTCCTCAGCCGATAGCCTAGACCTGAATCCTCCAGCAGTGTGCTTAGAGGATTCAGGGCTAAGCAAAACCAGAGCGGACTCAAACTATCGCCCTGAAATATGCCTCGCTCGATCCTTATCGGTTCGCTATTCCTTTGGATATTTCGACATCCTGGGTAGCGAAGGACCGTCCTCCATTGCCCCATACACGACATCAAGAAGGTGCGCAGAGTTGCATCTACTTTATACAACTCCAGCACCCTCATGAGCCATGTATGTGGCACCGAGTCATAGGCCTTCTTATAGTCTATCCAGCATGTCGATAGATCTTTTCGGGAACGGCGAACCTGTTGGCTAATGGCCATATCAATGAGGAGTAGCTCCTTAGTACCGCGGGACCCGTTCCTACATCCATTTTGAGAGGCAGACATGATTGAGTTGGTGTCTACATGATTGTTAATTTTAGCTCTCAAAATGGATGTAAGAACTTTATAGACCGTCGGTAAACACGTGATCGGTCTATAATTTTTGGGTTCCGCGGTACTACCAGATTTATGGAGCAGGTGGGTGACTCCTGTCGTAAGGAACTGGGGTAGCGAACCAGACTCCAAAGCAGTCTGGTACTGAGCCGCCAAGCGAGCGTGCGACCTTATAAACCATTTAATCCAGAAGTTGTGCAGCCCGTCCGGCCCTGGAGATTTCCAGTTAGGCAATGGACGGACTGCACGAGCTACATCTTGGGGGCAGATGGTAATAGCCCCCATTTCTGGTATTTGATCGCAGGCTCGCTCGACTTCCCGAGTCCAGTCACCTTCGGTGTGATTGACAGGCACCGACCAGATACTCCGCCAGAAAGAACACATGGCATCATCATCTGGTAGGCGCGTGTCAGCCACACCTTGGTCCGATCGCTCCCAAGCCCTATAGACACACCTTTCGTCACTCTGGAAGGTGCGATTCTGGGTGTATCGTTCCACTCGCCGCTTATACCTACGGATACGGTTTGCCCATGCATACACTTTCTGCTTCAGGAAGTCGATGCGCTCTGTAACACGGGACATATAGTCCTCAGGGCTGATATCAGTCCCTGAGAACGCCCGTCTCACAAAGCGCATCACTCTAGGGCGATTATTGCCCTCCCTGAAGCAGATTAGTTTGCCGATGAGCGCTCTGGCCCCACCAATACGGTGCTCAATCCTGCACTGCCAAGCTGGTACGGCTGGTTTCTGTCGTGTAGCTCCAGAGTCATTAGCAAATTTGACGTGAGCTACACGACATGCCGCTACAGCCGCGCAGTACAGAATTGAATGAGTATCGGTGAGGTCTTCGCAGCCATCAAAATAGTTTGATAGCTGCGAGTCCAGAACCGCCACCAGCGCCCTATTTTTGTTATGCATGGGCAAACGAGGTAAGCGTGGTCTAAGTTCAGGCGGCATGAACCGGTATTCCCGAATCCCACCCTCCAAAGCACTCCTCAATTCCTCATTGCACTGGGTACTTACGTTTGTAGCCCTGTCATCAATCCCTTCGTCAGCTTGACTAGTAACTAACTGCGGTGTTACTATAACAGTCTGCGACGGGGGGGCGATGACATGGCTACTCTGCATTTCGATTCGCAGGCGATCAAGTGCAGTGTCATCCAACATGTGATTACGCTGGATGACCCGCACCTGATCCGACAGTCGTTGTGCCGAAACGTTGACAGCTGGCTCAAGCACCTGAAAAAGAGAGAGCATCCGAACACGGTACGCGGTCAGGTTGTTTCCCCCCTCTGTAGCCCCATAGTATGAGCGCATGACGTTTTCGTTGATGGATTGTGTCCATCGCATGCGCTGCACACTTCCGTCGGGAGCTGGGACCCTATCAGAGGCCGGTGGGCCTCGAGGTCCTAAGCCGTCCGGCGGCCGGCGTCCTCCCCGTCGACGAGCAGGTGGTGGCGTCGTGGGCGGAGAGAAATACTCGTCGCTCGAGCTCGACGCAACTGCCGCGGTTGGTGTCGTCCCAGCGCTCACAATGGGGCTGGGTACCGGCGGCGGCGAGGCGGAGCTGAGCGACGAGCCCGGAGGTAGAAGGCGTGCTCGACGTGTGGCCGATCTTGTCAACATTTTTTATTTGTCTTCAATTTTCCCATTTTTCTGATTTGTGTTCTTTCATCGGAGGTGACATCTGTCATGTCACCTCCGATTCGGCAGTTTTTATTAAATTTCCTTTACATTTTGGTGTGTCTTTTTGATCTCCTTGTTGAATTTGTTGTGGTTTTTTGGTTTAATTTGAATTGAGCAAACAACTCTTGATAATATGGTGCGACTAAATTAAAATAGGAAAACTGTGAAAACAATACGTGCAGTTGACACGGTGTTGCCACAATTTACATTTTTATTATAAATATTATTTATTTATTTTATAAATTACAAGCTTACACTTAAACAAAGCACCTAATTAGACCCACCTGGGGTCTGTTCTAGCATGCCATGGCCTTAGATTTGATCAACGCGCTGTTAACAGTATGATAAAATCGAGTTGATGTAATGTTCCTTCTGCTTACGCTTTATCTCTAATGTCTACAGGTTTAGTAAATTGGGTATTGTGGAAGAAGCGGTACGCCTGCCATAAAAGTTATTTTTGCGAGGCACTTGAAATTATTTAGATTTGGCTTGTCGTGTATTCACTTCATATTTATCTGGAATTTGCAAATCACTGTTATCAAAATGTTCTATCAGGAAGATTCTCAGCGCGCGCTAGAACAGGTTGCAATGTTTAAATAACCCGGTATAATTGTCTTGGTATTAACTTTTTACATAATTCGGTTTTTTTTTGGATGGGAAATCAGCCAATGACTTCTCCCGCTCTGGGCGGAGCGGAAGGGCGTGTCAGACTCTTACTGACTAAAACCCACCCGTATTCCTTCCCTTGCCTTGCCAGGGGCCACGTTTTCCCCTTAGGACTACCCGCAACCCCGGTAAAGTTAGCATAGCTCTTGTGAAATCTGTCAGAAACTAAAATATGATCATAGACCCTTAAAACTGGAATTGCAGTTAACTCAAACACAGGAAAAGCCCTTTGCTTAAATGTTTATGAATCTTTTTTCAATAGAAGGAAAATACTTCTCTTTTTACGGTATTCCGAAAAGAAACAAGTCAAAGAAAAACGCAGTAGTGACACATCTTTTGACAACACGGCGATAGTATATTTATAAAAGATAAACATAATTTCCAAAATGCTCTGGTTTCTGGTGAAATAAATAATCGTGATACAAAAAAAGTATCAATAAAATAACACGACTTTCTAAAGGCCTCTTATCGCACTCCTGGCACATGATTATATTATTTTTAAGTTCTTAATTTTATTCTGTTTAGTTTTTATTTATTCTGTGTTTTTCTTTTTACGTACCTTGCATGCCGAAAGGTAAAATATGGTGATACTAAGACTGTGATATACAATTATTACATGAATGTAAAACATCTGCACATTGTTTACCCATATTTGCAAATAAATAATTTTGAATTTGAAATTGAATTTGAACAATGTGCTCCTGACCCTGGTGGATATTATTAGGGATTTAGATTTAAGTTTCATGTTATACTTAACATAATTAAGAATCTAATATCAGAGATAATAAAAGCTAATTCTAAGATAAGTCGAATAACGTTCGTTTTAAATATAATTGCTCATAATTGGAAATTATGAATACACAGACTACAGGACAATATCATACATTAACTAATCCTTTTAACCAAACGACAATATCCTATCATTCCTAAATACCCTTACCTCTCAGTAAAAGGTTCTCAGAATGTTTTGCTCTCCCGGCCTTGCAACGAGCTCTACAAGGCGTTATTCTTGTACGAGGACGACCTCAGCTACCGACAGAAGATACGTGCAGTAAGGCATTGATGAGATTTTCCACCGACACCAACTCTTGCTGACCTGCACCAGTGAAAATTTACTCTGCCCAGATAAAGTCCATAAGAAGAGGACATTATATTCTGTATAGTAAAGGATATCATGCTCACCAAAATCTACTACTTATAGCGAAATAACTAAACATAAAATAATAGGCACGTATTTGAACACAACCATGCATGATGAGAAGTTTTCTAGCCACGCTGAAACCTTACCGCACTACCAAGAAGAATAATTACTCACCGAAGTTGCTATTGACCTGGACAGTCACTTATGTAAATAGCCTGTTAAAATCCGGTGAAAGTGTAGTGAAAAACAAAGTGAAATACATAGTTAATAACGTCAAAAGTTTAATAACATCCTAGTACCTACTTCGACGATACGACAGAATCTGCTGCTTCATCTTAAAGCTTCAACACTTAATTGATTTCAATAAATACTAAAATTTTCCGCAAAATTAACAAACTTTATAACCCTCAATTATCGTTTTCTGTGTTAACGTTGCCGTTGTTGTTTTAATATGCAGAATACCTGTATCTTGTTATGATACTTAAAAGCTAACAAATGCTTTACCTCAATGAAGCTTTTTGGAGAATTGAGTGACTTTACTGTTTTGTCAATGTCGTTATGGTCACGTCGATGCTGCGCTAGCGTCACGTAGATGTACCTAATTATATAAATTTTCTTCGTTGACGCAGCATTCGAGTCTCGTTTTCACCTGGTTTTCACAAAGTCTATCCCTGTCAATCATTTACCCTTTGGCATTTTGAAAAAATATATCTATTATAGTAATATAACAACATTAGTACTAAATTTTAATTTTAATTGAATGATGACTATAATAGTAGGTAATTATAAACCCAAATATTTGCATGTCACATTATTATGAGTAAGTGTTATGGATCAGCCCCCCAATTACGCAATGCACGATCAATTTTAAATTGAAACCAATTGAAAAAGATTGCCAGTCCATTGCTTCAACCGCTCGACAAAAAAAAAATAATTTAAAATTGATCGTGCATTACGTAATTAGGGTGCTGTATTATTGACGTTAAGAGGGTATAATCTGAAAGTTGGCAACGTCGCAAATAGATGTCAAACATTTCGCTGTTTTGATTAATTTGATAATATTTCTGTATGGAAATAAAAAATGTGGCTAACTAGCGAACTAGAATATTGATTATCAAATGCAACAATTAATATCGTTACACCGAATAGTTAGTTTTAGATGTAAAAAAAGTGTTTGGAAACTTTCCAAATGACTTTTTTACACCTAAATCGGGTACAACATCAAATTCAATGTTATAATTGCAATTCATTATTAACCTTTTGACCGCCACGTCAAAAAAGAAAAAGCGTGCCCTCAGCGCCAAGCAATGAATTCATCCTTTAATACCTACAAAATAGTAGTGAGTTCGAAATTATATCGATTAAGCACTAACTATTTATTTTTTAACCTAGAGTATGTTTTTAATTAAAGGTCTATACCGGAAAAATATAATACAGGAGTTTTATTTCATCCCGCTTTGTCCTTTATGACAGAAATCATAATGATATGTGTCACTGTTTAGGCGTTGAATCCACAATTCAAAACAACAATCGATAAAACCAAGTCAATACCATCACAGCACTATGTTCAATCTTGACGTACTTTCATGTCACCATACGGTGACAGTGGCGTAGCTGGCACGGCTTTTTATATTTTGCTCGCCTCTGCACTAGAGGTGCGCAACCAATATTTATTAATAATATCGAAATAATAATATATTTTGTTTTAAAAGTTTCGTATTTTTCGTTAGTTTCGTTTCACTGATATTCTGTTTCATATTGTGGAAAAACTTTTGTAAATATGAGAAATTTGATTTCAATATTATTATTTGATAATGCAATAAATAAAATGAGACATGTATCATCGGTTTTTTGTAATCGTATTTTTTATCACAAAAGAATTTATAATAGGTATTTTGTTTTAAAAGTTTCGTATTTTTCGTTAGTTTCGTTTCGCGTGCGGAGCTTAATTTTTTTTTTGCGTGTTGATGTCTTCGTATGGAACACTTTTGCAAAATGAAACAGCTAGCAAACGCTTAATTTTCGAGAAAAAAAATCCTAAAATTTCAAAAATTCAATTAATTTATGTAATAAAATTGACGTTTTACTGCAGATAATGTACGAATTTCACTCCTAGGTCGTTCCGTTTTACATTCAGACAAAGGTGGTTTTTTTTTTAAACCACCCAGAAGTGGGAGCCCCGCTTCGCGGGGCTCCGTCGACAATGCTTTACGATTTTTTTTTGACCTTGAAAATGTAAGGAAGGTTATAAGGAAATATACCAAGACTTTACTATTTTTTGGTTTGACCTTGACTTTTGGGGTGTTGAACTTGACCTTGAAGATGTCATTGACCTCATTATTGCTTGGAACCTAATTTAGACCCGCCACGTAAACTTCCCCACCCTTAATACTCCCACTATCCCACCAATCCCGAACGAAACTTTTGGCGATTTTTTTCTCAGCACCTATGGTTTTGCTAGATTTGCGGTTTTCATAAATACACTAAAAAGGGTATAATCTACCAAAAAAAAAACCTACTATAAAAAATCGCGGTCCGTAAAGTACAGTGCTTCCATGTGGATAGAAAACTAAGACCCCCTTCAAGCCCGACCGACACGCGCGTCACGGCGTAGCCCGATGGACACGGTGGGGCTGGAGCGATATTCCGTTTGGTTTGTGGGTTGTTTCTCTCTATGGATTGAGGCATATTATCACCGATTAGAAATAAAATTGTCAAAAAAACTTTTTTTCTACGTCCCGACCAGGACGAAGAAGATTGGGATATTATGTCGCAATCAATTTTAGGAAGGCCATGGAAAAAAGGAAATCTCGGAGGAAGTGCAGTAAAGGAAAAATCCAGCCAAACAACAGCGGTGATGACAGGGACACGCGAAAACTGCGAAGCAGCATGTACTCGCGTACATTTTAGAAAAATGAACTATCATTTTTCTAAAATATTGGAGTCAGGCTTAGACGACATAGAGCCCTGCATACTGCCAAATGTTTACGCTAAAATCATAACATTTTTGCAAGAAGCTAAGGGCAGTCATGTGAACAAAATAACATTTGACACTCACACAAAATAATTTAGGACTTTTTTCTATACAGTATGTTTATAATAAATAATTGCCATGTCCCTATACGGGGTGTCCGGGACATCGACGCGAAGCCTGATACCATGGATTCAGTACATGATTCTGAACCCCCCTGCGTTGAAATATTTCGTCGGAAATTTAAAAAAAAATCAGCTGCTCCATACATTTTGACCGCGTAGGTATTGCACTTTTCTATGAAACAGCAGATTTTTTTTTTAATAACCGACGAAAAATTTCAACGCAGGGGGGTTCAGAACCATGTTCTGAATCCATGGTAACCGGCTTCGCGTCGATGTCCCTGCCACCCTGTATAATTTCGTTTTATTTCCTAACGTAATAAGCATAAAATTAATAAACTTGCCTCAAAATCTTCGTCTACCAGAACTTCCGCACTGTCTTCCATGATAAAAGTGTCAGTGTCGACTCCTTGCAGTATATTTAACAAGTCTTCACTCACTACTCATAGTATAGTCGTCCATTATTATTAATAATATTTACTAATAATATACGAACTACTCTATTCAAAAATGTTCCGCGTATGATGTCATGGGACTGTCACGCATAGACGACTGTGGCGTTCCCGGCACAGACAATACAACAGTGTGATAGAGATGGGCATTACAGTCATTACAATTAATCGATAATCAACTAAAACTCGATTTTTATAAAGCGCATAGTTCAGTATTATAAAATTTTCTTGATTTCTCAAACGTAAAAGTTCAGTATGAAATGTTTTATTTATTTACTAGTGCAGAATTCAGAGTAAATTAAATATAACGTAGGTTGCCGTCGAGATCGATATTCTTGTTATATTGAGTGCTACCTGCATCACTACGTGTCCTGGTATGGTGACTGTGGCGTCGAGGGCACTATGTTTTTCGAACTTCAGACTGATTTTCTTTTTTGTCTTCTTACGTTACTAAAAATGAAATCTAACGAAAGCAGTTCACTTCAAATAAATTAAGAAGAGTCAAGGTACATAATTAACAAGGGAAATAAACAAAACAATGCTGTGTTATGGCATTTATTTACGTATAAAATTCTGTCACGCAGTCGCGACCGTGGCGTACTGGGCACATTTTCGTTTGTCGTCTATACACGACTGTGGCGGTCAAAAGGTTAATATTCTAGTTAGTTAGTTAGCCACATTTCTTATTTTCATACAGTATTATTTTCAAATTAATCAAAACAGGTAACTATTTGACAGCTATTTACGACGTTGCCAACTTTTACGATGACCTAAATTGTACCAATACTTATGGCAAATAAATTAATTAGATTTGATATCCTTAAACAAATTCTCTGGGTCACAATCATTTGAATTTGCTATTACACTCTTCAAAGACCCTTTAATTTCACCAAGGCAAATATTGGGCCCACCTTCGATCACGTACCTATACTGGAAAGATTTTTCCATTCTATAATGGCAAATTTTCTTATTGATTACAGAAAATTCGTGCACAACTCCTAGTGGTGGCAGTGGGGAGTGCATATCAGTCTTCGACTGTCGAGTTCTGCTAACCTTGCTTAATAAGAAGGTTCGTACGAGCCAGGACATCGATCTGCTGAAGAGGTCGCAATGCGGGTACCTGGGCAAAAATCCGGCTGTAAGTATCTGCATTATGACTAACCTTTTCAACAATAGATGCTTATTATCAGTTGTCATCTCTGAGTAATTTGTCGGTTTTGTCGTTTCTGAACTTCCTAAGTGCGGTAAGCCACACACCACTCGTATCAATACTACTATAAGCTTGTCCCTTATTCTATTGAAAATCGGTCCTCGGTTACTGGCTGTCTACAAAACGCCACGTCTCTAGAGAGTAAGGCTGAATGAATGGAGAATCATCGATTACACTTCTTATACTACCCTCTTTGATATCCAATTCAGAGATTTCCTAAAGTAAAATCACTTTGAGAAGCTTTCGAACCCTTTACATATACGTTTTAGTTAAGATATGTTTGTTTTTCGTCAATATTGGGGCGATGTTCTTCTGTGTTACCATGTGACCATCTGGAGGGACCGGATATTACAGTAAATTAGTACATTAATCAAGGCCACCAGTGGAGTTTACTCAAGGATACTATAAAATCGTTCGGAAGGAATCTAAACTAAGACCGAAATTGTTAAACGTTACTTAGCAGGTGCTAAGTAACACACACTCAGTGCGACAGTGAGAGGAATAATGTTTAGCCCAAATAGGTACTTGGGTTAAACATTAGATATTCCTCTCACTGTCGCACAACTGCAATACCAAACTACAAGTGCAACATAGAGACGGTAACATAATTATCTAAGCCAAAGCGTGTATATACAGGGTTATTGGTAAAACACCAACAACCTCTTAAGGGGTCATTGCACTCATCATTATGAACAACTTTCACTATGGGACCAAAACTGAAATCGCCAAAAAAATCAGCTGTTCCATACATTTTGACGAGATATGCGAACATAAATGTAGGGAACAGCTGATTGTTTTTTCGCGATTTCAGCTTTGGTCCCATGGTAAAAGTTGTTCATAATGATGAGTATAATGACCCCTTAAGAGGTTGTTGGTGTTTTACCAATAACCCTGTATAAATATCAGCCTAAGATTGATTAATATTGGCAAAATAGTAAAATTATTAAGTAAGTATCTCTCTCTTCTTCCAGGTGTGCTGTCCAAAACAGACAGTGAATCTGAGACAGGAACCACAAGGAAACTGCTACACTCCTGAAGGGAAGGTCGGACAATGCATCAATTTGTACTCTTGCCCGCATCTTGCAAACTTGGTCAAACCACCCGTGCCTAGAGAGAACATCGCCTATGTGCAGAGTTCCAGGTGAGTACATCATTCAGGCGATGAATATATTTTACCCAAAAATTAAAAGACTTACCAGAAAAAAAACACAAAACTCCTCTCCGAAATGTTAGGCAGAGGTGTGTACAGACTTAGTACACCGAAATTTTTCCAGTTATGTGCAAGTCTCATATAATAGGGACGAGCCTATTGCCATGAATCGGGCACAAATTCAGACTCCGGGCTGCTACTAAGAAATTCCTGAGGTAAAAACCGAATAACACTTTGCTGACCTGGGAATCGTACCCAGGTCCTCATGTTCAGCAAAAAGGAGGTCCAGTTCGATATATAGGAAGTACAGGATAGTCCGCTACCGCACTGAAAAAAGAATTACCTAAGATCTAAATGTGTCAAGTTCTTTGGTGGAAGGAAGTTTATTAGGCTTCTTGCTACTCATTAAGTATCTTAGCTAGTTTTTAAAGTAACATCAACAGTTATAAATAAATAATTGACTTCTTATCTTATGGTATAAATCATTTTGCCACACCACTTACTAGAATAAAAACCCGTTGACATCAGTTTAAAAAAATGTAAAATCAAGATTATCTTCATCACCTAGAAGGGAATCCTTCGTACTAGATCTTAGTGGCGTAATCACAGTTAATAATACCTACACTCCATAGACACAAAGAAATATTGCAATAACAATTAAGATACCTCTTGGACTAGTGTAGGAATGTCAAGGACTTTTTGGTATTTTCATATTGAAGACCATTTCGAAGATGCCCGTGAATGTTGCATTTAAAAAAAACATGCGGGGCAGTCTTTGGGGACTGCCGATAGGAGTGAATACTAAGTAACGCCATCTAACGACAATGTCAGGAATTTATGTGGCTTGCTGTCAGTACAAGAACGAAAGCTGTAGCTCCATTAAAAAAAATCCAAAAAAAACGTGTGCGTCTCGCTCGGGACGCTCGACAGAAGTGATAACTTAAACTAAACCAAGTCTGCTGCCGTATGTGTGAGAGCAAGGGAAGCCAGACAGACTGGCGCCGTAACGCGTTATGTTACGAAGCGGATTACCTCCCATAAGGGAGGATTATCACTTCAAAAAATAATACAGGGTGCACTGTCAACAAAAAAGTGCTCAAGGCGCCTTCGGTAGCGATGACGCGAGTTCCATGATTATTGTTCACCCAAAAAGTGCGCGCCTAAAGAAGTGTTCACTTCAAAAAGCTACAGTTGTGACTGCTGTGACTTTGGCTAGACGAAGATAACATCTTCGTTTAACTCTGAAGAGATATATCACGAATAATTTAGTTCATGTGATTGACTTGGTTGAAATCAAATTAAGAAGTCAGAAGAAAAGGAATAAAGCTTTGTGCAGACCAGCGCGACTTGTCGCGCGACGCGACATCGGTTATTATTATACCGCGAAGTTTTCTTAGAAATTGTATTATTCAAGCAAACATGACGCGACGGAACGTTCCGCCGCGGAACGTTCGGCAGGTGTGGCGCGACCCTAAAGCTCCCAGTCTACACGATTTTTTCCGACATTACAACAATCATCGTCATATTTCAGCCAATTTACACAAAACCAATTATAAAGCTTTGTTTTATTCGCGGATGATGTATCTTTATTACTCTCATGTCAAAACAACACAAACATAGAATAAAAACTCAAAAAAACACTCACAAAAACATGTAGCTGGATATGACGTAACATAATTTAGAAATTAATTATACAAAAACTAAATTACAACCCGTAGCAAAAAGATCCTCTACACTTAAATATCTACTTTAACGGCTCAAAATTGGAAACCGTTGATGAATTTACATTACTTGGACTAACAATAGATAAATGTATAACTGGAAACCACAAATACAAAAAAACCCGTTCAAAAATGTCTAAATTCTCATACGCTCGCCACGAAATTAAAAAGACAACCAATCTAAAAACTGCGCTCACCACCTATTACGCGTACCTATGCCAATGCATGGCTTAGCTACCGCGTAATTCTCGGGAAATAGTACAGATGCACTGACACTCTTTACCCTACAAAAGAAACTAGTAAGAATCTTAGTAAACATTGATTAAACCGACAGCTGTAAATTCTAGAAACATGTAAATTTGTCGTACATGTGTTGTACATTCTAGAAATATTTAAATTTGTCCGTAAGCATCAAGAGTTCTACACAAAACGCAAAGACATCCAATCACAGTACAATCTTAGGCACAGATCTAGGCTAAACATACCAACATCCAAGCTAAAAATACATTCCACAGGTCCCTACGTTATGTTTATTAAAATATACATATAATAAACTACCTGACATAATAAAAAAAGAAGAAAAGTTAAATCTATTTATAAAAAAAAACTTTAAAAATTACTGATAAACAAATTCTATTATTATCTACTCCTTAGATGAATATTTCAATGACAAACATAAATAATAGGAAAGCATAATAATGTTATTTGTATAATAAATGTTTAAGGAAATTACTAATAAACAATAATAATAATTGCTAATAATAGTTAATGATAATCAATTAGTCACGCAATATATAGGTATGTTTTTAAAATATATTAATAATATGGTAATTATTAATAATAATTATATTAATAATAAATAATGTTTATAATATAATAATAAATATTTAAAAATGTAATTTATATGTATTTAAATGAAATAGAAGAATATAATATAACAAAAATAATAATCAAATTTAATAGCAATAATAATAAATGAAATTTATGTAGACATAAATAAATGAAATAATTGTTTTTATAAAAATATTTAAAAATGTAATTAATATGTATATATATATGAAATAAAGGAAATAATAATTAAATAATAATTAAATAATATAGCAATAATTATTATTGAAAGAAAAATAATTGATATAAATAAATAAACAGAATTATAATACATAATTATTATGTGTAGGTATATAAAAATAATCTAAAATTATTTAAGTACATTTTGCAGATAACATAATACATAATGGTAGAAATTATATGTACCTATATGTATATGTATATGAAATAAAGGAAAATAAAAATAATATATTAATTCAAAAGTCATTTATTCAAACTAGGCTGACAATCAGCACTTATCGAGCGTCAAAATTACATAAGACAGTCCCCCAAAAACACCCGCCCTTCACCACTTCCTAGTGCTTTTGCTGGGAAGAAGAAGTGGCGCAACAAACTCCCCAGCAGCACAGCTGTCTATTCAGTTAGAAAAACTTGATTCTATATAAATAATATAACATAAATAATAATTACATTGAATAGCAATAATAATAAATGAAATAAAATATCTCGACTTAGCACACAAGGTTGTTGACATGTGGAATGTGATCTCGGCTATCATAGTGCCGATTGTCGTAACGGCCAATGAAAGCCTCTATCAACATCTCTCGAAGCTCTCGTTAGGCGGTTGGATCAAGGGCGTGATCCAGAAGGCAGTACTCCTCGACACGGCTCGCATTGTAAGGAGGTTCCTGTCTCTGCAACCCTAACCACCGGTAGCTTGGACCCTGTTCCCGACACCGGCGGAACACTATTTTTTATATTTTTAAAATAATGATTTTTATATCCTTTTTTTAAGAAATATTTAAAAATGTATTACATACCTATGTAAAAAACTGAATAAATGAAATGAAATAATATAGCAATAATAGTTATTCAAAGAAAAACAATTGATATAAATAAATAAACAGAATTATAATATATATGTGTAGGTATATAAAAATTATCTAAAATATTTAAGTACATTTTGCAGATTGAACATAATACATAATGGTAATCTTATTGCCGATCTTTTGACTTTGATTATAATGTAAGATAAAACTTGTTCCCACAATAACAACTAATCTACTAAAACAGGGCTTCCTCTTTCCTACCCTTTTTGCTGTGGCCTGTAGGGTCCATAATGATCTAAATTACCACCTAAGTATACATTATGGTAAAGCAATAAAGATATTGAGTATTGAGTAAACCTAAACCATCCTCAAGAATCACTCCGTCTATTGGTGAAAACCGTATGCAAATCCGTTCGATAGTTTTTGAGTTTATCGCGTTCAGACAGACAGAAAAACAGACGCGGCGGGTATTTTGGTTTATAATATGTAGTGATATATTTACGTCTTCAAAAATTATAACTTAATCTCTGATCTCTTTTGTAAGGTTGTACGTTGTTTTATAGAGAATAATTTTATAGAATTTCGTTTCACATAAAATTTTTCATATATTATCATTTCATAGAATAATCAATACGCAGAATACTTACTTTGAAAAAACTTAAATCATAGATTTTTGTTACAAATAAAATTATAAGTTTCGATATTCATATCATAGAATAACAAATCAAATATTCTTTATTCTCATATTGTTTAGTTCGTATAAAACTTATTACCAAGAAAATTATTTTATCGAGTGACAATTTCTAAACGTTTCAATTCAAACCTTACAAAATACATATCCTCCTATAAATTAATAAATTGAAATTGCGAATTATAACATTGGGGATTATACATGGGGAAGGATGCAACATGCAAGCAGGCATGCAGCGTGCAAGCAGGCATGCAGCATGCAAGCAGGCATGCAGCATGCAAGCAGGCAAACAAGCATGCAACATGCAAGCAGGCATGCATCATGCAGCAAGCATTGTTTCTGTCACGGCTCCGGTGCTGCGGGGTTTAGGCGGCCCCACGCGAGCTTATCGTCGCAGATGATTTTAACGCTTACCACCGCAGCTTCGGCTTACTGGCCGGCTACGCCGGCCGCCTCAGCCGCGGCGGCGGGCCTTCAAACCACCTGCTCCTCAGCTCGCGGGCCGCCCCACCCCTCCGCGCCTACGCGGGCTTAAATTACACTCTAGGGGTAGGGCAGACAAGACTGCGAAAAGTCGGTTTTGCGGCGATTCGTTTCTGTCACTAAATTCTGTAGCACAACATATTGACATAACACAAATAATAAATAAATATCGATTTTAGGACATTCGATACTCTGTACTTCGATATTTAGGACTTTCAATGTCACTTTTGTAGATAATTAGATTTTAGATTATACAAGGTGGAGACGACAATACAACAATAAATTAAACGGCGTGTCCATAATGACGTTCCCATTCTGTATACGAAAATTCTATTGAATATATTCAATAGTTTAGTCATTATAGCTCGGCATAATCCATAGTCGGCTCGGGCTATTCCGTTTATCAACCCCAAAAATCCACCCTAAGGTGGATATTCTGAAATGTATGCCCGAGAATTCACCCAAAGCCTAGTTGGATAAACGGAATTTATAGGCTTAGGGTGGATCCGGCCAACATTTCATTTAATTTGTTTGAAAAACCCTTTTTTTTTCGAAGCTGGGATTTATTTGACGGTTCCAAAATACTCATAAGCATTAGTAGTGACAGTATTTTAATTTTTTGTTGTATGGTCGTCTCCACATTGTATATCGGACGTAGGTTACTAACCATTCGACAATATAAACTTACATTATTTTAATTTTCGGATTTATGGTCGTTCGATATTTATGTTTTCGATGTTTTGAACATTGGCATTTTAACTGTAGGTTTTTTAATCGTCGACGTTCTATTATGTACCCTAACTATATATACCACTAGCTTTTACCCGCGGCTTCGCCCGCGTGGATGTCGCAAAATATCCCACGGGAACGTTCTACCGGGAATACATACCTAATAGCCAAGGAAAAGATCATTGACTAACTTTCAGCGGACGCAGTGGTAGGCTAATACAGCGCCCGCGTGGTCAACCATAATTATTTTGTTACGCGTAATTTTGAAACTGAGATATCTCTTAAACTATTAATTTAAATGATGTGATGTAAAGGCATATTTTAATCGAAATTGAATGCCCAATTTAAATAACCTATTTTATTTATGATACCGGTCAAAATAGCTCCGGAAATAACAACGAAAATTTTATAAAATTTTGAAAGATAATAATGGTTACTGTGGGTCATCCTTAGAAGATAGACATATGCCATCGCGGATTATTTTGTTGAATTTTTTAAGATATACAATACTCTAGAACATAAATATGATTTATCTCTAACGGCTTACGCGGCGCACGCCAGTAAAGCTCCCAGTCGGCATGATTTTTTCCGACATCTTCAACAATAATCATCATATTTCAGCCAATTTTCTCAAAACCTTAATGAATTATACACTAAAACCTTCCGCATGAATAACTCCGTCCAATGGGGAAAACCGTTCGGTAGTTTTTGAGTTTATCGCGTTCAGACAGACAGACAGACGCGGCGGGGGACTTTGTTTTATCATATGTAAGGATAGTATATGAAAGCGGTTTATCTGTCGGAGTGCCCTAATTATGATACTGCGACCAATTTCGATGTAGCGCTCGTCGGCCGCTCCCGCGGCACCGCTCGCTTCGCTCGCTCGGCTCGCGCTTAATTGGTCACAGTTCTAACCTAACCTAACCTATATGGTCGGAGTGCCCTAATAGTTATATTACTAGACACTACACTACACACACACATACTTACTATTGTTGTAAGCATAACGTCTATTTTTACATTTTCGTTGAAATTAAATACCATGGAAAAATACATCGAACAAACAATATTCGTTAAAAAATTATTCAACTGTTTGATAAGTTTGTTAAATAAAAAAATGTGATAAAAAATTCATTGAATTGTGTTTCTGTGAAATAATATTTCATTCAAGTAAATAGTCGTTGAAACAATAATATTCGAAATAAAAATATAAGGACTAAAAATTATATGAAACATTTGTTGCGAAACGAAATTCTATGAAATTTCTGCCTGCGAAACAAGGGGACACCCTTTTATAATGACCCTACTATAAGCATTGGTAAAAAAATCGTTTAACACTTTAGTTTCCATCCAATATTGACCTAAAGTGTTAGGGTAAACCACCTAACATGTAACAAAATCCAATTGTCATTTCCAGATGCGCCGGAACAGACCGGCTCAGCGTCTGCTGCGGTCCACCTCCGGATCGTACCCAACAGCCCACAGAACCCACACCAGGAAACTGTAATGCTCAAATGAGTGCTTACCCACCTGATCCTCGCACGGAATGCTGTGGTGTTGACAGCAGAGTCGGAAACAAGATTGTGGGTAAGTATTTATTTATTTCAACCCATGCTCTGTGTTCCTGAAGGCGTAGTGTTAAAACGACGGATGACCTGGTAGTGGCAATCTCGCTTAAGGCGAGAAACAAAGGACCTTTTAATGTGGCGAAACAAGAGGGAGACCTTCTTATATAGGCCTAGGGCTGGTGGCTTATAAGTCTGGGCTGGAAAAGTGTTAAAAACTGTAATTCCTCACAAATAAAGAACCATTCTCAAGAGACTTAGTGATGATAAAAGAATTTGAAAGAGGGATTTTCCAAGCATTAACACTTTTCATCATCATTAAAATTAGCCTATAATATTCCCAATGCTGGGACACAGGGCTCTTCTCTGTGTGAGGGAGTAACCGTTAAATGTTTTCATTCTTTCCATAAGCTAAAACATGTTGATACTCATTTTATGTAAGAGTAAACGTTTTCTTAATACCAAGGAAACCTGAAGAAGCTTATTTGAAATAGTTCTTGTGGTTCCTCAAAATACGCGTTTCTTCAATATAAACTGCCTCCTTTGTGTCATTACCAAAACTTTACTTGAATATTTCAGGTGGTAACGCTACAACAGTAGACCAGTACCCATGGCTGGTGATAATAGAGTACTTGAAAGCTGGTGTCCCGAAATTGCTCTGTGGAGGTGTTCTGATCAGTGGCAAATACGTCCTGACCGCAGGCCATTGTGTTACTGGACCGGTGCTGGATGTTGGCACACCGTAAGTTTTGACACTTCTTCTCTTTTATTTGACTACTTGAACAAATTGCCAAGGTAAGTGGGACTTGGCTGTCAGTTACACTTACTGTGACGTGTAATAAAAAACTTATGCGTGCTATGGTGGGGGCTGCACGGTAGAGGGAGTGCGGAGCGTTGCGCCGTGCTCGCAGTCTTGGTCCGTGCGGCCGTAGCGATAGCTTGCCTAACGCAGTAATATTGGAAATAGTGTATTATTGTACATACCTAACCAAGACAAGACCAAGACCAAGACAGTCAGACAGACAGACTTACAACTTTTATTATATTTTCTTGAGCTATAAGTCTTCCAAAGAAATTAAATACATAAATAAATAAATAAATATGCCAAAATCGACCACAACATCGAACTGCGATTATGTTGTTTGTCGTGAAAACAATCAGTCGCAGTCATTAGATACTTTTAGAACAGACTATATGTTCTAAAAGTATCTAATGACTGCGACTGATTGTTTTCACGACAAACAACATATTGTTTTTACGATAAACAGCATGACGAAACTTTTGAACGACGAACGATAGCGTGACACAATTTTTGCTCGACAAACAAAAGCGCTAATATTGACAAACATTGCAGTGATAGATAGTATAATACACAAAATAAAAAAAAATGTATTTTCTTTCTCTCTTCACAACACCAGTTAAACAAATCAATGTTTCTAATATCCATTATGAAAAAAAGCTGAGAGGTGTCAAGAGACACCCGGATGGAACGAAGTTATGGAATGAACCTCACAAAGGCTTGCCACTAATTAGTACCTGTGGTCGCTCACAGATGGCGTTATAATAAAAAATAAAAAGTGTCGTTACAACTTTTGGTCTCAATTTTTTCCGTCTAGCCCCCTTTCGCAACGCGCGAAAGGGAACTTCGTTCCAAAAACTGCTTTTTCCCGTTTTGAGATGTTTGAAACACACATGCTTGTCAAGCTATAGTTTGTCGAGGGAAAATTGGGTTGCGCTATCGTTCGTCGATCAAAAGTTTCGTTGTACCATCGTTTGTCGTGAAAACAATCAGTCGCACTATCGTTCGTCTGCTGATGTGTTGACACATCTGCGGATCGTACAGCGTCGATACTTCAGCGACTGAATCATCGGTCGTAGTATTCGGTTGACATGACACACCAAACGCGCCGAACGGTCGGCGGCGTTTACTTCAGCGCGTTACGCGACGGAAAATTACCGCTCTTCGCTTGCCGCGCCGCGGCGCCGCCGAGATCCACCGAACGTTCAACTACGCGCGCCGAACTTTCGGTTGCTTAACGCATCGCCGAACTTTCGGTCGCGATGCGTCACGTGATGTGACGCTTGCTCATGAACGCGACGTAACTTTCGGCTGATGTGTCATAGGGAACTTGAAAAACACTACGAGCGTATTCAACCAAACGTTCGGCGCCGTTCGTTCCGCAGATGTGCCGCGACACTTCTGTTAATTTTTATGTTGTGCCAAATGTTTATATAATTAGGTGTGTTGTGTAAATTGAAGATTGATTTAAATAATTTCATGTTTAGTCAATATTTTCAACCATATGTAAAGATACTTACAATTAATATTTGCATGCCAAAATATGGCAAAATGTGTCATCGTTCAAGAATACTCATATAACACCTTTGTATAACCGTATAACCGCATCTCAAATAAATAACTTTGACTTTGACACTAAATGGCACACATATTCAGATCATCAACTGAAATGACATTAGTTCCAGTGTCGGCCAAGAGATGGCCTAACCCTAAACTTCAATATTATACACCGCAGTGTTCAAATTCTCTGACGATATTTATATACATATAGATGGTACGGAACGCTCATAACCGGTTTTTTTTTTCAGTAATAACGTACGTCTGGGAGAATATGACACTTCTCACGAAGGACCAGACTGTGTACCGGTCGAAGCAGGCGGCGAGGACTGCACTGAAGGAGTCACTAGGATCCTTATTGAGAAGGTCATTCCCCATCCGCTGTACAACCCCACCAGTGCCTTGAGGAGGAACGACATTGCTTTGTTGAGACTAAAGGACGTAGCTCCGTTTACAGGTTAGTTGAAACTGAGTAGAAACTAAGAAAGTAAATACTACTAGATTAATTAAACCATCTTTTAACCTGATTTTGAGAATCTTGCAATCAATACAGACTTTGCCTCTGACTGGCAATTTTTACCCGATTACGGCAAAGCCAAAACGAAGGGTTATGATTTTAGCAGTCTATGTATGCATGTATGTATGTATGTATACATACTCGTACAGAGTGGCAGGGACATCGACGCGAAGCCTGTTACCATAATGTATCCAGTACATGATTCTGAACACCCCCAAAATTTTTCGTCGGTTATTTATAAAAAAATAGAAAAGCGCAATAAAAAAATAAAATAAAAATAAAATAACTTTTATTTCAGACAACTTAGTCCATATTAGGTAGGAAGTACAATATAATAGGTATTATTTTAAACATTCTACGCAATACCTACGCGGTCAAAATATATGGAACAGCTGTTTTTTTTTTAATAACCGACCAAAGTTTTCAACGCAGGTGTGTTCAGAATCATGTACTGAATCCATGCTATCAGTTTTTACCCGACTACGGCAAAGCGGGCAAAATAGGTTTATTACTGACTAATTACATCACTCTTATTTACGTTGTCGTAAAAACGGAAAACTATAAAATTAAAAATAAAGTTTAAAACCTGTAACCCGACTACGGGAAAATAAAAGTGATCTAAAAAGTACGAAACAAGAAAATATTTCAGACAGAAATCAAGACATAGGTACAAAAATGGTCAGGGTAAAGCCGTGATCGCATGCATGCGGTAACCAAGTGGGTGCCAGGAACACCTACAAAATTATTATTTTATTTTATTTTATTTTTAATGTCTTGATTTCTGTCTGAAATATTTTCTTGTTTCGTACTTTTTAGATCACTTTTATTAATTCTCCCGTAGTCGGGTTACAGGTTTTTACACTTAATTTTTTATGTATAAATAGTAGGTACTACTGATAACATATTTTCCTTGAACGGAAACAGTCTTTTCAATAGAAGTCCAGGTTTTTCCAGTCTTACGCTTTTTGTACGTAGACCATAACATAATTTCTCACAAACATGAAGTACTAACTGTGTTTTTTTTTTTCAGACTTCATTCGTCCTATCTGCTTGCCAACCAAAGACTTGACTGCGCCGTCGAACATTCCAACCAAGTTTTCACTGTACGCAGCCGGTTGGGGCGCTGTGAGCAATAGGAAATCTTTCAGCAACGTAAAACTGCATGTGGCACTTCCATTCGTCAGTCCCGATGTAAGTTATCAGAAAGCCAATAAGGTGGCAGGAACTCATTTTAAATCTTCGTCATAGTCATCCTCCGGGTCTTATCCCTATTTATTAGGGGTGTTTTCTCGTGGACCTACTTTTTTGTCCTACCAGTAGGTCCACGAGGGTATGTTATTTCTGTTGGTCCTACTGAACTGTTGAAACCAACATGAACCTCCTGTGTATAGAAATTAGACTAGGTGTGGTTTCAGTTGTCCTACTGCTTTCATTGAAAATAATACAAAAAAAAATTACAATATTGCTTTATTATAATATAAAAGAACAAACTTAACATTTCATTAATATTTGAACTTATTAATATTTTGTCATATGTAGATAAAACTTAAGTTATTATTTTATTAGTCAAAAAGAAGTAAATGGCTGTAAATGTTATATTAGCATAATCGATATTCTTTTGAGGAGGTATGTACTAAAAGGGAGGTCCACGCAAAATATGAAAGCAGTATGATGACTGAAGTTCATCACTCATAACAGCACTGCTTCGACACAGCAAATAACTTGTCATTTGTCTTGAGCAGACCGTTCTCCGGCAAAGAAGCTCCTGCAAGCCACCTAGTCACACCTAGTGACACCTAAAATTCTTTATACAGGAGGTTCATGTTGGTTTCAACAGTTCAGTAGGACCAACGGAAATAACATACCCTCGTGGACCTACTGGTAGGACAAAAAAGTAGGTCCACGAGAAAACACCCTTTATTAGTAGTCTTTTTCTCCCATTCATCTCATTTACTCATAATCTCAGTAGTCACCCCCTCCGTATTCAGACAGGTATAGCACAAGGCATCGTACAGATTTTGATATAGAATATTTTGGTGGTCTGCTATTTTACCGGCAGAATTCAAAACATAAAGTCAAGGAACTGAGGTATTCCTAGCCGGGGCTTACTTTGTCGAATCAATCAATAGGTATTGAAAGTTTATCAATTTTTTGCACCATGAAGATTGGGTCAAGGGGGAAAATATAGTTTTTCGCCAAACATAAACAAAACCTTTCTTATTTGCCATTAATTCTGTGACGATGCAGTTGATGCAAAGGCATACATATCCATGATTTTGTAGTACTAATCATTCTAATACCCTGCTCCTTCCCACAGAACTGCCAAACAGCCTTCAGTGTCCCTGGCCGCAATGTCCGACTTTGGAAAGCTCAAATGTGCGCGGGTGGTGTCGCAGGCCAGGATTCATGCAAAGGTGACTCTGGTGGACCTCTCATGTACGAAGACGGAACAACTTATGAAGTCATCGGCGTCGTCAGTTTTGGAACAACCCCTTGTGGCATAGAAGGTGTTCCTGGAGTCTACAGCAAAGTATACGAATATCTTGACTGGATCAAGAACACCATCGTGCCTTAAATTATTTTAACTTCGACGTTGAGTGATCTAATTTGATTTTATTTTGGTACACATCTGCTACCTGCTCTTTTTAAGACCTCTAACTTTAAGATTGATTAAAAAGAAAAGTAAAGGCCAAAGTAGGATTTTTAAGCATAATACTTAATAATAAGTAAATATCTATTTGAATTAGGTCACTATCAACATTTGCGAATATCGTTTTAAAAAGACTTGTTTTGTCCATGACTCAATTTCATCTTTCGACTATAGCAATATTATAATTGTCCTGTTTTAAAAGTTGTTCTATTCCATGGGTATTTTACCCGTAATCAAATTTTTTCCTGTCTGTTATATCTTGCTTATTAATTATAAACATGTTTTGCTCCATTTTTTTTGTAATCACTGTCTAAATTAGCTTCATTTCAACAGTAACATTAAGATTAACATAGATTTAATGTTGGTAATATTTATTGAAAACTTCATTATTTTAAGCCGTAGCTTTTATATATGCTTGTGGTTGAACGCTTCCGGATTGGCGATTGATAGTTAAATTATTCTATCGATACGTTGACGGACACTGTATTAATTTTATACGTTGTATTTTTTATTTTTTGGCATAACTTCACATAATCGTTGCATCAGTACCTATCTAATAGCGTCGGTCAAGCTTCGGCAAGTACAGCAATAAGACCATGTTTTTGTCAGTTTTAGGTCAAAATCGATCATTAACTATCAATCTCTTCCCTGCTTTGTATTACAACACAAGTGATGTAAACAGCACACACACACGGCACATAAATAAATAGATACTACCTTTTCTTTAATTAACTAATTTAAACCCCTTTTACTCTTATCGCACGTTTCTTTTCTCCAAATCAATTGTATTAGTCTAGTTTATTTGTTTATTTATGTTTTTTTATATAAGTGCACTTTACTAAATTCTAAGCAACTATTATAACATTCATAATGGACGGATGGATGACCCCTGTAACACAGGTTTTTCCTAGCATAGCTATGCTAGGAAAAACCTGTGTTACAGGAAAATATTGATCAATGACCTGAAATGCATATGAAATGAAATGAAATTGTTTACTCTGTAAATAGGATATCGGAATCACTTTTACACGTCATATTAAAAAAATGTTTAAAATAAGCTAGATGAGGTCGGCGTTTCCTAACTGACTACTCTGAGAAGAAAGGCCGAAACAAACTCAGAGGTCACAGTCTCTTTTAAAGTCCAGACATAGAGGTCATTGTTCAATATTTTGTACTAGGCTATTTCCACGTGTAATCAAGTGTCACCTGTATGTGTACTTTTTACGTCAAAAATAAATATATTTTAACTTTATAATATAACTTTACTTTATTAAAGATCTCAAGGATGCTGAGGTGGTTCAGATCTAAATAGTTCGTAAGTCAAAACATCGACTATTGAGATTATTTTCAAAATAAATACTTAATTGTAAAGTTTTTTCACAATATTGTGTTGTTTTATTATGTCCATTGTGGCATTTTATTATGTTCATTGTGGCAGTAAATATTACAGTTAGTAACAGTCAAGACCAAATAATAGATGTCGCCACTGATGATTGCCAAATCATAATTCACATCATCATCTCTCATTCTTCAACAGCTATTAATGAACTGATTGATAATATTACTCACATGCCTACAATACCATACTAGAAACTAGAACACTAAACGATTCCACCACGTCTAAAACATTAAAACGAAATGCTCACGTTATATGACATGGTGACGACATGGTGTTGCTCAGTCCCTCGATCAGTGGACTGAGGAAGCTTCTCACGATCTGCGAGACGTATGCGGAGGTGCAAGGCCTTAAATACAATAAAAGGTGAGGTGTTAGTGTTTACGGCACCTAAACAACAGCCCCGTCGTGTACCTCCAGTATATCTCAACGGCGTTGAACTGAATGTGGTAACTCAATTTAAATACTTGGGTCATATTGTCACCAGTGACCTACGTGATGATGGGGACATAGAACGCGAGCGCAGGGCGTTGGCGGTGAGGGGCAATATGCTCGCCCGTAGGTTTGCTCGCTGCACGGCAGACGTCAAAGTCAGTTTATTTAAAGCGTTCTGTCAGTCCTTCTACACGAGCGGCCTATGGGTGTCATATACGAGCCGAGCCTACAACGTTCTGCGCGTGCAATACAACAAATGTCTTCAGGATGCTGTTGCGGTTGCCGCGACGTTGCAGTGCGTCGGGAATGTTTGCTGAAGCACGTACGGAGGGCTTTCACGCCATCATGCGTAAGAAAGCGGCTTCCCTACTGCAACGTTTGCGTAGCACTCGGAACGGCATCCTGAAAATGATTGTTAGCAGAGTGGACTGCCCCATCCAAAGGCACTGGGTAGAATTAGGTATAGGTTTATGTTAAATAGAATTAAGTACTAACAACAATAACATAGCAAAGCATGTAAGCACAGTTTGTTACTAACCACTAACTACGTATGGACTGCTTAGGTCTGAAATAAAGTACCATCTACCAGTTGCAGCATTGCGCTGCCGTTCAAGCCTCTTTTGTTGTTGTAAAAATTTCATAAACTATTATTTCTTTTAAAAATTTTGAATTGAGCACATTTTCAAATTTTGAATTCTATATCGTTCGAAGAAAACAATTTTTTTTTACTTGAGTCATTCTATTGTGAGTCGCTCTGGATAAAACGACATGGAATAAAATAATTTTTCTTTCTGCTTCAAGCGTCTAGTTTTCAGTTTAACAATTGTATTAAAACAGTGGTAGTATCGTTGTGCTAGCTGGTCGCAGTTATATTTACATCGAGTTCATTGTGGTGTCTAGCCCTCAAGTTAAATCTATAGTTCGTACCAGCCAAGCGAACGTCTAGAACCAGTATTATAGGTGAAGTATTTACTGTACAAACATGTGAGTATTCAACCAATTTCTCATTTAACAAATTATACACTCTCGCGCCACCACCACCTGTGTAATTTAGCCTATGCCGTTTCTAAAGCCCCCCCGTTTTCGGACCTCGACAGAAAAGAAGGTCGTGAGGCCTCCTGGGACCCCCGGGCCATCGTGCGGGCACCAACCCAAGTTCTCAGATCGCAGCCTGTGGCCAACGCAGGCACGCACGGGCGCCGCAGTGCCCACGCCGCCCGACTCCGTCACCTTCTCTCATGGTAGAGGCCACAACGCACCAGACGCCAGCGGGACGCCGTTCGACGGGACGTCACTTCGGTTCAGCATCAAGGACTTAGGCCTATTTATACGTTAACTCCTAGAACTTTTCATAATAACAATAACTACCAAATTCTATATTAGGCGGTTTCCTGATTGACCTATAATCAGGATCATTACGTGATTTTAACGCTTTGCCCAACTTTTGATTTCCGGGATTAATTAGGTAATGGCCAATACTTGCTTAACCCGTCGCGTTCTATTTTAGATCCCAACCTTCAAACACGTAATTTTCCTTAAAACAAAAATTTCAACTAGGCGGCTCTCAATACTCCATTAATTTATTTATTTCCTTTTATACCAAACAGTGTTTCTATTTTTTACTTTTGAATTATAATACAAATCATAATATTTAAAATCTCCTGTTCTTTTTCTTCGTATTTAGTTATCTAATGCAAGTGTGGGTTCGATTCTCACCAAGCATTTTTAATAAGTGGCAGAAGCTGATTTCTAACGCTACACAGTGTACAAAATTAATAATTAAAAAAAAAACTGAGTTCACATACACCTAGGGTTGGTTGCGTCTGCGATCTTCTGGAAGGCATCCAGGAAAGCGGCAATTGCTACCAGGGCTGACCTGCGCAATGAGAAAACGCATTTGAGATTGATATCTTAGTTTTGATGCACTAGATTTTGAGGAGGAAAATATTGCATACAATGTATTTAAAGCAGTTAATTCTGCTAATAAAAAATCCTGTAGCCTAGTCAATATTCTAACAAACATGTAAATGGAAGAAAGATGACCAATGAAATTGTGTAAAATTGTGAATTGTGTGTGTGTGAATTGGTCTTATCTCCTTTCTCATCCGATCACTTATTGCTGGCAATCTTTTTATGTCTGGCCACTTCATCATTCTATTTTCATTTCAAATTCAGATTCATTTTCATACTTTCATGCACCCTCATTTTTCAGTATTGTCGTCATTACCTACAAAGAGTTTGCGCAAGCCACACCATAATATTTTGGAAAGTTATACTTACTTTTCTATAGTTTATACCTAAATAATAATTGTTAACATTTGTGATATATTAAAATATACAGTTATCTTCAGTCTGTTTTAATTATTCCTACCAACCTACACTACTCAACGTTGTTTGGTGAGGTTCCCTCATTCTGAGCTAGCAAGAGGGCACAGAGAGACTCCGGCTACACTGGCGCCCAACGTGGGGCAATAGCTAGAAATATCTCCAATGAAAAATTAAATTATATCACTATGTTTATGATATTTTATATGGAACAACATTAGATTGGTTTAGGGCACGCAAAGAGCAAAGAGTCCGTCAAAGATCTATCTTTCAAGTCCAATCTCATTTAAAAAAATGATTCACACAGACAGAAGTCAAACGAACAAATAATATTTAATTGTTCTGAAATGGAAGCTCTATTTCAGAAATTACAGGAACCACTAACAGAAACATCTAAAATCCAATATCTCCGCAGAAATCTACGATCAGAGTATGCCACACGAATAACACAGAATGATCTTTTAACGGTAAATAACATAGTAGAAGCTTGTACAGTTATCTTCAGTCTGTTTTCATTATTCCTACCAACCTACACTACTCAACGTTGTCCGGTGAGGTTCCCTCATTCTGAGCTAGCAGGAGGGCACAGAGGGACTCCGGCTACAAATTGAAAAAGGGTTGATAGGAATGACGTATTGCAAAAACCGTAAGGTGCTACTGCAATGATCCAACATGATCATCAATTTCAATTAAGCCCAGCTTCTCAATTCCCGTCACTTTGCAATCATGCCCAAAAACAGAGACATCTTTATACTTTAAGGCCAATAAAAATTAACATAATGGGGTCGCTACGGAGAATATAGGATGCAAGAGCGAGCTCGAAATTTTACATCCCGCTTCGAATAAGTTAGGTTTTGTTTCTCTTCGACCGTTCATTCAAAAATAGAAGTGAGTTTGTCTTATGCAGAAAAGTTTGTTATTTGTAGGATCTAGGATGCAAGAGCAAGCAAAGCGAGCTCGAAAATTTTAGGATCCCGCCTGGGATATAAGATATTTGGAGAAAAGAAACGTGCGATAAGAGTAAAAGGGGTTTTAAATTAGTTAATTAAAGAAAAGGTAGTATCTATTTATTTATGTGCCGTGTGTGTGCTGTTTACATCACTTGTGTTGTTATACAAAGCAGGGAAGAGATTGATAGTTAATTATTGATTTTGACCTAAAACTGACAAAAACATTGGAACCAGCAAATGATGTCTTGCGATGTCCCACAGGGATCGGTCTTGGGGCCGCATCTGTGGGATGTCGGATACGACTGGGTGCTGCGCGCCAACCTGCTAGCGGCATCAGCGTGTTTTGCTACGCTGACGACACGTTGGTCCTGGCGCAGGGGAGGTCGCACCAGGCGGAGGCCGAACTAGCGTCACGCGGGGTAGCGACAATCGTCGATAGGATCCGGCAATTGGGACTCGAGGTAACCCTGCACATTTCCTTGGCCATGTGTTTTCATGGTCCTCGGAACACGCCACCGTCGGGTTCCCAAATAACGGTAGGAGGGGTTCACATCGGCGTCGAGTTGACGATGAAGTACTTGGGACTCGTCCTCGACAACTGGTGGAACTTCGAGGAGCATTTCCGACGTTTGACTCCCAGACTGGATCGGGCTGGGGCTGGGAGGTTCCTGTTCCACATAAGGTGGGAAGAAACGCCCAGGTGTCACCATTGTGTGGATCGCCCGGAGGATACGGTGGAGGCCTGCTCGGCTAGGGCGGAGCACCGCCGTGTCCTCGTGTAGGCGATTGGTAGCGGTGAGCTCTCGCGTCTGGCCCTAGTCCACGCCATGGTACAGAGCGAGATAACATGGGAGTCAAGGGAGAGGCAAATTAGGCGCCCTCATGCCCCTAGTCGCCGCTGGAGACGCCCTGGGCGTCGGGAATCCATAGCCGATTTCCGGCCACCGTAAGCGCGGGCTTGCGGACGGTGAGCAATGCTCGCTGCCGATAAGGGACAGGCCCGGCTCGACGGCGCGTTTTGTTCCACGCGCGCCTTAAAGAAATGTCAGCACAACTAACGGGGTCCGCTAGGGCCGATGCCGGCCAGCGTCGCGGGAAAGTCCGAAAGGGATACCGTGGCCCCTGGCAACACACAGGCAACTGAAGGAACACGGGTGGGTATTAGTCATTAAGAGTCTGACACGCCCTCCTGCGCCGCCCAGAGCAGAAGTTATTCCAATCATAATATGCCACCCAAAAAAAAAAAACTTTGCATTGTCATTTGGTGTTTTGGTTGAGTGTTCTGTGTTAGCGCAATAAACATTTTGTGTATGTACAAAAAGCAATGTTACTACTGTCACTAGGAAAACTTTGGATGCAAGAACGAGCGAAGCGAGCTTGAGTCTTGGGCACTCTTGGGGCACCCTGACTCGGACAGGTTAGGCTGCTCCGCCCCTCGCAGCCTACCGCCCCGGGCCATGGCCCTTTTGGCCCTAGGGTAAATACGCCACTGCAGTACCTACCTACGCGAGCCACGTACTTGACCAGCGCGACGTTCCTTCTTACTGCCAGCCTGGTGTACCCGACCATGCCCAGGACGAACAGACTCGGGTACATCAGGGGATAAAAGGGGTACCGGTGAACATCGTGCGTGCCATCAATGCGTCAAAAATTCTCAATTGACCAAAATAAATTCCAAGGGTCCAATATTACTCCCTTGACTCACCCCCGAGAACGTGTGATAAGGTCTTGATTCATGTCCCGCAAACTCGACGTACTGTCGGCGCTCGCCAAGGTAACTAGCAAAGAACAGCAAGTGTGGTGTGAATCCCATAGAGAGTTTGCACAAAAGTACATCGTTATCCACGGTGTCAAAAGCTTTCCGGAAGTCAAAATACGCCACATCCACCTGCTTCCCGGCGGCAATGACGGGTGACAGGTAGTTGACGTCACATATCGCTCGAGTATGAATTCGTTAAAAAGTCAGAGTCGATAAAAATATAGTATTCAAGCGTGCTCTTAAAGCTTTTGTAGAATAGTTATCGTTTGCGAAATTGATTACAATTATCTGTTTAAAAATTTAAAATTCCATAATAATAATATAAAACACGTCGAGGCTGCTCCCATGCGTGCCTCCGGCTCTAAAAAAAATCACGGGGTAGGTAAACAAGTACCACGTGGACTCGCGACGCGATTGTCAAATTCGATTTTAGATCTGTGTCATAATTATTTTTTTAATTTACATAAATTATTTTGTCAGATTGCTTTAAAATTCTTATAGCATAAGCAAGGAATTTGAGTGATAGTTTAGTTCAGTGTACAGAATGGGTGCACAAGAGAATCCGCACCAATATAATACTAAAATCTGTGTTTTTTTTGTCTTTTCTCTTTCTCATCACTACAACTGTCAATGTGACAGTAACGGAGTGACTGACTGACGTCACGTTAGACAGACGTACAAAGGCCGAAAAGACAAGCAAGCGGTATTGGATTCCATATACCAAACGTTTTCTTTGCAAATAATTTGCGTGTGTGAAATTGTGTGATTGATATTTCAGTAGATATGATTCAGAAACAGTGAAATGTCGAAATCGAAAGTATTTAACAGGGAAGGCATACAAGCCGGCTGCATTTACCGGATAGACCTTGTAAACTTCGTGTAAGTAAATTATTTTCGCGCGCAATCCAAGTAATAGATTTGAAATTTTATTAAATATTTACCTATTTTTTGCGTAGCTTCCTAAGATAACTGTTATTTGAGTTGCTTTTGGCGTTATGCGTCAATTATTCTTTTAAAAACAATTAAATTAACGCTTTATTTATGAGTCATGTCGCAACTTGTTTGTAGCTAGCTATTATTTAATATTTTAGGCTTGACTAGCTTTCTTATAAAGAGTTAGTAGTTTATAATGCTTTAACTTTGTAATAGTTAGGTATGTGGCCAATTTAAATTACCGATAGCTACAAATCAAGCAATTCATTAGTAGGTATTTAGTCAATTCTGTAACAGAAGTCAACAAACCCAAATTATTGCTTATATGTAGTTCTAAATCTGACTCGACATGTTATTTCCAGTCCACTCTTGCCTGTTTTATAGTCTGTATACTAATACTATTGCAAATGAGGGTGCATTTGTAATATTGTAGTCTTAGTACCTACCTAACGTCTCTAAAATGAACCTGTGACCTAAGAATTTCACGTCATTAGACAAACTAGACCCATTTAATACATAAGGAAAAGTATGAAAATAAGCAATATGTAGACATGTTGAACTCAGTATAATGCTATTATTAACTGTGACAGTCAAATCAAGATTATTTTAAACTCAAAGAAATAGTTAAAATTGTTAACGGACGTGCCTAATCTCATTCTGATGTCAAACTTCATAGATAAATGTTCTGTTGAACAGTTGGTTAGCTTAAACAATTGATAAACATGCTTTTGCATTTGTTATAGTTCAGGTTACTAACTAAGTTTTGTATGTCAGGCAAACAGTTTATTTGTGATGCCTGTGGGTCATCATGTTCCTGCCCTTGTCGCATTGGTTCGGCGCAACATGTTTTATTGTTCCATTATCCCTTGTAAACCATCATGGTATCATCTCTCTCTTTCATATCATTCGTCACACAATCCATCCTTCTTTTCTTTAGCCTTCCTCTTCCTCTCCATTCATCCACATTTAGATTCATCACTCTTTTAGGGCTTGTTTCACCACCTACGATTAAGTTCCTATTAACTTACATGGCAGATCATTTCTTACAAATCTGTTCCATTTTTCAATTTATCCAGTAAGTAGTATCTATTCGGATATCGTGAAACAGGCCCTTAGTCACATGGATTTCTAAAGGAGTGATAAGTGTGACTATTCACTGATATTTATTATCCTTTCTGGTATAACAACTGTAATAGTTTACATCTCTGCCTCTCCCTTTTAGGCATGGGTGTGATGTTATGTTGTAATGTTGAAGCTATCAATGTAAATACAAGTCTTTCTCATTACTCATTCATTCATAAAAGGAATTGTTTTCTTGAAAGTTGATATTATATTATTTAAGTGTTGATATTTGATTCCAACAAAAGCATTTTACTAATAATATTAGTTTAAAGTCTTGATTTTTGGTACCTTATTTATTAGCTAGAGTGTGTTTATAATAGAAGGCATTTATTTGTCAGAATATTGTACAAAGTTGTTATGTGCATTATGTATGATCATAATATTCTTCTGTTTCCGGCGTACAAATATGGTTTGTAAAATTATGGGTTATCATTACTTACATTCAAATTTAATTATTAATCGTTAGAATTAGAATTACAAATAAATTAAACAATAGTTGTAAAAGAGATTAATTATATAAGTCAATAAGGTCAAGGAGATAAAATATGATTTATAGGCAATAATGTCAAATATTTTGGTAAATTTTTCGTTCATAATATCTTCAGTCGAATAATAACATTTGCTTAAAAAAACGGTTAAATAATGTACATTTAAATGTTCTGAGGCTGAGAGTTTTGAAGCCATCAGGTAATTTGTTATAAACTGTGATGAACATGAAGTATACATTGTCTTAGCTTATGAAAGAAGTAATATAATAATAATGGTTGCAAGCATGTTGACAAAGGGTTTCTGGGTTCAATCTCCCCCCACTTTGACCAATTTTTTATTGGAGTTTTCCACTAGGAACTTCTTTGACAGGATATAGCTGCATCAGTGGCAATAGGATGCCTATCTCTTCAGATATGTTGTAATGTTATGTTATAATATTTCAGAACTTACAAAAAGGTGGAGTTATACCCGAGTTCATCTTTAAACTTGATAATTGGACCAAATGGCACTGGAAAGTCAACGTTTGTGTGTGCCATCATTCTTGGGTTATGCGGCAAGCCTAGTGTCATTGGCCGTGCTAAGAAAGTAAGTATCATTTTTATTTAACCCATTAAGGCCTACTTGCATCACTAATTATTAACCCCTTTATATTTATAAATGTTGCTTAAAGTTAAGAGATGTTTATGTTAAAATGTAAGATTAAACAACAACAATTTATATTTTAATATAAACAAAACTTGTGTTAATAAAATAAGGCTTAAAACTATGTTAGTAGCACTTCACTTTGCACTAGCACTTCGTGCTGGTGGTTCCTCTTCAGCCTGTTTACAACCGCTGTCGGGTTTAACAGTTCAGTAGTATTAATTTAATTGCTACCTAAAAGTGTCTACACACTTAGTCCGGGTTAGCTTCAGAATGTTGAAAGTTATAGAACTTTTTGTTTAAAATGAGCCGGCGACTACGTCGGCCGCCGGCTGCTTTGGTGTGTAGAATATCTTTTCTTTAACAAGTAGAATATCTTTTCTTTCTAGATATCAGAATATGTCCGGAGTGGCTGTCAGAACTCTAAAATCGAGATAGAGCTGTACCGTGATCCGGGCGACCGAAATGTCATCATCACAAGAGAATTTGACACTAGTGATTCGTCAGCATGGTTTATTGATGGGAAGTCGGCCCGGGAGAAGCAAGTACAAGAGCTTATAGCGTCAATGAATATACAGGTGAGAGGATTTAAAAATCCAGATCTATTTAAAAAAAAAATCTTTTCGCGCTCAGCGGTCAATGTATGGCGTTAGCGTGAAGCTACAAAACGTGACGTAAGCCCAGGTTCGCAAGGGTGATTTTTTCCCGCTGCGATTTTTTTTCGTGCACTGGATTTTCAACTCTCGGCGCTAAGTAGAGCGTTGAAAATCCAGTGCACGATAAAATCCCGCCGCGATATTTTTACGTTCGTACATAATTTTTTTACTTGTTGATGTGATCTTTCCTCTCGCTTTCCTGCAATCTGTGGGATGATTTCGTGAAAAGCGACGGAAGTGTGTAACAGGAAGCCGGGGAAGGGCGCGCTATTTGATTTGACCAATGAGCGCGCGCAGTGCTAGAGTTAGCTGTCAGAAACGACCTAGACGGGGCCTCTTTAATGTTGCTTATAATCTTAATGTTGCTTATTACCAAGGTGAGGTGCCAGATGTACACATCATGCGATTACTCTAAGGCCGCGCGCACTTTGGATGCGTTTTCGTACGAATTTCACTCGTGCGTACGACCATGGTCGTACGAATTGAGTGCGCACACTGGATACGTTTTTCACCGTCAAATCCCAACAAAATCGGATTCTTTTTTTCGACGTCGGTACTATAAGTACGTATACGATTATTCGCACCCAGTCTGCGCGCTCCCGTTGTACTTGGAAGGTCGGGATCGTTAGTGCGTGCTCGTACGTGTACGCAAGAGTGAAATTCGTACGAGAACGCATCCAAAGTGCGCGCGGCCTAAGACTCGCTCGTTTCTTTTTATTATAACTACGTGTAGTAAAACAAAACGAGCGAGCCGTACCAAATTAATCGTTTTTTTTTTTTTAAATATCGTAATTGTTCGAATATCAATATCCCTATTTCTCATTATAGCCTAACCTTGAGTCTAGATCTGTGTAGTTAAGGGGGATGCGCTAACATTTGTGTAGAAAATGGTCTACAAATATACAGTCTGTTAAGCCTACAACGTTCTCACATTAAAAAAATATAAAAGTATTTAAATAAATCTATACATATATAAAACAAAGTCGCGTTGTTCTTCTAAACCACCCAACAGATTTTGACGAGGTTTTCACCATTACTTAGATAATTTATTCCTGCATCTCGATTTTTTGTCAAGTCGTAAAAACCCGGCGAAGCAGGAGCGGGTCGCTTATAAAGTAATAAAAATAAGAACCTATTTAAACCATAATGACATAATTGCCAGTGAACAACTCTCTAAGCTTCCTTTTGAATGTATTGATAATTTTAATTATTATAATATTACTACCACCACACACACACAGCACAATATAATAGATTAATGATACATTATATTTTTGATGTTTTTTCATATTTTTTCATACTTTTAATTTCTGTTATAGTATTATTTATTTTATTTTGTGTTAACTTTTTTTTAAATAGTATTTTTAGCATATAATATTAATTAATATAATATTAAATGGGAAAGGGCGCTGACTCCTGACATACAGGTACACCTAGTTCAGGAGTCCAGAGGATTCAAACATATTATGTCAATAAAGAATTTATTTGATTTATTGGAACGATGTTCCCTTTCGCGCGTTGCGAAAGGGGGCTAGACGGAAAAAAACAAGACCAAAAGTTGTAACGACACTTTTAGCTAAAGTTGTAACTTCGTTCCATCCGGGTGTCCCTTGACACCTCTCAAGTTTTTTATTATTATTTATTATTTGATTTGTAATTTGTGAATCATATTTTGATCAACATACAACCGGGTACAGACCTGAAAATTTCAAAAAACGTATCAACATGTGAATTTCGCGGGCTAGCCTGGCGGTTTCGCCTTAATAACTATATACTCTCCATACATGAGACTTAAAAATAACTGGCGAAAAGCTGTACATCTGCCAACTCTTTCGGGGAATCCCAGATGTTATTTTTCAACCAAGATCTCGAATACTCCCACTAACCGGAGCCATACGTAACATTGCAAAATGCGTACCCTACAAGCTAAGACATACTATTTACAATACGCTAGTTAAGCCACATCTGGAATATTTAATCCAAATATGGGGACAAGCTGCAAAAACAAATCAACAACATCTACAAAGAACACAGAATAAAATCATCAAAGTCCTATTCAATTATTACTATACTCCTACAGAATTACTCAATAAAAAAATCGAAGTGTATAGAGTGCCGCGAGTTTCTTGTGGCACTCTAGTGTCACTGCCTCGGCCCGGCTAGGGTGCCGTGAGCGTTGCATTGTCAATGTCACTTGTTATTTAGGTTAGGTTAGGTTAGGTTAGAACTGTGACTACACAACGCACGAGCCGAGCGAGCGTAGCGAGCGGTGCCGCGGTAGCGGCCGGCGAAGTGCCAGGGTCCGTTTAGGCACAAGAGAATGTAATGTTTTGGGAATGTAGTGTTTTACAGCGATCTAACCTCGACAATCAAACAAAATACCAAGTGACGTGACTTAGTGACAGTGACAATGACAATCCAATGCTTGCGGCACTTGAGCCGGGCCGAGGCGGTGTTACTAGGGTGCCTGTAGTGGCACTTTATCCGATAGGGATAGAGTGCCAATGGTGGCACTATATACACTGCCTAAAAAAATTAACATACAACAATTGTATACATACCATACATGCATGACTATCCGAAAGATCCTTAAGACCAACATACACAAAATATTTCATTTACGCAAAAGACTCATAGATATAATACCCGACCTAGAAGTACCAAGAATGAGAACCCTGTACAGCAGGAAAACTATACAGTATGAGGGGGTAGGTAGTCTAAAAAAGTCAGAGAGTGTACAAGCATACCAACATTTAAAAAAGGCCTAAGGGATTATATATTAGACACAAAAATTTAGTTCTTTAGGTATATTAGACACAAGCTTAGCTTGAACTGTTTTGTATCTTATTTAGCCTTAAGTTATAACATACTTGCTATACTGTATAAATGCAACTATGGTGTTCAATTTCTTGGATGGGTTGAACGTCGCAATGTAAACTACAACCTATAGCTACTTTAGTTAAGTTTCTCTTTAAGTGAACTGTAATTTGTTCTTTGAGAAATAAATGTCTTTAAACCGAACCATAAAATTTCACCTGCCTAGCCTTTTCCCAACTATGAGCTATTGGGGTCAGCTTCCAGTCTAACCGGATGCAGCTAAATACCAGTATTTTTCATGGAGTGACTGCCTATCTAACCTCCACAACCCAGTAACTGGGTAATAACACGATACCCCTTGGTTAGACGACTGGTTTTCAGACTTTCAGGCTTCTGACGTCCCATAACGACTGTCAGAGATCCACGAACGTGCTTTCCAACACATGGACAGTAAGTACGTTATGTAAAGTTTTTAACAGACTTCAAAAAAGAGGAGGTTCTCAATTCGACTAAATGTTTTAATTTTTTTTGTATGTTTGTTACGCGATTACTCTGCCAATTATGAATTGATTTTGATGATTCTTTTTTTGGTGGGTAGGTCATACTTCAAAGGTGGTCCCATATAAATTTTATTAACTTTACTTGGGTAGTTTTTGAGTTAGCTTCAATAATACGTATTTTTCCCTCATAGCCTATGTGGATGATATGATGATAAGTTCCTGTCACTGTCACAAAGACACTATTTCTATTGAAGTGAAAACTTCTTTAGGCTCATTGAGCACTTTTTGGGTGAACAAAAATCATGGAACTCGCGTCATCGTCACCTAACGCACGGAAGAAAGACATCAACGCGAGAATCAAAAAGTTACTTAGTTTTCACTTCGGCAGTCCCCACAGCCTGCCCGATTTTTTTTTTTTTTTTTTTAATATCCTTCATTCAGAGTTCCAGTTGTATTTCATAAACGTTTTGTCTTAGTTCTGTAGCGGTTAGACCGCCACTTACAACAAAAAACTACGAAACAAAAAGACATGACGTCACACAATTCCTACATCTCGCAGTTAGAGTTTACTGAGCGAATAACATAGATAAGACTTTCCGAAATCAACATATGGGCAGTTGCCCGCCAGACATAATACCCGTCTGGTTGGAGGATCCTCCCTTTTCTATGGGGGATGAGTGAACTTTACACCCTGTTCCTCATGCCCCTAAATTGGTGACCCCGACGTGATGAACGTCAACGCAGCCTTCGTGCAACTACTTCAGCGTGACGTCATCATCATCACTCCCGCAAGCTTTCGTGAGGCGAGTCACACAGCCAGCCAGCACCCACGGCTTCAACGGGTATCCTGACCACCAGCATGCAGCGAACGCGCATTCCTGGTCATCACCCTCAGCCTCATCAGCAACCTTGGCACAGCACCTGCACTTCCGGCCGGTCTCACAAGCAGAGCCTATTCTACCCTCTCCTGGTCGACGCAAGCAGTCAGCCAAAAAACCCGGCGCTGTACCACATCCGACTCACTGGATGACGACGCACCGCCACCCCGACTCACTGGGGAATCACCGCAGACAGTTCCGACTCACCGTGAACTATGCGGCACCCGGTTCCGACTCACTGGAACCACAGCTGGCACTGTGAAGCATCGCAAGATCCAAGACTCAGCCCACTATCGACCTCCGGTCTCCGGAGGGGAGTGATGTAGCGGTTAGACCGCCACATACAACAAAAAACTACGAAACAAAAAGACATGACGTCACACAATTCCTACATCTCGCAGTTAGAGTTTACTGAGCGAATAACATAGATAAGACTTTCCGAAATCAACATATGGGCAGTTGCCCGCCAGACATAATACCCGTCTGGTTGGAGGATCCTCCCTTTTCTATGGGGGATGAGTGAACTTTACACCCTGTTCCTCATGCCCCTAAAGTTCTAAGTCTCTGTGTGCCCTTTGGCAAAGGCCTCCTCCACCCCCTTCCAATTTTCCCTGTTCCTTGCCTGTCTAGTCCATGTCTTTCACGCCATCCTCACCAAGTCAACCTGCCAGCTTTTCAAAGGTTTCCCTCCCTTTCTTTCTCTTCCCATCCCTAGGGTACTATAGAGTCACCTTTTTGTTCCATTTCTCTTCTCCCCTGACAGTGTGGCCGGCCCATCTCCATTTTAATCTTCCCAGTTTCAGTACTACGTCTTGTGTTTTTGTTGCCTTCCTGATTACACAGTGATTGATTCTGTCTATCTTTCTTTTCCCCATCAAACTCCTTTCCATACGTTTGAAGTTTTGTCTGTTGGGCTTTGGTCAATGCCCATGTTTGACATCCATAAGTCTGCATAGGTAGGATGCTGGTGTTGAAAAGTTTTTCTTTAATAGATATGTTTCTTTTCGTCTAGTACTTTAGTAATGCGACGCAAAATAATTTTAGCAAAAACGTAGTATACATTTGACATAAGGCTTATTGGACGATACTTGCCTACATCGCTTCTGTCCTTTGACTTGACTTTGACTTGCCTACATCGCTTCTGTCTCCCTTTTTATGGATAAGAATTAGTGTAGCGGCACACCTGAGGAACGTTCGGCGCGGAACGTTCAGTCGCGTCATGTGACGCTTGCTCATGAACCGACGTAACGTTCGGCTGATGTGTCATAGGTAACTTGAAAAACATTAGGAGCGTATTCAACCGAACCTTCCGCGCCGAACGTTCGGCAGGTGTGGCGCGACCCTTATAGTGGACGTAGTCCACTGCGAAGGTATGACTTCTGTTGCTGATACGTCGTTGAAAATAGACACCAGAGGCGATGTGATGGCTTTTTGTGTTGCTATCAAGAGTTTGTTGGTTATGCTATCTGAACCTGGGGATTTGTCCCTTTTCTGTGATTTCAGAACCTCCTCAGCTTCCTCTCTTAGTATGGGTGGAACGCCAGTTGGGTCTTCTAGTGTAATATCGTCTTTAGTTATTGACTTTTGAGTACAGTTGTCTATAAAAGTTTACACTGTTTCGATTATATCCATCGTCGCTTTGTCTTCACTTCGCCTCTTTTATTTTTAACGTTTGGTATCCAGTCTTTCTTCTCTATTAAGCATTTTATTGCCTTCTTTACTCCCCCTGTTCGTATGATGTGTTCTTCGACTATTTTTAGTCTATGAGTCCGTCTGTCTTTCCTCATCGTGTCGTATTTGTTTTGAAATTTATGTTATTTTCTGCTTTATTTTTTTAGATTTGTTTTTAATGCCAATAAGTGTTGCCCTTTCATCCTGTAACCTTAGTGTTTCTTCTATTATTTTGTTTGTTGCCACGGCTCTTGTTTTGGGTATTTTCTGGCAAAGCATGTTTTCCAAGAAATAATACTTCCTTTGGAGCTCTAGTTGGTATGTAAATGTTGTAAAGTTTTAAAGTTGTTCTTGTAGTTTTGTTGATAATAGCTGCATTTCATCATTTCTTAATTTCGAAGAGGTTTTTATGCTGGATTTTTTCCTGGCCGCCTGGGTTCAATTTTACTTTCGCTCTTACCATTCGGTGGTTCGTGTTGAAAGTTTAGATTACGTATTATTCCACAGTCGGTCAAATGAATTCCTTCTATTGGAAATAATGAAATCTATTTAGTTTTTATATCTGCCATGTCTAGGTCCATAAATTATTACAATTCTTCTTGTACACACGGTTCAAAACTGTAAGGTTGTGTTCGTGACAAAGATTTATTAGTTTGTTGCCATTTTTGTTCCGTTTGCCTATGGTGTGACCCGTGTGGGGACCGATAATGTTATTCTCGCTTTGGTACACTTCCTATTTGGGCGTTGAAATCCCCCATTGTAATTATATTCTCCTAAGCATATTCGTGTTTAGTTGAGTTTGTATCCTCATAGAATCTATTTATTTCTGCTTTACTGGATGTGTCGATTGGTGAATAAATCTGAATAATGGTCCACTTGTTATCCTTTCCGAGATTGCCATTATTTGATCTATGGAGTTTGTAAGATGTTTTTTTAATTATGAAGCCTACGCCATGCCTGCCTTTTGTTTCTCCTTTAAAGTGTAGTATGAAATCATCAGTGGCGTAGCGTGCCTTGGCGGGGCCCCGTATAAAAATTTATTTGGGGGCCCTTATGAAGGGTAAAGATTACTCACAAAAGACTAAAAAAAAGATTACATAAAATTAAAAGAAATATTTATTAATCATTATTATCTATCTGTCACTTTTTCCAAAATTTTTATGTAAGTAATGTAAAATGTAATGCACAATTAAATAAAATGTGTCAATAAACACTACTCTCCGTGGTTTATCATCGTACGTACTACACACATACAACACACATACATCGATTATTGTAGGATTCCCCCGTTGAAGTAAATGACTTAAGGCGAAATGGTATCATGGAAGCGTAGGTTTTGAGGGGGTGAAGCAGACGCGGCGGGCGAGCGGCGCGCGGGGCGCCCCCCTCACGCCACTCACGCGCTCTGTCGCCCGGCTTACTGCTAGCGGGCAAATATTCATACGGTCTACATAATAATACAAATTTTTTTTTTGTAAAAAAAAAAAAATACATTTTCGCATATGTATTTTTTATAGAATGTACCTACTTACTAAGTACATAATATAATGGTAAAATAAATAAATAAACTGTATCTAAAGGTATGCATGTGGTTTATTTTTGCGTTTTATTGTAATTATTGTATTATTAGGAGATCACTATCACATAAATCTAAATAATATATTTATTCAAAAGCTGCCTGGACGTTGTCGCTTTTAGGGATAAGACTGCTAAATATTATACTGGTTTTAAAATCTTTTTAACAATGTGAGTGTGTGTGTAATATGATGTGTATTATGCAAAAAAAATCCTTTTTATATCTATCTCCTACTTATGAGTAACCTACTAATAAAACTACATAACAATATAATACAGTCAGTACAAAACATAGGTAGTACGTATTCTACTACTAGAAGGAAATTATGGAATCCAAACCAGGTTTTTTAAAACCGGTTTTACTGTTACCCGGTTTCTTTGAAAATGCCCGTTTTTTATATTTATGTAAAATCACAAATGCGGGATCATATTATTGTTAGCTACGTTGTGTGCCCTTTATGGGGCATCGGTGTGGGCGCGTTCCTTGAGGTTGCGGCCAGCCCGCGTCCGTTGAACGCGTCCCAAAGGGTCATGGCCATCCTGATGGTCCGGGGTTACCGTACAGTCTCCGGTGACGCGGCGAGCCCCTTGCTGCCATGGGATTGGAAGGCGAAAGACCTCGACCACATTTGGGAGTGGCGCGAGGAGGTAAAACGCCGGGGTGTAACTCCGCTGCCGCGAGAAATCACGATACAGCGGACGAGGCTCCGGTGGGTATCAAGGCGACCTGGAGAGTGCGATTGTCATAACCCAGAGCTGGACACGCCATAATTGCGGCGATAGGTCGTCTCTTTCAGGAGTGGCTAGAGAGGCGCCACGGCGTCATCATCTTCCGCCTGACGCAGGTCCACACCGGACACGGTTGTTTCTGGACGTTCCTGTTTCGCATAAGGCGGGAGGAAACGCCCGGGTGTCACCACAGTGTGGATCTCCCGGGGGACACGGTGGAGCATACGGTGGACATCTGCCCCGCTTGGGCGGAGCACCGCCGTGTCCTCGTGGCATTAATCGGTGGGGGTGACCGCTCGCGTCCGGCCCTGGTCCAGGCCATGGTACGGAGTGAGAGGGCATGGTAAGCCGTCACCTCCTTCTGCGAAGCAGTAATGCTCGCGAAGGAGGAGGCGGAGCGCGTGAGGGAGAGCCAAATTTCGCGCCCTCACGCCCATAGCCCTAGCCGCCGCAGGAGATGCCTTGGGCCGGGAATTGGTAGGTGATTTCCGGCCAACGCAGGTGCTGGCTTGCGGACGGAGAGCAATGGGTAGCTCGCCGTCCGATAAGGACCAGGCCCGGGTCGACGGCGCGTTGTGCGTTGTATTTGTTCTGACGCAAGTTTAAAATTTCTTACCCATCCGAAAAAAGTGCACAACACCGCTAAAGAAGTTTTCACTTCAAAAAGCTGCGTTTCGTAAAGTGTCCACCATCGACCTGAAACTATTTTTCAGATTCTCTCAAAGATATATCCCGGTTTCGGCGGGAATCTACCAACTCAGGAAGAACTTGTATTTGATTAAAGTTTACCTGGTAAAAGTTAATAAGTTTCGACTCCATTTTATTTTTCCAAAATTCGTCATCTTTTTGGATATATATGACTTCCATTTTTTCATCTTCTCCACCACATATCCTGAAAATGTATCTCTGCTTGCCAATCACTCGTAGTTGCCCTTGGGCCTGATAGTACCAGTTACTATTTTTTGTGTAGTGTGACTTCTTCATTGAAAACCAGTTGAAAACCAGCGTCAGGCACTAGTTGTCTGGCATTTTTGCTGAACTGGGCCTATTTGGCGTAGCCACGAGGCACACATTCCTGTAAAATTATTATTTTACACTTTTTATTTGTTTCCTTTTTATTTTCTCTTTTTTTTTTACTTGTGTTATAATTATGTTGTGCTGTGTGCCTTTTTGTCTGTGCTAAATAAATGTATTTTCTTTCTTTCTTTCTTTCATTCTTTTTATTATATTTTAGAATTTGTATCTTGTTTTGCTTGACAGCATTTTCCATGACGTTTCTAAAAGCAGCTACAGGGCATTTAACCTCGACGACTGTATTTTCTGCAACGACTCCACCTGGTGTGGCACCGATAAAAGGAAATTGTCGTGAATCTGTTCCTGTTGTTCCGTCAGTATCAAGTATTTTTTCAAGGGTGCTGAAAAAACCAAAATAATCTTTGTTTTCTGGAAACTAGCATCTCCAAGAGGAGAGTGAATAGGTAACTATTAGGCAAACGCGGCTAGCGTTTTATAGAAATCGCACTTATGTAAAAAAGTACGACGTGAGTGCCATCGGTAGCAATCGTGCTATAGCCCGTTTTTTTTTTCAAATCTTGAACCGGTTTTGAATTCTTAGGTCCGGCAAATAAAAACCGGTTTCTGATAAAACCGGTTTGTCAACCCTATTCATGACCTCTAAATATAAATTATATTTTCAAAGGCCTTCTGTATGCAGTTGCCAGAAAGGATTTGCAATAAAGTACATTGACTACCATTTCATACCTACGAAGACGCGAACTACGAAGCGGGTTGGATGTATTTGTAGGTTCACGTACGCTTTTTTTTTTCGAAGCGCTCATCGTTGGTGTCATAGAAAAGAAGGTGATTAGATAAATGCACCCATAATGGCCACCACAGACAAAATACTTGTCACGCGCTAAAATCAATTTAGCAAATTTTTTTGCGTAAAATAATGAATAAAAATCCATAACAACCCATCTTCGCAGGTTTTTTGTTTTCACGTACAAAAAATCCGTCGTCTATGGTGGCCCTACTAAAGCAGAATATAAAATGAATTGGTATGATAAATAAACTTATCTATTCAGGTTCAATAATTTCAGCTTCTTTAATTTATAACGATTTTTTTTTTGTTTTATAACGTTTATTCGCCATTTTTGTCACTTTGACCTTAGGAAGAATATTTTCGGAGGCGCCGACAACGCGCGCAAAAAAGTTGTACACGGGTGCTCTCTACGACGCGTTGCGGACGACTGACGGGAGCCGCGAGCGGCGGTATGACCCGGCCCGCGCGCAATTCTATTGCATTATGTTTGCAAATATTTAATTTAATTTTTTATTTGTGTTGGTATAGAAAAATAAGTCCATAATCCCTTAAAGTACTTAATAGTGAACACATAGACAAAATTTAATTACAATTGCTTTGATAACAATCGAATGAAATGGGTTTTTCTCAACACGGTTGTAACAAAAAATGCAGATTTTAAGGAAACTTTGTGATTTTTTTGTATCGAGGAAAGTTGTGTCAATCGTGTTTCGGGCCTCACACTTCACTAAGGACACTCTTCAATTTTCATAATCATAAAAAAAAAATACGCAAATTCGGTGTTTTTTTAAGAGAAAAAATGATTTTGCGTGAAGTCGAAACGCGTCAAAACATCTACTTTGGAACCCATTTCGCCTTAAACGGGGAAATCCCGCAGCCCGCGATAACTAGAGAGTTGCCAACTTTTGAACGCAGGCTTTACGTGGGTATAAAAGAAATTGCTATTTTAGACTTTTGTCATTTCTGAAAAAAAAGAAATTGGCAAGTTATTATTAAGTTTTGCTTACGCACGTCGGGGCCCTCGTGGCCCGGGGGCCCCGTATAATTGATACGGCAGATACGGCGGTAGCTACGCCCCTGGAAATCATCAAATTCTTGTATTCTTTCTCCCATTTTCTTCTTCCCTCGCTTAGGCCTAGTATGTCCCATTTCACCTGTTTTAAGGCTAACAATAATTCTTACAAGCTTTCGTCTGATTTCAACGTAAGTGTGTTTAGTGTGTTGATATAGATATACTTTGACTCTGTGGTATGTTTGGGGTTATCAGTTGGAGGGTAATATGACCTGGGATAAACCTCGTGTAAAAAGTTTTTATTCTTATATCAAATAGATACTTTAAATTCTATGCCGCGGTTTTCTCCAAGTCATGTTACGAATAATTTTTGTTCATGAAATCGCTACGCTATTCTTATCATTTTAATGACGTCATTTGAATATTTTTGGCACGATTAGAAAGTGAGTCTTCTTTTTTATGTCTACTGAATACTTGCAATATAATAAACTTGAGGAGTTTGTACGTTAGTTTTTTGGTTCGAGCGCGCGTATCTCTGGAACTAAGTACAAGTCGGATTTCGTTTTTTTTTTGCATTCGTTAGCCCAATTATTGACGAATGTCACGCTACAAACCTTAGGAACCGAGCAATAAGAACAAAAATCAGTAAGAACGCGAAGCGTTAAGGAAGTAAAAGCGCGGGCGGCCGATGCCATGCCTTTATTTTATATTGGCGGGACCGAAAAATAACGCCGTTGGGAACCGGCAGTACATTACTGCCGGCAGCCGAGATTAAAAAGATCGGCTACCGTAATGGACACCGGCCGCGCGGCGTTTATGGAAACCACAGATTTAGAGTAGGCTAGTTATCGCATGTTTATTCGATAGTATGAAAACCGAGCGTGTCATCTTTTTTATACCTACGATGACGTCACCCCAGCCATTTAGTGATATTGTCTCCAAACTGAAGGCAGAAGTGCGTCAAATTTTTGCTATGCAAAAACTTGACGGCACGCTTGGTCGGACGGTTTGTGGTATCTAGTCTACTCTAAATCTCTAATGGACACCCTTCCAGTAGGTATTCAGACCCTCAACTAACCAATCCTAACTGAAGTAGTTTTTTCTATATTCAAATCGTTTTTGGCATTTACCGGCCGCTGCAGCAGCACCGTTCACTTCGCTCGCTCAGCTCGTGCATAGGGGGTCGCAGTTCTAACCTGACCTAACCTTTTTTGCGAGTAATAATAAATATTTAACTTAATCTAACTAGCTCGGTTCCGCACTTCCGGATAGTACTTGATTACTGGAATATAGAAATTATTTTATTAAAAAAATATTAGTGAAAAAAAAAATGCCTGCCCATTTTCCAATTTTTTTTCAAAGTCAGCGCCAGCAGCCAATTCAGCTGCCGGCGGGCAGCTTCCTTTATGCTATGCCAAAAGCAAGAAATTTCACACAGACAATAACAATTAGGTATTGAACTGGGTTTGTGCTAGTTCAATATAATTGTTATTGTGTCTAAGCGGATGGCGTCATGTTGGTACCTACAATATTTTATAGTTTAATGTGCGACAATTTTATCAAATCAATAGGCACTTCATTGTAACAACTAAGGCACCGTTCACACTGAGTCGTTACGATTTTCGTTGGACGACTGTCATACAATATTTTATAGTTTAATGTGTGACAATTTTATCAAATCAATAGGCACTTCATTGTAACAACTAAGGCACCGTTCACACTGAGTCGTTACGATTTTCGTTGGACGACTGTCATTACTTTAAATGTTTCCAGACTTTTACTTTTTCTTCTTAACGGTCACGTGGACCGTGACGAAAGAAAAGAACAAGAGAACAGAAATTGCGGTTCGAACTCGCACTAAGGGCCCTCACCCACGGCGACTTTCTGTAGCGATGCTGTCGCGCGTCCACATCGATACAGTCGCGAAGCTGTAATTATGTATGAAGAATCCTGCGCGATAGTAGCGATGCAGAAGCGCGTTTACAAAACGCGCGACAGAATCGCTACAAAAAGTCGCCGTGGGCGAGGGCCCTAAGAGTTCCGTACCATCAGAACTATCACAGTTTATCGTCTTTTTGTTTGTATCGTCTTCAAAAGTTTCCGCGGTGGATAGCATTGATGAGCTTATGAGCTAATGGCTAAGTAATAACGCCGCACGGGTCGATCCATCAGGTTAAGCTACGCTTGCCGGGTTGGTCCGTGGATGGGTGACCATCTTCCATGCCTCGGAAAGCACGTTGAGCCGTTGTCCCGGCTGTCATCAGTTGATCTCTGACAGTCGTTACGGGTCGTCAGAAGCCCGAAAGTCTGACAATCAGTCTTACCAAGGGGTATCGTATTATCCAGTTACTGGGTTGTGGAAGTCAGATAGGCAGTCGCTCCATGTAAAATACTGGTATTCTTCAGCTGCTTCCGGTTAGACTGAAAGCCGACCTCATAGTTGGGGAAAGGCTAGGCAGATTAATTTGTGGAATTGGATAGCATGCAGCATTTTGAATAGGTTTGAAGTTCCGCACCCAAAGAATGCCAACGAGACCGTACTACTAATACTAAGTCTACCTACACCATCTGTCTGTTTGTCCGTCACCGGGCTGTATCTTTTTAACCGAATTAGGTAACTTGTTGAAGAACACGTTTTAATTTGGTCTTTATCATGGCAAATATTAAGGTCATCTTTAATATGTAATCTAAATCACACATGTCGACTCAATAATTACAATACTCAATACAATTTAAAAAACGATCCAGCCTGAAATGAAATTGTTTATTCTGTAAATAGGATATTGGAATCACTTTTACACGTCATATTAAAATTTATGTTAAAAATTAGCTAGATGAGTTCGGCGTTTCCTATCTGACTACTCTGAGAAGAAAGGCCGAAACAAACTCAGAGTTCACAGTCTCTTTTAAAGTCCAGACATAATCTTGGTCAGGCCTGTCTCTTTCTGCTCTCCCCCAGCGATGCCTAAGCTGAGGTCTGTACCCCAGGTACGCTAAGGTCACCCCCAAGGTAAGTCTTGCAGTGGGGACATTAATAGGTTTATTATGTTATGTACTTATGTATGTATGTTATACATTACAAAACAACAAAAAAACACACTGGTTGACTAATATGTCGTCACAACACAGTGTGAACAGTACCTTAATCTACGCAAACACGTGCCGTGCTCGTATTATCAACAAGGATGCAAAGCGGATATTATGTACCTACCTAAGTACGTAACATACATAATCAGCCTATAATGTTCCCACTACTGGGACTCAGGCCTCCTCTCTGTGAGAGGGAGTGGGCTATAATCTACCACACGCGCCCAGTGCGGGTGGGTAGATGTCACATGTCTTCGAATTTGTTTGTTGAAATGGGCAATGATTTTTATCTAAAACGAGCGCGTGAAATTTCATGAACAGACCTTTGGGCGTATAGATATTATGAAAAAACTACTGAATGTATTTAATCAAAATAAAATTATTTGAACTATGTATTAAACCTTCAGCTGTCATTAACGAGACACAATAGAATTTTAATTGTTATGCCCTCTTGATGTCCATTGTAACGGTCAAGCGGTGTAACTATTGAATAAATTATCTATCACTGTACGGTTTCTATTTTGCCATTATCTTACTACACAAGTTATTTATTTACGCCCAAACACGAGTTAAAATTAGTGTTGAAAAATATGAATGTTTCGACGCTCATAACTTTCAAACCAATATTTTTACAGTACAGGGCTAGATAATGACAAGACAAATTGATACAGTACGACACAATTTAGATGTAGCATCGGCAAAATTCGTAAAACCGATCACTATCCGAACTGAGTGCGCCTTCAAACCAATCTTTATTACTACTCTATGTGAAAATGATCTTTACGCAAACGTAATAACCTGTAAAGTCATTTAACCAAATATACATTCGTAAAATTGAAATGACTGAATGCAAATTTTCAAATTCATGCTACATCTAAGTTGTGTCGTACTGTACCTATAATTTTTAGTTTTGAACGTACACTGTCAAACAGACGAGTAATCACTATACTACCCTTAAGAGCCTAGCGTACCCTTAAGAGCGTTTATTCTGGAAATTGGCAACGTCGCAAATAGGTGTCAAAATTTCGCTGTTCTGATTAATTTGGCAATATTACTGTACGTAAATCTAAAATGTATATAAACTAGAATATTAATAATGAATTGCAATTATAACACTGAATTTGATGGTGTAACCGTTTTAGGTGTAAAAATGGCATTTGGAAAGTTTCCAAATACTTTTTTACATCTAAAATTAAATGTATTATTAATTATTTCTTTTCAAAATCAATATAATTTTTTTAAGTTCACTAGTTAGCCACAATTCATATTTCCATTTTAAGTATAAATACTGAGTTTCGAGTTATTCGGACCTTGCGTAAAAATTTTTTCATACAAAGTTTGACACCCCCCAATCCCCGTTTAGGGGGTAGCTTAGAAAAACTAAAAATGATACAACTTTATGATTTACTTAGATAAGTATTCGTGCCAAGTTTCAAGTCTATTAAGTAACTCAAGGAATAAGATTTTGCATACAATCGAAATCCCCCCTTTTCACCCCCTTAAAAGTCTAATTTTCAAAAACCCCTTCTTAGTGCTCCCCTACATTATATTATTAAAGGAAGCCGTGTGCAAAATTTCACGTTCCTAGTCTCAGTAGTTTCGGCTGTGCGTTGATATGTCAGTCAGTGAATCAGTCAGTTTCTCCTTTTATATATTAATAGATTAATTAGTTAGCCACAATTCATATTTCCATAGATTAATATTGCCAAATTAATCAAAACATTGAAATATTTGACAGCTATTTGCGACGTTGCCAACTTTTGGGATAAGCGCTTTTAATATATACCCGCTACCCCTGCTTCGCACGGTTTTCATAATTTGAAACACCTCAAGGTTTTTTTTATTATATTCAAGTTTGGTAGTTATGTATTATAAACATAAACCTTTCGGAATAAATTCTCTAAATGATGGTGAACACCGTATCAAGATCCGTTGCGTAGTTTAGAAGAACAACGCGATCACACAGACAGACACGAAACGCGACGTTAATTTATAATAAGTACGGATGTGTGTAAAGTCGATATTTGTTAAACTGGAAATAACGTCAATTGGAAACAACTATTTGAAATTTTGGATTGACTTTATACAGGGTGTTAAAGTAATTGCGTGCCATAGCTTAGGGGTAGGTTCAGTATCGATAAAGGAAACTAGGAAAAATAAAAATAAAATTCAGAAAAAAAATATTTAAAAAAAATATTTAAAAAAATTGCAAGGTCGACCTAATTTAGTTTGGAATCATGTATTTACAAAGATTAAAAATCAACTTATTTACTCATGTTTTAAGTTGATTTGATTGCTATATTAAGTTAGTAGGTACTAAATTAGGTTGGCCTTGCAATTTTTATTTAATGTTTTTTTTTAAATTATTTTTCTGGATTTTTTTTTTATTTTTCCTAGATTCCTTTATCGACACTGAACCTACCCCTAAGCTATGGCACGCAATTACTTTAACACCCTGTATACGTGCTAATAATTTCTGACAACTAATTTAACCCCTCTAGGTTGACAACCCCCGCCGTGATATATAATTATTTCTGACACATCTAATTCAACCCCTCTAGGTTGACAACCCCTGCCGTGTTAATAATTTCTGACACATCTAATTTCACCCCTCTAGGTTGAAAACCCCTGCCGTGATAATAATTTCTGACACATCTAATTTCACTCCACTAGGTTGATAATTCCTGCCGTGATAATAATTTCACCCCTCTAGGTTGACAACCCCTGCCGTGTTAATAATTTCTGACACATTACTTTAACCCCTCTAGGTTGACAACCTCTGCCAACTTCTACCCCAAGATCGAGTCCAGGATTTCTCAAAGATGGATCCCCAGCAGCTCTTGCGAAGTACCCTCGCCGCAGTAGGTGGACAAGAGAGTGTTAGTCAGCTAGACGAACTGATCCAATGTAGGTCAGACCAAAGAGGATTGTCGACCAAACTGCAGAGTAACGCCCAGGTTATGGAGGAAGCTATACGGTTGAATGAGAGGTTTGTGGCATTTCCGTCCATGGCAGCAATTTGATTGATGACCCCTTAGAAGATTAACAGATACAAAATCAAAAGTAATTTATTCAAATTCGGCTAGGAATCAGCACATTTTGATCGTCAAAATTACATAAGTTCACTTTCTAATACTTTAGCTGGGAAGAAGAAGTGACGCCACAAACTCCCCAGCAGTAACAACATCGACGCATCAAAAACGGCACATTTAAATATTGCTACAAGTCTCAAGCACAATGTGACTAACATTTGAAACATTCAATCATTATTTGAAAATTGAGTCTTAACTTAATAGCAATATGGGCGGTTTTTGTGAACTGGTTGTTGCATCAACGTAAAATATATTTGTTTAAAAGTATAGATAGATGATTAGAGAATTAGTACGTGATGTATCTAGTGTTTTGTTAATCTAAGACCGGCCCTAATTTGTTTTGTTTTATATTTTGTGTCCATCTTTACCGTACTGTCAAGGAAAATGAGGCTAATGACATAACTTCTTTGTAGCATGCATTGCTATCAACAATCTTAATATATGTGGTAGCCCTCGATCCATCGCGGTCATTAGTCGTGGAAGCGAGATGACACGAGAGTTTTTAGGAATCCCGTACTAAATATTCGCTGTCCTACTCACACGTTATATGACAACGATTCATTCATATTCTTTCAGACTAAAAGTAGTAATAGACGCAATGAAGCAAAGGAAAGAGATAGAGAAACAAATAGAGATTTGTGAGAAGAAAAAACTATGGCTTGAGTACCAAGACTTAAGAGATAAAGTAGTAGAGTACTCAAACGATAAGAAAAATGCAATTAATATAGTGAAAAGTCATAAAACTAAGGTAGAACCTTTGGAACGAGTGATAGAGAACGCTAAAAGTAAAATCGGCAAAATGGAACAACAGAAATTGGCTGCTGTAAGTACTTATAACTATTCTATTCTCGATAGGACGCTTTGCACAACACATAATATTGCACGAAGTGTGCAAAATTAAATTTCGTTGTTTTTTGCCCGACTGCCCGAGGAGTGTAATGTTTTTGTGGAAAGTGATTTTTAAAACATTAATTATTATCATAACTTTTTGAAATAACATTGTTACCAGGGGTCGATTAAAATGTAAATTAGGTACATCGTGCAATATTTTGGTAACCGCGTCGTGGAAAGTTTGCACGACGTAGCCGCTTCAAACTTACAGCGTACTGTTAAAATATTCATTCTATAAAATTAATCAAAAAAAAAAAAAAAAAACATACAACCGAATTGAGAACCTCCTCCTTTTGGGGAAGTCGGTTAATAAAATCCCAAACTAAGTTTTGCCACTGGCTTCGCTCGCGGCTATAAATCCGATGTTCTAATCAAAGTCATGATCGACCCGCGTGCAAAATTTCATCCAAATCTGTTCAGCTGTTATGGCGTGATGGATTTTACACAAAATAACATAACATAATGTTATCCCCGACGCGTTAAGCAATGGTATACCTGTAGTATATCCTCATTTTTTCGGTTACGTTTAAATATTAATAAAACCTTTTCTCCTTACAGAACAGAAAAATCTACGCTCTCAAAGATCAAGCAAAAGAGACTATTAACGCTGTTCGCACTCAAGAGTTCAAACTGAAGGAGATTGAAGGCTTTTACCAGGAGAAGTTAGAACGGCATAGGAACAGAGAGAGAGAGTTGCAGGAGGCTAAGGCTAAGTTGGACAAGTTGGTCATGGATAAGAGCAGATTAGTGGAGAAAGTTGGAGATGGTAAGCTAATTTATTTTAAGCTGTAATTTAGATAATCTTGTTAACTAAGATAGGATAAATTCTTTTATTTAAAGCTGTAATTTAGATAGTCTTGTTAGCTAAGATAGGATAAATTCTTGCAAGCTTATTTTGGACATTTTTCTTTTAGCCTATCAAGTTAATTTTTTACTGTAAATTCTGTTAGAATGACAACACATTTATTAGTTAGAAATGACTGATTGAATGAACTCTGTAACTGGTATCATCTTGAAATTGAATAGCAAAAAACAGAAGAATTTTAATAAATACCTTGTGTGTAATTTTAGGGTTTTAAACTGGGTTGTGGGTGGTCAGATAGTCGCTCCATGTAAAATACTGATATTCAGCTGCATCCGGTTAGTCTTATAGAGGCATGAGGAACAGGGAGACCAGACAGCTGTTGTCTGGTGGGCTAGTGCCCGACGATTGATGTCGGGACGTTGTATATATGCTAGTCGCAAGGTAAACTCTGCTGGCGTGATGCAGGATTTTGCGTGACGTACGTGTCAGCATGTGGCGACGTAGATGCCGCCACAGACTGGCAGCCGACCCCAACATAGTTGAGAAAAGGCTCTGCAGATGATGATCTTCACTACACTATGCAATAAAGATAAAATAAAACGCTATAACTTGTTAAAAATTACCCACAGAATCGAAAGTGAAGATGGATTTAGCGGAAATACACAAGCCTCTATCTAAAACTAATGCAGCCATAGACAACTTGAAGAAACAGAAGTTAGAAGCTCAGTACGATCTGGAGAACAACGTGATGCCTCAGATCAGGCTGTATCAGAACAGGTCAGTTTTAATCATCCATAAATGACGTCACACGAATTTCATGATTTTTGGCCTCTCCCGGCCTTGTCACATGTGGTCATATTTATACCATACCAATACCAATGTCATACAATGAAGTTGTGCAGTGGGAACATTATGATAAATAAGTTTATTTATTACATCTGTTACATCGGACTTAAGAGGGCGCTTCCCAGTCCGTCTATCGTCAACGCGAGCGTGGTCGAAAAGCTTGTTGTTTCATCCAGCTCAAGTGAGAACTACTAACAAGCAAGTGAGAACGCGATAACATTGTACGAAAAATAGTGTGTAAAGATTTGTTTCAGGCCATACGTGTTTTTGAGTAAGCCTTACAACTTTGTGAAATAAATGTTTGTCATTTAGAATCTTCATTACAAGTGCGAGGTTTCTATGAAGATGTTTTCTTAACTTTTACAATTCATGAGTACATTATGATCGGCCAAAGTTCAGGTAAAATTTGTGCAAAAAAGCCGATATTTGTAGGATTATACTGAATTTGTTTCTAATTTATTAATTTTTTTTCTCTCATAGAAACCTAGATATAGCGCACAAGATACATATTACATTAAAATTTCAAAGACAGATGTGTTACTACGCCATAATCACGTACGAGTGTTTGTATGAAAAGTATGACGGTTTGGCTGCTCTTAAAGATAACTGCCGAAGAATTGAAGTACCCTAAAAGAAATAAAAAGTATTTATTGAGACAAGCACAGGAGATCTCAAATCAACAACTCCAACAACAACAACAACAACAACACAATAACTCTGCCTAACCTTCGGGGACTACCGGCGTGATATTATATCATGTTTTACTTTCAGAATACGTCAACTAGAAGACGTAGACAACAAACGTCTAGAAGTGCTGCGCGGTCACAACGAAGACTGTTACAAAGCAGTGATATGGCTCCGAGAGAACAGAGACATGTTCCAACACCCTGTACATGAACCTATGATGCTGGAGGTGTGTATCAATATCTATACTAGAGATGTTGCGAATAATTGTGATAGCGAATAGTCGAATATTGGTTAATCGCCGTTCCCTATTCCATTTTTTTTTTTTTTGGGTCGGAAATCATCAAATGACTTCTCCCGCCCTGGGCGGAGCGGAAGGGCGTGTCAGACTTTTACTGACTAAAACCCACCCGTGTTCCTTCCCTTACCTAGACCGGGGCCACGGTTTCCCCTTAGGACTTATTCGCAACCCCAGTGTCCCTATTCCATATGAAGCTACTGAATTCGACAAGCCGAGCCGACTTGTCGAATTCAGTGAGCGTCGTAGTCAGAAGATCTAAGAGTTACGCGATAGAAAGAGAGGTGACTTCTGGGTGAATATAACTACAATACAATACAATAATACAATACAATTTATTCAAAAATAAAAACTGTAGGTGATTAGCGCTGTGGGACCTGAATTGCACTTTATTGTGTCGTAGCAAGAGTCGCTTTTAATTTAAAACATTCTGCGGAGTGTAATGATTTGAGTTTTGTATGTAACTAAAATTTATATCTCGATCTTTTGACATATCACTAGATTGCACCCGTGCGAAGTCGGGGCGGATCGCTAGTGTATAATAAAATTAAAACTTATAGTAAAATTGAATTATCATTGAGGCACTGCAATTTTAATTAATTTTATCTAATAAATGCGGTTAGAATTCAAGATTACAACCTAAATCCCTAAAACAAAATATCGATAATTCTTTATCGACATTTTGTTCAATTCGATTTATTGTAATAATCTAATCAGTCAAGATTTTAATCAAAACTGCACAATGCTACCGGGTCACTGGACTTTCAAGGATTTCTGATTTCATTAACAAACATTACCTCATCTAGTTTCTAAAATATTAATGACGTTAAAAAGTGTTTAACCTATTTAGACTTACAGAAATAAAATCATTTATCATCATCATCATCAGCCTATTAATGTTCCCACTGCTAGGACACACGCCTTCATTGTGAGAGGGAGTGGGCCGTAATCTACCACGCGGGCCCAGTGATGGTTGGTAGATGTCACATGTCTTCGAATTTTTTGGTGCACATGCACAATTTTTTTGTTTCCTCACTAAATCATTTATACCTACTAATATTATAATGATAAAATGTTTCTATTTTTGTTCGTAATGAATAAACTCAAAATCGACTGAACCAATAACATCTATACACATTATAAAACAAAGTCGCTTTTCGCGTGTCTGTGTGTCCGCGTTGTTCTTCTAAACCACCCTACAGATTTTGGATGAGGTTTTCACCATCGTTTAGGCCTTTAGATAATTTATTCCGAAAGGATTATGTGCATAATACGTAAGTATTAAAGTTACGATAGTTAATTGACTAAGGCGTGACTTTGCGGAAATCCATTATAAAATACAATAGACGATGTATATTTAGTAACTTAATCCGCTTAACTGTTCTTAAAGAGTCTTAGAGAACCCTGTAAGAAATCGACACGTGTTTCGCCTCAACGAGGCATCCTTAGGATGACGATTGACTTGTTGCGAACTCGGACACGAAGTGTTGCCACGACACGAGCCGAACGCAAAGACGACGCTTTACCTTTACCTAAGAAATCTCGATGTTTTATCAAGTCGTATAAAGGAGCTGGCCGCTTGTAGGCTATAATTTATAAAGATATTACGCAGGTGAAGCCGCTGGCAGAAGCTAGTCAATCAATAAACTCGGGAGTGGGCCGTAATCCACCACGCGGGCCCAGTGCGGATTGGTTGATGTCACATGTCTTCGAATTTTTGGTTCTAAGACATGCCGGTTTCCTCACAATGTTTTCCTTCACTGTTTTGAGAGCAGTGGTGATGAAATTATTTACACAAAGTAAAGCGCCTGCTTGGGTTCGAACCACAACTCCGTAAGTCGGGGCGTTACCACTGGACCACCACTGCTCAGACAGAAACAGAATTTAAACAAAATTATTTGTGATTTGAAACCCGTCTGTATTCATCTGTGCTTCTACATTTAAATCTTTGTCTCAAAAACACATTTTTCTTCCACAGATAAGATTCACAGATCCAAAATTCGCGCGCTACCTAGAATCGACAGTGGCTGGTCGTGATCTGGTCGCGTTTACGTTCGAGTCCACAAAGGACATGAACCTGTTCCTGTCCAAAGTCCGCAACGAGCTGGGCCTTAAGAGGGTCAACGCGATATGCAGTCCGGGGAACTCGCCCCCGCGCTCGCAGAATATTCAGCAGTTGAGGTATGGGTTTTTTTTTTTTCTTTTGGGTGGGAAATCATTAAATGACTTCTCCCGCTCTGGGCGGAGCGGAAGGGCGTCAGACTCTTACTGACTAAAACCCACCCATGTTCCTTCCCTTGCCTAGACGGGGGCCACGTTCACGTTTCCCCTTAGGACTATCCGCAACCCCGGGAGGTAAGGGTAATAACAATATATTTTTTTTTTGGAGGTAAAGGTAATAACTAAAAAAACATCTGTTTTTTTAGGGTTCCGTACCTCAAAAAGATAAAACGGAACCCTTATAGGACGCTCCGTTGTCCGTCCGTCAGTCTGTCAATACCCTTTTTCTCAGGAACATGTGGAGGTATCAAGTTCAAATTAATATCAAATACGGAAGTCTATGGTCTCTTGGATCTAAAAGAATCTAATAAGAAAATACGGTCATTTACGTGACTTATTTCGTTACTCGCTAATAATACAAAACCTACAGGACCCGTCAACGGGTAGCATCCTGTAGGTCTAGGTACTAGAATCATGAAATTTGCCATGAAGCAAGCATGTAAAGGAAAAAGCCCGACAATCGTTAATAAGTATTTTTCTCCCACAAAAAACTGAATGGGAGAACATGTTTTCAACTACAATGTTAAGTTTGTATTTGGGATTAATTCATCCCAACCACGGAATCCTGCATTGTGCGTGGTCCGACGTGCACTTGGCTGGTTTTTTTTAATATGTTCAGTATTATGGAACATTGTATGCAATTAAATGAGCTCGTGGCTAAGTAATAACGGCCGCACGGGTTGATCCAACTGGTTAAGATATGCTTGCCGGGATTGGTCCGTGGATGGGTGACCATATTCATATACCGAGACTCCTCCGTGCCTCGAAAAGCAAGTTAAACTGTTGGTCCTAGCTGTCATTCGTGGATCTTTGACAGTCGTTACGGGTCGTCAGAAGCCCGAAAGTCTGACAATCAGTCTTACCAAGGGGTCTCGTATTACCCAGTTACTGGGTTGTGGAGGTCAGATAGGCAGTCGCTCCATGTAAAAAACCTGGTATTCCGGTTAGACTGGAAGCTGACCCCAACATGGAAAAGACTAGGAGTTTGGATTGGTATGCAATAAAATGAATTCTTGTCATCTTTTTGACGCGGTCGGTCCTGTTTTCTATGAAAGATTTTCCAGGTATTTAGTTTGGCCCTTATACTTACATAATTTGTAATATTATTTCAGCTACCTGGGCTTCTACACGTACTTAGTAGACACGATATCCGCGCCGGACGCGATAGTCAACTACTTGTGCAGGCAGTACAATATTCACCGAATACCAATAGGCAACGATCATACGTTCAAGAACAGTGGGAAAGTTCCCGCGAACATCAGTTACTTTTTTACTGGTAAGTAGATATTTAGTAACCTATTCCGCTTAACTATTTCTAAAGAGTAATAAAAAACCCTGTATGAAATCGATACTTGTTTCACTTCTCAACGAGGCATTCTCAGGATGACGATTGACTTGTCGTGAACCCGAATACGGCGTGTTGCCACGCCGAGCGCCGGACGCAGAGTGAGCTATAGCGCCCGACAACTCCACTTATACTAATACTTATTCTTTTTTCTACGTTTATTTACGTATATTGTTTTAGTTATTATATACATGGTGGAAATGAAAATTTCCATCAATTCAGTACAATTAATAAAATCTAAAATGTTTAGATCCCAGCGTTGATATTACGAGTATTCGTCGGTTCAAAAAGTAAAATCAGCAGTTCCATGCATTTTGATCGTGTGGGTATACCAATTTTGTATGGAACAGCTGCAGCTGTTTTAATGGTTTCTACAATTTGCATTTTTCAAAGTCTGGCTACACAAGGATCTTCGTACAAAATGATAGGAAAAGCCGTTCGGTCAATATGGCTAATATAATAAATATCAGCCATGTTGGACGAACGGTTTTTTCCGGCTATACCCGACTTTAAGGGTTATACAGACCGCCCATTGTGTCACCCTATGTAAAATTTCTACATTTATATCTGTACTTTTTATGGTGTACAGACGCCAGCACATCAAGTTACTACAATCTGTCAAATTTCTTTAATGAATTTTCTACTTTATCGCTACAGAATAAGGTTCAATGTTGATTGGGAAAATTTCACAGATTGGAGTAGGTTGATGTGCTGGCGTCTGTACATAATAAAGAATATTCTATCTATTCTATCTATCTATACAGGGTGGCAGGGACATCGACGCGAAGCCGGTTACCGTGGATTCAGTACATGATTCTGAACCCCCCTGCGTTGAAATTTTTCATAGTTTATAAAAAAAAAAACAACTGTTTCATAGAAAAGTGCAATACCTACGCGGTTAAAATGTATGGAACTGCTGATTATTTTTAAAATAACCGACGAAAAATTTCAACGCCCTCTGCGTTGAAATTTTTCGTCGATTTGATTTGAAAAAATGAAAAAATTTCAACGCAGGGGGGTTCAGAATCATATACTTAATCCATGGTAACCGGCTTCGCGTCGATGACCCTGCCACCCTGTATTTTTGATCGTTATTAACAAAAGACAAAATTTCTAAAATTCTTTTTTTTTCTTTTTACAGAGAACCATAGATTCGTAGTCCGCTATTCGTCGTACAGCGGTGAGAAGTCGAGTTCTACGATCGAACTCAGACCCGCTAAGTTGTGCGCCAACACCGTAGATGTGGAGGAAATCGGCAATTTTAATAAGCAGTAAGTTCATCTTCACACATACACTCACGCCTTTTGCTATGAGGGTAGGCAGAAACTACAGAACTGAAATGAAATGAAATGAAATTTTATTTGCAAGAATTGTAGTACATTACAGATGGTCGGGTTTTTTTTAAAGTTTCTAAAACAATTCGCTAAAACTAGCATGCAAAATTACATTAATAATTTAAATAAACTATTCTAATTAATACACATACATCATAGTCATTTATTATATTATAGAATTAGAATGTCAATCATTTGTCAAATTATAATAGTAAGTAAAATGTATATTTTTAAATGTTTTTGTATTTATTTATTTTTATAAAAATATTTAAAAATGTAAATTATATGTATATAAATGAAATAAAGAGTAAAATGTCAGTGTGAATCTCTCAAATTTAGGTACTCATTCACAGAAAACTCCACCTGCTAAGGTACCATTCCGTACCCGACCGCAGGAGGCAACTGCAGGCGACGTGTCGTGGCCTCATGTCACGTCATGTCGCTACAGCCATGATTCCTCACCCGCCCGCAGGCGGTAGCAGCCCGTATTCCAGTCGGTAGATAGAAGATAGGAAAACGTGTTATCGCTCGAGCGTTGGCGTCACTACTTTTTTTTCTTTAGCGGCGTTGTGCACTTTTTTGAGATGGGTAAAAAATGTGAAACTCGCGTCAGGACGTGATCGTAAGATCCGTTGCCTAGCAACCGACAAAGTAAGTATCTAAATAAATAGTCTTTGACATTACGTAAAGATTGCGAGTTAAGAAATTTCAATAAATTGTTTATATTTGTTAGACTGTATTTAAAAAAATAAATAAATATAAGTACTACTACTACTACTAATGAATAATGTATATAACCACATAAATTATAGTACTTTTATACTGTTAAATAAAGCAATTCGTGCGAAATTATTCCCTAACCATTCCAAAATAATAATGTTCAAGTTTTCACTTCTGCCGGCACTCCCGGAGTGCAACCCGTTGTTTTTTTTTTTCAAACCTTGCCCCACACTAGGAATTTCTCCTGTATCGTGGGTGCGTTTACAAACATTTAAACTCACATACACAAACAGCCACATCCAGAGCAACTACTTGTAGGTCATACAAATATTTGTTCCGTGCTACTGGTCAGCGGTCGGGCTGCACGTGTCGCCTGTCGCTCGCCCGTAGCAGCCATCGCCGTGTCGCTCGCTGCGGAAGGTATTTCATAGAAACCAGTCGTGTCGCAGCGACACGTCGCCTGCAGTTGCCTCCTGCGATCGAGTACGGAATGGTACCTTTACTGTCCTCATATAATTTTCTTGTTTCATGCTTTTTAGATCACTTTTATTTTCCTGTAGTCGGGTCACAGTTTTTTCAACAGATTTTTTTATAATTTCAGACTATCTATATTTGAACAAACTGCGCAAAGCCACAGAACTAAAATGCAAGACTTTGACAAGAAACTGTCGATCTTGGAGAGCAACTTGAACGAGCTGAATATGAAGAGAAAGGCTATTAACGAAGGCGTTGAGAAAGTAAGTTTCAGAGTTTGTAAATGGTGAATATTTTTTACTTCAATATTTTTCTAAGGTCCCAAACATTTAAGGTGAAAGCGTCAGGGTACCGCGAAATTAAATATCTAAAATTATTTGCAATTTGCAGTTCAGTGTCAGGTTGTATGTTGATCTAAATATGATTCGCGGCCGTATCAAATATTTATTTATAGACTTATAATCATAATTATCATCAAAAAAAACTCTTAGTTCATATTACCTTATTGAATTACTATTTCATGAAAATCATGACATTTGAGGTCAATTCTAGTTTGAGTTGTATTATTGTTGTGATTCTAATGATTATAATTCTGTAAAGCCATATTTGTTACCGATAAGTCTATAACCAATATATAGGTTGGCAAAAGGTAACTTCATTTTGGAATAGTTCATTGAAAGTGACAATTTCTACATCACATTTCAATGTTTAGTATTGTTTTTACTCGACTAACAAAAAGCAAAAAGGAGGGTTATGATTTGTATGTATGTAAGTATGTTCATCTGTTACCTCATAACTTCTAAACTATTCATTATATTTTAAATGAGGTATCGTTGGAAGCGTCTTGATCGTCCGCTGGTTATAGGCTATGTGACGTCTTATAAAAAAGCGCCCTCTAGAGGACATAAAGTCGTGAACTAAAAACGTTATTCTTATTTTTTTGTATTGTCTGTACATTTCTGTATATTAAGTTTTTATGTATAATGAAAGGGAACGGAGGGCTCTGTCCGTGCGTGCGAATATGTTGGCCCGCAGGTTTGCACGTTGTACTGCAGACGTAAAGGTGACGCTCTTTAGAGCATTTTGTACCACCTTCTACACATGCAGCCTGTGGGAGAAGTATTCGCGAGCATCGTATGGATCCCTTCGTGTCCAATTTAATAACGCGTTTAGAAAACTGATGGGGTTGCCATGGCGCTGCAGTGCGTCAGGGTTATTTGCGGCGGCGCGTGTAGATTGTTTTTATACTATAATGCGCAAGCGCGCAGCATCTATGGTGGCACGAGTCATGACCAGCCCCAACAGGGTTCTGAAAATGATAGCGGACAGAGTGGACTGTCCTTATATAGTTCACTGTTGCCAGTTACATGTGTCACCGTATTGTGTTGTTTACTAACACGTAGTTTTAAAAACATTGTTACTAACCCTTTATGAGTCTTGGCTCGAAATAAAGTTTTTGAATTTGAATTTGAATAAACATATTTCCTTTCTATTTTTCTCTAGGTTCGTACAATATCAGCCCATATCCGTGTACAGAACAAGAAAGTTCAAGACATAGAGACGGAACCGACTTTCGACATTCAACAGGAGATGGAACGTACTAGAAAGAAACAAAAAGTGTGTGTGTTGAAGCAATGCAAACTACACGCCGAGTTGAAAGAGGCGTTCAATACGTTGTGCTCTGAGATTATGAATGCAGATATTTGGAAGGTAAGTGCACACCATCATCTCTGCTCAACTCTTCGGGGAATACTTGCGCGATAGTTTATTGTGTTGTGTTATGTGTGATAAAATTATTTATAAATAGTAATAACGGAAACATTATCGATAAATAGTAATTATGATAAAATACACGATACAAGTGTCGCTAAATAGTAAATATACGATACAAGTATCGCTAAATAAACGATATAAGTATCGCTAAATAAACGATATAAGTATCGCTAAATACACGATACAAGTATCGCTAAATACACGATACAAGTATCGCTAAATACACGATACAAGTATCGCTAAGTACCCGATAAAATCATTGCTAAATATCGATACAAGTATCGCTAAATACACGATACAAGTATCGTTAAATACACGATACACTCGCAGCGAGTATTCGCTATGTGTGACCGAGGCTTAAGTTCAGGGGCTTGTAGCTAAGTAATAACAGCCGCACGGGTCGATCGTTTATATTAAGCTACTCTTTACGCGGTTGGTCCGGGGATGGATGACCATCTATACATACCAAGTCCCCTCCGTGCCTCGGAAAGCACGTTAAACCGTTGGATTCAAATATTTTGAGACACTGCGTCAAAATTTCTGAAAGCGACTAAATTAGGTGACTGTTGCAAAAAAAAAACACAACTAATTACTTCAACATTTTTTTTATTCATAATTCTTATTTATTTACATATTTACTTAATCTTTACACAACAATCCTTACATATTATAAAACAAAGTCGCCCGCCGCGTCTGTCTGTCTGTCTGAACGCGATAAACTCAAAAACTACCGAACGGATTTTCAAACGGTTTTCACCATTGGACGGGGTGATTCATGCGGAAGGTTTTAGTGTATAATTAATTACGGTTTTGTGTAAATTGGCTGAAATATGACGATTATTGTTGAAGATGTCGGAAAAAATCATGCCGACTGGGAGCTTTACTGGCGTGCGCTGCGTAAACCGTGAGAGATAAATCAAATTTATGTTCTAGAGTATTGTATATCTTAAAAAGTTAAACTAAAAAGTCCGCGATGGCGTATGTCTATCTTCTAAGGGTGACCCACAGTAACCATTTTTATCTTTCAAAATTGTATAAAATTTTCATTGTTATTTCCGAAGCTATTTTGACCGGTATCATATTAATCCTTATCCAATAAAATATGTTATTTAAATTGATCATTTAATTTCGATTAAAATATGCCTTTACATCACATCATTTAAATGAATAGTTTAAGAGATCACAGTTTCAAAATTACGCGTAACAAAATAATTATGGTTGACGGCAACGCGGGCGCTGTAGCCTACCACTGCGTCCGTTGAAAGTTAGTCAATGATCTTTTCCTCGGCTATTAGGTATGTATTCCCGGTAGAACGTTCCCGTGGGATATTTTGCGACATCCACGCGGGCGAAGCCGCGGGTAAAAGCTAGTTATTTAATAAGAGCAACCTGTCTGAAGGCCCCAGTATCATTTCATGAATATTAACGTACAGCAAATTATTACATACTAGCTTCCGCCAGCGGCTTCGCCCAAGTGATACCTTTATAAACTATAGCCTATGTACCTCAGTGATAATAAAGCTTTCTAGTGGTGAAAGAATTTTAAAAATCGGTCCCGTAGTGTTTGAGTTTATTCTTTACTAGCAGAGCCCCGGGGCTTAACCCGCATAAGTCTCGATCCCGTGGGAATACCGGGATAAAAAGTATTATATGTCCTAACTTAGGTAATGGTCTACTTATATGCCAAATTACATCCAAATCCGTTCAGCCGTTTTAGCGTGAAAGCGTAACCAACATACATACAAAAAAATCAAATCTATTCTCTTTATAATATTATTACTATAAATTAGAGGCTCAGAATAACAAGATACAACACTATTATAAAATCAACCACTATATTCCCTCAGTTTTCAAAAACCTTTGATGCGCTGTAAGGTCAACACCTACACTTCTATCCTGCTTAAAATATCCATCATTATAATAGTCCTCAATTTCCTGCAACGTCCTATTTCGCGTTTCTGGCACACTCATCAATATAATCAAACCAGCAATAGCAGTATATGCTCCATAAATGAGAAATGCTCCCCACATATTCATATAGACACATAAATAAGGAAAAGTCTTCAAAGAAGATGAATGAAATACACAAGTGCAAATGACGAACAAACAGCCCCCTAAGCCTCTGTGTTTTACAGGCATTATCTCGGTTGCTGTCGTAAACCCTATACCACTTGAACCTAGGCTGAAAAATATCATGAAACTTGCTATACAATAGGCTCCCAACATTGAGTCTTTCGCCACTATATCTATACTTTGTAAATATGTAACCACAGCCGCTGAATTCATAAAAACAGCTGCCCCAAACATGCTAAATAACAAAATCTTTTTGCAGCTCAAGTATCTACTTAACACAGTAGTAACACAAAATCCTACAAAAAATGTCACATCGATAATAAATTTTATGTGATCGTTCTTATTGCTGGTGGCATTGAGTGTAATATCGCTTGAATAGATAACTACGACAGCGCCTCCCGACCAGTAGAATACGCTCAGTAACACACATGTTTGCAAAGATGGAATGTAGAAGTATTTTCTAGTAATCGTGGCTCGTAAGGTCTTGGTCCACTGTCTTTTAAGTTTCATGTCCGAGTTTTCTTCCCGAGAATTGAGCAAAGCATTTAGCTCTTTCATAGATTCCTTGTCAGTCCCTCGAAGGCGTTTAAACGTTTCTTCACACTCTTCAAATCTACCTTTATAAGCCAACCATGCTGGCGATTCGGGCCACGTACAGCCAATAACTAACGCCAACAAAGCAGGACAACATATCACCAACCCAGTAGTTTTCCAATACAAGTACCTCCCGATTATTCCCACCATAGACATTCCAAAAGCTTGGCTCGCGCCATAGAGTAACAAACATATGTTTCGATACTTCGGTTGGACCATTTCGGAGATGCTTAGGAAGCAGATTGCTAGTAGACTGTGGCCTCCTAAGCCGTGAAAGCATTCTCCTATTACAAGTACGGTGATACTCCTCGCTGCGTATGTGAAGGCCCATCCTGTGATGATGAGTATACAGCTCAAAATGAAGGCAAACTTTCGGCCTTGGTATTGCATGATGAAGGGAATTAGGAAGCTTGGGATACCAGCTAGCCCGTGAACTGAACCTGGAAAGAAATTCAAAAGTCATTTATTCAAAATAGGCTGAGAATCAGCACTTTTCGAACGTCAAAATTACATAAAGGACAGTCCCCCAAAACGCCCACCCTTCACCACTTTAGCTGGGAAGAAGAAGTGGCGCAACAAACTCCCTAGCAGCACAGCTGTCTGTTCAGTTAGAAAAAAATGATTTTATATAATATTATGCAAAATAATTTACATTACGCAACACTAAAAATAATTTTAATTAATAGCCATATAATTATGTCAGCTAGCACACGCCAATATAACCAAAAATATCGCAAAATATACTCAGGCAGAAATAATAATAAAAACTTAACGTAAACAATATCTAAATAAAAGCCTCCCGGCAAAGAATGATTTAATGAATATCGTTGATGTTTTAAGATAGGTTTTATTTACATATCGGATATTTTTATTAAGAACTACCTAACCCGACCGACGCTGTCCTGTCCAAATTTCAATGATTGATACAAAAAAGGACGTTCAGTTTTTCCAGAATTTGAAGATTTTCCGGGAAACTTCCAATTTTTCTTTATATATGTACAGACGCCAGCACGTCAAGTTACTACAATCTGTCAAATTTCTTTAATTAATTTTCAACTTTATCGCTAAATAATAAGGTTCAATGTTGATTGGGAAAATTTTACAGATTGGAGTAGGTTGATGTGCTGGCGTCTGTACCTAACGTAAGAACCTGATTCGAACTATTACGAACATTTTAAGAAAAATATTTGCCAAATCTGTCCAGCAGTTCTGAACTGATGAGCTTACCAACGAATACCATTTCATTTATATTTTACGAAGTGTATAGAGTGCCGCGAGTTTCTTGTGGCACTCTAGTGCCACTGCGTCGGCCCGGCTAGGGTGCCGTGAGCGTTGCATTGTCACTGTCACTTGTTATTTAGGTTAGGTTAGAACTGTGACCACACAACGCACGAGCCGAGCGAGCGTAGCGAGCGGTGCCGCGGTAGCGGCCGGCGAAGTGCCAGGGTCCCTTTAGGCACAAGAGAATGTAATGTTTTGGGAATGTGGTGTTTTACAGCGATTTAACCTCGACAATCAAACAAAATACCAAGTGACGTGACTTAGTGACAGAGACCATGACAATCCAATGCTTGCGGCACTTTGGCCGGGCCGAGGCGGTGTTACTAGGGTGCCTGTAGTGGCACTTTATCCGATAGGGATAGAGTGCCACTGGTGGCACTCTATACACTGCCTATATTTTATTAATATATTATATTTAATATATACGCGCCCCGCGGTGTCATCTGCATAAGTCTCGATCCCTAGGAATATCGGGATTAAAAATATCTTATGTCCTAACTAGGGAATGCAAATCCGTTCTGTTTTAAAATCCGGATTTTTAAGAACGGATTTTTGGTCCAATCCGGATAATCCGGATTTTACGGATTTTTCATGAAAACGAACAATCTACGCATATTAGTTTGTTATTATGATGTTCCTTAATTTTGTGTAAATAAAAGCACATGAAAATCAAATTTTGATATTTGGCATTATACAAAATATCATCATTAAATGCCATAATTAAGGTGTTATTGTTATTGCTATGTGTACTTATTTTTAACTTTTGTAATAATCAGTCATTTTTTGTCGTTCGATAATAGGATTTCTTCATCTTTGCTGCTACTTTTCGTAGCAGTAATAGAAGTCCGAATTATGGAATGACAAATAAGGTGATTATGCAAGGCTGATGTACTGCCTCTAATCATAAAAGTACGTTGATAAAGTTGACATTTTGCTTCTGAACCATTTGAGGATCTTAAGAAATGAGCCCTTATACTAGATGAATCGCCAGATTTTTTGGAGTATTCTTTGAAATCCATGGTCAGTTTATACTGAAACAAATGAACATCTACTATGCAATTACTATGCGATATAACCAAACACTTTTTGATTTTTTTGAATTTAGACACCAAAAAACATCGTAACTGGTTATTACTCAAATAACAACAAAGTTACTCGATTCAATTAAATTACCTTCTAACGAATCTGTCCCAATCAACATTGAACCTTATTCTTTAGCGAAAAGTTGAAAATCTATTAAAAAAAATTGACAGATTGTAGTAATTTGATGTGCTGGCGTCTGTACGCACATTTTATTGATAATTTTGAATGAGCTGTGCTTGTGCATTGAATAAAGATTACAGAATAAAAATTATAGTTCTTTTTTAGTTACAATTTCTTATTATTCAAAAAATCCGGATTTGAATTTCAAATCCGGATTTGGAAGTCTAGTAAAAATGTGCGGATATCCGGATTTTTCGGATTACGGATAGTCCGGATTGCATTCCGTAGTCCTAACCCAGGTCATGGTCTACCCGTGGGCCAAATTTCGTCCAAATCCGTTCAGCTATTTTAAAAGTACGTAATTTCGTGTTAAAAACCGATTACATCAATCGATAATCGATAAATAGAATTAAACAAAGTAAACCGATAACCGATCCTACCAATGAATGCAGTTGTAATAGATAAAACGAATAAAAATGTTTAAATGTTATTCCCCGTTTTTGTCGCGCGTAACGGACTTCGTATGCTATGGTGTGAAGAAATGTAGTTATTTGTTTTTTAACAACAAAAGACGAATACAATTTCTTCTAAAAGTCCTTTTGCAGTAGTCGCTTATCAGAAGGCTAAAAGTCACCCAAAGGGCAATGGAGAGGGCTATGCTTGGAGTTTCCCTATGTGATCGAATCAGAAATGAAGAGATCCGTAGGAGAACCAAGGTAACCGACATAGCTCGAAGAATTGCCAAAGTTAAAAGGCAATGGGCAGGGCATATTGCTCGTAGAACAGATGGCCATTGGGGCCGAAAGGTTCTGGAGTGGCGACCGCGTAACGGAAAACGAAGCGTTGGAAGGCCTCCCATAATATGGACTGATGACCTTGTGAAGGCCGCAGGAATCCGCTGGATGCGGGAAGCACAGAGTCGGTCGAAGTGGCGGTGCTTAAGGGAAGGCCTATGTTCAGCAGTGGCCGTCTTTTGGCTGAAATGATGATGATATGATGTGAAACATCTAACATCTCACTGTGGTAATAAGCAACATTAAAAGGGTGCGGCCTCGTCAAGGTCGTTTCTGACGGCCAACTCTAGCACCGCGCGCGCTCATTGGTCAAATTAAATAGCGCGCGCTTCCTCGGCTTCCTGTTACACACTTCCGTCCCTTTTCACAAAATTATTTAGATTTTGATTGTAAGAAAGAAAGAAGAATGTTACACATTAAATTTTTTTTTTCAGATAACTAGGTACTTAAAAGAAACATACTGATCCATGACCCGTTGTCCAAATCCAGGTGTATGATCGAATCGTTAGATTTGAACTGTTGTAACAACACTCCGGGGTACGATACAACCCCACCGGCTGAAAACGCCGCCAAGTGTGATGACCCCGCCACTAAAAACTGGAAAAAAACTTTAATAAATGAATAAAATCATTTTAATTAGGACAATTATGAGATCCATAACTTGTTAGTAACAGTTTTGCAATTACTATTGTTAGTAACTTAAACTAAATACGAATTAAGGAGAAGACCACCCAACAACTAGACAACGAGAAATGGAAACTAGGGTATAAGTCTTCTCACAAATTACCTTATACCTTAAGTGATGTACCGACTAGTCGCCGACTAGTCAGCCATATTTGTAGTCGGCGACTAGTCGGCTAAACTGCCGACTAGTCGGCCCATTTTTTACTCGTATTAATATGCTTAATAATGACTTAAAATCTTCGACATAACGTAAACAATTTCAATAAGGTAGTTTCTACTGCTAATAAAATAATATACACTGTGTTAGCTACGTATTTCAACATTGTTTTAAATTAAAACACCAAAAAACGCCAACTTGCACGTAAACAATGATAGAAAAAATGCAATGTGAACAAAAACATGTCCCGACATGACCGCCTGGTCACGCGTCACCTACGATCCGAAAGCGTAGTCACGAACATTGCCAATGTCACCCGAACTCAACCGAAAGCAAAGATCGGCTTGGCCGACTTGTCGGCCATTTTGCAGCCGACTAGACGGCCAAAGTCATAGTCGGTCCATCTCTACTTATTATTGCCGAGGAAGTATCTGCCGCCACAGCCTAAGGGATGCTATTGCGACTGCCTCTTATATTTATTGATAGCAAAATTGAAATAATTGTAGACTCAAATAAATCTCTCTCAAATATGATTATTTCAGTTGTGCTATCAATAACCTCTTTGTACCCGACTGCCCCAGTAGGGTAATGAATTTTAAAACGTTTTAAAATGTTAAAACATAAACTTACTTGTCGTGCAATCGGCGGGATATTCATAATTACATAACTTTTTATAATATTTTTTTTTTTCATAAATTGATTGTTTTAATTCCTGTCTGCCGTCCACCCGCGCCTTGTCTTCATTGCTTGTTCGATCTAATTATGAGATGCTTCTGTTAACTGTTATTTAAAGGGAAAAGTGAATGAATGACGAGTCGTTTTTAATTTATAAAGGCTTGGACAAACGCTTTTTGGTAGTGGCCGAAATAGCTGAAATAAACGAACTTCGGCCTGATTTGCGTTTTCGGTTTTCGGCCGAAAATGTAAATCAGGCCGAATTTTGTTTTCGGCTGAAAAGAAAAATCTATTTTCGGTCAGACTACACATAACATGACGCTTGTATGCCTCGAAATGGTAGGCAGAAGTGACCTATTGCTAGCTTATGGCCAATAACCGGTCACAAATCAGACTCTAAATGAGAGGTATCACTGTAAAAAATTTAATACAGCATGTTTTAGTACCGAACTAGACAGAAATCCGACCACGAGTGATAACAGAAATATAGAAAACATTAAAATTGTCTTTGTGTATTAATTGGAGCCACTGTTTTATTATTTTGTTTCTTCGTATTTTCTACCGAGTTCTATCTATCTATGTAAATATATAAAAATGAAACGCTGTTCGTTGGTAAGCGTATCACTTGAGAACAGCTGAACCGAGTTTGCTACTTTTTGTTTTAAAATTCAGTAATTGTCCGAAATAGGTTTTTATGGAAAGAAAAATTCTCTAATTCGAGAAAAACTGAATGTCCTTTTAATATGGGATTTTCTCAGCTAGTTTTTAATAAGTAGAACTTGAATAACGAATATCCCTCGGATTTTCTTACTCTTCGCGACATTTTCTTAATTATTATTTAGTTTCTTACAACCCACGACTGGTTATGGCTTCTTAAGGGTAAGCGGGATGCCCTATCACCAAGGTGAGCTATTGACAAAACTGGGATCAACAATCCCCTTGAAGGGTGCAGGTATCTAAATCGCCACCCTGTACGTTTGGTACTCCACCATCCATAAACGACTGAACGGATTTAGATGATATTTTGGCAGTCTGATCCTATATTGACATTAAGTACACATTTTAATGAGTACATTAAGTAAGTCATTTAGGGATGCGAACCGAAACCGAAGCAATAACTAGTCTGACCATAATAAAGTCGGTAATAAAATAAGTGGAATGAAAGTACTTTATTGCCTTGTTTATACTGTTTTACTTGAGTTTGACATTTATTATTAATTTTATGTGCAGAAATATATTTTAACCTAGAAAGAGAAAATTATTAGCTAATTGATTAATTATTGGAAAGGCAAAAATACCTTTAAACCATTATTTGAACGTTTATTGTGAATAAGTTTTATGCACAGACATTAATTAACAACAGGGTATCGTGTTATTCGGGTTGTATAGGTCAGATAGGCAGGTGGGTGAAATGCATTCGGTTAGACTGGAAGCTGACCCTAACATAGACCTCTGTTTAAAAATAAATAAATAAAATAAAATAAAAATACTTTATTTCAGACCTTTCCGTCCATATGATGTTAGTAATACACACTACTTATAAGCTATGTTAGTAACAAGGTAATAGGTACAAAAAAAAAAAAACATTAATTCATAAATCTGCTGCACTCACCCGACGCACCGGGTACATGCACATGTACATGCACCCAATGCGCCATAATGGCGCAACACGGCTTATCACTAATTACCTTCAGAATGCCGTTGACGCTCCCACGCACTCTGCGCATCATGGACGCAATCCTTTTTCTTAGGATGGTATTAAAGCCATCGGTATGTGCTTCGGCAAACATTCCTGATGCACTGCAGTAGCGCGGTTTAACACACTACTTCTGTATGATTGAAATGTAATGTCAACGTAACAATGTTGTCACTTTTTTTTAAATAAAGAATGAATAGGGAGGTTGACAAATTCTTTTTTTGTCCGTCAGGTAAATTATAAAAAAATATTGAACGCGTATATTTTTTTTTTACTTTATCAAAAGATTACGGCAATGCATTGAGTTAAAAAATGTGGCATGACGTCGCTCTTGGGTAGATTTTATACTGAATTGTGACGTAGCGAGCCGCCACTCCAACTTTAATGCGTTTTATCGAAATCATTTTTTATTAATATTATAAAGCAAAAAATACGTATATAATATTTTTGTATTATCTGACTGACCGATTAATTTGTTTTTTTTTACCCAGTCAGCGTCCCTATTCTTTATTTATAGTTGAGAACCTAGGGGATTGATTTTTTTAGCAACAGCTTTACATGACATTTTATTATTCGCTAAACCTGCCATATAAACATTGTTCTTTTAAACGTGATATTAATTACTGTAAGTATGTTTATTTACAGGCGAAATTGGAGTTCTTCAGAAACGGTATTGTTGATCAAGAAAATGAATTGAGAGAGCTGAAGAATGAATTGAGAAACGTGCAGGTAACATTTAGGGCCTGATGGCATAACAGCATCGATCCTTAGGCATGCCGCGACGTGCTCAGGCATCATCATTGAAATTGAAATTTTATTTTCTAACATATAAGTTATATTTTTAGTCGTCGCATAAAAATCCCTTGCCGTGTCGTGCCGCCAGTGAGCGCCAACCCTTAAACATATTTTAAAGATCCCAATGTAAAGTCAGAGAAATAATTGCTACGCTAATTTATTACCAATTTAAATTGTCCGTTTATTCAAATTAAAACTGTAATTTTTGGACAGCCACATGACTTTTGATTTTGACATTTATTATGTCGTCATCAATAATTTAACGGATATTTTCAAAAATATTTTTTATTTACAGGCTACACTAGAAAACATAGAAAACCAGTTAACCAGAGCCAAGTCAAGCGCCAAAGAGAAACTTATTGAAGCCAAAAGGTGTTGCAACAACAAATTACCTCAAGACCCAGACTTCCCTCATAAGGAAGACTTTGATGTCCTGCCTTCAGATATAACCAGGTTACAGGAGCACTACTATGAGTTGCAGACCAGGGTTGATTGTATGGATCAAGGGGATGAGCAGGTAAGATTGTTTAACAATATTTTATACTATTACTAGCTATTTTGTACTTGCACTTTTAATCGTATGAAAACTTGACAGTTGAGAGCTCATACGAGTTTCTGACAAAAACAAGGTATTTTTGTAGTAGTAACTTCTTTAGCGGTGTTGTGCACTTTTTTTGAGATGGGTAAAAAAATTTAAACTCTGGTCAGGACACGTGACCTGATCGAAAATTCGTAAGACTGAGGGAGAGTAGCGCACTTGTGTTTAATTTTTTTTTATTTTTTTTTATGGAGCTACAGCTTTCGTTCTTGTACTGACAGCAAGACACATAAATTCCTGACATTTTCGTTAGATGGCGGTATGTTCAAGTTTTCACTTCTGCCGGCACTCGAGTGCAACCCGGTGTTTTTTTAAGAGTGAGACCTATGGGGGAGCGCAGGGCGTTGTCAGTCCGGGCGGACATGCTGGCCCGCAGGTTCGCTCGGTGTACAGACGCGGTGAAAGTAACTTTATTCAAAGCGTATTGCACATCTCTGTACTCAGCGAGCCTGTGGTTCAGATATACCCAACGGGCTTACAAATCTCTGCGCATCCAGTATAACTATGCCTTCAGGGCGCTGTTACGTCTGCCGCGCTTCTGCAGTGCGTCAACAATGTTCGCTGAGTCACGCACAGACGGCTTTGATGCCACCTGGCGCAAAAAGACAGCGTCACTGCTAAGCAGATTGCGTGGGAGCAGTAACAGCATCCTGAATGTAATAGGCAATAAGTAAGACAGCCCACTGGCGTGGAGCCTCACCCAGAGGACTAAGTCTGTCTTAGTTATTAGGTACTAACATAGTTTTAAGTTCATACTAACAATATAAATGTAAATATAATTAATTGTAATGGATCAATGGTTGTCTGAATAAATAAATATTAAATAAATAAAATAAATATGACTTGGCAGTCCGACGTTCACACCACTAGGCTATCACTGCTTTAAGGGGGATGCGCCAAGGTAGCCCGCGAAATTCAAATTTTCTAACGTTTTTTGCAATTTGCAGGTCAGTGTCAGGTTGTATCTTGATTAAAATATGATTTGCGAGCGTAACAAATATGGCTTTACAGAATTATAATCATTAGAATCAGAAATACAACTCCGTATGATAGAATAACCCCCAAATGTCATGACTTCATGAAATCATGACATTTGGGGATTACATGAACTTATAGAGTTGTGTTGATGATTTCTATGATTATAATTCTATAAATAAACTTTTGATACGGTCGCAAATCATATTTAACTCAACGTACAACCTGATACTGACCTGCAAATTGCGAAAAACTTAAGAAAATTTGAATTTCGCGGGCTGCCCTGACGCTTTCGCCTTAACGAGTTTAATCATACATATGACTACCCAGCATGTTAATGACAGCTTCCTATTAATGATTTTAATTTACAATTTTTTACTAGGTAATCAAAGAATATGAAGAACGAGAGAAACAAATAACGAAATTGAAATCTGAACAAAACAGCTCGAGTAACATGAATAAGACTCTCGACCATAAAATGAACGAAATCAAGTGAGTTCTCAAATGTTGTTTTTGTAAAAATAACTATATTGTCTACGCATAAAGTACACTTTCCGCTACAACTTCAATATTTCTATGACATTTTTAATAGTTTTAATTCTGAAATTGACTTGTACCGCGATGTATTGTGTAGCTGGTTTGGTTTCGAGTTGAAAATAGCGGGCAGCGCCGAAATGTACGTGATGAATACCGTAAACATTATCAAAATATATATTATGTTGCAGCAATGTTATGCTTTATTTCTAAATATTTAGATATTTAAAATATTAAAATAGTTAATTGACTCCGGCGTGACTTTGCGGAAATCCATTATCAAATACAATAGACGACGTATATACGTCGTTTATTGTGTACACGTTCGATTAAGCGAACAAGGTTACTAAATATTTAGTAACCTTGTTCGCTTAACCGACACTTGTTTAATCTCTCAACGCGGCATCCTCAAGATAACGATTGACTTGACAAGTCAATCGTCATCCTGAGGTTGACAAACACGTGTCGATTTCTTACAGGGTTCCTTATGACTCCTTAAGAACAGATAAGCGGATTAGATTACGAAATATATGTCGTCTATTGTATTATTATTTTTTGTATTACGTAAAATATTGTAAAAAAAAAACGTCTTTCAAAGGTCAAAATGGCTGCCACCTTTGGAGAACTTACTTCGTGACATCGACAAGAGTTTTGGCGATATGTTTTCAAAACTAGGTTGTGCTGGCGAAATTAAACTGGATAAAGGTGGAAGCGATGTGAGTACGCGTATTCGTTTTATTTGACTCTTTTGTCTAGTGGTTACTGTGCTTTGTGTTTACTGTATCTTTGACAGTCAGAAGCCCAAAAGTCTGACAACTAGTCTTACTAGGGGCTCTCATGTAACTGGGTTGTGGAGATGAGATAGGCAGTCGGTCCATGTATAATACTGGTATCCAGCTGCATCCTAGACTGGAAGCCACCATTATACGTATTCGTATTATTTGACTCGTTGGACTAATGGTCACTGTCATTCGTGGATCTTTGACAGTCAGAAGCCCAAAAGTCTGACAACTATTCTTACCAAGGGCTATCGTGAATTGTGGAGGTTTAATTATTCAATTATTTCGTATTTCATGTACAGTCACCAAATAAACGTTATTCTTCTTTTTTCTCTTTTATTTGTCAATTCAGCAATCATTGCAGTTTATTTTTCGGTCGAGCATACGAATTATGAAGCAATGGATTTCGTTGCATATTTATATTTTGATCAACAAAAGTACTAGCTTTTGAACCTTATTGCATAGAAATTATGATTAATATATTTCTTATTTGAAAAAATACGTTTGTTTTCAATCGATGTAGTAAACATACTGCAAACGATAATAAACTTTATCTTTTAGAGTTAAGGTTTATAATCAAGTTATAATGTAGTCGCGGCCACTTGAGCGGTGTGTTTTTGTTCCTAATCCTTAATCTAGTGCTATTCTTGATCGAAGTATTTACAAAATGAAAGGCCCTGTTGTTCCGTTTAAGTGCAACCATACTGCAGCATGCAGTGTGCCATGGTAAACGACCTTCCGCAGTCTGGTTGCATCTTAACAAAATTATGCTGCAGGAGGTCGAAATTATTTTTTTACGACCCATTATGACGTCAATATTTCCTATTCCAGGAGGACTACGACAAATACGGTATATCGATCTTGGTGTGTTTCCGTGCGTCAGAACAACTGCAACAGTTGACACGTCACGCGCAGTCGGGAGGCGAACGAGCTTTATCTACCGCTTTGTACTTGATGGCGCTTCAGAGGCTCACCACTGTGCCGTTCAGGTAAGTTATACGTCGCGAAGATGTAACATTAGTAAGGCGCTCGCACAACTAGGAGCATTCGTCTAATGTTACCTTTATTCGTGACCTAGCCGTGTTACACATACATAATCAGCCTATTAATGTTCCCACTGCTGGGACACAGGCCTCCTCTCTGTGAGAGGGAGTGGGCTGTAATCTACGACGCGGGCCCAGTGCGGGTTGGTAGATGTCACATGTCTTCGAATTTTTGAGTATAAGACATGCCGGTTTCCTCACGATGTTTTCCTTCACCGTTTTGAGAGCAGTGGTGATGAAATTATTGACACAAAGTAAAGCGCCTATTTGGGTTCGAACCCACGACCTACAACTCGTAAGTCGGGGCCGTTACCACTGGGCCACCACTGCTCACCTAGCCGTGTTACTCCTACCTATTTAATTTTATGTGTTAACATATCCTGCAGCACGCGTAGCATGCGCTTTCTATGTCTACGAAGAGTAGACACAGCTGTTTCTATACAAAGTGACATTTCCTTTCTTCATTTTTGACATTGCACCGTAGAAATCTTTCTTCAATCTGTCACTTTGTCTTTCGTTTCTAACTATCTTTGTCTAGGTCATTTTATATGTAGACTATTTCAGAAGAAAGTTTTCTATACCAAATTGTCAAAATCACTCTGACGACTGACAGTTGTCTATGGTAGTGAAATATTCTACTCGACGGTCACAAAGTATACAGGGTTATCTGCAAAATCATAATTTACAGAACAGCGTTTTAAATGCAAAACTGTGATAACTAATAGAAGAAGAAAGCTATCTTCTCCTATTTTACATCATTTAGTTAATATTACCAAGGAAATGGTTAAGGCCAATATTACTGTAATGTTATTTGTTCCAAAACACGGTACTTCGACACACTAAAAAAAATAAGCTGTACGTAGTTGTGTTTAACGTGACTTAATATCAGTAAAAATTGACAATCAAACAGTAAAAACATCCTATGACAAAACAAAGAATTCTGAGTCGAATTATATTAAAGAGTGAATTTCGTAAAAAGTGCAGTTGCCTCTTTCTACTTTGCTGCCGTCGTACTGTCTACACGGAACGTCATTTTTGTCTTCTCTTCCGTCGACAAAGCGGTGCTCATGCTACGCCTACTGGTTTCAATGATCTCTACAGTGTCTAGCAGTTGACGACCTGCGGGGCTACTTATAAAACAGTAGCGCGCATGCTAGCGCGCCTGCGCAACCTAACTTTAGGGCGGCAAAGTTATTTGCCGCGAACTGTAAATAATTATTTTTTAGGGGTATGAGGAACAGGGTGTAAAGTTCACTCATCCACCATAGAAAAGGGAGGATCCTCCAACCAGACGGGTTGTTATGTCTGGCGGGCAACTGCCCATATGTTGATTTCGGATAGTCTTATCTATGTTTTTCGCTTGGTAAACTCTAACTGCGAGATGCAGGAATTGTCTGACGTCATGTTTTTTACTGCGTAGTTTTATGTCGCGGTGTAACCGCTACAATTTCATCACCACGGCTCTCAAAACGGTGAAAGAAAACATCGTGAGGAAACCGGCATGTCTTAGAACCAAAAATTCGAAGACGTGCGACATCTACCAACCCGCACTGGGCCCGCGTGGTAGATTACAGCCCACTCCCTCTCGAAGAGACGAGGCCTATGTCCCAGCAGTGGGGTCGATATTAGTTTGGCAGTTACGAATGCGCTGCGCTGCGCCGCGCCAGAGGTGCGCCCTGATGCGTCCTTCTGCCACTAACTTATACGACGTCGAAACTTACCACCAATTATGTTCTTTACTTCAGATGCGTGGATGAAATAAATCAAGGCATGGACCCCATAAATGAGCGCAAAATGTTCGAGTTATTGGTGAAGGTGACGACAGAATGTGACAATGCGCAGTACTTCTTGTTGACTCCTAAGGTAAGTGTTATAAAACATATTTTTTTACCGATTTTTGTCCTGTGAAGGCGAAAGCGTCTGTGTAGTCTGCGAAATTAAAAAAAATTTAGGTTTTTTTTTTTTGCAATTTGCAGGTCAGTATCAGGTTGTATGTTGATATAAATATGATCCGCTGTCGTTAAACCACATGTTCTTGGAGGCCATGTATAGTCCCCGAATCTTGAGATCCGTTGTATTTCTCTTTCAAACGAAACTTTGACGAATTGAACTGCCGTTTTGATAACACACTTTAATCATTACAACGCGATGTTCAACTGCATAGCGAGTCATCTTCATAAATGCCGAACATAGATAATACACTTAAATACGGGAATGCCGAACATTTAGTGCCTCATCTGTCAAAATATCCCGTCAAAAGAAAATCTAATATGGCCGCCATCAGCTGTCAAGATACCTTGTCCCTATTGAAAGCAATGACTTATTAACCTATGGACTGGCCATACCTACAAAATTAGCGTGCATACCTACAAAAATCGGTCACATATAATGGCCGCCTTTCTTATGGTTCTCTCTACGAGTGCAAGAGAGAGAGCAAGTAACACTTTCTCTCTCACACCTACCACAAGGCTCCGGCATTAACATGGGGACCGGTCACGCATAGACATAACTTTGACGTCACACAAAAGTGTTGCCAAATGCAGTCCTTGATAAACATTTAGAAGTCTCTCTTTTTATATGCAGCTCTTGGTTAGTTAAAAAGAAACAAAACGCTTTTTGACATGTGTGTGTCGATATGATAGGTATTTGTATAAATATTCTTAATATAGTAGAATATGGCATCTCCATAGTTTTCCTATCTCAATTATTGAAAGACCCTGAATCTAATGTTTCCCTATTATTAAAACAACATTTTTATTTTCCAGCTGCTAACAAATCTGGAATACAACAGCAAAATAATGGTTCACACTATAATGAACGGACAGAAACTAATGAAAAATAAGGAATGGAACATCAACACGTTCCTAGAGAAGGCACATCATTACAAAATGTCTTGACATTCCCATGACGTTTAATTTTTATGTTATATTACTTTTAAGGCTCATTTACACGGAGAAATTTTCTCGCTCGTTGCGCGGCGATTATCACACTCAAGAGAGTCGTGGCAAGTAATAGCTGCACTGGTTAATCTACGTTAAGCTAAGCTTGACGAAGTCCGGTAGCCATTTAATACAGAGACCCGTCCGTGCCTCGGAAAGCACAGTTGGTCCCGACTGTCATTCGTTGGTCTTTGACAGTCGTTACGGGTAGTCAGAAGCCCGAAAGTCTGACAAGTAGTCGTATCAAGTAGTATCGTGTTACCCAGTAACTCGATTGTGGAGTTCAGATGCAGTCGCTCCATGAATACAGGAGTCAACTTTTTAACTTGTTTTACTTTTATCGATAATCGCCTAGTCGAGGCGAGAAACTCTCTACTTGTAAACGAGCCTTCATTTGTTGTAACGTAGGTACTTAATTTACTATAAGTTACGCAAATTCTTCATTGGTCTTCTTCCCCCGTATTATCATGAACTATATGACAATTCTCATGAGTTGTAGATTATTAACCAGTGAGCAGTGGTGGCCCAGTGGTAACGGCCCCGACTTACGAGTTGTAGGTCGTGGGTTCGAACCCAAGCAGGCGCTTTACTTTGTGTAAATAATTTCATCACCGCTGCTCTCAAAACGGTGAAGGAAAACATCGTGAGGAAACCGGCATGTCTTAGAACCAAAAAATTCGAAGACATGTGATATCTACCAACCCGCACTGGACCCGCGTGGTAGATTACGACCCACTTCTTCTCACAGAGAGGAGGCCTGTGTCCCAGCAGTGGGAACATTAATAGGCTGATTATGTTATGTTAATGTAACCAGAGTTGTTATAACTGTCCAGGATGCGAACATTTAATGTTCTGGCTTTCGCCTTAAGGTTGCACTACTCGATAGATTTCCCATACAAATTTTGGGAGGGTGTTACTCAACTGTTTGACATTATACAACCAAAGTTAAACATGATATCGTTTCGTCTCATTATTAATTTTGTCTGTACGGAAACAGAATAGTAAAATAAAAAGACATTAAAAAGTTATGAGCCAACAAAGATTCGTGTTTCTTGCTAATTTTAACGCAATTTTGAGCGTAAATAAGTAATCTATGATGTATAATATCTCCAAAACAAAATTGGCACCGAGCTCAATTATCTAAGAATTCAATTAGTTTTTTCATAAAACTTCATTTTCAAAAGACTTTTCGTATTTTTCAAGTGAAAACTTCAACAGGCGCGTTGAGCACTTTTTGGGTGAACAAAAATCATGGAACTTGCGTCATCGTCGCCTAACGTTCGAACGAAAGACATCAACGCGAGAATAAAAAACTTACTTAGTTTTCACTTCTATCGGAAATCCGCAAAGACGGCCCGTTTTTTTTGCGCTCGTGTTACTAAAATACTTCGGAACAGTGTTTGTGTGGGTGCAAACTAGACGTTGTCCATGTAGACCAGCTTCTAACTGCTCATCACTGATACTATCTCTGTCGGACACGATGCCAGGTGAGACAGCGTGATTTTAGGCCACGCCCACCAATGAGTTCGAGCCCGCGACTAATTCAACCGTAAGTAACGTAAACGTATTTAGTGATTTGTAGTATGTACTTGCGGGTCTAAAAGTAGATTCATGCTGGTCGTCGTGCCAATGAAGAAATTGCGTAATTTCTGAATAATATTATAATAATGTATGTCGTGAAACCACCTATTTGTCAGTACAAAGTAGATTTTAGTTATTTTCCTATTAAATATAACACAATATTTAATATGCATCAGTTCTTTTCCACGTTCGCACGGACGTAATAAAATCGCGTTTTCGAGTATTGTATTTTCGACGCTGTGCTTAGCGCCGAGAGTTGAATATCCAACAGTGTGTTTTCTTGACGCGCTGGTATACGCGCTGGATGCGCTCTGTTGGATTCTCAATGCTCCGCTCAATACCGAAAGTTGAAAATTCAGTGTACGAAAAAAAAATCGCCGCGATAAAGACACGTTCGTGGGAACCTAGGTTAAGCTAGGCACAAATCTGGGACCGTACCATAAATCATTTGCCGGGCAAGCCAAAGTGACAGTATTTACATCCGCATATGGTACAAAATCGCTTGACATTTCTCTTTTTGTTAAATATTAACCAGAAAACTAAAGAGTCTATCGCGAAATCCCCTGAGCGGATCAACGCGGTTAAATTTCGCTCCGTCATATACCCCTTAATTTATAAACGTTGCTTAAAGTTAAGAGCCATTTAAACGTCAAAAATGTATGGTTAGACGCGATCATTACTTAACTCTAAGCACAAATTAGTAGAGATGCTTCACTCTGCAATAACATTTAAATAAATAGCGACTTGCTACGAGACAATAAAGTGCAATTCAGGTCGCACAGCGCTAACCTACAATTAATATCACCTTGAATAGAAGTCTCCTCTCTCTCTATCGCGTAACTCTTATATCTTCTGACTACGTTACGCTCACTGAATTCGACAAGTCGAGCCCGCCGCTTACCTACTTATAGCTTCATACCTAAAATGCGGATCATCTGTGCTACAAACGCCTGCTACACGGTTGCCAACCGCGTCCCCGACAGAGGTGACCTTGGTTTGCGACCGGCAAAGTTGTTTCAACGTTTGGTCGTACACCATCATCTACACGGTTGTAAACCACCAAGGTCACCTCTATCAGGACGCGGTTGGCAACCGTGTAGCAAGCGATTTAAGGAACGTTTATAAATAAACCCATATAAGTTAAATTGTACCTAGGACAGTGCCATTAAATACGGGCAATAAATCACGCATCTAACTATATAATTAGTTGCGTGATATGTGGTTATAACCAGCGAAATTCCGCTATGATTTGTGGTTTCCCGGATTTTGCTGCTTTCATCTTGATCAACGCAAAATATGGTAGGTATACATAATTTAATTCTCAATGTAAATAGTTTAAAAAATCATTGTCATATGTCCTTTAAAAGTGGCGCCACCATTCGACACTTATCTATGCGTGTGGCGAAATTGAGAACTAATATGAAATGACAGATTTCACAGATGATTTGACAGATTTTTGACGTATTCCCTTTGCAACCAGCGCCGCCTTGACACACATAGATAAGTTTGTCGTTCTTTAATTATTTTTTAAGCCTGAAACTAACTATCCATAGCGACCAGGGTTTCAAATAAAGAGGATTTCCTCGCTAGGTTTATGGTATAAAAATTACCAATGATATTTTATATTGATCTAATATATTTTAGTCTAATTTAGGTGCAACGTTTCAAAATACACCTAATGATGATTTGATCTGAGATTTCATCAACAATTTGGAAAATTAAAATTTAAGGTTTTTTTTTTTAAAGTTCGCCGCTTTTGACAAATTTTTTGGCGTTTTTTTATTTAGCGAGTAAGGTCAACCCAGGTCGTGCTATAGTTTGTTTTAGGCCGATTGAGTTCTTCGTGGTGGGCCATATTGGCCAAACAGGCCACTTAAACTGTATGGATGTTATCCAATTGTGCTTTTGTATCTTTGTAGTGTTTTCTAATGATTGTCTAATTTTAATGTTTTATTATTTTTTAAACCCTGTGAATTTGTATTCTGTACTTTTATACATGCAATGTATAATTGTAAAACTGATGATAATAAAAGTGATATCGAACTGTGTTGACTATTTGTACGTACACTAGACTTTTAGTCTGCTTATAGTTTTCTACTATTTAAACTGTAGTTATAGACTATCGATTTTAAGTTTGTATAGGAATTTGTCACAACCCACTTGCATTGTGAATAATATGGCGTATAAGGTCGAAAAACGAATGAAAAATATTTTGAGGGGTATTCATACAAAAATTGTTACGAAGTGAAAACTGTACATTGAAGATTTTTGAAAAAAGTAATTGATACGAGGTGTGTAACGAGTCTGATACCAAAAATATACTTTTTGAATTGTCACCCATCCACGGAACGACCTCGGGAAGCATAGCTTATCCTTTGATCGACGCTCGCGGCTGATATTATTTAGCCAATAAAATAGTAACAAAGAATTTTTGCCTGTATTTGTTTGTTTTTTCTGGGTGTATGTTCCGGTTTAGCGCAAAAAAGGCTGAACGAATTTGTATACAATTTGGCACACAGATAGTTTATAACCTGGATTAATACAATATTCTTTTAATCCCGGTAGTACGTTCCCGTGGTATATTTTCTGATTTCCACGCGGACGAAGCCGCGGGAAAATCTAGTTTATTTATAAAAGCTTTACTCTTGTTCGGAACACGTATAAAATATATGCTTAACTCTCACTGACGAGACACAATAGAATTTGTATTGTTATCAGTCTCTGAAGGCTCGATCGACAGTTCAGCGGATATTGTTATTTACAGATATACAAAATAGCTTTAATAAAACCTTCGATGACGATATCACAAACAAAACTAAATATATAAACTATGTATTTATTTATTTTTATAAATAAATAATTAACGTAATCACAAACACTATTTAGTTTTTGTTAAAATCTCCGTTACGATTATCATTGCAGGTGTATACCTAATGCGATAATGCGATCTTAAAATTAAGAGGAGCTCGTGGCTAAGTAATAACAGCCGCACGGGGCGATCCATCAGGTTAAGCTACGCTTGTCGGGGTCGGTCCGTGGATGGGCGATCATCTTTACATACCGAGACTCCTCCGTGCCTCGGAAAGCACGTTAAGCCGTTGGTCCCGGCTGTCATTTGTGGATCGTTGACACTCGTTACGAGTCGTCAGAAACTTAAAAGTCTGACACCAGTCTTACCAAGGGGTATCGTATTACCCAGTTACTGGGTTGTTGAAGTCAGATAGGCAGTCGCTCCATGTAAAATACTGGTATTCAGCTGCATCCGGTTAGACTAGAAGCCGACCCCAACATAGTTGGGAAAAGGCTAGGTAGATTGATTGCGATCTTAAAATTTACTTACTTACAATTTAAAACTATGAAACCTCAAAAAACTAGTTGTAACTAGTTATCGAGCGTTTTATTGAAGACATTTTTTATATGTTCAATATGTGAACATGGCTAGAAAGGGGGCCCCAAATAAATTCGTATAGGGGCACGAGAGTGATGATCATGTAACCTAAAGTAAATCATTTTATGTTAAAACTTAAAACTGAAGCGGCAATGTTTCCTACCTCTTAAAATATTTTTCATTACCTTTATAGACCTTATGTAAGTAGATTTTAAAATGTATTGGCGACATTCAAGGTAGCGGGAGGCGATAGTACTCATATCTATGTATGGCTATTAGCGGGTGACGATGATACCCATTTACAGATATGCTACCAGGAATGCCTTCGCAGTTTTACCTCAATACTCTTTACTGTGGGTTTATTACACAGATATAAATCTAACTAGATGACGCGATTGTATGTACTTCGCGTGTAAAAAACGGAGTAAAATTACGATCAGTGATCGTAATCTGAGATTTTCATTTAGCATTACCAGTACCGGAAATCCACCGAAAACTTTTATGCCATATTGAGCTGTAAAGACTGATAGAAAAAGTTGGCAGAGGTATTTGAAATGTTTTCTTTCATTGGTAAGTAAATTTGTTTTTAAATTGTGTGTGAAAAAGTGACACGCTTGGTTTTCATACAGTTAGATTTATATCTGTGGTTCATTATATCTTGTTCCGTGACGCGATTGGTAACACTGTTCTGTCAGTCGCTATTTTGAACTCTATTAGTATTGAAACTAAGTTTGATGAGCAATGGTGCCAATATGACGGCATGGGACAAGTTAGGCCCCGTTCTCACTATGTCGTGACGAAAGATTATCGTGTCGTTTAAATCGTCGTGGCTTGTGTATTTAAATAGAGGTGTTCACATACAGGATGACACGATTAACTGTAAATCCAACGATAAATTAATCGTTACGACATAGTGGGAACGCGTTCTTATAGTGAACGGTCTGTTGTTTTCGATTTCGGATCAAAAAAATAATAATAAATCAATGCTTATGATTTTTTATAATAAGTAATTCATCGTTTCGGTTACTTAATAACTATAACGAAAAAAAACATTTTAAACTTCATATTTTAAATATCTGTTATTGAAACATGTTTTAAAAACTCATTTTATCCAATCACAATAATATGATTTCAATAATACAGGAATTCAAAATAATAGTCTTTATAAGAATTATTATGGTTTTAATTCAGTTTCCAAATACATGTTAGTATTATTAATAATTATCATTGAATGTTATTGTAACAATAAATATCTTTTTAAATTTATTTGCATTTTTATTTTAAGGACTCGTGTGTTAATATTGTAAGGCAGTTAGAAATACGAAATTCTAAAAAAAAAAAAATATAAATCTATCACAACCTATATTTGACAAAAAAACATTTTTTTAATGACTCATTTACACGAGGAAATATTCTCGCCAATAGGTGATTATCGAAAGGAGATTAAAATAGATGCCTCGTGTAGACATTACTCGCAAGCCGAAAGGCGAGAATCGCCGACGACAGTGGACAATTTCGTTTCTCAACGGGCGAGAATATCTCCTCATGTAAACGTGCATTAATTTCGAATACAAAATTGCCCCTAATATCGAAATTACATAATACAATTTGGGAATGCATTAAGAAATAGTTGCCAAATGGCTTAAAGAATTAGCAAGCTGTGTATTCTGTTTTCTCTAGAACCTACAGGCAATGTAAACAATACAGAGTTTGAAAAAACTGTCGAAATTTCGCAGTTTGCCAAGTCTGACTAGGGTTGCCAACATTTTATATATCAAAAGTAGTATTTTTCAAGTCATTGCCTGTAAAATATAGTAGATAGCGAAAATATAAAAAATATATAGTAGTTAAGTTTTAAAAACATTTTTATTCTTAAAATGCATATTTTTTTGCTACTATGAACCTTTATTAACAGGTTTTTTTTAAATATTTCGTTAACTTTTTTTGGCTCTAAACTAAGGTTACAAAATACCATTAATTCAGTTTTTATGTGACTATTGCGACCATCTCGCCATTTTGTATCGAAATAATAATAACATAGTTTCCGCCAACTATATTTTTTCTTTAGAAATATAATATTTAGGCCTCTAATATCGTAGGTTACTATAATATATAGTAGGGTTGGCAACCCTAAGTCTGATAGTTTCGATTTCATCCGATTTCCAAAACAATAATTTATAAGTTTGTTCACATTGCCTACAAATTCTCTTTTTATTACAAACAAACCTCGAGGGCCGTGTTTATATTCTCCTCAAATGGCGACCTTGAATCGGAACAGACACTCGTCGTATCACTTGAGCGAAGACCTGATAAGTCGCGAGATATTACTAACTATGGCCTATTCCAAAAGTATCTGATGACTATGTAAACAAAAGATCAAAAACGCACCTATGGATGCCAATTTGTAGTGCCACTTACAAATTCAGTGCTTTGATTTGATAACCACTTCGATCACTTGCTTCAAAAACGGTGAAGGAAAACATCATGAAGAATCCTCATCGTGTTCCACACGAAAAGAAGAAGATTCGATTACTTGAATACTAACATGATTTTCATGTGAAAATTGTGATTAACATGATTTTCATGTGACAATTGTGGTTAATTTTATAATCTCAAGTTTTGCTAATTATTTTTCAATTTGTTAATGTTGTTCAAACCAAATTGTTGGAAAGGGGTCAGTTATAAAGTTTTCACCTCCAGATGAATGTGTTACTAATTCCCTTTAGAGAGTGATTGCGTATGAATTTAACCTGGAATAGGGTTTGTTTACACTTTCATCAAATACTTTCGGAACAGACTATAGCCACTCCTTAGGCTGCGTTTCCACCAGAGCTGAGCGAGGATGCGTAGCGAGGAATGTCCGTAAAACTAACCAATAACAACGCTAGCTTAGCTCAAGCTATGACAGTAAAGCGATGTTATTGCTTAGTTACATATCCTTCGCTATGCATCCTCGCTCATCTCTGGTGGGAACTCAGCCTTAAACTCACTTTATTTGCAAAGACAGTGTATTTTTACACGACTGCCCAAAAAGGAGTGAAATGTTTCCTTAATTATCTTATCGAAAATCGAAAAACACGAGTTCTTGTATCAATTACATGCTTCAGTTCGGTTTAGTTCATATCATATTCGTAAATCAAATAAGACAAGTAAAGAAAAATACACTTCAAGTGCAGAAAGACAACGGGTGTAAAACGACGCTTAACAGAACCAAAAGTCACTTGTACTCTCCGTCACTCTGATATTTTTTTTTGTAGTGGACCATACATGGGAACCTTCTGGTTACGGAAATATTGAAGGTCAAAGTTCCAACTATAACTTACTTTTTTACAAGAAAGTATGTTTTAAATTTTGTAATAACTTAAGGGCCGTTCAAGTATTACGTAAGCAGATTTATTACAATTATTTACCCCCCCTCCCCCTTGTCATCAAAAGTAAGCAAAGCTCTTACCCCCCCCTCCATGCTTACGTAAACGTTGGTATATGCATTTGTGGGAATCCCCGAATATGCGTTTCGTTTTCAAGCATAGACAATGTGTGGGTTACCATATGTGTAAAAAAGTTAATAATTACTGCTGACGAAATCACCATCTAGACCCCCCACCCCCCTACAGTGCTTACGTAATACTTGAACGGCCCCTTAACTTTAAATACCCACAAAACTCCTGTACCGTTGCATGCACCCATAAGCACAATGTTTTGCGTGCGTTACATTGCGCAATACCGTGAACAGTGAATGTTCACACCAAATACAAATTACCCAGAAAATTTTGTTGCACAAAGTTACTTAGTTTGATGTACCGAATGCGTAGATGACGGCTTCGGAAAGGGTCTTATTACACACTGTAAATTAACCTTTTGAACGCCACGAATATGTGACAAAAATGCTCCGATATTTGTGTCGCTGGCGTACAGGGCACGTATATATGACTATATGGCGCAGGTACAAAACGGGCTTTGATTCATACCATATTCAAACATGAAACATATTGTGACTATAATATTTGTGATTTCCCCAATAACTCGATAACATCAAATGAAATTTTTGATAACTTCGTCCGTCCATTTCCTTTAAAAACTCCATAATCAGCACAGAAATGATAAAGCGCCCCGGACACCAAAATCTGCAGTAGGTATAAAACTACCGACCTTCAATACTAATGTGTTTTAGTGTGTTATCCCATTAGTATTTTAAACGTAATTAAGTTTAACGTATGATATGATATTGAAAGAAAATTTTAATAAAATAAATCTCATCAGGTGTTTTAATTGTGGCTTACAAAAGTGCCAATTTCGTGCTCATTTCAAAAATAACAATATAGCTGATATAGCCAATTCTAGCAGTTCTAGCCAATTATCTTCTAAATCTACTATCAATAATCCAACTGCACACCTTTACCGGTCCACTGTTCGTCCAGCTTGACATCACATTCAAGATCTCGTAAAGCAGACTTTATATCGAAACCGAAATCTTCTGCGAATTTCTCGTAGGCACTGTTCAGGATACTCTCTACGCCTAATTCGTGGAACTTGACGTTCTGGTCGCGGCATCTCGCGACCATGTTGCGTATTGCCCAGCATGCGTTTTTCTGTAATGAGAAATAGGTTTTGAATACTTAAGTGTGTAGTTCAAAATATTTTATTTCATATAAACCTACATCGGCATAAAACGCTAATTAGCCACATTTCATATTTGCATACAGTAATATTATCAAATTCATATTAGCAGTGGTGGCCCCGTGGTAACGGCTCCGACTTACGAGTTGTAGGTCGTGGGTTCGAACCCAGGCAGGCGGGGCGGGGGGGGGGGGGGGTTTACTTTGTGTAAATAATTTCCATCACCACTGCTCTCAAAACGGTGAAGGAAAACATCAAAAATTCGAAGACATGTGACATCTACCAACCCGCACTGGGCCCGCGTGGTAGATTACGGCCCACTCCGTGTCGCAGAGAGGAGGCCTGTGTCCCAGCAGTGGGAACATTAATAGGCTGATTATGATGATGAATATTATCTAAATCAAAACAGGTAAATATTTGACAGCTATTTGCGACTTTGCCAACTTTTAGGATAAGCGTTCTTATGAGTCACGCGATAGAAAGAGAGGCAACTTCTAGTTGTATATAACTGTAAGTGATTAGCGTTGTGCGACCTGAATTGCACTTTATTATGTCGTAGCAAGAGTCGCTTTTATTTAAATGATTTTGCGGACGGACCCACCTGTCTGTGCTCTTGTGCAAAAAATCATGCTTGCAGACCCAGCTGTGCGTTGTTTAAAAGAATTTAAGTTTTTTTTAAAGTGAAAACTTCTTTAGGCACTTTTTGTGTAAAAAAAAATCATGGAACTCGCGTCATCGTCACCGAAGGCGCGTTGAGCACTTTTTTGTTGAGAGCGCACTCTGTTTTTTTTTGTTTTTTTTTTATGGAGCTACAGCTTTCGTTCTTGTACTGACAGCAAGCCACATAAATTCCTGACATTTTCGTTAGTTGGCGTTACTTAGTTTTCACTTCCATCGGCAGTCCCCAAAGACTGCCCCTCATGTTATTTTTTTTAAAGTGGGCGGACTAGAACTCCTTTTTAAAGTCTTACCTGAACTGAAGCATCTTGAGGATGCACCTTCATGCACTCAATGATAACCTCGGGAGCTCCGCAGTCTAAGAACTGTTGGCCGTGAGCCGGCTCGCGGAGGGAAAGGGCTGCTATGCTCTTGAGGGTTAAGGCCGTCGCTATTGCGTTACTCTGAAACAGGGTTAAAAGATATTTAGGAAATTATTGTCATAACATAAAAAAACATCATGCTTATAATATTCGAAAGGTTAGGCAGAGATATATCTATAGTACAGCCACATTATTATTGTAATAAGTACTGGTTGATTAAGGGCCACAGCAGACTCGCTACTTTTAGCATTGGCCAACGGCGATTTAGCCGCTTTTTAGAAGCTAAATTCATCGACACAGTCGCAAAATCATCGATCGCCGATGCTAAAAGTAACTAGTCTCCAGTGGCACTAAAACAACTTTATTGCCTTGAAAAAAAATAGGCACTCATAGGGACTGCCGGCAGAAGTGAAAACTTAAGACTGCTATAAGCGCCATCTATATTCTATAGTACAGCACTACGGCGCGAGCATGTCGGTGACACGAATCCATAAGGTAATAAATATCGCTCAACAAGCCTAAAGACGTTTACACTGGAGACAGAACGACAATTTAGAAAGAAGAAAAAAGAAAGAAAGAAGAAAAAAGTTATGATAATGTATAGGTAGGTAAAGAAAAATAATAGTTCGTATAGAATGGAAGCTACATAAGCATACAGCGTACACTTTGCAGTTTCAGGGCGTATGATACGCCCAGTAGCTACACTTTATAAGATGTATACTCCATTTGAAATAAGATTAGACATTTAAACAAACCTTTTTTACAGTCCGTTCAACCGATTCTGACTTCTATCCCGTAGGCATAAGGATGGCATTAAAAGCATAAAAGTGGTTACAATACCAACTATTTACTGCAGCTGCCATTTCTCATGCCACCAACGCAATAGAAGTCAAAATCCGTTGAACGGACTGTAAAAAAGGTTTGTTTAAATGTCTCATCTTATTTCAAATAGAGTATAGGTAATATTTACTTTTCTATGGTATTAGTTAACTCACCGAATGCCTCGATAGAATTGATACAACGATGGGCACAATACCGCTTTTGACTAGATCTCTCTTAACATCGTCATTTCCTGCTAATGCTGTGATCCTGTAACAACATTATATTTAAAGATTAACAGGAAAAAGAAATACATTTTAGGTAAGGTGTTAATTTTTTATAGGTAAGTACCATTTTTATAAATTGACCCAAAAATAAATAACAAATCATGTCGATTCTAAACATCTATCATAATAATATTATTATTCGTATTATCTATACACATCGCGTGTGAATAAATCATTTATTAGTACGGAAGAAGACCCTCTTTTGTTCAGACAGATAAAATTTAGGCCATCACTATAGTAACACTACATCACCATGACAACAGTAAAGTTTCCTCAATACGATTGCAATAACAATATTCTCATTCAAGTAGGAACCTTTGAAAGAAGCCGAAGACAGGGAGACACATTTCGAAAATATACAAGTTTCAACAACCAACCAGTCGTAAAAAGGACTAAAAATGACAACGGCAGAGAAAGGCGACTACCTGTCATTCGGAGACAGGAACAACGGCTTATCAACTATCAAAACATGGCACGAACACAACCAAAAAGTTTTAAAAGGAGACATTATCAGAACCACAGACAACAACACAGCTATCACAAAGAACAGCATAGTAAAAGTCAATCAAACTTCATGCGAAGACTATAGTGACAGCACTGACCAGTTAAAACACAGAGTAAGACATATTAACTACTGGAAGGCTGAACTAGAAAGAGCTATAAGAGATATGGACGCAGAAATAAACATTCTAGAATCGCTAAGACAACAACTGAAAAATGCTCAGGATACTTTGAAAATCCCAGAGTATATTACAGAAGAATGCCTAGACTTGAGACGGAATAGAATGCAGTCTGACTTAATATACGATGAACCTCAAGAAGATTTATTCACAGAGTTAGCTTTGATAGAAAATGTTAAGAAGCTTCATAGAGATTTGCTCAGGGATATTGAATACCAGCTGGATATGAACGTAGCTTCGAAGAATTGGTTGGAAAGGGATTGGAGTGATAAGCATTTGGCTTTTAAGTACGAGAGCGAGAATGCTTATTTGGAGACTAAGGCTATTAATGTTAAAGATTCGGCAGGAGCTACGAGACTTTCCGAAGGTACACGATCTATTATTTAAATATTTTCTAGACTTTTAACAGAAAGAAGACCATTTTCCAGCATCTTGTTCTTCGATAATACAATAACACCTGTGGTCAACGATATTTTTAAAGACGCAGTATTTGCTAACCTTCTCTCAACCTTCATCTAGAAAGAAGGCCTTTATGCAGAATTTGGCTGAGTAGAGGTTGAATTAATTCCGGATTTAGAACACAGTTTGACAATCACACACACGACAGCTTATCATCATCATCATTGTCTCCTGTCGTTATCCCAATTTAGTCCGTCACAGCGTGTGTCCGTCTTCCATACTTCTCTAATAGTCCATCACATCGTGTGTCCGTCTTCCATACTCCTGTATTAGCCGTCATCTCAGTAGTCACCCCCTTTCTTATATCGTCTTTCACACAGTTCATTCATAATTTCTTTGCTCACAGTCAATATTCTTCTTCTTCAAAGAGAAGAAGAAGAAGTCAATATCGTTAGCGTAGGTGGAGAACTAAATAACTCAAATTTCCTTGCTTGGAGAAATTAGGCGAAAATATGCGGCATGATTGCATGGGTGTTAAGAAAATGATGAAAAGTCAATTTGACCAAAAATCGCAGTTATTTAGCGCTCCACCTACGCCGACGATATATCCCAATAATTTCTTTCCAGGCCAATCCAACGTTCCATCCTGGGAACAACACACAATCAACGCCCTAAACGAATTCAAAATCGCTATCGACAAATCGAAAGCTTTACGAGCAAAAGTGGACGCCGTCCTCATAAACACTTCTAGAGATCTGCGTTCCCAAGACATTCAAGTCAACAAATCATTGAGCGAACGAATTGCGAGAACCGAACAAGTGAAAACGGAATTGGAAAATCAGCTGAAATTGACATTAGAAAAGATTGTGGAGACTGAGAACATTCTAGAAATGTTACACGAAGAAATGTTGAAGGTTTCACAAAGAATCCAGGTCGCTCAAACAAGGTTGAATACAAAGAATTGTAGGCCGAACGTAGAAAATTGTAGGGAGGGTTCTCTAGTTGCGTTGATCGAAGAAGTAAGAGACCTCAATGATAGTATGAGTTTGTTGCAAAAGCGGTCTCTGCAAACAGAGAAATTGAGGGCTGATTTAATACATGAAAGGAGTTTGTTAGAGAATGAGATTATCGTGAAGAAGAAAACTTTGTTTATTGATAATGAACGGTGCTTGTTTTTGAGGTCGCATTATCAGTCTGCTGAGAAAATGTGTGGGTTTTAATGGATGTTAGTATAAAGTCAACTTAGGCTGAGATCTACAAAGCGAAGTGTGACTCGTCCCAAGCTAAGTATAGTCGCGTTTCATACAAAAATTTACCTTATTAGAATTATATTAATGTGCATATTCCTATCGGTATAGGCGACTGTGGTCAAGCGTTTCATATATGTGTATTAATTAATATTTTATTAATAAGGTTCATTTTCTAAGTTCTCTCGATAGACTTAGTATGAAAGCAGACAGTTTCTATCACTGAAGATTTTATTACAATTTCTAGGGGTTTCCTTTATCTTTTTAGCGTATCGAAGTCAAACAAAAGGCAGATCAAGTTTTAACGCACGTGCGTTACACGTGTGCGATTATGTAGATATTTACTAAGTAAATCAAAATGTTTACAATAAAATAATAAAAGTATTAAAATATTAGTGACGATATACGGGCTAATTCTCAATTTATAGACCATCTTTCTAGGCTTTCACCCTTTGAAAGTAACAAAAACTTTCAATATGGGGCCAACTTCGAAATATCGATGACAGTTTTTCCATCGTAGACCTCAGCTGTCGTTGACTACTAGGCGATATCAAGGTCGGGAAGACCCACTTCTAAACATAAATGCTACATCCACTCAAAACTTACACAGTCGCACAGTAGGGTAATCATAGAGTACAGTAGACATAGAGTAGAGTAGTCACACAGTAGAGTAGCCATAGAGGAGAGTAATCACAGACCATATTACGGCCACGGCAGCCTATCTCAACGGAGACTAGCATTCGGCGCGGGAAATATTATAGTGCACAAGTTATGTGCGCTGACATAAGTGCACTCACTCTTCCCTCACTCACATAGTCCGATGGGACGGCAATAAGACACGAGCGGAGAGAGATCAGGCGCCTAACGGCTTAAGGGGGATGCGCCAAGGTAGCCCGCGAAATTCAAATTTTCTTAGGTTTTTTGCAATTTGCAGGTCAGTGTCAGGTTGTATCTTGATTAAAATATGATTTGCGAGCGTAACCAATATGGTTTTACAGAATTATAATCATTAGAATCAGCAATACAACTCCTTAGGTTAGCATAATCCCCAAATGCCATGATTTCATGAAATAGTCATTCAACGGGATTACATGAACTTATAGAGTTGTATTGATGATTTCTATGATTATAATTTTATAAATAAACATTTGATACGGTCGCAAATCATATTTAGATCAACATACAACTTGATACTGACCTGCAAATTGCAAAAAACGTAAGAAAATTTGAATTTCGCGGGCTACCCTGACGCTTTCACCTTAACGTGCGCACCGAGACACGGGGCTATCACACCGCTCGTCATACTGCACTCGCTCTAGAGTAGTCACATAGTAGAGTAGTCATAGAGTAGGCTAATCTCTCTAGTTTAGAGTAGGGTAGTCACAGAGAGTAGTTATAGAGTATAAAAGTAGTATAATTAGAGTAGAATATTTGAGTAACAGTTTGTGCATATATGAAAAAATATATATATAAATAATTCCACTCACAACTTATCCGCCTGTTGCACCACGGCGACGTTGTCATAGTTATCAGCGAGCACAGTGAACAGAGAGTCGACGCCGCAGTCGGCCACCATCTTGCAGAGCTCGTGACGTACCAACAGACTCGCTATGGTCAGCATCAGCTCTGATACTAAAGGCGGTTGTGTGTTTTCTGTGGACATAAACAATAGCGATATTGTATTTTTTTTATCTGTATTCTTTTCTTTTTTCTGACCACTAGGTTTCGTACAACCATCTCTTCTGTCTTCTTTTTTGACATTTCTCGGGACCCTAGGGTCCCAGAACTTTGGAAGGCGTACGAGGAGTCGAAGCCAGGCCCGTTAGACGTGTTTAATGAAACGAGGCACCAACCGACGATTATCCCTATTCGCACTATACTTATGCACACATGGACAACCCCCGGTTAGTGCAGAATAGAATAGAATATTTTAGAATAGAATAGAATAGAATATTCATTTATTTGCTCAGAACGTAGGTATTTACAATAAGATGGTTACAATAATATAGCAATCCTTGTACATTCTACCATTTTGGCATGCAAACATTGATGCAGTGCATCATCAAACAAATTTAACATTGATACACAACTAAAATTTATCAACTAGGAAATATACTATAACTAGCAGGCCTATATACTATAACTAAATCGCCTTAATCAGGTGGGTAGCCTCAATAATATAACCATTCAATGGATCAAAGGACACAGCGGTTCGCGGGGCAACGACGCAGCTGACGAACTTGCCAGAAGGGGGTCGAGCATGGCACCAGTGGGGCCTGAACCCATCGCGCCACTCCCCTTCGGGTACCTACGCACTCTGGTAAGGAAGCGAACCAGGGACCAACATCACAAACTATGGTCGGAACACGGTGAGTGTAGGCAAGCCAAGGAGGCACTCCCTACAATCGATGGCCGCCTCACGAAAAAGGTTCTCCGACTATCGAAACAACAGCTGCGCACAGTCACAGCAGCTGTAACTGGCCACGGGTCATTTAATAAACACCTTTATGTCATAGGAGTCACAGACAGTCCGCTGTGCAGAGCCAGAGGACGACGAGACGGCAGCTCATGTGCTGTTAAACTGCCCGGTGGTCGCCGATTACAGGGCAAAGTACTTCGGTAACCCAGGTACCCTACGTGAGATTGTCAGTGACACCAACGCGTTGCTGGCCTTCTTTGAGGAGCTGGGGTGGATCGAATAACCTATTTTCCCACCCGTACGCAAAATACGCGCTTTGACGTGGAGTTGCGGATACCAGCCCGTTTTACCTATTACCTATACTATAACTAGCTATAGTATACGTGTAGGTATATTTAATATTTTAGTTTTAGGACATCGCTTATTCATATTTTCTCTTCTTGTTCTCACACACTATTGTCTACATTTCTTTTTCATTTCTCCTTTCGCAGGTCTGCTGGAAGAAATTTCTTAAGAAATAAGCAGTACCTTTGTACTTAAATTATAACAATGTGGTATCATTATTTATTTTAATGTGTGTACATAAATCATTATTTGCTACGTATTCTGTACGAAAAACGACTGGCTACCTATTACGATTAAAAATATACAGCTCTATGATATTTAGATAGACAGATAGGACGCATATAAATCGGTGCACAAGGAAAAACAATACTCAACGAAAGCATAACCTCCTCCTTTTTAAGACAAGTCGGTAACATGTTTTACATTATTTTAATGGAAATATGTGGCTTGTTACGCAACTCAGCGGTACCGCCCAATTACTTAGGCCGATATCTATAAACGTTAATGAGCACGTACAGTCAGGCTCAAAAAGATGTATACATCGACAATAATTCATTTGATGGTCTAAAATTTGTTTTGCATAATAATATATATCAATGTGTAGCTACAATAAAGTGCCCAATGTGTTATATGTTTTGTGACTACACACTGATGGCTTTCTTGACGTCATACGCAAGAAAACTGTATCTCTGATCTGCAGAATGCGTGGCAGCTGCAACGGAATTTTGAAGGCTGTGGCGGATAGGATCTCTTCTCCGTTATGGAGATCCTTTGTAAAGAGGGTAATTTGAATAGTAATTTAATATTTTAATTTTAAATCGAACTTTATTTGATGAAGTTATCTGAATTAAATGGTTACTTTTATCTTTTTATTTATACTACATTATTACTAAATTATTAAGGAACAAAGATTGTAGACAATGGAAATGAATTTTGGTCGATGTATAGACCTTTTTGAGGGTGACTGTACGTTGGCTCGAGCGTGTTTCCTGTCACTGTCGCACAACTGTCAAACTACAAGTGCGACATAGAGAGGGAAACACGTCTAAGCCAATGCTCGAGCTAAGTAACGATTATAAATCTCGGCCTTAGGAACCATGTTTCGTTCTGGATAAGATACCTGTGATAAACAGGAAAATTATTACTTATATAATGAATGATATAAAGTTATTAATAAATATACGTGGATAAAACATCATTAGTTTCGTACTGTTTTAACATCAGAGCAGTGTTTTACGGGAAGTTGTTCTAATATTTTAAAATAATTGTATAAAAATTCAAACTGTGCCAGTTGCATTCACCATGTCTCATAACGATACTGGCGTATATGGCTATGCTGAGAAAATTCACGATGAAGATGATCTACAATTAAGATTCAATCTCTTGAAGATAATAGACATCATTGCACTTGCGCTGACACTAGCAACTTTGACGTACGGAATAACATCATGGTACTTCATGAAGAAGTTCCGCAACATAAAAAACTTTGTGATTCTCAACATAATTTTAGCAAACTCCTTAGGCTTTGTGGTACTGATCGGGTTTTTATTCGTTTATAATAACAGATTTTCGATTTATACATTAACTATCCTGTATATAAGAACCGAAATAATTATTTACTTAAAAACAGTGAGCAATCATTGGTTGTTGGTTTTGTGTCATATGTTTTACATAGACATTGTTAAAGTTTTTAATGGGCATATTCGAAGAAGGTTCCTAAAAAGTTGCCTCTTTTCTTGGGCTCTCGCTTTGGTGACGACACTATTTTTTACCTGTCTATACGAGTATTTAATTCGTAAACCAGAAATTGGCTTGTTTTTCAAAAAGATATCAATAACAAAAAACATTGATTTATTTCAAATCTTCTTTGGCTTAAGTCAAATTTTACCCTTGGTAGTCAACTGTTGTTTTTACATTATTATTGTTTTTTCACTTTGTCGTAGTTACAAGGCGCATACAGCTTCTAACATCTGGCGTCGCTTGTACATCGCTACATTGATATTTATACTGAGCGACGTCATTATGTTGGCTGATTTTGTAATGTCTCTACACCATGGTTTTTATTCAAACACAACATTGATTATTTTAAAATTAGTAATGTATTACTTTAATTTACTAGTTTTAGAAGTTTATTTGGTTGTTGTAAGGAGTAACCGAGAATTATGGTATGAACTTTATGAAAATAAATTAAAACAAAGGTTATGTCCAGTAAAGCGTAGGAACCATGGCATCAATTTGAATGGAGAAATTATTCGGGAAACTGTTTGCCGGCCAGTTCTTAATGTATAAGTATTAGTAAAAAGCTGTTTATGTTAGATGTAAAGTGACGCTGGTAGGATATAAAAAGGATTGTAATGCTATTATAATATACGATATACAGTTAACACGCACGTACACATCACCTCACCAATACACACCCACAAATACTCACCCATACACACACACACTTACTCACCCCCAAATCATTATTAAGCCAGTTTAGTCACCAGAATTGTTTTACTTTTGTTTTATTAATTTGTAATAGTGTTTTATTATGTATAACCTGTATATTCATTGGATACAGTCGTACATACATAGTAGTAGTCGTACATAGGTCACAAGTGAGTTGTCTGATGGACGGTAAACCTGAGGGCCAAGTCTACTAATTTACAAACGTCACAATGGTCTCTCGATTGTTAGTTTTTGACAGATTTGCCATACAAAATCTGTCAAAAACTCACCATTGTGAGACCATTGTGACGTTTGTAAATTAGTAGATTTGGCCCCCTGGTGATCTGTAATACAGGTTTTACCTACAACATAAACCAGTCTCTATTATAATTATGTTACATTGACTTTGTACTGTGTTTGCAATTATGAGAGAACCATAAAAGCAATTATGAGAAGACCTATTTTTTAATTTTCAAGAAAATTGCTGTCAATTCACATAGTGAAATTACTTTTGCGCCACCTTGTATTTTTATATTACATTATCAAGTCAAAAAATTTAGTGTTCTGCATATATGTATTCTAAATCATTTTTTAATTTTTTATTTATGTTAAATTAAATTTACTGGAATATACATGTTCTTTTCTTGCTATTGTATGTTTCTATTACAGTATTAGAATTAACTGTTTTTGATATAGAACTATAATTTATGGAAATGTAAGAAATGTGATGACAAAATAATTTTAAATGTGTTTCCATGGAGTTTCTTGTCCTTCTTCTCTATGAAGACCTAGTTTTACGAACGGACAACTAGCTTTCTGGGTTATTGTTGACAAACCTAATAATTTAAATAAATGCCTGGTCTTGTCTTTCTGTGCTTTTTTTCATAAAATCCTTTCCTAACACACAGCATTCATTGGAACTGCAATACACACTAAATAACCAGTAACCATTCTGACAGTCAACGCTTTCTATTTAGGTACATAACTATAAATACACATAAAGTTTTTACCCCTCCCCCCAGGTGAAATGGCGACATGACACAACACCGAGAGTTCTGTGCCATATCTAAGATAATAGTAATGTATTATTATGTCCCACTATTATATAATACTAGCTTTTACCCGCGGCTTCGCCCGCGTGGATGTCGCAAAATATCCCATGGGAACGTTCTACCGGGAATACATACCTAATAGCCAAGGAAAAGATCATTGACTAACTTTCAGCGGACGCAGTGGTAGGCTACTACAGCTCCCGCGTGATCAATCATAATTATTTTGTTACGCGTAATTTTGAAACTGTGATATCTCAAACTAATCATTTAAATGATGTGATGTAAAGGCATATTTTAATCGAAATTGAATGCCCAATTTAAATAACCTATTTAATTGGATAAGGATTAATAAGATACCGGTCAAAATAGCTTCGGAAATAACAATGAAAATTTTATACAATTTTGAAAGATAAAAATGGTTATTGTGGGTCACCCTTAAAAGATAGACATATGCCATCGCGGACTTTTTTGTTGCAATTTTTAAGATATACAATACTCTAGAACATAAATTTGATTTATCTCTCACGACTTACGCAGCGCACGCCAGTAAAGCTCCCAGTCGGCATGATTTTTTCCGACATCTTCAACAATAATCGTCATATTTCAGCCAATTTACACAAAACCTTAATGAATTATACACTAAAACCTTCCACATGAATCACTCCGTCCAATGGTGAAAACCGTTTGAAAATCCGTTCGGCAGTTTTTGAGTTTATCGCGTTCAGACAGACAGACAGACAGACGCGGCGGGCGACTTTGTTTTATAATATGTAAGGATAATAATAATATTCTAATCCTAACTAATATTATTATTGCGAAAGTGAGTTCGTTTGTTACGTCTTCACGCAAAAACGGCTGAACTGATTTGGGAAACTTTGGCGCACAGATAGTTTATAATCTGGATTAACACATACGACTTTTTATCCCGCTAGTACGTTCCCGTGGGATATTTTCCTATATTCAAAGCGGGCGAAGCCGAGGGCAAAAGCTAGGTAATAATATATTATGAAGCAAGTATTTCAATTTGCTATATGTAAAGCTACGGTTACCTAGAACAGCGGCCACATAACGGGCACAGTGACAGCTGTCATGAGATTGATGACAGCTCGGTTTGACTTATGGTGTCAAAAAACGCTCTGAAAACACACCAACTTCCTTTCATAAAAAGGGTTACAGTGACGTCTTTCACCGGTAAATTGCGGACACCGCTCTTCTAGGTTCACAGCTGATTCACTCCGCAAAATCATTTAAATAAAAAGCGACTCTTGCTACAACACAATAAAGTGCAATTCAGGTCGCACAGCGCTATTACCTACTATTATATTCACCTAGAAGTTGCCTCTCTTTCTATCGCGTAACTCTTACATCTTCTGACTCACTGAATTGGCCAAACAAGTCGAGCACGCCGCGTAATTGTAGCTTCATAATTAAATCGCGGAGTGAACCATCTGACGAAAGACGTCCACTGCTGGACATAGGCCTCCCCCATGCACCGCCACTTCGACCGATTCTGTTCTTCCCGCATCCAGCGGATCCCTGCGGCCTTCACAAGGTCATCGGTCCATCTTGTGGGAGGCCTTCCAACGCTACGTCTTCCGGTACGCGGTCGCCACTCCAGAACCTTTCAGCCATTTCGGCCATCAGTTCTGCGAGCAATGTGCCCTGCCCATTGCCACTTAGGTATGTATTAATCAGTGGGAAACCGTAGTATTTTACTGACCTTTCAAAAGATTGGTTAAAGGCACCAACATTTGAGCGCCCAACTCCTTGGCATGGTCGTGAGCCCGACCGAACTCAACACGCACATCATCGTCCAATGTCATCTTTCGAATCACTTGCAGAGTTTCACTTAGTAGCTGAAACAGGTTTTAGTGTTACCCCTTGGCCAAAACGAACATCAAACCTTTATCTTTTTTGTTTGATCGTGTTTATAGTCCATTCGCGTTAAGTAAATAGCGAGCCATCGTTGTCCGCCGACCTAGCCCCGCCCAATAGTGTCGCAAAAGACACAAGCGTTTCGTACGAGGATCTGCCGTCAATGGTCACTTTGAACTTAGGTTTCTAACTTGTTGCGACCCGATAGGTTAGGCTAGGCCGGCGGAGAACAATGACTCACTATTTTCTTAACGCGAATGGACTATAGCTAATTTAATTTGACCTTGTAAAGGCTCGCCCTCTACATGGGACTTACAACTATGGATGTCATTAATTTCTGCCTACATCTTGGCGTGGTTATGATTGTGGCATAAAGGCGTGGTTATGATTTTGTTTTGTAAATAGATTTTGTACTCACTTTGACATTGCCATTGACATTCAGCAAAAGTTTTAGGTTTTCCGAGATATTCTTTGCGAAAATTTTCTGCCGATTCATCTCGTGTTTGATACAGCATGTCGTGGCCCATCTCAGTGTTGCTATTAATATATCTTCGTTTTCTACGTTGTCTAGAATACTGAGAACAGATAAAAATGTATCTACTAACAAGATAGACGGATGTAGGGTCTAACTTGAATGCTTGACAATTGACGATGAATTTGGATGCCTCTGTGGTCTTCTGGTAACAGCACCTGTCTCAGACCCAGATGTTTCGGGTACGATTCCGAATGGGGGCAAAATTCTCTGCTTGGTTTGATTGGTGGTATGGCTATCGCCATTTCAACAATGTTAACAGCGTTGTTGTGTTTCGGCAGTTAGAGTTAAGATAGCCAGCTCCTCTGTGGTTGAGGATTCCAGGTGAAGCTCGCTTCCACCTTTCGGCCTAATCATCACTTCGAAAACGATAACAAATATTTATGGAAAATGGCGCGCTGATTTTGTTTTTTCCAGTAGTGATGCGCGCGCAATACTAACAAAGGCATCAGGTGATATGAAGGCCAAGAGCAACGCCATTGTGGTTAAAAAAAAAATGTTAAGATATGAACAGAAAGGTGAGTGAGGATTGAGATGGCAGCTGACCCAAAATAAATTGGGATAAGGGTAGGTAATGACTTGAACATCTACCACTAGATTGTTTTGAAAGTATTATCTTTGGTTTAGTTTGTTTTTTGCCATTCATAAACAAAACACATGCTAACTTTTTGTGATTTCTGAAAAATATACTTACTTTTTAATCAAATCCACACCCTTATTGTCCAACAAATCAGGCTGCATCTCCATCAACGCTGTCATAGTATTCAGTGTGCTTATAATGAATGTTGTGTCTTTTTCACCGAGCTCTTGGCACAGCTTACTGTACTTTGAATATAGAAGGTCTAAGAGGAGTTTGTATGCACCCTCCTTGCCTGCCCGGACTCGGTGGGCTATGTCCTTCTGGCATTCTGACTGAAAAATGAAATGGTGAATTGGTAAGTTGATTTTGACCATGAGATAAAATGATGACTAAACAAGAGATCCCGGGATCAATATTCATTTTCAACCCTAGGGTAATAAAGCAATTACGAGGTTGCGTATACAATGCTGAATTCAGTATTATCTCTTTTCTATTTCACGGTGTACGACTTATATTTCTCCCCTTTAAAAGACTGTGCCTCATTAAGGGCTTGTACACAAAACTGCAAATAAGTGCGATGCGAATTCGCAACACAGAAGCTTCGGAAGAAAATCTTAGGGTACCGTCGTGATTTTTGCGATGCGTCGTCGCCTCGCAGTTTTGTGTACAAGCCCTAAACAGAATATTGCCAGCATTTGGCAGTGGAGGTAGGAATGTACTAAAAAGTATTCTGTTACTGGCCAAACAACGAAATTTTTTCAGCCATTATAATGTGAAAAGGGAATAGACAAGCTGACACAGAAACTGACAGACAGACAGACAGAAGGACAGACAGTTACTTTCGTATTTATAATATTAGTATGGATGGATAGTATGGAAGTATGGATATACTAAATGATAGCAAATTACCTTCAAAACTTCTAATTCCTTGAGAACAGCATCTGCATCATACTTCTCCTTAGCACAAAGCTCCTTCAGCTTCAAAATAGTGTCCACTACCAAATGATTGTCTCCAGATCCAAGAGACAAGTCTTTTATAATGTTTGATAGATCTACTCCCTGAAAACACAATGACATTTATATATGATATGTTTAGAAAAAAATTCATTATTTTATCGTACCCACTTCTGCTGGATGTGGGCAGTAAAGGACCAGTTATTATGGTCATGTCCATTAGTAGATAATTATGTCATTCAGGCAATAAATGGTGGTGAAAATAATAGTTCTTTATTCAGAATCTAGAAACAATTGGTTCCCACTTCTGAGCAAAGGCCTCACAACAGCTCAGCCCAGTCTTGAAACTACGTGACAGTGAGTCTCTACTTAAGTTTTAAAAAGTTTTAAAATAGGTTTTGCATGTGTATTGCATCTGTCTGTTTAATTTTTTCATGAGTACTGATAGTTTGCATTTTAGTTTTAAGTTAATTTAGTTGATAATATGCTCTGGCCTCCTAAAATTGTAGACACCAAAAAATAATCCCCAATTTTTTTTTTTTCATGTTTAGAGTACAATACACGTCATCACGTCTATGGACTTTTGCTAACTAATTTAATTTGACCCTGATATAACAATTATGTATTATGATATTTTTGTGTAAGTACATCTTTTGTTTCAGGTCCTCAATAAATAAATAAGGAATAGTAATGAGGGTAATGGGGGGGGTGGGGGGTGATACTGGTGTTCAGCTGCATCCATTTGGACTGGAAGCTGACCCCAATATAGTTGGGAAATGGCTAGGTAAATTGATTGGTAAAGAGGGCACTGCTGTCCTTTAATTTAATTGAGTTATTGTTATGCAGCAGGATAGAAAATCTAGTCCAACAACAGAGTTACCTAGACAGAGTTCCAATAATATTTCAAATAAAGATAGTTCTCAAGTAGGTATTAAGTCATCAGACACGCATAATCGTGATTTAAAGGACTTTGATTAGATCACCTAGAGGATAAATCCTCAAGTCTGAATTAATTATAGTCATGACTAACCAGATTTCAAAGGCGATGACCAAATACATATAAGAACATAACAGTGACCTATATTCAACCTTAGTAATTTAGTATATCTTCAAGAAGTATGAAAAATAAAAAGGATTTTTGCTATACATACCTGTGCCTCAAATTGGGCAACAGCCTCTTTTACAGCTTCTTCCGGAGTCATATCAAACTCGTCGATGTTTTCCTTGACGACCTCGTCGTAGGTCTCTTGAGTTATTACACGGACCATGTTTACAGTTTACTTAAGGTTTTTAATTCAGAAAAAAATCTAATAGTGTGTTACTTTAAAATAATTTGTAAGTTTTATTCACATGAGGCAGAGGCGGATTTTATGCCGAATGATGACAACTGTGAGTCAAACCAAACTGTCAAAGTCATCAGTCTGGTTCAAAACACTGACAAATATCAAAACAAATGAACTGTCAGAATTCGATACGTTCTGAAACTATAATTACAACCTCAGAGTAATAACTAATATTACTCTGAGATTACAACCGAGTCCAAAAGTATGAATGAACTAGGTTCTGCCCGCGACTTCGTCCGCGTGGAATAGTTACTTTGGGCTAACGCTAACTTTAACCCCCGACTGAATTACCCTAAAATACTACAAAATCAAATAATGTACCTATTTATAATAGTTTAGATAAGGAAATTAACAAAAATAACTAAATTAAAACAAAACTTATTACTAACTTATTCATCTAAAAAGTAATATACGATGATATTTTGGAAAAACAAATTTAAAAAGTAGTTCGCTGAGCACAACCGTTCCGTAAAGGAACCGACTCAGCCAACCACGCGTCTGAGCCGCGCGGCATGGTATTTCGCAGAGCTAACTGGGGCCACCGCCTTCCCTCTCATGACTGCCTTACATAACATACATAATCAGCCTATTATCTACTATTCCCACTGCTGGGACACAGGCCTCCTCTCTATGAGAGGGAGTGGGCCGTAATCCACCACGCGGGCCCAGTGCGGGTTGGTAGACGTTTTCGAATTTTTGGTTCTAAGACTTGCCGGTTTCCTCACGATGTTTTCCTTTACCGTTTTGGAAGCAGTGGTGATGAAATTATTTACACAAAGTAAAGCGCCTGCTGGGGTTCGAACTCACGACCTACAACTCGTAAGTCGGGGCCGATACCACTGGGCCACCACTGCTTCTATTGCCATCATAAATGCGCGCGTAGTACTTGATCATTATTTTGCTGCGATGTTATTTTAAAACTGCGATATCTCCTAAGATATTCATTGAAATCGAATGATGTAAAGGCCAATTTTGTTTTAAATTAAATACTTGTGATGATTATCGTATTTATTTGGATAAGGATTAATATTATGTTTATAAAACACCTTCACAAATAATGCATTATTTTAGAACAAAGGAGATGTTTCAAAATGGGCCAGGTCTATGTACAGTATCTCAAAAAAAAGAGAAAAATCCGTAGAATTCAGGAAAAATACAGATAATTCAATTAAATGTTTACTGTTGTGGTAGTAAATTGATATTTATTATCAATTTTTATCGACTTTCAACATGGCGTCTCACGGATTTAGTTACTCTATGCTTAAAAACATTGACAGTAAACCATAGATCATAGAAACAGAACTGTCAGCTGTCACAACAGTGTGAAATAAACATGTCAAACGTGACAAACGTCAATCAAAATGACAGCAGATCATAGAAACAGAACTGTCAGCTGTCACAACAGTGTGAAATAAACATGTCAAACGTGACAAACGTCAATCAAAATGACAGCTTACCGCCATGACGGGTTTTTGTTGTGTTGCAATTTCAAGTGTAATTTCTTGTGTTTACCAGCAAACCAAGCCATTTTAAAGTAATTGGACAATTAAGAACTGTTTTAAATGAATTTCCCTATTTTTTTGTATAGTGTACAAGGACCTGGCCCAGGCTCCATACATTTTGAAACATCTCCTTTGGTTAGCATAAAAAAGATTATATTGAGCCAACCTTAAAAGATAGACATATGCTGTCGCGGACTTTTTATTAGAACTTTAAAGATAAACAATTATGTCATACATGATTTTTGCGAAACTTTAACCGTTTACGCAGCGCACGCAGCGGAAGCTCTCAAAAGGAAAAAAAAAACCCCGATTTTGAAACATTCTTCATTGGTGCTCCGCTCCTATTGGTCTTAGCGTGATGAAATATAGCCTATAGCCTTCCTCGATAAATGGACTATCTAACACTGAAATAATTTTTCAAATCGGACCAGTAGTTCCTGAGATTAGCGCGTTCAAGCAAACAAACAAACTCTTCAGCTTTATAATATATAGTACTAGCTTTTACCCGCGGCTTCGCCCGCGTGGATGTCGCAAAATATCCCACGGGAACGTTCTACCGGGAATACATACCTAATAGCCAAGGAAAAGATCATTGACTAACTTTCAGCGGACGCAGTGGTAGGCTAATACAGCGCCCGCGTGGTCAACCATAATTATTTTGTTACGCGTAATTTTGAAACTGTGATATCTCTTAAACTATTCATTTAAATGATGTGATGTAAAGGCATATTTTAATCGAAATTGAATGCCCAATTTTAATAACCTATTTAATTGGATAAGGATTAATAAGATACCGGTCAAAATAGCTTCGGAAATAACAATGAAAATTTTATAAAATTTTGAAAGATAAAAATGGTTATTGTGGGTCACCCTTAGAAGATAGACATATGCCATCGCGGACTTTTTTGTTGCAATTTTTAAGATATACAATACTCTAGAACATAAATTTGATTTATCTCTCACGACTTACGCAGCGCACGCCAGTAAAGCTCCCAGTCGGCATGATTTTTTCCGACATCTTCAACAATAATCGTCATATTTCAGCCAATTTACACAAAACCTTAATGAATTATACACTAAAACCTTCCACATGAATCACTCCGTCCAATGGTGAAAACCGTTTGAAAATCCGTTCGGCAGTTTTTGAGTTTATCGCGTTCAGACAGACAGACAGACAGACAGACGCGGCGGGCGACTTTGTTTTATAATATGTAAGGACTAGCTTTTACCCGCGGCTTCGCCCGCGTGGATGTCGCAAAATATCCCACGGGAACGTTCTACCGGGAATACATACCTAATAGCCAAGGAAAAGATCATTGACTAACTTTCAGCGGACGCAGTGGTAGGCTACTACAGCGCCCGCGTGGTCAACCATAATTATTTTGTTACGCGTAATTTTGAAACTGTGATATCTCTATTCATTTAAATGATGTGATGTAAAGGCATATTTTAATCGAAATTGAATGCCCAATTTAAATAACCTATTTAATTGGATAAGGATTAATAAGATACCGGTCAAAATAGCTTCGGAAATAACAATGAAAATTTTATTCAATTTTGAAAGATAAAAATGGTTATTGTGGGTCACCCTTAAAAGATAGACATTGACATATGCCATCGCGGACTTTTTTGTTGCAATTTTTAAGATATACAATACTCTAGAACATAAATTTGATTTATCTCTCACGACTTACGCAGCGCACGCCAGTAAAGCTCCCAGTCGGCATGATTTTTTCCGACATCTTCAACAATAATCGTCATATTTCAGCCAATTTACACAAAACCTTAATGAATTATACACTAAAACCTTCCACATGAATCACTCCGTCCAATGGTGAAAACCGTTTGAAAATCCGTTCGGCAGTTTTTGAGTTTATCGCGTTCAGACAGACAGACAGACAGACAGACGCGGCGGGCGACTTTGTTTTATAATATGTAAGGATAGAAGATGAGTTAGAACGTCTATCTACCTTAAAAATTAAGGAAGTATCGTCAGCAAATAACACCATTTGTGGTTGATTTTTTAATAAATGGAGTAGATCATTAATATACACTAAAAAGAGGAATGGACCTAATATCGAGCCTTGTGGTACACCCATTTTTACTGTTAAACCTAGTGAATTGATACCGTTTATTTGGACTTGCTGTTGTCTATCATTTAAATAAGATTTTACTAAATTGAGCGCAAGTTTTCCAAGTCCGTAATGCTCAAGTTTCAACAGCAAGGTTTCGTGATCAACGCAATCAAATGCCTTAGAGAGGTCACAAAAGATCCCTATGGCGTCTTGGGCCTCTTCCCACGCGTTAAAAATGTGTCTTAATAAGGTTACACTGGCGTCAGTCGTACAACGTCCTTTGGTGAAACCATACTGTTGATCGTGAAGGATTTTATTTGTGTTAAAATGATTGAGCATTTGATTAAGCATTACCTTTTCAAACACCTTGCTGAAAACCGGCAGCACGGATACGGGTCTATAATTATTAGTCTTTACTGTCCCCGGATTTGAAAAGTGGTATTACCTTACTGTATTTCATTAAATCCGGGAAGACTCCTTGATCCACACAAAAATTAAATATTAAGGCTAAGTAAGGCGCTATGGTCTCAATTATGGAAGTACAAACTTTAATGGACATTCCCCAAAGATCTTCGGTCAATTTGATCTTGATTTGTTTAAAAGCTTTTATTACTGTTATGGGGTTAATATGCTTAAAGTTAAATTCAATCGGGCAGGCTGAAACGTTCGCCCTTACGTAATCAAAAGAGAGCGAGGGCGAGGAATTTAAGGTTTCAGTAGTTTTAAGTTAAAAAAAGTTAAAAAAAGCGGCCAAGTGCGAGTGGTACTCGCCCATGAAGGGTTCCGTAGCAGCAAATAATATAACATAATATAAAAGTTCTTGTAGTTCGTGGTAAATTGTGGTTTACGATTTATGTCGTATAAAAAAACTACTTACTAGATCTCGTTCAAACCAATTTTCGGTGGAAGTCTACATAGTAACGTAGGTATATCATATATATTTTTTTGTTTTATCATTCTCTTATTTTAGAAGTTACAGGGGTTACACATATTTTACCACTTTGGAAGTGTCTCTCGCGCAAACTGTTCAGTTTAGAAAAAAAATGATATTAGAAACCTCAATATAATTTTTGTAGACCTATCCATAGATACCCGACACGAATGGATTTGATAAAAAAAATATTGTGAGTTTCAGTTCTAAGTATGGGGCACCCCCAGTTTTTTTTGTTCTTTGCGTTTCAAGTTCAACAGTATAGTTCATATAATTTCGGAAAAAAGTGGCTGTGACATACGGACATACAGACAGACATGACTAATCCATAAGGGTTCCGTTTTTTGCCATTTGTTTACGGAACCCTAAAAAGCAGCCGAGTGCATGTTTTACCACGCAAAGTGATGGGTTCTCTAGTTGAGACTGTTGAGATGAATATTTATGTGCTTGAAGCTTAGAGCTTAAAAGGTAAAATGCTCTAAGGCTTGAAGCTATCGTCATCAGTTATTAGCCACAGACTAATTAGCTTGTTGTAGCCTGTGGCGGTCGTGTTAATTTTGACAGAAAACAGCTTGAGACGTGGTGCGTTTTGAAACTAAGTTCGTGAAACATTATAGATTTTTGTTTCGCACATTAAATTAATTTACTGGCTTATCTTCTAATAATTCTAATAAAAGTTACAGGTAGAAGAAGTTTTACCGATCGAAAGAAAATACCTATGCAATATACTACGATCTACTACGATCGATGTTTCGATATTGATACACCACATGCCACATTCGTTCAATAAAATGTTGTGAATGTTATGATTTGATTGTCACCTGGGTGACGCATACTCCCGTAAAAGAATCTGAATCGAAATATTACTTTCATCTTTTTACGCGTAAAAGTGAATAATCCTTGCATCACATTGTTTATTTAGCATTTATTAGGATTATTGAATAGCCAAGATGAGTTTCCTGGGGAAGTTATTCGGTGGAAAGAAGGAAGAAAAGGGCCCTTCGACACACGACGCGATACAGAAATTACGTGAGACCGAGGAGTTGTTGCTCAAAAAACAAGAGTTTCTAGAAAAGAAAATCGATATAGAAATACAGACAGCTAGGAAACATGGCACGAAGAATAAGCGAGGTAAGTTTTGGTATTCAAATATTTTTGTATTCTTTGCTCGTATTTTTTTGCAATCATGAACTCATTCTTTGTTGACATGTAGGTATATGACCTTGTTTTTCAATTAATTGTTAGATATTTCGTTGGTACATCCTTTTAAAATCTATGTGATTGAGAGTTGAAGACCAAAATGAATAGGTATTAGAAACTGCATCATTACTTATTGCTATTTAATGAAAACATGTTGTAAAGAAACGGATATTAATTTTACCTGTTGTGATTTGTTCAAGACTTACCTACTCAAGTAGCAATAGTGTAAACAAAGAAATAATTTTCCTCTATTATGCTTCAACTCTACATACAAATTCCTGAAGTTATACCCTTGGCTATAAGTAATTGTTACTATTTTTTGCTCGCGACTTCTGTCCGCATGGAGGTCTTGGTGTGGATACTTTATAAAAATATTATAAGGCACTCTGCACTAGTGCACCGTTTTTTATCAGTGAATAATTTTGGTAATAGGAGCAGTACCTACATCCAGAGATGACGTCTTTCAAGAAAAAACAATTTTACCTCTTTATAATTTTAGTTTAGTTAAGTGACATCATTTTAGGCATAGGATAGGCTCTTGATCCAAATAAAATACTGGTATTCTGCTGAATCTGGTTCGACTGGAACGTGACCACAACATAGGCTAGGGAGATTGATTGATGTGGCATCATTTTAAATCCTGGAAAAATATAAGGCAGGCTATACTTAAAAAGAAAATATTGTATGAAAATGTAAAAAAAATATGTTTTAAATAAATCTTATTTTATGAATGAACAATTTCTTGCTTTGTGAGTCATTGAAGGATACTGAGTTGTTTTCACCGTAAGAGATGTATTAACTGTACTTATATAACTTCTATATTAAACCTTTGTGTAACCTTATGGTTACTGGACTGGAAAGGGGTATTAACTTCAATGGCAACTACGTCACTTACCTTTGATTTGCGCATATATAGTAGTCATGGCTGAGATAGTCTCAGCCATGACTATTATATCGAAGGACCTCAGTACACATGCTTGATGACCTCAATAGAGTTTCCTACAGAGAAGGAGGTGGCGATGTTTGAGGAGGGCCTATATCCAGAAGTCTAAAATGTTTAAAACGAGAAACAACCTAACTTAAGTAAGTTAGGTAAGGGTAAGTAACTACCCCCTAACCTACTAGCTACTAGGGTGCTACTAGGGTAGGTGTCCTTACCTAAGTTAGGATGTTTCTCATTTTAAACATAAATGTAATGCTTGAAACATTTTAAGTCAAAATATGAGTGTATTCTCTCATTGTAATTGTAAAAAATGTTGAGGGTGTTATTTCCTAGAAAATCGTTTTTTTTTTCTGGCACTTTAGTTTTTGGGTAGAAAATGTTTGAAACTTAAATGATGTCTTTTCAACACCTCATTTCACCCCTTCAAGGTTGTAATTTCTTAAAATCCCTTTTTAGCAGATACAAAACATGTATATTCTACATTTATTGTGTGTACTGTTTTCGTTTATACCTAAAACAACTTGTAAGGACTGACTAGCTGTATACAAAACTTGTCAAAAATGTTATAAAAGTGAACAAATTATTTAACAACACATGTTTGAAACAACATCAACACAGTCATGTATGAACTTGACATGTTTTTGATAAGCTTTTTACAAGACTTGTCCAGAACAAGTATCACAACATGAATATGAGTGTGGGTGTACCTACTGAGGGACACTTGTGCACTATAATATTTTCGGGCCGATATTTTCGCCTCTACTGAGATTGGTTGCCATGGCCGAAATTCGGTCTGCAGGAGGAGCCTAAACGCGGGTTAGGTGGTCCAATCTGTGTGAGTTTTGTGACCGTAGAAAAGTATTAAGTATAATGTCAATCACACCGATGACCTCATACTCACTCACTCATAGATAATAAACTAATTGACAAGTCGTTAGCACAGCCATTGTAATACCTTTTTAATGTAGTACTATGTATAACTAGATCTCTAAAGTAGGTTATGTTTAGGGGATACGCAGTAGAAGAAAAAATATTGTCAAGTATGTATGCTCTATGACTACGAATATAAACTTTACTCTAATAACTTTAATGTTCATATTTTATTAACTGTTTACTCACATTTGCGTATACGAATGTGAACATTAAAGGCATAGGAATATGGTTCATATTCATATGAAAAGCTTACTTAGCAAAGTCAAAATACTGTCAGTGCATCTGGCTGTACTAGGTTTCTGTAAGTTATACTTTAGTATACCTTACAGAATACACACACAATATTTCATTTCATTTCATAAAATACATTTTTTTATTTTTTTTCGAAATGCAATTTAAAAAGAAATAATAGGTACTTTGTTGGTAGAGAAGCAGAAGTAGGCGTGTTATACGCCCTGAATGAAGCTGAAGTCTAATAGCGCGATTTTGAAAGCATTCAGAGCTACCACCAGCACCAGCTGGCTGGCTGGGTGGCTTCGTACCAGTAATATTATACCCAATACAATCCTAAATAGTTCAATCGGCCACAGGGGTCTTCTTAGCGTGTCTTCTTCATAGCGTGTCGATGGAAAATTGCCCTTTTACTCAAGCTCGATTTTGAACGTATTTGCAGTGGGATTTTCGCGTTTATGCAAATGAAACAAAAAAAAAAGCTGTTGAAATCAGCAGTGCCTTTATGTGGTTTAGCATTATTTTTACAGTGTATAAGTGTTTTGCATGTACATGAATAAATTAATAAATTTTTTATGTTTTTACGATTATTATAACATAATGTATATCTAAAGTACCATTTTCTCCCCTTTCCAGCGGCCATTGCAGCTCTAAAGCGCAAGAAGCGCTACGAGAAACAGCTGACTCAGATCGATGGTACGCTCACACAGATCGAAGCGCAGCGCGAAGCACTGGAAGGGGCCAATACTAACGCTCAAGTATTGAACACTATGCGCGATGCTGCCAACGCTATGAAACTTGCGCATAAGGATATGTTAGTATACTTTTTTTTGGTTTATTAGATTAGAAATTTACTTACCTACGGCTGATTTTTTAACAGTCTGATGACTTTTACCTGAGGAATAAATTTAATTTAATTTAATTTTATAAATATGATGGTTTGACAGATCGAAAAATCGCGCCTTAATCGATTTTCGATTTGAATGACTACTTCGGTGGTGTTGAGTGGTTGCAACCACGACTGGTGAGCATGAGGTCGTGGGTTCAATTCCTTTGGCGGGCAAAGCGATAAGAGATTTTTCCTATTAGGAATTTCTTAGTTGTAGCTCTGAATTTGTGCCCAGTTAGTAGTCTCCTCCTGTATTAAATTGGATGTAAACATAACAGGCAAAATGTGAGTGTCCAAAACTCCTCATCCTTAACTTATGAAAAAAAAAAAAACGTGTGCGTCTCGGGACGCTCGACGGATGTGATAACGCGGCGGGGGACTGCTGCCGTATGAGTGAGAGAGAGGGAAGCCAGACAGACTGGCGCCGTAACGCGTTATGTTACGAAGCGGTTTACCATCCCATAAAAAGCTATCACTTCAAAAATACAGGCATGATGTTGTAATGTTTATTACTAATTTATTGGAATGGAGATCATTGAATTTAAAATTCAATGATAGGCGCCTACTATTGTTCCACTACAAGGCACACAGGCCGCATAAAATGATCCAAATATGGACCTCTGTGATCTGTATGTTCAATGTAATGTCCGTACATAAATTGAACCCCTATAATCATAAACGTTGCTTAAAGTTAAGTAATGATTTAGCGACTGTTTAACTATACATTATTGACGTACTTATCGTCGTTTATGAATGAAGGGGTACAGGTAAATATATAGAGTGACTGGTAATTAGTGACCGATACTTAAACACGTCACTTTACTCATCATTATGAACTTTTACTATGGGACCAAACCTGAAATCGCGAAAAAAATAATCAGCTGTTCCCTACATTTATTTCCGCATAACTCGTCAAAATGTATGGATAAGCAGATTTTTTTTTCGCGATTTCGGGTTTGATCCCTTAGTAAAGTTGTTCATAATGATGAGTAAAGTCATGAGTTTAAGTATCGGTCACTAATTACCAGTCACCCTATATACCGTAACTGACTGAGCCACATCAAATCAAACTCTATTTATAACACTACAAGGTTCTTCGGGCGCGTGGCTAAAATCAGAATTACCGACGCCATCTTTGTTTTTTCAATACATTTCACAAAACACAGATATCTGTGACAAATGTTTGCCAAAAAATACTCGTAGCAGTGTAGTGCAAAATGTTCTATTAGGTGTTATTTCATATCTTCTATATCTTCCATCTCTCTCTTCCACAGCGATGTAGACAAGGTCCACGACATTATGGACGACATAGCGGAACAACACGACATCTCGCGAGAGATCACGGACGCTATCAGCAACAACGTAGCCTTCCCCAACGATATTGATGAGGATGAACTGGAGAAGGAGCTTGAAGAATTGGAACAGGTATGGGAATTGCTCATTTTATTAGTCACACAGTTTATTTTCAACCAAATTCATACAAAGAAGGAGGTTATGTATGTATGGCGGCATCTACATCGTCACATATGAAGTACGCATATCAATGACCTGACGTTACACATGTCCTGCATCGCATATTTAGAGTTTACCGCGCGATCGACTTGTATAAGACTATCCGACGTCAATCGTGGGGCAGTTGCCCGCCAGACACGACACCTGTTGCCTGTTACCATGGATTCAGTACATGATTCTGAACCCCTGCATTAGGTATTGCACTTTTCTATGAAACAGCAGATTTTTTTTTTATATAACCGACGAATAATTTCGATGTAGGAGGGTTCAGAATCATGTACTGAATCCATGGTAACAGGCTTCGCGTCGATGTCCCTGACACTAAATACAACGTCCCGACATCAATCGTCGGGCAACCCTTCGGCGATTAGGTCGGCAGTAAAGCACTCCCACCCCCTCCTAGGAGGGGGAGGGGAACCCAATGATCGGCCCCCGATTTTGTGGGCCGAGAGAACAATCCTTCGGGCAAGGGGCCAAAAAGCCCTAAAACCGATTTCTCGCGCACCCTCCGGGGACGCAGAGACGACTCTACACAATAAAATCGCCGGGCAGTAGCCCACCAGCTACAACACCCGTCTGGTTGGAGGATCCTCCCTTTTCTATGGAGGATGAGCGAACTTTACACCCTGTTCCTCATAAGTCGCCAAAGTTATTGAAGTGAAAATTTCTTTAGCGGCGTTGTGCACTTTTTTTGGGATGGGAAAAAATGTTAAACTCGCGTCAGGACACGTGACCTGTTCGAAAATTCGTAAGACGGAGGGAGAGTAGAATATGTTGTTGACAGCGCACTCTGTTTAATTTTTTTGGAATTGTTTTAATGGAGCTACAGTTTTCGTTCTTGTACTGGCAGCAAGCCACATAAATTCCTGACATTTTCGTTAGATGGCGTTACTTAGTTTTCACTTCCATCGGCAGTATCCATAGACTGCCCCTCATTTTTTTGTTGACTTCAGGTTTATTGTATGCCACAGACAAGAAACTTGCCTCGTGTAAATGGGGCTTAATTAATACCTGCTTTTTGCCATGTTTTACAGGAGGACCTGGACAAAGAGATGCTTGGTATCAACGTGCCCACTGACAAGCTACCGGACGTGCCCACGGCCGAGCTCGTGCACGACAAGCCCAAGCCGAGCAGGTCTAAGCAGACGGGTGAGTTTAGATTTATATAAACTAAGAGATGCTCGTACTCTACGTACATATCGACGACGGTGAAGTATCAATATCTAATAACTAACATTTTGGAGGTTTTCAGTCTGCATATTCGTTGGTAAAATTTGAAATAGCTCGTATTCACATAGATATAAGGTCTTGAATTATTCAAATTTATAAGATAATTGATTGCAGAAATACCTAATAAGTCATCTTGCGTTTTTGCGGGCAATACCAAATAACTACTTACACGTTTTTTAGGTGTAGATATTCGGTTCACACAGACACAATATACACACACAAATTTTTGTCTTTCTGTCTGTCTAATCTTCGAAATGGCTAGACCTGTTTTGACGGGATTTTCACTAGCAAATAGCTGATATTATAAGGAGTAACTTAAGATTCGTAACTACTTTTTTTAGAAAAAGATAAAACAATTATAGTGTCTTAATAATATTAGTGACCACCACTTTGACTATGAATTCATTGGCAATTATGCAAGGCTTCAGATATTCAGGCTGGTCTACATTACAGTTAGAATTAAATTTTCCTCGATTGTAATTTATGTAAATCATAATCTTACTTTATACTTGAATAAATTTTATTTTATTTTTATTCATAAAATTACCAACTATTATTCCATACAAAAATTCGATACCGACGCAATCCAAATGTGTCCACAAATGTATACAACAATATTTTTTTCAATATTTCATACTTTGTATTTGGTTCGGTTTCATAGTATTTATCGAGTATTTGATACTTGAGGGTTACAATTGGGCTGGTATCCGCAACTCCACGTCAATGCAAGTATATTGCGTACGTTGTGACTGACACTTGACACTAATATTAGATTTTTATTTAATTTTCAGAAGACGACGAAGAATTGGCACAGTTGCAGTCCTGGGCCACATAATCTTGAGACCTTTCACATGAGTTGTACGTTTGTGATATTTAATAGGTATTGTATAGCTACCCGCTTTGTTCGATGTTTTTGTGGGGATAATGTAAGAAAAACCAGTAAGGCTAGGGAAGGGACAAGTCAGGGAGGAAAAACCTGACGAAATTGATCGCACGTTTTTACGTGGATCGTGAGAAACTGATAACGCGCGTTTTTTTTTAAACATTAACTTTTTAACTTGCGAGATTGGAGCGGAAAAAATCGCGCGAAACTCCGCGCGTCAAATTACGCTGAGTTTTTCCGCTCAGATTTGTCCATGGCGTTAAAAAGAAAGAAATATACGTATTTTACTTAAACTGATGCTTCAAGATTTCTAATACTAAAATATACTAAATGATCACCACAAATATTCTTAATATAAATAGGTGTACGGTGCTAATATCCAGCATGGTGACTTGAGACGTAGTACAGAGAAGCCGAAATCCAGCAGTAGGCCGGAAACCGGTCAAAAACGTTATCCCCACAAAAATCTCATACAAATTTTGTATAAATATTATGTATTTAAAACATGTCAACTAGAATTCGCTTTCTTATTTCAATAGAAAATAAATAAAAATAACACTCTGCCTTATATACAATTTTCATATTTAGTCAAAATATTAATCGTTAAATCGGAATGTGGCAGTTTCGTTTTTATTTTTGTATTTTTTTTTTTAAATTTGATGTATACTTTTTTCCGTTAATCTGTAAGTATTATCAGAATTATTTCAATATGTCTTGACGACGTCGGCAGGATGAACACACAAAATTGACTAGGGGAAAGTATGAGCGGAAAAACGCAGCGAGCTTTCGCTTCTTTTCGTGTGGTTAGTGACTAACCTGGTGTCAGAGAGTTTTAAAGCCGCCCATGGGCCTCTGACTTGGGCTTCTCATGCCGTCGAGAAATATCTCTCAGGCTTGCCAGTTTCCTCACGATGTTTTCCTTCACCGTTTTTGAAGCAAGTGATAATTATACAATACGCACATGAATCCGAAAAGTCAGAGGCCTTGGGTTCGAAGTCGAAAAATCGAGACATATGACTTGGCAGTCCGACTTGTGAGTCCGATTGGAATATTTTAAGAGCGCGAAAATTCGCTGCGATTATCCGCATAGATTTCTACCTAGCCTTAGGTCGCATTTGGGTAGAAAGCAGACAGCTGGCGCCAATGCAGCTGCCTGCGTTCTACCTACGCGCGGCCTTAGGGCAACTGTCTGTCATAACGCGTCGCGATGTGTCAATTCGAATACGTCGCCGGCTTATGTGACTAGCTAGACGCTGACGACGTTTCCAAAAATAGGTTTTCCCCGTCATTTTTATTATTTTCAATCTACTTTCTTGTTAAATGAGCACAATAATCTTCCACGTCAATTTTAGTTGATTTATAAAAGAATACTTGGGAATATTCTCTTCAGACTGGCTACTGTTTTTGGTGAGTCTAGCCATAGAGAGAGCTGGCAACGTCCCAAAAATATTCTTATGAGATGCTTATGTTCTTTGAAATTAAGAATATACTCCTTATGGAGGGGGCCAAAAGTCAATTAGAGTAATTTGCATCGCTTAGAAGTCTTGAATTAGGGTGAAGCCGATTGAACGTAATTTTGTCAGTTGTAAGTAGCGATTTCATATAAAAAAAGCTTTGTGTTACACAATGACGTAAAATGAGATGTCTATTTGTTCAACGAAAATTACGCAACTCATTTTGCGTAACCGAAATTACGCTCATTTGGTCTCACCTTTAGCGGCGTAAATTATGCTTCTAACTGGCCCCACCCGAATTATCTATAATATTATTTATGTTTATATTTCTGTTTATATTAAATTGCTTAAGTTTCACCAGTAAAAATAAAATTAATTTCTAGTTTTTCAAATAATAAATAAATATAAATTGCAATTAAAGTTCATATGATTCTAAAGGCAAGGTTGCACTGTATAAGTACTGTGAGTAGCAGAGGTTAGATTTAAAACTTTTGTTATGCATTAATTGTTAATTATAATAAACTAGGATTAGAGCTAATTATCTGAAGCATACATTTTTTTAAGCTGTAACATTGGTTCGATAATATATTTTATTTTAAGAATAATATTGTTTTATTTACTCTTACCCATAGATGACCTATTCAACGATTAACCAGTCTTTCTAAGGGGTATAGATTGTGCAATCCACGAAGGCGCGCCCCACTCCGCGATTACTGTACTGTAAGCTGTACTTTAGTACGGAGCGGAGTGGAGTGGGGCGCGCCTTCGTGGATTGCACAATCTATATCGTGTTACCCAGTAACTGGGTTGTAGAGGTCGGATAGACGCTCCATGTAAAATACTGGAATTCTGTTAGACTGGAAGTCGACCCGAACATAGTTTAGAAAAGGCTAGGGCCTAGGGACGAGTGGGCCGAGCGTACGGTTACCTGCCTAGGCGTTAGGCAGGTGACCACCCGTAGATAACCTGCTAATATTAAGGTCCTACCTACTTGGTCTATTGACCGGAAGTGAGAGTGCTGAGCGTGGGGTCCAGTTCTCGATTCCCAGGTCGGGCAAAGTGTTTTAGGATTTTTCCATGAATAAATTCTCAGTAGGAACTCGTTTGTATTTATGCCAGGTTACGTACTCCTAAGAGCCATACCCAAGAGTATAATAATATGATCTTTACAATGCGTTGCGGCGCGGCGGACCCAAATATGCTTTCGCCTAGAACCACAACTACCTCACCGGGACGCCATGGCGGCACAGCCAGGTCGCGTCGTCAACAAAATGTATGAATGGCTGCGTAACTAAGCGGATGCCAGCCACTCACCATATAGCTGTAGGTATCACATTAATATTATGAAAAATTAGGAAATACGTTTAGTTGGCATCGTGACCTGGCGGCATCGCCATGGCGTCCCGGTGAGTTACGACTAAAGGTCATCGTTCATTATAGAAGCACGGCTCCGACACGGCACATACCTTGTCATTCAAGCTAGGATTTTAAGTCAAATCTATTAAAGTCTATTTTACGATGGCTATACAGAAAAGTGGACGGCTCGCAGGCAGTGAGCGGCCCACGAGCCGTCCCACGTCAGGCCGACAGCGCGCTTCCAGCGAGGAGCCGGCTCGCCGGCGCCTCGCTGTCCGCGCGGTGACGTCTCGCCGTCCGCGCGGTGACGCCTCGCCGGCCGCACGGTGACGCCTTGCTTGTGTTGTGAATAAGCAATATACCTACTGTTACCTCGCCGGTGGCGTGTCGGTAGCGAGCGGTCGCCTTGCTTCCGGCGCGTTGGCAACTAGCAGTCGCTTGGCTTACGGCGCGTTGATGACTAGATTTTTCGAGGCGGTGCCGGGCGCTACCTTGCTGGAGCGGTGCTGTTATAATGGGCGATGACCTTAAAGGCGAAAGCATATTTGGGAGGGCGCCGCAACGCAACGCATTGCATAAATCTTCCTCCATCACTTCCGTACATTTTCTAAAAACCACGCGGATTCGGCTTATATGAAAATCCGTTGCGATGCGGCCCGTTGCGGCCGTAGAATAGAATAGAATAGAATCCTATTTTTTAAGTACACCGGGTTACAGATAAAAATATAGGTATAGGTTTACACATGATACAAAGGGCGGTCGTCTTATCGCCCGATCTTTCTGTAATGCACTCTTGGCCTGAAGGAACACACAGGAGAGGATACAGGTTGGAATTTTTGAACGTCACCTGGGGGGAAAGTATGCTCTAAATACTGGAGATAGTAATTATGGTTTTCCATTCATTTAATTTATCATGTTTGTTAGAGAGATTTGATCCTTATGATTGACCCTATCGATTGATGTCATAAAAGTACAGGCTGATATTTTTTCGGATTTTAGCCGGTTCGATTCCCGAGCGTGGCAAGTGAATTATAGAAAATTTTTGAATGCAGATTTGTTTCTTAAAAAAAATAAAGGAATGTTTCCTTTGAGCAAAATTTGCTATCTCCAGTATTTAGAGTAGGTACCCACTCTACCTCTAGGTGAGATTCAAAATTTCCACCCTGTATAGTGCTCTGTGCGGTTCTGGCGACAGATACTTCCTCGGCCATAATAAGACAATTTGTCATACAAACAAAAGACATACCTACCCGAATTTCCATTTCTCTCGTTGTGCCAGTTGTTGGGTGGTCTTCGCATTAATTCGTCTTTAGTTGTTACCTACTTACAATAGTTTTTCTTACAGTTTATGAATCTCTTAGTTGTCCGAAATAAAATCATTTTATTTATTATTATTCCCTTTATTACATTTACATACTTACTTATATAATTACAAACCACACTGTAATAAAGGTTGTGTTTAAGGAATAAAAAAAAATTAAAAATAAAATTGAATGCTAAAACTTTCCAAACTATAGTGCGCGCGTTATCATCTAAGAAAAAAAAAAAAAAAAAAAAAAACATGTTAAATTCTTTTTTTAAATCAATACAAAACATTAAAAATATTAAAACAATTGTTTATTATCTAATACCTAACGAGCAATTCTTGTATATACAATATATATATATAATCTGAATCTCGGAAACGGGCCCAACGATTTCGATGAAACTGGCAATTAGGTAGGGGGTTTACGGGGGTGACAAATCGATTTAGCTAGGTCTCTTAACTGGGAAAGATCGTTTTCTTTATTTTCACAACCTCGGAAATCTGATAAAACGTTGGTGTACCTGGACGATATGTTTATATTTTCACCCCGAGCAGAGCTCGCTTAGCTAGATATTTATTAGATATTCGAGTGAACTATGAACGCCTATCCCCTTGGGAAATACAGGCGTGATGTATTGATATGTTGACCTTACCGTAGCTTCATTTACAAATGAAACTCCTGCTTCCAATCGCGTTCAAAATCAGAGTATTAGCATTTATTTTATAACATGGAGTCTATTGTAATGCAGAAGGTGCGTAGCCGTCCTTCCTCGATCAAATAATTTCACAAGGAACTATTTTAGGTAACTAGTTGGTGAAGGAGTTCTTCCGGGAAAGTGAGTACCTACTACCAGCATACATATTTATACCGCCAAGCAGCATTGATGAGATCCGGTTTGGATAATAGGTACCCATCAATTGGGAGTCGGGATACAGCCTCATGTAGCCTGACCAAGATTATGTCTGGACTTTAAAAGAGTTCGGCGTTTCTTTTCAGAGTAGTCAGATAGGAAACGCCGAATTCATCAGCTTATTTTTTTTATATGACGTGTTAAAGTGAGTGGTTTGTGGCTGAGTAATAACAGCCGCACGGGTCGATCGATCAGGTTAAGCTACGCTTGCCGCGGTTGGTCCGTGGATGGGTGACCATCTTTACATACCAAGACACCTCCGTACCTTGGAAAGCATGTTAAGCCGTTGGTCCCGGTTGTCATTTATAGATCTTTGACAGTCGTTACGGGTAGTTAGAAGCCCAAAAGTCTGACAACCAGTTTTACCAAGGGGTATCGTATTACCCAGCTACTGGGTTGTGGAAGTCAGATAGGCAGTCGCTCCATGTTAAATACTGGTATTCAGCTGCATCCGGTTAGACTGGAAGCCGACCCCAACATGGTTGGGAAAAGGCTAGGTAGATGATGATGACGTGTTAAAGTGGTTCCGATATCCTATTTACAGAATAAACAATTTCATTTCATTTCAGCAACGCTGCCAAGGTAGGTAATTACACGTTCAAGCATTTCAGTTTTGTATCTGGGATACCAGAATATCTGCATAATACGGTACCTATCCATAATACCAACGGACACATCCAGTGGAAACGGCCGCTCCTTACCATGTCGTAGCTTCGAACTCAACCAGGCATTTTAATTTGTATAAATTATTTCATCACCACTGCTTTCAAAATGGTGAAAGAAAACATCGTGAGGAAACCGGCATGTCTTAGAACCAAAAATTCGTAGACATGTATGTGTGACATCCAGCAACCCGCACTGGCCCGCGTGATGGCCCACTCCCTCTTACAGAGGAGGCGTGAGTCCCAGCAGTGGAACAGTCTAGGCTAATAATATGCTAGTATAACTACGGTGAATTCCATACAGACTATCCCTTGCTGCCCTCCCTGCCCCAGCGACACTCTAAGCAGAGTTCCGAACCCCACAGGGGTACCCATAGCGTGTAGTCGTTTATTATATAAGTTTGTAGAGTCTGTGTGTCTATAGACTCTGTTGTGTATCTATTTGGATGTCTTAGGAACTCTTCAGAATAAGCACATCTCTAACGATATTAATTAAGTTTAAGAGCGTTTACGTCGTACGGCATTTCATAAAAACTTTCAAGTCCTTGTTTTTCGAAATGACTGAAAAGATTTTAATGAAACTTCATACGCATATGCAGGATACAAAGGTCTAGAAACTTAGCGAAGAACATTTTCGAAATGTCTTATTTAAAAACAGATAACTGGAAATCTCTGTTTCTACGGAAAATTTAAAATCGGTCTAATTTGGCTGTAACACTACTTTTCGAAAATGTTTTTAGACCTTTGTATCCTGCATAAGTGCATATGCGTATGAAGTTTTATTAAAATCGGTTCAGTCATTTCGAAAAATAAGGGTTGAAAGTTTGTATGAAATGCCGTACGACATAAACGCTCTTAATTATTATACAAAACAATACAATAATTTTACGAGTTGAACACAATGCGCGGCGCGAGCGATTTTCTATCCCTGTCTGCTTGATGGGTTGTTTTGCCTGCCGAGGGCAACCGAGGGGCACATCAAAAGCGCGGGGAGGACGCGCAACTTCGTTCTTGTACGGAGATATTGGCGTGTTGGCAGAGAGGCCGAACTGTAGGTATAGCCTATAAGTTTTATACCCTGGGTGCAGACCAAAGGCCTTCACAGGATAGACCTGTTAAGCAGCCTACATCCTCCGAGGCTGACCAGCGAGATGCCATAAAGAAAAAGCGGCGTTGACTACTTAGCATCAGTTGGGTCATCTGTTAGTTTGCCATATAAGATTATTCTTGACCCAGAAGTAGTGCTATAAATAAATCGAATTAAAACCTTGAAACATCACCCTACTTATCACTACTTAGTACCCAAAACATAATCAAAATGCTATAACATTACATAATTACATCACAATGATCAAAGTGCTATAAATCTTTATGTCGATATACTTTGTCATTCAGAAAGCGATCATTGTTATTGTGATTTGAATTTTGATATCTATAATACATGCATGGGACAAGCGTTGTACACTTTCCCTTGGGAGGAGTATTCTGGTTTTCGATAGCAAGTCGGTACCTAATCGATCGATTGCTTAAGGACGAATACTTACCTATATGTGGCGATTTTCGTGGCTAGTAGATGGATGGGAGTAGTTGAGGATTGGTGTGTGTTCAGTCAGGAACTGCTATTTGGCTGATGGTGATGATGATTGATATTACGACCCATTGTGATGGAGCTGAGTGTCATCTACCAGAAAAGATTATCTATTTTATTTTGGGCTCATTTTCTTACTTTTCATTTTGGAAAGAGTTATCTTTTTCTTTTTGCACCTATGATCAGTTGATAGTTTCCCATTCTCTCATTTTACAATATGGTTGAATTTCTGAATTTTGGATCAGAATCATAGTTAGGTATCTATACCGAAATACGTTCAACGAACGCTAACCCTCGATGCGGTGGGTTAGTAGGCGACAAACTTATCGCTAACTTTCGAACGTCATCATCACCCAGAATAAGACTGCCGTCAATTTTAATTGTGTGCAACCTTAGTTTATATCAGGACGCAGTTATCCGCGGCGACCAGTACTGCAGTGCTTACCTGGTAATCAACATGAAGATTTACATCCTGGTGAGTGATTAGTTAGTGTTATTTTGTTTTTAATTTTGTGGTGTGAAAGTGGCCAGTTCTTTTAAGCCTGGGTTTTTTATTATTTTGTGCTACTGGACCAAGGAATGTTATGCCATCCTAGATGCACTGATATCTGGGGAAGGTAGGTGTGGTAGGCTGGATTTGGAGGGAGGTGGATTTTGGCAGCTACAGAGTGGTGTTTTTTGATAGGTGCCATTTTCTTCCTTGGCAAAACCAAGCAGTTATGTAATGTCCACCGGTCCATTGATGTCTGTGAGGTCCGCAAAAATCAGAAAATGTGAAGAAAGTCGCTTGTTTTAAAAACGGAAATTATAATTATCTTCGTAACGTTTTTATTTGTGACGTAATAGAAAATGAGACCTAATTTCACCGACATTTAGGCTGACTGTCCACTGGAACGGAGAGAAGAGGAGCGGAGCGGAGCTGTGTCAATATTTATCAATGGAATTGCATAAAATCTCCGCTCCGCTTCAGTGGACAAGGATTTGCGAACTAGTTTAAAAATTCATACAAGACTGGGAATCGGAGTGGGAAAGCGGAGCGGGGAAGCGGAAAACAACCGGCCGCTGGGTATTGCCACCCCTCTCAAATTACCACTCGTCTCGTGAACTCTGCCTAGCTCCGCACAATCCGCAACTCCGCTCCGCACTACCTCGCTCCGTGTCAATGGACGGACACAGTCCACAACTCAGCTCCGCATTATTCCCTCGCTCCGCTCCGCTGCCTCGCTCCGCGTTAATGAACAGGCAGCCTTAGAAGCACCTTTCAAACCGTAACACAGTCTGCTTTGACAGAACTCTCTCAGGGAGATTTTTGATTTTACATCTATTTATCTTAATCTTTTAATCTTTTTTCAGCTCGCCCTTCTGTTCATCCACTCAACATCAGCAACGCTAGACAAACTAGCAAGCCTCGACCTGGCAAACCTAGACCTGGGCAAAATCAAAGACACAGCTGCAAATACACTACAAACCATAACAGACACAGCGACTTCTTCACTACAACAGTTTGCAGACACAATAGACTTCGAAAAGGTTCAGAAACTGGATATTCTAAACATCATACCAAAGTTACAGAACAAAGGAAAATTGATTGTAGATACGTATGAAAATATTCCGGAATACAGCCAGAAAGTAAAGGACTATTTGCAGAATATTAAGGGGTTGAAAAAACAAAAAGAAAAGAAGTTGATCGCTCCGTGGCCCGTGAAAGTGAGAGTTATTCATCATTATTATTATTAAAATGGCTGGATACCAAAGATACGCAGAAAGCTAGAAGAGTACGACATCTATCGTAGACACAGAATAAGACAGATGGGTCACTCCGCATTTTAGGTATGAAGCTACATCGGTGGGCTCGACTTGTGTAACGTAGTCAAAAGATCTAAGAGTCACGCGATAGAAAGAGAGGCAACTTCTAGGTGAATATAACTGTAGGTTATTAGCGCTGTGCGACCTGAATTGCATTTATATATATTGTGTGGCAGCAAGAGTCGCTTTTTATTTAAATGATTTTGCGGAGTGAGGTATCTGTATTAATCTGTGCCGTAGACTCAAAATCTGTCAAACATAAATTCATAAAATTAATGATGGACAGAAAGGTGCAGAGGTATTGCAAGGCTAAATCTATTTAGTAATAATTCGGGTGACTGTCTGTCCTCCGCGCATCTACTTAAAAATGTCACAATGTCGTCTTTGATAATAAATTCTGTGTGTTGCACCGGTGCACTCTAAAGTTTATAAACGATACTAAGCACGTGCTTAGGCTAAAATGCCTGATACACGTTTGCCAACCGCGTCTCCGACAGAGGTGACCTTGGTTGGCGGCCGGCAAAGTTTTTTCGGCGTTTGGTCGTAAACCATAATCTACACAGTTGTAAACCACCAAGGTTACCTCTGTCGGGACGCGGTTGGCGACCGTGTCCAACCTTAAAGGCGGCTTTTAAGGGTTCGTACATAAAACACGTGAAGCTCGAAAGGGGGAGGGGTTCGGAAAAATTCACGAAATATCACAAGGGGAGGGGGGTGTAGTGAGATATCACGTGTATTTTTTTTTTCGTTTAACGCGCTTATCTAAACCGAAAACCAGTCCCCCAAATAAAATATTTCTCTTCCTTTCTTTCTGTTTAAAAATAAAATATTCTGTAATTTTTTTAAATACTTTGCCCCAAGCAAATACACGTGACTTTGGCTATGGGTTTGGGAGGGGTTAGTCTAAAACCTCGCCACGTATCACCAGGGAGGCGGGGAGGGTTAAAAAGTTGCTAAAAAACATCACGTGATTCGTACGACCCCTAGGCGGTTCAGCTACTACTGTCGCAGAACAGTCAAACTACAAGTGCAAGATAGAGACGACAACATGTCTAATGTCTGGTTTATGCGATAGCAGTGACTGAACCCAGTGATTCGGAATTTCGGACCACCTTAGTGGGTTCAAGTAGACGAGATCGGCAGTAAGTCAGGCGAGGTCTCTACTGGGCCCGAAAATAGACGGGTAGGTAAGTCAACTGGACTGTCTTGAGGGCGCGAATTCATTACTGGTTTGGGTTGAAACTAGTGTCTACACGAGCCTAGTTGCAAGACAGCGCTCGACTGACTGACTGAGGCTAAGAACTGAGCGATTTTCACCCTTGTTTGCGGCCACCGCAAACACTCCTACGAACACGTAGTACATGGAAATTTAGATATTAATTTTCACGACGCGGTTTATGACCGCGGCTTGCTCCATTGTTTTGCAAAAACGGCTCCGTGAGTTCTTAGCGTTACTGTACTATTACATTACTGGGCTCGTAGAAACCTGCCTTATGGCAAAGTACGAGCTAAGCAACGTTTATAGACCTCGGTCTAAGTGAGTCATGAGTTCAAAAAATTCAAAATTCAAAAGTCATTTATTCAAACTAGGCTGAGAATCAGCACTTTTCGAACGTCAAAATTACACCCCATTCATTCACCACTTCCTAGTGCTTTTGCTGGAGAGAAGAAGTGGCGCAACAAACTCTTGTTTCTTGCAAAAACCAGAACCATATTGAAGAAAGTTTGTGCCAAAATGATAAACTGCACAGTACAATTATAAGCTTGACTTCAATAGAGACGGGTTTTGTCGACGGGAGAAATGACAGCTAAAGAATCACAATCTATCATTTTGTCTATTCTTCTGTCGACAAAACCCGTAGAAAAGCCGTTTCTATGGTTGTCATGCTACGCGTCATCAGTGTTGTTAGAGACAATGGAAGAAAATGCTGAATAGCCTATACCTAAAGTCCTTTCATAGTGATTTTACCTCTGAAAGCAGCAAACCAACCTCAACCTTATTTTAACAAGAATAAAGATCACTGTGATTTGGCAGAGTTGTCAGCAACAGTAGCCTTATTATCACGGTTTTGAAAACTCAGAGGTAAAATAACTGTGAAAAGACTAGGAGTAGAAACGTATCCATATCGGTTCGTCTGTGAACTTTGTAACATAGAATAGATTTAAGGATACTAATTTATGAAATGTTTGGAGATAATTACCGTTTGTCTTGCGAGTTATTTATTTACTAATAAATGATTACTTTTTGTTATCCTGGTTTTCATTCAAACATAATTAATTGGTACATGCAGAGCGTTTCATCAATTTCCCATATAATTATATTTTTTGTATTTATACATAGGTACATACAAATAAATGAAATTTAAGTATCTGTTTGTAATTTCAAAATAACAGCTTTTTACTAAATGCATATGAAAGTATATAATACGGTACCTACATAGAACAACAACACAATTTTTACAATTTTGTCTGTCAGTCTGTGTGTTTGTTTCGGCTTATCTCCGAAACGGCTGGATCGATTTTGACGGTGACTTTCACTGGCAGATAGCTGATGTTATAAGGAGTAACTTAGGAAATAGTATCAGAAATAAAATTGATGTATAGAATTCCACGCGGACCAAGTCGCGGGTAAAAGCTAGTTTCATCATATACGATTTTAAATTCAAACACCAAAATCACAATAATCTATTTATTTAAAAGACTAAAATCACTCAACAACTTATCAAAAATATCATTCTTATCATCTCCACTGCCTTTAGGCAGAAACTCATCAAGCAATCCATTCTGAAAATCACCAAAATCATCTTGGACATTCGTATCAGCCAATCCCAGTTCCGTCAGCAAAGTCAAATTGTCCATATTGTCAGTTTTGTCCATGTTGTCAGACTTGTCCTCTTTGTCAAAAGATAGGGCGACGTTGTCAAAGTCTGGGAGCAGTTGTTCTGACGATTCAGTGTCATCGTTGTCTTTGGTCTGCCGTCTGTTGACCAGTTTGGCCTCTTTCTCGTCATTGTCAGATATGTCGTGGTATTCGTGGATCTCTTTGCCAAATTCTAGTTCTTCCTCTTCTTGACTGTCCTGAATGATTTGCGCAGTAGATTTGTATTGGAACGCGTTCTGTGAGAGATCTACTTCGACCGGAAACAGGGTTGAGTTGTCATTCAGATGTTCCACTGATTCACTGAAATTATCGGGGACTGGTCAGTACAAACAGTTTTCTAGATTTATTATTCGTACAAGAATTTTAGAACCTAACACGTGAAAGCACTAGGAAGTGGTGAAGGGCGGGCGGTTTTGGGGGATTGTCTTATGTAATTTTGACGGTGCTGATTCTCAGCCTAGTTTGAATAAAAGACTTTAGATTTTTTTTTTTAATAAAAAGTTTGCTTTTAATTATTTAAATTCACTTTTAGCAAATGTAGAGTTCCGTGAAAATAGACCCAGGCAGTTAAATTTGTCGAATCGTTCTAATTATTTTAAAAGAAATTGTGCATATTGCATAATTATCACGGGCATGAACCAAAGATGTTTTTCTAGAATTAGAACTGCTCTATCACTCTTAGTTTTTTTTAACGTAGTTCAAAGTAGGGCTATCAGTATTTATTTTTAATTTGTTTGTAGTTTATGGGCTCGTATAAAATTTCTAGCAATCATCTAACTAGCCCATTTGCTTAATGAAGTTCCTTGACTTTATATTGGTCTGATTTAGAGTTAGAATACTCACTTATGATAAACAGCAAGTCCTTGTATGAACCTCCTCAGCTGGTAAGCCACATCCTGGGTCTTCTTGTTCTCCAATAGTTCCAACTTCACCAACACATCGGACCGAAGACGAGCGAAGCGAGTTCTGGCGTCTTGACGACAACGGAGAATTAGCCTTGAAAGAAAAAAAAGAGATTTTAGAAAAAAAACTTTTTTTTCCGCCCATGCCGGATTATTGGAAACGCCGGATTATTGGATGTCAGTTAACTGGTAAGATATAATTTTGTGTGAAAGGTATGGTTAGAAAGGGGGTGACTACCGAGATGACGACCAAGTATGAAAGAAAAGGAGATACACAGAAAGGAAAAAAAAGAGGAGAAGCTCATGGCTAAGTTAGCTGCACGGGTCGATCCATCAGGTTAAGCTACGCTTGCCGGGATTGGTCTGTGGATGGGTGACCATCTTACCATAGCGAGACTCCTCCGTGCCTCGGAAAGCACGTTAAGCCGTTGCTCTCGGCTGTCATTCGTGGGTGGATCTTTGACAGTCTTTACGGGTCGTCAGAGCCCGAAAGTCTGACAACCAGCCATACCAAGGGGTATCGTATTACCCAGTTACTGGGTTGTGGAGGTCAGATAGGCAGTCGCTCCATCTAAAATACTGGTATTCAGCTACATTTGGTTAGATTGGACGCCGACCCCAACATAGTTGGGAAAAGGCTAGGCAGATTTTGTGAAAGAAAAGGAGACGTTGCGAGACCCCAAATAAGTAAATTGGGATAAGGGCAGGAGAATGATGTTCAGACTCACCTATACTCATAGTTGCCGGTCTCCACTCTATACAGCGGCTCCTGCAGTGCGTTGTATCCGTACTCCTCATCATCCATCTCCTTGACTTTAAGGCAGTACGAAAGGTACTCGAACTTCGTGTCGGCGTACTTGCGGATGGTCAGCTTAGTGTCTGGGATCGCCTTGTTGAGGTATGTGCCCATGTCTGATAGGATCTGGAAAACGAAGAAGTTTTAGAAGAATCTAGAAGATTGGAGAAGACAGAAAAAGTTAGCTTGAATGTGCTTTTATGAATTAATACGAAAAAAAAAAACGAGGTAGCCTTACAGTAATTGCATATGATGTGACGTCTGACATTTAGGGAATAAGCAACATTAAAGGGTTGTCAAGTTCGTTTCTAACGGTCAATTCTAGCACCGCGTGCGCTCATTGGTCAATTCAAATAGCGCGCGCATCCCCGGCTTCCTGTTACACACTTCCGTCCCTTTTTACGAAATCACTCCATTCACTACCACAGATTGCAGGAAAGCCAGAGGAAAGATTGTTACACATCAAAAATAAAGGAAAAATACTAAGTAAAACCCGACAAAAAACTAATCACTGAAAAGCGTAATATCAGAATAAAATATTGGAGTCTGAAATTATAGCCGTTGGTCGCATGCCGCCATAATTATATACCTAATAATCCCAAATTGTACAATATAGGCCGTTAGGAAGGCACATAGGTAGATGTAATAATAATAATAGTCCTCCAGACCGAATTTCGGCCACGGCGACCAATCTCAACGGATACTAGCCTTCGGCGCGAGAGATATTATAGTGCACAAGTGTGTGCGCAAACACAGGTACACTCTCTCTTGCCTCACTCTCATAGTTCGATGGGACGGCCATCCGACACGAGCGGAGAGAGATCAGGCGCCAGGACCCCACGTTCAGCAGTCGCGCTTGTCGAGCAGTCAATAGGTAGATGTAGAGAGACAAGGAAACCGCTCTAAAAACCTGTAATTGTATTGTCCTACTAGCTCCTGCTTCGCACGGTTTTACAACTAGACAAAACATCGAAATTACTTAGTTTTATGTAACTTTAATAATAACGAATCATACACATAAACCTTCCGGAATATATTCTCTAAACGATGGTGAAAATCTCATCAAAATCTGTTGCGTGGTTTAGAAGAACAACGCGGATATACAGATATACACGAAAAGCGATCTTAATTTATAATATTATGTACTTATAGAATATTTCGACATCCACAGCTATGATTTTAAACTCAGACTGTCTAAAATCATAGCTGTGGGTGCCTCTCTACTCCTGTTGAGACTTGAGAGACAGAGCTACTAAAACGCATAAAAAGAATAACAGGGAAAATGATACTGATGGTAAATGATTTCTACTTTGGTAAACTTTAACTGGAAGACGAAGTGTTGGAAGGTCTCCCACAAGATGGACCGATGACCTTGTGAAAGCCGCAGGAATCCGCTGGATGCGGGAAGCATAGAATCGGTCAAAGTAGCGGTGCTTGGGGGAGGCCTATGTTCAGCAGTGGACGTCTTTTGGCTGAAATGATGATTTAAAACTTTAATTTGTACGTCCAAAAACACAAAACCAACTCACGGGTTTCAAAGCCTTCAACATCTTGATCCCATCTCTCTCCAACAGTCTGTGGTACTGGCCGAACTTGGTGAAAGCTTCCGAAGCCCTGGCTTGAGGCTCTCGCACGCCTATAGCGGCGAATATGTCCCCAACTGACTTGTATGTTTGCAGGAGGTCGAAGTACGCTTTCAGCATTCTGGGAAATTTATGAAGTTTTAAGAGCGATCATCCAAAAAGTTAGCAACGTCGCAAATTGTAGCTGTCAAATATTTACCTGTTTTATTAATTTGGCAATCTTACTGTATGGAAATAAGAAATATGAATTGCAATAAATTATGACACTGAATTTGATGTTGTAACCGTTTTAGGTGTAAAAAACGCATTTGGAAAGTTGCCAAATACTTTTTTTACATCTAAAACTAAATATTCTGTGTATATATTAATTATTGCATTTCATAATCAATATTTTAGTTCACTAGTTAGCCATATTTATTATTCCGCAAATTAATCAAAACAGCGAAATATTTGACAGCTATTTGTGACGTTGCCCACTTTCTGTATAAACGCTTTTAAAATAGAAATGTTTTATTATAGAAACGTATATTGAGTGACTGTTTTGGTTACATCGGTCAATCTGGTCATAGGTACCTAAATATACTTTTGTCTTGCAGTGGACTTTAACAAGTTTATGAAGCACTTTTCTTTTATTATGTACTTTTGACATATAGATATCATAAATATTATTCACATTTATTTGAAACATAGTATGCCTAATGCCGTGTACCGGAAGACGTAGCGTTGGAAGGCCTCCCTCCACAAGATGGACCGATGACCTTCTGAAGGCCGAAGGAAACCGTTGGATGCGGGAAGAACAGAATCGGTCGAAGTGGCGGTGCTTGGGGGAGGCCTATGTCCAGTCTTTTGGCTGAAATGATGATGCCTAATGCCTCTTGCAGTGAGTGTTACAAAAATGTTGAAGAAGCTTACCTTGTACATACAACTTTTATTTGTCAGTTTAAAACCGTCTTTAGCACAATTCCGTGCAAGTGCTGGCATGAAGAAGTATTTGTAAAATATTCAACAGACAGTCTGCTGACAGTTACCTACCAGCGAGGGTGGCGACACCTGTAATTAGCTCTGCCTTACCCGTCTCTTTAAAGACAAAGCTGACTGACGGTAAAAAATAAACGAGGAAACCTGAACCTATGAAAATTGAAATCACACAATAAACAAGTATGGCAAAACTTCTGTATAATTACATTACCTCCAAACGAATCATTATTACCTTTTAGCGTTCTCCACCAATCTCTTATAAGTTGTTTCAGTCTCCCTCAATTCATTCAGCTTAGCAACCAAGGTATCATTGCACAGTATAGCCCTGGAGAGTCCTAGAGCATCAGCTGCTCCAGAGGACATGTTCTCTACGAGTCGGTGCTTCATCTTCTTCATTATAATGTCTAGAGACTTGCCTTGCTTCGGATCGGCGTGCAGTTTATTGTAGTTTATTGTTACTTCATCCTGGAGAGGAGAAAGAGTTTTTAGCCGATTTCCAAAAAGCAGGAGGAGGATATTCGTCTGTAAGTTTTTTTATGTTTGTCCATTAATTTTTTCGTTAATTGAGAACTGATTTTGAAAATTAGTTTTTTATTTGGTAGAGGAAACTTGCCTGGTGGTCACATAATTGAAGGTTTTTATTAATGCTTTGGTAGTTTTTGAGTTAGCTTCAATAACAAGTATTTTCGCTCTTAGGGTATGTGGATGATGCTATAATAAATTTATTATAATAATGCTATGTAAATAACAGTGTCAGGAAGTCCTGACACTGTTATATACATTGCATTATTTACATTCTGTAAAACGAGTAAAACCATCTAATCATTTCTCTTCAAAATGTTATCAAAATTTAATAGTCAATAGCCAAATAGGGACTTTATTCATTTTCGTTCTAACAACTCTTGATTTTTACTTCCACATTTCCGCTGGTTTCACAGCAGCCCGGGAGACCCATACGGGCTCCCGGAACGGAGACACACGAGAGGCGTGAACATTGTTTCACGGTCTCTCGTTTCAGATCACTGCGTGTGCTACCCGTACGGGTCTCCCGTGTACGGAAGGCCCATACGGGTCTCCCGGACAGCTGTGAAACCAGCCATATACTTGATCAATATCAGTTAAGCGAAATTCGTTACCTACCTTAGCAGACTGTATCATCTTTGCCACTTCGACTTTAGTCTTCCCCTTTACAGACTGTGCGTTAACTCCGACCAACTCATCTCCACTTTGTAGTGTACCATCTTTTGAAGCTGGGGTGTTGTCGAAGATCTGGAAAAGTGAAGCAATTTTTTAATACTTCGAAGTTTATGCCGTCGTATGGCAACAAAAGGGTCTCTAGATTTACGGTCATCCACGGGACTGACGGAGACACCTTTGGAATTCGGTAAACGTAATTCGCATCAGCGTGACGTTTCTTTTAAAGTCTTCAAAGCAAGAGTGAACAGGCATCGTCTGGGTTTGCTTGTTCCATCATAGACCTCATCCATCGCTTTCTATCTAGCAAGATCGAGGTCAAAAGATGTCCCATAACTCAATCAAAAAAAGACAGCAACCAACACTAGATTCAAATGCTACCTTTTGGGCGGTTTACAAAAATCAGGCTAAAACCACTAGGAATATTTAAAGGTTTTTAGACATATGAGTAACAGGGTGTACAGTTCTCTCCTCCTCTATAGAAAAGGGAGGATCCTCCGACTAGACGGGTGTCGTGTCGGGTGGGAAACTGCCCGATAGTTGATGTCGGATAGTCTTATAATGTGTCCTTCGCGCGGTAAACTCTAATAGCGCGATGCAGGTTTTGTGTGACGTCAGGATTTTGTGTGACATCAGGTCTTTGATGTGTAGTTTACATGTGGCGATGTCTACATCGCCAGACCATAGACCATATTTTATCGATAAACCTGTGGCGGCATCTATGCCGCCACAGGTAAACACAGGGAAACAGGATAAAATATGGTCTTCTCTTCACCATCACCCTGAATTAAGCTGGACAAAAGGAACTTCCTGGATGGAGAAATTATACATTATGTCCCGTATCTCAAGGGGTATCGTGTTACCCAGTAACTAAATTGTGCAGGCCAGATAGGTAGTCGCTCCACGTAAAATACTGGTGTTCAGATGCATCCAGTTCGACTGTAATCCGACCCCAACATAATTGGGAAAAGACTAGGCAGATTGATTGGTCAGTATTACCTGTACGATATACAAACAAGGACATAGCGGTGCCCCTCCACCGATGCTGATTCCTATCAGATTCTTCTCATCTTTGCTTAGCACCACGCTCCCTGATGTTACTGTCATACCCCTAAAAATGTATCACAGATTATTATTCGAAGATTTTTGTGACATCCACCAACCCGCACTGTGTTCGCGTGGTGGATTATGGGCCACTCCCTCTCACAGAAAGAAGGTCTGTGTCCCAATAGTAACGCTACAGGCTGATTATACCATTTATTTATTAGTTTAAAGAGTAGTTATAGCATAGATGCCTAGACTTACCTACGTGTTTTGATTTAGCCAAACGAAAAAATACAATAGATGACGTATATTAATAACCTAAAATCCGATTAACTGTTCTTAAATAGTCACAAAGACCCCTGTAAGAAATCGACATGTATTTAACCTCTCAACGAGACATCCTTAGGATGACGATTGACTTATTGCGAACGACATGTTGCCACATCAAGCGCCAAACAGATGCTCGCGGATTAGGATTAGCGGATTAGGTTACTAAATATAAGTCATCTATTTTATTTTATATTGGGTTTCCGCAAAGTCACGCTTCGTGCCTGAGTCTATTAACTATGTGAAGCTCGACTCCCACCGTGCGCCATATCGCGCACGCGCACCAGCCCGCACGAGGACGCACCGCCACGCACGCGTCTTGCGCTACCACGCACGTTAGGTTTCCCACGGTGCGTCGTGCGGGCTGGTGCGCGTGCGTCCGCGATATGGCGCACGGTGGGAGTCGGGCTTTAGCCAGACAATTCTGATGCGATTGAAGGGTGTAAGGAGAAATAAAATAACGAGTGCGTTTATAACATTTTATTATTAGCGTACAATAAATATGGCCCGCTTATTAGGCCCGCTTGCACGAAATCAAATAAAAAAATACGTTTAGCACTAAACTAATTTAAAACATTGTGATTGACAATCGTTTGAAGATGACTAAGACCGAATGATGCTTAATTGACTTGGTGCAAGGGGCCCTCAAAATAACAGCATAGCCTTTGCTAAAAATATCTTTGATTCGTTCTTAGATCTATAGAACCGATCAAAATAAGCATCTTCAAGAGCATATTGCACACATTAATCAGAACATATTGCACACATTAGTCGGAGCATATTGCACATATTAGCCAGAGCATATTGCACACATTAGTCAGAGCATATTGCACAAATTAGTCAGATCATATTGCATACATTAGTCTTCTAGCAATATACTTAATTTTCATACGGCTGGAAACAAAAACAGTGCGTTTTGTGGACTAGCATAGTTAAAAGAAGGGTAATGACTTTAACTGTATGTATGTTTGCTATTGTTACCTACATTAGCGTGAGAAATGTGAGAATGACTGAACAAAGAACGCGTCTATACTTAGAGGGTGAATTATAAGGTGCAGTAACATGTAACAATTTTTTGTAGTGCATTTTCGGATTATTAAAACAGGCGAGACTATTTACTATGAATCTATGGAAAATAGCAGTCTTGATTAATTGTATATCCAAAGAATATACAATTCTATGTTCTGTGGCGATATCAGCACGCGTACCATGACAACCATAGAAACGAGTTTTCTACGGGTTTTGTCGACGGAAGAATAGACAAAACACATTTTGTCTATTCTTCCGTCGACAAAACCTCTTTCTATTATAGTCATGCTAGGCCTTTGCCCTGCAGTGGGACAATACAGGCTAATTAGTTAGTACATTACTTGGGAAAATTAAATTCCAATTATGTAGGTAGATTAATTTCTTGTTAAAAAAATAGCGATTTTTCAAAAAAACTAGCGTGTGTCTTAACAAAGTTACAATTTCTTAATTTATTAAGACGTTAATTATTACTTATTTATAACTCACAAAAGATCTTGATGTTGTATCGTATATCTTTCGAATCGTAAATCGTTGAAAATACATTCTGTATCTGCATCTAGAGTTTCTTCTTTTGGCGGTCTAAACATTAAAAAAATATATTAAAAACAGTGCATCGTGATTCGTACAGTGAATATAAAGATGAAAACATACTTACTCTTCAAATATCTTGATTTCAGAAATATCCTTCATTATTTCTTGAACCGTAACGGAAGCACTAAGTGAGAAAATAAAGAATAAATAAATAAATAAATAAAGAAATAATAATAAAGAAAATAACAAATTGATTTAATTAAACTCACTTTTCCTCGATTGGCAGTAACAAATTGGAAACATTTCCGTTTGGTTTGCTAAACAAAAATGAGAAAATAAAAACAATAAACCTTTTATTTTGACTGTCCTGTGACAGCAGGTATCGCGGAAAAATCATTACGTAGTGCATGACAATTTTTGCAATTTCCCGATATTTTTTAAATTATTTATGTTTCTTCAGAAGATGTAATATAATAATTATCTAAAGATCGATAATTCACGACTAAATTAGTTGATTCATGCGAAACAAAATAATAACTAACTGAAAAAAAAAACATGGAAAGATACAGCATTGCAATACAAAAACCATGCCAACGGAAAAATCAACACCCATTAGTGCAATTTTGTTTATAAAAATTAAAAACAACATAGAAATCCATCAATGAAAATCAACACACGTCATCAATGGCATTGTGTGCACTACAGACATTTACACATAAGGAACGTATTTCTACATACATTTCTCGAATTAAACCTAATATTGCTAACAAAACAAACTGACTGATTCATCAATGGATATCTAAACACATTCAATATGATTCAACCATTACCAAATAAAAAAGGAAAAAAATACACACATTTTATCTTCAAACAAATTAGTCATAATGCTCGCTTGAAGCTGGGGGTAGATCCTTGTATCATTAAAAATATAAAATTGACTGTTTTGTTGCCACATTGTCACAAAAATCAATAAAAACTTAAAACACAAACGTTGTAGTCGTTCAAATAACTGATAATGATAATATGCTGCAAAAGAGGAAGTTACAGATAAGCGAGGATATTGCGATACGGGCAAAAGCACAGACTGTGTAGTCTGTGGTTAGCTGTTAATTGCGTTTTGTGAAAAAGGCGTGGTGATGAGCATCCTATAATTATTATCCCTATTTGACGTTATTTTCAATTAGGGGTTAATAAAGAAATTAAATTAAGAAAAAAAAAAAAACATTCGGAAAATTCCGAATTTTTCCGCCGCGCAATACTATGGTTGGTTGTTTTAATGATACAATTTGTAAACTGTAATTTACTAATGCAGTCTATGTTTTTAATTTTTATTTCTAAATCTTATCAGCATGCTAACTAAGGAACATAGAGAATGATTTTCACCTGTAGAGGTGAAAATCATTCTCCATGTTTCTAGAGCAGCTATACAAAAACAATGCGACCTCTTTTCACAATTTTCTCTAGAAAAGAACAATGGCGAAAGGGTGGATATTATAAAGAAAGATTTCTTCAAAAAAGGCCTTACAAATTTTAGAAGGGAAAAAAATCTATATTCAATTAAAAACACATAGCAAGACCTTATAAAGCCACTTCTCGGTCTTCGCAAGAACAATAATTTAGGGGTCCTTGAAAAACATGGCAAAAACATGCATTTTAACAAAAAAAACACTATACATACATCTTATCCTCTTCAAAGAAGAAGTCGTCGTCATATTCTTGCATCATTTTGTTATAAATAAATAATTCTTTCACTTAAAACAAGGCGGAGAAAAACGTCACTGTGTTGTTGAAATTATTGATTTTTCCCGGCGCGCGGCGAGCGGCTCGGCTAGACGTCAAAATGGTGTCGGTAAAACAGGGTTGGGAAACGCGGGAAAACTAGGGAAAACGGGGATATTTTTGATTCGAACTCCTTGGTGTTTTGAGACTGGAGGTATATGATGTTGCGGGAAGTCCTAAGGGGAAACCGTGGCCCCTGGCACAGTCAAGTAATAGACCACGGGTGGGTTTAGTCAGTAAGAGTCTGACACGCCCTCCCGCTCCACCCAGAGCGGGAGAAGTCATGTGATGATGATTTCTCACCCAAAAAAAAAAGACTGTATATGATCTTGTTCTATGTTTATAGAATTAAAGGAAAGTTCACATAGTCTTCGTGATTCCTCACAATGATTTTGAGGAAATTATCAAACAAGATTACCTATTTTATCACAAAAGGTAAATGTTTTTATTTTTTTTTAATACTTCTCATTTTCGTGGTAATTATCATAAATAAGAACACTGTACCTTGCAAAATGTTATTGAACTATCATACAATCATGTTCTTTAAATACAATAGTAGAGTCAATGTTAAATACAATACAAACAAAATACATTGGCCCAGTAGTACAACATGTATAATACCATTTATTGGAGTGTCCCTGTCACTTCTGAGGACCTAAAAAATGCCACTGATGCCGCGATTGGCGTGACAACCATTGATAGGGTGTATCGGGGTTTTAAATTGTGGGGTATATCGGAGTAGGATAGTAACATCTCTGTCCATTGATATAATTGTTATTTCTGCCTATCACAAAGCAGAGATAACACTTTACACGACTAAACCATGTGGTCAATGAGAAACCATAGAATATCACCTGTTGTCATTATAATGTTCTTTAGCTATTGCAACCACATAACGTGAGCGGTCATAGTTCAGCTGCAAGGACATTATAACTGAGCAACATTATAGAAACTTGTGATGTAATACTATGAAGTTCTTATTATGCTTAATCTGTGGTTAGGTTGCGTATACAAGGGCTTGTCTCGTTAGAACATTCAATAAAAGATTTAAATTTATTATTATAGGTAGCTAACTTACAAAAAACATACAAACTGCTAACTTACAAAAAATCGATCAATGTTTGAAAATGTGTTGAAAACTAAAACGTACGAAACGGAGAGTGAAAACACTTATTGATACGGAATCGGCTTGAGCCAATACATAGATAGATAGAATACTCTTTATTATGTACACCATAAAAATTACAGACATAGATTTAGAAATTTTACATAGGGTGACGCAATCTTTGGATGGATTAAAGTAAGAAGGAGAGACAATACTGCAGGTAGTGGTGTACCATTTACATATACAATAAATACGTATATACATAAAGCATAAACTTAAATATAGGTACAAATATATTAAAAAATATACACTAATAGGTATATATAAAATTATAAACTTGAAACAAGAACAAGGAACTCTAAGTAATGATGATTTTTAAGGAGAGGAAGTCGATTTGTGGACTCAGGAGACTACTCAGTGCGTGTACGGAATACGCGCGTGGACATGGGTTAGTATATAATGGGAAGAAAAGCCAATACATGGTTTTTCAGGCCATCGGGGTGTCGAGCCCTATGAACATACCGGCTGTTCATCTTGATGATGTTCCAATAGACCGAGTGGACCGATTAAAATATCTAGGGCATCTGCTCACCGAGGACCTGAAGGACCATGCTGACATGGAGCGGGAGCGGAGGGCGCTGTCGGTGCGAGCCAACATGATAGCCTGCAGGTTTTCGCGTTGTTCTGCTGGTGTGAAGGTCACGCTTTTTAGAGCGTACTGCACATCACTGTACACGTGCAGCCTGTGGGTTGACTATACTGAAAGGGCATACAGTGCCCTCCGTGTCCAGTATAACAACGCGTTCCGGGCGGTGTTGGGGCTGCCCCGTTTCTGTAGCGCATCAGGGATGTTCGCGATAGTTTGAACTGTAAAAGATTTGTCATAAAAGCTGGTGGAATGCATCGGCATCTCTAGTCTCAAGTTTTCTGATGACCTATGATATCTATTATGTGTATCATGAAGGAACTTGAAACGTTCTTTAAGGTAAGAGGGGGTTTTAGGATTGAACAGAATACGGTAGAGCTGAAATAAGATATGAGAATTCCGGCGAAGACGTATAAATATAAATCTTATGCAAAAGTTTTGAAGTCGCTCAAGTTTATCTGGTTGTGCCTCAGCGACATCAGCGTAGTCAAGGATGGGAAGTAAAAGGGATTGTGCTAGCGCAGTTTTAGTGGCAGTTGGAAGAAAGTTCCGTAATCGTCTCAGGGACTTACCAGATGCAAAAAATTTGCGACTTACGTCCTATAGCTGGGGACCCCAAGAAAGATTTTTGTCGATCCAGACTACAAGGTTCTTAACCTTATCGCTTACTGAACGCTAATAAAACATAATAATATTGATTTTTATTACGGAACAAAGAATCCATGGAGTGTTAGTAACATAATATTAAAACAACTTATTATCTAGTGTTATGTAACAATCACTCTCCCTGAAGCACTCCGCTAATGTTCTCAGGATGCTGTTGCGACCGTCTCTCACTCTCCTCAGTAGTGAAACTGTCTTCTTTATGTCCTTGCAATGAAAGCGAAGAAGAAGCCATTCGTATCATTTCTGTTCGTACGACGAGACTCGACACTGATCGGAAATGAATTTGCATCGTGCCGAATTTCCGATCGCCGAAATAACCGAAGTGTGATACGTGATCGGCTCGAGCCGATTCAGTGTGAACACTCCCATGAGCCACAAAATTAGAGATTTGATATAAAAAAAACAACAGGAAATAAGTCCTCTATTCCAGATCATGAGTGAAAAGCATGATCGCACGAGAAAAAATAAATGACGTGATACTAATTATGTTAGGGTGAAACGCCTAATTGTCAGCATGCATCGTTATGGAATATTAATAATAATATTGATCTTCTTAGCGTGTCGATGGTAATCTAAATAGAGTCGGCCCTGAATTTGGCTACTAGTTTGGCAACTTCAGTAGTGTCCACCAGTTCATGTAACGTGCGAACAACAGGACACGCTGCGCATGGTAATAAAAGTGTCCCATTGTTTGTGGAACAGCACCACATTTGATTCCATGTTGTTTGATAAAGGTCATCGCCTATTATAACAGCACCGCTCCAGCACGGTAGCGCCCCGGCGAAAAATCTAGTCGTCAACGCGCCGTAAGCCAGACGACGGCTAGTCGACAACGCGCCGGAAGCAAGGCGACGGCTAGTCGTCAACGCGCCGTCAGCAAGGCGACCGCTCGCTGCCGGCACGCCACCGGCGAGGTCACAGTTTATTGTTTATTCACAAGCAAGGCGTCACCGTGCGGCTGGCGAGGTGTCACCGCGCTTAAGGCGAGGCGTCACCCCTCGGATGGTGAGGCGCCGGCGAGCGGGCTCCTCGCTTGAAGCGCGCTGTCGGCCCGACGGGTGACGGCTCGCGGGCCGCTCGCTGCTGGCGAGCCGTCCACTATTTTGTTTAGCCAGCGTTAAATAGACTTTAATACATTTGACTTAAAGTCCTAACTTGATTGACAAGTTATTTGCCGTGTCGGAGGCGTGCTGCTATAATGAGCGATGACCTTAACTTTACACGTAATACCACCATTCACAGTGTTTTGTTTTTATCTATTTAGAAATCATTATAGAGGAAACAACTTCTTAAGTTCATACACTACATCAAAAGGTTTTTGTCGTCACATTGATCGTCATGATAGTTTCTAGCCATCATTGATGGATATTTTTATAGTAGTAGAAAGTTTAGAGAATTTTTAATCGAACTGCATGTTGTAAGAACGTCTCAAAATGCTATTTGAATCCCATTAGCGCATTGCTTTAAATTCGTAATTACTGTTTTGATTAATTTGTCAATATTACTGTATGGAAATATGAAATATGGCTAACTAGTGAACTAAGAGCAGTGGTGGCCCAGTGGAATCGGCCCCGACTTACGAGTTGTAGGTCGTGGGATCGAACCCAAGCAGGCGCTTTACTTTGTGTAAATAATTTCATCACCACTGCTCTCAAAAACGGTGAAGGAAAACATCGTGAGGTGAGGAAACCGGCATGTCTTAGAACCAAAAATTCGAAGACATGTGACATCTACCAACCCGCACTGGGCCCGCGTGGTGGATTACGGCCCACTCCCTCTCACCGAGAGGAGGCCTGTGTTCCAGCAGTGGGAACATTAATAGGCTGATGATGATGAGTGAACTAAAATATTTATGAAAAGCATTAATTAATATCGTAACACTGAATATTTAGTTATGGCCGTAAAAAAAGTATTTGAAAAGTTTCCAAATGTTTTACACCTAAAACGGTTACAACATCAAGTTTAGTGTTATCATTGCAATTCATTATTAATGTTCATTTTAATTTTATCATATTTCCATACATTAATATTTCTAACTTAACTAAACCAGGTAAATATTTGACAGCTATTTGCGACGTTATTTTTAGAATGAAAGTGCAAAGTAACTACAACCTACTATGATAATTACTATTTAAAAGTCTACTCTGAATGAAATACCTAAAAATAAAATAGGTGTTTATTATTAATTTGCTTTATTCAGCTCAGTTCAAAGATTTCAAGTACCAACATAATTAAACGAAGTAAATCTGGTGCTTCTGGTAAATTGTGATTTATTATAATAAAACACAAGTAAAATCTAACGTAGGTACCTACCGTACATTGAAGAGTCATCATCATCATTCTCCTTCCCTTATCCCAATTTATTTGAGGTCGGCGTGTGGCGGCATCTACACACAAATCCTGCATCGCGCAATTAGAATTTAATGCGTGAACACAACATATATAACTTCCCCGACATCAATCGTTGGGCAGTTGCCCGCCAGACACGAAGGTTGGAGGATCCTCCCTTTTCTATGGAGTATGACTGAACTTTACACCCTGTTCCACTTACCTCTATCTAACATGTCTTCTTCTTCCATACTTCTCTAATAGTTGTCATCTCAACTCAAACTCAAAGCATTTATTTCAAATAAACCAATTACAGGCACTTTTGAATTGTCAAGGGGTCGGTCAGTCAGAAAAGATGAAGCTAGATGCCCATTCCAAAGCGTAGTAGGTACCTATGGAGAAGAACGGGCAAGAAACTCCACGGACACGAATATTATTGAGTTCCACCAACAGTTCGTCACACCCTACTCAAAAAAAGGTTCGTTACTCAACCCTCAATGAGGTAACGGACATGGTATCAGCGCGGCAGCGTCGCCATTATGCTGTGTTAGGTAACATGAACTGCTTTATATGTAAAAGTTGCATTTACCTTGTTTCACCAGTATACATTCGCGCGCCTCGCGAGTTGGTCATTAAAATAAATAAAATAAAAAATGAATAAACTAATTATAGTGAGTATCGTGGAACGTGTTTTTGTGATTTTGACAGATTTTTTGGCGGGAAACAAAAGTTATATATAGGTTTTGTTGTGCATAAAAAAATGTGGTTTGTGTTCTTTTTTTGTTGGAATTGCAAAGTTTTAACGTTTTGTAACCTTGGAGATATCAAATGATTCGATGAATGAAATCCTGTTTATTATTACTTGTTTTGTATTCATTGATTGCTATTTTTATAGTGTGATGATCGTCACATGGTAAGCTAAAACAAGCAATAGTTGAAGCTTTGCTACGTGCATTAAATAATTATAAAATATTGTTATTGTAATTGCAATGACATGTATTGAGTAAACACAGAATAATTAACTAATGAATATAATGTGACATCGGAATGCTCGTTTGGTGGTCTTTTTGCGAGGGACACGTTGCATCAGTTAATTTATATTCAGCATTGTTCTGCTGGCAGTTATATGCAGTGAAATGTATGAATATTCAACATACATTATGTAATTTTTGAGATTGAAAACGGATGTGTGATGTAAATATTATGTACGCCAAACTTATAATTTGAATTAAAAATAAATTTTAATTTTATGCACAATAAAACTTACGCTACACAAAACATCCCGCCAAAACTTCGCGCCATTTCTTAATTTGACAGTTAATTTTTTTCAGCTGTCACTCTGCGTGTTACTGCTTTGCCGACAGGCAAAGGCACAGAATCCTACAGGGCCTATTGCTGGGTTCATTCGAACGAATTTAATTGGTCATCCTGTCATCCATGAAAAGAAATCCTATATTTTCGATCCTGATGTGGCCTTGAAGAGGCGAAGACAGTTCATTGAATTACATGGAGACAAAGGGGACAAGCTGATTGAAAGGCTGGGCTTAGGAATTGATGGGAACGACGAAGAGAGATTAGAACAGCAAAGAAGGAGAGATGAGGGCCATCTAGGTGGCCTTAATTTTTATTTACCTTAGATAGTTAATTGGTAGTTGTAAATAGGGTTTATTCAATGTAGGTAACTATTTGTAAAGAATTATATTTATGGAAGTGAATTGTTGTTTTCATTAAACTTTTTCTTTTCAGTTACATAAACCAAAATTTAGGTCAGGGATCAATCTCTTTCAGGTGATTCCGTAGTTGTAGCCCGCGAAAATCCAAATTTTTATATTTGCAGGTCAGTGTCAGGTTGAATCATGGAACAAATCTAACTTAGATAAATGTAATAATGAGTCCTATGATTATAATTCTGTAAATACATTCTGAAATAGTTGCGAATCATATTTTGCTCAAGATACAACACACACACACACACATTGGTTGACTGGTAGAGAATGCCTAAGGCATTAAGTCCGCCTTTGTACCTTAATGTGTGCGAGAAGTTTAAATAAATAAATTAATAAATACAACCTGACACTGACCTGCAAATTGCAAAAAACGTAAGAAAACATTAATTTCGCGGGCTACGATAGAGTTGGCGATATGGTTGGCGATAAGGATCTTGTTTTCCGGTATTTCCTGTTATTCTTGAAACTTGGATGGGGTTAAAGGTCATATTTATTTTAGCGGACATCGCGAAAGGTGACTCAGAAATGACGATCGCAGTACAGACATAGTGGGGCCGCTAATAATTTGGAATTTCCCTTATGTTGACACTTAATTCTAGCGACCTTGACATCTGTAGAGTACTGAACATTCGTGGATGGCATAATAGTATTCTATGAATCTTCAGAATCATCAAATATTTGCCAATAATAGCGTAAGACCCTGTCAATATATTTTAATCAAACAAAATCGATTACCTACTCATTCAATTTAGAAAAAAAAGCGGCGGCGCGAAGAGTTCTGTACCACTGTAAAATATTTAACACTATCTTTTATTTCTAAATTTATTTTATACATATATATTTTACACATAGATATGTTGTTTTTATGTTATATAGCAGCCATAGTAGTACACTCTGTGAAAAATACAAGTGTCTACCTAAAACGGTTCAAAAGATACAGCCCAGTGACAGACGAACGGACAGCAGAGCGTTAGTAATAGGGTTCCGTTTGGCACCCAAACGCTGTTTGTCCACCGCACCGTAACCGGGACGTCAATGACAAGACGAGAAGAGATTCCGCAGCCATAGTAAATGTTACTACCGCTACTCCGGCATCGTCATCTCGTTCTGATATATTCTGTGATTTCAAGTGTCTTCCTATTACGGTTCAAACGATACAGCCCTATGATAGACGGACAGACAGAAGAGCTTTAGTAATAGGGTCCCGTTGGCACCCTTACACTGTTTGTCCACCGCACCGTAAACGGGACGTCAACGACAAACGAGATTACGCGGCCATAGTAAATGTGTAAGCAAGCAGTGGTGGCGCAGTGGTAACGGCCCCGACTTACGAGTTGTAGGTCGTTGGTTCGAACCCAAACAGGCGCTTTACTTTGTGTAAATAATTTCATCACCATTGCTCTCAAAACGGTGAAGGAAAACAACCGGTATGTCTTAGAACCAAAAAATTCGAAGACATGTGTGCATCTACCAACCCGCACTGGGCCCGCGTGGTACTTAGATTACAGCCCACTCTCTCTCACAGAGAGGAGGCCTGTGTCCCAGCAGTGGGAACATTAATAGGCTGATGATGATGATGATGTAAATTAATGTACTGTCGCTACTTCGGTGTCATCATCTCGTCCCGTTTACGGTGCAGTGAACAAACAGCCTTTGGGTTGGTACGGAACCCTAGACACGCAAGTGATTTCAACATATCTTTTGATGATATTAAAATATCGAAACTATGATTAGCTGAAGGTCAAAAACTAACGTTAGTAATCCCCCATTTGAAAGCAAATTGCGTCAGTGTTTCCACTTTTATATTTTATTTATAAATACTGATTGGAACCTTGACCTCATGCGTGGATTATTCTGTCGGATAGAGGCAACTGTGTCCGGTGTTTCATGCTAATCAGTCTGCAAGTCTACTACGTTTGTACGATGTTTGACATGACATGCTGATACCAGTCATGTCTATGAAGTTTCGCTAGTAATTTTAATTTAATCCTGTGGATTTTACCAAGAGATAGCATCCGAACATTAAAGTTTTACTGAATGCAACATCTCAGAATTTCCAAAAATTGCAAATCTTCCAGAACCGAAACTTATTGTTATTACTTATCCTAAATTCCTAATCCTATTTCCTAACTTAATGTTATAAAAATGTGAAAGTGAGTTTGTTTGTTACGTTTTCACGCTAAAATGGCGGAACAGATTTGGATGGAATTTGGCACAAATGGGTACACCATGACCTAGATTAGGACATAGCACAGATAATATAATACTACGTACAGATACCCAATCCCATACAAAGAAATGCGACCTCCCTAAGGCGGGCTATTGTCTGGCTACAGCATAAATGTGGTACAGTGATGTAAAACGCCATCTATTGCAAAGAGCCCTAAACAAAAAGGTTTTATCTTTTTTTGTTGAAAATACGAGATTTACGAGTTACAATATATAAATCAGCATTAAACAAGGAAGTTTTGATTTTTACTAATCTTATTTCAGTCAAAATCTTTCGTTTATCGCTTTTTAGTGACTGTTAATTTCATAATTGTTACCTATGCTGCCATCTATGATCTTTTTTCAAGACTAATTATAATTTGTTCAAATTGGTACCCCATGGACATAGTAACTTTTTATCCCAATATTCCCACGGGATCGAGACTTATGCGGGTGAAACCGGGGGGCGCAGCTGGTTTACTATACAACATAATCAGCCTATTAATGTTCCCACTGCTGGGACACAGGCCTCCTCTCTGTGAGAGGGAGTGGGCCGTAATCTACCACGCGGGCCCAGTGTGGGTTGGTAGATGTCACATGTCTACGAATTTTTGGTTCTAAGACATACCGGTTTCCTCACGATGTTTTCCTTCACCGTTTTGAGAGCAGTGGTGATGAAATTATACTACTTTACTATACTAGTTTACTATACAAGGTCAAATTAAATTAGCTAGCGAAACTCCGCAGACGTGAAAGGCGTCTATAGAATAAAAATGAAAAAATGTCAGTTCAACCACAGCTGGGCTAACACAGGCGTACCCAAGACGTTTGTGACAAGACATGATAAATTTTATCATGTCTTATAATTTGTCTTAAATGCTAGCACGGTTCAACCATGTGACAAAATCTGAGGCGCGACATGCCTTTCTTGTTGCTAACTTCATAGTGTGACACAGTAAATTTAAAAAATTAAAATGTCTATGATCAGTGAATATGCGACCAAATAAAATAATACGTTTTTATAGTGCAGGTTCATACAGTTTTACAACTTTTTAATTTTGTTGTGAACTAATTCACTTTTGACGTACGGACGACATTCAAGTGGCATTCGTGACAAAATTGGTGCGCCCTTAGCAATTAAGACATAGAATCCCAAATAAACGTCAAGAAGTTGTGTCACAAGTCAAGAGATTATCTCACGCCGCCGTGCTAGCATTTGTGACATGACTGTTTTATCGTTCAAATTGTGATATAATGTGTGATTTAAGCTATCTCACAGTAGGCCATGCTCGGTGCGCAGTTCGTAGTGTTAGTTACTTAAAGAATGAGTTGAAAAAATCTGTTTTATTTCTTATTTTATCGTGTTTCTATATATACAACTTAAAAATCTGATACTTGAAGTCTTATCAAATTGATATTCTAAATAACTACACCAGCACCGGTCGTGGGACCCAAAAAAATATCAAAAATAATATTTTTTTGTTTTATAATGGTTAGATATCGTTACCCATCACGTCTGCGGAGTTTCGCTAGCTAATTTTATTTGACCCTGTATATTTTATCAAGTTAAGAGATAGTGATCTCTAAGTTTGACGAAATAATATTTGTTTCGTGCGAATATTGAACCCGTGACTAGTAACTCATCATCCACTCAGCCACTGTGCCTCAACAGCGAAAACTAGCGCTATCTGGTGTGTTTTGTCAGAACTAAAGTATGGCTTGGCTATCGTGCACGCTAACTCTGTGATGGATAAAACGAGATGATATTCAAAGTAGGTTGAATGTCATTCGGTTCAGCCAATTCAAAACAGCGCCATCTACCAATGGAATTTTAAAATAAGTGACTGTTTTTTATTATGACAGTGACATCTGTCGTGTCGAATTAAAAACATAATTAATGCAGAAAATGTAACAGTGCGTGTTTTGCTCCATTTCACCCTTTTAATAAAGCCTTATTAAAAAAGTGTACATTTTTATGCTGTTACATGCTGTTCTTCTGAACCAGGATGTCCACTGTCTAGGTATAATATTGTCAGACTTCACGTTCATATTATTGTGTCTTCCCATTTAATAGAAGGCAAAAAAAATAAAAACAACAACTTTCAATATCATTTCATTTATTTATCGTAAAGTATTACAATATCGATTGATATTTCCATAACACTGAATGAAAACTTATTCTAAAGATAATAAAACATATCCTAGGAATCATGAAAGGTGGCCTAGCTTACTATCAAAGAACAATTATTTGGAATACAAAATTCATAATCGATAAATCGTATCGAAATATCGAAAACAATTTCGAAATTCCGAGAGATTTATCCATAAAGATTATGTATACTTATCTAAGATTCTAAGGGCTGTGGATTTTATTTTTATTTTCATAGCTTTTTTTGACTGAATTACAGAATATTGTGAAAAAGGCCTTTTAGTCATAAAAAATTGTGGTGTTTTGATGTCGTCTCTCCTCTCGGATCGTCTTTCGGCTCTGCACAATTTATTACTTAAACGGGTAAATAATAAATTGTGCAGACTCGAAAGACGATATCCCTGATTGACCTACGATATCCCTGATCGACCTACGATATCCCCGATTGACCTACGATATCCCTGATTGACCTACGATATCCCTGATTGACCTACGATATCCCTGATCGACCTACGATATCCCTGATTGGCCTGTAGCTATCCTGATAGTTGCAACTTTCAAGATACAGGTCAATAACATATTGATATATTTCTAAAGCTTTGTTTTCACTAGTGTTCTGAATAGTTCTGAGCGAGCAAGGTCAAAGCTTTGGTCGCGCAGTAAATGAAAACACTTGAGCGAGCGAACATGTTTGTTCAATGATGATCGGTTGGACTCGCCGAACTAATGCTCGCTCTCTCATTCTTTCTGTGAAAACGACGTCACGGTGTAAAAACAGATGTTTTCTGTTTTGAGCGCACATTGGGAGAACAGCAACATTTGCTCTGAACAAAATGTTCGCTCGGCAGGGTAGTGAAAACGCGGCTTTAGACGTAAGTATTAAAAATCTCATGTTGTGATTGGTTGATTCAAATGACAACGCCCAATGAAATTACTTGACACGTGATTTGACAGTAGACTAAACTAAATGGTCTCTCAAAAACCAGGGCCAGATGTTTCACTATGAAAATAAAATCAAAACTACAACGTGTTAATTAAAAGGACTTCATTTGCGTTTCAATTAATGTTCAGTCATTTTCAGTAACTGGTTTTGTTTCTGTATCTAATAACACCAAATTAAGGCCTCCATTGAGGATACGAAAAAAAAAATTGAGCTATGATAAAGAGGAAGGTTAAGCTCCCATTTATTGGACTAATACTCAGTGAATCTAGTTCCAAAATTGTCAGATACTGAACGAATTTTCATTCGGAATGTAATGTCATTTTTATTCTGATTGAAATGTCATTTTCATTCTGATTAAAATGTCATTTTCATTTAGAATGAAATCGTCTTTTTCATTTCGTATGAAATGTTTCTGTGTTTTAAATGATGAGAAAGTTTCGAAAAGAAATTAAACCGTTTCTAGATGCGGCCCAGGCCTTCGTTTTAGTTGAAGCTTCCACATTCTTCGAACCTCAGCAACCTCAGGGTTAACGCAAAATGCCCATTAGCAGGTTTTTTATTAGCGTAAGTTCACTACTATTAATAGTACTATTTGACAGTTTTAGTTCGTAAAACTGTCAGTAAGTCAACTTACGCCATAAATCCTGACATGTGGATGTTAAATCCCTGATGAACTTTACCAACAATTTATATTGTGTTTTTTTACGTTTGGTCAGTCAATTAATTAGCATAATTTAATATAAGTACAGTAAATAATCATAAAATTATTTGAAACGCAAAATCGCAGTGCATTTAGACAACTATGACTGTAAAAATTATAAAAAAATGAATAAATGCATACCAAGAATTGCATAACCGGTAGATACTTACAGACTAAAAAAACCTAAAAAATCGAAGATATTTGTGACTATTTCCCTTAATACTAAAACATTAATTATTACAAAGATTTTTTCGAAAAAGCATTATTTAAGGCACCTCGCATTTTTGGTTTGCATCAACAATTCAACAGAAGGAATTTTAAAAACGTTAAATGTAGAGAAATCTTTAACTAATTATTATAATAGGCTCATGATTTTGATTGATAGTTTAATTTGTACGTCCGGCTTATAATTTGAATCATCCGATCATCAATCGGCACGCATCAAAATTGAAAATGGATTTTAATAATTGCGAGAATTTATTACTGCCATTTTTTGACATAACTGCTTATTGTTAATAAAATTCTTGCACCATTTGAAATTACGATTTTCTGCATCGAATTCTGTTTCTATTTGTTTCAGACACAGAATGATACTGTTTATTTTAAAATAACTAGGTATTTTTCTTAATCATGAGCCAAATAAGGGTCTTTCATTGAATATCTATTTTAATCCCGACAACATTTCGTATTTCTGGAGAAATCATATTTCACTTAAATTCAGAATTATCAGTAATCCGCCATCTCTGTAACTTAGTTCCAACCGATATACCTAGATGGCGCTGATTGTCATGGCGCAACGCAAACTTATAGCATTTTGTTTGGGATGTAGCTGCTCCATTAAACTTGATTCACCAATTTGTCTGTTGGTGAATGTACATATATCCGTAAGTAAATTACATTTAATGATGAAAGACCCAACTTATATCTAATAACGAACACCAATGAAGTATTATACTTTAATATGGCATTACATTCATAAATAATTATTATTCATTAAGAGATCAAAATTAAGTTCTTTTTTCGTTATAAAAATTATTAATTTCTCTTACATTTTTGTACAACTGGTAACATTTCTTTTCATATTGTTTGTTTTAGAAAAGTAATTTACATAAACTTTTAAGAAAAGTATGGTACCTATTCCAAAAAATAAGCCTGAAAAATATTTAAAAAAATCTGGCGAACTTGGCCTTAATTATAAAAAGAAATGTTACCTTATCCACAAAATTACAATTTTTAATGCCTATACTTTACATTTCGTCACTTCGTTTTACAATTTTACAAAATAAGCAAGACACTATTATCAACTTTTTTAAATCTGAAAATAATTGTATCGTTCGAAAGAGGTTTTCTCTGCATTTATTCGCTAACTTCGTTGTGACATCTTCCATAGATCTGTATAGTAGCTAGAACTACTCTCATTCTCATTTGACAAAAAATAAAATCCATCTAAAATTAGACCCACTTAGATTTTAGAGTCATGGAAAAAAAATGGTTTTACTCTTTGCGTCTCTGTAGTCACTGGTGATAGTAATCCGTAGTGAATGAGAGTAGTTTATAATACTGAAACATGAATTTTGAAGGAACCCTTGATACCCCTTTTTTATTTAATTAAGAGAAACCATTTTCCACTCTGTTACAAAGTAACCTCCCATTTTACGTAAGTGATGCTGCTACCAAAGGCTAGTCCATCGAAGTACATTTAGGCTAGGGTGCGTTACTGACGCAGAGACGAGCGGAGCTGAGCGGAGACCTGCAGGAATCGACCAATCACAAAGGTTGAAATCCTCATCGCGTCTCTCGTCTCGTATATGATTGGACGATTCCTGTTCGTCTCCGCTCAGCTCCGCTCATCTCCGCTCGTCTCCGCTTCAGAAAAAACGCACCCTAACGCTTGACAGAGGCAGAGTGGAGCAAAATTTCCCAATAGACATTTTAAAGGAAAGAGGAAAATTATCCTTTATTTAAAACGGCCAGCGAAACTCCGCAGACATGATTGGTATCGATGTATAAACACAATAAAATTAAAAAGAAGTTAATTTGATTAGGTTTATTTTTGGAGTCAACAACCGAAGTTAGACTAGTCACGATAAAATAAAAATAATACAGATTTTCTTAACTCATATCACATTCGAGTCTTTTCATAGAGCTCATTTTGCAATGCCGCCATATACAGTGGACCCTGCAGGGCGATCAGCGGCATTACGTTTGCGCTAAAGTGAACCCTCCAGGAGGGCTCCCGGCACTGAAGTAACAAACCTACCAGCAGCGCTCGCTAGGCCCCAGAAAAAAAGAAGTAGTCTTTGTTTGTCTTGTTAGATCATCGCGTCATCACGTCTGCGGAGTTTAGCTAGCTAATTTTATTTGACCCTGTTTAATAAGGGTTATTTTTTTCCGTCTTGCCTCGGTGAAGTGTCATCCCCAGCTATGTTTAGTTTCCAATAAGTTACCAAATACAGTCCTTTCACAGTAGGTAATGCTACCTCGTACACCAGCAACCCAACAGTAACCTTATTGAAACGATCATAAAGTTCACTGTGATTTTGACAGCGCTGCAAAAACATAGTGACAAGACTGTAGTTGTCATCAGGATCCCATATAACTTTCAATGGTTCCATCTCGCTCCATGTTGCTCAATGTCGCCGCCTCGTTCCCGAACGCTGCCGAAGTTAGCCGAAGTGTGACGTGAATTCAAATGTAACGGTAATGTCGTAGTCGTGCTGTCGTTTGTCGCAATATTTTGGTCGCACACGCCTGTCGTCATGACAACGTGGACCTGGAATGGGAGAAAATATGAATTAATAAAAGAATACATATAAATATTAGAGATGGGCCGACTAGTCGGCTGGAAAAAAGTTTCTTTCTTCTAAAAAACAGGCCGACTAGTCGTCGGTTTTAGCCGACTAGTCGCCGACTACAAATATGGCCGACTAGTCGGCCTGTCTCTATCATCATATCAGTCGAAAGACGTCCACTGCTGGACATAGGCCTCCCCCAAGCACCGCCACTTCGACCGATTCTGTGCTTCCCGCATCCAGCGGATTCCTGCGGCGTTTACAAGGTCATCGGTCCATCTTGTGGGAGGCCTTCCAACGCTACGTCTTCCGGTACGCGGTCGCCACTCCAGAACCTTTCGGCCCCATCGGCCATCTGTTCTGCGGGCAATGTGTCCTGCCCATTGCCACTTAAGTTTGGCAATTCTTCGGGCTATGTCGGTTACCTTGGTTCTCCTGCGGATCTCTTCATTTCTGATTCGATCACGTAGGAAACTCCAAGCATAGCCCTCTCCATTGTCCTGTCCATTGGCCTGTCTCTAATAAATATATTATCTATCTTAACACTGTATACTAGGTGGAGCGACGATTTTCGCAAGGCTGGTAATAGATGGACGAAAGTTGCTGTGGGTTGAGCTCAGTGCAACTGGAGAGCCCTTAAACACTTTCTGTTAATGGCTATGTAAAATCATCATCATCATTTCTACCGAAAGATGTCCACAGCTGGACATAGACCTCCCCCAAGCACCGCCACTTCGACCGGTTTTGTGCTTCTCGCATCCAGCGGATTCCTGCGGCCTTCCCCATTGTTCCACCTTGAGGGGACCACTACACTATCTACTTGACTTGGGGGTCTACTAAATTTGGGGTCTTCCAACGTATCTCGTCTATATCTATCTAAATGGGGAGGAACTAATAGGTCGAGAAGACTTTAAAGTTTTTGGACTAGCAGTAAGTTATGGGTATAAGGCTGCCTGTCCACTGGAACGGAGAGGAGAAAAGAGGAGCGGAAATGTGTCAATATTAACCAATAGAATCTTGACTCCGCCCCTGAGTTTAGATTTGATTGGTTAATAATGGCACATCTCCGCTCCGCTCCTCTCCTCTCCGCTTCAGTGGACAGGCAGCCTTATTCTTGTTCCGTATTGGCACAATCAATACGAGAATATTCATACCATGTTTAATTAGCTAGTCAGCAAGGTTGAGATCGGAGCTGACTGCCAAAGGTGCGATAGATGTTTACACCACGGCTCGTATTTTTTTTTTAAACATCTCTATTTTATGATATAGTAAAAGATTGTGAGAGAATTTGGTATAACTGATACTGGCATGGCGACCATCAGGGATTTTAATTTTGATAACACATTTGTCGCTAATTAGTCGAAATTTGTCGCCAAATATCAGAATTTGTCGCTAATTAGTCGAAGTTTGACGCCAAATATCAGAATTTGTCGGTCATTGGTTCAAAAGTTATAAAGGTTTATAGGTGGCTTATCTGGGGAGCATCTTCCCGCTTGGTAGTCCAAGAGCGAGATTGAAGATTTTTCGTAAACTCTTCAATCTAGCTCTTGGAATAAACCTTATAAATCTGTGACTTGGCGAAAAATTGCGACTAATTAGCGACTTTTAGGAGAAAACAGATCTTCGCTAGGTGCCCTAGCTTTTCAGATTCAATTGGGCCAAGCTGGGGACATACTCCTCAGATCTGCCGATCTGAGGAGTATGTCCCCAGCTTAGCCACCTATAAACCCTTATAACTTTTGAACCAGTGACCGACAAATTCTGATATTTGGTGACAAATTGGCCAGGCTAGTGTTAGTCACACGAGAACTTGGTTTGAAATAGAAAATAGAGATCCATCATAAAGTGCTTCCTCAACTGCCTTCACTGATCGACTCCTTTGACAATTTAAAAGTGCTTGTAAATGGTTTAATCGAAATAAATGGTTTAAGGTTTGAGTTAGCAAGCGTGGTGATCGAGGTTGGTTCAATGTAGTACGCGTCAAACTTTATGGCGGCTCTGAAGTGCACTACATGCTGCGCAGTACCTCACCCTCACCCCAACTGACACGTGAATTTGTTACTGCGCAGCGACTCGCCTCATGTTCCGAGCCGCCATAAAGTTTGAATCGGAGTATCGGACTGAACCTATCAGAAGATGGGTCGGTAACACGGTTGTATAGTGGGACAATTTCAGGCTATAATATATCACGTGAATATACATTTTTATTCACAGGTATGCGACGTCATTCAACTGCTCTACCTATTTAAATCACGTCCTGATTTACGACTTTCCGTCAAAAAGTTACGGTACACATTAGAATGCGCAGCTATTTCACCCATAATGTATTATCTCTGCATAGATGAAAAAATCCGACCGAAAATCTAAAGCGAACCGCTTGTAGGACACATGGCAGAAGAGTACAGAAAGACAACTCCCTACATTGCTAGATAATTTATGCTAAATATGCAACAATGGGACCCATGGAGTTCCAATGTAAGGTCTATTTAAATCCTTTCCAGTTAAACAAATAAATAAACTTTATGCAAGTGTAATATAAAGTTGATTTTAGACTGACTAGTACTGTTAATAAAGTCATAAATATTAAGAAGTTGTACCGCAAACTGAACCTTATGTGTAAGTTTAACAGTTGTTTTTCCTAAAACTCATGTTTCCTTACATGTTAGTTGTTTTTCCTAAACTCATGTTCCCAAGTTATTTGCCAAACATGTAAGGAACATGTTTGGCAAATAACTTGGGAACGTAGATTAGATTATCCGACTGGATGCTCAAAATGGGAAGCGCGATTTCAACTTGATAGTACAAGAGGGAATTGTTCAAAATAAGTTGGAAAGATTCGACATTAACATACTAAAATGTTAAGTTAAAAACTTGCAATTTTTGCATCACCAAATAATGATTAGATTACAAAAGCGATATTTTATGAAAAGTTATTTTTTGTGGTTCATTCATACATAATGCAGGCCTTATTTTAAGGACATCAGTAGTGAAACATCATTAAATGCAAAATATAGCTAGATGACAGAATACTGTTTAATATGTACACCATAAAAATTACAGACACGGGCAAGGCATTCCATAACCGTACTGCTTGAACTGTAAAAGACTTGTCATAAACGCTGGTGAAATGCATCCGCATCTCTAGTTTCAAGTTTTTCAATGACCTCAGATATCTAGTGTCATGAAACTCATGAAGGAACTTGAAACGCAATATTCATAAAACTGGCCCACCATATGGCAGTCCACTTCCCGACCTTTTTTAAAATGTCCTAAAACAAGCTTTTATTTCCTGTACGGATTTTCTGCACTTTTCTATTCTTTGGCAAATATCTCAAGACAGATCTCCGTATCGGCTTGCATAATGCGATTTGTAGCCAAGATTAGAACATTTTTGTTGGCGTACAGTGATACTATCAGATTCTTAGTACATCTTGAATTTGATGTGCGCCTAGTACCTCGGTTGGGCATAAATGGTTATGTTAACGCTATTTTGGATAAGTTAGGCGGGTAGGGTGATGGATGGCAGCTTTTAGTTTAAATGTCTGCAGTTTTATATTGTCCTAGTATGTGGTAATCTTTTGGTGTAATCGTGAAAGATGTCTGTGTGAAGTAGGTTTATGGAGACTGGTCCAAGATAGATGCATTTGTGGACAGAAATATTATTATGTGTTTTTCTTGGTGACTTATGACTATTCTTCACCTGTTTTTAAACACGTCGTCGTGAAAGCTAAATTCTTTTCTAAGTTAATTTCTTATTTCTTGCAAAAAATAGTCAGATTTTCAATTTACGAAGAGGAATTCCATAGATACCAAGCATAAATGAATTTCAGAGAATCAATAATTAAACGATGAAGTCACTCTATACTAAAAGCCTCGTACAAACAGGCGCGACTCGAGTCTAATGCTAGCGGCAACTCTACTGCCCGCCGACCTTACCGTCGGCCATGCCTCACAAAGCCGCAGAAAGACACAGAAAGACAAAGAAAACTTCACGGTACGCGGTAGAACAATTACCGGTGTCGCGTCGCGCGACAACTCGCGCTTGTCTGCACGAGCCTTTTTACGATTCTATATTTTATTTTTTGTTTTTTTTCTTTAGTTTATTAATTTTTATTAATTGTAAAGTTTAGAGTGAACATGTTTAGTCTAAGTTTGGAGTGTACTCGTATATTGTTTAGTAAGTTTTGGACGAATATATGCTTAATCTATTAGGGTTTTTAGCAGGTGCAATTTGCAATTGCAATCGTTTGCATTATAATTATTACTGTTTTTAACCAATAATTATAATGCAAACAACTGAAATTGCAAATTGCACAATACACACAAAACACATCCAAACAAAAATCAACCACAATTTTTATTCTTTGAAACTTAAAGTCTAAATTATTCTCACGTTAAATAATTCAGTAACCACTGGCACACCTGCGCGATATCCAATACTAATACATATTAAAAAGTTTCTATCTATATTGAGCTTTAAAAGCGTTTTTGCTGCGTTTTTTCTGCGTGTTCAGTGAACCCTAAGAACTGGGCGGTAAAGTGTTTTGTCCTTGTAAAGGGCGGTATACATTCGATTTAAAAAATACGAACATTATTTTAATATTTAAAAATGTTCTTCTCAAATTCTTCTGAAATCTTTCCGCCAGATTTATACAAAAAAAGTTCAAAAAAGTTTTGAACCAGCAACGATTTCTGAAGTCTGATAAAACAACAATCAAGATTGTGTTGCGATTAGTTAAGCAAAATAACAACAAACAATAATAATAATTCATAACAGCACGTCTAGAATCCCCGAAGTTAGGCAGAGGTGGACCTATATAATAGTACGGTGTACACCCACATTTTGCCATTTTAAATCCCATAGGGGGGCGAGCCTATTCCGTCAACCGGGCACAAATCCAGACTACGGGCTGCTACGGAGAAATGAGAGTATTTCTCGACAGCATGTGGAGCCTTGTCAGTGGCCAGTGGGCGGCATAAAAAACTCTGATAGCAAGTTAGTCCCTATTCACTAACCACACAAAAAAGAAGAAGACGGAAGATATTCCAGATGGAAAAATCCAATAATACTTATACTACTTTTCATTTTTACTTTGCATGAGCAACTTTATCCAAGAGTTTAATATAAAAAAATATATTTCTGAATTACTTTAGAGGTATGAGGAACAGGGTGTAAAGTTCACTCATCCTCTATTGAAAGGGAGGATCCTCCGACTAGACGGGTGTTGTGTCTGGCGGGCAACTGCCCGTAAGTTGATTTCGGATAGTCTTATCTATGTTTTTCGCTTGGTAAACTCTAACTGCGCGATGCAGGAATTGTGTAACGTCATGTCTTTGTTGCGTGGTTCGTATGTGGCGGTGTAACCGCTACATTACTAAAAATCTGTTACAAATAGTCGGTTTTTCTACTCTTGCGGCAACAGATTTTTAGTAATCGAGAATGGGTAAAGTTACTCATGGAAAGTAAAGATGCCACAGTTGACGGTACTAATTATGATTTGAAAATGTTCAAAAAACCAAAATAAAAACGTTTGAAGTTGAGATCCCCTGAAATACTTCAAGAGATCTCAACCTATAACGTTTCTATTCCTAAACCTATTTAAAATTAATAACTTCAAGTACAGATTATTGTACTCATTGATATTACATGTTAATGAGTATAATAATCTGTCAGATCATACAAAAAATGATGGCGTCATACTTAGTAATTGATTTGATATCATTAATTACACTGATGAGTTCAAAGATCTGAAAGCAAGTAACAGTTTATAAATATTGACAGCCGATCACTTAGGAGGTTCACAAAAAGTTCTAAAAGAACAAAAAAAGAACTTCATTTAAATTCAATTAGAGATGAATGTATGAAAAAGGATTAATTAATCCTAGATAAGACTCATAAAAAGTCTCAAAGAGGTACGAGCTTAAGAGGAAACGATGTCGCTTGGTCGTTGGCATTCATTCCATCTATACTAACGTATTCCTCTGTTTTCTCCCTTGTGAATGATACTTGCCCAAATATTTTATTACGATATAATTGACCGAGCGAGCGAATCTAGTGAAGCGTCTCTGCTTCAAGTCTGGCAAAATTTGCTCCCGTCTGTCAGTTTGTTTGTACTCCTCTACAGGTCGTATTTTACAACCGCCCCCCAATTACGCAATGCACGATCAATTTAAAATTGAAACCAATTGAAAAAGATTGCCAGTCCATTGCTTCATAACTTCGACAAAAAAAATTGAGCAGATTTTTTTTGTCGAACTTATGAAACAATGGACTGGCAATCTTTTTCAATTGGTTTCAATTTTAAATTGATCGTGCATTACGTAATTATAGTTTTTTTTTATCGTCGGGGATTTTTGTTTGGAGGGGTACATCTTCCAAAACGGGGCAAAAAGGGGGGCTTCTGGATATCCGATTTCGATGGGTTTTTTTTTTATTTGAAAGGAATTACTTAATAATAATATAATAACATTAAGTTGGTCTCATAAAAAAAAATGGTGAAGATCTGGCGAGGATCTTCGGCGTGATGAGCAGAATAGCTCCTCAAATTTAGTATATTAATTAATTGTTGCAAAAAAGATTGTGCTCGCGAGGTCTACTGTTCGCAGAACTACTAGTGTATATCTGCCACTGTCCCTAAGTTTTGTTTTTTGGCGTAATTATAATTATGGAACTTAAACATAACTGGCGAAATGTGAGTGTACTATAGGTACATCTCTGCCTAACCCTTTGGGGAAACAAGGCGTGATACTATATGTGTTTTTTTTAAATACCCACACAATATTTCCCATTAAATAATAGTCTGCGTCAAAGTGTAAACCGTCTTTAACCCCATCAATACATAATTCAAGTCTTATTTATAGAATAGACTTACATTGAATACACTAGGCCCATCGGAATAAAAACTAGCCTTCCAGTTTTTATTCCATGTCTTATCTTAAAGGAAGACCAAACTGGTAAATGTAGATTTTGTTTCCAAGAAAAAGGATACGAGCTATTTCTTCTTAGATTCTTGGATGAGGTAAGCATAGTTGTATGTCCCTTCCCGCTTTTATTAACCGACTTTAAAAAGGAGGTTCTCAATTGGTCTCTATGTTTTTTTTATTTTATTTGTAAGTATGTTTATTACGCGATTACTCCACATTATGTTATAGTTATTTACATAGCAGGTATTCGAATTTGTGTGGGGTACTCGTAGGTACCATAACTAAAAAGTGAAAAATAAAAACTCGGTGTCTCTGGCTTTGATTTTCGTTTTTTGCCATCGACTTCCGAAATTAAAGTTGTTTTTGACTTTGTAGTGTCTTTTTTGGAAGCAGGTTGTTTTTTTTGTAAAAAGTTTTTATGTAAAGCTATCTCGCGAAGTAATTTCGTAACACACAGTAGCCATCGCTTGCATTTTGACAGTTCAACAACATTCATTGCGTTATTTACGTTGTTCAGCAGACAAAGTTTTTGCACATAAGAAGCAATGGATTAGTAACATCCTTCAAAATCATTCAGACTGTGATTAAAATGTTTTACGCAATTGGGGTGCTGTTGAAAGTCGTTGTAAAGATACGCTTTGAAAGCGATTGCTATGTGTCTAGGAACCCACCCGTGTTCCTTCAGTTGCTTATACGTTGCCAGTGGCCACGGTATCCCTTTAGGACTTTACCGCAGTGTTTAGGGCCCTCAGGCTGCTACTGAGAGTTTTCTAATAGAAAAAGTAATAAAAACACTTTTCCTGACTTGGATATCGATCCGAAACCCACAACCTTTTTAAACCTAGAACAAAAACATTGCTTGCATGTGCAATTTTGCAAAAAATAACAATAGCGCAAAAATATCGTGCTATCTAAAAATAATCCCCAACTATTATTTTCATTACGGTAGTTAACGAAATGAAAAATATGATGTCCTAGGGCGCGGCGTTCGTGGCAAAACAGGGCGGTGCCGACATTAGGTGGGGCTCAATTATGGAGAAATTAGTCGCGTAAAAGTTGGCATATTAATGACGACATTAGATCTGACCTTGACCTTCGGGGCAACCAAATATCGTGTTTTTAATGAGCGTTTATGTTACGGAAATAGTTACAAACAAGAAGCTTTTTGTCATTAATGTTATGAATGGCGTATTTCTATGTGCATTTAGTTGGATTTTTTGTCAATGCCTGAGAATAATGCCAATGACAGACAAATGAACAGACATCGATATCATCATTATCCGCCTTTTCCCAACTATGTTGGGGTCGGCTCCCAGTCTAACCAGATGCAGCTGAATACCAGTATTTTACATAGACTGCCTATCTGACCTCCACAACCCAGTTACTGGGTAACACGATACCCCTTGGTAGACTGGTTGTCAGACTTTCGAGCTTCTGACAACCCGTAACAACTGTCAAAGTCAGTCAGATGACAGCCGGGATCAACGGCTTAACGTACTTACCGAGGCTCGGGGGTATCACACCTCCAACATCCAATCTCCGAGCTGTTACTGAGAAATTCCTGATGGAAAAAAACGAATAACACTTTGCCCGTCCTGGGAATCCAATCTAAGACCTCAGCAGTTGCGCTAGCAACCATTTTTTTTTTTACCGGTGAAGCTCCAGGCCTGCATCTCACCTGATGATAAGTGATGATTAGGCCGAAGGTGAAAGCGGGCTTCACCCGGAATCCTCAACCACAGAGGAACTGACTATCTTATCTCTAAACTGCGAAACACAACAATGCTGTTAACATTGTTGTTATGGCGACAGACTAAGGTAAGATGGCAGCTAGCCAGGCGGACTTAGAACAAGCCCTACCACCAACCAAACCGAGCAGAAAATTTTGCTCCCACTGGGAATCGAACCCGGGGGGACCTCTGGGTCTGAGACAGGTGGCTTAACCACTAGACCGCAGAGGCGAACCATGAAACCAGCGGGGCAGTGCAACTATCTATAGTACTAATACGTCATTCATTTAATCACATCATTCTGCATCAAATCTATAGATGAGCTAAGAACATCCTGCGGCGTCGTCCGGTCAATAACTTCACAACAAAAACCTAATCAAGATACTAACTAATAGCTTTTCAGCACACAGTTAGCCAATTAATATTATTAGGCGATTTTTTCGTATGCAGATTGAAAAATACCGCTTATTCTGCTTAACTTGTTTTGTTATGTGGCATATGCTTAAGTGGTACACAGTTTACGGAGTTTCTTTATTTCCTTTCCTATGGTATCTAATACCTTTAAACGAGCAATTCTTCTGAATCTCGGAAACGGCTCCAACGATTTTCATGAAATTTAGTATGCAGACGGTTTCGGGGGCGATAAATCGATCTAGATAGGGCTCATATCTGACAAAAAACGGTTTTTTTAGTTTCACAGCCTCGGAAATCTGATAAAACGTTGGTGTACCTGGACGATATGTTTATTAGAGCTTGATTGACCGGATATTATTAATGATACAAGCAAAGACAGCAAGGTATGCAGAGTTAGAACTTGACTTCGAAAAATTCGACTTTTGTTTGCAGAATTCGGTAATAATATAAGACACACACACAAGCTTTACTTTGTGTCATGCATCACCTGCACTCTCTCTCACACTGCTCTCAAAATGGTGAAGGAAAACATCGTAAGGAAACCGGCATGTCCTAGAAACAAAAATTCGAAGACATGTGACATCTACCAACGCGGACTCGGCTCGCGTGGTGGATTACGGCCCACTACCTCTCACAGAGAGGATTCCTGTGTCTCAGCAGTGGGAACATTATAGGCTGATTATGATTTATGACAATACACATAACATTACGCCTGTATTTCACGAAGGGTTGGGCAGTGGTGAGGGGAGGTGATTAGGTCATCTTTATCAAATAAACTACACAAAGTTTTTTACTTGTTAGACCACGAGGAAGTCATTTTTTACTGACGTGATTCCATACAAATAAGATGCTAAGATGGTATTTCAGATTTCATAATAAAAGTGTGTATTGTTTCTCTTTTACAAGATCTTAACGTTAACAATTACAAGAACTCCTTAATACAATGGTTAAATAATACAATTGAACTATGGCTATTGTCAATTGTCTTGTTGAGAACGATTATCTTAAGAATTTGATTGATAATAAAAAGTAACAAGAATTTATCAATCCCTTTAGATTTATTTGTCATTCATTCTCTATGACAGAGAATGAATCAAATACTCATCATTCAATAATACTAGCCTAATATTATCCCACGGAGAGCAGAGCAGTGGTGGCCCAGTGGTAACGGCCCCGACTTACGAGTTGTAGGTCGTGGGTTCGAACCCAAGCAGGCGCTTTACTTTGTGTAAATAATTTCATCACCACTGCTCTCAAAACGGTGAAGGAAAACATCGTGAGGAAACCGGCATGTCTTAGAACCAAAAATTCGAAGACATGTGACATCTATCAACCCGCACTGGGCCCGCGTGGTAGATTACGGCCCACTCCCTCTCACAGAGAGGAGGCCTGTGTTCCAGCAGTGGGAACATTAATAGGCTGATGATGATGATGATGATTATCCCACGGTAGGGCAAAGGCCTCTTGAGAGAGAGAGAGAAGGCACGAGCATTGATCAGCACGCTTGCTCAAGACGGGTTGGCGATTTATACCTTATATTAACTATAAAAGTCCAGGATTCCTCACGATGTTTTCCTTCACCGACGTCAGTAATGCCCAAGTTAAACTCAGAAAGTCAATCTTCAATCTTCCTAGCCTTTTCCCAACTATCTTGGGGTCGGCTTCCAGTCTAACCGGATGCAGCTGAATACCAGTATTTTACATGGAGCAACTGCCTATCTGACCTCCACAGTCCACTGGGTAATACGATACCTCTTGGTAAGACTGGTGTCACAGACTTTCGTGCTTCTGACGACTCGTAACGACTGTCGAAGATCCACGAATGACAGCCGGGACCAACGACTTAACGTGCTTTCCGAGGCACGGAGGAGTCTCGGTATGTAAAGATGGTCACCCATCCACTGACCAACCCCGGCAAGTGTAGCTTAACCTGATGGATCGACCCGTGCGGCTTGTTATTACTTAGTCACGAGCTCCTCGAGATAAAGATCAACTCAGATAAACAAGATAAACTCAGAAAGTACCAGCCAATAATTAACTGTGCAAAAATTCATTGATATTTATAAAATAATGACCTTTGTAGATGACTTAACATTTTATAACCCCTCTCTTAATCTATTTTTGTACCAATTTTAATTGAAATCAATTTCAATTTACAGTTAAAAATAATTACTTGAATACTTATACCAAATATTCAATGACAATGCATTTTATTATTAGTTTGGTATTTAATAAATATTTTAATGCTCATTGACTAGACTAATTAAAAACAGGACTAGAAGTCTCTTAGAGAAATCTACTGCCACATAGTTAGCTAGGATATCATAACTTGAAATAATCTACGTAAGGTTATTCTCCATGACTATTATAATCTATATCTAGGGTTATTGGTTATATTTCGGCAATCTATGGGGATGTAGGAGAGGTCATTTACAATCAAATCACCCTATAACCTCGTGACTGTTCAAGTGGACATCAGGTGGGCAACAATTAAAATTCTATTGTGTCTCGGTAATGACAGCTGAAGGTTTATGACTCCTATGCAAATGTCAACAATTTTCGAGTCATTTGACAATTAATTACTAAAATATAAAATGGACATAACAAAATAATGAAACATGGATTTAAAAAAAATGAATTGAATTGGTCTTATGGATATTATCTATGGACTGTAACGTCCGAAATAAATGTATAATTATATATATATTTTCTTTATGACATAATTTGTCATTTTATATTTTAAAATGACTCGAAAACGGTTGATATTGGCACTCATGCCAACTGGGTAATGGTGCATAATGCTCCGCGTATTGATGGCTCACTGAAACGTATGGAAATGATATAAATAGTCATCTTGAAGTTTGAGTTATAATCTTGAAGTAGAAGTTGAGTTAGTTTAATCAGAAGACTGATAAGGTAAGTCCTTTCAAAGCTTCCTCTCTTCTTTTATTTTGTCCATAATGGTCACATATAATTTTAACTTACCACCTAAGTGCACATTGCCCATAACCAGTGTACATAACCCAAGATGACCTTGCAAATGACCTCTCCTACATCCTCTTAATAGATTGCCCAGATATAACCAATAACCCGAGATATAGATTATAATAGTCTCTCCTACATCCTCTTATTGGATTGCCGACATAATTATAACCAATGACCCTGTATAGTAGGTACTCGTACAAAACAATATTTGTGACCCCTTATGCTTAGATCTTCTAAACAGGTACACAATGAAGTTTGTTGCGATTTTCACCATCATTTTGAGAATCTATTTCGGAAGGTTTATGTGAATTAACGTAGATTTTGCACAAAAAAATTGATATTATGGCACCACAGTAGCACATTGCGTCCACGCGAAGCTGGGGTGGGCCCACTAGACCCACAAGTGAACGACTAATTTGAGATGTTCAATACGCTATACCAATGTTGTAATAGTTCGGAAACATTTTAGTAAGAAGAGGATTCAATTCAATCGTGATTATTGTAATCGAAAACAACATATTACTACAACATACCAATTTACTTAATTGCCAACCGAACTACGAGTAACCTACTAGACAAGAATTCAGAATTACAAAATACTAGAATTAATACCGATGCAGCTAATCTCCAGTCGCACATTAGTTCCCGAACAAGTAAACATATATGAAATTTTGGAAAAATGACTTTAACACCTACACATAAAGTTCAGTTTGCGCTACAACTTGAACTTTTTATAACTCTTTCAACAGTATCCTAAAATCAACCTGATTTGTACAATCATAAAGTTGATATTTGTTTTTGTTGAAATTACGTCAATTCGAAAGAAGGATTTGAATAGAGTTTAGGTTTTCATTTTCACAATTTATAGGAAACTTCGTCGTTGGCATATCACGAAGTTGTTACGACATTTTGTTTGATGCTACCCAAACATTTGCCAACTCCAGCGATTTATGATAAAAATCGCGTATGTCTGTACGTGAATCGAGTAATTGAATTGAAAATGCTTGTTTTTCATGTAAAGTCAAAGAATTACACATTTGCTGCGTCATGTGGAAGAATTGTGGTGTCATTTGCTTGGTTAAGGCTGGTTTTAGAGTCACGCTGACCGCACGCTGACCGTCGGCGCTGACCGCAGCCGAAACGTATGAACTTCAGATGTCAGCGCTGAGCGGTTGGCGTAATTTCATAGAATACTAAACTTTATAATACATTGTCTTGTCAGCGCCGACGACGCGACGGTCAGCGTGAGACTAAAATCAGCCTTAGTTGTAGAAATATAGATACTTATTCTGATTCTTTATTGTTTACATAAACTACGAAGCTTACGGATTTTCAAAATAAGATTCCCAAATATTTTTGTTCCTTTTTCAATCCTATCTTTATTTATTTTTTGAAGTGAAAACTTCTTTAGCGGCGTTCTTGTGCACTTTTTTTGGGATGGGTTAAAAAAAATTAAACTCGCTTCAGGGGGCCTACCACCAGCTCTTATAGCAGTATTATTCTAATCTTACTTGAGTGGGGGAACTAGATGGAGCTATACGTCCTTTAGAGCTTCATCTCTTTCTCACACTGAAGTAATATTAAAATAATACTGCTATAAGAGCTGGTGGTAGGCCCCCTGGACACTTGACCTGATCGAAAATTCGTAAGACGGAGAGTTTTTGTTGACAGAGACTCACAGCGCACAGTTTTATTATTTTGGTTTTTTTTTTATGGAGCTACAATGGAGCTGCAATCTTTCGTTCTTGTACTGAGAGCAAGCCACATAAATTCCTGACATTTTCTTTACATGGCGTTACTTAGTTATTTTTTTAGGAATTGTTTTAATGGAGCTACAGCTTTCGTTCTTGTACTGACAGCAAGCCACATAAATTCCTGATATTTTCGTTAAATGGCGTTACTTAGTTTTCACTTCCATCGGCAGTCTCCAAAGACTACCCCGCATGTTTTTTTTTTTTTACTGTGAATTTTGTTTATCAACCAGTAAACACAGTTTTTGGCGTTGAGCTTCTGTTAGTAATTGGACTTTAGTAACTTTACGAATTCATTTTGGAAGTGCAGTGCTACGAGTGCTTGAATCAACATTATAATACTCTGTATGATATAGGAACCTAAACTCTAGCATAAAGTTCTTATTTCTTGGAAAATATTTTTAGATTATAACAACAGCTACTCTATTTAACAGTATACGTTGCAATGCTACGTTTTTTAAAATATACAATATTTGGGTCGGAAAACTTCGCGGCCCCCCCAGAACACCCTACCAAAGTTTTATCAAAATCGGTACAGACCTTTTGGAGTCCATAGAGGACAAACAAACATTTATTTTGATTTTTATAATATAACATCACGCCTTCCCCGAAGGGTTGGGCAGAGGTGTACCTTTTAGTACACTCACATTTCGCCAGTTATGTTCAAGTTCCATGTAATAGGGGGCGAGCCTATTACCATCAACCGGGCACAAATCCAGACTCTGGGCTGCTACTGAGACATCCAGATGGAAAGCACAAAAACACTTTACCCAACGTGGGAATCGAATCCAGGACAACCACACACACAGTTATTTATTTATTTAATACTTAAAGCACAGAAATGTGGGACTTAATGCCATAGGCATTTTCTACCAGTCAACCTTTGGGTGATGCAGAGACAAACTGTGGTAGGTGCAATTGCGAAAAATTCAGGAATAAAAATAATATTATAAAACACATTACACTTTGTGTAAAAGTTTGATTATTGTGTAAACTTAAATTACTTCGCCGTAAACTAAGCAGTATTTCAAAACTCATAAGAAGTTTGTATGCATTAAAAACACGATAGTTATGACTATTAGTATAGTTGTTAATGAGATGCTAAATACTTTGAAGTTAATATGGTATAATTATGCAAACTGAAAGCTATTAACAATCATTGGATAGTTTGTCAAATCGTAAACGACACTGTTTCAATTACTAATTTGTCGTGGCCTGCGCCAGCAGATACCTATCGAAGGAATGGCGTTCGTGTATTCGATTCAAACTGACAAAATTTTTGGGTTTTGGATTTGTGAACAGTCTAGGACTCTTTTGATAACATTGATTGATGATCAATTCGGTACGAAAGCGTATAAAAGCCATGCTAATATGATCCAAGCTTATGGTTGTTAGTTATCCAGAGAAGGTAACCTTCTAAATTAGTGCTGTTCTTTGAATCAGGTCTTTAAACCTAACGTAAGTGTCTTGAAAATTTGATTCAGAGTCTTGCCATTAGGACATTGACTGGGAAGACAATAGTCATGTCATGGCCGAATGTACCCCACTTCACAAGTTAATCACCTCTGGCATTATGTCAAGATATTTGATTTGATCATTTCAGTTTTTATATGATTCTCGTTATAAGGTAGCATCGTCAATTATAGTCGGTATGAAAAAGTCAGGAATAAAATCTGTAACTAGAAAAATATCAACAATGAATAAAGTAAAACTTACCAAAACTTAAAGGTACAACGTCGGCACCCTCTTCTGAGCTCCCAAAGACAATTTGTTACCAATCTTCTTGTAGCCTTCATTCTTAACTCTAGTTTTAGGTTTGTCTGGATCAGGGCACCCCTTCAGCTCCCAAACCAGGTTTGTCAGTGACTTCGGCCTGCTTAGTTTCCTCGACCTCTTCTCTGGTAGCTTAGGACCATTTCCTGAGTCTCCCGACGTCCTCCCACCCGAATGACTGGAATCTAAAGTACCATCTAGTTCCATAGCTTGGTGGATATTTGATAAGCTTTTATACCGAATATTAAAGATTGGAGAGTCACCTTTGATTGGTCGAATCGGACTAGCTACTGGACTAGGAGCCTCTTTTGTCGGCGAAGTACTTTTCTGACGGAAAACCATTCTATTCTTATTGCTGTTCACACTGTTCTTGATGTATAGCTTAGGCAGGTTAGGTGCTGGTGCTATGGAACATTTCTCTTTATAAACTGTGACTGGAGTTTCTTTTATCTGTGCTGGTGCTTTTCGTGTTCTCTTTTCTGCTTTTTGGATGTTCAATGGCTTCTTTGTTGGAATAGTTTCTATTGGCGGTGGTTCTGGCTTTATTTCTGTGATTAGAGGCATGTGGATAGGAGTTGCCGCTGGGGAAGCAGGAGCTGATTCGTGTCTTGGAGTTGGCTCGTTTGAATACGAAGCTTTAATATTCTTAGGGAGAGGAGCGAAGCCTCGTACGTAGTCGTAAATTTGGTCTATTTCATCGTATTCATCTGGAATACTGTTCTCGTCTCGATGACTGCTGTAAATATGATTGTGACGTGACATATGTTTGTGCTGATTAGCTGTATCTGAAGACACACTACGTCGAAGGAAATATCCAGTTTTGACTAACGGAGGCGCGTGTAGAGGGCCATTCAGAAGCCTCTTCGGGTCGCCTAACTTCCCGTCTAATACTTGTATTCTGTCTACGACATCTACTAACAAACGATTGCACTTTTCCACTAGTCTAGAGAATTCCATGAAATTCTTTATTTGATCCTCATTTTTGCATCTTTGCATTTTGAGTGGCGCTGCCAAAGGAAGTGCTACTAATGCGTTGCCTTCTTTAGGAAGAGGAAGAGCAAAAACGTGGTCTTCTTCAAACATTGACAGCAGTCTTAATTCTGGGACAAAATGGCTGGCACTCTTGAGCCCTCTCGGCGGAGTACCGTGAACCAGTCTCACTGTTATAGGCAAACGTTTAGTCAACAAAGTCTTTGCTGTATGTACTCCACTTATATTCTCTTCCTTAGCAACAGCTGAAAACTTCCCTCTCTGATCCAGGCTTAACAGAACCATATCGCCTTTCGAATCTGTACATTTCAAATACTTATTCTTACCTAAGAATGTTTCTCCTCTAGGCATGATTATCTCTCCAGCTGGTAGATTTCTTGCTCCATCAGCTGTGACATTACCATCTAAGTCTGTTTTAGCACAAATGACTCTGACTGGTTCTCTGACAAGACAACCATCATCTAGTTTCCTTCTAGCCAGTTCTGATACTGACTCAATGCACCTGACTGCCCGACCTTCTTCGCTTAGCAGCTCAAAATATCCTTTATACGTTTCTGGGATAGCTATTCTAGGTCCGACACTGACCATCCGTCTCCCTTCTTTAAGTTTGATAGCTTGGGCGATAATCTTCTTTCTCTTTCCTGCAGATACGAGTAGGGCTGTGCTCTGTAGCCCTGGGCTTGGGAGTGTGGGGACGCCAAGTCCTCCATACTGTCCTTTGATGATTTTGGCGACGCTTGGCAGGCGGTTCTTGACTGCGAACTCGCGGAGGTAGCTGCCTTCGTCGTTCCAGCGCGATGCTGCGGCCACTACTTGGCCGTCTGTGGCTGCCATGTCGGGTTTAGTCACATCTGTGGAAGAGAGATAAAAAATATATTAATAATTTATTTTTGTAAAGAGTAAAAATATGACTAAAATGACTTTTGGTTTGGAGAATGCGTTTTAAAAAGAGAGATTCTTTGTAATAAGTATGGAACAGTTATTGTTGTCTTTTACAATATCTACCTTTAGACCGAAAAACAAATCTTGGGGTTGCAGGTAATCAACGCATGTTAACAACGTTTATCAGAACGCGCGAATGGAAAGACCGTAAAAAAATTGCTCCAAAAATAGTCAAAATAAAATACGAAACATAGCACTTCGAACAGTAAGCATATTTAATAGATAATAGTTTTCCTTATACAAAGAAAGTTTAATACACATAAGAATCTCACGATTGCTACCGTATGCGGTCAAAACCGTTAAACTAAACTTCGGTTAACCAACTGGAAAACCTAGTTTTACAATAAACATTTACAGAATCACGTGCCACTCAAAGTGCGTAAACCGATGGAATAAATTGTTTATAGTGTGTATAGAATAAGGTGGCGTACAGATTGATGAGACGCGAAAATGGCGCGTGACGAATTTTTTGACGAAGTTATTATATTTTGAAAAAGTTAATAATTTATTATTGGAGTTGTGGTTTTAATAAAGGGTTCCTATGACATATTGATTGATAGGAAACCGAAAGACTTTATCCTGTAAATGACTTATAAGCATGCAATAAAACATAACATCGCGCCTCTATTCCCCGAAGGGTTAGGGCAGAAGTGTTCCAATGGAACACCCACATTTCGCCAGTTATGTAGAATGCATGATATTATTACTCTCTAACTTTAGTTACCATCACATGATATATCCAAAACAGTACTTTTGATTTCAAGTACCTATAATTTCATATGACCTGCTACCACGCTGTTGAACTTGGCTTTGGCAACTTTTTACCCAACTGCCCCAGAAGGAGGGTAATGTTTTTCGAGAGTATGTATGTATGTTTGTATGTATGTATGTATGTATGTCTATTTCTTTGGCACGCTCTGTAGCCTAAACGGCTTGATGGATTTTAACATAGGAGGTGTCGTTAGATTCGTCTTAATCGTAGAAGTGACATAGGCTATATAATATAAAGTATTGCATCTGCAAGTACAAAAAAAAGGGAGGGGAAGGTTTTTTTTTTAATAATTAGCGTTTGTATTTTATGTTTAGGTATTTTATAATGTGCGACTGACTGCAGAATAAACAAACAAGAACAATTCCTCTAAAAAACCGGGTGGTGCCGCGACCAATACCTACCCAATGCAACCAACGCCTAACCTAACCTCTAAACGTTCGATTAGCTAACAGTGTAACAAAGAAATGCTCGGTCAATAACGTCGGTTATAAAAACACCGTTATGTAATACGTGTAGTTATTCTTCGATAAATACTTCGGTTAGAATGACTAACCGATTTCTTTGTAGATAAGGTTGGAAAGAGGTTATCATGAGGTGTTATGCAATGGTTATCATCAGCTAATAGTGAGTTGGTGACCCTTTTTGTATGGGCATTAGCGCTGATTGTTAAAGTAATGTGTTAATGTGTGGTTCAGTACAACCACAGTAAAGCTAAGCATTATGCTGAGATTGCTGAGACGCAGGTGACGCAGGTCCACGCAGCGCAGAGCAGATTTTGTAATGCATGAACGTACTGACAGCTGCGTACGCTGCAGTGCAGGCACACGCGTCGCAGGCATGTGTCTGTACTGCTCTGCGTCTTGTAGAGACAGCACAGATTTCTGTGCGACGCATGCAGGTCGTCACTTGTTTTCAACCACTGATTCATAATTTTGTTTCCATTGCAGATTTTTGGTACTAGTTAGGACGCGAATGTGTCTGTGTAGCTGCGTCACAGCATGCGCTCGCGGCCTACGTCTGCCTCGCCTGCCCTACCCTGCAAAATCTGTACTGTGCTGTGCTGCGGCACACGCTTAGCCTTATTGTCGTTCAAGGCATCACGCGTCATCATTGTCGGAATTTCACTATATGCTGCACCGGTTGACGTCATAACGTCAACGCCGGCTGTCGCTGAAAACCAGAGCTTGTCTCGCATAGGGTCGCAGCATTATGCTGAGCGATGGCCGTTTTGCGTGGATATGACGCATATTTTCCCTCAAATTATTCTTTTCTTGTATTTTGTTCTTTCTTTGCGTCACGTTTACCGCCAATAAAAGTCTTTTATTTTTTTTTCAATTTGTTTATTCTTTCCATTTTGCATCTTTAATTCTGCAGAGGACTTGTATTTACAAAGTTCATTCTAAACCACTCAAATGATCAAGACTATTTATTCGATGGACTAATTAACAGCGCAATGTCTGTGATCCTACCCTGTTAATGCCATTACCCTCATAAGTCATAACATAATTGGCGAAGCTCTGATGTCCGAAACAACTCTGCCTACCCTTCGGGACGTAGAAATGCATGATGACTATAAATCGATAGTAAGAGACAGAACTAGATACTAAATAAACTCATACACATACTGTAGAAACATATTCCATCGAAAAGCACCTTAACCTCGACCCACGAAGAAGATTCACGGTACCACTCCGTTCCGCCGCAATTGGTTAAAAATTACCTAACACATTATACCATTTGCCCTTGCGAGCACTGCAGTTCGGCCGCGCGTAACGCATGCGTAACAACCATTGTTGTTGTACATTGAACTTAAACTTGGCAATACCACAGAGTAGATAGGTACAGAAGGCCAGCTCAACAGCGTGTAGAAAGGTACATAGAAAGATCTGGTACAGACTATCACACTGAACGACTAACATCGTAATTGCAAAAAAAATATCAACACTCCCATACATTTGAGTCGAGTAAGTATTGCATGGGACAGCTGATTATTTTTATATGCGGGAAGTTTTTCAGTTTTACCACATACATAAGTCAATCAATCTGCCCAGCGTTTTCCTGACTATGTTGGGGTCGGCTTCCAGTCTAACCGGATGCAGCTGAATACCAGTATTTTACATGGAGCGACTGCCTATCTGACTTCCACAACCCAGTAACTGAGTAATACAATACTCTTGGTAAGACTGGTTGTCAGACCTTCGGGCTTCTGACGACCCGTAACGACTGTTAAAGATCCACGAATGACAGCCGGGACCAACGAATTAATGTGCTTTTGAGGTACGAAGGAGTCTCAGTATGTTAAGATGGTCACTCGTCCACAGACCAACCCCGGCAAGCGTGGCTTTACCTGATGGATCGACACGTGCGGTTGTTGTTACTTAGCCACGAGCTCCTCACCCCACACCACATCCATAAGTATAACCACAAATTTCTGATACACGGTGCAGAAACGAGCAAAAACGCACATGCGTACGTGCGGCGATCTTAAACAAATGCCAGTTGTGAGTGCGCTTGCACTCGCTGTACGTGAAGCGTGTCTGTGTGTGGGTGCTTGTTCGCTCGTAGTTATGTAGCCGACCTTCTGTACCTATCTATTCTGTGGCGATACTGTTTGTTTTAACTTTTATGCGTTATTCTTTAATTAGTTTTCGGTTTGTTTCCTACTGTTTTTTCGGATTGTAACGGTTTTTAGATAATAGTGTGTTGTGAAGTAGATGTTTAGTTTTTGGTGAAGTTGAGTACATACTCTTTCTTTAATCAAATTCAAATTCATTTCTTTAACTTGACATGAAATTCTAACCAGCAGAAAACTTAGACAGATTGAACAGCAGGTCTCAAACTAGGCACAGCCAGTGTCTTGGTGACCCAAATCGTACGGTTTCAGGGGAAGTTGCCGCGAGAATTTATTTTACGTAGGTCCTACCGTTAGGGGACTGAAAATAATATTGATGCAACTGTTCCACCGAACCGCACTTATCAAAATTTTGTTTCAGTGCCGCGGTTAATGGAAGTGCTCAGGTACAGTTAAAATCAGGGCTCTGAGTGGAATACCTCGTTTTTTGTGTAAGGGACTAGTTATAACAAGCGCACGAGGTGCGCGCACAGAACGCTGCATTTCGGGCGCTTGTCATATGCAACTAGTTTTCTTGTGCGCACAAAACGCAACGCATAAGACGCGCGCCTCGAGCGCTTGTTATGACTAGTCCCTTAGAGAACATGAGGACTTTTCTGGCATTTTGACATTTCGACATAAGGTGAACTTTTCTGCAGTATAGCTTTACAGAAAATTAAGTAATAAAAACTAAAAAGTACAGACTTATTTGCAAACCTTTTTCCAATTATTTTGGGGTCAGCTTCAAGTTTAACCGGATGCAGCTGAATTCCAGTATTTTACATGAAGCGATTGCGTGGTAGGACTGGTTGTCAGACATTTGGGATTCTGATTAGCCGTAACGACTGTCCAACTGACCAACGTGCTTAACGTCTTTTGGGATCTCGATATATTATACTTGGTCACCCATCCAAGAACCGACCGCGGCAAGCGTAGCTTAACTTTCAATAGACCCGTGCCGCTGTTATTATTTAGCCAGCAACCCTTCTTTTAAGAAAATTAAGGGTTATTAAAAAGTACGAACTTTTTTGCAAATGCCTGACTCGGTCAGTTTGGTCTCCGAACTGTTTCGGTCGGAGACTAAAGTGACCGTCCTCGCTACAGTCTAAACATAATACAGTCATCCGACGAAGTCGCCTAGACAGATCAATCGTGTGGGGCGTGCGGGGTGACACGGGGAAAGCGCGCTCCCGAACTGCTTACGCTACCGTGTTAGTCGTTCTAGCTGTCGCGACAATGCCTATACGTTATCGGCATTTACAACAAGATCAAAGGCGTCGTCCTACTGTAGGTTTCTATACTGTGGTCCTCGCTTTAACCACTGGGTTTTTCCCACTTTCTTATAATAATGTATGCAAGTATGTAGCATCTTTATTAATTCGCACCTGTCAAGACTTAATGACGGACATAACATTTTATATATAGAGCGACGAGCATTCGTTGAATATGATTGACATTCAATTAATTATGTAATTCTGTTTCTACCGTTAGCGTATTAAGATGTGCAAAGTAGGTCGTTTTTGTGAGGATAAAAATGTGAGAGATTTTATAACCTGTTACAAAGAAATAGTTTGTCCTGTGGATTTATTTAGGTTCCAATATGAGATGATGAGATCTCGGAGGAGCTCGTGGCTAAGTAATAACAGCCGCATGAGTCGATCCATCAGGTTAAGCTACGCTTGCCAGGGTTGATCCGTGGATGGGTGACCATCTTTAGAATCCGAGACTCCTCCGTGCCTCGGAAAGCACGTTAAGCCGTTGGTCCCGGCTGTCATTCGTGGATCTTTGACAGTCGTTACGGGTCGTCAGAACCCCAAAAGTCTGACTGCCAGTCTTACCAAGGGGTATCGTATTACCTAGTTACTGGATTGTGAAGGTCAGATAGGCAGTCGCTCCATGTAAAATACTGGTATTCAACTGTATCCGTTTAGACTGGGAGTGGACCCGAAATAACCGGCACTAGGGCAATAACAGGCTGATATTATGTTTACTGTTCCAACTACCCAAAAACTATTGAACAGTACTGATTAGTCACGATCCAAAATCGCGTGCACAAACTAGTCTCTAACGATTGGAACCAGACGATGACTTTCCAAAAGCGGTCCAAAAGATCGCAGATAGTAAAAAGTTAAAATTAAAAGAAGTTCCGACGCTGACTAGTTAGGAGATATCTGATTGAACAAACCATGAAACTGATTATAGGAATCCTTTTAAAAATTGCAGTATCATTACTGAAGTTCAGGGGTGTATAAAAATAGCCTCTGACACTGGCGATAGATAAATGTATGTCTAGAGGGCCCTGAGCAGCCGCTACCATTTTGCTGACTGGCAATTTTTTTCTACGCTATGCAGCATAAACATAATATGCCTATAATGTGCCCACTGCTGGGACACAGGCCTCCTCTCTTCGAGAGGGAATGTGCTGTTAATGCTGTTATCTAGCACGCGGGCCCAGTGCGGGTTGGTAGCAGATATTTTTTTCGTGATTTCAAGTTTGGTCCCATAGTAAAAGTTGTTCACAATGATTCGTAAAGTGACGTGAATAAGTCATCATCATCATCATCAGCCTATTAATGTTCCCACTGCTGGGACACAGGCCTCCTCTCTGTGTGAGGAAGTGTGCCGTAATCTACCACGCGGGCCCGGTGCGGGTTGGTAGATGTCACATGTCTTTTTGGTTCTAAGACATGCCGGTTTCCTCACGATGTTTTTCTTCACCGTTTTGAGAGCAGTGGTGATGAAATTATTTACACAAAGTAAAACGCTTTCTTGGGTTCGAACCCACGACCTAAAACTCGTAAGTCGGGGCCGTTACCAATGGGCCATAATAAGGGCGTGAATAAGTATCGGTCACTAATTACCAGTCACCTTATACAATAAATGTTCAAGAAGTTTGTGAGCAATTTTGTAATTTTAGTGACAAGTATTATTGGTCTCATACCCTTTAAACAGGATCACAGCAGTGCAATTTTGTCAGAAATAGGAATGGCGGTAAAACTACCCAGATCCCTGCACTCTTTCACAAAAAACCTGTACTGCTATGATTGGAAAATGTTAAAAATATGTGTATGTTTATGTTGGCTGAAACATTCTCGCACAACACCCACAGAACAACTTCTTCAAGTGAACATATGGACCTATAAATGAAAATTGATTTTTTTTTAATCAACATTTAAAAAAATACAGAAAGACTCGACTTATAAGAAAATATTTTCAAGCCATCAAGATTTCTGAATGCAACAATCTTTTCCTCAAATCAAACATCCAATCATCGAGAAAAAACTTCGAAAAAAGCAGATAATATTACTGCATCATCACGATTTTGATACCAAAAATAATACTTTTGAACGGTTTTGTCGTCGACTGTAGCTCACGACTGTATAGCACGATTAAACCTATTGTGAGCGGCTGGATTATATTGCGGGTAACTGTACTCGATCGCTTGTAGACAAATAAGGAGCGGACTGTGGGGCCAGTAAAGAAGCGGGTGGATAGTGGCGGATTGCTTTTTTTAAATGTGGAACTAGCTAACTGTTCGAACTCGAGACATTGGTCGTATGGAAGCGTAGCCAAAGTGAAGCCGACAAAGAGTATTCTTGTGAACCATGTAAAGAAACATTTGCATGGTTTGTTGGCCTGCCAGCTATTTTTTCAGCATTCTGAGTTTCTGACTATGGCGAGGATTCTTTTGGTACGTAAATCATGCATGTATTCGGAATGGCAGCGTATGCAAAGTGAAGCCGACAAAAAGTCTTCTTGTGAATCATATAACGAAACAATTGCTTGGTTTGCTTGCCTGCTTGCTAGCCAGCAATTTGCTTGCATTCTGACGATGACGAGGATTATTTTGATGGAGTACGTTATATGAACATAACATCTCGCTTAATATATCCCTAAAGGTTCCCAGTTATGTTTAAATGCCATGTAACTGGGAGCGAGCCTATTGCTATCAATAGCGACACATATACAAGCTGCTACTGAAATACTTAATAGAAAACCCAGTTACACTATGTTTCTGCTAAAGGCCCCGCACAAACAGGCGCGATGCGACAGCGCGACAAATCTCTAGTAGAACAATTTCTATAAAAACTTCATGGAAATGGTTAGACTACCAGAATCGTGTTGCAGTGTCGCGTTGTAGAGGATAGTTAATTGACTCAGGCGTGACCTTGCGGAAATCCATCATAAAACACAATAGACGATGTATAACTAGTAACTTAATCCGCTTAACCGTTCTTAAAGAGTTAGAGAACCCTGTAAGAAATCGACACGTGTTTCGCCTCTCAACGAGGCATCCTCAGGACGACGATTGACCTGTTGCGAACTCGGACACGAAGTGTTATCAACGCGAGCCGAACGCAAACTCTCGCTTCTTTGCGTTCGGCTCGCGTTGATAACACTTCGTGTCCGAGTTCGCAACAGGTCAATCGTCGTCCTGAGGATGCCTCGTTGAGAGGCGAAACACGTGTCGATTTCTTACAGGGTTCTCTAACTCTTTAAGAACGGTTAAGCGGATTAAGTTACTAGATATACATCGTCTATTGTGTTGTAGAGGATAATTATGTGAATAGAATTTAGATTATAGATTACTTTTCAGTTTGAACCCAGTAGTAGCGAAACCGCAGTAGTTCAAATCAACTGGCTCGCGTCATGTTCCGCTACTCGAACTTTGCTTAGCGGAACATGACGCGAGCCAGTTGAATTGAAATGCTGCGGTTTCGCTGCTACAGTTTCGCGGCGGGAGTGTACTACTGGCGTGAATGAGTTATTTTTGTATCAGCCAAGAAATACCAACATGTCTGCCGTAGTACAACGACCACTAGACCAATGAGCCAGTACGGTACTCAAATATAGCACACACGCAAAGCTTTGCGAATTCTTTGCAGAATCCGCGTCGCTCTTCATCCCGCTCTCTCCCTGGCCCCAATACTCAAGTACAGTCTGACGGACCGCTACAACTCGTTTCCCATGCCGTTTTAAAACTGGCTCTGTCCTCTAGGTACCCAATTTGGTATGATATTTATGTCCAGACTGATAATTATTAGTTTTATTATGATTACGAACTGATGGGAATTTGTTATGTATCTGGTTTTCACGGGGTATTTAACGAGTTATTTTCTAGAGGGTATGTTACGGGTAATTTTGTCTAGAGGGTATTATAACTGGTTATTTTCTAGTTCTAGTTTGATTTAAATTGAATTTAAACTAGGCCTTTTTGATGCTTGTTCTTTACTATCTAATTTTGGGATAAATTTATAAATTATAGCTTACTATAATATGCATGTTTTATACTTACAAACCTTCCTCTTGAATCATTCTATCTATTAAAAGAACTGCATCAATTTCGGTTGCGTAGTTTTAAAGATCTAAGCATACATAGGGACAGACAGCGGGAAGCGACTTTGTTTTATAATATGTAGTGATAGTGATAACATTACGTTATGGTTTTGATAAAGCCACTAGAAAAAAACGCGATACTTTTCATATTAATAATTCTTTGTTGCTCTAGTGGTCGCAAGCGCTACTGCTGAACATGAGGTCCTGCATGAGTTCGATTCCCAAGTCAGGCAAAGTGTAGGTTTATCTATCTTAAATTTCTCAGTAGAAGCCCGAAGTTTGGATGTGTGCCCGGTTGATGGCAATAGGCTCGCCCCCTATTACATGGGACTTAAATATAACTGGTGAAATGTGAGTGTACTATAGGTACATCTCTGCTTAACAGTTCGGAGGAATAAGGCGTGATTTTATGTAAATAATTAAGAGTGTGCAGTCTGAAATTGGGCAAAGTCGCAAATAGCTGGCAATTTCGCAGTTTTGATTAATTTGGCTATATTACTGTATCATCATCAGCTTATTAATGTTCCCACTGCTGGGACACAGGCCTCCTCTCTGTGAGAGGGAGTGGGCCGTAATCTACCACGCGGGCCCAGTGCGGGTTGGTAGATGTCACATGTCTTCGAATTTTTTGGTTCTAAGACATGCCGGTTTCCTCACGATGTTTTCCTTCACCGTTTTGAGAGCAGTGGTGATGAACTTATTTACACAAAGTAAAGCGCCTGCTTGGGTTCGAACCCACGACCTACAACTCGTAAGTCGGGGCCGTTACCACTGGGCCACCACTGCTCTCGGAAATGTACTATTACTGTATGGAAATACAAAATAGGGCAAAAAATTGTTTTCGTTCCTGGAGCACAATCTAATGCTTCGCATTATGATTCATGCAATATGGCTTATTATTACTGAACTAAAAAATATTGATTATGAAATGCAATAATTAATATCGTAACACCGAATATTTAGTTTGAGATGTAAATGCCCTTTTTACACCTAAAACGGTAACAACATCAAATTCAGTGTTATAATTGCAATTCATATATTATTCTAGTTCGCTAGTTAGCCACATTTCTTATTTCCATACAGTAATATTGTCAAATTAATCAAAACAGGTAAATATTTGACAGCTATTTGCGACGTTGCCAGCTTTTAGAATGAACGCCCTGGTGAAAGCGTCAGGGAAGCCCGCGAAATTCAAATTTTCTTACGTTTTTTGCAATTTGCAGGTCAGTGTCAGGTTGTATGTTGATCTAAATATTATTTGCGAGCGTATCAAATGTTTATTTATAATATTATAATCATAGAAATCATCAATACAACTCTATAAGTTCATGTAATCCCGTTGAATGACTATTTCATGAAATCATGACATTTGGGGATTATGCTAACCGAAGGAGTTGTATTGCTGATTCTAATGATTATAATTCTGTGAAACCATATTGGTTACGCTCGCAAATCATATTTTAATCAAGATACAACCTGACACTGACCTGCAAATTGCAAAAAACCTAAGAAAATTTTAATTTCGCGGGTTACTTGGCGCATCCCCCTTAACATAGACAACATGAACTCTTTGCAACTTCTCCAAAGGGAACGGATTCTTTTTTCCACAGGAAGACTACTTATCATACCAGTTTGCCGTTAACATTTATAGAACATGTGGCGACATCTATAGGATGTTAAAGCAGTTTTAATAACTATCCGGCGATTACGCTAGTTTCTCATTTACGTTTTTTTTTTTGCAAAAATGAGGGTTAACTAGGCAAGTGGCTCGTGAGAATTTGTTTTTTTTTAATTGGAAAATTATTTTTGTCAATATTAGTGCTGATAAGGTTTTCGGATATGGACATCCTGAATTCCTATGCAATTACTTAAGTAAATAGTAGTAATATCTACAATTCTACACTGATCTGTGTTAGTGATTTAATTGTAAACTAGTAGCAACCCGCGGTTTTGCCCGCATGGACCTTAACAATTTTTCTAAAAAGTTAAGCCTATAATAAGTTACTCTTTATAACATCACCTATCTGCCAGTCAAAGTCTCGCCAAAATCAGTCTAGCCGTTTCGGAGATTAACCGGAACAAACAGACAGACACAAAAAAAAAACTTATGAAAATTATACGGAACTATTTTTATACTGTTTATATTCTTTCATAAACATTAAATAACAAGCTGTTATTTTGATATTTCAAACGGATACTTAATTTTTTTTTTTTATTTGTGTGTTTGTATTTCTTTGGTAAAATTGCGTATTTATTTTGGTATACTTTTCACCCTATCTATCAAAAAGATCAAAAATATTCTTTTCTCCACGTTGAGAAATCTTTAAGAATTTTATTGATCCTTATCAGTTAATTACCCAACCAACCTAATTAAATTATTCACTTCATTAACCAAAGTGATGTTTTTTGTGACGAGCACTTTTTTTGTAAAACTTAGGTACTTGTTGCTCGAAGCAAAGAAAACTTTTTTTTATTGTTTTCTCATTATTATGTACAAGCTGCAGTCCTGCTTACCCCCCTTACATATCGGTAGTATCACGTGCTAATAACGCGACTGGTCCTCACCGTTATGCTTGAGTCGGACTTGATGCTCAAGGATTTATAACAAGGTGCGCACACTGCAGGCGCGAATAACTGGCACACAATATGATGCGTGTTTTTTTTTAAATTTTTGTTTTAATATTTTACTTTATTATTTTTTTTGGCTAGAAAGGGGGTGACTACCGAGATGGATATTAACCACTTGACTGTCACTAATGAGTCAATGAGACACAATTAAATTTTAATTGTTATCCAACTGCAGCCGTCTGTTGGACGGTTGAGCCAATAGAGAAATATAGAAAAAAGGGACATGTTGCGCCGACCCCAAATAAATTGGGATAATGATGATGATTTTACTTTATTTGCCTCCTGTGTTTAAGGCACTTGCCATAAAATTAAAAATAAATAAACTATTTTTTTTTTTACAAAAATGTACAAGTGATTATATGTCCTCTTCATAGCACAAGCTAGTACTGGTTTTGTATTCTAAAGCGGTTATTGAGTTTATTTATATCTTGGATCAGTAACATTGTGGTATAAAACCATAAAAAAATATGCTATTTAGTCAATCAAACACGACACAAGCGTTAAGTTTGAGAGCAGCTTTAGCGATCAGAGAGACAATGTGGCTTTACAAACCTTTTAATAAAACAAACAAGCTTCATAAAGGTAGGATCGTAATTGGTAATGCTTTGAAACGTGATTGAGAGTCATTACTAAGAGAATAACCAGTAAAAAACGTTTATGGTAACTCTTTAAAACATGGCACATGTTACTATCTTGATTAATTATGTATATTGACTTAGTTTTTTGTTTGTACAATACACCTGCGTAATTATGTCGACCATTAGTCAAGCTCTTAAACTGTTGGCAAAACCGATACAATCTACAGCCATTAATCTGTGTAATAAATAACATGAAAATAAATCAAAATATTGATACAATATCTTTGGTTTTTGTTCGTTATTTTTTTTTCTTAAATACGTTACAAATACAGTTCACTACATGTTCAAAAGCACAAGAGACCACATTTATGAAGTGTAACAGTTAGGTGCATTTTATGTCAAAGAATTGCTGTGCAATTTATGTCTGCATAACGCAATTGCAGCTAATGCTATTAGCTGCAATTGCGTTATGGAGACATAAATTGCTAGTCTATTGTGATAGACTGACAGTTTCTATAGTTTAAGTATTATGCATGCATGATATATGCATGATAGTAAACTTGAGAATGGCACACAATATTTTTTTTACAATAATAATAACATGCTACGATAACATTACCGTTTCACAACTATGGTAACGGCAATATTCCTTCACGATTGTTTATTACTACCGACATTTGCTGGCCAATAAATATTGTAACTTTTTATAGTTTCCAAGAATAACAAAGTTTATTTGAGTAACACTATTTTTCTCATAAGATACTTTTGATGACAGACATTTTAATAAACTTTATTAAAATAGCTTTTTTTCAATCGATTCCTTCGATTTAACTATATTTTTTGTTCTTTTTAGATGACTTAACTTTATATTTTTAGCATAAAAACGAATGAAAATAAAACGACATGTTTAACAACCTACGTATTGTTAAAAATCCAGATAAATCCTTGAAAAAATCCCCACCCGCCATTAAACCTCGCTGTACACTTTCTCATGTCCCGACATGTACGCCAGTATTATAGCTTTTTGCACCGCACTGATGGGGTGAATGTCCTGCACTCACGGACTAATGTAACGAAATTGTGTGTCGGTGTTACGTCACGAGTATTAAATAATACTGGGATTATGAATAGTGGAGATTATATCAACGGTACGACCGTAGTGATCTAGCATTGGTACTTTGAGAATAGATCTTGTATATACAAGGTGGAGACGATATTAAGACAGTATATTAAACTGCGTATAATATACATATCTAATGACGTTCTTATGCCCGTTTTCACCATCGTTCCCTCAAACACTTCCTTACTAAGGACCTCTTAACCTAAGAGACTCTTTAAATGACCCCCCTACCTAAGTTTTCCAAATTCAAAATTCCTTATTAAAAAAAAAGAAAAAATGTAAGAAGAAAATTATGTATTAAAATAGTGACATCTTGACAGACCTTCAACAACAAATGAACTGTCACTTATCGCTAAGATGCCGAATATCGGGCCCCTATATTTAAAGGATCCCTTAGCAGAAACGAACACTTAAAATGTCTTAAGAGACTCCCTAAATTTAAGGAATGATGGTGAAAACGGACATTAGTCTGCCTACAAAAATTCTATCAAATACTAGCGGACCTGGCAGACGTTGTCCTGCCCGAGCAGTGCCACCTACCGGGTCCAATTGTATTTTTAAACCATCCAGGGTCCCACTCAAATATACACACAACATTTCATTCATTGGCTATTGACATTTTTATTTTATTTTTGACATTATTGACATTTTTATTTTATTATTCTTTTGACATTATTGAAATTATAAAATTATGTTATCATGTGACTTAAACTTACACTTGAAATCAACTATTTAATCTTATTAAATTCTTTGGATTATTATTAATGCATGTTTCCGAATCAAGTACTTATTAAAATTACCTATTTAAGGAATTATTTGTATACCAACTGTGTTGGTAGAACACAGAGATCACGCTAATATGTATATTTTAAGACCTTTTATATACCTATGTTCACAAATAAAGTTTGATTTGATTTGATTTCATCCAAATTGGTCTTGCCGTTTAGGAGAAGTTAGGTGATAAACAATATAAAGATATCCAATAGTTTAGTCACTATAGCTAGTCAAAGATTGGCCAAACCCATAGTCGAACCATTACAACTACTTAGTTTGTTTGAAAAAATCACTTTTTTAATTTCGATGCTAGGATTTTATTTGATGGATCTAAAATACTCTTATGCATTAATATTGGCAGTGTTGTCATTTATTGTTATATTGTTTTCTCCACAGTATATAGATAAGTATATGCTTCATGTATGTAAGTATATATTGTGTATGTAAATGATACACAAATATGTTCGGCACTTGACGCGGCAACATGTCGTGTCCGGGTTCGCAACAAGTCAATGGTCATCCTGAGGATCCTTCGTTGAGAGGTGAAACACGTCTCGATTTCTTACAGGGTTCTTTATGACTCTTTAAGAACAGCTCGGTTTTTGGTAAGGTGGCGGAGTTTATGGCAATCGCCAAAGACATACATGTGAGCTCAGAGCTAAGTCGTTACGCAAGCTCATTAAGTTCGATAACAATTAAAATTCTAATGTGTCTCATAACAGTTGACAGGATGTGAGTATAGCCATTCATTGAGGATATACGAACTAATTCTCATGTTCACCAACTCAACTGCAACTAAAGGGTACCTACTGCCTTTTGCTTTCAGACAGCAAAATAGGGACATCGGTTTAGAGCTGTCAAACTAATTTCTGAGTGTTTTACGACTACAGAACGAGTAATACCTAAATAATACTGGGATTATGAATCTTATTGACGATAAATCGGAACGATACGGTGGTACACAAGGCTACAAATTAAGATATACATTTTCAGTATAAGCTGACCTCTCATTGTACGGAAATCATATACAATGCGAGATCAGTTTATACTGGACCTTCATGTAGCCGTTTGTACCTACTTCTTCCCTCGTAACGAAACGAATTTGGTATACGTAGGTACTCGTGAAGGCTTTTTTTCTACCAAATTAATGCAAAAACCTTGTTTTATATCTACTTCGCGATTTTCACGGGTTTTCACAAATTCCTCGCCATTTGTATCAAAAATATAATAAAATCAAATCGACCAATTATGAATTTCACAGTTTATTTTATTTTTTGTGATTTTGTTCGGTTTGTTACACAAAAAACGTTTAATGTGATAATAATGGTGGTAGGTATATTAGGTAGATACGGCAACATATCAAGCTATACATTACCAGTATAAGCTGATCTCGCATTGCATAAGATTTCCGTACAATGAGAGGTCAGCTTATACTAGAAAATTTATAGCTTGTTTCGTAGCCGTGTGTACCCACTGACGGAAGTGTAAATAAAATGTTTTATTGCAATAATTTTTCGGGCGGATCTAGAAATTAAGAGCTTTTTGCGTTGTTATAAGAACTGGATAAATATTCCTCTTAAGTTATTTATATTAACCACGAGGACTTTTTATAGAATTCACTTGTGCTTCAAACAAAATGGCGCAGATATCGATCATCCTATGAATAGGTGAACGGATAATCGAAAATGGGTTTCATAAGCAAAGTTCTTCATCAGATGCAGATTTGAAACTAGTACCTAGACCACCAACATCGGGAAAAGGGGTTCAATCATAACTCAAGGCTCTAAAGAGACCCTTCGAATAATACGAGCCGTGTGCAAGAGCATCGCTTTCTATATGAAACCCTTGATGCAACTGCCTAACGAGAGCCCCTTCAGTTGTTGGTCGAGGCTCTAGGCTTTTATCAATATTATTATATGAACTGCAATATTATGCTTCAATTCAACGCATAGGAAAATACAAAATATTATTATGTACGAATACGCATGAAAATTACTTGCATAAGAATTTACGTACATTCAACTTTGTTTTTGACTAATAAACGCAATTCGGAACTCAGTTTTTATGTCAGGTTAGTAGCAATAAGGTTGCCTCCTAGTTGAGGGCAATCCTATTGCCACTAACCATGGGAGTCATAACCAGCGAATTATGTTTTACCACCCGCTTCTGCCTGCCCTTTTGTGGAAAACAGGCAAGATATTATTTCGTTCTCCAATTTGCGGTCTTATTACTGATTCCATTCCTCACGAAGCAGCAACATTGTAGATATCAAATTCACCTGTTTTACTGCTATTTTATTTGCAGGAACATACTAACACCTAGCTGGTATGCAGTACAGATCTAGATGGGCTAAAGTGCTTGCCTACGTTTAATTTCTTCCTGGATAAACGATAAAGTTTGGTTCAAGGCATAAGAGTAAGACGTTTTGGTATTATTTTTAAGCTATTGCATAGCTTCTATCGCGGGCCTTGAGCGTGGAGACCTAATCCAGAAATTCCGTAACGAAAATACCTAAACCTAAGGAGAGTGTTTTGTATTGAAAATTATGTTTAACTGCTTGACAACAAAGTTCAAATTTACTTAGACGAATGATCTATCGAGAGTGTTGTATTGAAAATTATGTTTAACTGTTTGACAACAAAGTTCAAATTTACTTAAGACGAATGATCCTTGACTATTAATAGTTATTAAAACCTTTTTATTAGTTTTATGTTCCCATTACGTTGTGTCAAGTTTTAAAAACTATAAATGTGAATAACAGTTCCTGTCAATGTCACCATTGCTATTTCTTGTATTCGGGTTAATATTTTACAATTGCATAAGTTGATAAAAAATGCTATGCAATAGCTTTACCGCGGCAGTCCCCGAGTGCCACACTTTTTTTAAGTTAACGTCTGTGTACGACACCCCCGCCCGCGCCCGCGCTCCCCCGCTTAGGCAGAGGTCCAGTGAGGAGGCAGGAGCGAATCGCGAGATCGCGTAAAATTATTACGAGCGAATCGCGAGTTGTCGAAAAGGATAATGTCATCATATGCCTAACCTTTTCCCAACTATGTTGGGGTCGGCACCCAGTCTAACCGGATACAGCTGAATACCAGTATTTTACATAGAGTGAATGCCTACCTGACCTACCCAAACCAGTTACTGGGTACTACGAAACCCCTCGGTAAGACTGGTTATTAGACAATTATAATAAAAGTATACAGTTAATATTCATAATCTCTGATAATTTACATTCCATCTTCATGTGAACTTTAAAATGTATGAATTTGGGTTTATTGTTCCAAACCTTGATAATTTTCTCAGATTCTTAATTTAATTAGAGACACTAAATAAAAATGGCAGTATGGTACAGCGAACGAACCTCAAAAATCAAACCATACAAGAGACAGTGAGTCAGTGACAGTGACAATGCAATGCTTACGACACTTAAACCGGGCCGAGCCAGCGCCACTATTACGCTGCCTGTCCACTGGAGCGGAGAGGAGAGGAGAGGAGCGGAGATGTGCCATTATTAACCAATCAAATCTAAACTCAGGGGCGGAGTCAAGATTCTATTGGTTAATATTGACACATTTCCGCTCCTCTTTTCTCCTCTCCGCTCCAGTGGACAGGCAGCCTTACGCTGCACTTTATCCGAAAGGAATAAAGTGCCGCTAACGGCACTCTATACACTTCCAATAAAATTTGGGCTTAACCAAGAACTCGGGTAAAGAAATGGCAGCAGTAACTTAATTATAATTATACAATTAATTTAGCTAACAATGAGAATTAAATGAATAACTTTTTAAGAAAATTATTTCAGTCTTGCTCTACTTAACTATCTTTCGTGTCAGCCAAAAATAAAACAATAATTAACAGTTGGTTTAGCGCACACGAAATAATAACATTATAACACTTAAATATAAAATGGCGCTAACATTGTACTAATTACAATATTTGCAACGCTTGTTTTAAAGCCATTTAAAATTCAGTACACTTTTTTAAACAGAACTTTTAATTAATCTTTAATTACCAAAATAAGTGACTTTATTACAATATTTCGTGATTTTATTATTCCTAATTGATTTAAAATACCGAAGCAAATTGGTGAATTGAAAAACAGCTCTCAGATTTTCTTTCATTCAAAGTTTCTTATGAGTGAATGATCAATGAAATGAATGGACCAATTAAATGAAATCATCTTGCATTCAGAAAAAAATAAATGACTTTTTATTGGCCTTGGAGAGATCCGGATGCCGAATTTGGGACGAGCCTTATGCACAGTCTAAGAGAGTATTGAACTCATCTAAGGAATTTGGTAGCGTCCTACAAGCGTACGTTTTCAAGTTCAGAAAAGGTTATAACTAATCTGCGTACGAAATGTATTTGCCAAACATGTAAACAAATACTATTTTTCCACTTAAACAAACATCAACTTTATGTAAGTGTAAGAAAATTTGATTTTAGACCGACTACTACTGTTGAAAAAGTCATAAAAAATATGAAGTTGTAGCGCATACTGAACCTTATGTGTACGCATTACAGTTGTTTTTCCTAAAACTCGTGTTTGATTACATGTTTGGCAAAAGAATTGTGAACGCAGATTACAATAATAATGTGTAATTTCATTATCATATCAACTGTTCTTATCCCAATTAAAGCCTCGTGCAGACTGGCTGTGGATTGATGAGACGTGAACGTCCTTCTTAAACTTCAAGATAAGCCTCAAGCTTTAAGAAAATATTAAAGTTCTATGTTTACCTAAGTTTTATTTGTTACTTTTTAGTTAATTAAAAGTTTGTTTTTAAAAAGGTTTTTACTAAAATTTTATTTAATTGTCTCATCTTATTTACTGTTTCTGCAATCAATGCAAATAAATGTGTACTTTACTTTACCGATCGCTGCGAGTGAAATAGTCTCGTTTTAACTTATGCGCTCACCCACAAAGAAAAAGCGAAAACATGTCACCGTTTCTATCCAAAGATCAATCTTCAGCGATCTGTACCGTCTCTTTATCCAAGCATTTCTCATAAAAAGTCTTCCAGAAACTTCTATCCCCGTTTTTCGCTTCCAACTTGCACCACACACCAAAGCACTACTTGGAATTGATTGAGACGAGTCTAATACAGAGTTAATTTGACCCTCATTTAACGGGACCTCGGACCAGACCTCCGAGAGGAGACCTAGACCAGGTTTAATCTTTAATTGCTATATACTTGGCCTAGGAGATTCGTTCTGTTACGTTGGTACCGAGTAATGGTAGTACGTTGAACTGTTGTAACTAAAACTATCCTTTACTATTAAATGAGAAATATTTGTCTATCCTATATAATAATGTTATAAAGAGGTAAAGTTATAGTTAGTTATATTTCACATCTGAAACTACTATTCAGATGTGAAATATTCTTTTTGCATTTGATAGCCTAATTCTTGAAAAAGGTTATAGGTAATTTAACATCATGACCCTTAGGAACCGAGCAATAAGATAAAAAGTCAGAAAAAACATTAACTGAAAACGAATTAATAGCGCGGACGGGCGATGCGATACGATGTCGTGGGTCGGGGAACTGTACGTCATAAAAAGCTACGCAAAAAAAGCAAAGCATTTTTTTTTTTTTTGATTTTATTGTTTTCCTTTCATTTAATTTATCATCTTTGTTAAAGAGACTTGATCCTTAAAATTGACCCTATCGATTGATGCCATAAAAGTACAGGATGTTATTTTTACGAATTTTATCCGGTTCGATTCCTGAGTGTCGGAAACTCGGAAGCGAATTTTCGAAAATATTTGAATGCAGATTTCCTTTGAGTAAAATTATCTATCTCCAGTATTTAGAGTACTTTCCCTGCAGATGAGGTTAAAAAATTCCAACCTGTATATTATAGGTACGTCTGTGGCGGGCTTAGTGCGGTAGTGCGCGCGTCATTTCAGAGTGAACAAACTGTACTATATTTTATGGAGTTATAAAGTACTTGAATTATATTTATAGTATATCGCAAGTTAACAATAAATTACTTTTTATTGTAGTAATAAATTTAACTGTAGCGATATTTACGTTACTGTCACAAATCGTGTAGTAAAATATTATACCTATAAATGTAAAGAGTAATTAATTAGAACAATTGGTAGTGTTTACCTTATAAACAGACACGAAGTAAGTGACGTTGCCACTGTTGAGTAATTATTCTGTAACAAAAGAAAATAATAATTAATATTGTAGATGGCCAGTTATGGGTTTTCATTTGTTGCTTCTATACATACATTCAGTCTTTTTTGTTGCAGCTAAGGAAATAGGTTTTTGGATATTCCTTTTCTTGAAAAATTCTTTCTTTTAGAAGAAAGAAAAATATGGGTTTTTGAAGTAAATACTTCTTTAGCGGCGTTGTGCACTTAAAAAAAAGTATGGGTAAAAAAAATTTAACTCGCGTCAGGCGTCAGGCGTCATTACACGTGACCTGATCCAAAATTCGTGAGACGGAGGGAGAGTAGAATTTGTTGACAGCGCACTCTGTTTTATTTTTTTGGAATTGTTTTAATAGAGCTACAGCTTTCGTTCTTGTATTGACAGCAAGCCACATAAATTCCTGACAGCCAGGCAGTCTCCAAAGACTACCTCGCTTGTTTTTTTTATTATTAAGGTTTCCTGAGATTATTATGAGTCAGAAAACTTTCAAAGGGCTTTGTTTATGGAGTCTAGTTTGCAAATGATACTTTCCTAGATCACAACAGTTTCTTAATTTAATGTTAAATCTAGATGCTGTGGTCCCCTGTAAGTGAAGGAGTACACCGACTCAATACCCGATGTTGCCCTTTAATTGTGTCATGTATTGTGTATATATAAAATAAAATAAATAGATATAGCATCAATATTTTAAAATACTCTACGCGCTCCATATAAATAACTTCAACAGATGGGTAACTAACTCGATATTCATACTAAAACTCTTTGCGGCTGGCTCTACAGGGTGGTCCCAACGTTGGCCCCATCGATAGAGAATAAAGCATTGGTCAACTTTGGGGGCTAAAGCTACGGTATCCGACGTTTCCGTCATATTATAAAGGCCGTCATGAAAATCTCTAACCTTATTAATTAAGAGAAATAAACCACATCTAAAAGCACATTATTACTGTTTGTTATCTTATCATCACATTGCACGTTCTTATTTGTGTTTACGAGTATGTGTTATAAATACATTTAAAATCTCCTTAGAGTAAAAATAATGACTTTAATTATATTGATTGCATGCATGTTTTGCTAAAGGTGACGTTCTATTAATTTGAGGATAACATTAATGGATAGATGATTTAAAAATCTAAATAATTCACGTTTTAATTAATTTCAAAAGATCGTTTTTTTAATCAAATAGTTCAAAAATAAATGAATTCGGCGTGCGCAGGGAGCAGGGACAGAGCGGCGGGGCAGAGAAGGACCGAACTCTCAAGATCGCTCGCTAGGGGAAGCGTCTTGAGGTTTCAAAAAATGCCCTGTATTTGGACACAATAAGAGTGGAAAATTGTGTGATCGTTTACCGCTGTTGGACGAGTGAAGATGTTACCAATGTTGGGACCAACATAACATACTGCAATATAACATTATGTAAATCGCTTCTAAGCGCTAATGAATCGCTTAATTAACTAAAAACGCCTTGTAACGGATTGCTGATTGATCAGTCGTGCGTAAAATGGCCTAGTTTGTACGCGTTGTTTAGTTTCTTTAATTAATGGGGCTTAAGAACTTCTATAGGTCAATCTGTCCTGGAAGGGATAGATTTTACAAATTAGAAGTAATTTTTTAAATGTTAATTTTGCAGGTTACCGACTTAGTCGTCGTAGGTTGTGGGTTCTGGGTTCGAACCCAGGCAAGCACTTTACTTTGTGTTATTTATTTAATTAAATTACCGCTGTTCTCAAAACGGTGAAGGAAAACATCGTGAGGAAACTGGTATTCTGTCCTAGAACTAAAAAAAAACGAAGACATGTGACATCTACTAGCCCGCACTGGGCCCGAGTAATTGATTACGGCCCAGTCCTTCTCACAAAGTGGTGGCCTGTCCCAGCAGTGGGAAAGTTGCAGGTTGATTGCAGGCAACCCACCCGGTATCCGCAATACCAGTTACAACGCTGAAATGGCTGATGGTTTGACAGCAGAAATATGTACGTATATTAAGGTACTTCCTCAGAAAAAGTAGTATTCAGTTGCATCCGGTTTGACTGGAAGCCGACCCCAACATAGTTGGGAATAGGCTAGGCAGATGATGGTAGCTCCTCAGACGAGGTCCTTCACAAATAATTATACTTAAATAACCTAGCAATTAACATCTTAGGGTGCTAAATAATAATGCTCGGGTTCGGCTCATTTGATTCGGCAGCATTTGTCGACAAAGCCGTCCCGACGCAATTTCGTTTGTATGTCGTACATATTTGGCACGTGCCGGTCAGTTTTTAACTTCGGTCAGCATCTACCCCTCACTTAACAATGTTCGGGTGGGCTCGGCACAATTTCAGCAATTTTTTTCCGAACATATATTCGGTTTTTCGCCCCGAACATATATGTATGTGTAGCACTTACACACATACATACCCCCCACACACACACCACAATGCATAACATAGTAAATGCATTCAACATTTTCAAGACCACCCAGTAATCCTCGCCTCTTGTTTAAACTATCATAATCTATACTTTAAGTCACACTAAACTATAACTTAAAGAAAATGGTATTTATTTCAATGTTACGGTCGTTTCGTTCTCTTATAAAACGACTGGATTATATAAAATACCGATTTACGTCGCAGTAAAAATGTCGAAGAGTGGGCAGATACCGTGTTTTATATTTGCATGTGAGTTTTAAGAGGCGCGGGTGCATTCTGAAACTTGGTAACGTCGCAAATAGCTGTTAAATATTTCGCTGTTTTGATTAATTTGTAAATATTATAAAATTAAATTATGGAATATCGCTCTGTAGCGCACTAAAATATTGATTGAATTATGATGATTGATATCGTAACACTGTTTCAACATCTAATTCAATGTTAATTATTGACATTCATTACTGTGCAAGTGAGCACTACAAAGCTATGTATATTAAAATTTTATCAAAGGACATCAGTCATTTCGTACCCACAAATTAAAGAGCCGGCCAGAAAAAAAATGCTATATTCTTATGGGACATAACATCTTGAACATTTTTTTTATATTACAACGTAAGTCTTCAATTAACGCCTCGCTGCTATTTAAGTTTGAAAGTAGGTACCAAAAATACATATTTTTGGCAACAATATGTTGGACATTCGTTTAAAGACGCAAATATTTATTGCCTATGGTAGAAATGAACATGCATGGCTTACATTGAGCGTTAGCATTAGCGAAATATTTGACACCTCATAATGCATATCAGCCTATTAATGTTCCCACTGCTGGGACACAGGCCTCCTCTCTGTGAGAGGGAGTGGGCCGTAATCTACCACGCGGGCCCAGTGCGGGTTGGTAGATGTCACATGTCTTCGAATTTTTGGTTCTAGGACATGCCGGTTTCCTCACGATGTTTTCCTTCACCGTTTTGAGAGCAGTGGTGATGAAATTATTTACACAAAGTAAAGCGCCTGCTTGGGTTCGCCCACGACCTACAACTCGTAAGTCGGGGCCGTTACCACTGGGCCACCACTGCTCTCATTTGACACCTATTTGTGCCGAAAAGGAGGCTGGAAATGGAAGGCAGAAGACAGGGTGGTGTGGCGCAGCCTGGAAGACGCTGACGTCCAGCAGTGGACTGCGACAGGCTGAGTCGATTGATTTATTGATTTTCGACATTGCCAACTTTCAGAATGCAGCCTCTTAGATTCTAACCACTCACCATTGTGTGGATCGTCCGGAGGACACGGTGGAGCATACGGTGGAGGTTTGCCCGGCTTGGGTGGACCACCGCCGTGTCCTCGTGGAGGCGATCGGCGGCAGTGACCTCTCGCGTCCGGCCCTGGTCCAGGCCATGGTGCGGAGCGAGAGGGCATGGCAAGCCGTCACCTCCTTCTGCGAAGCAGTAATGCTCGCGAAGGAGGAGGCGGAGCGCGCGAGGGAGTGGCAGAGGCCGCGCCCTACCAGCCCTAGCCGCCGCCGCCGTAGGAGACTTCCCGGGCGTCGGGAATTGATAGCCGATTTCCGGCCACCGTAGGCGCGGGCCTGCGGACGGAGAGCAGAGGGCAGCTCGCCGTCCGATAAGGACCAGGCCCGGGTCGACGGCGCGTCGTGTTCCACGCGCGCCTCAAAGAGATGTCAGCAAAACTGACGGGGTCCGTTAGGGCCGATGCCTGCCGGGGTTGCGGGTAGTCCCAAGGGGAAACCGTGGCCCCTGGCATGGCAAGGGAAGGAACACGGGTGGGTTTTAGTCAGTAAAAGTCTGACACGCCCTTCCGCTCTGCCCAGAGCGGGAGAAGTCATTGGATGATTTCCCACCCAAAAAAAAAAAAAAAAAAAAAAAAAAAAAAGATTCTAACCACAGGTTTTTGAATGCCAGTGTATTGGCTTCAAAATATCAGCTGTCGTGATTGGTTGATCAAAATTGCAACAGCCAATCAAATGACTCGACATGATTTACTTGACAATACTGAAATTAAATTGAATAGGCTGTCGGAGACCTTTATTAGAAACAGTTTTCAACTGTGTGTAAGTTTGCAACTGTGTCTATTAAAATGGCAAAGGGTACCAATTTTGTACCGAGTTCGAAAAGAGGAGGATATAAAAAAAAAAAAACAGATTTTGTAGTTACAATAAACTGTAAAAAAAACTCGCCTGGCTATCTCTTGTGTTACTAAAATCGAGTCTTATGGTATAAAAACATACAATAACTTGGCTAAATTAAAATTTTAAATCAACTATTTTTGAGTGCGGAAGTTGAGAAGAGTCGCTAAGTCAAAAGACATCAACGCGTTGATACTCACTACGTAAAATAATACACAACCGAAACTCGATTTTCTAAATAAATATTATAAAAATAATTTATAATTTTTTATTTTATTGGGTAAGACAAATTATTATTTAATAAAAAAAAAGTATTTACAAAAAAAAAAAATATTTACAAAAAAAAAAAATTTTTTTTTTTTAAACAGCTGTTTCTGTTGCAATTTTTTTTTTCGAATTTGTTCAACTTTCATATTCCAGCGTTACTGATATGACTATAGTACTAGAATACAGGACTCCTGAGAGCTCTGCTCACCTACCCTAGAAGTTAACTGGATATTATCACAATCGCCACGCCGCCGCCGCCGGCACCAGTAGGTAACGCAGACGTATGACCTTTCGCCTACATATCGGTCACTGTCTCATTAACGGGACGTTATGTGTGGGGCAAGGGACAAGCGGACGCGATGAACAATATTTATTTATTTAGTTTCGTTGAGTATTTATGGTTGTACAGACGCCAGCACATCAACCTACTCCAATCTGTAAAATTTTCCCAATCAACATTGAACTTTATTCTTTAGTGGTAAAGTTGAAAATCTATTAAAGAAATTTGACAGTTTGTCGTAATTTGATGTGCATAAATCTGTCTGTCTGTCTGTACATAAATAACCTCCTCATTTTTTGAAGTTCGTTATAAAGAATATTTTATATTCTCAAATAAGAGTAAATCTGACCTGCCTGAGTACCATTATAAGGATTTGGCAGATCCCTATCGGATAAAGTGCCACTACAGGCACCCTAGTAACACCGCCTCGGCCCGGCCAAAATGCCGCAAGCATTGGATTGTCATTGTCACTGTCACTAAGTCACGTCACTTGGTATTTTGTTTGATTGTCGAGGTTAAATCGCTGTAAAACACCACATTCCCAAAACATTACATTCTCTTGTGCCTAAACGGACCCTGGCACTTCGCCGGCCGCTACCGCGGCACCGCTCGCTACGCTCGCTCGGCTCGTGCGTTGGTTGGTCACAGTTCTAACCTAACCTAAATAACAAGTGACAGTGACAATGCAACGCTCACGGCACCCTAGCCGGGCCGAGGCAGTGACACTAGAGTGCCACAAGAAACTCGCGGCACTCTATACACTTCGTAAGGATTTTGAAGTTGTAATTTTTTAAGATCTGGTTTTATTTATTTCTTAGCCCAGTGCTGATTGAAATGGTTTAATTCATTTATTTGACAAAAACAATTAAATTCATACATGTAGTTTTCCGAACACAATACTTTCTATTTTAAGTAATTTTTAATTATTAAAAAGGAGAGTTTTGGTAGGTATGTTAAATGTTTATTTTATTATCTTTAATTTCCTAGAAAAAAAAACAATTTAATCTCTTGCTAACCACTCGATAGTCATAATAATGACAAAAACAAGCAGAAAAAACAAAAAAAAAGATATTAAATACAATATTATGTAGATATATTTAGTAACCAATTTCGCTTAACAATTCCTAAAAAAACCCTGTAAGAAATCGACACGTGTCACTCTCAACAAGGCATCTTCAGGATGACGATTGACTTGTCGCGAACCCGAACACGCAAGGTCACGCCTGAATCAATTAACTTAAATATGTAGATATTCTCAAAAACTGGGAAACCGCTTTCTTCTCCCCCTTGCACCGCAAGCGGATGGTCAGTTCAAAGGCCTGGTCAGTGTTCATTTATTTATATAACCCTGACTGTTACGAAACTACGTATGTATAGCTAAACATGTCAAGTATTTACGCATAATGTATAATATGTATGTATGGTCATGGGTTATTGTGGCATAGACTTGAGTACTAAGTGTTTGTGCAGTCTGTCTCAAGAACTGTGAGAACTATTTGAAGAACAGCATCTCATAAACTAGGCTGTGAAGTGGAAGGCAAAGGCCTCTTCTTGATTTCTAGCCACCGTGACCGGAGAGCAATGGGTAGCTCGCCGTCCGATAAGGACCAGGCCCGGGTCGACGGCGCGTCATGTTCCACGCGCGCCTCAAAGAGATGTCAGCAAAACTGAAGGGGTCCGCTAGGGCCGTTGCCTGCTGGGGTTGCGGGAAGTCCCAAGGGGAAACCGTGGCCCCTGGCATAGGCAAAGGAAGGAACACGGGTGGGTTTTAGTCAGTAAGAGTCTGACACGCCCTTCCGCTCCACCCAGAGCGGGAGAAGTCATTTGATGATTTCCCACCCATAAAAAAAGGCCTCTTCTTAAAAAGAGAAGGAACGAACATTGATGATTGAAGCTATGGCTGATAGGTGGGATAGCCCCATACTGGGACATTGGATACGCCAAAAAAACGGTGTAGTAATGGATAGTTTGTGTTATTTTTCTGATAGATTTAGGGCACTAAGCGACTTTTAATTATTTTACACTGAAGATCACGTCTAAACGAGTAGTGATAATGATTTGGTAAAAATATGTGTTAAATGAGAGCATTTTCTTAATAACTTGATCTGTGAATATTTTACATTTTGTTTACATTACACAGCGTAATTAATTTGTAAAGTTATGTCTAACGCGGATAAGAAACTGAGGATCACGCAAAAACTATTAAGCGTAATTTTCTGAAACCTTCATCATTTTAAAGATAATTTAATTATATATCTTTTAGTATACGTGTTTTATTAAAATATCTTTTGATTAATGTATAAAACCGAAGTACTCTATAGCTTAATTTAGTAGTACGTGACAAGTCTTTGTGAATCCAGCATTCCTTAAGATCGTAGACATCTACTTAGTCTATATTGGTATTCTGACCTGCGCAGCTCCTCACGAAGAAACATGACAAACACACACTGCCTATTCTTCCTCATCCCTTGATACATTTTCCCTTGATACATCCCTTGATCAACACACACGTCAAAAATCATCATCACCATAATCAGCCTATAATGTTCCGACAGCTGGGACACAGGCCTCCTCTCAGTGAGAGGGAATCTCAAATATAACCTCCTAACGTGAAAACTATAAAAAAGAGGCCAAAGTTATTTATGAATAATACAAAAAGCGCGTATACCAAAGAACGGCCATTTTACGCAAGACTTCAATTGTTAAAATGACGAAAGTGACAACTGACAGCTCGCTGTTTAGCAATATCATCATTGTTATAAGTTGACTAGTTGAATGACGGCGCTTGGAGTTTAAAGGTCAGGTAGTTATTGAGAATGGTATAAATTACATTCAAATCTAACGCAAATTCTTACTGATTCAATATTATAATTATTTAAAAGTGAGTTTGTTTTAAAAGTCAAAGTAATTTATTTTTATTTAGTTAAAAGAGAAGCTCGTAGCTTAATGATAGAAGCCGCCCGGGTCAATCGAAGATTAAGCTACGCTCGCCGCGGTCGGTTCGTAGATGGGTGACCGTCCATAGCATAGCACCTCTGTGCCTCAGAAAGCACGTAAAGCCATTGGTGTCAGCTGTCATTCGTAGATCTTTGACAATTGTTACGGGTAGTCAGAAGCCCAAAAGTCTGACAACCAGCCGTACCAAGGGGTATCGTGTTACCCAGTAACTGGGTTTGAAAGTCAGATAGGCAGTCGCTCCTTGTAAAATACTGTTATTCAGCTGCATCCGGATAGACTGGAAGCGTGAATCAACATAGGAAAGGGCTGGGCAGATTTTTTAAGAACAGGTTTCACCATTACTGAAGTACAAATGAATACTAGTCGTTATAATTATCAAATAAAACTCAGTTATAAGTCTTTGTATCATTCTATGTTATCATTGTTTTTACCAAGCATGAGGATCTGCAAACAAAAATAGTCATATTTCAATCATCTTTGATGTTTGCTACTTTTTCTGCAAGTCAAACTCTAATATTTGACTCACATTAAAATAAATATGACTATTGAATATAATCTTTATGAAAATATAGCTATATTTTTAACGTGTTAAATAACAAAAAATTGCACAAATTTGCACCTATTAACACCTATTAACATTCAACACGATAATTACCCATTCAAATATTACAAATCACTGACAAATAACATTACTTCTTTTTAACAATGTTCCACCTACGATTCTTAAGCGCTCAATTCAAAGTTGTATAGTTACAACAGATATATATTTTTCTAAGTAATTCTCGCCTTGTTAAGGTCACATCAAACAATATGCATTTCGGATGTATGCGCAATTGTTAAGAGTTCACAGTCACAGTAAAAATAACTGTAACATTGTTAAAGAACGGTCTTTGTTAACCTTTACTTAACAAAGAGTACACAACACAACTATTTCTCTTCCTGTCGGTGGCAAAATAGTTTTTGAAAATTAGGTATTTTGTTCTATTTACTGAAGTCAACCGATTCAATCTGCCTAGCATTTCCCCAACTATGTTAGGGTCGCCGTCAAGTTTAACCGGATGCAGCTGAATACCAGTATTTTACATGGAGCGACTGCCTATCTGACCTTCACAACCCAGTTACTGGGTAACACGATACCCCTTGGTTGTCAGACCTTTGGGCTTCCGACTACTGGCAAAGATCGACGAATGACAGCCGGGACCAACGGCCTAAGGTGCTTTTCGAGGCCCGGAGGGCTCTCGATATGCAATGGATGGTCACCCATCCACTAACCGACCGTGGTATGCATAGATTTACCTTTGATCGATCTGTGCTGTGTGTTATCAATTAGTTACGAGCGAATCAACAAGATCTGTAATGTCAATGATTTAAAATTGACAAGGCAATCGCCAAGCTATCTTAGTCAACTCCAAATATACAGCTTGTGCCAAAACAAATATTTCTATTATTGTTCCCGAGATGCGGAAGACGAAATAAACACATCGGTGGATTGATAAAACAAGAGATTTATGTCTCGTGCCATAGAGTAGGAAAATACAGAAGGTTCATCCCTTCAATGGGTTATGATATCAGAGCATCGTGAAAGCCTAGTACAACCTTTACAAGATAATAATATGATAATTATTTTAATTTTGGAAGTATGTATGTATGTAAGTATGTAAGTAAGTATTATCTCATATTATTTGTTGTATTTTAGTAAGTGAATTGTTTTGATTTTATGTATTTTACTTTCTCTCTTCTCTTACACACGGTGGCTACATCTCTTTGTATCCTCTGTCATATCGCAGTATGCTGGAAAAGATTTCTTTAGAAATAAGCATCACCTTTGTACGTATTCTTTTTTCTGTTCTTTTTTACTTGTCTGTTTTTAAATGTGTGTACATAAATGGTTAAATAATTAAATAAATAAAGTTAGAAATGAGGAATGTAAAAAGAGTCTGCTGAAAACTGTCTAAATTATAGCTGAAGTGGACCGAGCAGTATATAAGTGGGTTTGTCGAGCGGTATGGCTCACTCAACGTCCGGTGCGGCACGCTGTGTTCGGGTTCGTGACAAGTCAATCGTCATCCTGAGGATGCCTCGTTGAGAGGTGAAACACATGTCGATTTCTTACAGGGTTCTTTATGACTCTTTAGGAATAGTTAAGCGGAATATGTTACTAAAAATATCTACGTCTATTGTATTTCATAAAGGATTTCTGCAAGGACACGCCTAAATCAATTTACACGTTATGCTAGTGTAAATTACAAGCACATTAATTCAGCTTTGTCTTACAGATGACAACACATCTCAGACGCGTCTGGTATTAAAGATATCTATATGCGGCGGTGACCACCTATTTATTTATTTATATAAATATATTTTATTGTACACCAGAAAATACACAGCAAAAAAATATATTTAACACTACAAAACATACAATGGGCGGCCTTATCGCTTTCTGCGATCTCTTCCAGGCAACCTAGCAACCAGTGGGCCGCTTGAATTTTCCTCTGTAACAAGTGAGCCTTCTGTCCTATAATTCTCTGTTCTGTCCCTGTATAGGTAAATCAGCGGTGGGTAGCGGGTTCGATGCCGACCCGTCACCCACGTGAAAGTTATGCTTAGTGCACAAAAGCGGAATTGTACCGGCTTTATGATTGGTCTGTTTGTTTCTTTACGTGATGTAATAGCGGAAAGATATATCTGCTTGTGATATCTTTTGACTGATTTGCTGTAATTAGCTTTGTTCAAATATTATGTTACTGTGGCCAGCGAACGTAAAGCAAAAGTCAGAATTTTGAGCGAATAGCTACATTACGAGGTCTATCCCATTTTACTTAACCAGACCATAACTGTCAATTGAATGTACACTTTTGCTTACCCCCTTGAGGAAGACAGGCGTAATTGTATAGTTTATTTGAAGGGGTAGGAACAATGACTATAGTTTAATTCTCATTGGGTAGGAACATAAATGTAAAGCATCCCTACTTTTCGGATTCATGTGCGTATTGTATAATTATCACTTGCTTAAAAAACGGTGAAGGAACATCGTGAGGATACCGGCATGCCTAAGCTAAGAGATATTTCTCGACGGCATGTGAACCCAAGTCAGAGACCCATGGGCGGCTTTAAAACTATGACACCAGGTTAGTCACTAGCCACACGAAAAGAAGAAAAGACCCCATATTTCACTAGTTATGTTATTACTTCTCATGTAATCGGGGGCTATACAGGGTGGCAGGGACATCGACGCGAAGCCTGTAACCATGGATTCAGTACATGATTCTGAACCTCCCTGCGTTGAAATTACTCGTGGGTTATTTAAAAAAAAACTGCCGTTCCATACATTTTGACCGCGTAGTTATTGCAATTTTCTATGAAACAGCAGATTTTTTTTTTAGTAACCGACGAAAAATTTCAACGCAGGGAATCCTCTCCTATAATAAAGGCTCGCCTATTGCCAAATCCAGCATTAGAAAAACCAAACATGTAACAGTTTGAACCACTTGGGGTTCAAACCTAGTACGACACGGTCAGCAGTCCCGCTCACAACCACGAAATATATCTTAGTAAACCTCAAATGAACTACCAGTATGTCTAGTTCAAAAATATGACAGCAGCAATGTTATTTTAGAGTTCCGTTAACCGTTTTGGGGCCTAAGGGCTTAATGGGTTCCGCGAAGGTACGGGTTCGATGCCCCGGTCAAACACTAAATTACACGGATGAGTCTTCATCGTGAAATGTGTGTGTCATTTGTTTGAAAGTGGGGTCGGCAGAGCTGCAGGCGGTGAGAGGAAATAAGAGGTAGAGGAGGTCAGATGGCACATGTTCAAAGTAGATACTAATGTTTAGATGCATCTGGTTGTAAATGGGAGTCGTTTTAGAAAGAAATTGGATAGGACGAGAGTCTCCGAGTATTCAAAGAGCTTCTAGATTTTAGTTAACTGAGCTTTAAAAGACCTAATTCAAATAAAAAGCCATACAATTAAGCAACATCTTGGAGGTTTATTCATTAACCCTTAAAAAAAAGAAAAGCAGTGTATAGAGTGCCACCAGTGGCACTCTATCCCTATCGGATAAAGTGCCACTACAGGCACCCTAGTAACACCGCCTCGGCCCGGCTAAAGTGCCGCAAGCATTGGATTGTCATTGTCACTGTCACTAAGTCACGTCACTTGGTATTTTGTTTGAATAACGAGGTTAGATCGCTGTAAAACACCACATTCCCAAAACATTACATTCTCTTGTGTCTAAACGGACCCTGGCACTTCGCCGGCCGCTACCGCGGCACCGCTCGCTACGCTCGCTCGGCTCGTGCGTTGTATGGTCACAGTTCTAACCTAACCTAACCTAAATAACAAGTGACAGTGACAATGCAACGCTCACGGCACCCTAGCCGGGCCGAGGCAGTGACACTAGAGTGCCACAAGAAACTCGCGGCACTCTATACACTTCGAAAAAGAAATCACGTTGTCACGTCAAGTAATTTATGGACACAGCAGTGATAGCCCAGTGGTGTGACCGTCAAACTGCCAAGTCATAGGTCTCGAGTTCGAACCCAATGCACGCATCTCAGACTTTTCGGATTCATGTGCGTATTGTATAACTATTACTTGCTTCAACAACGGTGAAGGAAAACATTGCCAGGAAACCGGCATGCCTGAGAGATATTTCTCGAGGGCATGTGGAGCCATGTCAGAGGCCCATGGGCGGTATAATGTTGTTAGTGATACCAGGTTAGTCAGTAACCACATGAAAAAGATAGAAGATTAATGGAGTTGCCAGTTCAAAGTTTCTCTTTCCTTCTATAGTTCTTACTCTAGTCCTAATAATGTAAGGTCCCGTCAAGAGAACCTATACATTTTGTAAACAAAGAACTTTTACTAAGTTACGTAGCGAAATAAATAATTCCAAGTTCAATCAACTCAAAGTAACATACGTGTAATACGAAACTAACGAGCAATTTCACTTGGTCGGGTTATATTTTAGCGATATAAATCGCTGTCGTCTAATGTTTTGTGGTACTGGAACTCGGACGCGTTCCTGTACCGCAAAATATTAGACGACAGTGCTTTATATCGATTGAAATGGGTTTTTTTTTATTTTTTTATTTGTGAAATCATCAAATGTCTTCCCCCGCTCTGGGTGGAGCGGAAGACCGTGTTAGACTCTTACTGACTAAAACCCACCCGTGTCCTTCCCTTATGCCTGTGCCAGGGGCCACGGTTTCCCCTTAGGACTTCTCGCAACCCCAGCAGGCATCGGCTCTAGTGGACCAGTTCAGTTTTGCTGACATCTCTTTGAGGCGCGCGTGGAACACGACACGCCGTCGACCCGGGCCTGGTCCTTATCGGACGGCGAGCTACCCATTGCTCTCCATCCGCAAGCCAGCGCCTATATTTGCTGTTGATTGAATTGTCGATAAGTAACTTAGTAGAATTTCTGGATGGCTTCTTCTGACGGGGACTTTAGTTGGACGTACCAAATTTTTTTAAGTAGTGCACTAATTACATATTTTTACACATTGCGTGCATACCAATTTGGACGTACCGTTGACAGCCAATATTTTTACCCACAGCCACAATTAGAAATAATTGTTAGATTTGCAATACTTCCAGTCCATTGCCTTTATAATCGATGAGTTATATAACCAGTTAAAAGCAAGTCAATCACCTTCCGATGACACATTAATAACAACGTTTGTGCCACTTCTCACGTATAAATTGGCCGCCATATTTGGCAGCTTCGATTAGTATAATGAGTGATTCCGGACTTTCCTTGCAAATTTGGAAGGAAGGGATTATTAAGGAGTGTTTGATCTGCCTGTTAGGATATGTTTGAGGACTGTTCACTGGTGGTCTTTGGGAGGGCATGCTGCAGTATACAGTACAGTATACAACTAGTTTCAACTTTCTGACTAACTGATCTACTCTTTGACAATTCAAAAGTGCCTGTAAATGGTTTATTGAATATAAATGTTTTGAGTTTGAGTTTGAGATATTTTATAGCATGAGAAAATTTAATATGACCTTCTGATGCAAATGTGCCATTCCCAGGAAAGGAAAGATCATCATCATTTATGCCTACAAAAAGTCCACTGCTAGACAGCTTAGTTCGATCCACCCCGGCTCCGTAAGTGACAAAACATCGAAATTTCTTTATTACTTGTTAGTTTTATATTAATGTAAACCTTCCCGAAAATTTTTTCAAAACGATGGTAAATACCAAAATGATGAAACATTCTCAAAATGGTGGGTTAGAAAACCAACACAGTCACAATTTGCAGACACTAAAAGGGACTTCAATTTATTTTATGGATAAATAGAAGAGTCTTCAGAGACCCCGAGTGGTTGGCATAGCCAACAGATTATGCAGAGTGAAGTGGCAATGAGCTGATCATGTACTACACCACCAGAACCGATGACACAAGACCACCATCTGCCGCTTTCCAGTCTAAATAGATGCAGCTGAACACCTTTATATGGAGGCCTACCTATCTGACCTCCAAAACCCAGTAACTGGGTAACACTGTACATGTTCATAAGACTGGTTGTCCTTGAATAGCAGCTGAGACCAACGGCTTAACATTCTTCCCGAGGCACGATGCCAGGGCAGTTTTATTTCTAAATCGGCAAATTAAAGCATTAACAAAAATATATTTTCTGCGGCACTCATAAACGCCATTTAGGAATCCTCACAATAATTAATAGCGTAATAACGTTACGGTGTTTTAAACGAGCGTCTTATTTAGTTAATATTCCGCTTAAATATTAGTAACTGTTTCCGACAGTTAGTGCCTAAGTTAAACGGAGATTTAAACACTAACGGTAGATTAAGATTACGATAAGATTCGGTTGTTATGTGACACCTTTTATGAGGTAATTTGTTGAATTCCTGCTGTTAGATTCGTTAGAAATCGAATGTTAGAGATTCAAACAAAATAGTTACGAAATGTAACAGGTATGTGTAATAGTTGTCGTGGCTGCGACCTCCTTGGGTACGAAGTCTATTTAAGGTTTTTCAAGTAGGCCACGGTAACTTGTGCCCGGATGGGAGGCTCGCTGATGGTTCGGTAAAGAAATCAGGGGGCTTAAGCTGTTCTTGCCAAAGATCACATCTTGGAGGGGTTCTCATCCATCGGCTGGACTCACGCACCCAATAAAATGTTTGCGGCTTTTAAGCCTCTGTGGGGTTAAGGTTATGCATTGGATGGCGTCGGTCATCTTGTAGCTTCCAACCAGGAAACCAGGGTGACAATAAGTGTTGAAGATTGTATGAGAAAATATTAAATCCACGCGGCCAAACCGCTAGTCAGTAATTCATCAATAAAAATCTTCTCACGTTTAATCGTTGGATACCTTATCCGGATAGATTCGTTTACCGGTACCAGCACGGGACACCGTTATGGCATAACTTTATAAATGTAAATGTACCCTGTGTCAATATTTATAAAGGGCACAATGCCGTTCATCGCAGTTCATCAAGGTTTAAGTGCCTTGTCCCTATAATAGGGAGTTTAAATCCTGGGAAGTACCACTTTGGGATACCATTCTGCATGCAGAAAATCATCGTGAGGAATTCTGGAATAATTAGTCGGAAATCAGATGGTTCATTCGAATGAATATTCATTTTTGTTTCATTCCACGTTCACACGACAAAGCCACAAGCATAAAGGAAATTGTAAAAAATGGCCTATGAATCAACACGTAGGAAACCTTTACTATAATTACTAGTTTTTTTTATAATTTACATTACAATAATTACAATAGAACGGACACTTCATAATTTCGAAAACATTTTAAAAAGTAATTCACATCGGTCTTATTCCCCAGCGCCATTATTTTTTGTTTCAATTTGACGTTTTGAATACGCTCTCTCAGCGCTTGATCTGTGAATAAGGTTTTTAGTTACAAACGGAATAAAGCGATTGAAAGCGCTGTGTGAAACAAGCAATAACAACACTGACAGTCGATGAATTGACAGATGATACTTTGACATGTAATAGTAATGACAGTGTCATTTTGTCTCAGTGCATTTTTATAATGGTCATACTCATAACTATAAATAAATTAGTTTAAAGAAATAATGGTTCTGACCAACTAATAGATAAATGCACCTACATAATATGTAATGAAACGTTTGAAGATATAATCCAATGTATTTTCACTAATATACGCTAAGTTAATATGTTTCTATTGTCCTAATTATAACCCCAAAATCCGAAAGTGTTTTAAACTTTTTTACAATTCTCAGTACTGTCCGTCATTTTAATTTGTTTTCAATAGAATATATGTATTATATAGAACACAGAAAGTACATTCACGTCTCTGTTGGTTCTTAGGCGAACAATGTATGGACGCCGAACAATGTCCTTTAAAAAATTTAAAACCGCCGACACAAACATTTCCTCAATTCTCTTTCCTACTCCATCACCAGACCATGTTCACCATCTATCTATAACCTATTCATTGAGACCATTCCATTAAGCCCAAACACGATACCTGTGCTGTAAGTTGGTAAGGGAGTTGGGTATCCTGCTAATTCCAGGTGATGCTGCAGCATCAGTTCAAAGTAACTACGTATATGTCCTTCTAATATCATTGAAGTAAGAGAATACCAAAGTTAAAATCGATCAGACCTCTGGAAGATGCTCACATCCAGTCATCAACTACAAATGAGCTGATAATCTTCTAATGGATGAACAGCCTTTACATTCCGAGACTCCTCTGTGCCTCGGAAAGCACGTTAAGTCGTTAGTCCCGGCTGTCGTTACAGGTCGTCAGAAGTCCGAAAGTCTGACAACCAGTCTTACCAAGGGGTATAGTATTACCCAGTTACTGGGTTGTGGAGGTCGGATAGGCAGTCGCTCCATGTAAAATACTGGTATTCAACTGCATTGAGTAAGACTGGAAGCCGACCCCAACAGTGTTAGGAAAAGGCTAGGCAGATGATGGTAGGCCGAATGCTAAATGCCGAAATCCAACATTGCTGGGTCGGTTCACTAATGAATGAATTTCTTACTTTTAATTCATTTTATATTCAGATGTTTTACTTCGAGTGAACGATTTTGAATGAAAGACAAAAATGAACAAAATGTGCAGCATCTAATATCGGCTCTACGTCTCCATTCCGAAAAACCTATCACTTTTTAAAGTCGGGGTAAATAAATTTTAATGGTAGGTACTCAAACCGGTCGTTTCCGGCGCCCAGTAGCATAATATTTACCGTCTCTTACAAATTAGCTTGAAATTAATTACCTACTTATTACATAAAGTTCTTAAACGATTCACAAATATGCAAAATTAATGTAAATAATTGATTATGCATTCAAAAGTGAATTATATTAGCTAATAATAGCACGAGCAGGTTTTTTTAAATAATTTGCATAATTTATGCAAGGTTTTAGGAAATGACGTCAGAATAGTTTTTAATCTTAATTTTAAATTATCTTTGGTATTCTAATTTGTTTGTATAAATGGCTTTAAGAGTAGGGGAAGACCAAAGAGACGATGGATGGACTGTGTGAAAGATGATATGGCTAGAAAGGGGGTGACTACCGAGATGACGACTAATAGAGAAGTATGGAAGAAAACGACATGTTGCGCCGCTCAAAAATCAATTGGAATAAAGGCAGGAGAATGATGATGATTCTTATTTGTTTGTAGAACACACAATTTATGTTATTATCCAACAACATAAATTGTGTTTAAATGCATTTTCATTCAAAGGAATAAGGAATTTTAAAGGAAAACTAACTGCGCCCCACAGTGTCTCGATCCCGTGGGATGGGAATATCCGGATAAAAAGTATTTGATGTCCTAACACTACAAACTATTTTATGATCTACCCATGTGACAAATTTCATCCAAATCCGTACAGCTGTTTTAGCGTAAAAGCTTAACAAACTAACCAATAAACAGAAAACTCACTTTCGGTTTTATAATATTTGTTAGGATGAAAGTAAGTAGTTCGCATCTGCACCCTAATTACGTAATGCACGATCAATTTTAAATTGAAACCAATTGAAAAAGATTGCCAGTCCATTACTTCATATTAAGTTCGACAAAAAAAAACTGCTCAATTTTTTAAATTTTTTTTTGGTTGGTGCGGTGTGTAATTCGGGGGCTGGTCCGAGAGTACATACTCGTACATACATAATCAGCCTATTAATGTTCCCACTGGTGGGACACAGGCCTCCTCTCTATGAGAGGGAGTGGGCCGTAATCCACCACGCGGGCCCAGTGCGGGTTGGTAGATGTCACATGACTTCGAATTTTTGGTTCTAAGACATGCCGGTTTCCTCACGATGTTTTCCTTCACCGTTTTGAGAGCAGTTCGCATCTGGTCCGAGAGTAATCTCTGAGATTTTGCTAACGAAAATTGGTTCGTTAGCAAAAATATATTTCTTAGAACTGTTCTTTCTTACCGAAATCTATGGTCCCAACCGTCCTCATAATTTTTCTCCCACGCCTTTCTCCTTGCCCATACCATCAACCACCATAAATGGTTAAAATTTGACATTGAAAGCGCCTTTATTTCGTCGCAAAAAGGGCGGTTTTCCTAGTTCAAGTGAAGTGCAGTTGAAGGTACAAGCGGTAACATAATACCATTACTTTTATTTTTATCTCCCGCCTCCAATATGACGCCGAACTTGTAACATGAGCACATGATTGCATACGGTCGTGTACAGGTAGGTACATGTCAAGGAAGGTGAGGAAAAAAACACGAGGTAGCAGTTAGGGGCGAGCTGGGGAAATGGAAAGGGACTCCATAATTTTACTTTTGGCTATTTCTGGGATTCCAAATAGGGCTTCTATTTGGTGTTTGGAAGATTTGGCGGTGTGATATCCTGGTGGCTCGGAAAAACCGTTGGCCCTACGCTTGTTCTTTCTCCGGTCGTGTCGGAGTGCCGTCCCATCGGACTATGAGAGTGAGGGAAGAGAGTGCACCTATGTCTGCGCACACACTTGTGCACTATAATAATTATCTGCTGCGCCGACGGCTCCGCTGAGATTGATCGCAATGGTCGAAACCCGACCCAATTTCGGCCATTACGATGGTATTAAAATATAGAAAAGTAACTTATAAGACTAAATACAAAAACTACTATGAGATAAAGCAAAACACTGACAAGTAGTTTTGCTGATAGAGAATTCAAATAACGTAAATCATCATCGTTTCAGTCGAAAGAAGTCCACTGCTGGGACACAGGCCTCCTCTCTGTGAGAGTGCGTGGGCTGTAATCCACCACACGGGTCCAGTGCGGGTTGGTGGATGTCACATGTCTTCGATTTTTTGGTTCTAGGACATGCCGGTTTCCTCACGATGTTTTCCTTCACCGTTTGTAGTGCAGTGGTGATGTAATAATTTACACAAAGTAAGTCCCAATTGGTAAATTGCGGCAGTTTTTTGCAATTTAATTTCTGTGAATAATAGAATGTAATATTGCAAGAAGAATCTGTTGTACAATATAAGATATCGATGACTCTTCTGGCCATCATCGATTTGGGGTTTCCAAATGACATGATTAGAGAATGCCTACGTGACCATCAACAGACTACTTATCATCACCGTTATGTTCTTAGAATTATTCTTATTCCATCTTAATAATATGCATCATCAATTTTGCGGAATCACTCCTCTGAAGTGTTTGCCAATATTTTGCAATATTGCGCTATTCTGTTCTATTTGATTATTGTGGGTCTGAAGAGGATCATTTTTCTTCGCTCCAATTGGAAGATTTTTATAAACGTAATGAAAGGTTTAGAAAATGTTTTGTTTAATGATTTCTAAACGTGGTATTTAGTTTAAGGCAAAGTTATTGCTTCAAAAAATCTTTTAATAAGAAAAGTTAAACCGACGAAAAAGAAACTGAAAACCGAAAATTTTAAATGGAATTATTTAGTCTTACTTAGTTTTAGTTAGTGTAATAACTAAGTAATAGAGTTGGTGTCTCAATATATCCTCCTTTTTTCGTCGGTAAAAAAAATTATATTTAAAAAGTTTTTTTTAACAAGTTTCTGCCGCGATTTCATCCGCATTAAATTTGTTGTTTGAACATAAAATATCCGAATAACACTCAGCAATACTGTAGCTTCCAATTAGTGACAGAATTTTCAGAATCGGATTAGTAGTTCCGAAGATAACCCCCTACACAAAAACTCACAAATTTTACCTCTTTGTAATATCAATAAATAATATGTATAGATGATTAACTAGTCAGACTTATTCCAATGGATTCCCTGTCTACGGAACCCTAAACCTCGTAACCAGTGAGCTCTGTTTTATTTTTAAATTTGCTCTAGCTTGTCTTAAACTCGACGCCTGACTGATGAAGCGATGTAATATGTTAATGAAGACTTGTAATATTATATTGTAGTTATTTTCCTGGTAAATCGGTAAAAGGTACCAGTTATTACCTCGATAAGGATAACGGGGTTATATTATGTATATTTAGATAGGATACATCGACCGCATCTATTTTTAAAACATCATTTATTTTTGGCGTGTAAAAGTATTGTTTATAATATCTACTAGCTGCGCGGCGCGGTTTCAACCGCATAGTTCTCGATCCTGTGACAATACCGGGATGAAAAGTATCCAATATCCTAAACCAAGTCATGGTCTACCCATGTGTCAAATTTCATACAAATACAATCAAAATTCAAGAAATGTTTCGTTTAGTTTAGTACTTACGCTCTTAGTGAGATACTTTCGAAACTAGTGAGGTATTTCCGAAGCTATTGAGGTATTTTCAAAACTAGTGAGATATTTCCGAAACCTATGTGAGTACGAAAGTAAAAAAAAAAAACAACGGGTTGCACTCCGGGAGTGCCGGCAGAAGTGAAAACTTGAGCATTAACGTTGTAAGGTTGACTGGTAGAAAATGCCCCAGGCATTAAGTCCGCCTTTGTACAGTATTTTTTTACTTGTGCATAAAGTTTTAATAAATAAATAAATAAATAAATAAACGTTGTGCATTTTTGAATATTTTGGAATGGTTAGCGAATAATTTCGCACGAATTGCTTTATAAAAGTACTGTAATTTATGTGGTTAAATACAATATTCATTAGTAGTAGTAGTACCTATATTTATTTATTTTCAAAATATAGTCTAACAAAAATAAACAATTTATTTAAACACTTTTCATGAAGTTTTTTTTACTGCTTTTTTTTACCCATCACTATGGGTAAAATTTCTTACCTCGCAATCTTTACGTAATGTCAAAGACTATTTATTTTGATATTTGCTGCTGGGGAGTTTGTTGCGCCACTTCTTCTTTCCAGCAAAAGCACTAGGAAGTGGTGAATGGCGGGCGTTTTTGGGGGACTGTCTTATGTAATTTTGACGTTCGAAAACTGCTGATTCTCAGCCTAGTTTGAATAAATGACTTTTGAATGTTGTCGGTGGCTAGGCAACGGATCTTACGGTCACGGGTCCTGACGCGAATTTAAAATTTTTTACCCATCCCAAAAAAAGTGCACAACGACGCGAAAGAAGTTTTCACTTCAAAAAACGCTTTTATTTTCTTTAACTTCCAGCTAAATGCTATAATGCTAGTAAAGAATCAGCAACACTGATACTAATTTCACTGCACAAGTATCAATTACAAATACCATTCTGTCAATCAGATGTTCAAGTAAGCGAAAAAAAACAAAGTAGGTATGCTAAGAATGTGCTGCTCGAGACGGAAGCCAAATAAAAGTGATATAAATTAGTCTAGCAGACGAATTACTAGGTCTTCGTCTGGCAGACCTAATTAATTACATGCTAGGTTAATAGGGCAAACAAAGAAACGCTGGAATTTAATAATAGTAACATGACTATTTTAAATTTTGATTTTAGAAAAGAACAAGGATTGTGTGAAAAATAATTGCAAAACTGAAAAGTCGAAGCATTTATTAAAAAAAAAACCAATTACAGGCACTTTTGAATTGTCAAGGGGTCGGTCCGTCAGAAAGATGAATGTAGTTGTTTTAATTTCAGAGCGTAGTAGGTACCTATGTAGAAGAACGGGCAAGAATGCCCGAATGCAAGAATGCAGAAGGAAGTGAACTCAGATATTGCTGCTAAAAGAAATGTATGTATGGATGCGACCACAAATAAATTGGGATAAAGGCAGGACAATGATTACGACCGATTACGATTAATTTAACTGTCGTGGCTTCATTCTTAAATCTTTTTACCTATTGTGATATAGTATTTTTATTCTAGGTGGATCCATCTTCCCATATAATTATACATATTATAACGAAAGTACCAAAATATTGTAAACCATTTTAAAAATTCCACCGTTACTGGTGGAGTTTCTTGCCCATTCTTCTCCATACGGAAGGGGCGACTAGAATCAATTCAATGACGTTCAAAAGTGCCTTACAAGGGCCTATTTGAAATAAACGAAAGACTTTGACCTCCACAGCCTATGGAAATTTATGCCACGGTCAACGCAAGTGCATTGTCATCCCAGAGATTAGCTGAACCATCTAATTTGCCTGTAATTTTATTACACCGATACTCTTCAAACCACAATTTATACATACAGTATACTCGTACAAATATGTGCGGTAGGCCGCACTGCCTAGAAAAACTTTACTGTCAGAAACGCATCGGAAAACCCCTAACTGTTGCAGGTGTTCATAGACAATGGAAAACTGCTTTCCATTAAAGAGGCTGTCAGCGTGGTTGCCAAGAAATTGTTATATGTACGAGTATATTAATTGTTTATCTACACGTGTTAGGAATAATAACTAGCTTCATATAACTTCCGCCAGCGGCTTCGACTCCGTGATATCTTTCTAAATTATAGCTTATGTTACTCAGTGATAATAAATAACAGTCTACTGGTGAAATAATTTTTTTAATCGGTCCTGTACTCCTTTTTTACCAGTCAACCTTTGGGTCATGCAGAGACAAACAGTGGTGGGTGAAATAGCGAGAATTGAGGAATAAATATTTATTTAAATTTAAAAACTATAAATATAATATATGTATACACCTAATTATATATAAATATAAGTACAAATAAATACATAATATAACATACTAAAATTAAAACTACACACACATACACACACACACTCACACACACACACAGACACACACTACACTATACTAAAACTACTAAGAATGGGAACGTCAATGGGAAAACATTACGGTTGTGATGATACTGCCAGCTTCTTGCGAATATGCTCTCAAACGTTAATTTTAAAAGATAACTGACATACTGGATACTTAAATAGTACTTAAAATATTTTATGTATAATAATGATATCCTACCCTATATGTATAATAATCATATGCATAAAAATGTATGCTGTCATGTCTAATTTAACATGCATTCCCTTTTATAGCATACACCACAAGATAATGTTTATGTTGGCATATAAAATCGAAATGGTTGTGTGTCTGTACATAGAAGATAGATATTATTGGGAACAATGTGCCCTGTCACCTTTTAGTAGAAGCATTTATGAGCGATAACTTAGGTTCGCAGATAAACTCTTAATAGATTTGAATCGATAAAGTTATCTAAAATAGAAATTGCCTAGCCTTTTCCCAACTATCTTGGGGTCGGCTTCCAATCTAACTGGATGCAGCTGAATCCCAGTATTTTACATGGAGGTACTGCCTATCTGACCTCCACAACCCAGTAACTGGGTAATACGATACCCCTTGGAAACACTGGTTGTCAGACTTTCGGGCTTCTGACGACCCGAAACTACTGTAAAACATTTACAAATGACAGTCGGGACCAACGAATTAACGTGATTTCCCAGGCACGGAGGAGGTTAGGTACGTAAAAGTCGTCACCCATCCACGGAACAACCCCAGCAAGCGTAGCTTAACCTGATGGATTGACCCGTGCGGCTGTTATTACTTAGCCACGAACTGCTCAATCGATAAAGTTATCACGAATTTATTCCTTAAAACTCACATAATGTTACGCCTGCAATCCCGAAAGGATGAGGCAGTGGTGTACCTGTAGTCCTGTAGCAGTGGGGGCCCAGTGGTAACGGCCCCGACTTACGAGTTGTAGGTCGAGGGTTCGAACCCAAGCAGGCGCTTTACTTTGTGTAAATAATTTCATCACCACTGCTCTCAAAACGGTGAAGGAAAACATCGTGAGGAAACCGGCATGTATTAGAACCAAACATTCGAAGACATGTGACATCTACCAACCCGCACTGGGCCCGCGTGGTAGATTACAGCCCACTCCCTCTCACAGAGAGGAGGCCTGTGAAAAAATTACGGCAGCAGTGGAAACATTAATAGGCTAATGATGATGATGATGATGTACCTGTAGTACACCCACAGTTTACCAGTTATGTTTAAGTCCCATGTAATAGGGGGCAAGCCAAGCACAAAGACTCCGGGCTGCTGCTGAGAAATTCTAGGTGTAAAAACCCAATCCCCCCCTTCCTTTATTCCTTAACTGAGTGATAAAAAGCAAATGGATCAAGTTATCGAACCAATGGCAATATCGAATAAAAATCCGCTTAAGAATGCCTCAGAAACCGGGCATAAGCCAGTCTCTGTACACTGGGCAGGTAACCTATATATCTTTTAAAAAAAGTTCAGATTTTAAATAGGTTTGGGTACTGAATTCCAGGAAAAAAACTCTCAGGAGTTAAGGCAGAATATAGGAGTAATTTTTATTTTGGGTAACTGGAAGCTAGAAACTGAAAACCAGTCGAACCTGTAAGATATCAGGTCGTATTGATGGCAGTTGCTCCGTGTAAAATATTGATATTTTCATCTGGTTTGACAAGAAGCTGTTAAAGAGTTATGCAATCTCCCTGAATTTACCTTTATTTATGTAAAAACATTATTCAATACGACTAAAATCACGGCTAAAAGCTAGTACATTTTATGACAGCGCAATATACTAGTGATGGGAACAGTCGATAAAATCCTATCGATATTTCACCGTCGACGTTAGAGGGGTTATAAAACGTACGTTACGAGTGTTACGACTTTATGTGGCTATAAAATTTTAATAGATATTAAATTTATAATGTCAGCTGTCTTTGTTATTATCTAAGTTAAATTATGGCTTAATAGGCGGTGGTTTTAAGTTAAGTGCCTTTTTTCTAACGATTTGAAGTTTTGATTGTCATTGTAAATTTTATGTTTCATTAGGTTATAAAATATGGCTTGGAAGAAAGGTACCTATGGCTTGCGACACATAATAATTATTTTAATGTTTAGTGTTATTTTTACGAGATTGTATAGTTTCGTTTTTAACTAACCATGGAGTAGAATAAGAGTGATTTTAGTCTGGAAAATGTTAGTGGTATTGACAGTATTGGAGAAACTTTTCTCCAATACTGTCAATCGCTAAGGCAGTGTGCGAACTGACAACATAATTTTTTTACAGGAAAACATCATAAATGATCTAACAATTCTTATAAAAGCCAAACACACTAACAAGTTCACATTACGACTATTGGTCACAGTTACAGTATAACAATTTATTTTAAGTTGCGCAGTCTCACTTCGAGATATTATCTGTCGATATTATCGCCCATCACTACGCATTAACGCGAACATGTCAGTGACAACGTGATCTCGCCTACGCAGATTCCAAGAGCTCCGTCATAGCCTAATAGCCTTGAGTCTTTGACCTGGATAGGCTAGACATTTAGACTTCAACTGTTTTGTAATCAGTACTTAGTATTACAAGGTATTCGTTTGTTTACTTGATTGGGATTCGAGGAATCTCTGTAATGAATTATTTATGGGTGGCCTAGCCTCCTTTAAGTGCATAGAGTTTTAGATTTAGTTTGTGGCTTTTTTCGAATTGGAACAACAAAATAGTATCCTCTGATCAGGTGGTAAGGTGGTCTTGCCAAGGGGTAACGTGTTACCCAGTTACTGGGTTGTGGAGGTCAGATAGGCAGTTGCTTCATTAAAAATACTGGTAGCTACATCCGGTTAGACTAGAAGCCGACCCTTACATAGTTGGGAAAAGGCTAGGCAGTTGATGATGAGCTGATAAGGTGGTACCTTGATGACCAGCTAATCAGAGGAGAAGCATTAAGTTTGGAAATAGAAAGAAGTAAAATTCTCCATTTAGCTCTGACATTGATTTCTGTCATTTATACGGTGTTCAATACAGAGTATTCTACATACCTATTTCCAATTAGCTCCTGACTAAAAAAAAACGGGGTTAAGACCACCACAGCATGGCGTAGATGGCGGGACGATTTTGACGCTTATACATAAAAGGGATTGGTCCATATAGGCTCAGGATCCAATTGAGTGGCAAACGGAAAGGGAGGCCTTTGCCCAGTAGTGGGATAATACAGGCTGATTATATTACTGACTAGCTGTCCGAGTCTTGAGAGTTCAAAAGTGTCTGTAAATGAATAAAAAACTGCTGGGTCTTTGAATTGCCTTTAAAAACAAGGGAATGAGATACGTTTTTTCATGCTAACGCTGGTTTAAGGGATTAGTAGGTTCTATTATTAATTATTATTTTATTTATTTATTAATTAGCCTGTATTGTCCCACTGCAGGGCAAAGGCCTCTAGCTACTGGTATTTTGCAGGCCTAATGAATGTCTCAGACTTTCAGATTGCGTTTGGCAAACATTAAATAATAATCATGCACAGAAGTCATGCATGCGTTTACTCACGAATTCACGAGTCTCCACTCATTATAATAATTTATGCTAAATATTAATAATTAATATTGGCGTTAATGTGATTTACTACCAGTCATGATTGTTCATCTTTGCTTTTTCCTTATTGATTGAAAGATAAACGAAGATTTAAGGAATTTGGTCGTGCGTGCATTTAGTAGCGAAAGCATGACAAGATCCTATATCGAATATATGATCGATTCATCTGAAGATATGTCGCGATTATTCGTAACCTCGTAACCTTTTACACGGGTTAGTCAAGTAACTACCTCGTATGAATGTCATAATATAATACGCAAAAAACAATCTACAATTATAAAAATATGGGTTGTTAGTTGTGGGTGTAGTGGCTCCATGTAAAATACTGGTTAAAATACTGCATCTGGAAGCTGACGCCAAACGTGGCAGATTTATTTTAATAGGTTACATAAATTATCTACTTAGTTACTTTTTTAACAACAAAGTTCAATAGTATGAAATACTTGTTCTGAACACTGTATTCTGCTTTTGCTCATAAAGATAATGCAGAAGACTATGTCACAATGGTGAAAAATGAGACCACCTGCAACGAAATTCTATTGAAACCCATAAAATCGAAAAGTTACTTTGTAAAAACTTCGATATTGACAATTTAAGTACTAAATTCTTGATAGCTATGTTCTTTTAGTAATATCGGATATTTTATGATGCTCTAATAGTACCAAATAGGCTTTTAAAAGTCATAAAAATACTTTATTTTGTATCAACTTTTTACAAGTTGAATGCAATTTGCGACGTTCTATTTTTGTACTGACTTTTTTTAGTCAGCAGTCAGCTTACATTTTAAGGCAGAAATTAAAAATATGATAAGTATGGCTAAAACGAAAAAAGATCGTCCTTATTTTTTATTATTAGTTGAGTAGCCATCAATATACATGGTCAAATTAAATTAGCGAGCGAAACTCCGGAGGTTCACAATCTAGGCACGAGAAAACTAAAAGAATTTACTATGATGATATTTTGTGGGATCAATAACGGAGTTAGTGTAGACTAATTAAAAAAAAAAACAATATTTGTTGTGTATACTTATTTTATACTTCATAGACCTAATATATATCTAAACACGATAAACCAAAAGAAAACAGATTTTCTCAACCCATACTTCATGTATCTACTAAAAATACAACAAATGTTTTTTGTTTTTATTTTATCATGTTCAGATATCATGTCCATCATGTCTGCAGAGTTTTGCTAGCAAATTTACTTTGACCCTGTATTTTTAAGGAATAACTGTTTTTTCTATGGCAAATATTTAGTATTCCTTCAGTTTTTTTGTTGATTTAGGTAATATAAAAGACCTCTCTATTCTTATTTTCGCTCATCTATTCTTATTTTCGCTATGTTGTGATTTATTGATATAGTGCAAAACTATGAATTACTCTACGATAGTCACCAGTAGACAATGATCCACATACACCGACCTTATTTCAATGGTGTGTACAAACCTCGCATAGACAAGTTTACATAAGTTATGTCTTTTAATTTCTCTATTGGCAGTAACATAACGTGTTTGCTAGGAGTACTAATACTAGTTGTCCTAGTATATTACGTCGCTAAGTATAGTAGAACTTACAGTAATTAGTGGCGACAAAACTGGCTAACAGGAAAGAGCGAAAGTTTTTAATGAACGGTATTAGGTGCCTCTACCAACATAATTATCAAAGATGTAATTTTAAAAGTGCTAGTAATATTTTGTAATGTCACTCATGTATTCGATTATGGTAATTTGTCTTTGAAAGTAAAGACAGTTTTGTACAAAACGACATGTCTTGTCAGGACGGTATTTTTGTTTATCGATACATTTTTTGACATGTGGCATGGACATCACTATTGCTAGCTGTCATTGTGGATATCACTTATGGACCCTAGTATAGTGAAACATAAACTAGAGATTAACTCAAGCTGCCATAAACGGTCTATTTAAAATTAAAATTACTAGTTCAAAATAAAACAAAAACCCTACAAATGGTTAATAATTTTCCGTACCCATTAAATGGTCAACCAGTTATGAAATAACTTTACCAAACCGATAATTTAACTTTTACAGCATATTACCATAAATTATATACGCTATTATTATTATAAATGGAAGGTGTTTCTTTATTTTTTATTATGGCAAGCAGTAAAGGAGGTGTCATAGCAAATCGTTATGATTATTTAATTTTGTATTTTATTTTGGCCTGTGTTGCCGCACTGCGGGGCAAAAGATAAGTAATAGTAATAATTTATTTAATGTAATGAGGAAATAGAGTGCTAATTTTAATACTGACGTAACTAAGTATTAGCCTGGAGCTTAACTAGTGGTTATAGGGAAAAGTACGATAATAAATGATGATAATGAGTGGGAAACGAACCCAAGCAGGCGCTTTACTTTGTGTAAATAATTTCATCACCACTGCTCTCAAAACGGTGAAGGAAAACATCGTGAGGAAACCGGCATGTCTTAGAACCAAATAATTCGAAGACACGTGACATCTACCAATCCGCACTGGGCCCGCGTAGTAGATTACGGTTCACAGGGAGTGAACCGTAAACTTCCAAAAAACACTACAAAGTGAAAAATAACTTTAATTTCGGAAGTCGGTGGCAAAAACTGAAAGTTCAAAGACAAAGACACCGAATTCAGAAATAAAAGTTATTTTTCACTTTGAAGTGTTTTTTTTTAGTCGGTCGTTTCTTTTTTGTAAGGCATAATTTTATTCTTCAAGTTTCATACGATATGTGTGTTTTTATAAGAAAATCTGATAATAAAATGTGTTTGCTTTTGATTCCAGATTGGCGTAGCAATCTACAAAATAAAAATTTTATGCGATCATAAAGTTTGTTATGTCATTTTCATTGCATTAGCGACGAACAGAAGTGTGCGGAAAAGGGAGACAAAGCTTTGCTTTGCAATTCATACTTAATACAGTGTGTAACAAAAATGTTACGAAACTTCAATACCCAGTCCACACAAATGTATGGCAATGTTGATAAATTTTTCACGATTTCGATGTTCGTCCCATGGCTGCATGGTTAAGGTTGTAAGGGTGGCAGTTGGATGGAACGGCGCAGCATTGATGCTCTCTTGATTTTGAATGGATTTATAAAAGATAGTATTTGCTTACCTCTGTTTACTCTGCCAGATTAATTATCCAAATCTGTAAATAAAGAAAATAATTATAAGTACCTTTTATTGCTTTACTATCAACAGTATTAACTAATTAGTCCGTTAATTGGTGTATTTTTGATCGAAGGGTAAATGCACCGTTGGCTTTACAGAGGGGGGCAATTCTCAAGAAATTCGCAAAGTAACCAACTACTCATAGCTATTGGAGCATTTTTTTTATTGTTAAGTATCTCTAATTTACAAGTAAACAAGAACTCCATATGGAACCCATATAGTAAACGTACGGGTTTTATAGAAAAAAACATTAAATATTATGTGAATCATTGCTTTATTTGGATGTTGACTACCGGTTAATATCTGACCCTATATTCAGATGTTGTTGTCTGGATTAACACTTTATACCGTTCGTTCTGCCGATATTAGGCACAGCCCATGTTCAGCAGTGTCCATCTCCGGGTACCTATGAATCATTTCTATAATTTCCACAAATGTCATTAGCATTTCCTTTAGTTTATTGACCCACAAATTATATCAAACGCTCATATGTTTAGCTGTACTGAATAAAATGACGCTACGCTTCGGTTGGCACCCTACGCAACAACAAAACAATAGTTATTAAAATCCAACCTTATATACAGCAAAATATAGTTGACATTCCTTCGCAAAATGACAAGGATATGATAACTTCAGTGCAACACAAAGGAATTTGAATGTTATATGCTAGAAACTGGAGTTAAAAATTGAATGTGGTAGACAGTTTGAAGGGTACTTAACCGTAACGAAATGCGTGTTTTAAAATGAGATGTTTTCGCAAAGAAAATTATAGACATATGGAGGAAATGTAATTTATAACTTGTGTTCAGTTTAACGGGTGACAGACATTGATAAGTATTAAGGCTAAGTATCCCTTAGGAGAGCTGTGTCCGTAGCAAAAGACCAGGCAGTTGAATTATATCAGCAGATTATCCAGCATAATTAGCCTATAATGTTCCCACTGCTACGACACAGGCCTCCTCTCTGTGAGAGGGAGTGAGACGTAATCAACCACGCGGGCCCAGTTCGGGTTGGTAAATGTCACATGTCTTTGAATTTTTGGTTTTAGGACATGCCGGTTTCCTCACGTGATGAAATAATTTACATTAGTAAAGCACCTGCCTGAGTTTGAACCTACGACCAACAACTCATAAGTCTCGGCCATTACCACTGGACCACCACTGCTCAGATGGATAAAATTTTTAATTTCTCCTTTTTATAAAAATGTTGACTCCTTTAATATGCGCAGACGCATTCGTGTATCCTTTTAAGGGTGGCGCACACTGCACGGATGTCCTGCCAGTGTCTACCCATCGCACATATTAATAGCCTTATTGGAAAACTAGTATTGGTACCAGACTAATAGGGATAGGGATATGAGAAGGCAATTTAAAAGAAAAAGTTTTTTTCTTGTCCTTATTTTCATCTGCCCAGCCTTATCCCAACTATGTTAAAGTCGGTTTCCACCATCACCACACGTGAACACCAGTATTTTAGATAGATACAACCCAGTTACTGGATAACACGATACCCCTTGGTAAGACTGGTTATTAGAATTTCGGGTTTCCGACCAGCCGTAATGATTGTCAAGGATCAACAAATGTCATCCGGGACCAACGTATTTTTTATACTAGTACAGTTCTAATTAGTAATAGAGTAAATTCAAACTAAAAGCATTTATTTCAAATAAACTAATTACAGGCACTTTTGAACTGTCAAGGAGTCGGTCAGTCAGAAAGATGAAGCTAGTTGCCCATTTCAAAGCGTAGTAGGTTCCTATGGAGAAGAAGGGGCAACAAACTCCACGGACACTCTTGTAAATATTATGTTACACTAATATCTCGAGCACATTTGTAATATCCCATTTTTTTAAGCTTGAAGTACCTAGTATGGTACCTTTAGAATTAAAAATGAAGTTAGTCGCCCATTCCAAAGCGTAGTAGGTTCCTATGGAGAAGAATGGACAAGAAACTCCAGGGACACTCTTTTAAATCTAAAGTAAATATTAAGAAACATAAATATCATCGAGTACAACATCTGCAATTTGTCGGTTTTTGAAGCTTTAAGTACCTAGTATGGTACCTTTAGAATTCTAAAAGAGACGCATGGCCATTCAGAAAGTTGAAGTTAGTTGCCCATCCCAAAGCGTAGTAGGTTCTGTAGGTTCCTATGGAGAAGAACGGGAAACTCTACGGACACTCTTATCTTAATCAAAAGTAAATATTATGAAACCTTAATATCACGAGTACGACATTTGCAACTTGCCGTTTTTTTAAGCTTCAAGTAGTACAGTAATTAAAATTAAGAACTTCCTAGTTTAGTGCCACAGTAACCTTTATATTTGAAATATCTGAGACATAGTCACACGGTAAATACGTAATTTATATTAATTACCGTTCCTAATATTTTTGCACGGTTTTTGGCAAATAACACGTTATTCTTGTTTATTATGTAGCGTGGGAAAAAAACAGGTTACTTGAAGATGCCTAATCTGTCCGTAAAATTATAATATACAAAACAGTTCCGTAAGAGGGATTTTGACTAGGGAAAAAAATAACTATTTAGTCCGTCAGTCAGATAATAAAAAAACATTAATATTAATAATAAATGGTTTAGATAAAACGCACTAAAGTTGGGAAGTGGGGGCTCGCTAAGTCACAAGTCAGGTTAAAATCTACCGGAGAGTGACGTCAAGTCACATTTTAACGTATTGCCTACTCAATGTATTTTCGTAATCTTTAAATTACGTAAAAAAAAGAAAAATAGGTGTCCGATTTGGACTCGTACCTGACCTATTGACCGGACCCTTCTCCGGCCAATACAGGCTCGTGCAGACCAGCGCGATTTGTCGCCCGACGCGACACGAACAATACAATTTCTAAGAAAACTTCACAGTATAACAATAGCCGGTGTGTAAATCGCGCTGGTCTGCACAAGCCTTAAGTCAGGTACGAGTCCAAATCGGACTCCAATTTTTCTTTTTTATGGATTAAATATATGTGTCTAATACTTTTTTAAACAACATAAAGAAAATTGGAAAAGTATGAGTGAGTGTACAACTAAAAAAAACTGGGTGGGCAAAAGCCATCACATAAATAGACGTTTTGTGTTAATTTTTAAACGATGGTTTTTGTTGTTGAACAGTAAAACCAACCAAAACACCTAAGTGACAACCTTATTACTGATCTATGTACACACGAAGGAAACGCAGCGTCAGCGCTGCGATTAAAATCCAAGTGTGAGTCACCCTTAACTCTTTACTATAGGCGATGCGTTTATAATGATTATGTGTGCGTTGTTACTTATTCCACATTTTTAGGGTTCCGTAGCTTAAAATAAGGCAACAGGACCCTATTACTAAGCCTACGCCCGTCTGTCTGCGTGTCGGTCACAGGGCTGCATCTTTAGGACAGTAATAGCTAGTCAGTCAAAGATTATCTGTAACTATGAATCTGTAACACGGCAAATTATAATAAAAATAAAAAAGTGCCAAAGTGCCCAAGGGGTAAAAAAGGGGAGTAAATGCTTACAAGAACCCTTGATAAAATGCATTTCTTCGAGGTTGTTTTCTCTGCCAATAATATCTTAAAAACAGTAATATTTATTAAATAAACCCTCCTCCCTCATTCATGTTAAATTGTTATTTTACACATTTTATTTGTTTCCTTTTTATTAATTATCTCTTTTTTTTTACTTGTGTTATAATTAAGTTCTGCTGTGTGCCTTTTTGTCTGTTGTGCTAAATAAATGTATTTTCTTTCTTTCTTTCTTTGTCTATTTTAGTTGGATTGTAGTGCATAATCTGCATTATATTAACAAATAATAAATATAAAATGTCCGAGTTCGACTCGTACTTGACCGTTTATAATGTTTATGTATGAGTAGTTACTTATTTCACTTTTTTATTCAGTTTAACATGAACTTGGAATTAAATTAAACAGCTGCAAGTATTTTAAATTGTATTTTTGTTTACATGGCGGTTGTTTATTGAAATTGCTTTTACAAGCTCGAACATTGCATGGGAACATAGGAGTAATAAAACTCTTGAAATTGCACCTGGGATATGATTTATAAATCCTATGAAAACTACGACTCGATGGTCAAAATATGAATTAGTTGCGCCCCGCGGTTTTACCCGCATTACTCTCGATCCCGCGGGATAAAAAGTATCCTATGTCGTTATCCAGGTCATGGACTACCCATGTGCCAAATTTCATCCAAATCCGTTCAGCCGTTTTAGCGTGAAAGCGTAACAAACAAACCCACTTTCGCATTTATAATATTAAAAGTTAGGATAAATAACTTGCGGGCCTGCGGGCGGAGAGCAACGGACAGCTCACCGTTCGATAAGGACCAGGGCCCGGATCAACGGCGCGGTGTGTTCCACGCGCGCCTCAAAGAGATGTCAGCAAAACTGACGGGGTCCGCTAGGGCCGATGCCTACCGGGGTTGCGGGAAGTCCTAAGGGGAGTCTGTGGCCCCTGGCATGGCAAGGGAAGGAACACGGGTGGGTTTTAGTCAGTAAGAGTCTGACACGCCCTTCCGCTCCACCCAGAGCGTGGGAAGTCATTTGATGATTTTCCACCCAAAAAAAAAAAAGGATAAACAACTTTTTATGTCTATTTACTAGATTAGTGTCAACGTTTTTTAACGTTTTGAATTATGGGAATTGGCCTTCCAGAGAACTAACAGGTTTAAGGCTCCTGCAAACAGTCGCGGCGCGACTCTAATGGCTCCTACCGGTGCAGTAGGTGTGGTGCAGGCACTGTGTGTAGCAGCCATTTCTAAGAATATTTGACGGTAGAACAATTACCGATGTCGCCTCGCGCCTTTTTGTGGGGAGCGTTTATGTATCAAGCCCTTGATTCAACTGCCGAATCTTCCTCAGATGTCGGTCGACAACCGTTTATATTACAACAAGTCCTACTCTTACACTTCAGAATCCATCTATTTTGGTAATATCCCACTCCTTATACAAAAGGTGACTACACTCAAAAGGTAATGTTTGCCCACAAAGTGAGGAATCCATTTAAACCATGTTTAAAGTGTAACGAATGTTTGTTTTCACGTTATTTTAGTACAAAAGGGCTTGTTTGAGCATTCTTTAGTGTTTAGTGTGAATTAGAGGACGTTTGTTTTATACTCTGCTCGGTTTATGGAAGCCTGGTACTTTTCACACCTTTCAATCTCTTAATTTGTAGTTTTTACCTTTCTTGGTTTCGGCTCCGAGTTTGCTTTTATTTCCATATATGCAAGAATCTTAACCGATTGCGTCCTTATCTGCCGATGACGTCAAAAACGCTTAAGCCCCGAAGCGCATTCCGAGCGCGCCGGATGTTAATGACCTTGATAACAAAAAACGCTCTCCCGCTGTTTGAAGTGGCTCTCGGCACAATATGAATACTTTGTTGTGTTCTTGAATACACAGAGCATCATGTTATGTATAAACAATGCTCGTAAGACGAGAATCGTATTTATAAACAAAATGTAATTATCAGATACGGGGGAAAAAAACTACTGTATCAATTTACAATAAATTTTGCAAATTACATTATGAATAGTTATGTAATCTAACAAAAGCATTTGTTTGATAGTCCTACGTAATATTTTCATATTATTGAAACTGAAACTTCATAGCGCGCGGTGCCGACTTTGTCTTTTGTTATACGGGGAACATTTCTTTGTTCAAAAATAAAATTTTATGATGGTATTTCGTGATAATATTATCTACAACGATGCATTATGTACTTCTAAATGAATATTCATCTATTTGCTGTCAATTACACACAAAAAAGTCGAAATTCATCATAGAATGATAACGCGTCACAACGGTTTTGGCGCGTAAAATTACTTTGCTCAAAAATGTGATTTTATGATGCTATTTCGTGAAACTATTATCTACAACGGTGTAATAACTACTAATAAATGATAATATAGCCACTTACCTTTTAATTATCACACTTTATTGCACAAAACAACACAAAACAGACACCGTCACCCGCACTGCGCCGATCGTTTTCTGAAGTATGAGTAATGTCAGTTTGACTTTTTTTTTTAAATGTTGCGTTCCGTATATTTTTATTTTTGAATGATATAATCGAGTAGAATATTTATCCGACCATAGAGTAAAACCATCCTTATTGGAGACTAGCCTTTATTTGGCAGTAAAAATAGAAAAAAGTGCCGCGCGAGAGGGTGTTACACCAGGTGCGTCACCGGGGCTTGACGGATATGGACGACTTGTTACACGGCGAGTAGCGATTTGGCGCCATCCATACCATATTTGCATAACCATCTCCTTAATAAAATGTGAACCTAGTACTTTGAAAATGGAAGCAGCTTTTCGTCAAGGTCCCATTCAATAAATGGCCTAAAATACAGGAACTTTGTAATTTTATTTCAATCAACATACATAATTAAAAACCTTAGGATGCTCAGAATTGGTACATAAATTCTAAAGAATCTCCAAAGGATGCTCTAAAACTCACCGTATAAAATCGGTACAAAATGTAGCTACTACATGTACTACTAATGTACATAATGAAATGTTATTACTCCCCTCATAAAACAATGTATTAATTAAAATGACCTGTAGATATATCAACAGCAAGTCTGACCAAGGAAAAAGGAAGCCAAGACTCCTACCATAACCTTTTGTTATAACTTCCTATGACATCATGAGAACAGAGCCCTTTCTTTGCAGGAATTACTATCTCCTTATTAATATGCGAGCCTAGTACTTCAAACAATGGGCTAGCACTCAATATGCACAAGCACGGCGTAAAGCGCCATCTAGCGGCAACGTGGGCGAAATCTTGATTTCATTATGGCGGCGTTTTGTTAGGAATAATAAAGATATCAGCTGATAGGGTCATGAGAAAGACTATAATAATATTAGCCTGTAACTACTGAAGGGCAAGACTTAAAGAGAAGGGGGAGCGGTCACCACTCTTGCGAATTTTGGGTTGGTGATTTCAGATTCAAATTGAAGTTAATGCAGTTGCGGAAGGCGGTGTAAAAATGTTTTGGTGCCATTAGGGAGAGGCCTATGTCCAGCATAAGGTTGCCTGTCCACTGGAGCGGAGAGGAGAAGAGAGGAGCGGAGATGTGCCAATATTAAACAATAGAATTGCAACTATGGAGCGGAGTTTAGATTCTATTGGTTTCCTCTCAAGCCGCGCGGCGTATTGGCACATATCCGCTCCTCTCCTCTCCTCTCCGCTCCAGTGGACAGGCAGCCTTAGACTGCAACAGGCTGTGTTGATTGCTTTGCTCTAGATCAAACTAAACAATTCAAAATAAAAATAAACAATTACAGGCACTTTTGAATTGTCAAGGGGTCGATCAGTCAGTAAGATGAAGCTAATTGCCCATTCCAAAGCGTAGTAGGTTCCTATGGAGATGAACGGGCAAGAAACGCGACGGACATTCTTTTAAATCAAAATATTCGTTACATCATTCAAGTTGAAATTATACATATGCGAAGAATGTAGAAAGACGTGCACGTTACTTTTAACGTGCACGTCTTTGTCCGTAATAAAAAGATAAAAACAATTCAAAAATTAAAATAAACCATGGCAGCTAAAGATCAAATATTTCATTCAAAATTACATTATTCACAAATTTAATAAAAAGACGCACATTGGCGCTCACCAAGTTTCAAGTCCTATTACCGTTAAGCCTTTGGGCCATGCCTTTCATGAATCATAATTATCATTAATCACAAAATTCTGTCAAAAATATTTTGGTCTTACATAGTAAGCTTGTAAGCTGCTCGGCTGTCAACAACAAAGTTAAACTCTTTATTATAATTAATTGTGTCATCTCCGCGACAAAATTAGTCACGCCTATCGTGAAAAACCCAGCTTAAAATTCGCTCATAATTTCAAATGGTTTCTCGTTACCCTAAAGAGCGGTACATACTACTATCACTCAAGAGAGTTATGATGACACATGGCACGCGTGCTTCAAACCTCATCAAAACGTCGTTAACTAAAGTTTAACGTTATAATTTAAATTCTCTGTAACTCATTTTTCATTTTAAATACCGCATTTTATGCGAGAAGACTTTGTGTTAGATTAGGGTTGTGCGTATCCGAGAAAGACCAACTTTCTTTCGGATATTTTTGAGGCTCTCTATTTTTGTAGTGTTTAAATTGCGTCCCTAATAACGACCATATTATGTTTAAAAATAATATTGGGATTAAAACTATGTTTCAGATCACATCACATCTAAATGTTTTCACAATACCTACCCAGGAACAGCTAAAGTTTAATAATGTCAGTCCTCAAACTAAGAGATTGGTTTAGTATTTTTTTGTGGACGTAGCAACTCTTCAAGTTCTCAGGTTTTGCGTCGAATAAACATCACAAAGGGGGAAAAATCGCCCAAATTCTAAGAAAGTATCTACCCATTGTATTGTAACCCATTGTAAAGTCGGATATTTTCGAATAAATATCCGCTGCACATGCACAACACTAAACACATTCTCTAAGGCGGTACTAAGTTGGTATAATGCTCACAATTTACATGTCACGGATAGCATGAGGATGTAAGATGTAAGGAATTGACGGTTACCTCGGATACGAGACTCGGATATTTTTCTATGTGATTACTTGGATGTTTTTACCATGTCCGGCGAAATTTTCTTGTGCTAAGTGATAGTCATTTTAAATCTCGTCTCGTCGTCGTAGAGAGTCAAAACAATGTTGGTTGGAGATTTTTTTTTTGAGTCGTTTTGTAAGCTTTGGAAAAGGCTTTATTCGGATTCACCCAGAAGTTAGAATTGGAAACGATATAAGATCAGCATTGCTATTTACATATCCGAAACCTGAAAATTTGTCATTTTAAGGGCCTGTTAAAATTTCACGATGTCCGAATAGCCACTACTTACCGAATAAATTAAAAAATGGAACGGAATTTGTTTGAAATTATCTGCCAAGTAAGTTAGTAGAAATATAATCGTAGATGGTGAAACAGGCCCTTAATCAATTAGACGTCCGCCATTTTTCCGACAGCTACTTGCTGTCGCGAACAAGCCAAGCCAAATTAGTAATTGAAAATGTGTCATTTTTAATTCGAAAACCTGTCGAATGGCTATGACATAGATGTATTATTTAAAGGCAGTGTATAGAGTGCCACCATTGGCACTCTATCCCTATCGGATAAAGTGCCACTACAGGCACCCTAGTAACACCGCCTCGGCCCGGCTCAAGTGCCGCAAGCATTGGATTGTCATTGTCACTGTCACTAAGTCACGTCACTTGGTATTTTGTTTGATTGTCGAGGTTAGATCGCTGTAAAATACCACATTCCCAAAACATTACATTCTCTTGTGCCTAAACGGACCCTGGCAATTCGCCGGCCGCTACCGCGGTACCGCTCGCTACGCTCGCTCGGCTCGTGCGTTGTGTGGTCACAGTTCTAACCTAACCTAACCTACATAACAAGTGACAGTGACAATGCAACGCTCACGGCACCCTAGCCGGGCCGAGGCAGTGACACTAGAGTGCCACAAGAAACTCACGGCACTCTATACACTTCGTTATTTAAAACTAGCGGCTATGAAGAGAGAGGTAAGAAATCAAAAGGTGAGGTTTTATTTAAACGCAATATTAGCTACTTTAAAAAAAATTAGGAGCAATACATTACTTTGAAAGGATATTAAAGATCCAGCCACCTTGTACCGTTGACACGTTTAAATTTAACTATAGGTCACTCAAGTTATAATGAACTATCATAAAATAATACATACTAGCTTCTTATCCTTCAACTATGGCATACAAATTGAGGAATTCACAGAAAGGATGGGTTTTGTGGTTCCGTCATGAGATTTGTAAAACGTTTCTCATTTGTCATTCTTCGTCTCTCGAACTTCACACGTTAGACATTATAAAAGCGCACGTTTTTTTGGGCATCGTGCAGGTGACCCACTATGGGGTCGTAACTGCTTCACTTCTATCCTTCCGCTTCTACCCTTGCTAAATCATGTTTAGCACCCTAATTGCGTAATACTCGATCAATCACAATCTGAATTGTTTTGAAGGATATTGCTAAACGATTGCTTCATATGTTCGAAAAAATATCTGCTCGACAACGTAAATTACGCAATGAATATTGTCAAAATGTCAAAATTGAAGAGATTGTGTGTGGACAATTAGGGTGCTGGTTGGCTCGGCACAATTGGGGCTAAGCCGAGAGGTTTTTTCTCGAACATAATGATATATTGGATTTTAACGCCAGCTGTGCCATATCATGCCAAACCGAAATAGTGTGTAGCATCCCTCAGCGAAGTGGTAACGGGTCTAACCGTCCAGGGTGCGCCGTGTACAAAGTATCGCCATTCCTGGAGGCGATTGTCATTTGTCAATTATACAATTTACAGTTCCATCTACATATATGTAGCTATCGATGTCAGCTAATAATGTGAACATACAGCTTGTTTGCCAGCCGTGGGAAATGAGGCCATTTGACGCTTTGTCATGTAGTGGACGACAAGGAGTGAGGAATGAAAATTCAATTACTTATGTCATGTAGTTTGGATCCTCATTTAATATACAGTTTCTAGATTTTCTTATAGTCTTGTTCTGAAGAGAACAAAACCTTGAAGAATATGATATAGTGGGGAACATCTATCATGGGCTCGATAGAAGTTTTCCACTATAACGTATTTTCAGCAGACGGTAAATATAATAATATTAAATGAAGATTAATCCGATACAAGTCATTTCTTATTGTAGGGAGATGCATTTTCTCTTTTATAGTTGACTAGCTTCTGCCCGCGACTTCGTACGCGTGGAAGTCATAAGACACCAGTTAACACCACAATATATTTATTTATTTTATTATTTATGTACACACAGTAAAATACATTCAGATACGACAATCATAATTTTGAGTACAAAGGTACTGCTTATATACTACACTTTATAAAACTTTCGTGTATACTACGTTTGTAATATAGATCTCAGCAGTTAAAATACACAGAGAGTCAGGACTGGTGACTCGGGAGCTAGCGACGTACAGTGTCCGTGCGAGAAGCAGCTCGTCCTGAGGTCGACACCCGCAGCCTTCAGCATTTTTTTTTTCTTTTGCATGGGGAATCATCAAATCATGATTTTTCCCGCGCTGGGCGGAGCGAAAGGGCGTGTCAGACTCTTACTGACTAAAACCCACCCGTGTTACTTCCCTTGCCTGTGCCAGGGGCCACGGTTTCCCCTTAGCAACCCCAGCAGGCACCGGCCCTAGCGGACCCATTCAGTTTTGCTGACATCTCTTTGAGGCGCACGTGGAACACGACGCGCCGTCGACCCGGGCCTGATCCTTATCGGACGGCGAGCTACCCATTGCTCTCCATTCGCAGGCCCGCGCCTACGGTGGCCGGAAATCGGCTACCAATTCCCGACGCCCGGGGCGTCTCCTACGGCGGCGGCTTGGGGCATAAGGGCGTGACATTTGTCTGTCCCTTGCGCGCCCCGCCACCTCCTTCGCGAGCATTACTGCTTCGCAGAAGGAGGTGATGGCTTGCCTTGCCCTCTCGCTCCGCACCATGGCCTTTACCAGAGTGGGACGCGAGAGGTCGCTGCCGCCAAGCGCCTCCACAAGGACACGCCGGTGCTTCGCCCAAGCCGGGCAGACATCCACATGCTCCACCGTGTCCTCCGGGCGGTCCACACAGTGGTGACATCCGGGCGTTTCCTCCCGCCTTATGCGAAACAGGAACCTCCCGAAACAACCGTGTCCGGTGAGGACCTGCGTCATGCGGAAGAAGAGGACGCCGTGGCACCTCTCTAGCCACTCCTCAAAGAGGAGACTTATCGTCACAATTGTGGCGTGCCCAAATCTGGGTTGCGACAATCACACACTCCAAGCCGCCATGAGATCCCGCCGGAGCTCTGTTCGCTGTACCGTGATTTCTCGCGGCAGTGGAGCCTTCAGCCTTCAGTGACGGTCCTTGTGACTTATTGATAATTAATCATCGCAAAGCATACGCTCACAGGGAACTGCACGCGCTTAAACTTGTAATTGTGGGGAATTAGTGGTATACGCGGTATATACACTGTCTTGCCAATGCCACAACCTATTAGAATTTCCGCCTTGACGTCGTTTCCTTGCAAAGACACGACTTTGAGCCGAATTCCGTTACAAAGCTTTGGCGGAGTTAAGTTCCGAAGGAGCATAATCGGGACACCGACCTTCAGCTGGATTTTCTGCGCCGGAAGTCCAGTTGCCATGAGCGAATTCAGAAATTCTACGGGGTAATGTGTGGCATCGTCTTCCTCCACATCAGCATAAATGGAGGTTTATATCACTTCGCTCCCTACAATTTGCGAGAGAATACCGTGGTTGATCACTGCTGCTTGATCATTTTTGACGTTAAAATGGAACACGCCCAAGAATTCTCTTGGTACGGAATTCGACTGATGTCTTCGTACACCAGACGAATCGGATCTTCTAAAGTGGAAACTACTCTACCAAGAGTCTCTGGTAGGGCCACCTGGCCACACTCCTCTGTTATAGTGCCTTCACCAACTTTTAGAAGAACATAGGAGAATTCTTGAGCATGTGGATTCCCGCCAAGCCGAGCTCGCATGTTGATGGTCAAGCGCAGTCTTAGAACTCTTGACCATAGAGTTGACCTTTTCAACAAAGCATTCACCTCGTCAGACAGAACTGTGGCTCCACCCATAATGGCTTGGTTCCTGCGGATTTCCTGCAGGGTTCTGTTTATAGCTTCCACTGCTGTCTTATTTGCCATAATGCTTTCATCCCATACGATGAAGCGCTAACCCTAAGCAGGCATCCCTTCTTACTGTTGCGTGACACCTCACAAACAGCGTTTCGTTGTTCTCTAAATTGATGGGAATCTTAAACATGAATGGCGCGCGCTGTTTTCTCACCAGAAAGCAGTGTGGCAGCGATTCCAGAACATATTGGCGATTACACACAGATTTTAAAATCGCTAGGACAAAAATCTGCTGTCAAAATCTGTGTAAAGTAAAAAATTAAGCTAGTTTTTTTTTGTACTGGTCAAGGCCTCCTCGAAGTCTTTCCAGGTAGGTACCTACTCTTTTCACATGGGCCGTCTCAATAAAGAAACTTAAGCAACGCTGTCACAGCAGACCAAGCAAGGAATTAATACCTATGTACTATACATATACATATAAACACCAGGTATAGTTAATTTATTTCGCAAAAGTCCTGTCTTGTCGCCGTTATGACGTTAATCATAAGGTTTAAATTGCAATAACTAACAGGACTTCGTGAAATGGTTTAAGCAAACTGTAAAAGGCGAACGTTTTTCGGTTTTTTTCAATATTTTTCCTTGATACCAAAAGATGCATATTATGCCATATTGAACTACTTTACAATATGCTTTTAAAAGTAAATAGCGCTAAAAATATTGTGTTTTTTTTACATTCGGTTTATTCTATAATCCGTAAAAAATCATTTAATACTTATAGTTTTTGGCACTAAAATGATCAGAAGACAACCCTGTATGTTTTGTGACTGTAAAGTGCTTGTGACGTAGCAGTTTCCCATAGATTACGAAGTTTTCCTCTTTTAGTGAATTTAATACATTGTACCAACTATTACAAACATAAAAAAAATAAAAAAACACATAAAAAATAAAAATCGTATTACAAAATGTAAAAAAGAGAATCACAAAAAAAAAACAATAGATGGGATTCGAACTAACAAACTCGGGATTGCAAAGCAACCGTCTAACCGCTTAGCTATTTGCTTACTTGAAAGTTAGTTAAAATTGCCGTTCCTATATATTTCATGATTGACTGCTTAGTTCCATAAAGGTATAGCGTGATGATAATCATTTAAAAAGTTAAATCGGTAACTAAACTATCTACAATATGCAAACCTTTTGGCGCATCTTTTTACAATTTGCGGAAAAAAATACGAACATAATGTAATATTGCTCATCCCCCTTAGCAAATAGCGTGATAGTTTATACCCTACCATTTGACCAGACTTATAGGAAATATCTATGCAAAATGTCAACAGAATCTGTCCAGTAGTATTTGCGTGATGCTGGAACATACATACAGACAAACAGACAAACAGACAAACAGACAAAAATTCTAAAAACTATATTTTCGGCATTAGAATCGATCCCAGACCTCGTAGCAATTACTTTTTTTCAAAAATATTCAATGTACAGTTTTGACTTCGCTACGATTTTATTATATGTATATACACTCGAGAGCAATGAATCCGGGTCACCCAAAGAATCCTAAAAATCTCGGAAACTAAAAATGCCAGGTTAATGCAATAAATTGTATCCAATAGACAATGTAATACTCCCCAAATGAAGGTATTAAAACTTCTTAGTTATTGTAAAGATATATCATAAAAAAATCAAATTTGAAAAAGGGCCACTTTCGAAGATGGAACTACGAAATTACAGCATTTGGTTTTGCTTTTGTTTGTAATCTGTCATTTATGTGGGTACATAAACCATGTTGATAGTGCTCTATATTCATTATTCAAGCTGAAATTATGTCGCTTACGCCTGAAGAATGCACCAGAATACTTACAATGCTGGAAACCGGCCGGAGTCAGCGCGATACAGCCAGGACTGTCGGTGTGTCGCTGTCAACAGTACAAAGAGTTCTCCGACGTTACGAAGAAACTGGTTCTAACCTACGCAGACCAGGAACGGGCAGAACCAGGTGTACCACAGCACGAGAAGACCGATACTTGGTGAACACCATGCTTCGAAATCGCTTTCTCACAGGAACTGAACTCACAAATCAGTTTCGACGCCTCGGAGGAAGTAACCCAAGTGCATGGACAGTAAGACGTCGGCTTGCTGAATCTAACTTAAAACCCCTTAGACCTGCAAACGGCCCTAAACTGGAGCGTGGGCATCGTATTTCAAGACTAAGATATGCCCAGAGCCACGTAAATTGGAGTATTGAAGATTGGTCAAAAGTTATGTTCTCCGACGAATCAAAATTTATGCTCTACAAGCACGATGGAAGACACAGAGTGTATCGAAGACCAGGGGAAAGATTCAAGCAAGCATGCATCGAAGAAAAAGTAGACTACGGTGGTGGGTCTGTACTTGTGTGGGCCGGAATTTCTTCTGAAAGTCGCACAGAGCTGGTGATCATAGAAAACGGCTCTTTAACTAGCGTAAGATATGTGGAAGAAATCCTCAATGATCACGTTGGTCCATTTATGGTCAATTTAGGTGAGGATGCTATATTTATGCATGACAATGCCCGACCTCATACAGGTAGGATTGTGAATGACTACCTTCAAGAGATGAACATTACTCGTATGGAGTGGCCAGCGCGCAGCCCGGATATCAACCCGATCGAGCATGCTTGGGACGAGCTAGGCAGATGCGTAAAACAACGAAACCCTCCCCCAATCACGCTTCGTGAGCTCAAAATTGCTCTCACAGAGGAATGGGAGAATATTCCCCAAAATCGTATAAGGAACTTGGTGTACAGCATGGCAAACCGCGTAAACGCAGTAATGGAAGCACGAGGAGGCAATACGAAGTATTAAAATTCAAGAAAATCGTAATAAAGTTCTAAAATTTCATGTTTCCTATTTTTGTTTTAAGGAGAGATCAGCAGTTTTTTTCTTTATGTAATTTTGTGTTAATAAAATGTATGGTGACTCATATTTTTTTTTACTTTCATTTAAGGAGTATTACACCGTCTATCAAACACAATTCACTGCATCAACCCATCATCTTTAGTTTCCGAGACTTTCAACATTCCCTAAGCGACCCGGATTCATTGCTCTCGAGTGTAGATCTTACCCCTGTATCATGTACCTACTACCTACATAACTTTTATCTGAGGAATAAATATTTCGATTTGACAGCTTTGTTTAGAAAATATGTCAAATTATGATATTTATTTTGCAGCTGCCTGCGGACTTGCCCGCGCGAAACCTAATTATTTTTCTAAAATAAAAGTAAGCCTAAGTAGAGAGTGCCTCAGCTAAGTAGAGTGTGGTAGCTGATATTACAAAGAGTACCTTATAATATCAGCTATCTACCAGTGAAAGTCCGGTCAAAATCGGTCCACCTGTTTCGGAGATTAGCCGGATCAAACAGATGGACAGACAGAAAAAAAAAGAATCGTTGTATTTAAAAAAATAAAACATACAGAAGAACATAGAACCTGCTTCTTTTTGGAAGTCGGTTAAAAGTTATCTTGCTGTTGAACAATCATCCTAAGAAAACTAAACATAAATTGTCTGATTAATTCAATAATTAAACATACGGAACCTCACCACAAAATTCTAAATTCCAAACATTTTATTCTGTCGTTTTCACGGTTCGTTTACGAAGGATGCTGCGTAAAGGAATGTTGAGAGCTGATGTATTCTTAATGATGATTAATATCCTTCATAGTCTGAGTGGGTGGGCAGAGATGTACGTCATGTACGTGACCTGAGGGAAAAAAGGATTTTGCTCTTTTTGGTGTTTAAAATAGGTATGTTATGTGTGTAAAATTGAGTAAGGTCATGGTGCCTAATTAACTGCTTCGTGAGCATATTAGATCATGTATTTAGATCTTGGTCAGTAGTAGGATTGAATTATATTTTTGTAGATTTTCAAACTTACAAATGTTAAGGCGAGGCAGTCTGTGTATATGTATACTACGTTTAAGAAACCTGTGGCGGCATCTATTTCGTCACATGCAAAATCATGACGTCACACAAATCCTGCATCGCACAATTTGAGTTTACCGCGCGAACGACATATATTATTGTGCTATGACCGACATCAGTCGTTGGGCAGTTACCCGCCAGACACGACATCCGTCTGGTCGGAGGATCCTCCCTTTTCTATAGAGGATAAGTGAACTTTACACCTTGTTCCTCATATCTCTAAAAACCGAATAAACAAACCGATTCCGATGAAATATGATTTGATTTTATTGTAAAAATTAAAGATTCTTTGTAACCTGTACCTATGCTGGTAAAACTACTTGACGGACTGCACCAAATTGTATAAAATCGAAATTATAACATAAAACATAATCAGCCTATTAATGTTCCCACTGCTGGGACACAGGCCTCCTCTCTGTGAGAGGGAGTGGGCCGTAATCTACCACGCGGGCCCAGTGCGGGTTGGTAGATGTCACATGTCTTCGATTTTTTGGTTCTAAGAAATGCCGGTTTCCTCACGATGTTTTCCTTCACCGTTTTTAGAGCAGTGATGATGAAATTAGATATTTATACAAAGTAAAGCACCTGCTTGGTTTCGAACCCACGACCTACAAGTCGTTAGTCGGGGCCGTTAACACTGCCACCACTGCTCTAAAATCGAAATAAATTACATACAATTATGAATTTATTTGGCTAATTTATCTCGCAAAATCTTCCACCACCTTGATTAAATTAGATTTCTCAAAATATTTATCGTCATCTTATAACCAAGATTGGTGTCAGCAATCTTCTAAGTAAAATAAAATCATGAGTGACTTGACCTCCACGAGCGTTTGATGACAAGTCATGTTTATCAGTGATGTAATCAGCTGATAGGTCAATGTTGATGATGTATTTAGTTGATTTGATCTTAAAAACATTATTTTTTAATCGTCATAATATCACAAATAACATAACTTCACGCCTGTATTCCCCGAAGGGCTGGGCAGAGGTGTACCATCTGTCACGAAAATTTCAGAAAAGAGTAACGGTGGAGTTTCTTGCTCATTCTTCGCCATACGAAAACTACCTTTTGGAAGGGGCGACAAGGACATATTTTTTTTTTTTTGGTAATTTTTGACTTTCAAAAGTGCTCTTTTGGTGACTATTTGACTTCGACTTTGACCTAGGATGTCACTTCAGCCCATTCCAGTCTTACCGGATGCAGGTGAATACCAGTATTTTGAGCGACCTCTCCTAGTAACTGGGGAATACGATATCCCTTGGTAAGACTGGTTGTCAGACTTTTGGGCTTTTGACGACCCGTAACGACTGTCAGGTCACCCAGATGTGAAGGTATGGTGTGGTATTTTTCCTGGTCAGTACCACATAATATTTTGAAGTGCGAAAACGGCTTAAAAATTCCACATTTCCGTTTGCTTAATTTGTCCTTAAAAATATTTCAACTTTGTATCACCCAATACAAAGCGAGAATCGCATTGAATAACAAAATAACTTTTACCTTCCACAAAACACATACTGGCCTCTATTCCTTGTGCAAAAGGTTGAAATTCCAACGGTAATTGATTTTTAGATAATGTTTATGTGCTTACGGTATTCGATTCGCCGAATCACATCCGAATAACAAATAACTTGGGATTGTAAAACGTGAGACGAAAGTTAAAGATCATGTGTCTTTATGAGAGTGGGTTCCGTATAATAAGGCTAGGCCGCCAAATGAGGCTATTTGAAACTAAGGGCCGTCTAGGAATTCAATTAAGGTTATTATTTTTTGTACCATGTTTACTGTCTTTAGGACTGCTATTTGTGGGTTGTGGGGAAGTCCTAAAGGGTTACCGTGGCCCCTGGCAACGTACAGGAAACTGAAGATACACGGGAGGGTTTTAGTCAGTCGGACACACCCTCCCGCTCTGCCCAGAGCGGGAGAAGTTATTTGATGAATTCTCATCCAAAAAAATTTAATAAAGGACTGCTATTTGTACAGTTTTAAATGCCCATCTTCCTGAAGATAAATCTCGTTTAAAAAATCTATTCGCAATCTTAGCGAAATATCAATTTTATTTCATAATTGGGGAATATTCGCACTAGCGTAGGTAAATAGCTCCGCTACCCTTAAAATAGCAAATAAAGGAAGCCCTCTCTTGGAGCAACACATTCTTTTGATTCATTCATTGACCACCATCCGCCCAGTTAGTTGTGATGCTGGGGACACACTAACGGTTAACGTCAATGCCCATCATCGCCATAAACTACGTGGTACTTATGCGGATAAGTATAGCGATAAATTGAGTGGGCACACTTGAACGGTCAACGTCAATACTCACTTGCTGTCACCCGAGTTATCGCCTAACGTCAAACGCCAATGTGAATGCCGTTGTCAAATTCTTGCCATAAGTTGTGGCTATAAGACCTACGGTTAACGTTCATCATCGCGATAATCAACGGCGTTTCCAGTTGGTGTGGCCCTAATAGGAGACAGCGACGGTGGAGCTCACATTCATAGAAGTATTTTTGACAGATTAGAATGTACCGTACCGTTCCAAAAAAGACGGGAATAGCCCTTTTGTTATCGTGTATCTGCTTCAAATTTTCCCAACAATGTTGGGTCGGCTTAATGACTTCTCCCGCTCTGGGCCGAGCGGAAGGGCGTGTCTGACTCTTACTGACTTAAACCCACCCGTGTTCCTTCCCTTGCCTTGCCAGGGGCCACGTTTTCCCCTTAGGACTACCCGCAACCCCGGTAGGCATCGGCCCTAGCGGACCCGGGCCTGGTCCTTATCGGACGGCGAGCTGCCCGTTGCTCTCCGTCTGCAGGCCCGCGCCTACGGTGGCCGGAAATCAGCTACCAATTCCCGACGCCCGGCGCCCGGGGCGTCTCCTATGGCGGCGGCGGCTAGGGCTGCTAGGGCGCGGCCTTTGCCACTCCCTAGCGCGCTCCGCCTCCTCCTTCGCGAGCATATGTTGGGTCGGCTTCCAGCCTAATCGTATGCAGCTGAATACCTACCAGTATTATGCATGGTACGACTATCTGACTTCCACAGCCCAGTTACTGGATACTACAATACCCGATACCCCTTGGTAGGGCTAGTTGTCAGAATTTTGGGCTTTTGACTACTTCGTAACCCATAATTATCTCCCTGATCTACCAGCTCCTTTTCATCTATACTAATATTATAAAGAGGAAAGATTTTTTTAATTGTTTGTTTGTTTGTACCGAATAGGCTCCGAAACTACTGGTCCTATTTGAAGAATTCTTTCAATGTTAGATAGCCTATTTATCGAGTAAGGCTATAGGCTATATATCATCACGCTAAAACCAATAGGAGCGGAGTACCAATGAAGAATGTTTCAAAATCGGGGGGTTTTTTTAGCGTTAGCCTAAAGTAACTATTACATGCGGACGAAGTCGCGGGCAGAAGCTCTAGTTGTATAATAAAGTTTTTCAAAAGGAGGATTCCCGATACTTCTCTGTATCAGAAGAGGCCTTTGCCCCTACAGTGGGACAATTAGAAGCAGGTATTTTAAACGGTTCCTAGCCATATTTCTGAGAAATCCATTTACCTCCTGACATCCACAATCAGCATAAAGAAAATAATTTTACGCGAACATAAAAGTTAACCGTTCATTTTAACTGCGGGTCCCTAAACTTTAAACCCAACTGTCAAATAATAACGGCTTGGCCATTGATAAGGCGACCCGTTAAAGCCTTGACAAGAGATTTTGCTTTAGCACGTACGTTGAAAATTAATGAGATGATTCACTTTGATTTTGCGACGAATTTCATCTTTATGGGTAAAATTTCGTCACATTATTCTGTGATATATTTACCACCTGCCCCAGATTTGCTCGGCTGATGAAATATCAGAGTATTGTTGTTCTGATCCGTCGTCATCTTCCTAGCCTTTTCCCAACTATGTCGAGGGCAGCTTCCAGTCTAACCGGATGCAGCTGAATACCAGTATTTTACATGAAGCGACTGCCTATCGGATCTCCACAACCCATGAGTTACTGAATAACACGATTCCTCTATGGTAAGACTGATTCACAGACATTCGGGCTTCTGACTACCCGTAACGACTGTCAAAGATTTACAAATAACAGCCGGGACCAACAGCTTCACGTGCTTTTCGAGACACGTAGGACTCTAGGTATATAATGGATGATCAACCATCCAAAACTGAAGCCGGCAAGCGTTGCTTTACCTTGAAGATAGACCCGTGCGGCTGTTATTATTAAGCCGCGAGCTCCATTGTTGTTCTGAACCATCCTCATGAAATTCTCTGAAGGATGGTGAAAACCGCACGAAAATCTATCGAGCAGTTTCAAAAGCTTTGGCAAATAACTATATCATAGATAGACGCAAACGGGTGATTTTGTAAAATTGTATGTGACTAAGTTAACAAACAGATCAGGTGTATCTACCTGATGGAAAGTGGCTGCCTAAAACACCAAGGATTTTTATTAGTATTCACAAGGAATCAATTTTCTTGCAATGCGTGAAGTTCGCTATTTAGTAACGTTGCATAATTATTCGACATGTTATGCAACATCTTTCCTCAATGAGGATTGTGTATTTGGAGACCAAGTTAAAGAAAGTTAATTGACTTTGCGGAAATCCATTATAAAATACAATAGACGACGTATATTTAGTAACCTAATCCGCTTATCTGTTCAGGGTCATAAAGAACCCTGTAAGAAATCGACACGTGTTTCACAACTCAACGAGGCATCCTCCGGATGACGATTGACTTGTTGCGAACTTGGACAAGGCGTGTTGCCACGACAAGCGCCGAACGCAAAGTGAAAAATAACTGAAGAAGAAAAAGAAGAAGGACTGAAAGAAGGAACTTAGGTGAAGTTAAAAGAACTTAATCAAGCATTCATCATCATTGTCTTTTATCCGAAAGACTTCCATTGCAGGACACAGCCTCCTCCAAGCATCGTCATATTGAGGGGCCCTTTACTGGGAACATTCAGCGGATTCTTGCGACCTTCACCAACCCATATGACATTCGAACAAGAAGAGTGGTAAACTGGCAGCGAAGTTGCAGCTAGGCTTGCCACCTTTTTTCTGACGAAAAATAGTATTTTTCTCAAAAACTTGCCAAAATATAGTACTTTTGTGAAATTTAGGGAAAAAATATAGTACACATTTATTTTTAATCATTATTTATTTTCCATTAGTATTTGTTATTATTACTCTGCGCTTTGGCCATCAAGATTTTATTATTTTTTAAATTTTCAATTGGAATCTAAGCAATCAACTTTTTGGGAAGCGCGCAAAAATCATTATCACTTTCCGTTAAACACTTTTCGAATTTCTCTGGTATATAATATCCCCTAATCACGGCGGTAAAAACAGATTTTTTTGTAGTTTTGGAGGGTCATTTTTTCTTTACCAATAAGTTGCTGAAAAAAATGGAAATAACAGGGACGTGTCTACAGCAGACATTGATTTTATAAAAGAAGAAAAAAATCTCCGAGGCCATTATTCAGGCAGAAAGAAGGGGAATAAATTTGTATGCGCGCATATAAAGCGCGACAGTTCAATTAGCGATGAAAATATAGTATTTTTCGTAGGTACTATATTATTTTTCTATAATATATAGTACAACTAGCTGCCCGTCCCAGCTTCGCATGGGTAGCCCTAATTAGCAATAAATTAAAATTGCGGCTATAAATTGAGATTTAAACTATCCTATCTCTCAAGTTGGATCGAACTGCACATGGTGTGCGAATTTTATTATAATCGGTTAAGTGGTTTAGGAGTCCATTGAGGACAAACATTGTGACACGAGATTTATATATATTAAGATTGACTGAAATATAGTACGATACTATATAATATAGTACGGGTGGCAACCCTAGTTGCAGCAGTTGTTGTTGTTGGCAGTTTGTTGATGCAGTGATAGTCTAGTGGTGTAACCGTCAGACTGCCAAGTCATAGGTCTCGAGTTCAAACCCAAGACACCTCTGACTTTTCGGATTCATGTGCGTATTGTATAACTATCACTTTCTTCAAAAACGGTGAAGGAAAACATCGTGAGGAAACCGGCCATACCTAAGAGATATATTTCGATGGTATGCGAAGTCAAGTCAGAGGCTCATGGGCGGCTTTAAAACTCTGACACCAGGCTAGTCACCAACCACACGAAAACAAGGAGATCGTCACGCTACACATACTAGTATACATTAAGTTGTTAGTAAACGAACAAATGCGCCAGCAACAGCTAGTTATAACTAAAACTACAACCAGTAGCTACGCCTATACACAACAGTTTTCTCTAGCTAAGACAATAAGCTAGAAAGTGACGGCCTACTTACGAACAGAAGCTGAAAGTGCAGCGATTATTGTGATTAAACGCTTTCAAACACCCCCGCTTCGCTTTGAAGATGTGGTCGGGGAGATATGAGCAGTTCAAGCTTACGTACAAGCACTTTATATTTATGTATACAAGGAGGAGACGTCAATACAACAATAAATTAAACGGCGTGTCTCTATGACGTTCCCATTCTGCATACAAAAATTGAATAGAATATATTCAATAGTTTAAAAGAAAGAAAAGAAAGAAAGAAAAATTATTTATTGGGACAAGCACAGGAGATCACAAACTAAACTAAAACACATTGAAACATCAATAAGAAATAAAAAACAATAAAAAATAAAACAAAGTAAAAAAGAAGCAGAGTCCTGTGCGAGGCCAAAAGGCTCCTATCTCAGCACGATGCTGCGACAAGATGATGCTGCTGTTTAGTCAATATTGCAAGTAGAAGATCGGCAAAATCCATAGTTGGCTCGGGTTATTCCGTTTATCCACCCCGAAAAATCCACCCTAGGGTGGATATCCGGAAACGTATGTCCGAGAATCAACCCTAGGCCTAGTTAGGTTAACGAAACCAAGAGCTGACCCCAGGCTAACGCGTCTTAACGTCGAAGATCAATTGATCTTGACACTTCACAATGAAGAGCCCTTTGGCCTCGTATACGACTTTCTGTTTTGTGATTCGTTGTGATGTTTGTGATTCGTTTAATTTGTGATTTCTATGAGTGTATTTAGTTAAATTTGTAATCTCCTGTGATAACATATACCAATCTAAATGTGCTACAGGCAAAATAGGGTAGTACAGGGCTCAATGCAGTAGCAATTTTAATAACTCAAAGTCCTTGCCTTCTCTTATATATCCAATAATCAATAACACAATCATAATCAGATCAAAAGATCAAAGATAAGTATAAAAGATAATTAGATAATTATAATTACCAGCATACCAATGCACAATTTTGAACTCCTAACGCTCGAATTACGAACGAATTATATCATACAACAACAATGGTATATTGGAATGAATTAGTTCCTAACAATAGTGTTAGAACAATAAGATATAGTTTAGATAATTAGTACTGAGCACTGACCTGAGTTAAGAATGTGAGTTTCTTACGCAAGTTGATTAGTTAGGTGTGGTGCAAGTGATACGCGGTTGGCGAGTTTGAGGTCTGGTATTATAAGGACTGTAAAAGAGTAACGATCTATGATTAATTTTATGTACCAAAGATAAGAGAGGAAAGTGGTGAATGTGTGAGCAAATCCCCATAAGAAGTCAAAGGTCTTAAGTTTTCCAGAATAAAAGATAGACTACACAAGCAAAAATTACCTTAGTACATTATGTTGTGGTTTTTATCGGCTTCATTAGGGCTTCACTAAGTGAAAATGATGTAAAAGTTATTGCTGCAGTAAAAGGCAGTGGTTGCCACTTGACCACAGCCCCCCAATTACGCAATGCGCGATCAATTTAAAATTGAAACCAATTGAAATAGATTGCTAGGCCATTGCTTCATAAGTTCGACAAAAAAAATCTGCTCAATTTTTTTTTGTCGAACTTATGAAGCAATGGACTGGCAATCTTTTTCAATTGGTTTCAATTTAAAATTGATCGTGCATTACGTAATTAGGGTGCGGGTCAGTATGCGGTTGAGCACCTATATATCATAGTCATAGGAAGAGTATGCTGGGACATACGAACGTGTGGAATTTATCGTAGCTGTAAGTTCTTAGATGTAGTTTTATTAATTCCTAAAAAGCTGAATCAGTTTCAAAGAACACGCATACTTTACTTTTAAATGAAGAAAATATTAAATAACATTTAATAGTAAATCGATAATAGCTTCCACTCACAAATTGCACCACTCACCACAAATTGTTGTTTTCCATTGATGTCGACACAGTGACATGCTGTGGACACCTTGACCCGCTCGGGTTGTCATTTTGTGTCGATTCATTTCCACGCTTCCTTTTATTAATAAATAATATTTTTTGGATTAGCGGTGACTAATCGAAATGGTAGCTACTGATGGATTGTATCCTTGAAGAAATATTTTACTGGTATTCTTTGAGCTAATCGTTAGCAGATGACGTTAGTTGCACGTAATTGACATTTACTGGTCATTATAAAATACATATATCTCAGAATAGTTGTAGTTCCTTTATGTAGTTCTATCAACAATATCTGGCCCTTATTCCTATTTATTTGGGGTCGGCGCAATATGCCTTTTTCATCAAAAAAAACTAATCAAATAAAGTTTATTCATTTTTTGAATTACGTAAAAGTATTGAATAAGGAAATGAGGCTTCATCATGGAAGGTTCATCTTGTTTACATCTGCACATATCTAACTGTATATACTCGTATATATATTTTAAATAAAAGGTCATTGTCTGTTTGTTTACTTCGTCGATGACGAATTGGGTATAACTTGAGAAAAAAATAATCTGTAGAATCATTCAGAGTTATGTGACATCCACCCACCCACAGTGGGCCCGTGTGGTGGGTTACTGTCCACTAACTCTCACAGAGAAGAGTTCTGTGTCCCAGCAGTGCATATATTATAATACATTATTTAATTGCATAATGTAGGGTGGCGATTTAATCACCTGCCGTACCGTAAAAGGGGTGATTATACCCGTCAGCGTCATACTAAACAACTTTCGCTATGAAACTCATAGCCCACTCAGGGAAAAAATAACAAATTCATATACAACAGTAGACAGATTATTTCGATGCATATATTATGTTTTTTTTTTACGAATGTTTAAGTGTTTTATAGCGAAAGTTGTTCAGTATGACAGGTAGAATCACCCCCTTGAAAGATGCAGGTCAGGACTAAATCGCCAACTAGTATAATAACGAAATCTCAATGTTTTGACAAGTCGTAAAATCCATGCGAAGCGGGGACGCGGACGGAGTTACTAATAATAATAGCAGTGACTAATCATAGTACAATTTCTTACTAATGTTTTTGTTATGTAAATCACTTTTTATTTAGGAATACATTTTGGCGAGAGGACTTGATTCATCTTACATGTCTCATAAAAATACTGATTAGCATATAAATTATTTGTTTTGTCTATATTAGCAAGTACGGATGCTTAACGTTTCAAGTTCATTAAGGAATTATAGATTATAATGTTTTGATGTTTCTCTTTGATTTTGCCCGCTGTGAAACTAGGCCTCTAGTTTTGGAAAGACAAATTTGCAAAAAACCATGGATTAGACTATTTATAACTATAGATTTGGTAGATTTTGCTAAAAGTTTTCTAATTAAGTCCTTCCACCTAGGAAAAATATATAAATCTATTGATGGAATTTGATTGATTTATTTCTATGATCTCTGCGAGTTTTTAGGGTGACCCGATTATCCCATAGATGTTATAATAATATAAGGACTAAGAAACCAGGTCTTTTTAGAATAAATCTTAGATGCTTCGTTGTAAATTATAAATGGATGCAGTTGTTTCTTTATCAAACCGCATTTTCACACCGTTAAGTCCGATGTTAGGCGCCAATCCTATCAACAATTCAGCAATTGCGAATAGAAGATTCATTACTAGCAATATTATTATTTAAAAAAAACACTGTCTCCGTCAAGACTAGTCCCTGGCATTCCTAGCCAAGACACCATTGATTGACAGATATACCTAAGACTTCAAAAATACGGTTCGAACAGTCTTTTTCCTACGTCATTAGGCTAATTCTCACTATCTTTATCGATTTTTTGTTTGTCACCAATTGGCGCGCTGCCCAATGGTTCCGACACGGGGTTGTTACTTAGATAGTCACAAATAAAGATAAAATGACATAAGACGAAGCAATTTACATGTAATGAAGCAGTATTAGCTGCTTTTTTCTTGTTTTTTGTGTAGTAATTTGGGATTTGTGCCAAGAATTTTCTATTGGAACTATTTAGTTCCTGCATACATTTCTTTTTTGGTCAAAATGTCAAGGAATTTTGATAATAGCTAGCCTATTATTATGAAATTTGTTTTTTTGACTTACAACTCATTGTGCTTAGCTCTTTCTCTTTCTTCGGTTTGGTTTTGATTTAGGGCACTCTGTTTAGTGGTCCAAACTTAGATGCTTTGTAGGTTTCTGGGACAGCTTTCGAGTGAACCCTAGATAAAATAGGTGATCACCCATTCCGTGTACTCATTTCTAAAGTTCTTTTGCTTTTTCTTGAGTTTTTTTTTGTTTTTTTTTCTTGACAGATAATGTGGTGTGTCTTTAGTCTGTGCAAAATAAATGCATGTTTTTTGTTTCTTTCTCATCGAAAAGACAAGAAAACACCGGTGACACCAATAACCTTACAAATCTCGTGAGGGATGACAATCACATACCGATACAGCACCATAATTCTCTCTAATTACCGTTCCAAACCAGTAATAACCGCTTACAGCCAGTAATGATAAGTAATAACTAGTTAGCTAGCCTTCAACTGTGACTTTGCTTACATTAAGTTTGGATTATTGGCTAACAATGCAAGTTGACCTTATTGCCTGTCTTTTGTTATTAGTGCGGATAGAATGTGTGTGTCGTGTTGTTTTGTTGCTAGGGAAGCAAATAAAGGTCAATAGTATAACCGGTTCCTAAAAATAGAAAAAATAGATCGTTAAAAACTACCAATCGTCATTATGCCCGAAATTTTTTGTCGATTTTCTGTAAATCCGAAAGATGAAACGTTCTTCATTATACCTGATTCCTATTATATAAAAAATTAAAGTCTAAATAGTCACTTTTTAAATGATGCTGGATCCCAGCTTACCAAAGAAAAACAGTTGATAAGTTATAAGGGTCAGGCACAGGGAAAGTCGTTATAGTTATATGGAAAATGCTAAACATAAAAAAAAAAATATTTTCTCTTATAAAGGACGATGGGAACTGGCGTCCCAAAAATGAAAGATAAATGAAGTCAAAGTCAAAGTCAAATAATTTATTTCAATTAGGCACTTTTGAACGTCAAAAATTACAAAAAAAAAAATAGATCGAATTGATTCTAGTCGCCCCTTCCAAAAGGTAGTTTTCGTATGGAGAAGAATGGGCAAGAAACTTCACCGTTACTCTTTTAATGGTTTTACAATATTTTGTATACATGAATGAAACTGAAATATGATTATTTTATTCAGGAAACCCCATATATTAAAGAATTGAAACAAACGGTTTGTTATTTTGTAGCACATAACGAAAAATATGCGACAAAAGTCATGTCTGTAGGATTCAAAAAAGTGGGGGTCGAGGGCCATAGTAGGTTGCCCATCGTCATTCATGCTCTTAAATATTGGATTCTATTTGATTTTAGTCTGAAATCAACGAGTATCTAATACGAATCCCCTCCATTTCATCCAATCACAAATTTTGGAAAACGGGCATTAAGGATGCCTGTCCACCGGAGCAGAGAGGAGAGGAGAGGAGCGGAGATGTGTCAATATTAACCAATAGAATCAAAACTCTGCTCCAGAGGTGCGATTCTATTGGTTAATTTTGGCACATCTCCGCTCCTCTCCTCTCCTCTCCGCTCCAGTGGACAGGCAGCCTAACGCCGGTAGAACACCTCTGCGACTCGAAATTCGGGTAGCGGAACATAAACGCGAGCCAGTTGATTTGACTACAACTATTTCTCTGCTATGCTACGGTTTCGCGGCGAAGGTGTGTCAAACATATTGTTGGGGACGTAGCATATCACGTGGAGATCTTTAATTGACTAACTCAATGAGCAAAACATAACCGTTCTTAGCTGCAAAAGGCGCATTAATTAGCACGTATTTTGTTTTATCGTCTAACTACATTCAGTTCAAAATATCTAGCTGTCAACAAGTCCTGCAGCTAGTCCGCATTCTCAATGATTCATAGCAATGCATTTAGCTCCAAAATATTTTATTGTTGGCAACACAATAGCGATGTTGTTTAATTTAGATAACAGCTAAATTGTTGTAATGTTCGTGTGACTTGTTTATTAGATGTTTACGTTGTTTCGAAAGTCGTGGGCTAATTGAAATTGTTTTGGGTTTAATATGGTAGGGCCTGATTCATAGTGTAGGATATATATTACCTATACAATCTGTTAGATCTATACAACAGATTTCACATGACGGTTTTGAAAAAAAAGGTTTTTCAGAGTGTGGACAAAAAGTTTGACCGTTCAAATTCTAAAGGGCTACCTAGACTGTTCATGACGGGTTGAGAAATTTTACAAAAATCTACAGCTTGGGCTGTGGGCTACTCCCTTGCCGGAGGATCTACTTATAAGCTACATATAATATTTAAAGGTCTCATTAAAATAGACGGACAAACTTTTAGAAATCATTCAGAGAGAAAATAAGGACAATGGTAAAAAAAAAAATAAGAAAAAGGATATCAGATATTTACAAGAAAAATAAATCAGCTAACGAAAATGCACTAAAAATGTTGGTTACCCAATGCCATTCATTATTTTAGGTCAATAAAGATCACTTTAATCTGTATTTTTTTTTGCTTGGATATCTCAAAGTCAAAGTCAAAGTCAAAACGTTTATTCCGATCTTTGGTTAGACGTACTGAACGCTGTGGTAAAATTTGTCCATCCATTATAATGGAACCTTGTATGTAACTCTCATCCAATTTTCTAACGAAACCTTTAAGAAAAATCAGACCATTCGATGGTAGCAGTGATGGATGGCGAGCGATTGTAGAGGCCTGTATCCAGACTGCTGTAGACTGACGATGGTGAGGCCATCCGATTCCCAGAGACCAAAATAGCCGCATCACATCATCAACAAAAACGAAAACAAGTTCGAATCTGCAATAACAATAACACTTCAACTATTTTATATTATTTTTTGTATCGATATCTATCGGCTATAGTAAAAAACTCGTCCGTAACAAATACTAAATATCGTATGATGTAATGATAACTATTTTGGATAGTAATACTATATCTATGGCGAATGCGATTAAGTCATAAATTGTAATGGCTGCTAAAATCTGAAATATGCTGTGAAGTTTGGGACTAAAGGCTAGATGATAAATTATAATATTTTCAGTATTCAGTACCCAAATTGGTAAAACTCTATACTTGTGTCGTATTGGCACGAGATAAACAACGACCTAATCGAGCTGATAAAGATTTAAAAAATAAGGGTGGATCGGCATTTTTTCTTTAATAAACGATGAACAATTTCAACGCAAGGGTCCAGAATCATGAACTGAATCCATGGTAACTGGTTGCGCGTCGATGTCCCTGCCACCCTGTACAGGTCATTCAGCAAGACTGGTAAGCGGGTCTTGAGCCTTACTTCCCAGGGTCTATCGGACGAACTTAAAAAATTCTACTTTAGTTTTGCACGATTTTTGGAAAAAAAAAATTGGGTCAACTGCCCTTTTATTCATATTATTATCATGAAGTTTTATTTTTCTGTATGATAATTTTGATAAAAGTAAAAACAGCATTAATTTTTACCATTCCCCATAATAATTGTCTAAGTTGATGCTTTTACGGTTCATTCACGTTTCGCCGTACGTCTGCGAAAATCGAACAAAAATCTATTGTGCATTTACAAAAAATTCACCAATTACTTATATATTTCCTTAATCCCATCTTCTTTGTATTCTCCTCAAACCAGTCCTCGAATAGGTACACTAATCTTCAGTAATTTGTACGGTGCCTGCGCACAAAAAATAAGACGTTTAAAATCACACCAGACGAACATCGGAGCACGATTGGTGAAGTAAGTGAATCCCCACTATTCAATATTTTTGCTGGAGTATTTGCGTTAAGAATACTGCCACCTTTTGGTAAGGCATGTTAGCTATTTATATACATTTTGTAGTTTTAAGATATTTACAGTATTTTTAAAATAACACAATAATTGAATTTGGTAATATTAAAAAGTATTTGATTTGTTTGAAATGCTAAAATGGCGCCACCGGACATTATGATGTCAATTGACTATTTGAGACTGGCAAGAACGGGGGATTTTTAAAGTTACAAGGTAGCGCCGAGCTAGTTACAGTTACAGCGTAGGGAGTCGTGGTTGAACTGTGAAAGTGTAAGGAGCTCTGTAATACCCATGTAAGTATTGAGAATTGTAATAATAAAATTATAAATGTATTGCCGTAGTTATTATTTTTGTGCTTTTATATATGGTTTGAACCCAGTAAATAAATCATGCTTATTTTTTTAACTGAACGCTTTTTATTTCCCTTTTGCTCTGGCTAGTCCAACAGGCATTTATGGTGACAAAAATTCATAATAGCTTTGAATCGATAAAGTTATCTATTACATTGAATAATAGAATCAAAAATCATAAATCTCAAGTCCTTTAATAGAATAAAAAATCAATCTACCTAGCCTTTTCCCAACTATGTTAAGGTCAGCTTCCAGTCTAACCGGATGCAGCAGAATACCAGTATTTTACATGGAGCGAGTGCCTATCTGACCTCCACAACCCAGTAACTGGATAATACGATACCCCTTGGTAAGACTGGTTGTCAGACTTTCGGGCTTCTGACGACCCGTAACGACTGTCAAAGATCCACTAATGATAGCAGCGACCAACGGGTTAACGTGTTTTCCGAGGTACGGAGGAATCTCGACTGTAAAGTTGGTCACCCATCCATGGACCAACCCCGACAAGCATAGTTTAACCTGATGTATCGACCCGTGCGGTTGTTATTACTTAGCCACAAGCTCTTTCTGTCCACGAATAAAGTCATAAAATATGAATAAAAAGGGATAATTCCGAAGTCGTTAACTTACCCCTGTTTCAACGAAACATGTTTTATGATTCACGGAATCACAATAACAAAGGTACAATTTATACCTGGGCAATTATTGTTAAGGGGTAAAAAGCAACCAAAGATTGGAACCCCTTATAAACGAGTTATGAAATTTAAAAAAATTAAAATAAATAACAATTTTGTTTAAATACGCAGATATATGGCAGTGACCTTGAGCGGTTAGCTTGCTGTACTGAGCTCAAGCAATGCGCCGTACGTCCAGCCAGTAATAGGACTCGCCCATCCAGGAGCGCTGTCCCAAATTAGACGCATTATTAATTTATTATACATAAAACAAAAGGTATTTGAATAAAACTTGTATACTAAAAGATCAATAATTAAATTATCTTTAAAATGGTTTCAGAAAAATACGCTTGACATATTTTGCGTAATTCTCAATTTTTTATCCGCGTTAGACAAAAGTTCACAAATTAATTTCACAATGTAATATAAACATAATCTAAAATATTCCTATATTAAGTTGTTAAGAAAATGCTCTAATTTAACATATATTTTTTCCAAATCATTAACACTACTCGTATAGACGTGATCTTCAGTATGAAATCATTAAAAGTCGGTTATCGTCGCCTTAATAGGCTCGCCCATTATTACAAGGGACTTAAACATAACTGGCGAAATATGGGTGTACTAAGTATAGGTACACCTCTGCCTAACCCTTCGGCGATCACAAGGGTGATGTTATGTCATGTATTATCATAACAATGAATCTTGAAAATTGCAAAACAAAATTACAGAAATTAAACTTACAGAAACGGTGACACTTACAAAGACATAATTTATTGACCTCTAAAACATTCTTCCAGTCAATAGCTGGGAGAATGTTTTAGAGGTCAATAAATTGTGTACCTGTTTGAGGAATACTTCAAACAGTTCAATGTGGTTTGCAAAGATATCCTGTTCTCATAGTCTCCGCATTAACAGGATTACACCATAAATTTGTGGGATCTCATAAAAACTTAGCCATTTACAATACATCTTTAAGAACAGCTTTTTCTATATATATTTCTAGGGCCGTTAAAGTGTTGCTTTGAAACGAATAGCTTAGATCTTTGAAATAGTCTAGCAGACAGCAATACCCAATGGTATCAGGGTAATAACCATCATGATTTGTAAAGCTATACGAAAATATCCAACTCCTCAATGACACAAAACTTTAAAATGAAGTACCATTTAGACAGCGGAGCTAAGTTTGTTAGATCTCTCGTGAACGTCATTGCCAAGAATCTTGAGACGTTAGAAAGTTCAACAATGACAATGACTGAAGACATGACTATTTTAGCGAATCGTCGGCTCTCCTTGGCACAAGCTATACTTACGAGAATAACTAATGCAACGGTAGCAGAGCTTAGAGTCTAAGCTACTACCGACCTAAGAGCATAACTTCATACCTATCCTTTGAAGAGACTTTTCAAAGTATCTCTAAGTTGTATGATTCACAATATGAACTCCTTCGGCCCTGGACCCACCGTTTCACATCGCTTCGCCCGCCTGTCCAATTACTTTGTTTTCGCATATCGTTCTTTTTGACTTTTTCTTTTTCTTACTTACTTACTTACTTCTCAGCTCCTAAAGGTCGTACTGATATTAAAAATTCTTCCTCAAAAATTGGGCTATCTAACGTAAAAGATTTTAAAAAAATCGACAGACAGTTCCAGAGATTAGCGCGCTCAGCAAACACACTCTTCAACTTTATTATGTATAGATAGATAGATATACATAGATCAAATCACAGAACTGTACAGAAAAATCAGTGCGTCAGCTAGCAACATTTTACCGCTCCCATGGCCCATACGAGTCAATCGCGTGTTCCAGCGCACGCAACGTGATACACGATCATCATAACCAAGTATCTAACTTTAAAACTTTGTTTACTTATAGTTTGGCTTAATTTTAGATCGGCCAGATACAGAGTTCTATTTTAGGATAGAAATAGAATAGCGATTAGTAAAGTTTGCAAATTATAATAAGCTCAAGAAAATAGACATGAAAGTATGGATTCAAGAACTACTATGTGAGGCACTGTGGGGCCCGATAACATAGAAAGAAAAAGAAAAGAAAATACATGTTGTGGTACTTTCAGCAATACAGGGAGCTAAAGTAGATGTGCACTGTAGTCAACAGATAATAATTATTATATTAGGCCCGCATGCACCACAAATCACTAAAATGTGTTAAGCGCTAAACATAATAAAATATCATCAGTCTTGTCTCTGTCATCTTTATTAACGATTGAAAGAAACAGAACTATGTTTTAAATTCGTTTAGCGATACACGTATTTAGTGATTTATGCAAGCGGGACTTAATAATGACATTATATAAAATACTATTATTATCTTATTTCATTACTGAGTACCGCTTCAAACAGCAATGCTGCTTAGGTAAGGAATGGTGGCTACTAGCGCAAAAAAAGGCTTTGACAAGAAACTCTATGAATTCTTAAACTGTAGAAGTATTTTTTTTTCTGTACAAACAGTTTAATGTCTTTGTTGGTTTGTTTATTTGTTTGTTACGGTTTCACGCTAAAACTAAACAGATTTGGATGTAATTTGGCACATAGGTAGACATGACCAGGAGAAGGATATAAAATACTTTTTATTACGATATTCCCACGGAATCAACATTTATGCGGGTGACACCGACTGACACTGCAGGGCGCAGTTAGTATTCTTAATAAAAACTAGTTGATGTCCATGTTATCTACCTGATCTATTTTTTATTTAGTTCCGACTATTCTGAGAAGAAACTGTGAAACAAAATCAGAGACCAGTCTCTTTTAAAGTCCAGACGTAATCTTGCCCATAATTTCATGCCCTTAGTTAATCTCGAGTAGTACGTATAAGGACTGATGTAACTAATAAATGAATGATATAAAAACTGACAGTATCTCATATCCAACAGAGAGCCAGCAATATGAACTGTATACACAACTGATTAATACTTGGTACATGTTGACTTGTTAAGGTGCAGTGCACTTGCGCAAAGATTATCGAATATATAAAAAAAAAAAAATGTAAATAAATAAGTACAATTTTAGTGGCCCCCGTTCCTTCGACGACTTGCCTTAACAATAATAGCTATTAGCTTCTGCCTGCGACTTGACTCGTTTTAACATAAAATATATCCTATGAAGATTGGCGATACTGTATCTTCGCATTAGTGAAAGAATTTTCGGAATCTGAAGATCTACGTACGAAATCACAATTTAAAATTAGAGCTTCAACTTGAAATTGTATAGTTTGGCAGAAAGGGGATACTTTAAGGGAATGTACCTAGTACTCAATGTACAATTTTTACTGCGGGTCCATCTCGGGACATGAATAAAAACTGCAATTCCATATGAAAGTGCCATACTAACACAAACAACTGTTTTTTTTTTCGTATTTTAGAGGAAATCCCATAGTTAAAGTTTATATTCATGAGATGGTAAACTAATTCAGAAATATAAGTTTGATAGTTCTAAAATCCCATAGTTAAAGTTTATATTCATGAGATGGTAAACTAATTCAGAAATATAAGTTTGATAGTTCTAAACAACTTTTATTCCTATCTTTTATTGTTTTGTAGCAACTTGTAACTTTAGTAAAATGCTAAATAACTATACTAAATAAATTTTTGCTATATAATTCTCCATTTTTTCATGAACTAAATGTACCCAACCATGTCCTTATAGATCGGTTATTTAAAAATCCTATCTTATAGATGTGCCAGTAACATTAAAAGTAATATTTAATACCAAGTAAGATCAGCCTCTTAAACAGGATGATAATAATTATACACCGTAGTTATTTTTTTACTGACGCTACTATACTCGTTTGTGCCGCGACTTCGTTCGAGTTTTATCTTCTTTTTTCTACATATGATTACGTGGACAGGGTTGCCAACTTGCCATGCAATTGGTTTTCCCTGAATTTGTCCTAGATTATTTTTTATCTGGGGTAACAAGTAAACTTGTACTCAAGGGAGTAAATTAAATGAATTAATTTATTTTAAAAGTTTGGTCTCGACACTTTTAAATCCGAATAATCAATATAAAAGTACTGGTTTTTTAAAGTTTAGTTCATCACCCCGTGTGGAAAAATGTAATAAAAGCATGTAGGTAAAATTTTAATTTGTTAAGTAAATTTTTTATAACTCCATAGTTCAAGTTTAACGCCCCGAGGTTCGCCATTAGCAGTGTCAATTTTTAAAACTTCTTTTTGGCATAGCAAAATGACAGTACTATTACAGCTCATTTTTTGTTGGCAACCCTGCATTATGTACATATACTAGTCATGTCCAACGGAAGGGGTTGAGTGAATTTTAATTTATTACTTGAAGTGTATAATTATGATTATCATGGAGGTAATTTATCTTTCTCATGAGCTAGGAATAAGAAGTATTCGAAGAGTAGTTTGATGCTGGCCTTGTAATTGGCATGCAAAAAGCTCGTGACGGATTGTGGCAAAGAGTATGCAGACTCCTTCATTTCTGCTAATAACTCATCATCATCTGCCGAGCCTTTTATGTTGGGGTCAGGTTCCAGTCTAACCGAATGCAGCTTACATGTATTTTACATTGAGCGACTGCCTATCTGACCTTCACAACTCATTTACTGGGTAGGATACTACTTGGTAAGACTGAAAATTAGACCTGATCCATAATCTGTTTGCCCAGCATGTGATTCTGCATAAGTCTACAGCAGGCCACTGCTGGACATAGGCCTCTGTAATCCCAGGCCTCTTAACTCAATCCTCGACTATTGTCATCCAGCTGCTACCAGCCATCCTGCGAAGATAGTCGTTTCACCTACCCTTACCCAAACATCATCATCATCATCATCATCAGCCTATTAATGTTCCCACTGCTGGGACACAGGCCTCCTCTCTGTGAGAGGGAGTGGGCCGTAATCTACCACGCGGGCCCAGTGCGGGTTGGTAGATGTCACATGTCTTCGAGTTTTTGGTTGTAAGACAGGCCGATTTCCTCACGATGTTTTCCTTCACCGTTTTGAGAGCAATGGTGATGAAATTATTTACACAAAGTAAAGCGCCTGCTTGGGTTTGAACCCACGACCTACAACTCGGAAGTTGGGGCCGTCACCACTGGGCCACCACTGCTCTCCCAACCCAAACATACCCTAGAGTATTGTGGTTGTGTTTGTATCATCACTGGATTTTTCTTGGTAGGTATTTTCAATTTGGCCCCTGGGGTGTTCTGGTCCAAACGCGCGTCCTCAAATACTTAGGACACGTCTCGATGCGTGAGGGTGAGCGCCTTGTCGTGCAGGGTAGCGTGAAGGGCACTAGACCACGCAGACGCTCACCAACCAAAATTAAATTCGCAGTGGGCGAGCCCGTGTATGAGTGCACTAAAGACACCAAAAAACGGAGTAGATGGCGAGAAATTGTGAGCCGAATCACATCAGCCCCTGGACAAGAAGCTACATGAAGACTACAACTACTCTGTCAAGAGTGTGAGTGAAGAATATTCTCAATTTAAGCTTGTCTTGTCGTTAAAAATCATCTTTACCTATTCAACTAGCTTCATTTAGTTCTAGTCACATTTTCGTATTTAAATTTTATTAGTGTTGTCAGTTTTATACTTTGGCAACATTTTTGACATTTCGTTTAGTGTTGCCAGATCTCAAAAACAGTTCCGAAATCTTCTGTTGATTTTTTTTTAAAGACAGGCATTTCAGTAATTCAGTACCTACATAAACTAACAGGAAATAAACTCGAGGAACGGTACATCGATCCAGCACACATACCCTATTGTTATATCCCGAGTTCATTCTACACGACTCTTAAATCGATATTACCGATACACCGCGATTACGTATGCAGAACCGCACTTAAGATAATCGAGTAATAAGCTATATCGATATAATGACTCGATCCAGCTCCCGCTTAATTGCAGCTGTATTTGCATTACAAGAATAATGTAGCTGCTATTTTCTGATAGACGAGATTGGTTGATGCATGGTTGATGTTATTATAGATTCTATACGGTTTTGCATGAAAAGTCAGGCAAATCAATTGTTGTGCAAATTGACACCCTACGGTCCCTACGTCAATTTGCAGTGTTAAAGTCATTTTTTAGAACTGTCAAAGAATGACAGTTGTAATTTGAGTATCCGCTTGACTGTCACTAATGAGACACAATAAAATTTTAATTGCTTTAGAGCTGCATCAGTCTTTCGGACATTTGAGCTCACGGACAATTTAAGTTGTAGATAATTTATTTAACAATTAATCTACCTGATTGTACGATGTTGAGCTATTTTTGAATGGCTTTTATGTATTAGATAAGTTACTATTAGATAATCGAATGATTTTATGAAAGTGAAATGAGTTTTTTTAAATTCACTTTCAAATAATTGGGTGCTGTATGAGAATTTAGAATGCACTTGCTTTAATATATTATTACATGATCTACATACAAGGTAGAAAATAAGATAAAGCTTATTTGTAAAGTAGTGAAGAACGAATGAAAAAGTACATCTTTATGTTAGAGGACAACACTCAATGTTTTAAAAAGGGGGTTTTAACTTTTTGTTAGAATAATTTTAGATAAAAAAAATATAATGCCACTGCAAAAAAAATATTATTGGGCCTAAACACGTAGCAGACGAGACGGCCCCACGGATCCGCCATTTTCGTATGCCGTCTGCCGAACAGAAATCTAGATGTTTTTTCAAGGTGTAAAACCATGTGAAGGTGGGGCTGCTGGTCGTTAGTAATATGTATAAGCAGTATAACCACTCGTAGAAGTAATTTAAACGCGATGTCTTACTAATAAAACATAAAATGAACTCATCACGACTCATGCGATCATTCCCGACCATAATTATTTATTCTGGCCACACCTCCGGGCGGTCATTGCCTTGTGAATGACAGCATTTTTTTTATTTAGAAAAAAAAATCAATCTGTCAAACGATTGACATCGAAAAATTCGTAGTTCGAACTTCGAATGCCTTGACATTTTGAATTGCGATTTCGAAATGTATTCTATTAGTTTTGAGAATAGAGTGATTTTTTTTCGAGTTCCTAAAAAGGAGCGTAATTATTTAGTTTTAATTTAAATCTTAATTGGCATCTCTTTTGAACTATATGACTGTAAATAACACAAGTTTGACCTCTGAGTTTTTTCCGACATTGTCTCTCAGGGAGCAGTCAGCTCCGTGGCCCCTGGCAAGGCAAGGGAAGGAACACGGGTGGGTTTAAGTCAGTAAGAGTCTGACACGGCCTTCCGCTCCGCCCAGAGCGGGAGAAGTCATTAAATGATTTCCCACCCAAAAAAAAAAAAAAAAAAAAGGGAGCAGTCAGCTAGGAAATGCCGGCGTCATGTAGTTTTAAAATATTTTAAATACAAAAAAAAAAATATCAATAGACATTTCATTACCTACACCCATTTGAATTACACTATTGGGTCAGTGGCTTAGCGAATAGTTGCTACGCTACTTTTTACGGGCTCAATCTTCGCACGAAACAAATAGAAATTTCAGAAATAAGCAGTACCTTTGCTGCCCTGCTAAGCCCAAAGGCGCTATCTCAATCGGAGTTAAGTTTTGAGAAAATTGACTTTTTGTAGATTGTCAATCAATCTTCCTAGCCTTTTTCCCAACTATCTTGGGGTCGGCTTCCAGTCTAACCGGATGCAGCTGAATACCAGTATTTTACATGGAGCGACTGCCTATCTGACCTCCACAACCCAGTAACTGGGTAACACGATACCCCTTGGTAAGACTGGTGTCAGACTTTCGGGCTTCTGACGGCTCGTAACGACTGTCAAAGATCCACAAATGACAGCCGGGGGGACCAACGGCTTAATGTGCTTTCCGAGGCACGGAGGAGTCTCGGTATGTAAAGATGGTCACCCATCCACTGACCAACCCCGGCAAGCGTAGCTTAACCTGATGGATCGACCCGTGCGGCTTGTTATTACTTAGCCACGAGCTCCTCCTCGACTTTTTGTAGATTGTAATTTAAGGAAACAAAAGGAAATAAAGAACTTCTGAGTGTTTTTTTTTTAATGATTGTTTTAAGTTAGATAGCGGTATTTGACTTATACCATTAGATGCGAAATTATTATAGCTATCTCTGGGATACCGCCTTTGGACTTAGCAGGGCAGTTGGTACGTTCTCAAAATTCGAATTTTACTTTTTATTTTTCGTTCGTCCTTCCGACTTGATACTAACTCGTTGGTCTAGTGGTCACTACTGTTGAGCATGACGTCCTGGGCTCGATTCCCAAGTCGGGCAAAGTGTTATTGGGTTTTATTTTAAGATTTTTTTTTTTTTTTTTTTTTTTTTTTTTAATTTTAGGTTTAGTTTAGTTTAATTGCACGGCGACAATATATTGTTTCAATGCTATGTACGCCGTAATTGTCATGTACATTAGTCCTTTAGTTATTAAGATTATCTCTAGCATAAGTTTAATGTATATGATGTGGCTGTGCTTTTTTAAAATAAATATCTAAGAAATTCTTAGTCTCAGTTCGAAGTCTGGTTTTGTGCCCGGTTGATGGCAATAGGCTCGCCCTCTATTACATGGGACTTAAACATAACTGGCGAAATGTGGGTGTACTTTAGGTACACCTCTGCCTAACTCTTAGGGGATTGCAGTCGTGATGTTATGGAGTCATACAATTGCTGTATAAAATTTTATGCGCGACCATCAAACCCAGGTGTTCCCCTCACTCTTACTCTCAAACAATATAGTTTTAAATGTCATACTTTCTCCGCAACATTCGCACCACGCCCCCTTGGCGTGAATAAAGACAATGGTATTAGCGATAATTGTATGCCAGCTTAATATTATGTTGTCGTTAGATGGAGGAGTCGGGCGTTGCGGGTAATGTCTAGATGTCATTAATTGGTGCGGTTGGATGTTCAATTTTTTTCAACTGAACAAAAATTATCCTAAAAAAAAGCTACGAAAAAAAACAAATTTTGGATTTCTTTATCTGTTTCTTTGTAAAAAGTTAAAAACCTTCAAATCGGACACAAAATAGAAGAAAAAAGCTGCATGTGAATTCAAAATTCGTTCAAGTTTATCAATCATATTAAAGAACAATACCTAACCTTCGTATTTATGCCTACCTACGGAGTGATTTTCCAGTAATTGATACAAATTTTTTTAATTAGTGGATTAGACCAAATAAATGACTTTACTTTAATCAAAACCTCATGCGAATCAATCCCTGTTAGCGCATGCTTATTTTACCGCTGGGTAAGCTGGTCACTTCACTTTTGAATAAATCTCAGTGACCGACCAAGCTTTTAGTTCTATTTAATTTAAGTAGAAGGAAAGCAAAAGATTTAACAGAAAGATAATAATATATTATCCGATGACCTAATGTTGACCTGATCTTAGAGGCTAATTAAGTTAAGTAACATGAAATGAAAGTGAAACGCAGAGATTTATTAAACAAACATTTCTTTTTTAAATATCTGGTTTGTCTAGTGACTTTTGAGCGTGGGTTCCTGGGTTCGATACATAAGTCGGGGAAAGTGTTATGTGGGAGATGGCACCAGGGATTTCTTACTAAATCATCAGTTAGCCATGAGTCTGACTTTCTGTCTAGTTATTCGCAATAGGCTTGCCACTTATTACATGGAACTTAAGACGCAGATATATATGCCAGTGACTTTGAGTGGTCAGCTTGCGTGTTCTGTACTGAGCTCAAGCAACGCGTCGTACGTCCAGCTAGTAATAGGACTCGCACATCCAGGAGCGCTGTCCCAAATTAGACGCATTATTAATTTATTATACACAAAACAAAAAGTATTTTAATAAAATACATATACTAAAAGATCAATAGTTAAATTATCTTTGAAATTCAGAAAAATACGCTTGATAGATTTTGCGTGATTCTCAGTTTTTTATCCGCGTTTGACATCACTTTACAAATTAATTTCAGTAGATATGCAATATAAACATAATCTAAAATATTCCTCTATCAATTTATCAAGAAAATGCTCTAATTTAACATATAATTGTTCCAAATCATTAACACTACTCGTTTAGACGTGATCTTCAGTATACATTCATTTAAAAGTCGGTTATCGTCGCCTTAAACATAACTTGCAAAATGTGAATACCTTTCTAGGCGTGATTTTGTTTTTTTATTTCAAATTGCAGTTATAATTAATCTTTATGATAATCTAGCCAGGAACTTTATGAGTAACATTGAGATTATATAAGAGTAATTATGTAATTCAGACTCTATGAAATATCTTATCTAATTCAATCAATTCGATTGAATGATATTATTAAATTGTAACAAAGCGTTACGAAGTTATGATTGATAAATCAATTGATTATTTTAGAAGTGTTAATGAGTAGTTTTTTGTTCTTGTTTCAATTATATAAGTTGTGATTTACTGTTCCTATTACGATCGTTATAGTTTTAATTATTATTAGCCGTGCTTGTGGTTTCGCTTGCATTTTTAAGTTTTTTTTAGCTTTAATTGCACTTTTTCTATTAAAAGTACCCACACGCTTCATATGACCACAATAGAAACGGGTTTTGTCGACGGAAGAATAGACAAAATGACAGATAAACAATCACAATCTATCATTAAAATAAAAAAAACATTTTGTCTATTCTTCCACTTCGACAAAATCCGTAGAGTCTGGCTAACGAAAGTTGGCCCTGGAATTATTTGCGAACTTTTTATATAGCAACTCTGTATGAACGTGAACGTCAATTTGACAAGGTTGTCGTTCGGTATCTCTGGTGTATTTAGTGTTGTCATGCATGTATTTTTTAAATTTGCCGCCAATATTCTGGGGCCAACTTTCGTTAGCCAGACTCTAGAAAAGCCGTTTCTATGGTTGTCATTGTCATGCCATTTGATTGGATTGACAATAGCTTTTTCCTAGTTTTTGTCAGTCCTATACATTTTTGACGGAATAATCATTGTCCTCACTCATAGAATGTCACTTGGTTTAAACCCTTTGGTTACGGTACATTTTATCATCACTTGCAGACGCTAACAAGAAATATGGAGGAAAAATTGCAGCAGAATAAGATGAGTGTATTGGATAAGGAAAAAACACATTCAAAGGACTTATTATTATTCTATTCACATTGTGAAGGGCTTCATTTCTTACATAGTTGGCTTCATATTGCACAATCTGTATGGTTTTATTCCTTTCAATTAATTTGTTGCATAAATTCGCATGCATCTTCTATAACGCATATGTTGGAATGGTATTCTTGCTACAGTGTTCACACGCACACTCACTCAAACAAACATACACACCATCAACCACTTGCAATCATACCACGTTGACAATCTTTCCAATGGGGGACTTAGAGTTCTTAAATACAGGCCAAGGCTTGGTTTAGACTTCAGCTATCTAATTACGCAACACATTTTCGAAAACGATTCCGACTAATCTGTTTCATTTTTACAGTTCAACAATATTCATTGCGTTATTTACGTTGTTGAGTAGATTTTTTTTCGAACTTATGATGCAATGGATTAGCAATCTGTTTCAAAACGATTCAAATTCTGATTGATCGTGTATTACGTAGGTAATTGGGGTACAGATCTCCCACAAATTACAATGATTTGTCAAAATATTTGTCAACTTATTGTGTATAACTACTACAAGAATGTAATTTGTGGAGATAAAAAACATTATTTTTTTATTTAAAAATGTTACGGACACTGTAGATCCTGCAGTAGCTGTAGCACATGGAATGACATTGTAGATTTTTGCAGAGAAAAAAAAAACCAAGACGAAGAAGAAAACTGGAAGGTTTAGGTACATACGGTGTTTAAGTAACAGGATGAATTCTCAATAACATGGTAAATGAGTTGCATTGCACGCACGTTACATAAAACTATAAAATTATGAGTAGGTGTACAGGCAACTAATTTGCAACCACTTTTAATCCTTGTTGTGTGTGTGCTGAGCAGAGTGTTTGACATAGTTCTTCTGAGTGTTTAATGCGTGAAGGTGTATTTTTATAGCATACTCGCTCTTCTTCTTTTCATGTTAATAGACTAATTTATTTAATTCTGATTAAATATGTAGCGACCTAGACAGTTGTTGTGCATGACTGGCAGGACAAAATGTGTGTTTTACTTATGCTTTGAAGTATATAATTATTCTGGCTGTATTCCCAGCTTCTTAGTTGGCTGTACCTATCGAGCTATATTAAATAGTTAATAGTAGGAAATCGTTATGGAATTGGTAGGCGTTACCCCATTACGCGCTGTGTGGGATACCTATAAACTGTTCCAACATCCCGTCAGTTTCATAAGAGGTAAATTAAAAATTACATCGACCTTAGTAAGGTAATTACGGTGTATTCGGACTTAAAAGTTATATTGACAGGAAGTGGATAACTTTCAGTTATTTGATTTTATTATCAAAATATTTTACTTTTTTTTAGCATGTGTTTCACTTTACATAATCAGAATAAGAATAAATTTATTGGTACATTGTTACAAAAAGTTTCAGAAAAAAATGACATTGTAAGCTTACTGTAACTAGAATATTTAATTTAACATAGCAGTAAAACAGTGGTCCCCAAACTAGGCAGCGCCTGTATCTTGAGGGCCTGAGTTGCATTATCATACATTTTTATTCGTAAAATTCTGTTTCAACTTTCGTGTTTAAAATAATAGAGTAACTTATATACAAAACGAAGTAAAATACTTTCAAAAATTGATACCCATGCAACATGTCATTCATCCAATATACCACTAAAGCTTTTTATCGTTTTACCTGACTACGGCAAAGCCAAAGGAGGGTTATGATTATGTCACGCTGTTGTTGTCAACTAACCAAAAACAACCTAGACATTTAACAAAAATTCCAAACTTGTACCGCGACATGCGCTATAATAATTGCGCGGCACATCAAACCGCATCACACCACGACATTTAGACACCCATTGTGTTGTAACTTGTAACGTACTGGTTCTATGTTCACGCCTGCTTTATATTATGACATGTTCAGACGTATTGTCTCGATCATCGTCTCGATGCTTTGAGAATCTAGGGATATAATAATGGTGCACTACAAACTACTTGCAGTATTGTCTCTTCTTCTCCCTGTAAACCCATTCAAAGGTTGTCTTTAAAGGATCGCTTTTAGCGATAAGACCGCCTATTGTGTCACTCGGGGAGCAGTGGTGGCCCAGTGGTTTCGGCCCCGACTTACGAGTTGTAGATCGTGGGTTCGAACCCCAGCAGGCGCTTTACTTTGTGTAAATAATTTCATCACCACTGCTCTCAAAACGGTGAAGGAAAACATCGTGAGGAAACCGGCATGTCTTAGAACAAAAAATTCGAAAACATGTGACATCTACCAGCCCGCGTGGTGGATTACGGCCCACTCCCTCTCATAGAGAGGAGGCCAGTGTCCCAGCAGTGGGAAAATTAATAGGCTGATTATGTATTGTGTCACCCAATATAAAATTTCTACATGTATTTCTTATGGTGTACATAATTATCTATTCAAAAGGCCGAGATTAGATTTTGTCAGTAATGTTTAAGTCCCATGTAATAGAAGGCGACTCTATTGCCATCAGCCAGGCACTAATTCAGCCTTCGAACTGCTACTGAGAAATTCTAGATGGATAAACATAAAATCACTTTGCAAGACCCGGGACTCATGCTTAGCAGTTGCACTTGCGACCGGTGGACCACTGAGGCAGTCAAAATCGGGTAAAAATAAGTAAATTTTAAATTACGATTCAATCAATTTTAGAGGTCATATTGAACGCGGTAATATCTACCTACCGTGGATTCCTCGTTCGGATATGGTAACCTTAAAAGTCCTTCAAATCCTGAACCTTTATCGAACACAAACCTGCAATATTAACCTACTTATTAACGCCAGGATTTTCTTAAGAAATATTAAAGCGAAGATCGAAATCATTTTTTTGCTTCCACCCGTGCGAAACGAACCCTCCTTCTGCGCAGTCGAGTAAAAACAAAAGGTTGTAAAAAGATTGCTTACAAAATAATAACAAAATTATACCTTATCAAGCTGAGGGACGAAGTGGATGTATTCTGTAACAAAAAAAGATTATTTGGTTAAAAAAGAATTAATTGACTTATTATTGGTTGGTTGGTTGCAGTTTTCCGTGTTGGTTGGTAATAAAAGTTTAATGATAAATGCAATAGATTATGACTTATGTATGACCATATAATATTTATCTATACATCTAAACAAATAAATAAAATTTAAGTGTCTGTTTGTAATATCAAAATAACAGCTTTTTACTAAGAGTAGAACAGTTTTAGAAGTATACAGGGTGGCAGGGACATCGACGCGAAGCCTGTTACCATGGATTCAGTACATGATTCTGATCTCCCATGCGTTGAAATATTTCGTCGGTTATTTAAAAAAAAATCTGCTGTTCCATACATTTTGACCGCGTAGGTATTGCACTTTTCTAAGAAACAACAAAAACTCAATTGTTAATAATTTGTTGTCTGTTTGTTCCGGCTAATGTCCGAAATGGCTGGACGGATTTTGACGGTAGTTTCACTGGCAGATATCTGATGTTGTAAGGATAGATAGGTAGGCAGGGTAGGTATGTAGGTAGGCATGTAGGACGTAGGTAGGTTGGTTTAGGGAAGGTAGATAGGTAGGTATGTAAGTCGGCAGGGTAGGTAGGTGCACCGTAGGTAAGTACTTAGTGCTACTCGTACGAAGCCGGGTCGGGCAGCTAGTTTTCATTACAAAATCAAGATAAGTTTAAGTGATAGAAATCTAAGGGAAAGTGAGTTCAACACTATACCATGTACATAAAGAACTATTACACAACATGCCCAAATAACAGGTTACAATATCAAATTATTTTAATAACTTAATTTTGTTCTTTTCATTGGCAGCTCGTTCTATGTTAGTTGAGATTATGATCAGTTTGTTATGTAATCACGTTTTGAAATTGTAATTTTTTGGTGTTAACGTACTGATGAAAGGTGGAAGGGATTTATTGGTTTAATTTTTGATTGACGTTGGCTAATTGTAACACCGGTCTTACCCAAGGGTTTACTTAAGGCGACGATAAACGACTTTTAATGATTTTATACTGAAGATCACGTCTAAACGACTAGTGTTCATGATTTGGAAAAAAAGTAAATAAGGACATTTTCTTGATAATTAATTTATAGGAATATTTTAAATTATGTTTATAAAATGGTGGAATGGTGAAATTAACTTGTAAAGTTATGTCTAGCGCGGATAAAAAACTGAGAATAACGCGTATTTTTATGAAACCTTCACCATTTTATAGATAATTTAATTATTTATCTTTTAGTATACGTGTTTTATTAAAATACCTTTTGTTTTATGTATAAGAAATTAATAATGCGTCTAATTTGGGACAGCGCTCCTGGATGGGCTAGTCCTGTTACTGGCTGGACGTACGACGCGTTGCGTGAGCTCAATACAGAACACGCAACGCAAGCTAACCGCTCCAGATTACTGACATATCTGCTCTTCCTACATTTAAAATTGAGTAGTTTCCAGGTTAACATGTACTATTCTGTATGACCTTACGGTTTTAGGGTTCCGTACCCGATGGATGCCAAACGGAACCCCATTATAAATCCTCCACTGTCCGTCCGTCCGTCTGTCAGCGGGCTGTATCTCATGAACCTTAATAGGTAGACAATTGCAATTTTCACAGATTGTGTATTTCTGTTGCCGCTATAACAACAAAAATAATGTAAATAAAAATTAAATTAATGTTAAATTAATGGCAGGTATGCTGGAAGAGATTTCTTTAGAAATAAGCATCACCTTTGTACGTATTTGGAAGAGATTTCTTTAGAAATAAGCATCACCTTTGTACGTATTTTTCTGTTCTTTTCTTCTTGTCTGTTGTTAAATGTGTGTACATAAATGGTTGAATAAATAAATAAATAAAAATTAATTTTTAACACAATTTAATTTATACAAACAACAAAAGGTGTTTTGAAGTTTCTGCGTTTTTGAAGTGAAAACTTCTTTAGGCGCTAGTTGAGCACTTTTTGGGTGAACAAAAATCATGGAACTCACGTCATCGTCACCCAACGCTTTTCATGAGCTAAGAAAGCTTCTTTAGCGGCGTTGTGCATTTTTTTTGGGATCGGTCTAAAATATTAAACTCGCGTCAGGACACGTGACCTGATCGAAAATTCGTAAGACGTTCAAGTTTTTCACACTGTTTAATTTTTTTGGATTTTTTTTAATGGAGCTACAGCTTTCGTTCTTGTACTGACAGCAAGCCACATAAATTCCTGACATTTTCGTTAGATGGCGTTACTTAATTTTCACTTCAATCGGCAGTCCCAGAACGACTAGTTTTTTTTTTTTTGCTAAATATTGTTTGTTTGTTTGTGAGTCCAACTCGAACTAGGCCGGTTTTTCCTCATACACAATATTTAATCATACACAACACAAATCTTTCACCCATCCCACGCCGATGGCTTTCTCTTAAGTTGTACAGGGTCACAAGAGCTATCGAAAGTGAACGCAACCTCAATATGGCTACCAGGCTGCTTATTATTTGATTAGACGATACTTTATGTGCCATAATCTTATGCTAAGGTATTATTTATTACACTAGGTACTAAAGTTTTAACACCTGTGACACAGTTTGTCAATACTTTTGTACTTTAGCACTAAGAGTTGAGTCTAATGTACTTAAGGCGACGATAACTGACTTATAATGATTTTATACTAAAGATCACGTCCTAACGAGTAGTGCTAATGATTTGGAAAAAATATAACTTGAAGATTTTTTTTTTAAACTTAATTTGTGTATATTTTAAATTATGTTTATATTACACTAGCTTCTGCCCGCGACTTCGTCCGCGTGGAATAGTTTTACTTTGGGCTAACGCTTACTTTAACCCGCGACTTCGTTAAAAAAACCCCCAATTTTGAAACATTCTTTATTGGTGCTCGGCTCCTTTTAGTTTTAGCGTGATGATATATACCCTATAGCCTTCCTCGATAAATGGGCTATCTAACACTAAAATAATTTTTCAAATCGGACCATGAGTTCCTGAGATTAGCGCGTTCAAGCAAACAAACAAACTGTTCAGCTTTATAATTAGTATAGATATCGTATAGATAGTGTAATTAATTTTTGAAGTTATGTCGAACGCGGATAAAAACTGATAATCACGTAAAAACTATAAAGCATATTTTTCTAAAACCTTCACCATTTTAAAGATAATTATTTAATTTGTCTTTTAGTATACGTGTATAATTAAAATACCATTTGTTTTATATAAAATAAATTAAAAATGCATCTAATTTGGGACAGCGCTCCTGGATGGGCGAGTCCTATTATTGGCTAAACGTTGCTAGCCACTCAAGACCATTGGCATTTAGTGGCGTCTTAAAGGACAGCGTGGTCAACTCGTATACATTTTTATAATATCTAATCTGCCTATAATGCTCCCACTGCTGGGACACAGGTCTTCTCTCTTTGAGAGAGAGTGGGTCATAATCTACTATGCGGGCCCAGTGCGGGTTGGTAGATGTCACATGTCTTCGAATTTTTTGATTCTAGGACATGCCGATTTCCTCACGATGTTTTCCTTCACCGTTTTGAGAGCAGTGGTGATGAAATTAAATACACAAACTAAAGTGCCTGCCTGGGTTCGAACTCACGACTCGTAAGTTTTCTTCTTTTCGCATAAGTACCTTATGTCTAAAGCAGAATATTTGCGACTTTGTTACTGCAGGAGCCTGTGGGTTACCTACTATTAACAAACCCACAAGTATTCTGCTTTTAGTGATTAGGGCGACGATAAGCTACTTTTAATGATTTCATACCGAAAATTACGTCTAAACGAGTAGTGTTATATGGAAATGAAATGAGTGATTTGGAAAAAAAAAAAATTAAATTAGAGCATTTTCTTAATAATTTATTATACGAATATTTTAGATTATGTTTACATTACATGGTGAAATTAATTTGTAAAGTTGTATCTAACGCGGATAAAAAACTGAGAATTACGCAAAAACTATCAAGCGTATTTTTCTGAAACCTTTACCATTTGAAGGATAATTAAAATATTAATCTTTTAGTATACGTGTTTTATTAAAATACCTTTTGTTTTATGTGTAATAATTTAATGCGTCAAATTGGGGACAGCGCTCCTTGATGGGCGAGTCCTATTACTGGACGTCCGACGCGTTGCGTGAGCTCAGTACAGAACACGCAAGCTAACCACTCAATATAGGCATATATCTGCGTCTTAAGATTGACCACGACACGTTCCTTTATAAAATCAATTAATCTGCCTAGCGTTTTCCCAACTATGTCGGCTTCCAGTCTAACCGGATGCAGCTGAATATTAGTATCTATCGTAAAAATGTTGAGATTGGATAGCAAACCGTAATTAAAGGTATTTCAATAAAACGTGATTTTAATTATCATTAATTCCTAATTCATTAATTATTTCCAAAGTTTTGGCGTAAGAAGATTATGCACTCCAATGACCCCTTATGCCTATATTAATGACTTTCTCTCAATAAATCGTACAGGGTCATGCATCTAAGTGTTAAGCTATCGAAAGTGAACGTGGCCTGGATATGACAACCGCATTGATCATTATTTGTTTAAGATGTATAGTTTTACTAGATGTGCTCATGAATTTTATACTTTTTTATTGAGGATATTGCTGATAATTGAATTCAAATTGAATGGTTATATATTTTTTAACAACGGTTAAAGACAAGAATTAGAAGGTCGCAAATACTTTTTGGATCTGTTTAAATCACACACAAAAGTTTATATAAACTGTATATCATATCATTTTAAAACCTTTGTAAGATTTGCTTTAATCTGCAAGAGAATAATTATCTTCATTAAGTATACGGAAAAAAGTTAGGTACTGTTTTCCATTTCATGAAGTCTTGTTTGTTATTGCAATTTTAACTTCTTACTCTTTGACTAAAGTAAAAGTCAGGCATGAAAAAAAATGTTGACATATTTGACACTAAACAGTGTCATGGACCAGCTGACAGAATAATACATTTTTCACTTTTTTCTCACATTTTACACCCATAAAACACTATTATTGAAGTTATCATTAGGTATGCTAATCATCGCCTAAGGCGGACTTTACTATTCAATGTTTATCCAAACAGTGAAAGTGACATCCTCTAGAAGTTGTTGACGTTTTTAAATATATAGTCAGTGAAAGTTAATAAAAAACAGGTATTAAGTTAAAGTTTTTATGTGTTAGAAAGATTTGCTTGTATGGGCTAGGTTATTTTATGATACAAGACATGGTGATGAATAGTCGGTAATTTTTATGCCAGAAATAGGAGTTGGCTTGTCAATCAATCAAGTTAGCCTTTAGCTATTGAACGAACAGTTTAGTGATTAAAGTAAAATACAGATAATATATGTGTTAGTATTTTTTTGTATACTCAGAGGAATTTTAGACTTGTAAACAAATGATGCATCCTTTGGTAATCATTTTGCCGTCTCCAATTTTAGGTAGAAGATGTATCTTTAGTAACTAATATTTGTTTTAATTACATGGTTCGTCTTCAACGTTTTATAACATTTAACTTCTAAGCCTAAATATTTTTTTTAACCACGCTTCATAACTTCAACAAACCGCGCTCACGCACCTCATACACACATCTAGTAACCTTACATCTACGTAACTATCAGTCAAGCCTCTCAAATATTATGAACCGGGTTAAATTACATACAGCCGAGAGGTTATTAAGCGTATGTGCTCTAAATTAGACCAGTTATCGTTAAGGTAGGCTAGTTAAATATTAGGTGCTTAGAAAAACGTAATGAATGTGAGTTTTGTAACTAAATTCAGCCCTTGGGCTGTGATTGATTTATTGTGACATATTATATTATGTGCCCAATGCATAATGGTGTATTGAAACGCTTTTGATTATGTTCAAAGAAATGGACGAATGCACTCAATGTTGCAGTTACGATGAAACTTTTTTTTCCTGTAAAATGTTTTAATATAACGGCGGTACTGTAACTTCTATTTGTGAAAAATGTCATACTACATTGCTGTATAGCTCGCAATAATAACGTACCGCTGGAACTATATAATTTATCAAATATTATAGGTAACATTATATATTTATAATTTGTAAGCTGTGTCAGGTGCCACTGGTTTAGTTTGTTATAGTTCGATGACGTTAGAAATATAATTATCTATGTAAAAATATTAATATTAATTACAGTTTTCAAGTAATGCCTCCAGCGAGCAGACGCGACGCGACTCACAATTTCTAAAAAAACTTCACGGTACAAAAATTAAGAGCAGTGGTGGCCCAGTGGTAACGGACCCGACTTACGAGTTGTAGGTCGTGGGTTCGAACCCAAGAAGGCGCTTTACTTTGTGTAAATAATTTCATCGCCACTGCTCTCAAAACGGTGAAGGAAAACATCGTGAGGAAACCGGCATGTCTTAGAACCAAAAATTCGAAGACATGTGACATCTACCAACCCGCATTGGGCCCGCGTGGTAGATTACAGCCCACACCCTCTCACAGAGAGGAGGCCTGTGTCCCAGCAGTGGGAACATTAATAGGCTGATGATGAGAACAATTACCAGTATTTTTATTTATACAGCGAATTAAATGTCTGCAGATTTCTACCTACTTTGTTCATAGAACTAAAGCTTGGTAATATTTGCACACCCATCTAGAATCTATTTTCCAAAACAAAACCACACACATTCACATAGAAAGGGGTCCAGTTCACATTTTTGACCTCAAATTATAACAGCCATAAGGCCCTATTAAGGCCGCTGTGGCTATAGACCCTAAGGTCAATAAGGTCTCTTATTAAGATTAACGTTAGTTGAGGTCTTTGAGTATGAAGATAAGTTATAGAGTGCGGGAGTATCTTACGAACTGAAGATTAATTTAGAAGCTTTCCTGACAATAAATAGAACCGTTTTAAAATGCGACTAAAGGGTTATAATAATATCCAGAGAATGGTCAGCATTGCCTGCACTTTAGTACTACACCAAAATTATGACGTTTTCGTTATGGTAATATTTCCATATGGAATTTTAAAGAGTTACGAAATGAAACTTAGAAAACTTTTTACCTTAATACAGCAGTTAATGTGTTTGATTTCGTGTCACGGAGTCCTTCACAATATTTTTTCTATTGCTGTTTTAATGCGTTACAATAATTCGTATTTCACCAGAAGGCATGCTGAAAAACGGCTGACTCCAGCAGTACTTTCCCCTACCTAGAACATTACTCAGCAGTTTGCTTGCAAAAGATAATATACCAAGCGCTCTATAGATCATTCATACTCAAACCGAAGAGACCATTAATTTACTAATCGAGTGGAATCGTGTGGCGCATTGAAGGCAAAGACACGCAATTACTACAATAACTATCTCTTTTATTTACTGAGAGATTATAGTGGACATGACCATGTTTTATTATTTGTAAAATTGTTGCTCACGGCTTTCTCGAAGCGAATTTTGGAGATAAATTTTCCCAAGATCTACAATATGGTCTCAGAAACTATCTATTATTTAAACTTCAAGCACAGAAATTGGCGGACTTAATGTAATGTAATAACTGAGGCATTTTCTACCAGTCAACCTTTGGGTGATGCAGAGACAAACAGTGGTATGTGCATTTACGAAAAATTCAGGAATTAATAAAAATGGTATTTATAGATACACAGATACCTATACAAACTATAAATACAATATTTATGACTAATTATATATAAATATAAGCACAAATGTCACATGCCCTAGAACCAAAAATTCGAAGATATGTGACATCTACCAACCCGCACTGGGCCCGCGTGGTAGATTACGGCCCACTCCTTCTCACAGAGAGGCCTGTGTCCCAGCAGTGAAAACATAAATAAGCACAAATAAAGCATAAATACAAAAATATACTAAAACAAATAAGACAAACAATGGGAAAACATTAACGTTGTGAATCATCACAACGTTAATGTTTTCCCATTGTTTGTCTTATTTGTTTTAGTATATTTTTGTATAAGAAGCTGGCAGTATCAACTGCCAGCTTCTTACGAATGTGTTCGGGACCTTACTAAGCAAGAAAGGAAAAGAAGGCAACCGTAATATCTGCCGGGGTTGCGGGAAAGTCCTAAGGGCGTTGCCAGGGCCACGGTCTCCGGCCCTGGCAACGTACAGGCAACTGAAAGAACACGGGTGGGTTTTAGTCAGTAAGAGTCTGACATACCCGCGCGCTCCATTCAGAGCGGGAGAAGTTATTTGATGCAATACCACACAAAAAAAAAGGTAGCCCTAATATTAGTCACACACCTACACCATTTGCTGTGGATGTAATAATCTATAGTAGATCTTTTCTGAATGAAAAATCTAGTCATACGATTAGAAATTACAACGAATTAAATCCTGCGGGGTAATTGCGTAACACAAGGGCAATGTCACTCAATTTGACAGTTCAATGACATTCATTGCGTTGTTTAAGTTGTTAGGCAGACGCGTTTTTCAAACATGAAGTATATTAGCGAACACTTAGAAACTATAGGGCATATCGAGAATAGGTCTTTTTGCGAATGAGTCCAAAGTAGAATAGATTATTTAACGAATAGAGCATTTTCAGAAAAAGGCATATCGCGAATAAGTCCGTATAAACGACTACAGGTCATTTTGCGAATATGTCCTATGTCTACTTAACTCCTTTTTTTCCCTTCAAAATCCTTCAGATTGTGCTGGACCTCACGCTCAGCTATATTGTTTGCGACCTCTTGTTCAATGACGTAGTATTTAAATGCAGTCACTGGAGCAACTGCATCTAAATTACATGGTAATATGTCGAAAGCATTTTGACTATTATTAGCAGTGTATGTGTGCGCCCATCTGTATTCGCTTCAACATCCCATCTCATCAGTCATTAGGTCAGTCCTACACTACACAAACGTACGACCGACCTCCTTACACACTTCCAGTGGGCGTTGAAAACCGTAACCCAGTGACATCTAACCAATTTGGGCGGTGTAGACTAGGGTTTATATTAGTGAGTGTGGTTGTAGCCTTATATGGGGGGACGGGTTCGTCAAATTACCGATTAATAGGGTATCGGAATATTTTCGTTTGTAAAGAAAAGTTTTGGCTTAGAAAGTCATGTCACTAACGATAAGGAATGCTAATAACATTGCCCGCCGAAAGTTCTTTTGAACTCCTTTATAAGTTAAAGACTTTGGCTGTCTGTATAGTGAGTGCATATTTGTTTTACGTTATAACCCGCAGTAAGTGCAAGCGTGCTGGGCCCATAACCTGTTAGGGTTAAAGGTTGGACATTAAAGGAAAGACCATTCTAACAATTTCAATAATATTATTTTACTATATGTGAGACGTATGACCATACAAGGCTAAAAGTATAGAAGTAAAACACACCTTCCATTATACAATAAAGAAAAGGATATTAAACGCATTATTGGTCGATAAACCGACTAGTCGAACTCAACGTTTCTCCTCATTTATTATGCGCGTCTGTGTTCCCTTCCACATACAAGAGTGAACAGACATCTTTTGGGCACGCTCGATCTCATCCATCGCTTTCCATCAGGCGAGATCAAGGTCAAGAGCAAACCCGTATAGCATAAAAAAATTGCATAATCCTGAAGAAACTTACTAAGTTTCATATAGGCCAGTCTACTCAGAATCAACACAATAAGTTATCTTCTCTTCTCTTCTCTTCCTAGCCTTTTCCCAACTATCTTGGGGTCGGCTTCCAGTCTAACCGGATGCAGCTGAATACCAGTATTTTACATGGAGCGACTGCCTATCTGACCTTCACCACCCAGTAGCTGGGTAATACGATACCCCTTGGTAAGACTGGTGTCAGACTTTCGGGCTTCTGACGACTCGTAACGACTGTCAAAGAACCACGAATGACAGCCGGGACCAACGGCTTAACGTGCTTTCCGAGGTACGGAGGAGTCTCGGTATGTGAAGATGGTCACCCATCCACTGACCAACCCCGGCAAGCGTAGCTTAACCTGATGGATCGACCCGTGCGGCTTGTTATTACTTAGCCACGAGCTCCTCTAACACAATATCTGATCTATAGAGGAGACCACACATTTATTCCCTTTATGAGAAGTAAGTTTGTGCCCTACAGTGACAATCATAAACGTCATATTCTGCCAGTCGGTACATTAAGTAAGCTTCTAATTAGAAAGTATACAAACACAACAGAGTTTAAGTATGTCGTATTATACATACAATAGCTATACAATCGTTTGTACAATAAGAATAATTACGTTACGACCAGTTCGCCCACGTCCTTCTTTATAAGGGGCCCTAGTATATACCCGGTAGACGGTATTTAATGGGTAAACTGGTATTATGTTATGGTGTTTATACTGTGAAGACTACCATACAACAAAAAATTTAAATGCTGGCACTACTAATGCTTAAGAGTATTTTGGAACTGTCAAATAAATCCTAGCTTCGAAATAAAAAAAATAGTTTTCCAAACAAATTAAATGTAATGATCCACCCTAAGCCTATAAATTCCGTTTATCCAACTAGGCCTTAGGTGAATTCTCGGGCATACATTCAGAAAATCCACCTTAGGGTGGATTTTTGGGGTGGATAAACGGAACAGCGCGAGCCGACTATGGATTTTGCCGAGCTATAATGACTAAACTATTGAATATATTCAATTAAATTTTTGTATACAGAATGGGAACGTCATTATGGACACGCCGTTTAATTTTTTGTTGTATTGTCGTCTCCACCTTGTATATTTAAGTAAGTTTGTTTATACTTGTTATGATTTTTTGGGCAACTGGCCCTTGGTTTTCAGCGATACTATGCAAGTAATTGTGGTCATCTCTAACAAATAAATGTCATAATCAGCCTATAATGTTCCCACTGCTGGGACACAGGCCTCCTCTCAGTGAGAGGGAGCGGGCCGTAATCTACCACGCGGGCCCAGGGTTAGTAGATGTCACATGTCTTCGAATTTTTGGGTTATAGGACATGTATAGGTAAATGTAATGACATCGGAATGTTATGGTTATGAGACGTTTTTATTTGATACGCCAAAAAGATATCCGAAATTAGCTTTTAAGAATCCATCTTAGCATAATCAAATTAAATTTTTTATTCTATAAATAGGATATCGCAAAAACATTTACAAGTTATTTTAAAAAATATTAAAAATAAGCTAGACGTTTCCTATCTGATTACTCTGAGAAAGTCCGAAATAAACTCACAGGTAGCAGTCTCTTTTAAAGTCCAGACATAATCTTGTTCAGGCCATATGAGGACCATGTATATTAGTGTTTGAAATGGTCTTTAGAGGAGAGAACCTCAAAGATTTGAGTGAATCTGTACAGTCAGTGCAAGCATTTGTCAGTGATCGTGGAGCTCAACTCAGAACTAAAGAAACTCCACGACTCGATGAACACTACCAAATAAAGAACCCTTGGGTAGGCCGCATAAAGTACTCAAACTGCCAGACCATCTCAGAAAAAAGAACGATCCACAAATTAATGCTATTAAGAAAATATTGTAAAGTATACGTTTGCTCATGTCACCAATTCCTGTTGGTTTGGAGAAGATTTAGATTCAACTAAGGCTATCTTTAGAGACAGACTATCGCTCTCTGAAAACAATGATGCCACTCACACTCGCAATAATACTGTTTTGTTCTAGCAAGACAAAACTGTTTTGACTGTGGTTTCCGCACTGTCTTCACTATTTAGTTGACTATCCAATCGGTTGTGTAAGCGTTATGGTAAAGTATATAGAAGAAATGAAATGGTCTGCAACTCAATATCAACTCTTGATTAGTAACATGTGTAGAAAATACACTACAAATTTTTTCCAATATCAATTACAAGCAGCGCCCTGTGGTTGCACCCGCATAAGTCTCGATCCCGTGAGAATATCGGAATAAAAAGTAACCTATGTGTTAATCCAGGTTATAAACAATCTGTGTGCCAAATTTCATCTAAATCCGTCCAGCAGTTTTTGCATGAAAGAGTAACAAACATCCATACATCCACCCATCCTCACAAAACTTTCACGTTTATAATAGGGCTATGATAGACTATAAATTAAACGCTGGGTTTTGAACTCTACAACTTCATTACTTGCAGATGGCTAATCTACTTATAACTTGATGAAACTAAATCCCTATTAATCATATCACAGGTTCCATCATTAATGTCAACCAATATAAACCAGAACTACCCATCAATTTCATCACCACGAAGTCAATCAACAATGTCTTAAGAAAATGTCGTCGTCCATTGTTTTAAGACCCATTGTCTGGACCGGTCCAGTTATTGGGTTAATAAGTGGTCTGACAACCACCTTAAGAGATAGCAGGACAGCTATTGTGTGTGCGTGATGGTTTAGACCTTGAAACGGTGGTGAGAAGTTGTGGTACTGGTTTACCGAAGAGTTGTCCTTTGGATACTTGCCTTTGTGTGTTGGTGTTTAGATTGCCAATGCAACTTAGCACTTGCAATCAACGGTTTGTATTTTGAAGAAAGAAAGAAAAGGTTGGTTAATTTTTCACTGAAACACGTGTTGCAGATAGATGATAAAAACACTGTTTTCAAAACAGTAAAGGAACACATCTAGAGGAAATCGGAAATATCCTAGTAAATCGAAAACATGTGACATCCACAACCCGCACTGGACCCCCGTGGTGGATGATCGCCCATTCCCTCGCACAGAGAGGGCATCCTCTCTGTGCGAGGTGATCTGTGATCCAGCAAGGGGAACAGTATAGGCAAATTATAATATGCTTGTGGTTATGCTTAAATTTGCCAACTATCCAAGACCACTGAGCATTGAACACCCACAGAATACCACCATCATAAAATCTTGTTCATCAAAATCAAAATCAAAAATTGTTTCATCTTACAAAATTCGTCATTTTTGTCCCTTGTTACTCTTCCCTGTCAACCGCTATCATTCAATCCCTTCTCTTTCATATCATTCCTCACACAATCCATCCATCTTTTCTTTGGCCTTCCTCTCACTCTCGATCAGTTCTCTCATCAATTTATATTCATCACTCTTTTAGTCACTTGCGTCTTTACAAAAAATTAAGAACAATTTCCGCGACGCTACAAACCGGCTCTATCAAATCATCTCCATATTTCAAAAGAATGATCTCAACGATTAAACTAATACTAGTAGTAACATAATTACACACATCATTTAATATTCCCATTAAAACATTCAAGAATCTCACGCCTTCGATTGTAAGCTTCCTTTAATATCTAACCCAATTATGTTAAATGCTTCCGTATTTTATATGTGACGTCATGTGAAGATGCAGTATTTCCATTGGTTATATTCTTCGCACCGAGGTATAAGAAACCTTGGCTGATCACTCATCATTAAATAATTATTAAATATATAAATAAATATATTTTTATTTGAGACTACAGGGTCTAGAATTTTGCACGACTCGTAATGCTTCGCATTAGAGTGTGCTCTACGATCGAAAAATATTTTTTGCCCCATTTCTGCAACTGTTTTTATTGTTTCACTCCTGCTAGTACACAGAACCTACTTAATTTATATACCATTGTATAGATGATTAAATGGAGATTAATATTGTATTTTTTAACAATTGATTTAATGCAGCAGAAATGGAAAAAGCATCAAAATAGTTGAAAAAAATTTCCTGTCCGTCAATTTATGATTCCTGAAAACATTGTAGCTTGCGATAAAATCAATTAATTGAGTCAACTTTTTTTTTATACATTCGTTTCAGCCGTAGAAGGAACCCTATTGAAAATGGCTCTTTTATTCATAGTAGTTTAATTATAATTAATAAAATACTAACTAAAATATAATATCAATATCTAAATATTTTCAACCTTGATCCGGTGCCGTTGCCTAGCAACTGCCAACGTAAATATCTTTGTCAGTCGTTGACATTACGACTTCATGAAAAGTGATAAATTGTTCATTTTTAAACTATGTTTTGAATTTCTTTTTCGTTTATGAATGAGTGATAAGTATGAGGCGTGCACTTTTGGATTTTCCAAACTATTTGATAGTATTTTGGTTTATTAATGTCGACCTATGACTGTCCCCACCCAGTGTCCCTGAAAGGGACAGTCCGGTCTGGCAGCGATCATTTTTAGAATGCTGTCGTCACTACCATGCAGGCGCTGTAGTAAGGAGGCCGCTTTCTTTCGCATGATGGCATGGAAACCATCTGTGCGAGCCTCCGCGAACATTCCCGAAGCGCTGCAACGCCATGGCAGTCCCAACAGCATCCTAAAAGCATTATTAAATTGAACACGCAGGACGTTGTAGGCTCGGCGCGTGTATAACACCCACAGGCCACTCGTGTAAAAGGATTGACAGAACGCCTTAAACAGGGTTACTTAGACGTCTGTAGTACAACGAGCGAACCTGCGGGCAGGCATATTGGTCCTCACAGACAACGCCCTGCGTTTCCTCTCAATATCTACGTCATAATAATATTGGTGTAGAAGTCGCTAATAGTAGGCTATCAATATTTTTTAGATTCAAATAAGGCTTCCCCAGTTTTTATAAAACAAAGATAATCGTGATAAGACATGAGAATCTTCAATTGCTTCCGTATCAGTAACCTGTGTGACGTCATAAGAGGTTACAGTATTACCATCACCTACATAATGTGGTCAGTTTTCCTTTAGTCGTGACCAGAATCCAAATTGGCGGTAAATTGATGCTGCCAGTTAAAGTAGTTTTACTTGAAGTAAAATCACAGTATGCCAACTTTGACTATGCGATAGTAAAACCAGCAAGTATTTTCTTACTTCTGTTAGAAACCTTCCACTTTGACTATTATAGTATTAAAAGCAGCCGATATTGCACGACTCATAATGCGAAGCATTAGAGTGTGCTCTACGATCGAATTTTTTTTTTGTTTTACTTTTGATTAAAACCTTCTCGTAAAGAGAAGCAACGTGCACAACGAGCATCACCACGCTTGCTCACTGTGTGTTGGTGATATCAGACTTTGAAAAATCTAGGTTTTCTACCAATGTTTTTGCTTCACCGTAAGCTTATGACAAAAAAAAAAGAAAAAAAATTTGATGTAGGTAAGTACTAATTTGAGAAAGTCATATTGTTACATGCCAGGTTCAATTATTTCATCAAACTTATGACTTTTAAAATAGAAAATTATCAACTTTTTGAAGTAGGTAAAAGATTAACTATTTCAAAAAGGTGATAATTTTCTTTTAGTCCTTTACAGGCTTATCAAAATCAAAAAGTTTATAAACTAATTCCTTCATCAACCTGCCCAATAAGAGCCTCTTAAAAATGATTAGTAGAGTCGTTGAGCTCCTTAAGCTCTTGAGTAGAGCTACACGATTACTGACAAATGCGTGCATTGACTGGACAGGTCTACTCAAATCTGTATGGTTCTTTCCTCAAAAGACCATTTCTGATACAAATCTACATGGTCCTCAAATGATCTGACCAAGATTATTTCTGGGTGTTTTATTGACATTAATGTATTTTATATACTATACAATGACCTGAATATTTACTTTTTAAAGCAATATATTCTTTTAATTACTTATTGTGAATGTGAAGATTATGTGGGTCATTCCTTTCATTTATACTTTTTTTGTTTTTTTGTTTTCTCTCTGTTAGTTTTTATCATGGTCTGGCAGCTTGAGTAATTTATGCGGCCTATCCAAATGTCCTTTCTTTGGTATTGTTCGTCGAATCGTTGAGCTCCTTAAACTCTGAGTTGAGCTGCACGATTACTGACAAATGCGTGCACTGACTGGACAGGTCCACTCAATCTGTGTGGTTCTTTCCTCAAAAGACCATTTCAGACACCAATCTACATGGTCTTCACATGATCTGACCAAGATTATGTCTGGACTTTAAAAGAGACTGTGACCTCTGAGTTTGTTTCGGCCTTTCTTCTCAGAGTAGTCAGATAGGAAACGTCGGCCTCATCTAGTTAAAAAAATATGATTGACGTGTAAAAGTGTTTGTACATTACAGAAATAAAATCATTTATCATTTATGGCCTACAAAATAATCGTGCTTTGTTTTTCAACAAAAATAAATTACCTCCTAATAAGTCGTTCCATTATCTGCCTTTTAACAAAATACACGACCTAATGGCATAGGCGTGACTCCTCTTTACTAGAAGAGCTCCTAAAATAACCCAATTACTATAAACGCTTCCGTACAACTAATAACATAGAAAATGACGTCATCTGACGTCTGATGCTGCAGTGTTGCCAGTAAAATTAAATTAGAAAAAATATTTAGTCATGCGTTCGATTTTAGCAATAAGGTTTGAACATCACGCATTTTGTCGACACGGAAACTAAGGAGTCCGGACAAAAAATGATCACTCATGATTATTATTTGTAGTGTGAAAAAAGATGATGGGTACTAGGTAGTCAAAAGTTTGAAGGTTAAAGACGGGTCGTTTTGTTCGGCGTTTTTACTGAGTAATTGATACGTAATTTCTATTAATGAAGTGTTTTTTCTTTTTCTCCATAGTAGTAAACGACAAATTGGGATTGTGTGTCTTACAAATTCGTTCTCTTTTTATAAAACTGTGTAAGATACTATGGATTACAATTTATTTATTTATCGTTGTTTTTAGGGTTCCGTACACGAAGGGTGACAAACGGAACCCTATTCATAAGCCTCCGCTGTCCGTCTGTCTGTCAGCGAGCTCTATCTCATGAACCGTAATAGGTAGGCAGTTGAAAATTTCACAGATTGAGCATTTCTATTGCCACAAGAGCAACAAATAATAAAATTAAAAAATAAAGGGGGGTCGCCATACAAAAAAAAAATTTTTTGAAAAAAAAATTATCTGACCCTGGCATGTGGGGTATCATTTTCTAGAGCTCATCGAGTAGAGAATAAATATAATTTTTATTTGTTTTTATCTTCAAAAATGATGAAAGAAATGAAAAAAAGGGGGCCGTAGAAGTTGTCTGTTTTAGACCATTTTTGTACGAGCTCTATCTCAACAACTAAACAAATTAGGAATTTGAAACTTGTGTGTATCATGTAACATATACTGTTTATAATCAATAAATACTAAAAACGCCGATTCATAACGTTTTTTATATAATATGGGCGATTTTCTGCAACTTAAAGTAATAATTTTGTATTTCATGCTAATATTATGAGATATAAATTCCACAGATAACTATTTAATAGTCGGAGTAATGACATGGAATTAGTAAGTACCTACTATCATGGCAGCATACAAAGTGGAGACGACAATACAACAAAAAATTAAACGGCGTGTCCCTAATGACGTTCCCATTCTGTATACAAAAATTCAATTGAATATATTCAATAGTTTAGTCAATATAGCTCGGCAAAATCCATAGTCGGCTCGGGTTATTCCGTTTATCCGCCCCAAAAATCCACCCTAACGAGGATATTCGGAAACGTATGCCCGAGAATCCACCCAAGGCCTAGTTGGATAAACGGAATCTATAGGCATAAGGTGGATCCTGCATACACTACATTTAATTTGTTTGAAAACTCGTTTTTTAATTTCGATGCTAGAATTTATTTGACAGTTCCAAAATACTCTTATGCATTAGTAGTGCCAGTATTTTCATTTATTGTTGTATTGTAGTCTCCACATTGTATACTATTTCGATCATTTAAATTTCGATCATCCAAAAAGGTCTACAAAATAAACTTTCTTCACAAGATTTTAAAACCGGCCAGTATTTTTGAGTTTAAGAACTTTATCGACTTTTTTCAAAGTATCCCTAGACGGTGTTGATGTGTGTACCTCATGTTAAAACTACACTCCAATAGACAATATATTCAGTAACATTGAAATGAATGCTGGCACATACAGTGTACTATTCAGTTACCTAGCTTAAACCGTTGTGGATACAATTTCATATTGAGAAAAATTATTGATGTAAAAATATTCGGTCATGGCGGCCAATCTCAACGGAGACTGGCCTTCGGCGCGGGAGATATTATAGTGCACAAGTGTGTGCGCAGACACGAGTGCACTCTCTCTTCCCTCACTCTCATAGTCCAATGGGATGTGTAAAAATAATAAGTAAGAAATAATAGATATCTGTATGACTATCAAAAATAACGTTAATAAATACCTGTATTGACCCGTGCGTTTGCACTGGCGAAACATCACGACAAAACATGTTGAAATCTCTAGTTCCTGTCAAACATTGTATGAAAAATTGACAGAAAATAGAGATTCCAACATGTTTTGTTGTGAATGTTTCGCCAGTGCAAACGCACAGTTATAATTAAAATTTGGCGTACTACTTACATTCTATTTGGTACAATATAGTCTGATGTAGCAAGAGAAATCCTTTTATTTATAAGTAACTAGCTTTACCCAGCCTGGCTTCGCACGGTTAGCACTAAGTACTTATCTACGGCGCATCTACCTTTCCTAATTACCTATTTCTACCTAATTACCTACCCTACCTACCTACCCTACCCTTCTTACCAGGGTAGGTAGGTACCTAATCTACCCTACCTACCCTACATATCGACCTGCTTACCTACCATATATACCTATTGCACGACTCTTAATGCGAAGCATTAGAGTGTGCTCTACGATCGAAAAATATGTTTTGCCCCATTTCTGCAACTGTTTTTATTGTTTCACTCCTACTAGTACACAGAACCTACTTAATTTATATACCATTGTATAGATGATTAAATGGAGATTAATACTGTACTTTTTAACAATTGATTTAATGCAGCAGAAATGGAAAAAGCATCAAAATAGTTGAAAAAAATTTCCTGTCCGTCAATTTATGATCCCTGAAAACATTGTAGCTTGCGATAAAATCCATTAATTGAGTCAATTTTTTTTTTATACATTCGTTTCAGCCGTAGAAGGAACCCTATTGAAAATGGCTCTTTTATTCATAGTAGTTTAATTATAATTAATAAAATACTAACTAAAATATAATATCAATATCTAAATATTTTCAACCTTGATCCGGTGCCGTTGCCTAGCAACTGCCAACGTAAATATCTTTGTCAGTCGTTGACATTACGACTTCATGAAAAGTGATAAATTGTTCATTTTTAAACTATGTTTTGAATTTCTTTTTCGTTTATGAATGAGTGATAAGTATGAGGCGTGCACTTTTGGATTTTCCAAACTATTTATACCTACTAATACTGTTAGTAGCGAATAAATAACTTTGACTTTAGTTAATGCATGTTACTGGATAAAGTTAACTTAATATTTTTCTCTTAAAATAAATTAAATATACTCCTACATCTATATTTTAACACAACAACATTTTCTCATTAAAATTAGACAATTTCTTTACAAATCTTTGTTTTTTTATAGCGCCTCTGTTGTTACCTTTACGAAAGTATTACAAAAATTCATAGTGTTAAATCTTGTACGACATGGTATGGAACCCTTCGTGTGCGAGTCCGACTCGCACTTGACAGATTTTATTTTAGTTACCGATACTACCTGTTTTATGTAACACTGTAGATTATCTATCACTTAATAAAACCGTTTTACTTTTACGTCAATTGCGTTCTTTTTTTAGTAAAATTATATTCCTATTTTAACTATCTACTATAAAGAAGACATCTAAATGGAGATTTGAAAATAATCTTTTGGAAGCTGCTATAAAATCCATAATAATGTTAAAATAATAGTCTCATATCACAGCTCGAATGAATTGTGGTAGATTATTCACTCAGAGGATAAACTAGGGGAAATCCTGAGAGTAACGGAAGTTTATAAGGCTTACTCCCGACTTCCCGAGCACTGTGAGGGAGTTTAGAGTTAACTCCTGTGCGAAGCGAGGGAGTTAAGTCGAGACTCCTTAGTGCAGCGAGATATTCAAGCTCTTCCAAGGCGTAGACACCTTTATCCCCGAGGAGAGTACTCTACTTTTCTCACCTTCTCCGAGATAATTTGACATTATTGACCAAGTGTTGTGAAAAATAATTTAACTTAACAGCGTTTGCAAGCAGTCTGCTTTACCTATATTTACCACATATTTCCATACATGACTAATTCTCAGGTACCGTGTAATCCATAATCAAGAATCTAGATCGATTGTCTATGATATCACAGTAAATTAGCCATATTTATGCCTAGATTGGACGGCATGGAATGCATTGTGTGATAATAATGATATTATTATGTATTATGAAGTAAGATCGGAATTCCATTGAGTCTCTCTGCGTAACTAATACGGTTATTGTTATTTTAAATAGGTTTTTATAAAAGTTATTTTTATTAATTAAATTATATTATACAAATATTTTTCCGTACACGTGTATTTAGATCTTAGAAACGTTATTGGAGTAATTTTACGAAGTATTAAAGTCGTTATTATTTTGTTGCGAAATACAAAGATTTAAATCATTTACTTATGTCGCGCGAAATAGTGTCCATCCTGAAAAGAATTAGGTCACAGATCCCACATGGAACAATAGATACAATTTTTGGTACGAGTGAGCGAGATAACACTATTCAAATGACAACGAAACAAAAACGTTTGACGCAGTCAGGCGAATCTGACGATTTTAATCTTTGGCGAAATAGGGATGGTGCATGTTTGTCTTTTTCTAGCACTGGAGTAATTATGACTATTTCACTTAATAATACAGTAAACCTAGTAGTATAAATATTACAGGAAATGGTAGACATAATTTGAATCTCTAATAAGAAGGAAGTATGCGGAAACATCAGTTTTCAAAGATTTATTAAAATATTTATAAATTTTGCATAGCAAAATCTGCAAGAAACAGAAATCTCCAAGGAAAACACATAATAAAACAATCATTATTCAAAAACACTTTTTTTATAAACAAAGGCGAAGTTATGCAATTATGTGTGAAGGCCGTAGCCTAAGTAGTCAATACTTAGGAACATCATTCCTTATATCACGATTCGACAATCAAGGAGTAGGAAGTACTATTAATGTTATTACCAACATTAATAAAAAGATGTTTTTTTTTTTAAACATTATGTTATACGGTAGTAAGTTTTTGTTTTTTCACGAATACTGAATGAAAAGTTAACAACCGCATTATTTTTTATTATTATTTATTTATTTTATAAATTACAAACTTACACTTAAACAAAGCACTCAATTAGACCTCTGGGGTCTGTCCTAGCATGCCATGTCCTGATATTTGATCAACGCGCAGTTAGGTACTTATGTTATAATCGAGTTGATGTAATGTTCCTTCAGCTTACGCTTTATGTTTTTACTATTCATTTAGTCTCTAATGTCTACAGGTATTTGGTTAAATCGATCGATGATCGATGATCGATGCATGGGTCAATCGAAGGTTAAGCTACGCTTGCCGCGGTCGGTTCGTGGATGGGTGACCATTCAATACATATAGAGACTTTAGTCTCGGCTGTCATTCGTAAATCTTTGACAGTTGTTACGGATCGTCAGAAGCCCGAAAGTCTGACAACCAGTCTTACCAAAGGGTATAATTTACCCAGTAACTGGATGTGGTCTTGTGGAGGTCAGATAGGCAGTCTCTCCATGTAAAATACTGATATTCAGCTGCATTCGGTTAGACTGGAAGCTGACCCTAACAGAATTAGGAAAAGGCTAGGCACACGATGACTGAATAAGAAGATTTGTTTTTTCTTTTCAAATCGATGGGCGCTTTCAAGAAAAATTGCTGACAGCTGACTTAATGTAAATGCTAAATGTAAAGGCTGGCTCAGACTTCTTGTGACATCAGAAGCTAAAGAGTTGCTACCTTTTTATGTTTATAGGTTGACGAAGCCTTTCATTCAACAAAATATCATCAACCATCTAAACAGACTCTTTTAAATTTTTGTCACTACATCTTCTTTTTTTTCGCGATTTCAAAGTTGGTCCTAGGTATAGTAAAAGTTATTCAGTTCGATGGTCTAAAGCACTCCTTAAAATTTTTAAAGTAAATTTTTTAACACCTTATAAAAGATTTGTCATCTGTGGTTATAATAGTGCAAAAATAAATCTTTCACCATAACAAGTCACCCAACGCAAAGCGAACTTTTCACTCTTATAAAGAAAAGCGTAAACAAACTAGTTAGTTGGAACCGGAACCACGGCCGCTGCCTACCCACTAAACAATGGGAGCAACGTTCCACCATTACTATAGAAATGGAAAACTACAACTTTCACTTCAAAATACTTTCGTTTAAAGAAACGTAATCTTTGACGCTGTTCTACCGCGTGGAAATGGAAACCAGATGTGAAACACATTTTCGAAGAAATGTAGGAATACTAATACTAACCAGATGCAGCTGAATACCATTATTTTAAGGCGCGACTACCTATCCGACCTCCACAACCCAGTAACTGGGTAATACTGGTTGAAAGTCTGACGACTTTCGAGCTTCTGACGACCCGTAACGATTGTCGAAGATCCACGAATGAAAAAAGGATATTGGAATCAATTTTACACGTCTTATTAAAAAATTCTTTAATTCGGCGTTTCCTAACTGACTACTCTGAGAAGAAAGGCCGAAACAAACTCAGAGGTCACAATAATCTTGGTCAGGCCATATGAGGACCATGTAGACTAGTGTTAGTGTCTGAAATGATATTTTGAAGAAAGAACCACACAGATTTGAGTGGACCTGTTCACTCAGTGCAAGCATTTGTCAGTAATCGAATGACAACCGGGACCAATGGCTCGCACGTTAATGTTTTTTTCTGAGGCACGGAGGAGTCTCAGTATATAAAGATGGTGACTCATGCATGGACCAACCCTGGCAAGCATAGCTTAACCTGATGGATCGACCCTTGCGGCAGTAATTACTTAGCCACGAGCTCCTATTTGTAGACTATAATTTTAATTTCTTAGTAGCACATAACTGGTGAAATATGAGTGTACAATAGGTCACCTCTGCCGAACCCTTCGGGGAAAACAGTCGTGGTGTATATTGTTAATCGATGGCATACATTATTAATTTGTGTCTAAGTCTATATATAAAACCAAAACAGTTTTTTTTTCCTTTGTCCGGGATACTATAAAATAAGGCTATTTTTAGACACACTCTTATTCTGACTCTATTTTGACACTGCTCGAAAAAATTGTATTGGATTTTTCAGAAACTATGCCTCTAGAATAGACTGTAATGAATAAAAATTGTTTCTATTAATTAACTTTGTGCCTCTCGAATAGACTGTAATTAATATAATTTTTTCTATTCATTAACTTTGTGCCTATAGAATAGACTGTAATTAATAGAATTTTTTCTATCTATTAATAAAAAAATCCAATTTTTTTTTCGAGCAGACTCAATATATCGATAGTCGATAACAGCATCGAAAATACACCTCGATTACTGTATATGCAAACTATGTGAAGAACTACCCTTATTTTTTAACTTTTTTTAGGAACCCAAAAAAGCTCTTCATTATAGAGACAAAAAATTTGAAATTCTAGATAACTTCAGATGTAGAACAACTTGGTACCCGAGCTTACCCGGCAAATACCGGAAGCGGGAGCGTCAATGGGCGTTTACAAATGAGCTCTTGCTCCTGAGCAAGAGCTCATTTGTAAACCAAAGGGTTTGTAAACTAAAGGATTTGTTTGGGTTCCTAAAAAAATTTAAAAGTAAGGGTTGTTCTTCACATAGTTTGCAAATACAGTAATCGAGGTGTCTTTTCAATGCTGTTATCAACTATCGTTATTTGGACCTTGCAACACCTCTTATAACAGTATGATTTTTACTTCAATGTAGAAATGAGATGAACCTACACGTTCCGTATAGCTCCATCTCTTTTCCTTTTCTGGTAGGCCCCCTGAACAAGCTTTGTAACGACTTTCAACCATATTACACAAGAAACAGCTTAATAAAGAAGCCGTCAGCCCAAGATATATTTTTGCCAATTTGTTACCATTTTATGAACGTTACCAGTTTTCTCGGAACCCATTTTGAACGGATTGCCTGTCTGTCCTTTTGTTCGATATTTATGGCCCTTCGTAGTTCCAATAACTTTAACTTGATTGACAACTTAAAATTGTGCAATAGTGGAGTCTTAAGCCCTTTGTTAAAGACGAAATGAAGTAAGCTGAAAATAAGTTATTTTGAGTAATAGGTTGGCTAATAGGTCGAAAGCTAACTTGATTTTTCTTGTATCTGCATGAATTATGCGAATAGCTTGTACCGTGGTTCACATCTACTCGTAAGCAGTTTGACAACAAAATCCCTTGAACACATCTGTTACCATCCCGGTTCTATAGCCGCCGAGTGCTGCAAGCAGAAATAGTCATTACGTTGTATAGATATGACGTTCCTCGATGATACAGTATTTTTACCTCAGGAAGCGACGCGCTCTGTACTTGAGGTATCCCAGTGTACAACTAGCACTAACAGTGCACATAACTCACACAAAGAACAGTGATAACCTAATAGTGTGACCGTCAGACTGTAGGTCTCGAGTTCGAACCCAAGGCACGCACCTCTGACTTTTCGGATTCATATGCGTATTGTATAATTATCTCTTGCTTCAAAAACGGTGAAGGAAAACATCGTGAGGAAACCGGCATGCCTGAGAGATATTTCTCGACGGCATGTGAAGCTAAGTCACAGGCCTGTGGGCGGCTTTAAAACTCTGACACGAGGGTATTCAATAACCACAAAAAAAAAGAAAAAGAGATAACTCACACACACACTTTCGAGTTCGCCCATGTCTCGTACCGTACGAAGAGCTCCCGCGTTTACACACGAGTTCACAGCGTGTTTGACCACTTGGTAACCACAAGTAAAGTGGCGTCGTAAACTAGTGTAACATAAGACAGTCAGCAATATGTTTGCGGGACTGACTGCGCAGTGTAAGCCGGAAGTCAGCATCTCTCGTAGATATTATTTTAGTGCGCCTTAACGTACAGCTTACCTAATGGAAAGCTGTTACCATTGCAGTTGTGAGTAAAAATACCACAAAAGGGTTTACTGATGAGTTGAGTGATCTTGGAGATAGACGATACATAAAACGAGACTGTGGTCACCGTCTCTTTAAATGCAGTATTCAAAAGTTCGGAGATATTTTACCAAAGAATAAAATTTAGATAGAAGATACTCAGGAAATGTATCCTATGCAAGCCGGATTTAATCAATCAATTCTCCGATCCTCATCAAACGCAATGCCAACCAAGAATTAAACCAACTAGGCCTGTAGGTCAAGCAACCAACAATAAATCACATACAAACCAACATAATATTAATAACATTTTTAATAACAAAAATAAACAATAGTCCACACCAGTGGGCGTTTGATCCACTCAAGGATAAACGTAAGGAACAGACAAATTGATTGATGTATCGAAATGTGTGGTGATGGATGATCGATGAACATGCGAATGATCTCATTTGGCCTTAACCATTGTCTAATAATGAGAAATATTATTTCAAATGTGGTAAAAAATTAAATAGTCACTGGGTTTAATTTTGGGGATCGATATGGGTATTGCGAGTTGAAGAACTTAATAGGTGGAGCGTTCATCCAAAGAGTTGGCAACGTCGCAAATAGCTGTCAAATATATTTACCTGTTTTGATTAATTTGGCAATATTACTGTATGGAAATAAGAAATATGGCTAACAGTGAACTAGAATATTAATAATGAATTGCAATTATAACACTGAATTTGATGTTGTAACCGTTTTAGGTGTAAAAAGGCATTTGGAAAGTTTCAAAATAATTTTATAATTTTATAATAATAATAATTTTTTTTTCATCTAAAACTAAATAATCGGTGTTAACTTACGATATTAATTATTTCATTATTTTAGTTCACTAGTTAGTCATATTTCTTATTTCCATAGAGTAATATTGACAAATTAATCAAAACAGCGAAATATTTGACAACTATTTGCGACCTGTATAAACGCCCAGCCAACTTTTGTTAGGCTTGAATCAGAATTTGTATTATTCGAAGGCTGAAGAGAATACTCAGTTAACCCAACCACAAATTTATTTAAACAACAGATTTCTCCGGAAACATGTGGAGGACAATTCACTCTTCATTAAATTGGTGGTCTAAAAGAGTAATATCCTGCTGGATAAAAAAAGCAATCCTGAGTATGTTGCGCATCAAATAACTATTCTAATATACATAACTATAACTTCAGAATATGCTGGCTGCCCAAGGATCGATAGTTACAAAGCAAACCAGTCCTTGATTGGAGTTCAGGAAATAATAAACGTAATATGGAATAAATTCAGATGGACCAAAGTACCTACTAAGAATATATTGGAAGTAAATATAATTAAATAGGTTTTGGAAGGTGGACAACCGGGAGCTGTGGAGCAATTTTGGAGAAGACGGGCGGTCTGAGTTATTTTAGTAATCAAAATTAACTACGTAAAACACACAGCAGCGTCTTTTTCCAATATTTCGAATTAAGTTAACTGTAAACAAATATACCGTCCTTTTCTTTCTAATTTTCTAGTCAATTTCCATAATCGTCGAGTTGAATTCTTTGAAACACATAATTGCATTGCCTACCTTACATAGCGATATACTGAGAGTATTGATTATATCGCAAAACGAATCAATAAGTTCAATTTTATGTATAACCTTCACAATAACTCATGTATGTTGATAAGAATGAACAAAATGATGGTCTCATATCGATGATTGAAATCTAAAACGTGTCGTGTTATGCCAAATGGTTGCAAAATGATTGTTAGGTTTCTTTTGAATGTGCTTGTACTCATGTGTATGTAGTTTTATAAGGACCCCTTTAGTATCGGTGTAGTAGTTTATTTTTTAAATTAACGACTAGTTTTTATCCACGACTTTGCACATAAATAACATCCATTCATTAATCCTGCTCAGGGGTTGTAGTAAATTAATAAGAACAATCTTATGACAGACGCTTCACTTTTTGTTCATTTATGTTTTTCATTCGGCATCTATCACTCGATTTCAAGCGTGTCTGACCACACAATGAATTTAAAATGGAAAAAATGAATTAATTTGTTAATCGATCCAACGATATTGGATTTTAGCTTCTAAAAATGAAATAAAAGGAGCAAATAAATATCGTTAATTTCTATGTAAGTTTGACGGTGTAGTGTAAATGTTGAATGTAACCTTAACTCGTGTGAACCGCTTAGTGTTTTCAGTGGTTTAGGCTGTGGTGAAGTAAAATAAGTGCTTAAGGTTTCATCTTATGGTAAAATCTCGTAATATATTGATAAAACATAATCTGATCTTATGGTGTAGATGAAACGTGGTTATTTAATGCAAAACTTGCATATAATATATTACAAGTAAAGCTGAAGAGCCTTTAGAAGAAAAATACCCTTATTTTTACTAACTTTTTTTGTATTTAAACTAAAACGAACTTCGAAGGACTAACACCTTCAAGCCATATGAAGCAACGAATCCTTACTCAAAACTCCAAACATCGGTAGCTAAAGGTCATAAGTAGAAACCACCTTTCCATGATTTACGATCTTATAGATTCAGTACAACGAGATAATTTCGTATGAATTGACTTTCTTATCGCAAATGTCATCATTCTTATTCGTTTGAAGATTTATTTGTTGATGTAACGGTGAAAGCCTAATATAGTAGCTGTTTTATGCTAGAATAGGAATAGTGATTTGTAAACAAAGATATTTTTAAGATGGTTGCCTTTTATGGAAACTGCTTTAGGCACTTTAAATGGCCTTATTGGTGAAGAATGTTTGATTTCCTCTTTACACTTTGTCAAGGCTTCAAGAACTTAGTATAAGTGTTCTTCTGACTACGAATAAAAACATACTGCGGCCATCAATTCGTCTGCTAAGCGTGATTGATGATCATGCATAATCAGCCTATAATGTTTCCACTGCTGGGACACAGGCCTCCTCTCTGTGAGAGGGAGTGGGCTGTAATACACCACGCGGGCCCAGTGCGGGTTGGTGGATGTCACATGTCAAATCTTCTTCCTGTTTACAAATACCAGGTTTTAACCGAGTTCTTCGTAAAAGAGGAAGTTCTCAATTCGTTTGGAGATATATTTCTTTTCTAAGATCTTGTATAATAGTTTTGTAAAAATACTAACGTGGTTTTTAACAGGTCTTCCAGATACAACAGTACAGTTATATAGGTACCATCGCGGTCACGCGTATATTACCACTTTGAAAACAAAATCCCGGGCACACGACATATTCTTACCGCCCCTTTTTTGGGATTTATTTAATGGCACTTTAAATTTGATGAAAACAGCTGTAAAATTGTATATCAGCACTTTAAAATAATAATACATCTATAATTTGATATTATCACTTTAATAAAACTGACTATCTATGTAAGACATAATTCTGTGGACTATGTCAATTTGATATTTTGTTTTGTTTATTTTCTTATCAGTAACTTATTGACATTATAATTATTTATTATTGACATTATTGCATTTTGTTAAATATTTTCATTACTTAGCTGACATTACCTATTGCATTTTAACAAAATACATATACAAAATAAAAAAAATAAAAATTGACTTTGTTACTACTGAATTATAATTTAATTTACTTAATTGGCGAAAGCCTCCTATAAATGTATATTTGTACGCCAAATGGCAAAACATAGAGAAACTATAATAATAACAATTGTAACATCTTGCACACTGTTGTAACCTATGTTTACAAATAAAGAATATTGATTGATTGATATTGATTGATTGATAAACATGAACCAAATTTTTGCGAGCAACTTGGAAGTAGCGCTCGCTCGGCTCGGTTGGTCACAGTTTTAACCTAACCTAACCTATACCACCCAATTCAAATGACGAATCATACAATTTGCCTACGACTAGATAATTAGACAATCCTACGACATAGTAATAAGCTAAGCACATTTATAGTGTATACCATTAATTTTATAGTTCATTCAAATAATTTAAAAGCTAAACATTTTAAAGTGTGTTTTTTGTAGGGTACTATAGCGGTCGAGCGCTGCAAACAGGAAGAGTCCTTACGGTGTTCAGATATACGTGTCCGCGATAGTACTCACATACTTTATTCCTTCGTTAGTTTACTAAACACATACGTCATTAGTCACTATACCAACATTGTTTATTAAAACAATTGTCTTGGTACATGATGAACAATGTATGCGTATACTTTGGATCATTACATAACTGTCGGAGACTTTACTCTGCATTCTTTTATAAACAAACAACGAGGTATCGCCCACTTAGAAATGCTTTGACAATGTGCAGGGATGACAGAAGTTTCAGTCGCTGCAATACACAATTTGTAATTGCGTGACACACTTACAGTAGCAATGGCTTTCATTTTGACAGGTCTTCTTCTTGGTCGCGTACTTCTTTACTGAAGGTCGTGTCCCAGAAACCTCCTTTGACAGTTCAACAACATTCATTGCGTTATTTACGTTGTTGACCAGACAAATCTTTGGAACATATGAAGCAATGGATTAGCAATATCCTTCAAAATCATAATTATAGATTGTGATGACGCAATTAGGGCCGTATTCAGTTCTCCATAGTTGTAAAATGTTCATGTCTTTGAATTTTAGGTGTTGAATTTTGATTTTAACTTTTGACGATATAAATGAGGTTGATTGAATATCTTCTACTATCATCATCATCATTGGAAGCGTCTTGCTGAAAGGCTTATTTAAGTCTCGCTCAAAGAATTTTCAAGTATTTCGGATCAATGAAAACAACGTCGTATGCCGATTTCCTCACGATGTTTACCTTCGCCATTTTAAGAGCAGTAACAGTAATATTTATTTGCACTTCAAAGACACAAAAATCTGTGTAGCCCTGGCTCTTGTACTAGGAGTACCTGTATCACAAGAGCCGTGCCAGTGGGTGATGAAATTATTTACACAAAGTAAAGCGCCTGCCTGGGTTCGAACCCACGACCCACTCGTAAGTCGGGGCCGTTACCACTGGGCCACCTGCTCCACCAACATTTATTAAAATTGAGTAAAATGTATGTGAATTCCGCCATCACCTATAAGTTCTAACTGGACCTTCTGCAAAACACTTGACCAGTACCTAAATAAAGGTACATTACAACATGGTTACGTCACAGCATGACGGACAAGACGTGATATCAGTATTAGATTGCAGTCAATAAATGATCCGATCCTCACTGCATCTTGAGCAAGCTTGTTATATTGAACTTACTTGAAATTATGTTGGTAACTTTTGTCCTTATGTAATGATTAAGTGGAACGAGGATTAAGTGGAAGTGGGACTTGTCAAATCCTCACAAACGATGTATTATTATTAAAGTCCTCCAGACCTTATTTCGGCCACGACCACGACGGCCAATCTCAACAGAGATCTAGCCTTCGGCGCGGGACATATTATAGCGCACAAGTGTGTGCGTAGACACAGGTGCACTCTCTCTTCCCTCACTCTCATAGACCGAAGGGACAGCTATCCGACACGACCGAAGAGAGATCAGGCGTAGGACCAACGGCTTAACGTGATTTCCGAGGCACGGGGGGGTATCACACCTCCAACTTCCGAACTCCGGCGGGCTGTTACTAAATTCCTAATGGAAAAACCCAATATCACTTTGCCCGACCCGGGAATCGAACTCAGGAACCCACGCTCAGCAGTCGCGCTTGCGACCACGAGACCAACGGGACAGTATCATGTACGGTGTAGCCTAAATGAAGGCTGGAAGTTTTATGATTTTCCCTACCAAGAAAAAAAAAATTGCGAATCGGTACAGCGGTCTTCGAGTAATTGAGGACCTTAAATAAAAAAAAATAAAAAAACGAATAAAAAAACTCATTTTTTGAAGAAATCGATGGAGTGCCTATAAATACTGTTTTAGTCTAAAAGATAAGGTATCCAACTCTTTGCTGATATCGGCATCTCCAGTGCAGATTTTTTCTCATATTTCTTATTTCAGCTAGGCAGTTGCTGATTTACCGTGGCAAGGCTATAACCCTTTAATGAAGCTCATTTAATTAATAATCATTTTGATTACAACTAATCACAATCACACGCAAATGCTTCTACAATAATCTTAACAATTTATCCATCCATTGTAAAATTACACACATTACACAAATTACCTGCTTTAGCCGGCGAATACACAGAATACCCGGCACGAGTGATTAATTGCTAATGTTTAGTCATTAATGCTTGTAATTAGCCCGTCTCTTGAATTGATTGGTGGCACTACCGTTAAGGATTCCTCGCATTTCTCTTGGGTATTATGGATAATGCCTAACAGGTGCTTGTCAGTCAGGGGTGAATTTGATTAATGGTATTCGATAACCGAATCTTGAGCTTGACGTCTTGACGGTATGACAAATTGAGAAAAGATTAAAGGTTTTTGCGGAATTTAGAATTTACATAATCGGGAAATTATGGTGTCTGTTTTCTTGAGTGACGTAAAGTGTATGCGATCGAGTGTTTTGAAAGTTGGAAACATTAGGATTTCTCCTGTTTTATCATGTTTGACACTGATACCTCTGTCAAAGTCAAATCCTTTATTTCAAATAGACACTTTTCAAATAAATCACCTTTGAACGTCAAAATTTACAAAAAAAAAAAAAAATATAGTTTTAGTTTTAGTAGTTTCCAAAAGGTAGTTTCATACGGAAACGAATGGGAAAAAAACTCCACCATTTTGTATACATTAATGATTAATTAATTATACAAATAATATGTGAATACTTTGCACCCATAATAAATGTACTATTTCAAAACAGGTTAAAAAAATACAAATAAAGTAATGACAGGTCAATTAGTTACTTATGTGATACATACGTAGATGGTACTCAAATATTTACAAACATTGTAAAAGTAGACCATTTGTTACAAAAAAATTATAAATTATACAATTAAATTAGCAACCTGTTTGATTTTGTCTACATCTCTGGGGAATATAGTCGTGTTATTTTGCTGTTATAGATTATAATATTATAACCTAGTTTTTGCTGGTAGTATATGGATAAAACTAGGTTTTTAGAACAATAATTAGTTCAACCGATACTACCACGCAAAAGCATAATAAAACACCGTTAGGTTTAGAAAATAATAGGTCACCTACATCAAAACTAGATTACGGTCAAGTACTTAAAATCGTCACTTTCACATGTGCCGATAAATAATATAAACATTCTTATCAGTATCAAATCAGGCTATCTATCACTCAATTGGAAACTCGTGCGCCGTTTGATATGAAAGTGTCAGACAGTATAGCACTGTCGATTTTTACTTTACTGGACTGTGACGAATTAAAATTGAATTGTGCGAATGGTTGATAATGAAGTGGCTATGGGGTTTATGGATCACGCGATTTTTGAATTGATCATAATATTTAATATTTTTTAACGGTTTTGTCTTCTACTTTGTAGTGTTTATAACTAGATAGGTACATGTTAACTTTTATAAATAGCCCCGGTCGATGATATTATGTTATGAAACATTCATAAAAGATTGGAAATCAAAATATTGAGTAAAATTTAAAGCCTGAAGTTTAGATTTTTAACCGGTTGTCAGAAAATATTCCACGGGAACGTACTACCGGGATTAAAATTATTCTGTGTTAATCCGGGTTATAAACTATCTTTGTGCCACATCCAAATAGCTGTTTTTGTGCCATTCAGACAAACAGACAAAAAATCTACGTTACTATTTTTTTATATGTTGATGATAAATGTTTGGAGCCAAACAGCGTAAGTGACAAGCTGAAGAAGACACCTCAGATAACTGGGTTCCCAATTTTTTTCAACAAAACTTATTAATCATCTACTTGAATCTTGATCAAGTTACTCTCCCCCTCTAAGCGTAGCATGAAATATTATTATCATTTCTCACAATGATAACGCTGTTACAGTTAGATACGATTTTTATTTTCACTAATAATATTTATCGATACACGTATAAAAACATAGTATTTTAAAGATATTTAATTACATTTTTAAATGTCATGCCATTAAAACTTAGATTGTCTTAAAAGCCCCAAAACTTAAAAAAAAAAACTAGTCATGGCGAACATAAAATCTAGTTATTTAAAAATACTTAAACTTAAAATAAAACATAGTCAAGTGGAATTCGCTATCAGAAAGTAGTTTTAGGCATAAACTAGTAAAAAATTAATGAGCATATAATTCTTACAAATACGTTCCGTTTAAGCTTGTTTGTGTCAAATCTTTCCTGCAAAACTACTGCACAGATTGTGAAAAGATTTAGCAGAGAGATAGCTTACTGCTTTAATGACATAGGATATTAATTAAAGTAGGTGTTTCGCAAAGGGTCAAAAAGTATATCACAAGTCAACGTAAAATGATATTTTTGACAGAACTATAAAGTAATTTCACAACTTTCTACATATTTTTAACACTCAAAGGTTTATAGTTCTTTAGTTCAAAAGGTTTTTGGAACGGTCGCACAATACTTGCCCAACCGTCGCAATTATCCTCAATAAGAACGAAAATTAAGTTTATTTATAGTGAAACACCTGTTAATTGGGCTGACCGATCAAGCCTTAATTGCGATTTTTTTGCAACGATTGTGCAATAATTGCTGTCAGAATTTAATTGTGTTATAATGTTTCTATTATATCGGTTTCTGTACGGTTGTTAACTGTCATTATTTAAGTAGAGGGGATGGATTTAAATAGCCTTCAAGTGTGGCGATATATACCTGTGCAATACCAACGACACACACCACCCTGGGCTGCCAGTCCCACTCTCATTTTGCTGATTCACATTAATAATATCAAAACATTAGTTGGTCTCAAGTAGAGAGCAGCGGTGGCATAGTGGCTGCGACTTGACGAGTTGTAGGTCGTAGGTTCGAATCCTGACTGGCGCTTTACTTTTTGTAAATTATTTCATCATCACTGCTCTCAAAATGGTGAAGTACATCATCGTGAGGAGACCTGTCCTAGAATCAAGAATTCGAAGACGTGTGACATCTACCAACACGCACTGAGCCGCGTTGTGGATTACGGCCCACTCCCTCTCACGGAGTGGAGGCCTGTGTCCCAGCAGTGGGAACAATATAGGCTGATTATTAGTCCTATAGGTATTATAGTTCGTGCAGATAAAAGAAAAGAGATTGAACGAAGCTCCTATCAATTCAATAAAATCTACATTACACATTATTAGTATTTCTGTTTAGTTCTTCAACTAAGCTATTTACGTATACTTAGCCTAGTATTGGATTCACGGTAATAGTAAGTAGCTCTTTAAGTTTACTTTTTTCCAATAACTTCTTCTTCATATGTCAATAAGGGTCGGTAGATTTTTTTTTCTCTGCTGTTATCCACTGGGATGCATATCCGGTATGGCTCGCAAATCCTTCCACATCCTAAGGGCACGTTCTTCCTTACCATTACCGCGCCCCCCGGTCTGCTCCCTGGTATGCAATGGCCTCTGAAACCCCATGCAACATGAGGCTCCAGGGACTTGTGCAAATCTTGGGGTTCATTCGATTAATCGCGTCTGGTTAAACCGTGCTGAGATCGTTGCGTTTCATTCATTCGCTGTTATCCTCTCATACATCAAAATTTATCTGAACTCCGAATAACCCATACGTGTATGGCTTTAAATTGAATCCCATACTAATACCATAATACCCAGTAGACGCACTGCTTAGATCAAAACCGAAAAAAACAAGTGAAAACGCTCCAAAAAAACCGGTACATCACAACAGAGATTGTAATCTAAAAAAAACCGTAACTGTAAATCTAAAACCGTCTAGCCACAAAATAGGCGCACTATCGATACTTTGTAATTAAATTCTCACTCAGTTTATTTTTAACTGAAGTAGGTCAAGTTGTACGTGACTGAGTGGTTAAAGTTAACTGATGGTTAGATAGTTTAGTTAGATAGATGTCGGAAAAGAAGCGAGATTTTGATGAGTTTCAGTGAATATTTTTAGCGGAGTTTATATTTTAAGGTTTTCTATTTACGAAGGTGTACGTGTTACTAGCTATCGGAATTTATGATACATTTGGATGTGTTCCGTAATACCAAAAATATGAATGAAAACTTAATATTCTTTCATATTTTTTTTTATAATTTGTAACTTGATAATATAAGCTATGCTTCTGCAGAAACGAAATTCCAAATATTGTTGTTTATAATACAGAAAAAACAGTATGAAAACATGTCATTTACGCTGTAAAAATGTGCGGAATTCAATTCGCTTAAACTTCATTTTATAGGTAAGTTTTTTGAAAAAAAAAAAACATGTTCGAGCCTAGGCTCTCTTTTTTTTGACAGTAAATGTTAATATTCGGATTTAGACAGTATTTATCTAGATAAAATCCGAATATTAACATTATGGTGGAAATATGCTCATATTGCAAATGATTTAGGTATTACGTTTGTTTGGACAATTCAACGGTCGCCACGTTCTTAAGAATAAAAGTATTTAGGTACGTGATATTTTTCCTGCCTCCGAAAGATATACAAGCGCATTTTATAAAATCCTAACTAATTAAGACAGACAATAATTTTTATATGGCTGCGTCAATGAATATGTACTGCGGTGAGCAACTATGTGCAATAAGTAAAACGTTGGAACGTTAGTTAATTGCCCCACTTATCCTCAATGAGTTAGTAATTATTGGCATAAATAACATGACAAGATGAACAGCTCATCGAAAGTGTGGTCATCTGCAACAAATAAGTTTTGCCAATGCGTTTTCGACTATGAAGAAAACCTTAAACAGCCTCATGTACTTGCAAATTAATTTCAAGTATAAGGTATCGCAACACCAGGTTTGACAATTTCGCAATTTCAACCTTCTATCTCTAAACTTGCTTGGTATATCCAAGCAAGTTTAGAGAAGAACAAGTATTCAACTAACAGGTATTTTCTATCCTTGCTAACCCCGACATTTTGACCCGACATACATACATAAATAATAATATCGGCCTATTATGGTCTTATGCATTCTTCCTAGTACGACCTACGGTTGCCAAACGTGGCCTAAAATATAAAAAACATAAAAAGATTGGAAACATGTCAACACAACATACAAAGGAGCATGCTAAATTATAAAGAAAAAAGACAAAGTAAATCTCAATATTATAAGAAGAAAAACAAACGTAGTAGACGTGACTTACATAATTAAAAAACTAAATTAGAAGTGGGCAGGTCATGTTATCATTTTGTCTGGGGTAAAAACGAAAGATGGGCCAGAGAAGCAACACAATGGTATCCCAGAGAAGGAAAGAGGAAAAGAGGAAGACCATTTCAAAGATGGGAAGACGATTTGAGAACTACTGCGGGAGGGATATGGAGGAGAAAAACTCACAACCGTGAGCTATGGAAAAGCCTGGGGGATGTCTATGCTAAAGAGCAAAGCAGCCTGGAGAATTTTGATGTCTAAACCTTTAATTTAAAATAAATTGTAAAACTAGTTTTAAGCACTGCTAATAAAGGCTATATGAAAATTAAAATTGAAAATTTTTGTCTCACTGCAGGGCAATGGCTTCTTATCATACAGAGAAGGCACGAGCATTGATCACCACGCTTGCTCAAGACACGTTGACGATTTCAGATACACTAACTACCAACCACACGCACACACATACAGAATCAACTTTTAATGTTCCCACTGCTGGGACTCCAGGAACGGGCCAGAGTTCAATATACTGGGTCAGTACGGGTTGGTGACCTGACATAAGTAGCAAGGATCCAGGCATGCGAAGTCTTCAGGACTATTGATCTATTCGTTCAGTTGCTATGGTGAACCGGGAATTTATGAAAACAGGTCGTGTCAGGAACAAGCTTTCCCGAAGAACTGATGTTATAGGATTGTTTTTCCTTTTTTCTTTTGGGTCGTTAATAAACAACAAGTTTATTGGCAATCAATCTGGCTATATTCCCAGTGCAGGGTAAATGCCTTTTCTCGTATAAAAGGATAAACCTTTTTATTGTAGGTACATCGATACCCCTCCGACTTTCGTGCCTCAGAGAGTTCCTTAATAACAGTTATTACTGATCAGAAAACCTAAAACGTGGCAATGAGTCTATTCTAGTAACTATTCAAAACCAAAGGATAATTTTATTATGTACACATAGGTACCTCTGAAACTAGCGCACATCAATGTTGCTTGAAAACGGAAAAATATGAATTCACTTTGCATGAAATATAGTGACTCTGAAACGAGAGAAGAGATAAACCCTTTCTTAAAAAGCTCCCCTTCATTCATTGGCTACAGTTTTTAGAACCTAAGGTGTGAATTTTAACGTCACGCATGTTCGCATTTCAAAGTGTTTAAAATGCGCAACATAAGTCATAAATGTCAAGCATTCAAATTGGGGCACACGTTGTAGTCGATATGAACTATACAAACCTTATCAGTGCTCGTAAACTCACAAATGACCTAATTGAAAGACGGTATATGATTTCGATTGCGACGAACTACATAAAATCAGATTGGGTCATGATAAAAAGTTTGATGAAATATCAACCACCAGAAATAATAATATAAGCTGTTCCAGCTCGCAAATAACAAGGAGAAGTATTCAGAGTTGATAGCTAACCTTCATTAATTGGAGATTCACAACAAGAAGAAGAAGAAATAATAAGTACAGATGAGGTAGTCAAGATGGATGTTTTGGTAGATACATTGTTGAAAGGAGACTAATAATAAAACGGTCAATTTTAAGATAATTCCAGAAGATCGAAGATTAGACGTAGTACCAATTAGTGGTAATCACAGAGAACTTCGACCTGTTAGTTAAATTAAATTAAGTATACTGCAGGCTCATAAGGAAGAGTTGAAATGTTGCACAGTTCCAAATTAAATACCTAGTAGGCATTCTATAAAGAAAAAACTGGCAAGAACCTCTGTAGAATTCAATTACTTTATAAAATTGCACATTATATCATCGACTCACCTTGGATTTTGATTATAAAAACAAATTAGTACGTAGGCGTTAATACTTAGACCAATCAAGTGATTCATTCTAACAATCAATTCAAAAGATTATGAAGCACACACAATATTGACAAAAATATTATATTACCTACCATTCGCAATGACACAGATCTCGAGAGAAACCGCAGACATGGTAAAATCAATCTTACAGATGAAGCAATACAGGCTACTGTAGCTTACGACAAAACTGCATTTAAACTTAAAACACTAGAGAATAAAGTGAAGGATCCAAAGCATTTGGCCTTTGAACTAAGTATCTAATAATATCATATTATTTCCGTACAACGACGCAACTACCACGATATCAAAAATCGATACTTAGTGCATTGTTTAAAGCTAAATACTTATTACCTTGTAATGTTAAACATAGCCTTCAAAGGAAATTCTTTAAAGGTACTGTTTCACTATATATATATAATTATTATATATCTATAAATATTTTTAAGTCACTTTTCGTGTATATCTGTGTGACCGCGTTGTTCTGCTAATCGCAACGTATTTTGATGCGGTTATTAGTGTTATTACCATTGTTAGAGAATTTCGGAAGATATAATTATGTAGATAATACATTAACATTAAACTTACATATTATTATAATAAAGCATGCTAATTATAAAGAAAAAAGACAAAGTAAATCTCAATCTTATAAGAACAAACACAAACTTAGCAGATGTGACTTACACAATTAAAAAACTAAAATGGAAGTGGGAGGTCATGTCGTCAGGAGTAAAAACAGAAGATGGACCAGAGAAGTAACAGAATGGTATCCCAGAGAAGGTAAGAGGAAAAGAGGAAGACCATTTCAAAGATGGGAAGACGATTTGAGAACTACTGCGGGGGGACATGGAGGAGAAAATCTCACGGCCGTGAGTGAAACGCCTGGGGGAAAGCCTATGCTAAAGAGCAAAACTGTCTAGAGAGTTCTGATGTCTAAACCTTTAATAATAAATTGTAAAACTATTTTCTTGGGATTGCTAATAAAGACTATTTGAAATTGAATTATAATAAATAAATCTCGGTGTTTTGTCAATTCTTATGAACAGTGCGAAGCAGTGGCGCAACACTTGTAATACATACATATATGTTCTCTTTGGTTTAGTGGTGGCTAACGCAACTACTGTCTTGGGTTTGAACCCCAGGTTCGGCAGAGTCACTGAGTTTTTTCGTCGGAAACTTCTCAGTAGCCGCTTGACATAAACATAACTGGCAAAATGTGGGTGTGCTATTTCACCTCTGCCTAACCGTTCAGAGAATTCCGGCGTGATGTTTCGTTATGTACAAGAAAGGATAAATCGTAATGCACAAGAAAAGTCCTTAAAGGCATTGTTTCCCTAAAGCAAGTAAAGGACACAGACCATATTATTGTACTTTGATGCATGTTTGCCGTCTGGTAGGTCGGGTCAATTCAAAGGCTCTTTCCTCAAAAGGCCATTCCAGACGTTGCCCTACATTGTTGCACTTACATCATTCTGAACGACGATGTCAGTAATTTTAAAGAGTGCACGATCTGTGAGTTTGGAAAGGACGGCGCAATTATGTTTAAAAATTAAAATATTGACTGGTAACATACATAGTCTTTGAAGATTTACTTACAGAATAAAAGTTATTTATCATTAACTATGGCAAAAGTAATATAATTAATTAGAATACGCAGCGTTTTGTTTGAAAGACATAGAGTTGTAGCAACACCACAAATAAATATAGTTTATGTGGATTTTTGTAGATATCACAAGTCAGTTTATATATAAAATACACATTTTGTTGAACTCGACGTCGAGTAAATGGTAAATATTATTTTTAACAAGGGAGTTGCATATTTTCGAAATATTAATGTCCTGTTGCTATTTTACCTTTTAATCATAGTTCTCGTCATAAGCCTTTGATAATATTGGAATGTCCAACCTCTGAGTCATCTGATTTGCAATCATTACAAAATTCCTTTTGGTAACTATAGAAACTTCTAGAAAATTTCTAGCGTCTATTGTTGATGAATCGATTTTGATATCTAATCAATTTCTAAGAATGCTTTCAGTGTATTGTTTCATTGCAGATTAGAATTTCCGATAGGCCTAAAATGAAGTGTTATCACTAAGTGACTTCCTTATGATAACCTTGATCCTTGATCACAGAGTGTTACTGTAACTTGTACCAGATCCAAAGGTTTTTTCTCACATAGATGGAACCAGCTTACTGCAATTTTCCGTTTTTTTATGCATACTTACGGATCGTTCTGGTTACCAATAGTTGTTACCATGGTATTTTCTTGTTTATCTGGTTGTTTGAAAAGACTGTCAATATTCAATTGGATAGAAAAGGAATCTCTAATGGAAGACCAGAACGACTAAGATAATCTTCTATGACTGTGGATATAAAAGACTCGAGACGTATTAGGCTAATCATATTAACACTGTACCTAGTGGTTACAATACTGTGAATCACCTTGCGTATTTAGAGCTTTAATAAACATAGTTGCTTCGCAAAAATCAACTTATGCTCAGAAAAAACCCTTTACAATACTCATACAGAATCTACGCAGAATAATTGCAAAAATCCCTAATGATTCCAATATTGAAACCTCAATGACGCCATTACAGACCTCAGTCATCTTGACCTCAAAGTTTCTAGGTAGATTCGTGACTGAAAAATGTTAGTCATTCTAGTATATTGTTTTTAAATACGGATATTGGATTAGCATAAAAAGATGAGGTGTTTACATGCCTGAGATAAGAACAGATGAGTATATTATGTGGGAAGCGTGAGGTCGTGCAAATAGTACTAACATGACTTGGGTCAAGTACTAATAAATGTTTCTCAGTAAAAAAATCGAATTCTAATGATTTTGCCAAAGTTAAAGATGATGGTGTGACTAATAGAAATAATAATGAATGGGGGGAAGAAGAAGATCCACCAAAAGAAGAAAAAAATCGTGGTTCTGAAAAATTAGAGATTCTACCGTGATCCTGAAATATAATCGTTACATAGGAATAAAGGATAGACATTGTAAAAATTTTAAAGAAAAAGATAGGTAGATAGATAGAAGAATAAATTTATGGAAGTGATGTCTACAAAACTTCGTGAAAAGAAATATTAAGAAAAAAATGTGGTAGTGATTGAGTGAGAGATATGATGATTGAATAGGGTTTCATTTAGACAATGTAAAAGCGGCTTATGAATACGGTGTCCCCAAATTGTTTTGCCTCAAGTCTACATTAAATACGGTGTCAACCGTAACCAGACTTGAGGCAAAACAATTTGTAGACAAAAGGCTAGGCGTAGATAATGTTTTTTTGCTAAAGATGACACACAGAGTGGCTTAGGTACAGTTTCAAAAATGTAAACTTGTTCATGTTGTCATGTTGTCATTTCTATGTATAATACAAGTAAAATAAAAATTAAAAAAAGTAAGTTGCATTTTTTACGTAAGAATCATGCCACAGTAACCCAAAACGGAAACCGTTACATCCTCTCTAATCTCCGCAAAAATAATTTAAATTACAAATAACCCGTAAAGTTCATTTCGAAGTACCGTTTATGTAAAACAATGAAAATTGCTATGTATATCATTAGGTATATGAATATGCATGGCTCTGCCTTGACCGATTTCACCGACTTCCTCATTCTAGCAATTGTTTTGAACGAGCATTATTTTAAGATGTTCATGCTGTTTCAAATTTGTAGCTTTAGCAGGAGCTGAAGTGGTTTCGCTAAGTGGTTTAATTGTTTCTTCGTCACGGTACCTTAAATTTTTAAGTATAGTTCAAGGATCTATGTAATTTTCAGGTAGAAACTGTTTGCATGTTTTAGCAAGTTCAATATCAATCCTATCGTTTACTTTATTGCGTGCATATGGTGTTCTTTGCTTTATGCAAGAATCAATCGGTATGTCAAGTTCATAGTTATTATGCACCAGCTAGGACTGGTTAATCTTGGATGTATCACTGATTGATTAACCGTGAAGGAAAACATGAAACTTGAGGATTTCGATCTCTCCACAATTACAAGCAATAGGTATGATAACTAATTCGACGACGTCCCGCTTTGGTAGATTTTATACTGAGTTATGAAGTAGCGAGCCCCCACTCCCAAAGTTTAATGCGTTTTATCTATGTAATTTTTTAATAATATGATAAAGAAACAAAATACGTGTCTAGTAATTTTTTATTGTCTGACTGACGGACTAAATAGAATTTCTATTTTACCCTGGTATTATCGCTATGTGTTCTTTTTCTTGGTCTTAGCAACAGCAGATAATTGTTAAATGACAGTTGTTAATTGGTGAATAAAGGACCAGGCATACCTTATTTATCTCTAAATTGCCTGTGACAACACCATTGTGAATAAAATAGTCCTTTTCTCTCTAAACTCAGCGATTTGATGCGGTGTGTCTACTAAGCCAAACCTGCGAAGTTTTTATTACATATTTAAACATAATGTGTGAAGTTTAGGTTAACAAAACAATGTCTAACTGTTACGATCTGCGCACCTCATTAGGCTAATTGGCTAAACTATTTTACTATGTCATGGTTTTAGGTTATGCTTGGTTTGAAGAATTTTAAAGGATCGATATTTGTGATGATAACCTTTTGGTAAGAGTCAATATTTTGATTTAAATCAGTGTCCATGGTGTTTCTTGCCCGTTTTCTCCATAGGAACCTACTAAGGTTTGGAATGGACAGCTTCTACTAACTGACTGACCGACTCCTTGATAATTTAAAAGTGCCTGTTAATCGTTTAATTGAAATTGCTTTGATTTTGAGTTTGAGTTTGAGGAAGAATGAAAAGGTGGCTGACAAGGAAAACAGGATAGAATAACATGTTACCTACGAGCCAAAGTAATATGGGACCAGAGCAGGCAGACGAAGAGATAGTAAATGAGTTTGATGGGAACTGTTTTTTTTTTGTGACCTTATTAATCTTTGGGACCTACTCCATTTGAAATAAGATTAGACATTTAGCTAAACCTTTTTTACAATCCGTTCAACCGATTTTGACTTCTATTGCATTGGTGGCATGATAAACGGCGTTACAGTAAACTGTTGGTATTGTATCCACTTTTTTGCTTTGAATGCTATCCTTATGCCTACGGTATAGAAGTCAGAATAGGTTCAACGGACTGTAAAAAAGGTTTGTTTAAATGTCTAATCTTATTTTAAATGGAGTATAGTTACATTTTAAGATAATATCTCCGAAAGAAAGTTTGTCCTAATTCTTATAAGAACAGGGAAAGAGAATAAAATGAAGTTCCTCGTGTCCAAAAAATTATCGTTTTGGCCAATAGTAATTCCTAGCTTGTCCTTTGAAAAGACTATCATTAAGTCCAATTTCACGATCAATCCAACTGCGTAATCAAAATCGTATTCAATTAATCATATCAACAGGTCATTGTCAATTCAATTACGATTAATTTATAATAATTATTTGCTTTCTACTCAACATTTCATTGTCCGTAGAGGACTAAGGAGGTCAAACTGTTAAAGTATTTCTGTTGAATCGATTAACTCACACAACTGGTTTTTGGATTGATATTAATTGAAACAAATGAAAAATGGAAATCTGTGATTTTTCGTTTAAGTTATTTTTAATAGAGGTACTATTCCTAATACTATCTAATACTATTCCTAATACTACCTAATACTACTACTAATAGATGATACTAGAGGTCCACAGAGCTCTGCTGGGGTGAAAATGGAGAATGCTTATGTAATAGTATAGGATAGTTCATACTAATTTCATGTTTAGTACGTACTGATTCCAAGCTGCCATGGTAGTCTGTACTTACTAATTCCATGCTGCCATGTCATTATTCTAAGGCAGCCATCTTGTTCTAAACTTTAGGCGACCGAGCTCTGGTCGGGTAAAAATATGAAGAACACAAATTTTCTCAGTTCAGAGACCTAGCTAGAACAATTTGTCGCCCCCGTAATTCCTTATATTGCAACTTTCAAAGAAATCGTTAGAGCCGTTTTCGAGAACGTGAATAGAAATATATAAATATACAAATATTGCTCGTTTAATATTATAGGATTTAGTGAGGTGACAATGTTTTTGATAGATAGGGCAAGAAACGAGTAAAACAGAGAGAGGGTGACAGAACAAAGGATACCACGTAAAAACTCACCGTCAAAACTTAGGTAAAGCCAGCCTGGAGTGAGCTGTCATTCTAATTGATGCAATGGATTGAGGCCCGAACTCCACCAAAGCGGAGACGAGAAGAGACGAGAGGAGATATGTTTTAAACAACCAATAGCGATCGAACCAGAGTTTGTGAGTTGTGCCTCGCTGAGATTAAGCTGGGCGGCAGTACAAAGCGGAAAAATGAGTTGTGCCTTGTAAGCTGAAGACGCCGCGCAGCGGAGTCGAGAAGAGATGTGAGCGGCGTGCAGTGACCGGTCAACATTCAACGCTCGCCGCACGAAGCTTTCCGCTCTAGCCAGCACAGATCTCCGCACCAGGCTAGCCAATACGCATCACCGCACAGCTTCGGTGGATACACCCTAGCTGAAAAACATCTCTTCTCGTCTCTGCTTCGGACATCTCTTCTCGTCTCTGCTTCGGACATCTCTTCTCGTCTCCGCTTCGGACTTCTCTTTCTCTCGGTTTTGGTGGAGACCGGGCCTGACACTATTGACAAATCACTTCAAGTAACATTTTACGGTGAGATGTTTACAGATTAGTCCGGCTGGTATTTGATAGCAAACAAGTCATTTTATATTATGTCAACTCATTTTTTGAAGCATAGTATTGTTAGTATTTGAAAAAATTGTTTATAAACAAGTAGGATTTGTTTATTTGTTGTTGAATGATCAGTAATGATCACAGAAGACTAATATGTGTGATGCGCTAACGTACACATAAAATGTTTATACCTATAGCGTTTCATAATCAGCCTATTAATGTTTCCACTGCTGGGACACAGGCCTCCACTCTGTGAGAGGGAGTGGGCCGTAATGAACCACGCGGGCCCAGTGCGGGTTGGTAGATGTCCCATGTCTTTGAATTTTTGGTTCTCATGCCGGTTTCCTTCACCGTTTTGAGAGCAGTGGTGATGATGAAATTATGTACACAAAGTAAAGCGGCTGCTTAGGTTCGAACCCACGACCTACAACTCGTAAGTCAGGGCCGTTACCACTGGGCCACCACTGCTCTAGCGTTTACAACACCCAAAAATGGAGATTAAGTATATTTATTTTTACTCTTCGCTCGTAATACTATGTTAGAACAGCTCTGTCAGCTAGATGGTAGCGGATCTGACGACATAGAGAACACCAGACATAAGTACATTTAAGAATCGCCACACGTAAATGCTAACTGAAAATAATTGACCAACCTATGGATATACAGAGTGGTCAATTCTTTTCCAAGAACAACGCAGTAGTATCTGACTCAGCGCCTAATCACAGCTGCTGCCATAAGTCAAAGCTTATCTTTGCACTGAGCATTGTTCTGCATTCGTTATTATCTAACAGGACATGACCGGCGAATAATAATACTATTATCAAAGGGCCTTTTATCAGTTCAGTGAATAATAGTACAGTTTAATTATTAAGGAAAATAATAATAGTACCCTATATCAATCTGTGCTTACATGTATGTACAATGTACATTTTTAACCAATGCATACGACAGAAATGTCAAACGTTATATTTAATGTATATGAGATTGTGTTTTTAAGTTACAAAAGGCAGAACTTTCTTTACTAATCTTCATGGTCTTCTTAAGGCCAGACCAAAATCATGTCTGGACTTTAAAAGAGACTGTGACCTCTGAGTTTGTTTCAGTCCGCGGAATCACCGTGTTTTTCCATGCCGATTTTATATTTCTTCTCAGTCTAGTCGTATAGAAAACCCATCTCGTTTTAGACCATAATAATATATGATTGACGTGAAAAACTGTTTTTGCAAATGTTATTAAGTGCTCAAAAGCACTCTTACTTGCGTCTCTTTTACTTGATTCTCGGCTACTTACATCCTGCTACCAGCTACCTTACGAAGATCGCCGTTTTACCAAACTTCGTGTGCAGGAAGCACACGCAGTTTGGTAAAACTGCTTCTTACTTTTGCCGATTCACGGTCTCCACTCAAGATCATGTCTACATCAACGGTCATCAGTTCTACGACTGGTCACCCCATTGTTACTTCAGCTTGTTTATTCGGTGGGCTATGTAGACTACTTAGGTTCTCTGTCAGATCACCTCATTCCAAATTTAAATACTCCTTAGGCGTCCTGGCTAATACTAGCGCTTTGACATTCTGGCTAATACTAGTGCTGTGACATTTTGGTTAATACCCTAATGACAGAACTAGGGTATTAGCCAAAATGATATTCTCTAATACTAGTGCTGTGATATTCTAGCTAAAACTAGTGCTGTGACATTCTGGCTAATATTAATGCTGTGACATTCTGGCTAATACTAGTACTGTGCCATTCTGGCTAATACTAGTGCTGTGACATTCTGTCTACTCATTAGTGATTTGAGTTTGTAACTGTTGACTTTTGAGTAGCGTCGTGGACGATCGGCTTTACAGTTTTATAATTCGGAGTTACTTTGTTATTCTTATCGAGTTTCTTTAAGAACTCCTTTTAGCACCCCTTTTGCAATCTCTTCAAGGATAGTCCTTGAAGGTCATGTATGTAAATAAGATATTAAAATTAGTCTATCTTCAGTTATCAGATAAATATGTATCTTATCGACAACGTTTGCGTTTTCACCTATTTATCCAAGGGCATTATTATTTGTATTTACCAAAACATTTGATATTTTGACACTTATAGTACTCTTTTTAAGAGGGTCATGGCCAATTTGGATTTAAGTAGTTTAATATCGGCCTGTAATGATTATTCGTACTTTTAAGGTAAATGCATCCTATCATTACATGATAAACAAAACGCCGGAAGGTAAAATAAAATGTATCGGTACTATTGTTATAAAAATTCCATGTTATCCTATATCTACATTATGCAAATAAATGATTTCTATTTCGTGATTAAGCGTCGGAAAGCGTGTTCACTGTACATAGATTGGAAGATTCCTAATTATATTTTTTTTCCTTCAATGAGATTTGGCAAACTCGCTATATATCCTAATATTATGTCCTCTCAAACAGCACGGTCATCTTGTATCTCTTCACCACCCTTGATGGACTGGTAGAGAATATGAATACCTAAGACATTAAGTCCGCCTTTGTAATTTATTGTGTGCGAGAAGTTTAATAAACAAATAGGTAAAATAAGTTTGGTCACAAAAATAGCAAATAATATTAGATATGACACAAGACTTACTGATCTAAGTCTTGATCACCCTTTCAAAAACCGGTAAAGCTTGCACGCTGGCAGCCATCACTATCTGTGACGTTACAACCTCGTCGACCAATAGCAAGGTGCACCGCATGCAGGTGAAGTTTAAAAACCTCAATAAACATAATGTGACAGATGACGTCATTTAATGCAAAGCGTCAAGGCTAGAGTTCGATATTTCAAGTTTGAAAAAGGAACAACTGTTTTACTGGACAGTCGAGATTCCAATAAAAGCTTTTTAAAATATTGTGTTTGTGTGTTTGGTGTTATTTATTCTTTTTCGCTATTTATAGTTTAGGTTACTTTTAGAATCACAAAGCAAAGTTTCTATCTCAAAATTCTAAAAGTTGTGGAGAGCTTTCACCCCGTAAAGGAGATAAGTAGGTCCTAGGTACCTTTCTTTGTTATCGTGATTTTCTTGTCTGGCAAGAGTTTGGAAAAGATGTTTCTTCCCTCTTGTGTACCTATAAAAGGGTTTCTAAGGAAAAAATGTCAAGGACCTCTTTCAGTTTCCTGTAGCTTTTATAAACTGCTTCTTTTTATTAAAATAATTACTGAGGTAAAAGTGGTTGAAAACAGGGATGATTCCTAAAAATGCCCTGCGTAATTTGCTGCAGAATAATTGTGATATGTATGTATTTTTCCCAAAATTAACTTCAAACGTTCTAAAAACAGTTAAAAATTTAACAGTTAAGTATGATTCTCTTGCATTTTTAATAAATAAATAGTTTGGAAAATCCAAAAGTGCACGCCTCATAAATTCATAACTCTCATTCATAAACGAAAAAGAAATTTAAAACATAGTTTCTCACAAAAATTAACAATTTATCACTTTTCATGAAGTATGTTTTGATTGCTTTTTTACCCATCAATATGTGTAAAATTTCTAAACTCGCATCAATATCAATCTCTCTCTTAGCGACCTCCGGTCTCCGGAGGGGAATAATGTAGCGGTTACACCACCACATACGAGCTACGCAGCAAAGACATGACGTCACACAGATCCTGCATCGCGCAGTTAGAGTTTACCACGCGACCGACATAGATAAAACTATCCGAAATCAACTTACGGGCAGTTGCCTGCCAGACACAAACACCCATCTGGCCGGAGGATCCTCCCTTTTCAAATGAGGATGAGTGAACTTTACACCCTGTTCCTCATACCTCTAAAGTTTTAAACTGAAATATGAACAAAATATTTTACGGCGCCATTCGCCATAGACTAAAACATTCAGAAGTGAAGTGTAGGTACAAATAGCTGCCGTTTGTTTTTATGGCGGAATTTTTTTATATTAAGTTCTAATATTTTGAACGCTGATATTAATGTTTGTTTTATTATATTATGGTTTATGGTTATTTGTCATCAAATAATTATTACAATTTGAGGCATTTTTCCCTTTAAGATTTCCACGTCCGAGCTCCAGGAAACAAGGGAAAAATGGATAACATTTGTGCAAAAAAATCGTAATGAGCAAACGTGGTTGCCAAGTGAACCATCACAGATAATGTTCATCATTAATACAATGGAAATTAGAATAATGTTCTGCAGTTAAAACTGTGTTAGGTATCAAGTAGGCAGAAGAAGCAGACTGTGTCGCATTTGCGGGTGCATTACTCTATGAGAATCTCCTCGCAACGCGCATGCACCGCAGTAGTCAAACGTCAAAGCATCCAAGGGACACATTTTTTGTTCGCGGTGTCTTCTTTTATAGTATATTTTAGTTAGTATTTTATTAATTATAATTAAACTACTTTGAATAAAAGAGCCATTTTCAATAGGGTTCCTTCTATGGATGAAACGAATGTATAAAAAAAACATTGACTCAATTAATTGATTTTATCGCAAGCTACAATGTTTTCAGGGTTCATAAATTGACGGACAGGAATTTTTTTTCAACTATTTTGATGCTTTTTCAATTTCTGCTGCATTAAATCAATTATTAAAAAGTGCAGTATTAATCTCAATTTAATCATCTATACAATGGTATATAAATTAAGTAGGTTCTGTGTACTAGCAGGAGTGTAACAATAAAAACAGTTGCAGAAATGGGGCAAAAAATATTTTTCGATCGTAGAGCACACTCTAATGCTTCGCATTATGAGTCGTGCAAAAATGCAAGTTAATAAATCCCGATGCCAATAAAAAACTTAAAACAATATTCAATTACCAAAACTCGAAATAAGACAAGCGTATATTGAAAAGTCAACCGACTGACAGACATAATTATTTGTAACAAGGAGAGCAAAACCGCGAGACGAAACTAGTTTTGTGACCGTCAACCTTTTACCCGTTCATTTATTTTTCGTATTTTATTCAAATTTCGAATGTTGTTGTCAAGTTCAAATATGTAATGCTTATTTATGGTTTGTTTATTAGAATTAAATAGTTGTCTTTTATTTAAAAAGGTTTCCTGCTTCTATGTTGAAAAGATCCTTCTCATTTCCGAGTTTCTTACCCATTCTTCTCCATCGTTTTGGAACGGGAACTTAGCTTCAACTTTCTGACTATCTAGCCGACTCTGTCAAAATTCAAAAGTGCCTGTAAATGATTTAATTGAAATAAATGCTTTGAAGTTGAGTTCCTACAAACTACCCTTCAAAGGTTTTAGAAATCTTATTTTACTTTGTCCTAAAATATAATTAACAAACTTGATTAATCAAATTAAAGTTGACCTATACCCATTTAATGCATGACCTATACTGATAATTCATAGCAAGCTTGCATAACAACATTACAATCACCTATTTTTTTTGACAAAAAATTTGTGCAGTCTAAAACCAGTTTGAAAAAAAACCTGAAATATGTCAGCCGTCAGCTGCAGTGTAGCCTGGTATTCGTGCAATTTATAATAACCTCGAATCAAACAACGTGACAGGACAAGACAAGATAAGAGAAGTGTCACAAAATCTGTTAGATATTGACTAAGTTGTACCTCTACACCAGTGTTTTTCAACCTTTTTCATGACGCGACCCCCTTAGTACGAAAAATTCGCGACCCCCTTACATACACTGTTTGATATATGTATAACATTTTCGACACATATACGTGCAACATTTTATTTATTTTTTTATAAGGACGTATCGGCTAATAACATAATATTTTAAGTAAATTTTATGTCGCATAATTGATGGATTTATGAGGGTCATGGTTACGAGGAATTTCCCAGTAGAGAAATTACGTTTTTAAATGCAATTATAGATGAGGCAAGTTTGGGAACCAACCTAAAAGAAAAAAAAACATTTTTAATTTTTCCTGAGGTCTCGCGACCCCCTTGTAGAGGTTTTGTGACCCCCCGGGGGGTCGCGACCCACAGGTTGAAAAACACTGCTCTACACTATGTGAAACAGTTTTTTATCATCTCTACTCTTCCTGTTGTGGCGCTGATTATTTTTATCCGTCACAATAATATAAAATTATGATCTGTTTCCCAAAAATATTCTGTCTCGGTAGTAGTATCAGACAAAATATTTTGAAAAAAAAAAATATTCTAGAGACAGTTTAAAAAAAAAATATTCTGTTATTTTTGGGAAACAGATCATAATTTTATATTATTGTGATGGATAAAAATAATCAGCGCCGCAATCAGTTCTGGAGAGGAAGAGTAGAGATTAAATACACATTATTTTTTCACTTTTTAGTTGTGGTACCTGCCTCACACAAATTCGAATACCACTACCTGCTATGTAAATAACAGTGACAGGAAGTTATCATCATAACTCAAAAACGACTCAAGCAAAGTTATTAGGATAAGAATTTTCAAAATCAGTCAACATTTGACGTAAGGTAGTTTCATATGGAGAAGAATGGTATAAAACATCAAAAATATGTTCTGCTTTATGTTTAAAACGCTGTGAATTACGAAGAAGATGAATCAAATTCGCAAAATATACTAGTTTATTATGTTTTTGGATACAAGTTTTTACCGAAACAGATTAGTGCTCATTATCACCATACTTGTCTAACTAGTTAGTGATTTTAAAGCTAGTATTTTACTGCTAAACCTGTTTCTAGGCTCAAAAGTTAAAGACATTTAGAACTATGAACTAAAAGATCTGAAACCTCATCATCTGGGTCTGCTTCCAGTCTAACCGGATGCAGCTGAATAACAGTATTTTACTTGGAGCCACTGCCTATCTGACCTCCACAACCCAGTTACTGGTTAGCACGATACCCCTTGGTAGACTGGTTGTCAAACTTTCGGGCTTCTGACGGCCCGTAACTCTATCAAAGATCTACAAATGACAGCCGGGACCAACGGCTTGACGTGCTTTCCGAGGCACGGAGGAGTCTCTGTATGTAAAGATGTCCATCCACGGACCAAGTGCGGCTTAACCTGATCGATGGACCCGTGTGGCTGTTATTACTTAGCCACAAGCCCCTCTAAGTTTAGATAACCTCTATTGAAATGATTTTATTTCTACTTTGTTGGTTTTGTGGTCGCATGGGGACTGCTGAGCGTGAAGTTCGTTCGATCCCCAAGTTGGGCTAAGTTTTAATGGTTTTTTTAATTGAAGAATATCTTCAAAGTAACGCTCCTTGTAAAAGGGGCGACCCTATTACCATTAACTGGGCAGACATCCAGAATTCGGGCTGCTATTGAGAATGGAAACACCCAGTACCACTTTGCCTAGGGAGTCGAATCCTAGACCTCGCTGCTCAGAAGTTAGCGCTTGCAACCGCTGCACCAACACGAAAATCATGGGCTTATTTTATTTCCTAATATTCTTCATATTTTGAATGCTTACACAAGGTATATTTTTTATTCTAATGTTAGGTAATTTTTCATTTAGAATGAAGAATATCGCAATTGTCAGTTATTTTTTTTACATTTTCTCCTTGAACTTGAATACTGGCAGTTCCAAGTTGATTGGTACTAGATACTTATATGGTTTGAAGTTGTATCAAGTTTTTACATAAAGGGACCTAGGCTAGATGTCTGTTCACCTTTCTATAGAATGTTGCCGTGAAAGAAATCTTTTTTAATTCGTAATCGTTGTTATTCTAGTGCTAATAACTATAAATAAAGTTACTTATTGATGTAATAGATAGGATTTCTATGATGTAATGCCTAATTTAGTTAAAATGTACCATTGTGCCTATCCTATTACGCTATACACTATCAATCAGTTTAAAAATAGGTTTTGTAACAATTGCCTAGACTATACAAAGGAGACACAATACAAAAACGATTCATGCTGTAAATTAAAGCCATATTTTTTTCTAAATAAAAGTCTATCTTAAGTTTCAGACTTACCGAAACGGCCAAACTTCCTCAGTTTAAAACACAGACACAACACAGAACTTTAGACACATAAGAAACCACTGGGATTCCTGTCAATGCAATGTAACTTTCTACTTTGGCTCAACAACTTTTAAACACAATTGCACTTGAAATTATAACAAAAACGATATTTGAATTTCGAATTTTAGCTAGCAAACACGCGATCTTTATTCAAAATTAGTTGTTCGATTTATTTTTGATACGTAAAAGTTTTTTATGGCGGAACGGCGAGAGACGTGCAGTCTCTCTGAATGGTGGTTCGCATCTGGCAAAATGCCTGCTGACCTTCGCATAATCAAACGCAGTGGAGTGAAGTTGGCTGTAGACCGGTTTGCTTTAGGCAAAAGTGGTACTTTTTTTTCTTTTTGCCCTCACTCGCACTTCAGTGTAGAGAACTTTTTTTTTTTATTTGTGACTATTATCAAGGTGTGTTGCGTTTGAGAGTGAGTAGAGGTGTTGGTGGTTTTAATATCTATGGAGAAAGGGTTTGTATCAAGCTGTTAGCAGAGTTTTCATAATAGTTTGTGCTGTTTATAGAATTAGACTTAGAGCTAGGTAATGTTTTATTGAGGTAAGTATTTAGGTATAAAGTTTCAAAGTTTAAAGTCAATTACAGAATAATAACAATCAAAGACAATTCTCAGTCAAATAATAAGGGATTTAACTGTAGTAAGTATTATAATATAGTTTTATTTTAGAATCTTAAAACTCACCCAATATTATAATGGGGACCAGTTAATAACTGATTTAGAAAAAAGAAGGTGTTTATGAATTCAGTGTTTTTATTTTTCATACCCGTTCAGTAATGGGACCACAACGTGATTTTTTCTTTTATGAAAATGTTACATGTTTATCTAATTTGAATAAACAAGCCAAAAAACTGCTGCACATTTTTTATTTCTTTAGTATCTTATAAAACCGGCTAAGTGCGAGTCGGAGTCTTGGGACAATTTAAAAATAATTTAATGGAAAAACTACCGGGTTTGCCTTATCATAACGACCCGGATCAAGATTATGCTTCCCTATTTAACGTCATCAATTGTGAGTTTAGGAAGGTTTTCACCTCAAAAACATTGCCTGTTTGTGACCGCGTTATATTTAGTGATTGGGCAACACCAGGTATTTATAAAAGTAGGCAGAGGTTATTTGAATTGTATCATGAAAAAACATATAACCATGATGAAACTTTCAAAGAGTTTGTTAAGAATTATTCTAAAACTTTTAAAAGAGCCTGTTCCTCAGCAAAAGCCATACATATTAAAAATAAAATAAAATCTTCTGGAAATAAAATTAAAACAACTTGGAATATTATTAATTCAGAAACGGGAAGAACGACAGTACGGAATCGTGACTTCCATCTAAAAATCAATGATGTAGATATTAAGACGGACGTGGAGGTGGCAACTGAGTTTGAAAATTTCTTCACTAATATTCCCATTTTAACAACCAAAACTCTGTCATCGTCGTCCTCCACTTCTGCTTACTCAATACTTAAAGAATGTGTACCAGAATGTGACAAGACTTTTGAATTCACAATTATTACTGCTAAAGACATAATAGAATCTTTTAAAAATCTTGATGTAAAAAAAACTGCTGACCTTTGGGGATTATCAGTACATACCATGTCTTCAATAATTGATGTTATTTCACCCTTTTTAGCAATCGTTTTTAACTCTTGTATTGCATCTGGTGTATTTCCTGATTTGATGAAACTTAGCAAAGTGATTCCACTGTTCAAATCTGGCAGCACAACTGATCCCACAAACTTTCGGCCTATTTCGATATTACCTACTTTGAGCAAAATCTTTGAAAAATTAATTTTAAACCAAATGTTAGGACATTTCAATGCACATAATTTACTGCATCTGAAACAGTTTGGCTTTACAAAGGGTCGTTCAACTACAGACGCGGGCGTGGAATTACTGAAGAGCATATTCGAGGCCTGGGAGGAGTCGCAAGATGCTCTTGGCATTTTCTGTGACTTGTCCAAGGCCTTCGATTGCGTACATCATGATACACTCATCAGGAAACTGCACCACTATGGTATGAGGGACAAGGCTCTTGACCTTCTGACTTCTTATTTGAACAACAGAATTCAGAGGGTCGATGTTAATGGCAAGAGATCTGCAGGATCCGCGGTCACCATGGGCGTTCCGCAGGGTTCAATTCTAGGTCCTTTCTTATTTCTAATTTATATTAATGACTTACCTTACCACATAAGGGATAATCACAAGATCGTATTATTCGCAGATGATACATCCCTCATTTTTAAAATCAAACGTCAGTTAGTCAACTTTGAACAAGTTAACGATGCACTCTCTAAAGTTGTGCATTGGTTTAATGTAAATAATCTTCTCCTGAACGAAAAAAAGACTAAACTCATTAAATTTTCAACGCCAAATGTCAGGCAACTAACTACCAATGTTCAAGTTAACGGAATAGAGTTGAACCCTGTTGAGTCAACAGTTTTTCTTGGAATAACTATTGACGGTAGATTACAATGGGGCCCACACATAGAAAAAATGTCAGGAAGGCTAAGTTCGGCCGCATATGCTGTTAAAAAAATTAGACAGATAACTGACGTAGATACAGCCAGAATTGTTTATTTTAGTTATTTTCATAGTCTGATGTCTTATGGGATTCTTCTCTGGGGAACCTGTGCGGACATTAATTCTATCTTTGTTCTACAGAAAAGGGCTGTCCGAGCCATTTACAACCTAGGTCCAAGAGAGTCCCTTCGAGAGAAATTCAGAGAAATAAATATTCTGACTGTAGCCTCACAATATATTTTTGAAAACCTATTGTATGTACACAAAAATATATCAAATTTTAAGAAAATGTCCGATATTCATAGTTTAAATACCAGGAACAAACACAACCTTGCTGTACATCGCACACGTCTCCATAGAGTAGGCAACTCGTTCATGGGTCAATGTATACGCTTTTACAACAAACTTCCCATTGACATTCGAAACTTACCTATTAAACGATTTAAAAGCTGTATTAAAACCAAACTTTGTAAAAAAGGGTACTATAAAATTTCAGATTATTTAGAAGATAAAAAAGCTTGGGATTGAGCTGCTCGCTCTGCTAAGCCTTGTGATAAAACCATAATACTTGAAATTTAAATTATTACTTATAAACATCAAAATAAACCAGATTTATATTCACATTGACATTATTTAAAATTTTAAACAAAATGACATGATTACTTTGTAAAGTATTAAATTATTTTTATAATTATTGTGAATGTGAGGACTATGTGGGTTTTTTTTCCTCTTTAAATTTAATTTCTCAGGTAGTTTTAATGATGGTCTGGCAGTTTGAGTAGTTGATGCGGCCTACCCAAATGTCCTTTCTTTGGTATTGTTCGTCGATTTGAGCTCCTTAAGTTCTGAGTTGAGCTCCACGATTACTGACAAATGCTTGCACTGACTGGACAGGTCCACTCAAATCTGTGTGGTTCTTTCCTCCAAAGACCATTTCAGACACTAATCTACATGGTTCTCATATGGCTTGACCAAGATTATGTCTGGACTTTAAAAGAGACTGTGACCTCTGAGTTTGTTTCGGCCTTTCTTCTCAGAGTAGTCAGTTAGGAAACGCCGACCTCATCTAGCTTATTTTAAACATTTTTTTTAATATGACGTGTAAAAGTGATTCCGATATCCTATTTACAGAATAAACAATTTCATTTCATTTCATTTCATTTCATTTCATTTCATTTCAGTCATAGGCGAAGAGTTCCGTAATCCGTACCACTACCTCCTTAAAATATTTAACACTACATGTTCAAAAAAAAATTTTTCTGTTTAAAAAAAACACGGTTCTTGTATCGGGACACCCTTTAATTTTTAATGTAATTTTATTTTTATTTTTTTTTGCTATAGCGGCAATAGAAATACACAATCTGTGAAAACTACTGTCTACCTATTACGGTTCATGAGATACAGCCCGCTGACAGACAGACGAACAGCGGAGGCTTAGTAATAGGGTTCCATTTGACATCCCTCGGGTAGTTCTTAATTTATAAGCAAAGTGCGAAATGTGATCACACTAGTAATATAATAAATAACGTAATTTTAAGGATATATTTTTATTTTTTTACCTCATGATCTCAATGTACATACTCGTAGTAACAATTTATTGTGTAGTGTTTTTGTATATAATTTTACTATACCTAAGGTATTTTTTGCATGGTGAAAAATGTAACTAAGCATAATAATTATGTGGAACTTCTTATATTTAAGTTAAGACCATTTATGTACCATTTATTTAATGCAAAATAAAGAAATTATAACCCTTAAAACTAATATTTTGACTACTTTTAATTTTCATAATTATTTACCAGGATGTGCAATATGCTAGCTTGGAAGATGCCGAAATTAGTTTTTTGGTAACAAATTAGATTTATTTTATTTCTTAAGAGGTTTCTTTATTAGGTCACGAAGTTTGATAAGAAGTGTTTGTAAAAAGATTCTTATGTATAGGAAGATAATTATGATTGATTGTATGTTAGTTCAAAATAAGAATGGATATGAATAAAATAGTATAAATTGAATAATAATTTTAATTTCGGAAGTCGATGTCTATGGCTATAATGGCTATGAATTTTCGTTTTTTGCTACAGACTTCCGAAACTAAAGTTATTTTTCACTTTGCAGTGTTTTTTTTTTTTTGTAAAACGTCTCTTTTTTTTTCACGTTTTGGTTGTGATACCTACTCTACACAAATTCGAATACCAGATTCGAACTAATTATAACACTATTCACATAGAGTAAGTGGGAAAAATACGTATTATTGAAGCTAACTAAAAAACTACCCAAGCAAAGTTAATAAAATTTATAAGGGACCACCTCTGAAGTATGATCAACATACAAACTGACACTGCCCCCTTGTTGCGTAACACACGATCAATCATAATCTGAATCATTTCGCGGGCTACCCTGACTCTTTCGCCGTGACCCGTATTCTGGGCAGTCCAATTACTTTGCTGATTATCTTAAGAGCGTTTACGACGAACGGCATTTCATACAAACTTTCAAGCCCTTGTTTTTCGAAACTGAACCAATTTTAATGAAACTTCATACACATAAGCAGGATACAAAGGTCTTAAAATTTAGTTAAGAGTATTTTCGAAAAATAGTGTTACAGCCAAATTAGACCGATTAAAACTTTATATAGAAACAGAGAATTCCAGTTATCTGTTTTTAAATAAGAAATTTCGAAAATGTTCTGACTTTTTAGACCTTTATATTCTGCACTAGCTTCTGCCCGCGACTTCGTTCGCGTGGAAGTCGTAAGACACCACAATATACTTTAATAACAGCCACAATATACTTTAACAAACGTAGTATACAGAGAAGTTTTATAAAAATGTTATAAAACTTCTCTGTATACTACGTTTGTTGTTTTGTTTTCAGCAGCTAAAATATATAGAGAGTTAGGACTGGTGACGCGTGAGCAAGCGACGTACAGTTGTCCGTGTGAGAAGCAGCTTGTCCTGAAGTCGACACCTTCAGTGTCTGCCCCTGTGACTTGTTGATAGTCATCGCAAAGCATACGCTCACAGGGAACTGCACGCGCTTAAACTGGAAGGGGTAATTGTGGGGAATTAGTGGTATACGCGGTATAAATACTGTCTCGCCAATGCCACAACCTGTTAGAATTTCCGCCTCGATGATGTTTCTCTGCAAAGACTTGACTTTGAGCTGGGTTCCGTTACACAGCTTCGGCGGAGTTAAGTTCCGAAGAAGCATAATCGGGACACCGACCTTCAGCTGGATTATGTGCGCAGGAAGTCCACTTGCCGTTAACGAATTCAACAATTCTACGGGGTTATGTGTGGCGTCATTTTGCTCCACAACAGTGTTAATGGAGGTGTATATCACTTCACTGCCTTCGATTTGCGAGAGAATTCTGTTGATCATTTTTGGGCGTTAAAATGGCCCGTTCGCACACCCAAGAATTCTGCATATGCGTATGAAGTTTCATTAAAATCGGTTGGGTCATTTCGAAAAACAACGACTTGAAAGTTTGTATGAAATTCCGTACGACGTAAACGCTCTTAAATTTTTGAGATGAAGAAGATGTAGCAAACAAACAAGTGAAACCGCTACAGGAAACAAGTTTGCAACAAATGTAAAAGTTCAAATAGTTTTTGTTTAATCAAGAAAAAAGACAATGGGTATTCTGCGGGTCATCTAAAATAATAAATTAATCTTTTATGTTGGTAGGTAATCAATTTATGCAAAAAAATATACAATTTGTTGAAAATTAAGATAATCTGACCTTAGGATGCTGGTATGCCCATTATGTTTGTTAAGGAGCTTGTGAAGGTCAGACGGTCATGTTCAATACTGATAACTAGCCGCATCTCACGAGACTTGAAGTCGACCCAAAAATAGTTAGTAAAATATGAGTTATAGGGGTGGATTTTTTTATCTTCAAAAAGGTTTTTGTAAAATCGGCCCGTTTTCTTGCTCACTGTATTTTTTCTTGAAAATCTGTGAATGCAGATCAGAATGTCTCAAAAAGTTAAGGACAGTCTCTTAAGACTGTTTTCTTGTAGCGACAACGGTTAAGATACCTTACTGCCCAATCTTAAAAATGCATCCTGTATACAGGGTTGCGATTTAGTCACATACATCCGTCAAGGGGGTGATTATACCCACCATACTAAACAGCTTTCGCTATGACACTCATATACGATTCCTGAAAAAAAAAACTTTATCTATTTGACCGTAGACAGATTATTTCGATGCATAGGTATATGAAAAGTATTTTTTTACCACTCGACCAACCACTCTTTCACCAACTATTATGATTTATGAGTCTCATAGCGAAAGTTGTTTGGTATGGTGCAGCGGGGTAAAATCACCCCCTTGACGGTTTCAGGTGACTAAATCGCCACCGTGTACAACCCATTTTCCATCAGCACAAAAACTTCCATAGAAACTTTCATCCCCTGATACCCCATTGACAGAATGATTTAAAAAAAGACGTGTGGCACTCGGGGGCTGCCGCGGCAAAGCTATTGCATAGAATTTTTTATCAACTTATGCAATTGTAAAATATTAACCCGAATACAAGAAATAGCAATGATGACATTGACAGGAACTGTTATTCACATTTATAGTTTTTAAAACTTGACACAACGTAATGGGAACATCAAACTAATAAAAAGGTTTTAATTTAACTATTAATAGTCAAGGATCATTCGTCTAAGTAAATTTGAACTTTATTGTCAAACAGTTAAACATAATTTTCAATACAACACTCTCGTATCTTTCGTCTAAGTAAATTTGAACTTTGTTGTCAAACAGTTAAACATAATTTTCAATATAACACTCCCGTATCATTCGTCTAAGTAAATTTGAACTTTGTTGTCAAGCAGTTAAACATAATTTTCAATACAAAACACTCTCCTTAGGTTCAGGTATTTTCGTTACGGAATTTCTGGATTAGGTCTCCACGCTCAAGGCCCGCGATAGAAGCTATGCAATAGCTTAAAAATCCTTCTTTTGTGCGCACATCCGCTTTTCATGGAACTCTTGCCTACTTATCTTAACGTGCTTTCCGAGGCACGAAGGGTATTGGTACTTATGTAAAGATGGTCACCCATCCACGGACTAACCGCGGCAAGCATAGTTTAATCTGATCGACCCGTGTGACCGTTATTACTTTGCTACAACCCCGTCAGTAGATATCTTTTTCAACTGTAAAATTATCATCACATTTTAAAATATAGCTGGCGATGAGATGAGGTAGGGGAGTTTTTGTAATGATTAAAGAAATCCGCTATCTGACGGACCTCTGAATATTTTGCCTACTCCGGAGCTGGACATAGTCATCCCCTAATAGCACATAAAAGCCAGTGGGTAAAACCACATTTTCACTTAAACCTTTTGATATAGGTATGCTGATTTCAAGAACTAATTAATCTTCCAAGAAACATTGCTAAATGATTCAGTTTTCTTCCGATAAGTTCAATAATTAATTGTATAATGACGAAATCACTACTAGAATCCATTCACCGTACAAAAACTAAGAAATGAGCTCCCGGGGAAGTACTACCGCCATACCTATTTCTGGATTCAAGGCTCAATCAATCTGCCTAGCCTTCTCCCTGTTGGGGTCGGCTTCCAGTCTAACCACAAGCAGCTGAATACCAATACTTTACAAGAAGTGACTGCGTATCTGACCTCCACAACCCAGTTAAAGCTTTTACCATGGCTGGAGCTGTTCCATTGCTGAACATAAAGCCTCTTGTTAAACTGGATTGAGATATGACAGAATAATCACCAGAACCTTTTGCTGGCTAATCATCTAACCCAGGGTCTTAGTATTCAAAACCCCAATTTCGAAATTCGAATCTGAATTACTGGCCCCATACATCGCTTCCTCGTTTAAAAAAAAATCAACGAATCAACCGATCACCTTCTCGGAAGCATTCCCAAACGAAATGATTCAGTTTCGGGTTTTTGAACCTGAATGTAAGGTATTTAATTAGTCTCTGTGTGCACACGCGTGATACAAAATAGATAAGTACAGAAGGTCGGGTCCATACAACGAGTGAAAACGCACGTACACACTTAGACACACTTCACGTACAACGAGTGCAAGCGCACTTGCGACTGGCATTTGTTTGTGGGCGTGAACTTTAAGTAGATCATTTCCCAGAGCATACAAAAAAGTATGCGTGGTCACATAACAAAAGAAAAAAAAATCGCGGACTTGAGAATATCTTCCTTTTTTTCGTGCGAAAAGAACCAACTGACATTTGACGTGCTAAGTAACGTTTATTAAATCAATAGAACTCAGCTGAGTTCTATTGATTTAATAAACGTTACTTAGCACGTACTTTAGCTTAGATATATTCCCGTCTCTATTTTGCACTTGAAGTGCGACAGTTGTGCAGCAGAGACAGAAATAATGCCAACGAACTTGCTAAGGGACGTTTTGGTCTTAAACTTAGGGCTGACTTTTCCAACATAATCAGATATCATTTATCAGCAGAATAAAGTTGAGGACTGAGTTTTTGAATGGACAAAACAGTCATTTCTATTAATATTTCCTCAGTTAAAGATACCTTGCGTTGCACGTTGGAAAAATCTGTCCATAGTAACTTAAACTTAGCACGTCATACTTATACTTATCCTCCTCTTAGTTGAGAACAAATGAATACTGGTTTTACGAATTTATACTTTATTTGCTCCTCATCATGTATAACTGAGAGGTGTCAGGAACGCATTCTCTAGGCCACCGGAGTTTAGTTTGAGATCTCCGTCTGCGTCTATGTGTACCTACGTACGTTTTCACCTGTTACATTTTGGAGCCGACCTTCTGCACCTATCTACTCTGTGGCACACAGGCTGTAAGACGATTCGGTAAAAGATTTACTGGTACATGCGGTGTTTTAATTATATTACGATCTGTATCTGCCTTATTAATGTTTGTTTGAATTACGTTTTTAAAAGATTTAAGAGATATGGTACGAGAAAGGTTTTGGAATAAAAGTGTCAATAAGTTAAAACCAAGCCACTAGATTGACACTACATATAAACTAGGCTTTCTGCTTACCATCTGGGGGCCAAGTCTACTAATTTACAAACGTCACAATGGTCTCTCCATTGTTAGTTTCTGACAGCTTTGCCATACAAAATCTGTCAAAAACTCACAATGCAGAGACCATTATGACGTTTGTAAATTAGTAGACTTAGTTTGTCTAGCGTTTATTTATTTTCATTTATTAATTCTCTATATTTTCTCTCTATCTATATGATTAGAGGGAAGGACAAATGGAGCAAAATAGTTACCCAGTGGTACCCAAGAAATGGCCAACGAAAGAGAGGTAGACCACAGAAAAGGTGGGACGATGACATCAGAGAGGTTGCTGGAACGACATGGGGCAGAGTGGCCAGAGAGAGACAGGAATGGATAAGGTTGGAGGAGGCCTTTGCCGACTGGCAAACGGAAATGCAAAAAATAAAGAAACACCAAATACGGGACTGAAGACTACACTTTGTTTGTCCGACTAAAAGGCTAATAAATAAATAAATAAATTCTCTATAAATATTGCACATGATTTTATACAAAGACTGACTATAATGCCATACATTTTTGTGTTTTTAACTTAAAAGAAAATTGCCAAAGAAATATCATAATGAAATCGTAGTTATCTTAGTTACTTAACAAAAGATAGAAAGTTAATCAGAATACAAATTCAAAAAATTCTATGTACATTCAAAAGACATTTATTCAAACTAGGCAGAGAACTTTTCGAACGTCAAAATTACAAAAGACAGTCCCCCAAAAACGCCCTTCCCCACTTCCTAGTGTTTTAGCTGTGACAAAGAAGTGGCGCAACAAACTCCCCAGCAGCACAGTCGTCTGTTCATGTATGAGCTTTATCATAAGTCTCTTCCGGTATGACTAATGTCAAATACTTATAAGACATTGATTTATTTATATTATCATTCTACTTATGTATCGCAAAATGTCAAACATTTGATTGACAACATTCAATAAGGTACCATTATAAAAGATTATAAAGGTCAAAAACCTGCAAATATTTTATCAGATCAAATCTCTTCTGGCCCAAGAGAACATTCACAAAGTAAAGTAAAAGAAAAAAGTAATTAAAAATGTTAAAAAGTAAACCAAGAGTTTGATTAGGGACCCCACAAATCATGCTATCAAAACTACAGGATTTTATGTTCCAAAAAACGGAGAAAAGAAAATGATTTCAAACCGAAAATAAATGTTTCTTTTACTTTGTTCTTTTTCCATATCTTTTAACATTTTTTTTAGGTAGTTATTTATTAGTTTTCAATTGAGAGAAGTTTCCAGTGTAGTCGTAAAAAATACGGCTGCAAATTTGCATGTGTTAAGACGACGATAACCAACTTTAATGATTTCATACTGAAGATCACGTCTAAACAAGTAGTGTTAATGATTTGGAAAATTAGAACATTTTCTTAATAACTCAATCCGTGAATATTTTAGATTATGTTTATATTATAATTTATTTATTTCATGAAAAATAATACAATGAATTACACAACTTTTAAGCTAGTATTTGGGAGTATATAACATGGGAGCCTCTATAGATATTACATTGTATAATTAATTTGTAAAGTTATCAGTTATGTCTAACGCGGATAATAACACATTTAGGTCCTGTTAGTCCCCTTAATAAAGAAACGCCATTATGTTCAAAAATAGATAGGTACCTAAGTTACTAAACCGCTTACGACCATCAAATCAATCAATATTTCATAGCTCAACAATCTACAACATCCACGAAAAGACATTTCTTTCCTCTTCAAATCATCTACAAAACAGGTTTCCAAAGGTTTTATTTATAAGATTAACTGTCAAACTAATAACTAAAATCATGGTGCCAATCACACTCCTACAGCAATAAAACCATACAGTTATAAACACCATAACATCGATTTTATAATCGCACCACATAGTGACGGACGGCGCAAGAGTTCAAAAACCCTATATAAACTCAAAACCTTTCTTTAAAAGTGTAAATTTATTCAAATTTAAATAAAAAAACGTCTCCTGTGCCTCCATCCTTAACACGACACCACGGGCGAAAGAGATAGACATATAATTTTATATAGCAGTAAGAGAGACGGGTATACTGCTGTCGACTCCCGCTAAAAACCCGTTTAACAATAGCTAAGTCGTATGATGTGATGCGCAAGTGCAACGGTTTTGTGAAAAAAGTTGTAGTTTTTTTTCGTTATTTAAAAAAGATATTGTTTTGTGTTTATTGTGGCGCTATTTTTAGATAATGTGATGGTTAATGCCAGTATGAGGTGAACTGACAGCCGAGAAGAGCCGAGTTTAGACGATGTTGCTGTAGGACTATCTAATCATTATGCCTCTCGTTGCTATGCAAAAGTCTGATCCCAAACTATACCATAAATGATCGGTATTACTTACATACTTCAATGGGTATCTGCTATCTAAATACGCAACACATTTTCGTAAAAGATTCCTGCTAATCTGTTTTATTTTGACAGTTCAACAATATTCATTGCGTTATTTACGTTGTTGAGCTGGTTTTTTTTCGAACTTTTGAAGCAATGGATTAACAATCTGTTTCAAAACTATTCAAATTCTGATTGATCGTGTAGGTAATTAGGGTACTGGTTACCAACACAACTGCGAAGGTGAGCTTATTGCCTGCGCAAGCGAGTGCAATGGTTGTCTTTCAAGGGTTACAGCATTTAAAAAAAATTTGAACAGGAATAGCTCGTGGCTAAGTAATAACAGCCGCCCAGGTCGATCGATCAAAGTCGGTTACAGAACTTAGCGATGGAAAGTTTAAAACCTACATCAAACGTGTCCTTATCAAAAAAGCATACTAAAAGATTAAAGATAACGTTGAAGACAGGGAAGTTTGGCAAATTCCCTCTGCACATATGTGGCTTCCCTGGTACATCATTAACGGCATAACTATATAAATGTCTATTAACTGCTCCCAAATTACGATGATTATTTTATTTTATCTTGCATACTTCCTTGACATAATCTTTTTATTATTTGACATTATATACCTTCAATATATAGATAAATCTTTTTTAAATTTTATTTTATTACAGCTGTAGCTACAATCATGCATTTGGTTTAAATAGATTTTTATTATTTTATTTATCTTTTATATGGGTAGATTCTTTTCCTCTAGATTTTGTGAATGTGAGAACCTTGTAAGCTTAACAGACTGTATATCTGTGGTCCATTTTCTATTTTGCTAAGTATCTGGTACTTTTTGATAGGCCTACACTGTCCTCTCATACCTATTTTCACTGTAATTTAAAAAAAATCCTTTGTAAACCAATTTATTTTTAAAAGAGTAACCGTGGAGTTTCTTGCCAGCTCTTCTCCATAGGAAACGACCATTTGGAACCGTGCACCTAGCTTCTGACGTTTCAAGTGCCCTTGTTGGTTTATGGGAAATAAAATATTTTTAATTTGAATTTGAATTTGATCAAGTTAAGCTACGCTTGCGGGGATTTTTCCGTCAGTGGATAGTTGACCGTCTTTAGATATCGAGATTCCTCCGCGCTTCGGAAAGCAAGTCCCGGCTGTCATTCTTGGATCTTTGACAGTCGTTACGGGTAGTCAGAAGCCCGAAAGTCTGACAACCAGTTTTACCAAGGGGGATCGTATTACCCAGTTACTGGGTTGCGGAGGTCAGATAAGCAGTCATACATAATCAGCCTATTAATGTTCCCACTGCTGGGACACAGGCCTCTTCTCTGTGCGAGGGAGTGGGCCGTAATCCACCACGCGGGCCCAGTGCGGGTTGGTAGATATCACATGTCTTCGAACTTTTGGTTCTAAGACATGACGGTTTCCTCGCGATGTTTTCCCTCACCGTTTTGAAAGCTGTGGTGATGAAATTATGTACATAAAGTAAAGCGCCTGGTTCGAAACCACGACCTACAACTCGTAAGTCGGGGCCGTTACCACTGGGCCACGGCTGCTCGGGCAGTCGCTCCATGTAAAATACTGGTCAGCTGCATCCGGTTAGACTGGAAGCCGACCCCACATATAGTTGGGAAAAGGCTAGGCAGATTGATTTTTTGTGTGAGGTGTGAGGCCTAACACATTTACAACCATTCGCAACTAAATTACAATCAAACTACACCTTATTAAGTGCACACATGTTAACGAAACCTGCCTCACGTCACTGTTGTCTCAGGCAACAACTAGAAACCGATATCAAATAAAAAAAAATATATTAAAGTTTTAATTTAATTTAATTTGACCTATTTTTTAAGCTATTGCATAGCTTCTATCGCGGGCCTTGAGCGTGGAGACCTAATCCAGAAATTTCGTAACCAAAATACTACCTAAGAAAAGAGTGTTTTGAATTGAAAATTATGTTTAACTGCTTGACAACAAAGTTCTAATTTACTTAAACGAATGATACGAGAGTGTTGTATTGAAAATTATGTTTAACTGCTTGACAACAAAGTTCAAATTTACTTAAACGAATGATACGAGAGTGTTGTATTGAAAATTATGTTTAACTGTTTGACAACAAAGTTAAAATTTACTTAGACGAATGATACGAGAGTGTTGTATTGAAAATTATGTTTAACTGTTTGACAATAAAGTTCAAATTTACTTAGACGAATGATCCTTGACTATTAATAGTTAAATTAAAACCTTTTTATTAGTTTGATGTTCCCGGCCATTACGTTGTGTCAAGTTTTAAAAACTATAAATGTGAATAACAGTTCCTGTCAATGTCATCATTGCTATTTCTTGTATTCGGGTTAATATTTTACAATTGCGTAAGTTGATAAAAAATGCTATGCAATAGCTTCGCCGGGGCAGTCCCCGAGTGCCACACGTCTTTTTTATTTTTAATTTACCTCAGTAAGTGCACACAAATGTTTACTGCTTCACGTCACGGTTGACAGCGCTATGTTTTGTTTTTATGGTGTATTAATCGAAGTGTTTTTATTTGTTTCAACCTTGGTCATTGGAATTACCCAGGGGATGTGTTATGGGAGGTCAAATCGAAAGTCAGTCAGTCTGTGTACGATAGGTAGCTACAGATATTGATTTTCGCATTTTGTTTAACTGATCTAGAAATCATTAAGAAATGGTTACATCGATTTCTGATTCGAATTTATGTTCATCTAATCTAAACGAATATTATTTTTGAGTTTTTGTGTTTGACGCTAAAATGGCTGAACAGATTTAGATGAAATTTGGCACATGGGTAGACCATAGCCTGTGTTAAGACATACACTTCTACTTTTAAGAACATTTTGATTTTTAAGACATTTTATCCCGATATTCCCACGGGATCAAGACTTATGCGGATGAAATCGCGGGGCGTGACTATATACAATAAAATAATACATCATTTGATTTAACACAACTAACAGTTTACACGAGGTACTAAATTAAATAACTCACTATACAAATAAATACAAAAACAAAAGGATACTTAGGCTTCGAAGTTCGACCGCGTTACATACATGATTTTTCTAGGCTACAATTATGAACATACTATGTACATTTATTCCTATTAACCCCGATTCAAAATGCGACTGTGGCGCGGCCAGGAAGTACCACGCGTATTATTCTATCCCAAAAATTCTAAGAATCTTTATTTTCATTCTAAACTGCAAAGTATCCTCCTTCCTCATTTAGTGTTAAAATAAATTTATTTAAAAACGAAAGGTTAGCACATTGGAAATAAAAGGAACAGAACATTTGCAACTTCTTTACATTGTGGCAAAAGTTAACTCTTAGGTTGGAGGCACACACGGATTCATTTTATTATTATTTTCTTTGTGCTATTTGAAAGGAAGCTCTTGCTATATTTATCTTTCTTATCTTGTAGAACATAATGATCTATTTTCAATATTGCAGGTTTTCCAGGACTCGGGTTTGGCGCCATCAGTAGCATCTATAAGTTACTGTAACGTGCGGACGACAGGACACGATATTAAGTACCCCATCGTTTGTTTAATAGCACCATATCTATACTCCAAGGCGAAGTAGTCTATGAATCTCCACATGAACAGGTTTTCCCTGCTTCGGCCAACCTGGGTGTGTTTAAAGGCTTCCAGATTTACCATCAGCCCTTTTTCCGGTTTCCGCCCATCGAATTCGCTGTTGCGTTTGAGATTCTTCAGGTGCTTGTGTGGTATCGAGTTTTTGTAACGTGTTACAGCTGTAGCCAGTGCAGAGAGCCGAGCCGGTTGTTTCGTGAATTCCTTTGAAACGAAAATGCGTGCGTCGTAAATGCGAACGTGCGTCGCATCTTGTGTATCGTCATTTTGTAACCAAGCTCGCCTCGAATGAAACATTACAAACGAAAAATTCAAGTCAGTCTCCGCCTTTAGGTTAAATGATAGCACCAATTCTCATGACTGAAAGAATATAATTACAAAATGTCAAAGCCCAGTACACCACCAACTTACAGGGCAAGCGCGTATGCTAACACTTCTTAGAAACTAAAAGTAAAAGGTATAATAATATGAGTGTGTCTTACACTTGGAAGGCACAGAGAAGATTTCAATGAATTTATTTAAATACCTTTGTGAGTAAGTGGTGTAAGTATTAAAGATGTAGATGTTGCAACATTCTTTGAACATGTTGTCATAGATACTTAGAGTTTTATCCTGGTTTCTATAGTATGTCATACATACAGAGAAGTTTTGCCATTGAGTCAACAGACTGAGCTGAGGTTTACATAGCTACGGGTCGGGAATTTGATATAAACTTAGAAATACAAAATTCAATACGTCAGGTACCTACGTCTTTTCAAGTTTTTCTCTTCACATCATCAGCTTATAATGTTCCCACTTCTGGGACACGGGCCTCCTCTCTGTGAGAGGAAGTGGGCGGTAATTCACCACGCGGGCCCAGTGCGGGTTGGTAGATGTCACATGTCTTCGAAGTTTTGGTTCTAAGACATGCCGGTTACCTCACGATGTTTTTCTTCACCGTTTTGAGAGCAGTGGTGATGAAATAATTTACACAAAGTAAAGCGCCTGCCTGGGTTCGAACCTACGACTTACTCATAAGTCGCGGCCGTTACCACTGGGCCACCACTGCTCAGTGTCATCACTGTTTTTCTCTTAGTTGTGGTGAAAGAAAGAATTAATGAAATGCACAGATCCTAGCATGGTTTCACCAGACTCGATGAATAAAATGAACACCCAAGATTTGCACTAGCTTCTGGAGCCTCATGTTGCATGGGGCTACAAAGGCCATTGCATATTATGGAGTAGACCGGGGGGCGCGGTAATGGTAAGGAAGACGTGCTCTTAGGATATGGAAGGATTTGAGGAACCATTCCTTTTCTCTTGGTGGTGGCAAAATTAAATTATTGAAGTAATATTAAAGTAAAAACAAATGGAGATTACCATGTATTTCATTACCGCTTCTACAAAAAAAAAATATTTTTATGGGTTCTATGTTTCTGCCCTTAACCCAAATAAAATTGGGATAAGGGCAGGAGAATGATGATGGGTACTATGTTCAATCTGGAAACTGACCCAAACATAGTTTCTAAAAGACTAGGCAAATGTGGTGTCTATGTATCGCTACAGTGATTACTGTGTTTCTTCTTGCTGACCATTCCCATTCATTTCGCGTTTTTCCTTTTAAGATCCTTTTTTTTCAAATACTTTTTCTATTTTTTATTATCTTACTAGGTGTTGCCCGCGAATTCGTCTTTGATCCAGAATGAAAAGTAGCCTATGTCCGTCTCTAGGCCAAGATCTACCCTTGAGCCAAACTTCACGGGTTGCACTGCGGGAGTGCCGGCAGAAGTGAAAACTTGAACATTAACGTTGTGCATTTTTGAATAAACACTTTTCATGAAGTATGTTTTGACTGCTTTTTTTTACCCATCAATATGGGTAAAATTTCTTACCTCGCAATCTTTACGTAATGTCAAAGACTATTTATTTTGACATTTACTTTGTCGGTTGCTAGGCAACGGATCTTACGGTCACGCCTCCTGACGCGAGTTTAACATGTTTTACCCATCCCAAAAATAGTGCACAACGTCGCTAAAGAAGTTTTCATAAAAAAAAAAAAACTAAATGGATACATTTCTCCCAGAACTTTTCCAATTTAAAACTATTAATAGGTCTATGGTTCCCAGTACATTATCTAAAGGTGGCTGCTAATTAGTAACCGCGGCGCTGTTCCGAACGAAACGTTTATTTTGTGCAAGAACCTTTGTTTTAGAAAGAAAAAGTGTTTGTCTGTAGCCTTTGTTGGTAAGATACTGTGAGTAAGAGTTTTGAAGTGTTTGTAATGGTGAAAGGTCTATTTTTGTTTCGTCTTTATGTGGACCGGAAGGTGTTTGACCTTTATTTTTTCTGATGATTTTAGAGAAGAATTTATTGTTTATGTTAGCCTGTATCATGTCACTACTGGGCAAAGGCCTCTCCCCTTGACTTCCTGTGCTTGCGATCCAGTGCTAATGTGGACCACTGGCTGTTAGTCTTCTTCAGCTCGTCCCGCCGTCTTCTGACGGGTCTGCCACGAAGCGTTTAAACTGTCTCAGGGCTCCACATAGTGGTTACTTCTAATTGGGCATGCCCAGAGAGATGAATCTTGCGTTTGATTACGGTGGTTGCTTTACTACCTGGAAGACCTTGCGGTTGTTATTATTTAAATATTTCGCTGTTTTGATTAATTTGGCAATATTACTATATGGAAATAAGAAATAAGGCTAACTAGCGAAGTAGAATATTGATGATTGAAATACAAGAATTTTATTAATATCGTAAGACCGAATATTTTATTTTAGATGTAAATAAAAAAAAAGCTTTTTTACACTTATAACGGGTACAGCATCAAATTCAATGTTATAATTGCAATTCTTAATATTCTAGTTCGGTAGTTTGCCACATTTTTTTTTCCATACTGTAATAATGAATTTATGAAAACAGGTAAATTTTTGGCAGCTATTTACGACGTTGCCAACTTTGGGAATAAACGTTCACATTCAAGTTGCAATCTGTCAAACTTGTCAAAAATTTTGGTAAATTGATTGTATTTTTGACAGATTGCGAATGAGATGCAAATGCAAACGTTCTTAATAATTGCGGGAATTGACCCTCTGATTATGCTTAAAATGATCGCTGACTGTCGACTACGATATCGATAATGGATACGTCAAAAATGAATCGGATTGACAGTATTGACATATGCTATCAAAAAGCTTATGTCACTACTTAGCCGCAAATTGGGTGCGTGAGTCCAGCCGATGCGCGATGGTAACCCCTCCACAGCAAGATCTGTTCTTTGGCAAGAACTACTTAAGCCCCCTGATTTTTTCATCGAACCATCAGAGAGCCTCCCATCCGGGCACAAGTTACCGTGGCCTACTTCGAAAACCTTAAATAGACTTCGTGCCCAAGTAGGGCGCAGCAAGGATAACCTCCACAAGTGTGGGTTCATCGACGGCTCAGACCTTCGGTGTGTATGCGGCGTCTCTCCACAGACAATGGCTCACCTCCCATCTTGCTCCGCATACCCAGTCACCTGCACACGTGAGGACTTAATGGCAGCGTCAGCGAACGGTATTCGCGTTGCTGAGTTTTGAACTAAGAACATAAATTATATTTTCGTGTTATTTTTACCGTCGACACGCTAAGAAGAAGACTACTGAAAGTCGTCGTAGAAAAACGAAATGCTTTGAAAGCAGTTGCCAATTCTCATTGCGATACCTATATTTAAGTACCTACATGTGTATTTTTATACACGTCACCAAACCATAAAACTATACTACGAGTATTTCACCCGACTCCACCTTCTAACCGTGTCATGACCTGACCAATGTTTAGATAATTATGTCACCGTTTTATGGGGGAATGTAACGCCATTACCTAGGGTAGTAAAACAAGGTGTGGGTGTGACGAATTTGTTGACCTTGGGCTAATATTGTGTGGGAGAATTTGGGCTTTGGGCTTGGCATAGATTTGGTCATCTCTGAGAGTGCGTAGAAATAGATTACGTCAGGAAGAAGGTTTTTGAGTGGCAACCGTGTACCGGAAGACGTAGAGTTGGAGGGCCTCCCACAAGATGGACCTATGACCTTGTAAAGGCCGCAGGAATCCGCTGGATGCGGGAAGCACAGAATCGGTCGAAGTGGCGGTGCTTGGGGGAGGCCTATGTCCAGCAGTGGACCTCTTTCGGCTGATATGATGATGATGATGATGATGAAGAAGAAGATGGTCCGTATAGCCTTTCTGCAGGTAATATAAAGACAAATGAGTAAAAATCTTAAATTCACTCACTGACAGTCAACGCACAAGCTACACTGAAAAAATAAATGGCTAGCAAAGTACCAATTTGGCTTGGCTAAAAATTATACGAATTATACGGCTACAAATAACCAAGACTTATTTAAAACGTTCAATACAGCTTTGTTAACACAAAACAAGCAAGTAATATTAACCAAGTTCAATGTTCAATTCTAGCAACAAACTTTGCAGGCTCTCTCAGAACCGAGTCGCTTGGTTGTAAATAACAATAATTTGTTTATTTCTAGCCGTTACGTTTTTTCCGTGTAAACTGATGGGTCTAGAAGCATAACATTTTATACAAGAGTTACTTTGATAACGAAGGTTAGCACTATAAAAGTAATCTCTTCCTCTATAGAGGTTAAAATTAAATAGGTGATGAAAGTTTGGAAGTTCGTAAATTTTATCGATGACAATTTCTGTTAGCCGCACGGCTTGTCTACATGCAAAGTTCCTCTATTCTCTTCAGATTAATTGTGGCTAACTAGCGAACTAGAATCATAATAATGAATTGCAATTATAACACTGAATGTGATGTTGTAACCGTTTTAGGTGAAAAAAATGTATTTGGAAACTTTCCAAATACTTTTTTTACATCTAATACTAAATATTTGGCGTTACGATATTAATTGCATAAACATAATTAATATTTTAGTCAGTTTAGTTTTATTTATTCATAAACAATTTACATTATGTTGAATCCAGGCATATACACGCAATTTACATACAAATAAAAAAAACAAAAAAAAAAACAACTATGAATTATTAAAATACAACTAGGTATGAATATAAAACTATGAATTATTATCCAGTACGCTAATTAGCCACATTTCTTATTTCTATACAGCAATAATGTCAAATTAATCAAAACAAGTAAATGTTTGACAGCTATTTGCGACGTTGCCAACTTTTAGGATAAAATCTCTTAATAGAAAATTCATCGAACCACCTATAAATATAAACCGATACACTAAATCATACATGTGATATCAAGCCCCATTAAAACCAATTTAAATAAGCATTTACTACAACCCTATCTCAACAACGATACGGTTTAAATTCGTGGATTCCCAACAGTAGTAACTTTGTGGGAGAGCTGCCCTTGATTCTGAAAAACATATAGTTGAAGTCGACACGAATATGTTAGAAATAGAATATGTTACTATTATTTATTGGCTTCTAGTTTGCAGATACAAATCAATTACAAAAAGCAAGTTTTATTCCCCTTTGCCAAGTTTGTAAACAAAGTATTTTTACTGGAACTTTTTCATTTTTAGTAGTCCCCGTAACGGATTATGTTAGGATTCTCTTTGCAGATAGGAAAGCGCTTTGGTTCTAGCTAGCTATGTAGTTGTTTAAGCCTTTTGTTTTCAGAGCAATTTGAATCGTAAGTTATTATATAAATATATAGGTATCTAACAATCTGTGAGGAATATAATAGAATCAATCTTCCTAGCCTTTTCCCAACTATCTTGGGGTCGGCTTCCAGTCTAACCGGATGCAGCTGAATACCAGTATTTTACATGGAGCAACTGCCTGTCTGACCTCCACAACCCAGTAGCTGGGTTATATGATACCTCTTGGTAAGACTGGTGTCAGACTTTCGGGCTTCTGACGACTCGTAACGACTGTCAAAGATCCACGAATGACAGCCGGGACCAATGGCTTAATGTGCTTTCCGAGGCACGTAAAGATGGTCACCCATCCACTGACTAACCCCGGCAAGCGTAGCTTAACCTGATGGATCGACCCGTGCGGCTTGTTATTACATAGCCACGAGCTCCTCAGGATTATGATAGAATCACATAATAGAATTCAAAAGAAAGCATGTTTGTTTACATTTTTGGCAATAGCAAATAAAAAAAGAGTGTATTAACTTTGTTGTATGTTTTTGACGTACTATTCCTATGTTAACATAATATTTCCGGTCGCATAACTTTTGAAATGACAAGAATATATGAAAGGTTAGAAATCTATTCAGTTTATCGACTGTTTGTTTCTTCTCAAGGACAAACATAGATTCTATTTCTTCACGTAACAAATTTGTAACCTTGTACCTACTTTGTTTATTATTTTCTAGAGCAGTAAAGTTAGTCGAAAGTGCCAGGGTAACCCGCGAAATTCGCAGTTTAGTATCAGGTTGAGGAGCAGTTGTGCTGGTGGACCAGTGGTAACAGCCGCGACTTACGAGTTGTAGGTCGTAGGCTCGTCTATAATGTTCCCACTACTGGTACATACACAGGCCTCCTCTCGGTGAGAGGGAGTGGGCTGGAATCATGGGCACTGTGCGGGTTGGTAGATGTCACAGGTCTCAAAATTATTGATTCTAGGACATGCCGGTTTCCTCTCGATGTTTTCCTTCACCGTTTTCAGAGCAGTGGCGATGAAATAATTTACACAAAGTAAAGCGCCTGTCGGGGTTCAAACCTATGACCTGCAAGTCCTAAGTCGCAGTCGTTACCACTGGGCTACCACTGCTCACGGTGATTGCGGAGAAAACAAATGAAAGGAGATGTTTCGACCTTGCCGCAAGTCACGGCGGAGGAGCGAAGAACGGAAACGTGTTGCTTGTCGCAACTCCCGTCGTTGTGAACCGAGCCTTTTTTTTTGCGTGGGACATCTTCAAATAACTTGCGGAGCGGGAGGGCGTGTCAGACTCTTACTGGCTAAAACCCACCCGTGTTCCTTCAGTTGCCTGTACGTTGCCAGGGGCCACGGTAACTTTTCACGCAACCCCGGCAGGCATCGGCCCTGGCGGACCCCGTCAGTTGTGCTGACATCTCTTTGAGGCGCGCGTGGAACACAACGCGCCGTCGACCCGGGCCTGCCCCCCAATTACGCAATGCACGATCAATTTTAAATTGAAACCAATTGAAAAAGATTGCTAGACCATTGCTTCATAAGTTCGACAAAAAAATATTAATCGAACTTATGAAGCAATGGATTAGCAATTTGTTTCAATTTATTTCAATTTAAAATTGATCGTGCATTACGTAATTAGGGTACTGGTCCTTATCGGACGGCAAGCTACCCATCATTGCTATCCGTCCGCAAGCCCGCGCCTACGGTGGCCGGAAATCGGCTCTCGATTCCTGTGAACGGGGCCTCACATAGCTTTTCACTACAACATAACATATTCTCGTATAACTCGCGAATACGTATTCGCGAACTAAACATTCTTCAGCTAAATCTAAATTTAGCGCAAAAAAGTTTGCCAACCAAACGTAAAGCTAATCGCGGCAGAACACGAAAACTTCTAATTAGCGTCAAACGTTAGAATATATAAACTTTGCCGGTCTACGGTGCGATTATAAAGTTTTCTGTACTAGTTTTAAACTGTAATGGCAGAGATTAGTTTAGTTTCTGAGTTAGACTGTTACTGTAAACCTTTGTCGCGTAGGATATTCATAATTGCATAGAACACCACCTTAATTTTTTCTGCCGCCGCGTCATCAGCGTTGCTGTCCTGCTACTGCTATACGAGAGTCGTATTTTCGATTCAAAAATCAAATCGAAAACGTTTACGTTAGTCCTTTTGTGCTACAGTGCGTTTCATCAAATAGTTCCTTAGCTGCAATGTTGGCGCCACAGTTAAACTTTAACAACAGACCTATTATGTAGTGCCTAGAGCCAACATTACGGTATAGGAACTATTTGATGAAACGCACTGTAAGTAAGGATTGAAAGGAGTAATGATAGGCATATATGACAGTTCAGCCTTATTTCTCGGGTGATATGCTTCTGGCTGCTGTGATGCTTCTGCTGTTGCAGATGGCCATGACCGATGGCGGTCGTAGACAATAATGGAGAAAAATTAATGTATGCGGTCGTCTTCTCTTCTTATAATATTCTTTTCTTTCTCGATTTTCACTACCAAAAGAGGGCGTTTTGTCAGTTTAGTTTGTGTTAAATCTTTGTTTCTACGCAAATTAACAGTTTTCTACATAACAAGTATCTGACTATCATAAAATCATGCTTGTATTTCCCAAAGGAATAGGCAGAGATGTAGAACTGTAGAGTGCACTCGCATTTCGCCGGTTATGTTACAAGTCACATGTTATATAGTTGTCGAGATACTTGCCACTGACTGGGCTTCCTAAGTACAAATCCAGACTCCGGACTGGTACTGAGAATTACTTTATTACAAAACTCAATTACACTTTGCTCGACGCTGGACCCAACGCTTAGCCGTCGCATTGCAAAATTCAATTACACTTTGCTCGACGCTGGACCCAACGCTTAGCCGTCGCATTGCAAAACTCAATTACACTTTGCTCGATGCTGGATCTAACGCTTAGCCATCACACTGCAAAACTCAATTACACTTTGCTCGACGCTGGACCCAACGCTTAGCCGTCGCAATGCAAAATTCAATTACACTTTGCTCGACGCTGGATCTAACGCTTAGCCATCACACTGCAAAACTCAATTACACTTTGCTCGATACTGGACCCAACGCTTAGACGTTGCACTGCAAAACTTAATTACACTTTGCTCGACGCTGGATCTAACGCTTAGCCATCACACTGCAAAACTCAATTACACTTTGCTTGACGCTGGATCCAACGCTAAGCCGTCACACTTCAAAACTCAATTACACTTTGCTCGACACTGGACTCAATGCTTAGCCGTCGCACTGCAAAACTCAATTACACTTTGCTCGACGCTAGACCCAACATTTAGCCATAGCACTGCAAAACTCAATTACACTCTGCTCGACGCTGCCGCTGGACCCAAATGCTTAACCATCGCACTGCAAAACTCAATTATACTTTGCTCGACGCTGGACCCCACGCTTAGCCGTTGCACTGCAAAACTCAGTCACGTAGCCTTAGTCGCACTGAAAAATCACTATAATAAACTATCTATAAGAAAAGCGAGGCAGTCACTCTGTCAATCATCATCTTCCTGAGTGTTGTTGATGTTACGTGGGGTTGGCGCATCATAATTTCTTCTTCCACACTCCCCTATCAATCGTCGCGCTATCATTTACTCCCTTTCTTTCATATAATTCCTCACACTATTCATCTTTTCTTTGGTCTCCTTCACCCTCTTCCTCTCTTCATCACTCTTTTAGTCACATGAGTCACTCCGTTCATCATTATTTTAAAAAACGAGCGTTCCTTACGTTAGTCGCATATGATCTGTAACATCTGACATCTAACCTTTGTCATATGCAACCTTAAAGGAGCGGGGCCTTGTGAAGGTCATTTCTGACGGCCAAAAGCACCGCGCGCGCTCTTTGGTCAAATCAAATAGCGCGTGCTTTACCGGCTTCCTGTTACACACTTCCGTCCCTTTTCAAAGAATCACTCGCACAGATTTGATTTTGATTTGATTGCAGAAAAGTAAGAAGGAAGATGTGATTTATGTTACACATAAAAACTCTGATGAAAATGTCTAGGTTTAATTTTTATTCTAAGCATAACTTTTACTTCCCCAGAAAGTTACATAGCGTGAAGATTATGACAATATAATTAACGCGTTCCGTGATAAAACATAATTAGCCATCGTCGACTTGTAATTTGCTAAGTTCAGATTTGTTTTCTAAATGTCATGGTGGCAGGTAATGGCTCAGGTGGTCACACCATGGTGGATTCAGTGAAATATTTATATTTTATGAGCAATTTGATGTTCCTTCTTTTCATTTAGTGGTTTGGAGGTTTGGAATATCGCTTCTCAGGCAATAGAAGGCAGGATCTGGTTTTTGGATGCTCTTAAATAAGGAACTTTATTTAGACATGGAAAAAGATCGTAATTCTAACAACCAGTCTTATCAAGGTGTATCGTGTTACTCAATAACTGAGTTGTGGAGGTCAAATAGGCAGACTCTAAATGTATAATACTGGTATTCAGCTGCATCCGGTTAGACTGGAAGTTGACCCCGTCATAGACTCCGGGAAAAGCAGGGCAGATGATGATGATTTAGACATTGTTAAAAACCGGTGGTGAGACCGTCTGACTGCCAAGTCATAAATCTCGAGTTCGAACCCAAGGCACTCACCTCTGACCTTTTGGATTCATGTGTCTTTTGTATCATTATCACTTGCTTCAAAAAATATTGAAGAAAAACATCGTGAGGAAACCGGCATGCCTGAGAGATATTTCTCGACGGCATGTGAAGCCAAGTTAAAGGCTAGCGGCTTTAAAAAATCTCTGACACCAGGTTAGTCACCATGCATTGTCAAAAATATAGTGCAAAAAGTGGTATCTATAGACACAACACATAGGACGACATTATGGTCATCAACCATTATAATAGCACTATAATTAGCATTATAATAGCACGGTAGCGCCCCGGCACCGCCTCGAAAAATCTAGTCGTCAACGCGCCGTAAGTAAGGCGACCGCTCGCTGCCGGCATGCCACCGGCGAGGTAACAGGGGGCCAAGTCTACTAATTTACAAACGTCATAATGGTGTCACGATGATGAGTTTTTGACAGATTTTGTATGGCAAATCTGTCAAAAACTCACCATCGTGACACCATTATGACGTTTGTAAATTAGTAGACTTGGTCCCCTGTTTATTGTTTATTCACAAGCAAGACGTCACCGTGCGGCCGGCGAGGTGTCCCCGCGCTTACGGCGAGGCTTCACCCCGCGGACGGTGAGGCGCCGCTGAGCGTGCTCCTCGCTTGAAGCGCTCTGTCGGCCCGACGTGTGACGGCTCGTGGGCCGCACACTGCTTGCGAGCCATCCACTATTCTGTATAGCCATCGTAAAATAGACTTTAATGGATTTTACTTAGAATCCTAACTTGAATGACAAGGTATTTGCCGTGACGGAGCCGTGCTGCTATAATGAGCGATGACCTTTACTCTGAGCACCTGAAGCTTGAACTATAGAATAAACTAATATTATGCATATTTCCTTTGCAATTAGCACCATTATCGTGTGGTATAGTGTCATGGAAAGCTTCAAACACTTACTACTTGCATTAATGAATTCTTGGAAACTATAATAATATACTAATGGACGCTTAAAACCTCTAATTAAAAAGATAATAATGCAAATGCAGTTCTGTCTGCGTTTTAACAATTACTAACCACTAGAGTGTTATCATATTTATTAAAGTGATTATTTCTTTACTGCCTCGTTGTTCTAGTGGTCGCAAGCACTGAGCTGAGCATGAGGTCCTGGGTTAGAGTCCCAGGTATGGCAAACTGTTACTGGATTTTTCCATTAGGAATTTTTCCCGGAGTCTGAATTCGTGCCCGGTTGATGGCAAAAGGCTCGCCCCCTATTACATGGGACTTAAACATGACTGGCGAAATGAGGGTGTAGTAAAGGTACACCTCTGCCTAACCCTTCGGGGAATACAGGCGTGATGTTATGTTATATTATTGTTTTATTATACGAAGTTCATAGACAATTGACAGGGATGTTGACAGGGGAAAGAAAAGCTATTTAGTCCGTCAGTCACATAATAAAAATAGTTTGGAAAATCCAAAAGTGCACGCCTCATACATAACACTCATTCATAAACGAAAAAGAATTTCAAAACATAGTTTCTAACAAAAGGGAAACAATTTATAACTTTTCATGAAGTCGTAATGTCAAAGACTGACAAAGATATTTACTTGGCGGTTGCTAGGCAACTTAAGTCAAAGGTTGGAAATATTTAGATAAAGATATTATATTTTAGTTAGTATTTTATTAATTATAATTAAACTACTTTGAATAAAAGAGCCATTTTCAATAGGGTTCCTTCTACGGCTAAAAAAAATGTATAAAAAAAAAATTGACTCAATTAATTGATTTTATCGCAAGCTACAATGTTTTCAGGGTTCATAAATTGACGGACAGGATTTTTTTTTCAACTATTTTGATGCTTTTTCCATTTCTGCTGCATTAAATCAATTGTTAAAAAGTACAGTATTAATCTCCATTTAATCATCTATACAATGGTATATAAATTAAGTAGGTTCTGTGTACTAGCAGGAGTGTAACAATAAAAACAGTTACAGAAATGGGGCAAAAAAAATTTTTCGATCGTAGAGCAATGCTTCGCATTAAGAGTCGTGCAAAATATTAGACACGTACTTTTTGCTTTATCATATTGATTAAAAATGGTTTAAATAAAACGCATTAAAGTTGGGGAGTGGGGGCTCACTACATCACAAGTCAGTATAAAATTTACCGGGGAGTGACTTCATGCGACCACCAAGGAGTGGTGGCCCAGTGGTCACGGCCCCGACTTACGACTTGTAGATCGTGTGTTCGACGAACCCACGCAGGCGCTTTACTTTGTGTAAATACATCACCACTCCTCTCAAACAAAACGGTGAAGAAAAAACATTGTGAGGAAACCAAACCTTAGAATCAAAAATTCGAAGACATTTGTGACATCTAACAATCCGCACTAGGCCTGCGTGGTAAATTACAGCCCACTTCCTCTCATAGAGAGGAGGCCTGTGTCCCAGCAGTGGGAACATTAATAGGCTGATTATGATGACTTCATGCCACATTTTAACTCAATTTATTACCGTAATCTTATTTTAGAGGTATTAGGAACAGGGTGTAAAGTTCATTCATCCTCTATAGAACAGGGAGGATCCTCCGACCAGACGGGTGTTGTCTGGCGGGCAACTGCCCTGTTCCTAATACCTCTAAATTGGTGACCCCGACGTGATGTTCGCCAGGATGAACTGCGAATCTTGATTGCGGTAACCAATTGTGTTACGTAAAAAAATAAAAATACGTATCTAATATTTTTTAATAATCTACCATACGGATACAAATAATTAACGAAGTGTATAGAGTGCCGCGAGTATTCTTGTGGCACTCTAGTGTCGCTGCCTCGGCCCGGCTAGGGTGCCGTGAGCGTTGCATTGTCACTGTCACTTGTTATTTAGGTTAGAACTGTGACCACACAACGCACGAGCCGAGCGAGCGTAGCGAGCGGTGCCGCGGTAGCGGCCGGCGAAGTGCCAGGGTCCGTTTAGGCACAAGAGAATGTAATGTTTTAGGAATGTGGTGTTTTACAGCGATCTAACCTCGACAAACAAACAAAATACCAAGTGACGTGACTTAGTGACAGTGACAATGACAATCCAATGCTTGCGGCACTTTGGCCGGGCCGAGGCGTTGTTACTAGGGTGCCTGTAGTGGCACTTTATCCGATAGGGATAGAGTGCCACTGGTGGCACTCTATACACTGCCAATAATTTATTCAATATCCCTATTATGTCTGTAGTTTGATAGCATTTTCCACCAACAACGCCAAGGCCGTTGACCTAAAACAAATGAATACTAGATATTCCGCACTTCCAGAAATATCTAAAACAAGCAACCTTGTCACCAATATTTCATATTCATAGCGTGTTCCTACTGTAGCCATGACATTGGAGTCCTACCCCTATATTTTGTCACGCGATATGCCTTCCTCGGTACTATGTAATTAAAGGTGTCTTTATTTTAATGGCGTTTGTAATTAGATAAAGATGGAGTCGGATTATGTTTCTGTGGGGTGTTTGTAAGCTGTCTTTTGATAGTCAAGTGTTAACAGTTGAATAACTTCGGTTGTAAACGAGTTACAAGATGAGCTTTATTTGATTTTTTGTTGACGAAAAATGTGTAGAATATGTTATATTCATTGCACATACACACATACATACGTAATCAGCCTATATTATTCCCACTGTTGGGACACAGGCCTCCTCTCGGTGAGAGGGAGTGGGCCGTAATCCACCACGCGGGCCCTGTGCGGGTTGGTAGATGTCACATGTCTTCGAATTTTTGGTTCTAAGACATGCCGGTTTCCTCACGATGTTTTCCTTCACCGTTTTGAGAGCAGTGGTGATGAAATTATTTACACAAAGTAAAGCGCCTGCTTGGGTTCGAACCCACGACCTACAACTCGTAAGTCGGGGCCGTTACCACTGGGCCACCACTGCTCATTCATTGCACATGCAATGACAATATTGTAATCCGACTGGTAGTTCCGAAGATTACCCCTACATTACATACAAACTTATAAACAAACAAACAAATAAATGCTGATCAATTGCTACATATGTTCGAAAAAGTCTGCTCAATAGCGTTAATAACGCCATTGCTATTCAATACATACTATACAACTTTTTTTTTAATGGTAAATGATCAAGTAACTTCTCCCGCTCTAGGCGGAGCGGAATGGCGTGTCAGACTCTTACTGACTAAAACCCACCCATGTTCCTTCAGTTGCCTGTACGTTGCCTTTTTTTTTTTTTTGTGTGGGAAATCTTCCACCCCGGCCTGTACGTTGCCTGGGGCCTCCGCAAATCCGGCAGGCATCGCCCCTAGCGGACACCGTCAGCTGTGCTGACATCGCATCTCATTGAGGCGCGCGTGGAACAATCGACCCGGGCCTGGTCCTTATCAGACGGGCGAACTCCCCATTGCTCTCCATCCGCACTATACACCATCTGTCTAGCCCCTCGGGGAATATGTCACCATATTTTGCGTCATGTAAAATACTGGTATTCAGCTGCATCCGGTTAGACTGGAAGTCGACCCCAACATAGTTGGGAAAATGCTGGTCAGATTGATTGGTGTTGCTGCCTCTCTCGCATAAAACCAATCAAATAAATCATCAAATAAAACGCTGTCTACAACTTAGTCTCGTCCATAAAAAAACACTACCAATATCGTAGTATCTTAAACTGAAAATAAGTCGCCATTTAACTGTAAACTCATGAATGAAGAGGCGATGATATCCCGTTCAGTTAATCTAGATCTATGTGAAGTGTTTGCGGCACGCTATCTCTCTGAATTGTGGATTATTTGGTACGTACTTTCTTACATTTTTGAGTGAAGAGTTGAGCACTTGATGGATAGTATGCTTACCGGGAGCAGCAAACACTATGGTATAGAATAGTGTCCACGAAGACGCGCCCCAGTCCACGACTACTGATCTCGAAGCTGACATCTGAGGTCATAACGTAACTGGGCTATCATGTGGCTGCCTTAAGCTACTGACTTAAAGCCTCCAGCCAGGCGTAAAATAACTTATACATATACTAGGCGAACGCTCGCCAAGGGCACCAACAACTGTGGGGTACGAACCTCGTCTTTGGGCGTCGCTGGGGGAGGACAGGTTACTGTTCTGTAAGCTGTACACTGTACAGCCCGATTCAAACTTAATGGCGTCTCGGAACACGAGGCGAATCGCTGTGCAGACGAATTCATGTGTCAGCGGGGTTGAGGGGTCGCCTACTGCGCAGCGAGTAACTAACTTCCGAGCCGCCTAATATTCCACTTTTTTGCTTTTAATGCCTTCCTTATACCTACGGTAAAGAAGATTGGTTGAACGAACTTTAAAAAAGGTTTGTTTTAGTGTTTAATCTTATTTCAAACTAGCTGCGTTCCGCGGTTTCACCCGCGTAAAGTAGTTTTTTCTTTTAATTCCTATGTTCCCGTGGGAATATCGGAATAAAAAGTAGACTATTTTACGCTCAGTGGCCTCAGTTATCTACTATTGAAAGTCCCGTCCAAATCAGTCCAGCCGTTTCGGAGATTAGCCGGAACAAACATATCGACAGACAAAAAAAAATTAAAATTGTGTTTTTGTTGTATGGATGGTATACAATACTTTCATATGCATTTATTTTGACATTTGTATTGTACTTATAGATTATTTATTTGTATAGATGGAGTTTAAATGTTTCCTAGAAACCATTTTTCGGGGAACTCCATCCACGATTTAGAAACTTCTAACACAATGGAATAACTATGTTAATTTATAACAAATCTTCGAAAAAATACCTCCCATACCTGCACCCTAATTACGTAATGCACGATCAATTTTAAATTGAAACCAATTGAAAAAGATTGCCAGTCCATTGCTTCACAAGTTCGAAAACAAAATTGAGCAGATTTTTTTTGTCGAACTTATGAAGCAATGGACTGGCAATCTTTTTCAATTGGTTTCAATTTAAAATTGATCGTGCATTGCGTAATTGGGGGGCAGGTTTGGGTCAATGTCGTAGATCCATTGAATTAAAGTCGACTTTTTGTAGGAACACAGTTGCGCAGTAGTTGAAAAACAGTTGACAAAAGTTTCAAGTGAGCCGTAGGTTCACAGATTTCTGTACTCCGACACGTAATAACAGGTAATTTCAAAATATTGTAGAAAAAATACAATAGATGACGTATATTTAGTAACCTAATCCGCTTAACTATTCTTAAACAACCCTGTAAGAAATCAACACGTATTTAACCCAGCGCACTCAGACACACCGTGTTGCCACGTCAAGCGCCGAACACAGAATCAAGCTTGTTGATGTTAAGCGGATTAGGTTACTAAATATACATCGTCTATTGTATTTTATAATGGATTTCCGCAAAGTCACGCCTGAGTCAATTTTAACTATAATATTGTAAAAGCTTATTATTTTTAAAACTGTAACCGTGGAATATAGGTCTTAAAAAATACCTATTATTCTTTCAAGTTATAATATCTATAATCCTAACCAGGTATGAAGATATACAGCCAACCAAAACCTCTCAAACCCATAAATCTTAACGAACAAAAAATATTACCTTTTGAGTCTTATACCAAGGTGTTTCGCCATCCGGGACTGGCAGGAAAATAAAAGAATTTAAACATTGGTTTATATGGAATTTGGGTCGAGCAGTTGACTATCGATGGGTGTTCTATGTAGTTTCACTAGATTTTTTGGTTTAAGAGTTGGCTGTCAATGTGAAGATTAATCCGGTACCTACTGACCTAGTTTATTCATTTTGAAGTAAGGATCAGAATAGAAATAGATGAAGTAAGCTACCTAAGCATAGTGGAGTACCTAAGTCGTGGAAATGGTGGCCCAGTGGTAACGGCCCCGGCTTACGAGTTGTAGGTCGTGGGTTCGAACCCAAGCAGGCGCTTTACTTTGTGTAAATAATTTCATCACCGCTGCTCTCAAAACGGTGACGGAAAATATCGTGAGGAAACCGGCATGTCTTAGAACCAAAAATTCGAAGACATGTGCCATCTACCAACCCGGGTAGATGGGCCGGCGTGGTAGATTACAGCCCACTCCCTCTCACAGCGAGGCGGCCTGTGTCCCAGCAGTGGGAACATTAAAAGTCTGATTATGATGATTATGAAACTACCTAACAGTACCTATTAAGCGCTCTTTTTGAAAAGACTACCACTATGCTTATTTCTGCCGTCAAGCAACGAAACGTTGTTGTGCTCTAAGGCTGCCTGTCCACTGGAGCGGAGAGGAGAAAAGAGGAGCGGAGATGTGTCAATATTAATCAATAGAATCTTGACTCCGCCCCAAAAAAAAATTAATAATAAAATAAAATATTTATTGAATAAAAACGATCCCTGAGTTTAGATCAGTGATCTTGAGTCAAGATTCTATTGGTTAATATTGGCACATCTCCGCTCCTCTTTTCTCCTCTCCGCTCTAGTGGACAGGCAGCCTTATGAGGTGGTTTTAGTATAATGACAGACATTAAAACTTACTTTTGTCTTTTGGATGGCAACATTGGCAACGCAGCTTTAAGAGTACACTAGTCGACGACTCAAACTCGTTGGTAACTAATATGCATGCTAATTAGTCAAATTATATTTATTTATTAAATATTTATTAATCTAGTTTTTCTTTATTTAGTGAAATGAACTATACTTTATAACTATAACGAGCGCCTAATATTTCATGAGCAGACCTTTAGGCGTATAGACAATAAGAAAAAAACTACTACGTGTATTTACTCAAAATAAAATTATTTGAACTATTCAATAAAATACCTATCCCTGTACGGTTTTTATTTTGCCATAATCTTACTACATATTATGTTATTTATTTACGGCCAAAGACGAATTAAAATGAGAGTTGAAATGTGGTAGTTTCGACGCTCATAACTTTCAAACCAATACTTTTCCCGTAATTCTGCTTCCATACATGGCTAGACAAATAGATAGAATTTTTAGTTTTGAAGATACACCGTCAAACAGACGAGTAATCACCATACTACGTTTGTATGGAAGAATGACCGGCTAGCGTACCCTTAATGTGAAGATTAACCTGATACCTATTGGGCTAGCTTAGGTTAGGATGGGAATAGAAATAGATGAAGTAAGTTACCTGCCTATTATTCGCTCTTTTTGATGCGACTACCAATATGCTTTTTGCCGCCGTCAAGCAACGTAACATTGTTGTGCTTTCATGAGGTGGTTTCAGTATAATGACTGACATGGAAACTTACTTTAGTCTTTTGGATGGCAACGCAGCCGCAGTTTCAATGCTTCTGGTATTGGAGAAATCCATTGATATCAGTAACAACTAACAATCAGGCGGGAAGCCTGAATTTATGCCAAACTTTAACTTATTAATCTAATATTGTCGAAGAGGTATACGATTATAATCCAAGGTAGTCGACAGCCTCTTGATCTGTAAAGATCAAGAGAAACATTAATGATAGCTAGAAAAAATCTTAAAGTACTAAGTATTGAGCCAAGTTATTGAGATGTTTCAGATGCCTTGTATTTGTTGATATACCTTACACCCTGAGAGTAAATTCAATAAAGGTAAAAAAAAATGGTTTTCCTCAAACTTTCTCTTACTTGAACTACATGTAAACGAACCTTTTCAAATAATCTGCGCGATTATGCTCTTTTATGGGACTATTTTGCGAGTTCCCTGGAAACGTAAAAACCCAAAAACTCTTGTGAAAGCAGACAGACACGTGTTTGCAGTCTGTTAACTGAATTTTAATGTTAAGAGGGCTATCACAAAATTGCGTTTTGACAGTTCGAGCGCCCGATGCATCGCATAAGTAGCAATTTGGCAGTTGTAATTATGCTTATTATGAGTTACATAATAAAGTTTTTGTTTTTTAAGTATGTAATTTAAATTTCCTATGAACCAACGTTTATTCTGGTATAAATTTCACATAAAAATATGAATGTAGAAAGGAGAAATTTAAAGTTAATTATGAGCGTTTTTTATGATTTTGAATTGGATTTTTTTTAGATATCCCATAAATATTTCAAAATTCTGAGGCTGCTATGAACTACAACACTTTTTAAAAGATCTTATTTTAAATTTTTCATTTCATTTGCTATGTACAATAGTTCTACCCACGAGCTCAAAAAAGTGACGTCGCGCATTTTTTGAAAAACTTGCTTCGGAATTTTGGCTTTATATAAACAATTAAGAAATAATTGCAAAAAGCGAGGCCGCTAGGTACTATACTAATAACTATTCTCCACAACTTAATAAGTCATAGTTGTCCAAGTCTTTCAGTTACTCAGAACAAGAACGCCAAAGTTGCCCATTTAACGCAAAAATCACCGACGAAATTAGTCGAAATGTAATAGGGCTCTTAAGTGAATCCGCAGTTGTACCTCGCGAAATTCTTACGTTAGTTGCAATTTTCAGGTCAGTGTCGGGTTGTATCTTGATCAAAATATGGTTCGCGACCATATCAGATATGTATTTACATATAGATACTCTCTAAGATCAGATAGATCTGTTCCATAAGAACAAATATCATAAGGAAAAGTTCTTATGGAACAAATCTCCTAAGGACAAGATCTTATGCAATGAGGTTATACTTGATCTTATGTAACAAATCTCTTATGGAACGAATCTAACTTAGAAAAATTAATGACTCCAATGATTATAATTCTGTACATATCAGTTATACGGGTAGTAGCGAATCATAATTATTTCGATCAAAATACAACCTGAAACAGACCTGCAAATTGCAAAAAACGTAAGAAAAAAATAATTTCGCGGGCTACAAATGCGGCCCCACCTTAATGTAAACTGTAGTTATGAGATGGAAGGTACATCAATACAAAAAGTCAGCGGAGTTGGAAGCTGGGCTGTGTATAAGTATGTAAATAATAACTGGAAGCCTACCAACCTTTTCTTCTTTTCCAGACCCATCTTCCACCAATATGATTGCTGTGGCTAAGATTTGGAACTGTGGTATTGATTTGAAAATCTCAATCAACCTTCATTGAGAGCGTGCATTCAGAAAGTGGGCAACGACGTCGCAAATAACTGTCATATATTTTGCTGTTTTGATTAAATTGGCAATATTACTGTATGGAAATAAGAAATGTGGCTAACTAGCGAACTAGAATATTAATAATGAATTGCAATTTATTATTGTAACATTGAATTTGATGTTCTACCCGTTGGTGGTGTATAAAACGCATTTGGAAAGATTCTAAATACTTTTTTACATCTAAAACTAAATATTCGGTGTTATGATATTAGTTATTGAATTTCATAATCAATATTCTAGTTCGCTAGTTAGTCACATTTCTTATTTCCATACAGTATTTATTATCTATATATCTATATACATATAATAAAATCGTAGCGAGGTCAAAACTGTACATTGAATATTTTTGAAAAAAAGTAATTGCTACGGGGTCTGGGATCGATTCTAATGCCGAAAATATAGTTTTTAGAATTTTTGTCTGTTTGTCTGTTTGTCTGTTTGTCTGTATGTATGTTCCAGCATCACGCAAATTCTACTGGACAGATTATGTTAAAATTTTGCACAGATATTTCCTATAAGTCTGGTCAAATGGTAGGGTATATACTATCACGCTCATTGCAATGGGGCATGAGCAATATTACATTATGTTCGTATTCTTCTCCGCAAAATTGTAAATGGGTGCGCCAAAAGGTTAGGATATTGCAGGTAGTTACCGATTTAACATTTTAAATGATTATCATCACGCTATACTTCTTCTTCTTCTTCTTAGATCTTTTATTAACGAGTTTTGATGAGGCGGCCGCTTTGGTTACGAATAATAAAGCAACCTCAGTTAGTGCAACGATACTGAAACAGCCGTTTGAGCAAACGATAAGTACGTACGTAGACGTAGTATCACACTCAGAGCTTGAACAAACAAACAAAGACGATGACAAATGGATAACGGTAAATCGTAAGAAGGAAAACGGAAATCGTTTCATCGGGAAGAGAGGGAGAGGGTTAACTAGTTCTACTGGTAGTTTTAAAGCGGCAGAAATAAAAATTCCCTTCTACATCTACAATATTGATAAGAGCGCGACAACAAATGATATTGTAGATTACATTTTTCAAAAAACAGGTGTAACTGTCGAACCGTCTAAGATTAGAATGAGGCAGCCCAAACAATATGAAGCATATAAGTTTGATATTCCCTATAGAAAGTTATCCCAGTTTATGGATGAAAACACATGGCCTGAGGGTGTGTCATTTAGGCGATACATATATTTCAAAAATAAGACAAGGAATTTTAGTCGTACTATGACAATGGAGGATAACATACACAGCAATGGATAGTAAAGGATCATTGCCATTGAGATTAATTAGTTTCAACTGTAAGGGTGTTAAGAGGTCACGCGATTGCGTAAGGTCTTTGTGTGAAACAGCGGACATTTTGGCATTACAGGAAACCTGGCTTTTGGAGCCAGATATTCCAATGCTTGCAGGGATACATGAGGATTTTATGTATTTCGGAAAATCAGCGGTTGATCTAACTGCTGGTATATTGCGGGGGAGGCCGTATGGGGGTGTGGCCTTGCTATGGCGTAAAGATGTGTTAAGTGCGGTATCAATAGTGCAATGTAAAAGTAACCGTATAGCAGCAATACAAGGTGCAATATCGAACCGTGAGTTATTAGTATTTAGTTTATATATGCCTACGGACTCTGCAGAGAACATTATAGAGTTTAATGAGTGCCTGAGTGAAATTGTAGCTATAATCGAGTCGTGCAATATTGAAAATGTTTATATATTAGGAGATTTTAATGCCCATCCTGGCGAATGTTTTGGTAGGGAGTTACTACATTTTTGTGACGAGCAGGGTTTGTTGTGTGCTGACATTTCCATGCTTGGTAGTGACAGTAACAGCTATACTTTTATAAGTGATGCGCATGGGTGTAGGCGATGGCTCGACCACTGCGTGGTTACTGAGGCTGCACTTTTAACAATAAGTGATGTTTTTGTGCGTCATGACGTTTATTGGTCAGACCACTTGCCACTTCAAATTAATTGTAATCTGCATGTATCAACAGTAAGGTCGGCTTGTCATAGTGTTAATGAACAAAACAATACCGTTAAGTGGGGAGAGAGAAGTCAATTTCAAATACGTGCATACACTGCGACATGTTCAGCTTTACTGAGAGAGATAGACTTTCCTTCAGAATTGAGTGAGTGTTGTGATAGGATGTGTTCTTGTGTGGAGCATAGGTCCGTTATTGATGAGCTGTACCGGAAAACAATCAAGGCACTACAGGATGCGGCAATGCGTGGTCGGGAGTCGCGTTTGGTCGGGAAGGGTAGACATGTGTATGGCTGGAATAAATATGTTAAGTATGCTCACAGGGAGGCCCGGGATAATTTTCAGCAATGGAAATTAAATGGTATGCCAAGGTCAGGACTTAGTTACGAAAATATGAAATGTAGTAAGAACAGGTTTAAAAGTAGGTTAAAATATTGTCAAAATCACAAAGATCAGATTAAGATGGATAATATAGCTCAAAATTATTCACAGAAAAATTTTGTTAAGTTTTGGAAACAAACTAATAAGCTGAATCCAAAACCGGGCCTCCCTGTGAGTGTGGATGGGGCGACCGACGCAAAGTGTATAGCGAATATTTTTAAAGACCATTTCAGGGTGCAGTCTGTGTTGCCTCAGAGTCAGCAGCAAGGTGCGACAGAGGTAGGTCTGTCTGACCCGAAGGCTCCCCGGGGGTTCACTGCTAAAGAAATTAAGCAAGTAGTGACTAATTTGTCAAAGGGGAAGTCTCCGGGGCATGACGGATTAGGTGTTGAGCACTTGCTGTACGCTGGACCTCATATATACCGCATATTTGCGATGCTTTATACATTTTGCGTTCGTCACACCTATCTTCCAGCGGATTTAGTAGAAACTGTGGTAGTACCTGTGATTAAAAATAAAACCGGTGATGTCTCCGACAAAAACAATTACAGGCCTATCTCCTTAGCTACGGTGGTAGGGAAGGTACTTGATGGCCTGCTTGAGCGTCAGCTTAATAGCCACTTAACTTTGAATGATGCGCAGTTTGGCTTTAGAAGCAAACTATCGACGGAGAGTGCTATCCTGGCGCTCAAGCAGACTGTAAGGTATTATACCGACAGACAGACGCCAGTTTATGCTGTCTTTCTTGACCTTTCCAAGGCTTTTGACCTCGTCTCCTATGAGAAGCTATGGTCTAAGCTCCACAGTTTAAATTTGCCAATAGAGCTAGTTAACTTGTTGAAGTTCTGGTACAGCTCGCAAACAAATCGCGTTAGGTGGAATAATGTGTCTTCCGAGCCGTACTTGTTGGAGTGTGGTGTTAGACAGGGTGGGTTGACATCGCCTGCTCTGTTTAACCTGTATGTGAATGACCTGATTGATGAGCTCAGCAGAGCCAATGTCGGCTGTTCAATAGATGGTGTAATGATTAATAATCTAAGCTATGCAGATGATATGGTGCTGCTGAGCCCATCAATCAGTGCACTCCGGAAATTGATTGGTGTGTGCGAGTCCTATGCGGCGACGCATGGGCTCGCATACAATGTTAAAAAGTCGCAGATGGTGATTTTTAAGTGCAAAAATGTATCGTTAGGTAACGTTCCTCCAGTAACTATGAGCGGAACACAGTTGCAGCGTGTTGCTCAGGTTAAGTACCTAGGACATCTGGTTACGGAGGACTTATCTGATGATGCAGATTTGGACAGGGAGCGTAGGGCGTTGGCGGTTCGGTGCAATATGTTAGCCCGCAGGTTTGCACGTTGTAGTGGGGATGTGAAGGTGTGTCTTTTTAAGGCCTACTGCCAAACCTTCTACACGTGCAGCTTGTGGGTGAAGTATACGCAGAGGGCTTACAACGTCCTACGCGTTCAGTATAATAATGGATTTAGGTTGTTGATGGGGCTTCCGCGCTTCTGCAGCGCTTCACAGATGTTCGCGGAAGCCCGTGTCGACGATTTTCATGCCATAATGAGAAAGCGGGCAGCGTCGATAATGGGCAGGCTGCGCGGAAGCCCCAACAGCATCTTAAAAACATTGGCCGATAAGGTAGACAGCCCCTTTATTAGGCACTGGATGCAGAGGCACGTACCAACATGTGTAGAGCCACGTAGGTATTAAGTGTAGTTAGGTTAGTTTGTAAGTTTTACTAACATAGTTTCTAAGTCTATGTTACTAATAATAAGTATATGGATTGTATGTCATTCTTGTGTGCGATCTGAAATAAATCAAATAATAATAATAATATACCTTTATGGAGCTTAGCAGCCAATCATGAAATATAGGAACGGCTATTTTAACTAATTTTCAACAAAGCAAATAGCTAAGCGGTAGGACGATTGCTTTATAAACCTGTGGTTATGAGTTCGAACCCCGATAGTTGTTTTTTTTTTAATTCATTTATTTTTATTTTTTGTAATGCATAAGCATGTTTTAAATCTTTTTTATTATTTTAACTTATATTTATATTGACAAGGATGAAATAAAGCCGAAAAATATTGAAAGAAAACCTAAAAACGACCGACGCCGCTCGCCTTTGACAGTTTGCTTTTTTTATAGTTAAACTATTTCACAAATTCCTTTTAGTTATTGCAATTTAAACCTTATGATTAACGTCATAACGGCGACAAGATAGGACTTCGCCAAATATTTTAAATAAGTTATCTGGTGTTTATATAGTACATAGAGTACTCGCAAAATAATTCTACGCAAGGCTCAAATCGAAACTAATCGTATGCCGCCATCTTTTCTTTTATGTAAGTTCAAATTAAGTATAGAATTATATATAAACGGTCTTATTCATAAAAAGTTATCGAACATCTAAACACTTGCTAAAGTCTGGTTTACAAAAAATGGTATTCATAAACGCATTTTAGCACCAAAACGTTCTATAAACTTACTATAAAGTTATAGAAGCTAGAACCCTACTTTAACAGTACTATAAGGAAAAAATGGCAGACTCAACAACAGCTGATTACTAGAAAACGACATTTGACGTACAAATCTAACCTGTGTGTCTACCTGTCTACAAAATGTCAGTTTTGTAAACAATCGTACATGTTTAATTTATTTTGCATTTCTGTTTAACTAATTTAGTTTATTATTATATAAAATGCAAGCTTTTCAAAGCTTGGATACTATTGAAAGAATTGTACGTCTTGAGAACCGTCCGCTTCGAAGAAAGGTTTACAGAAATAGAAGTGATCCATTTTCTTTGGACGACGACGATTGGAAGCATTGTCCTTATTAAATCTACAGCGACCTTCATAATTAACCTTGTTCGTGAGAGGATCTTATGTTAGAGGCATATCTCTTCACTCTTATTTTAACGCCTCAAAATAGAAGCGGGAAAACATATCACGAAGCACTGCAACAACATAATACTGTGGAACGCTGCTTTGGTGTGTGAAAAAAACGCTTTCAATGCCTTTTACATGAACACTAGGAAATGTGAAAACAACCATAGTGGCAGTATACTTCACAACATTGCAGTTCACCATGGAGACATGCAGTTAGAGGGTAGTAATATCAATGAATATCATACAAGTGAAGTAATTCAAGAAATTGCAAGGGGAAACGCAAATGCTAATGCTATTTTACAAACTTTTATAAGAAGACATTTTAGCGAGTAGTTAATTAATAAAAAAACTTGTTTAATATATCAGTTTAATTTATTTTGTAATACTCTAATTTGACTTTTCGATTTTTTCTTAGAACAAAAATTTTTCTTTTTCGTTTGCCCTCTGTGCCTCATGTAATTCTTTTCTGCAGGCTGTTTCAGTTTCTGCTATTTGTAGCAGGGCCATCCTTACCATTCTAACCTGAAATACAAAATTAATGTAATAGTTTGTTTGTAAATTATAGTTATTACCAAATTAATTAAATCAGTAGGGGCATAAGAATAACTAATATTACGAGTCCTTACTAGATATTCTTAGGGCCGCGGGTTTTTGTTACTATGAGTTTTGTAACAAAATTCTTGACATGCTTAGTTAGGAAGTATGTAACGTAAAAGATAGGTACCTAATTCGTAAACCATGCCAGGCCGCCACTTTTTTCGCGTTGGTGTTTGCGTCCGTATTTTGATTTTCCATTAAAGAGACCCTCTCCTGACTAATTCTTTCAAAACAATCTAAGGAACAGAAGCAAAAGCAAGCATGTAAGTATGAGAATGTTTACAAAACAAAACTTACTTTGAATTTGTTCTAGCTGTAATGGTACAAACCTTATCCTCCTCCAACCAAATTTCACTTCTTTGCCTTTTATTGGAACTAGTCTAGGGTATTGATTCCATTTGTTTATTTAGTACATGCATGTAATTATTCAAAAAATTTCGTCGCTTCAATACCAAATTCATTGACGTGTTTTGAAAGACGTGTCCGTGTCAAGCTCAAGAGTCGAAACTGTAGACAATAAAATAGTTTACAGTACGTAATAATGTCTATGGTCACAATTATTTGGTGCGCAGACAGACATTCTCGTTTGACGACTCGATGTGTTGGTCAATTTGTTGGACGACTTCACTATAATGGCAATATTTTGATTTATATCGACATATTAGTAATAGAAGGTTTATGAAACGTTTATGAATACAAAATTTTATCGAAGGTTTTATAGGCTTTTGGCTTATCAAGCATTTTAACTAAGTGTTGTATATGGCAACCATAAAGCTGTACCATAGACTCCATAGAGTCAGCTGTCAGTCAGTTCACAATAAATATTAAATGGAAGCCCGCCTCTTATTTGAACATTGGCGACGAGAAAAATTGGAAATCTTATATAGTGCAGTTATTTCTTTATAAAAAACATGTCTATCGGTAAAATAGGTGAATTTAATATACAGGCCGGCAACTGGTTGGCGTATATAGAACGCATAGAAATGTATTTCTTAGCTAATAAAATCACTATCGATGTGAAGCTACCCACGCTCATTTCGCTAATGGGGGAAGAAACGTATGAGCTTTTATCAAATTTAGCTAGTCCTTCAAAGCCGTCTTCGTTGAAATACGAAGAAGTTGTTAAATTACTAGAAGAGCATTTACAACCCCGACCTGCAGAAATGGCGGAGCGATTCAGATTTCGCCAACGGAGACAGTTAGCCAGTGAGTCTATTGCCGATTACATAGCCGAGCTTAAAAAGCTTTCCAGATTCTGCAATTTTAATACAGTTTTAGAAGACAATTTGAGAGATCAGTTTGTCTGTGGCTTAAGAAGCGAATTCACTAGGCAGCGATTATTTGCGGAGGAGCATCTTACTTATTCAAAAGCGGTGACCTTGGCCACAACTCTTGAGGCGGCAGAAAGAGATGCTTGCGCAGTAGAACAAATATCGGTAGCGATGTGAAGAACACTGCAGAATTAAGCGGAGGTATAAACAAATTGCTTGTGAACTCATGTACAGCTTGCGGTAGTACAAACCATGGGAAATTGGACTGCAGGTATAAACATTTTGAATGTAGTTTGTGCCACAAAATTGGACACTTGAGGCGAATGTGTTCAATACGGTCACAAACTGCCGTTGGACGACCGAAAAAGTCAACAGACGGCTCAAAAACAGAAGACGATCATCGGAATGAGACGTCACGCGGAGGGCGTGGCTGTCGCGGTGGTCGCGGTGCACGCGGTAGTGCAGCGCGCAGGCGCGCGGCTGGACAGCAACCCAGTACTTATTGGGTACAAGAAGCAGATGGCAACTGCTCAATATTTTCTTCTAGTGACGATGATGTCAGCGAAGAAGACTTGAATGAGCCTATGTATCAAATGTCTTTGTCGAAATATACCCCGGTGCGTATTTCACTATTAGTTAATAATTCTTTATTGGAAATGGAAGCTGATACTGGTTCGCCTTTATCTTGTATAAGTAAAAATACATATAGTAAATATTTAAAAGATCTTGTTATAAAACCATGTCGTATAAATTTAAGTTTTTATGATGGGTCTAAAATTAAGCCACTTGGATATGTAGAAACGGAAGTTCGCTACAAAGACAAGAGTAAAATTTTAGATCTGTACATTTTTGATAATGGTACTACAAATTTATTAGGTCGGCAGTGGCTAGCGGAATTATGTATAGATATTCCGAAACTTAGTGTGCATTCTATTAAAAATGAAAGTTGTAGCAAAAATGAAATGATAGAAACTATTATTTCCAGGCATAAATCTCTTTTTGAAGGCACGTTGGGTCGTTACACCGGTGGCTTAGTTAAACTGAGTGTACGTCCGGACGCGCAGCCTGTATTCTGTCGTGCTCGCCCAATACCTTATGCGCTGCGTGGTAAAGTTGATGCGGAGTTGGACGCTATGCTGCGCGCGGATGTCATCGAGCCTGTTGACCACTCTGACTGGGCCACTCCTCTAGTAATAGCCCGTAAGGCGGATGGTGGCATAAGATTATGTGCCGACTATAAGGTAACACTTAATCGCGCTTTGATGATCGACAGGTACCCGGTTCCAAAGATTGACGACTTATTTAGTGACATTTGTGGAAATGTTTGGTTTACAAAATTAGAATTATCACAGGCTTACAATCAATTAGAACTTTGTGAAGACTCTAGAAACTTTACAATTATTAATACGCATCGTGGATTATTAACCGACTCCAAAAAAAGGAGGAGGTTCTCAATTCGTCGGAATGTTTTTTTTTTTTTTTTTTTTTTATGTTTGGTCCCCGATTACTCGAAGACGGCTGGACCGATTTCGAAAATTCTTTTTTTGTTCGAAAGGGTATACTTTCTAGTTGGTCCCATTGTCATCAAGTCAGGATTGGATGATGGAATCCTGGAGAAGTCGAGGGAACTCTTGAAATATTTTAGGCACACCTATAGCGATTTAGGTATTTTTTATAGTAACTCATGAATTTGCTCTCGGAAAGCACCATTTAGTGAAGTGGAACTGATGATGAAGACCACAGATGGCCACCGGAACTACTCAATAATACGTATTTCACGGGTTGCGAACTTGCGATTCGATTACATTAATATGGTTGCCAAGCAATTTATGCCCGTCACAATGCATAGGGTGAAGAGGAGCTGATGGCGAAGTACCAGAAGAACTCCTCAACAATGAACGTCCCTGCATCGGGAAAAGCAATATTTAGTAAAAAGTGATGAGCAGTTGATATTAGGCTATTGTAACTTAGATTAATTACAAACCGACCCACTAAAAAGCGAGAAAAAAAAACTTTTTCACAAAAAAAACAACCGACTTCCACTATAAAGTGAAAAATAACTAAAATTTCGGAAGTCGGTGGCGTATAACGAATATCCGTGTCTTTGGTTTTGTATTTTGTTTTTGCCACCGACTTCCGAAATTTTAGTTATTTTTCACTTTATAGTGGAAGTCGGTTGTTTTTTTTGTGAAAAAGTTTTTTTTAAATATAAACGGCTAGTGTTTGGGTTGGCTTCAAGTCCCGGTATTTTTCAAAGATTCATGATAAATCTTTTTAAGAATGTGCCAAATGTAGTCATATTTTACGACGACATTTTAATAAAAAATTAAGATTTAAAGACACATTTACAAACAATAGAGAAAGTGTTCGACATTTTGGAGTCGAACGGGTTAAAAATTAGGCGGGAAAAATGTGAATTTTTGACACATGAAGTAAGATACTTAGGTTACATTGTAAGTAAAGATGGAGTGAAGGTAAATGCGGATAAAATTAAACCTATTCTTTCTATGCCGCATCCAAATAATGTTACCGAACTAAAATCTTTCTTAGGCATGGTAAATTTTTACGGAAAATTTATAAAAAATTTGAGCACATATTTATGTGTACTTTACGAATTGCTTAAAAAAGGCAAACATTTCAAGTGGCTTAGAAAACATAGCTTAGCATTTAACGAAGTTAAAAAATTATTATGCAGCACGGATGTGCTGGCGCATTATGATATGTCATTAGAGACAACGTTGACTTGTGATGCTAGCGCACACGGCCTGGGCGCCGTGCTCGCGCAGCGCACTCAACACGGAGAAGATGAACGAGTAGTAGCTTGTGCATCGCGGGCTCTCACCTCTGCTGAGAAGCATTACAGCCAAATTCATAAAGAGGCTCTGGCCATTATTTTTGCGGTTGATTTTCACCAATATTTATACGGGAGAAAATTTACTCTTCGCACCGACCATAAACCACTAGTGAGCATTTTTGGACCTGACACTGGTATTCCAAGTACAGCAGCTAGTAGATTACAAAGATGGGCGATCAAATTATCAGCATATGACTTTAACATAGAGTACGTAAAAACAGATCAAAATGTGGCCGATGCACTCTCGCGTTTGATAAAGACAAATAAAGATATCAGTACTGCAGATGATGAATTACCAGAACAAACATACTTACATTTCGCCACTGAAGCACTCCTTTTAGACAACAATGTTCTAAAGAAAGAGACTTCTTCAGATTTTTTATTAAGTAGAGTTATGACGTATATTAATGACGGTTGGCCTCAGGAAGTAGAGATTAAAGAGCTTAAACCTTATGTCAATCGCAAAAATGAACTTTATACGGAGCTAGGATGTGTTTTGTGGGGTCACCGGGTTGTGATACCTTTAGCTTGTAGAGATAGAGTTCTAAAAGAGCTACATGAGCCACACATGGGAATTGTTAAGACAAAAGCATTAGCAAGAAGTTATGTTTGGTGGCCAGGGATTGATGAAGCTGTAGAGGCGGTCTGTAGGGCTTGCAAGGTATGCGCCGCTGTGGCAGATGCGCCACACCAACATGCGCCACAACCATGGCCGTGGCCGAGCCGCCCTTGGTCACGACTACACATCGACTTTTTAGGACCAGTGGCAGGACTAACTTATTTAATCATTGTTGATGCTTGTTCAAAGTGGATTGAGGCTATTCAAATGAAACGCACTACAGCACAAGCGGTAATAACGGTTCTCAGGGATATTTGGGCTAGGTTTGGTCTACCGAAACAAGTAGTTAGCGATAATGGTCCACCGTTTACTAGCACTGAATTCAAACATTTTTTAGTAAAAAATGGTATTGAGCAAATTTTCTCCGCGCCTTACCATCCTGCCTCTAATGGCGCAGCAGAGAGTGCGGTAAAAATTTGTAAGCGGGTAATTAAAAAAGCACTTAAGCAACAATTAGATCCAGATACGGCATTGTGCAGGTTCCTTTTAACTTACAGGAATACTGAACATCACACGATAGGGGACAGTCCAGCAAAAATTTTACAAGGAAGAAATTTACGCACTAGACTGGACGCTTTAAAACCCGATCGAGAGGCGCGTATACAATCGCGACAAAAAACACCAGAAGGTGCACATCGCCAGGTCGCGGAGGGGGATAATGTGTGGTATAGGAACTATCGTGGTCCAGACAAATGGGTACCGGGACAAGTTTTAGAGCAATTAGGTAGGACTGACTATAATATTCGATCTGATTTTGGAACCGAGGCCCATCGACATATTGATCAGTTGCGGCGACGTTCTGTGTTACCGGAGACGGCATGCCATCCACATCCACCTAGTAATAAGATTACTAGGAAGTCACGAAGCTCACTTATTTTTCCTGAAATGAAAAAGGAGAAGTCCAGTGGGATAGACAGTAGTGGTCCGATGATGCAAGAAACGGGAAATGTTATTGAGTCAGGTATTACGGCGGCTACGACAGTGGATGGTCTGCAGGCAACGTCATCCATTAATCCTTGCGACAGTGAAAGGCCGGTTTCAACTGAGGTACCGGTGGTACATCAAAGACCCGTAAGAATTACTAAGCTTCCTAAAAGATATTGTTTAGAGTTTGATTAAGTTAAGAGTTTGACTAATTCACTATCATTTTAATAGTTAAGTGTTTAATTAATGTTACTATTATACTTGGTTAAGAAGTTAGATTTATTAGTTTGTTATGTGAATGATCTAAATGTTGCTATTTGCTAAGTTTTATTTTGTTTATTATTTATTAGGCTATTTGTTGTTATTTAGTTTTATTTAAGGGTGAAGGTGTTGTATATGGCAACCATAAAGTTGTACCATAGACTCCATAGAGTCAGCTGTCAGTCAGTTCACAATAAATATTAAATGGAAGCCCGCCTCTTATTTGAACACTAAGTAATGTCTAAAACCTTCGATAAGGTTTTTTTATGAATAAGACCGTAAATATTTAAGTTAAACTCGACAGTCGTAGCAGGAGGCGTTCTGTAGTTTCTGCCTACCCTTATGGGAAGAAAGCGTGAGTTTATGTATGTATGTAAATTAAACTCGCTGCGTGTGTACCTAGAATTATATACCAGATGTTATAAAAATCGACTAAGGGCCGATTTTTCCAACGCCCAATAAGTTTACCTTCTGAGGAATAATTTTGAATTACTGACAGTTTTTCCATAAAAAAAATCTGTTGTGGGAGAAATATCAGCATCATCTATCCGAGGACTTTTTACGAACTTTGCGGCGTACTACTGAAGCTAACATTGATCAAAATGACGAACGCGTTCTAAACAGTTGTCTTGATTCACTTCAAGACGTGGTAATTTCCATAGGTGGCAATCCACTGATAGAGTATGGGTTACCGGCTCCGCAATCATGAGTACATCAAGACCGTGGAAATCGGGAATACGCCGCCGAAACTAATTACGATCCGACGGAACAGGAAAAACATTTATTACCACTGGTATCCTTGCAGAGGTCAGAAGGCAAGGCAAAATTGCAATCGCAGTACCGTCTTCCAGAATCACTGCTACACTGCTTCCTGGTGGCAAAACAACGCACGCTGCAGCAATCAACCACATTTTTTTCTCGCAAATCGAAGGCAGTGAAGTGATATACACCCCCATTAACACTGTAGTGGAGCAAAATGACGCCACACATTACCCCGTAGAATTTTTGAATTCGTTAACGTCAAGTGAACTTCCTGCGCATATAATTGAAAGAAAGAAAGAAAGAAAGAAAAATGCGTTTATTGGCATTACAAAAAAATACACCTTAAAAACTATAAAAAAAACAGAAAACAAATTATTGTAATGCCAAAAGGGCCTCAGCTCAGCATAATGTCAGATGACAACACAAAAGTGTACCACCTGACGCTGATTTTCAGCTGCAACCCACGAGTGCCATACGCTAGAATAATAAACATAGGGAAGTGTCTGTCCGCTATAATAAATAAATAACAAGGTAGTATACAAAATATATATATATATATATATAAAATTAAAAATAGACTCATACAAAATTAATAAAATGTTGTGACATACATGCGTGTGTGCGTTGTGTTGCGATTAACTTTTAGTAGGTATATGTAACCAAACCAAAAAAATCTGTGTATTACCTACATTAAAATAATAAATCTATCATCTTTATATAGAAAGTACATTCAAGGCAAAATCGTGTGACTGCGTAGTTCTTCTAAACTACGAAACGGAGGTTGATGCAGTTTTTATTATTATCATTTTGAGTACCTATGTATATAATAATAATTGACAAATATAAGAGATTAAAACTGATAAAATTGTAAAAAGATAAAATAAATTAGTAAAATTGACAAAATTGATAAAATTGATAAATGTTATAAAAATTATGTCTGTATTTTTATATGGCAGATATGTCGGCTTGAACATTTTCAGCATCCTTTTGATGGCTTAATAAAAATTCTTTTAATTTAAATTTGAAAGTCGAGCAACTTTTACTATACTTTATGGGAGGAGGGATATTGTTCCAGCATTTGGTAGCTGCGTACCGAAAACTGCCTCTAAAAGCCGCTGACTTGTGCCGTGGTATGGAAAGCTGTTGAGAACATTTTCTTCCCTCACCGATTCTGTGTCTTCTTGTCCATGATAGTCTGTCATATAAATAAGAAGGGGAATGAGACTTAATAACACCAAAGAGTAGGCTCGCCAAGTGGAGTTTACGTCTTGCTTTCATTTTTAAAATGTTGTGCTCATTAAAGAAAGGTGTAACATGTCCCCTAAAGGGAACTTTAAAACAGAAGCGTGCACAGGCGTTTTGAAGTCTTTGGATCATTCTTTCAGTTTTTGACAGTAGTCGTTGACCATACACCGCGTCCGCATAATTCAACTTTGATAAAACCAAAGACTCCACAAGCAAGACTCGCAATTCTTCAGTAAGATAGGGACGGGCTTTGTATAAAATCTTAAGTCTATAATAGCAATTACGGATAGACTCAGATATGTGTTTGTGAAATCGAAGTTCCGTGTCCATGATAACACCTAAATTACGTGCTTCATAGACTCGTTCGATAGGCTCACCCATAACAGTCACACAGCCGGCACAGGGTTTAATTTTACTTAATTGGTTTTCGGTTCCAAAAAGCATATACTTGGTCTTTGTAGGGTTCAAGGCAAGCGTGTTCGCATTGGACCATTGCACGATATTTTCAAGATCTGTATTAAGATCATTTAATGCTTGTTCATAGTCTTCTGGCTTAAATGATATATATACTTGTGTATCATCGGCATAAATATGATATTTACATTTATTTATATTTCTAATTATATCGGCACAATACAAAATAAACAATACTGGCCCAAGAATCGAGCCCTGTGGTACCCCCCTTCCTACTGAACGATGTCTAGAGACAACTGATGAGCCGTCCGCCCGCCTGATTTCAACGAATTGCGTACGATCGCTAAGATAGCTATCAAACCATTTAATAATTCAGCTGAAGGTCGGTGTCCCGATTATGCTCCTTCGTAACTTAACTCCGTCGAAGCTGTGTAACAGAACCCGGCTCAAAGTCGTGTCTTTGCTGAGAAACATCATCGAGCCGAAAATCCTAACAGGTTGTGGCATTGGCTAGACAGTATACGAGTATATACCGCGTATACTACTAATTCCCCACAATTACCCCTTCCAGTTTTAGTTCCTTGTGAGCGTATGCTTTGCGATGACTATTAACAAGTCACATGGGCAGACACTGAAGGCTACGGGTGTCGACCTCAGGACAAGCTGCTTCTCACACGGACAACTGTACGTCGCTTGCTCCCGCGTCACCAGTCCTGACTCTATATATTTTAGCTGCTGAAAACAAAACAACAAACGTAGTATACAGGAAAGTTTTATAAAAATGTGGCTGTTATTAAAGTATATTGTGGTGTCTTACGACTTCCACGCGAACGAAGTCGCGGGCAGAAGCTAGTTTCCAAATAAATCAAAACTAGTAAATATTTGACAGCTATTTTACGACGTTGCCATCTTTTGGAATACACTCTCTTAATGGTTGAATGAATAAAATGCACCGAACCCAGGATGGTTTAACCAGACTCGATAAATCGAATGAACCCCAAGATTTGCACTAGCACCTCGAGCATCAAACTTTATCTACAGGGGCCATTGAGTATCAAGGAGTAGACCGGGGGGCGCGGTAATAGTAGGGAAGACGTGCCCTATGGATATGGTACCTTGATTGACCTGATATTAAAATTAAATTACCTATGCGAAAATCACAAAAGCACGATTCTATACAATAATTCAGATATAAACTGAATTATTGTAGCTGTGGCTATGATTTTCGCATAGCTAATTACGAATGCTAATAACTAACTTCAACTTAGTACTTTCCTACTTGTTTTATTGCAGTAGTACGGTAGTAAATAGTAGTTCTTAGTAAAATATAAGACACAAGTTGTAGTCATTATCAAGTTTTATCTACAAATATTTTTGTTCAGCACTTCGCGTGGACTGAGTTCGTGATTAACTAGCTCGAGAGAGCACTGAGACTGTGGACTTCTTTCAAGTACCGAAAGAAATAAAACTCAACTACAAGACACACGAAGGGTTCCGTACATGTCCCGTATTAAAATCGACCAAAAAACGCCGAAAAACACATTTCTTATAACTCAAACTCAAAGCATATATTTCAAATAAACCAATTACAGGCAGTTTTGAATTGTCACGGGGTCGGTCAGTCAGAAAGATGAAGCTAGTTGCCCATTCCAAACCGTAGTAGGTTCCTATGGAGAAGAACGGGCAAGAAACTCTAACATAACATCACGCCTATCATCCCCGTAGGGTTAGGCAGCGCTGTACCTAATAAAGTACACCCACATTTCACCAGATATGTTTAAGGTGACGATAACCGACTTTTAATGATTTTATACTGAAAATTACGTAAACGAGAAGTGTTAATGATTTGAAAAAAATATAATGTTAAGTAAGAGCATTTTCTTAATAACTTAATATACGAATATTTTAGATTGTCTCTCTATTACATAGTGAAATTAATTTGTAAAGTTATGTCTAACGCGGATAAAAAACTGAGAATTTCGCAAAAGCTATCAAGCGTATTTTTCTGAAACCTTCAACGTTTTAAAGATAATTAAAATATTAATCTTTAGTATACGCGTTTTATTAAAATATCTTTTGTTTTATGTGTAATATTAATAATGCGTCAAATTGGTGATGGCGCTCCTTGATGGGCGAGTCCTATTACTGGCTGGACATACAACGCATGGCGTGAGCTCAGTACAGAACACTCAAGGTCACTGACATGTATCTGCGTCTTAAGTACCATCCCCCCCTAATCTTTGACAGTTCTTACGGGTCTCTATTTACCACAAAAACAACACAAACTATGATTACTACGGCATAATGGCATATAAGGTGTATCCAATGTCCCAGTATGCGGTCCCACCTATCGGCAATAATTTTCAGGATGCTGTTGGGGCTGGCGCATACCCTGCGCATAATAGAAGCGCAACGCTTGTTTGTGCATGATGGCATGAAAGCCCCCTATCCTCGCCTCTGCAAACATGCTGAAAGCACTGCAGTAGCGCGGCTACCTCATCAACACCCTGAAAGCATTATTGCAGATATTGTACGCGCAGATCATGATATCAAAGATCGTCAAGAGTTGTGTGACAAAAATTTTCAAGGTAAAATATTGATAAATTGCGGAATTAGAACCAAGACTGACATGAATCAAAATACTTGTAGAGGTATCAATAGCTCTGATCTTTATACCTACCCAAGATTGGAACTAACTCCGCCATTTTGTTTTTCAATAGATTTCACAAAAAATATTGCACAATGGCAGGGATGTCCGCCATTGCTCCCGCGAGGTGGCGCTAGTGAGTTTGGAGGTCATAATCAGTCTATTATCTATGTTCATAATTTGAAGTTCTGGCGGTCAAATTTGTAATATTTTCGTCTATTGAGTTTATTACTATACTCTATGGAAATAACCAATGTTTGACAGTTGTTGACAGTTCGTATGACCCCCAACCTCAGAGTAATATTAGTTATTACTCTGAGCCCCCAACACAGCCAGCGCCATCTGTTCTGAGCTTTTCAGATTACCTGCCATTGCTTACCAACAGCGCATCCCTGTCAATGTCATTCAAAAGCCAAAAAATCCTTCTTGCACTTTGTTCATCATATTCTTTTCAATTTTTTTTCTGATAACTCCATAGTTTACCCACCCAGTCAACTGCGCATTGGAACTTAAAACACTTCCCAAGTAGTTCGCAAGTCTATCGTGCATACTGTGAGAATGCAACGCAAAACTTTGTGGAAACAAACGGAAAAACAACCCTTATTTGAATATTAATGTGGTCATTAAAATTGCTGGAAGTATTTTATCTTGTTACAATGGTGGTTGTTTTTAAAAATGGGTAACAATGCACAACATTTTTTGTCCGACTACGGCGAAGCCCAAAAGGGAAATGTTTTTAATGTCACTAAGCATAATTGGCATAAATTATGTTCCCACTGCTTGGACATGGCTCCTTTCTGTGAGAGGGAGAGGGAGCGGGCCCAGTGCGGGTTGGTGGATGTCACAAGTCAGCGAATTTTTGGTTCTACGACATGCCGGTTTCCTCACGATGTTTTCCTTCACCGTTTTTGAAAGCAGTGCTGATGAAATAATTTACACAATGTAAAGTGTCTGCCACGACCTGAACGCGTAAGTCGCGACCGTCACCACTTTGCCACCACTGACATGTGTGACCGTTGTGTGACAGTGTTAAGCAACTGCTCACGTCACTTTACAGCATTCGGTTTCCAGTTTGACTAACTTGGGTGCCACTACTAAATGCTGATGAAACCATAGACTAATGGGGTTGTTACAACTTTGTTTATCTGGTTGCATTGGTGGGTATCACAAATCATAAATTGTCTTTAATAGGTGGCAGCTATCTTAGACATGATTCCTAATTTTTCATTAGCTCAGTTATGTGCAATGCAAATTCATCGCATAAAATTCCGAACATTTTTGTTTGTCCTAAAGCATCTTTCTGCCACCACTGCAGGTTTTTGTGGTCGGTTGATGGCAATAGTCTCGCCTCCTATTACATGGGACTTAAAAAAACATAACTGGTGAAATTTACACTTCTGTCCAACCCGTCGAGGAAACAAGGCGTGATGTTATGTTTGTGTGTTGCGTCCAAATATATGTATGTATATAACATAGATATGTGAAAGTGCATCTACTAGTACAAGAAGAAATGAACTCCCTGATAAAAGGGGTCATCAAACTCTCCTTATGTCAACTACCGTCTACGGCATAGAACGATAGAATAGGGTACTTGTACACGTTTATTGGCTATCAAAATGTCTGGCGAAATTAAGATTAAGTACGTGTAAGACCCCGGATCAAGCCATAGGATAATACTTTCAAGTATATAATATGGGAAGTAAGTGATGAGGAGAGAGGAAACGTATGTGAATAAAAGTGTGATGAATATAAATGTTGATGGATGGAGTGGGAGAGGAAGGCTAAATGAAAGAGATGAATGGATTGTGTGAGGAATGATATGAGAGAGAAGGGAGTGAATGATTGCATGACGGTTGACAGGAGAAAGTGGAAGAAGTAAACGTGTTGCGCCGACCACAAGTAACATGAGACAAGGGCAGGAAGATGATAATGATTTATGGGAAAGTAGGAGAACAGTGTAAAAGAAAGTAAAGAAATAAAGAAAACATGTTGGCTTAGTGGAATAAACGGCCTCGACTCACAAGTTGTAGGAAGAGGGCTCGAATACAGGTAGACATGCACTTAAGCTCAAAACGGTTAAGGAAATCATTGTGAGGAAACTGGTTTAAACTAGAATTAATTGAAGACATGACTGTAACATCCACCAACCCGCACTAAGCCCGCTTGATGGATTATGGCCGAAGCTTATTTCAATTTATTTGGGGTCGGCGCAACATGTCCCTTTCTCCCACACTTCTCTATTAGTCGTCATCTCGGTAGTCACCCCCTTTCTAGCCATACCATCTTTCACACAGTCCATCCACCGATTCTTAGGTCTTTCCATAATCATAGTCATCGACATTCATACTCAAAACTTTCCTCATGGCATTTTTCTCATTCCTCCGCATACTGTGACAATATTTTTTTATGTAATTATTTTTGTACAGTACGACACAACTAAGATGTAACATAGATTTTAAAATTTTCATTCATTCATTTCAATTTCACGAATGTAAATTGGCTATAAGATTTTACAAGTTATTGCGTTTTCGAAAGATCATTTTCACCTAAAGCAGTAATAAAGATTGGTGATTTTGAAGGCGCACTCAGTTCGGATGGTGATCGCTTTTACGAATTTTGCCGATGCTACATCTAAGTTGTGTCGTACTTTACAATACTAATAAAAAAAAAACAACGAGTTGCACTCCGGGTGTGCCGGCAGAAGTGAAAACTTGAACATTAACGTTGTGCATTTTTGAATATTTTGGAATGGTTAGGTTAGGGAATAATTTCGCACGAATTGCTTTATTTATCAGTATAAAAGTACTACCATTTAAGTGGTTAAAATAATATATTCATTAGTAGTAGTAGTAGGTATATATATATTTTCAAATATAGTCTAAAAAAATAAACAATTTATTATTATTACCCATCAATATTGGTAAAATTTCTTACCTCGCAATCTTTACGTAATGTCAAAGACTATTTATTTTGATATTTACTTTGTCGGTTGCTAGGCAACGGATCTTACAGTAACGTCCTGACGCGAGTTTAACATTTTTTACCCATCCCAAAAAAAGTGAACAACGCTGCTAAAGAAGTTACCTTATCCCTAACTTTATTCTGGTTTCCCGAAACAATTTACCATTACATCCTCCTCTCTAGCCCATCTGATATTCTCACAATACATCCACATAAGGGCTGCTGCTCATTATGGCATCCATATTGGTAGCTCGTTATCTGCCAAGCCGTATGCACGACTTTTCTGTGAGATACTGGAAATAAAGAGGTATTGTGGCCTCCTGTTGTGGTGTGCAATGCAATGACGGTAACGGGAATTGGTAAGGTTCTTGTGGTTAAGTGGGTGCTGCTTTTTTTTGGAATTGAGATAAGAATTTGGTCAATTGATCGTTCAAATTCGATGATTTTAGTTGGCTAAACTCCTGTTAAAAATGCCTTAGTCACATTACAGGGTCAAGGTATTTTTCAAGGAATGACATTATCTACTTTCAAAGAAAATACTGGCGATTAACTGGGGCTAAACACATTGGGAAGAGCAATAGATTGCATAGACAACTTTTGCAATTGAAGATATCTCCATCTAGTGTCAGAGATGTTACTGTTACAGTAAAGTTGCCGTGCAAATAATTATTAAATTTTTCGAGTAACTGAATATACGCGACTCCGTAATCTGGTAATGTTATTCTTGAAAGCTTAGCTAGCGCCATCTAGTAACATGCAACGGTACTAAAACTATGCTTGAGTCTTTGTGGATGTACCTAAGTCAACAGTACAGGGGAAAGTCGACAGATGGCACTGTTTTAATTTTAATCTACTTTATCATTAGATAGATGTAGTAAAAATTAAAATAAAGTAACTTTTGATGAAGATTGTTCTCGAGTTTTTTATCATTAGCACATAGCATTAACTTACCTATAACTTAAATTTTGGGCTAGTTATTATACAAAAAACTCAGTACTAAGTAGTATTTTTTATGAAGTGTTCCTTTAACTTGAGAATTTCAAGAGGATGACCAGCAGTTTTGTCTCTTATTTGACCAATATATACCTGTATATTATACAGGTTCAAAATAAATTAGCTAGCAAAACTCCGCAGACGTGATGGGTATCGACGGCGATAAAAAATCTTAACTTATTTAACAAATTTTCGCACAGCTTTTACAGCTAACTATGGCCGCTGCGCTGGTAGTATAGTTAGGTATCTACTACTTGAAATGATTATTACTATTTTTGTTTGTGAATGTGTCTGCACTGGACGTTAACGACCTAAGAAAGTATTAAGAGAGTTCCTGGAAGCCTATTCAAATATTCGTCAAAAGAAAATGTATAGTTTGATGATCGAGAGCAGTGGTGGTCTAGTGGTAACGGCCCCGACTTACGAGTTGTAGGTCGTGGGTTCGAACCCAAGCAGGCGCTTTACTTTGTGTAAATAATTTCATCACCACTGCTCTCAAAACGGTGAAGGAAAACATCGTGAGGAAACCGGCATGTCCTAGAACCAAAAATTCGAAGACATTTGACATCTACAAACCCGCACTGGGCCCGCGTGGTAGATTACGGCCCACTCCCTCTCACAGAGAGGAGGCCTGTGTCCCAGCAGTGGGAACATTAATAGGCTGATGAGATGATGATGATGATCGATAATAGAAGAATTAATTATTTATTTATTTATGCTAAGTACATAAATAATTAATTCATCAGCTCGTCCAGAGTCAGATCCACTACCGTGCCATACCTTCGATTCGACCCTAGAAAAGTCGCAATCGGTTTCAAAGCATTTTGTATTTCTACAACGACCTCTCGACCAATCTTTCAACAGGACATACATTCGTGAGGAAAGTTTTGAGTATGAATGCCGATGGTTTTTTAGGGGTATGAGGAACAGGGTGTAAAGTTCACTCATCCACCATAGAAAAGGGAGGATCCTCCTACCAGACGGGTTGTTATGTCTGGCGGGCAACTGCCCATATGTTGATTTCGGATAGTCTTATCTATGTTTTTCGCTCGGTAAACTCTAACTGCGCGATGCAGGAATTGTGTGACGTCATGTCTTTGCTGCGTACTTTGTATGTCGCGGTGTAACCGCTACATCACTCCCCTCCGGAGACCGAAGGTCGATAGTGGGCTGAGTCTTGGATCTTGCGATGCTTCACAGTGCCAGCTGTGGTTCCAGTGAGTCGGAACCGGGTGCCGCTCAGTTCACAGTGGGTCGGAACTGTCTGCAGTGATTGCGCTGTGTGACTCGCCTCACGAAAGCTTGCGTGAGTGATGATGATGACGTCACGCTGAAGTAGTTGCACGAAGGCTGCGTTGACGTTCACACTCGGGGTCACCAATTTAGGGGTATGAGGAACAGGGTGTAAAGTTCACTCATCCACCATAGAAAAGGGAGGATCCTCCTACCAGACGGGTTGTTATGTCTGGCGGGCAACTGCCCATATGTTGATTTCGGAGTTCATAGTCTTATCTATGTTTTTCGCTCGGTAAACTCTAACTGCGCGATGCAGGAATTGTGTGACGTCATGTCTTTGCTGCGTAGTTTGTATGTCGCGGTGTAACCGCTACAGTTTCATGAGTTGGTGGAGACCAACGAAACAATTGATGGACTGTGTGAAAGATGATATGGCTAGAAAAGGGGTGACTACCGAGATGACGACTAATAGAGAAGAATGGAAGAAAAAGACATGTTGCAGCGATCAGAAATGAACTGGAATAAGGGCACGAGCATGATAATGTATACACATAAGTTTTCAGTAGCATAACATAATCAGCCTATAATGCTTCCACTGCTGGGACACAGGCCTCCTCTCTTCGAGAGGGAGTGGACTGTAATCTACCACGCGGGCCCAGTGCGGGTTGGTAGATACCCGGTAGCTTAAATTATGGCAATTTCATACATATTTGAGTTTTCCATCATTGTTATCACTGATAGAAAGGTCACTTTGTCTAGACCCTCTTTGCAGTGTTACAAATGTTTCAATACTGGCAGTACTGTTAGGCACATAACATCATTTACACTGATGCCAATGCGTTTGCGATGCCTCTGTTAATGGTAATATCCATAGGTAGCGATCACCATAACTTACTATCATCTGGGCCAGCTGAAGTTATTCATTTATGCTTGGTTCCTTTAACAATAACGAATCGTTTGTCTTACCTTATGGTAAAAAAAATATTGCCAAAATGGGCATACAAATACATTCGTAAGCTAATTTTATATGTGTGATAGCAACTTCCTTTTGGGAGGTTCTACTATGTATAGCTATTGCTTCATTATTGGTAAAGATACACAATAACGGTCCGTACATGATGGGAACATAAAACTCGATGACTACAGATACTCCTCCTTCTTTTAAAATCGTTTAGAGGCTTTCAGAAACAGAGTAGTAATTAATTTCAACTTTAATTAATTTCCTTAAAGTTGTCATTTATTCTCAGATCAGCTTGAAACAGTTAGGTATAGGAACAATTAGAAATGATTGTAAAATACTCGTAAAGTCACTTGATAGGCAATCGTACAAGTTGCCGTGTTTAACTGCTCAAATATAGCCTAAATACATTTATATTTTATTGCTTGCTATTTTCTTATATATAATTTATTTGTCTGTCTGTTACGTGCCTGCCAACCAGTCCAAAATATTTTGTATATTTTAGTCTGGGGCAATACTTCATCATTTGCCGCGGGACGTCTTTATCGGGATCAGTTTCCAGTCTAACCGGATGCAGCTGAATACCAGTATTACACATGGAGTGACTACTTGTCTGACCTCTACAAACCATTTACTGGGTAACACGATACCCCTTGGTAAGGCTGGTTGTCAGAATTTTGAGCTTCTGACTGCCCGTACCGACTGTCAAAGATCTACAAACACCCTACACCTAGACCAACGGTTAAAAGAACTTTCCAAGGCACGGGCTTGGGGTCTCAATATGTGATGGATGGTCACATCCACGGACCAAACGTCCTGTTCGATCGTCCCGTGCTCCTCTCAAATTTGCCTTTTAACATAAGCAAACTCACCGCATACAACAGGTATACCAATAAAACTTGCTCCAATTGAAACGATCCCACTTTATGTTGATAATAAACAACTGAATTTATGCCAAAACGCAATTTAGTGACGGACAGACGAACATTTTATGTGTTATACCGTAAAATTAGACTGTTAAAAATATTTAATAACTGTTACTGTGCCCAAAATTGTAACGGCTGTTTAATATTGATCTGGGAAACTGAAAACGAAACTTCGTAAGAATTGCATAACCGCTCGGTAATATACATTATAGATACAATCACCATCTGCCTGGTCTTAGTGGAAATTAGTTAATCGAAGAGGAAGAAAACGAAGATGTAGTGACAAAAATTGAAAAGAGTATGCATAGATGGTTTGGTCATGTTGAGAGGATGAATGAAAAGCGACCAAAAAAAGGTATTTACAAGGCAGATGTGAGTGGTCTTACCAAGGGGAATCGTATTACCCAGTAACTGGTTTGTGGAGTTCACATAGGCAGTCACTCCATGTAAAGTACTAGTATTAGCATCCGGTAAGACTAGAAGCCGACCCCCACATAGTTGGGAAAAGGCTAGGCAGATGATGATGTGGTTTGAAATGGCTTGTTATGAGATTTTTTATAAAAAATATATAGTTTTAAAATAGTTATTCTTGAAGATACTTAAGAAAATAGATGAATCGGGATGATGATAATTCTATGGTCATAAAATAACATGGTAAATCTCTTAATATTGTGCGTCCAAAGTTACATTTGCATTTGGAATTTGTATGGGAGAACATATTTTTCAACTACAATTTTAAGTTTGTTCTTGGGATAAAAAACATGTTGTCTTGTTTGTATAATTTTCTTTCTTTTTGTTCCACCTAGTAGCTGAAAGTTCAGACATGCAAAAAAATTCAATTCTCACTTTATTACCATTTCTAAAATAAGGCCAAACTTGATTAAATAAACTTCTAACCTAGTTTCTATCTCCAGTGCCCTTGATGTGACATCTGATTTTATATTCAAATGATAAAAAAACGTCTGGACGCGATTTCAGTCGTATCCCAACAAATAGATGAAGAAGAAAAACTGTGTGCTACCAAGTTCTGGCGTAAAACCCCTTTTTATTGGCCTGACTAGCGAAGGTCAATTGCGCGTCCTAGAAATGTTGGTGGTCCAATTTTTAAGAAATAGGAGTTACGTAGGAGGTTTTTGTGGTCGGTCAAAAACTGTTATTGCTCAAAAACAGGAACACAGTGCAAGATTCTTAAAACGTAACGATATTTAAGTATTGTTATAACATCAACGCGCTTTAGTCGTAGTTAGATACGATAAGACTACTCTACGACCTCAAGTAACGGAAGTTTAAAAAAAAAACATTCGATGTGCCAATTTATGAAATTCTATTAGTAGAAGATATTGTCGTGTACACTGGTACATGACAATATCTTCTAGTGCCAGAATTTTGCAGTTTTTCGAGCACCATGGGAGTAGCACAAGGTTTACAGGGGTTGCAAACTTTGGTATTAACTACTCCCAGCGGACCTAACAACATATAAAAAAATCGTATTTACTTGCGCGTTAGCGACGTTTGCATTTTTTTGTGCCGATATTGATTGGGCTAAGTCAAAGTCAAAGTCAAAACCGAAAGGGCGAGCTATTAAGACTAATAAACCAACTCAGGGATCACGCGTACTAGACAGCCACCACAGCGACGTAGATCATTTCAATTTCTTATTGATCATGCATTACGTAATTAGGGTATTGGTAGTTGGCCGTTGCGACCAAGTTCACGATTTGTATCGATTTCTATAGTTTACCTGGCCAGTGCGACCAAAAGTCGTGGCCGTATAGTGCACGAGATCCATTAGAGTTCCAGAAAAACAATAAGTATACGCTTCACCTCTTAACTCACACCCCACGCCAAGCCTTCCAGCCTGGCAATAAAACACAACTGCCACACTATGATAATAAACCGCAGATTCCTAAGGAACCACATATTGTTCTGTTTGTCGTTTATTTGCTTACAAGAGACACTTGTACCCACTCCACGTTGCCGGACAGATGAAGGGTGCTTAAGATGGAGTGGACTGACTGTCGAGTGGAGAGCGCTTGATATGAGAGGATCAAATGTATAGGAATATTATTGTAGGGATCAGGATTGGTCAGTGTTTGTCATGGGAAGATTTATCTATTTCTGTATACGGAAATAGAAATAATTTTAATGGGATGCTGTGTGTGGTGTCTTGGTTTAGGTTAGGTATGTACAATAAAACACTGTTACCAATATTACTGCGCTAAACATGTTATCGCAATTACCGTCCGGCGTAGACCGCGAGCGCGGCGCAATGCCCGGCACTCCCTCCACCGTACAGCCTCCACCATAGCACGCATAACTTATTTATTAGACGTCACAGTGTCTGCACTTGAATCCATATTCCTTTAAAAATTATAATTGGAATGGATTGCATAAGCAGAAGCATGAACAGCGTTCAGCGTTCAGCGTTCCTACTGCTGGAACACAGGCCTCTTCAAAGAAAGAAAGGAAATACGTTTATTTGAAGAAAAAACAAAAACACAAAAATTATAATTTGGGGTAAAATATGCGTCACATCCACGCAAAATGGCCATCACTCAGCATAATGCTGCGACCCTATGCGAGACAGAGCCTCAACGCTGGTTTTTAGCGAGAGCCGGCGTTGACGTGTTGACGTCAATGACGACCTCTCTGTAAGAGGAAATGGGCTAAAATTCACCACGCACATTGCAGGTTGGCGGCATGTCCTCGATTATTTGGTTCTAGTACGTGCCGGTTTTCGTCACCTAGTAATTTTTAACCATTTCGGAGTAGATTGGCATGTATCTACTTAATCACCATCATCAAATATCAGCCAAAGCCGGTAGCTCGGAAAGCACGTTAAGCCGTTGGTCCCGGCTGTCATTTGTGGATCTTTGACAATCGTTACGGGTCGTCAGAAGGCCGAAAGTCTGACACTGGTTGTCATAGCCGTCCTACCAAAGGGGTATCGTATTACCCAGTAACTGGATTGTGGGTGTCGGATAGTCAGTCGCTCCATGTAAAATACTATCCGGTTAGACTGGAAGCCATCCCCAACATAATTGGGAAAAGGCTAGGCGGATGATGGATGATCAAATATCAGCCAAATATTTTCGCTGTTAGACAGATATTACCATACCCATAAACATCAAAAAATTTTGCGACCTTCATTAGGTCCTCGGTCCACCATCATGTCGAAGACTGAGGACTGAATTTTGATACAGATTCTGAATTATTATTGAAAGTCTTCTGTTCAAAACATCAAAACTCTTCTATTAATTAAAACTAGTGATGCCTTAAACCTGGAATGCCTTAATATAGTCAGGACTAGCTAACCTTCAAAAGTTGGTGACAATTCATCGAGCCATCTACTAAAGAGACGGCTAGACAGCTAATTATTTCTAACCTTGTATCACAAGACAAATTCTGCGTACATTTTCTAAATAAAGAAGTTCATAATTTATCACTTTCATCTCTCGTCACAAAATATTTTTGTCGTGACGTCGGAGCTTACCTTATTAAATGTTATGAATATGATTGATAGAACTGCGCTTCAAGGGGTTTGAGGATACGGAAATGTGATCTTGATGTGGGTTAGAATCACATCCTATAATATGCTCCGTCGTATAGTAAAATGTAGGGCGCTTGCATGTAATTAAATATTGGATCTATTTTATTAAGGGAGAGGCTCGTGGCAAAGTCATAACAACCGCACGGGTCGATCAAAGGTTAAGCTACGCTTGCGGCGGTTGGTTTGTGGATGGGTGACCGTCCATTACATATCGAGGCTCCTTCGTGCCTTGGAAAGCATGTTAAGCCGTTGGTCCCGGCGGTCATTGGTAAATCTTTGACAGTCGTTACGGGTAGTCAGAAGTCCAGCAAAAGTCTAACAACCTGTCTTACTAAGGGGTAAATCGTGTTACCCAGTAATTGGGTTGTAAAGGTCAGATAGGCAGTCGCTCCATGTAAAATACTGGTATGCAGCTGCATCCGCCCCCCAATTACGCAATGCACGATCAATTTTAAATTGAAACCAATTGATAAAGATAAAGAGAAACCAATTCAATTGGTTTCAATTTAAAATTGATCGTGCATTACGTAATTAGGGTGCTGGTTAGACTGAAAGCCGACCCTAATATAGTTGGGAAAAGGTTATAATAGGCAGTTTTTTGTTGGTACCAAATTAGGTAAGTAGGTAGGGATCTAAGCATTTTATAAGTATGGAAGAAGAAGAAATGCTACCGTAAATGAATTGGGATAAGGGCAGGAGAATGATAAGATTTATTAAGCTTACTTTTGCATCTAGCATTGATCCAATTTAGACTCTCTTCGTATAGATAGCCTAGTATTCTGTAACCGTATAGGATGCGCTGACGCGACGCTAACACCACTTCAACGCTATATCAGTTTCAATACAATAACGTCTATGTGACGCTAGAGCAGCGCCTATGCGGCATTAATATGACGTCAACTGACGCCAGTTACGAATCTAGGCAGCCCTTGACGTTTGTCGAACGTATACGCAGTGTAAAGGTCATCGCCCATTATAACAGCACCGCTCCAGCACGGTAGCGCCCCGGCACCGCCTCGAAAAATCTAGTCGTCAACGCGCCTTAAGCCAGGCGACGATTAGCCGCCAACGCGCCGGAAGCAAGGCGACGGCTAGCCGCCAACGTGCAGTAAGCAAGGCGACCGCTCGCTGCCCGCACGTCACCGGCGAGGGAACAGTTTATTGTTTATTCACAAGCAAGGCGTCACCGTGCGGCCAGCGGGCGAGGCGTCACCCCGCGGACGGTGAGGCGCCAGCGAGAGGGCACCTCGCTTGAAGCGCGCTGTCGGCCCGATGTGTGACGGCTCGCGGGCCGCTCACTGCCGGCGAGCCTTCCACTATTTTGTATAGCCATCGTAAAATAGACTTTAATCCATTTGACTTAAAATCCTAACTTGATTGACAAGTTATTTGCCGTGTCGGAGCTGTGCTGCTGCTATAATGAGCGATGACCATTATGGCTACGCAAACGCTGCGTCAACGCAACCCAATTTTGCGTGAAATAATATTTTGAAACGATGTCACAGCTGGTAAAGTCAATGACCCTTCCAAACGTTTCAATAACACTCAATAAATCCAATCACTCCTATATTTAAACTTGTCAACAATAAAATCCTGATTTCAAAGGAAAAACAGGCAACAAAGTGATTAATGAGAAGAAGATATTATTTTTAGGAGCCCGGCTGTTTACGGCTAACTTGTGTTTGCTTGCAAATTAGCTTGTGACGCGTGAAAACATGTTAACTTTTTTTAAGGTTCCGTATTATTAATCCCTGACGTATTTTGCTAAAAATGCAATGTTAAATACTATGAATGCGAAGAGCTTGGTGAAACAATTTGATATTTTTTCCATACAAACTTCTTAGGGGTTTTACTCCACTGTTTGATATCGTACATTCAAAGTTTAACATGATATCGTTAGGTCTCATTAATAATTTTGTCTGTACGGAAGCAGAATAGTAAAATAAAAAGCCATTAAAAAGTTATAAGCCAACAAAGATTCGTTTTTCTTGCTAATTTTAGCGCAACTTTGGGCGTAAATAAGTAATACAAGAAATGTGAAATCTCGAAAACAAAATCCGTACCGACACAGCAAAATTATCGAAAATTTCAATTAATTAATTCATTATTTCTAATTGATTCATGGAGTGGTTTTTTCATAAAACTCCATTTTCCAAAGGACTTTTCGTAATTTTTTACGCGCTCTTTTTACTAAAATCGTTCGGTACGGTGTTTCTGTGCGTGCCAACTACGAGTATACGTTATCCATGTAGACCAGCTTCTAACTGCTCATCACTGATACTATTTCTGTCGGATACGATGCCAGGTGAGACAGCGTGGTTTTTGGCCATGCCCACCATTGAGTTCGAGCCCGCGACTAGCAAACTCTCGACATTGCTTTTAATTGACACCTATTACAATGAGATAAGAGTTACATTGTTGGTTGGTTTTACGTCAAAATCAATTGTGAATGTGTACTTATCTCAGTGGTGGTGGCCCAGTGGTATCGGCCCCGAAATATACTTGACGCCTATCGGAGGGATTGGTTCATATTGGCCGAGGGGGTTTACGTTCTAATTCTGTCAACGAAGAAATGGGCCCGCCCGATAGTAATACGAAACTTCGAATTGAACCCATAATACACCCGAATATTTAACTTTTTGTGTCGGGCATAAAAAACATTCGGAGTAGGACAGCTGTTGAAGTGTTGAATTGTGGTGTCATTCATTCTTAGGTCGACCCCGAACTAATCTTATGTCCGTATGCGATATGAAGTAGGAATCACCCGTAACTTACGAAACTGACATTCCGAAACTACGAATTTTATGCTTAGGGAGTAGTCCTCCAGGAACAAGTTGAGTGGAAAAAGGAAAGGGAGGCCTTTTCGCTGCAGTGAGACAATGCTGGCTGATAATTATACACAATGCAAGTTTCTTGCCTGTGGCATACAATAAAATTGAAGCTCAAAATTACTTGCACCGTCTAAACAGTGTTTAGACTCAACTGTTATTGTTATGGTACGCCACAGGCAATTAACTCGCACCGTATCAATTAAGCTTGACGCTCGTAAAACGCCAAGATGCACGGAGTCAAAACAAGTCTTCGGCCTACAGAACCACAATAATAAAACACAGTACCCACCCGCCTACAAAATATTTCAGTGTTCCGTACCAGAGGGCCTAGACAAAGTAACATTCGATTAGCGACAACGCTAGTAGAAAAGTCAAAAATGTATGGGATTGACAAAAGCTATCGAAACGTCACGTGATCATAGCGTGATAGCTTTTGTCAATCCCATACATTTTGACTTTTCTACTAGCGTTGTCGCTAATCGAATGTTACTTTGTCTAGGCCCTCTGTTCCGTTTCGTGTCACGGAACCCTATTACTAAGCCTGCACAGTCCGTTTGTTCGTCAGCGGGCTGTATCTCATGAACCGTAATAGACAGACAGTTGAAATTTTCACAGATTGTGTATTTCTGTTGTCGCTATAACAAAAAATAATAATAATAATAAAAATAACATTTTTTACCGCTAGTTTATACCCCCACTGTGGGTTTAGTGTGTCAAAGATTCGGATTAGTTTACAGAAGACCTAGAGGTCTCTTCATAACGATGCATGATAAGGGACGAATTGGCAAAATTCTTAATAATTGGCCTGTACCGAATGTGCGCGCTATCTGTGTCACTGACGGAGAAAGAATTTTGGGGCTGGGTGACCTCGGTGCTTACGGCATGGGGATACCTGTGGGCAAGCTGTCTTTGTACACCGCGTTAGCAGGGATCCCTCCCTCCTACTGCTTACCGATCACTTTGGACGTGGGAACCAATAGTGAGGCGCTGTTATCTGATCCGATGTACATAGGTGTACGAGAGAAGCGACTTAAAGGCCAGCCATTAGATGAAATTGTTCAAGAGGTTTTTAAAGGGTTTTTAAATGCGAAGACCCTCCACAACCGCGAGGTGTGCAGCCTCAGGGAATATAAAGCCGAAGTGGGTATGCACCGTGATGTGGTCGCAGTGGACAAGGGACTCACCCCGCTCTCCATAGCTAAAGAGAACTGGCGCAAACCTGTACTACAGATGACCGCAAGGAGGTATGGCAAAGCAAGGAGCTTCACGGGCGCTTCTGTCGGGCTCTCCATGAGCCCGGTGTAGATTTCTTAGCGTCCGTATCCTGGCTACGTTACGGTGACCTTTTCGGGGAAACTGAAGGTTTCGTCTGTGCAATTATGGACGAAGTTATCCTGACGAATAACTACCGGAGACATATAATGAAGGACGGTACGGTTGACGTGTGTCGGGCATGCCACCGTCCGGGTGAGTCCATCAGACATATTATCTCTGGTTGTTCGCGTCTAGCTAACGGCGAGTACTTGCACAGGCATAACCAAGTGGCTAGGATTATTCACCAGCAACTTGCTTTGAAATATAAACTTGTGGATTCTGAGGTACCGTACTACAGGTATGTGCCCGACCCAGTTCTCGAAAATGACCATGCCACGTTATACTGGGATCGGTCTATCATTACTGACAGGACTATTGTTGCCAATAAGCCTGATATTGTGGTGATAGACCGATTAGCGCGCCGCGCAATGATAGTCGATGTTACCATTCCACATGACGGGAACCTCGTGAAAGCTGAGAAAGAGAAACAAATAAAATATCTCGACTTAGCACACGAGGTTGTCGACATGTGGAATGTGAGCTCGGCTATCATTGTGCCGATTGTCGTAACGGCCAACGGCCTGATGGCCGAAAGCCTCGACCAACATCTCTCGAGGCTCTCGTTAGGCGGTTGGATCAAGGGCCTGATTCAGAAGGCAGTACTCCTCGACACGGCTCGCATTGTGAGAAGGTTCCTGTCTCTGCAGCCCTAACCACCGGTAGCTTGGACCCTGCTCCCGACACCGGCGGAACACTATTGTTTATATTTTTAAATGTTTTTTGTATCCTTTTTTTTAAAGAAATATTTAAAAATGTATTACATATGTAAAAAAATTGAATAAACGGAATAATAATAAAATAAAGTAATAGCCAAGAGCCTCGACCAACACCTGAGGAGGCTCTCATTGGGCAGTTGGATCAAGGGCTTGATTTAGAATGCGGTACTTCCGGACACGCCTCACATTGTTAGAAGGTTTCTCTATCTGGAACCTTACCACCGGTAACTTAGACCCTGTTCCTGATACCGGTGGGATACAATTTTTTTATTTTTTTTATGTTTTTTTTAATTACTTTTATAAAAACCTTTAAAAATGTGTTAAATAAACGAAATAAAGTAAAAAATGAAAGGGTCCCATACAATAAACGTTTTTTTCGGCGTTTTGGTTAAATATTTTACGGTAGTACGGAATATTTTGTGTGAGAGTCCAACTCGCACCTGGCCGGTTTTTATTTAATTTCCTACCGGCGGCGTTGACAAGTTTGTAATCAAATTCACAAATTTATATTCAATTTCGACGGTTGAATGCTAAACAGGGGGTAGTTCGTGTTTGCGGAACCCGTGTTTACCTTTGAATGAAATTATTCTATGAGGGAGGGACGGTAGTTATGAATTTTGGTTGGAAGCTCTTGATTTTAAGAAAGTATTAGATTAGAATTTTTCGTTTTACGGAGATATTGAACCGAAAGAAGAACGTTATTCAATTTTTCCTTTTTTTAAATGACAATTTACTTCTTCTCAAATACACACATCAAAAGTGTCTAGGGATCAACATATATTTTTGCAATAACTTTTCTCCTGATTGATATTAATTAAAATTTTCTTTAAGGATTCATCAAATAAAGTGTTTTCGTTTGTCACAGTAACGATAAACCAAGTCACCTTTGCATTAATAAAGAAATTTGCCATTTTCCTAATAAAGGGATTTTTGACATTTGAACCACTAACATTAAAGTTCGAAAAAAAGACTGAAATAACAGTTTTCTTTAAAATTTTATTGGGTAACTTAAACAATTAATAATCCGTGTTTCTACCGCGAACACTAACAACACAAGAACATCGGTTTGGCATACTCAAAATGAGTTCATCCAAATCACGCTGTGGAATGGCCGCCCATGTTCGTTGCAACAACAAAAAAAGGTCTTCTTGCGACTGGATACCCTCCATATTCGGCAGAGCTCTTCTCTGTAGCATATCCCATGCATGCTCAATCGGGTTCAAGTCTGGCGACTGAGCAGGCCAGGGCAGGACATTGATGTTAGCTGCGGCGAGAGTCTGTCTTACAACTCTTGCGGTGTGCGGTCGTGCATTATCATGCATTAACTGAAATAAGGGACCGATTTGCACTTGTAGAGGAACGATGACGTCTGATACAATCGTCTCAGCATAAATTTGAGCGTTGAGGTTGCCTCTAATCCAAATCAACTCAGTTCTTCCGCCGATCCAAATACCCGCCCATACCATGATGGTTCCACCACTATAAGGATGGACTTCCTGGCAGGATTTTAATCGCTGTTGGCGTCCAGGGGTTCTCCAGTGTCGTATACGTCTTGTATCCGGTCTCATACCAAAACGAGACTCATCAGAAAAGCACACGAAACGCCATTGTTCTTCTGCCCAATTTCTGTGTTCAAGAGCCCATTGATATCGAATCCTACGATTGTGCATTGCTATAGGTGGTACCCGTAGCGGTCTTCGGGAATGAAGGTTCACTTCATGCAAGCGGTTTCTGACTGTTTGGTCGCTAATTAAGTTCCCTGAAGAGTGATGAAGCCTCACGGCTAACATCATGGCGGTTATTGTTGGAGCTCTTCGAGCTAAGATTTGAATGTATCGGTCTTGTCTCCGTGTGGTGCAGCGATACTGTCCTCCATGGCGCTCAGCCACGGTACCAGTGCTTCGGTAACGTGTCCAAAGTCGACTGATAACACTCTGACTTGTATTCAGAGCTAAAGCCACAGTACGTTGCCGGGAACCAGCTTCTATCATTCCCACGGCTCTGAGCATTTCTTCCCTGCTTAAATGACGTCGCTGCTCCATAATAACGTTGGTTTTAATCAGTAGTAGGGAAACAGTAGCACTAATAATGTCTTCAATGCGTTGTATGTTTTTATAGGGAAAATATTGACAGCTGATTTTCATCTTTTACTCGAATTTGATTCACAGTTCCTGATTCAAATTATGAAATGCACCAAAAAGGATCCATATAAATTTATAAAATCATAAATTTATTACAAAGCCACATCTCAATCTCAAGAAATCCGCATAAAAATGCTTGATCCCTAGACACTTTTGATGTGTGTATGTGAACCTTCTTCAAGATAAATCGAGGCATCCTCAGGATGACGATTGACTTGTTGCGAACCCGGACACGACGTGTTGCCATGACAAGCGCTGAACACAGAGTGAGCTATAAAACACGTGTTCAGGTTTGTAAATTAACCAAAACATACGGGGCAGTCTTTGGACACTGCCGATAGAAGTGAAAACGTGGTCAGTACAAGAACGAAAGCAGTAGCTACATTTAAAAAAATCCAAAAAAATTAAACAGAGTGCGCTGTCAACAAAAATGTGCTCAACGCGCCTTCGGTGACGATGACGCGAGTTACATGAATTTTGTTCACCCAAAAAGTGCTCAATGAGCCTGAAGTATTCAAATAAAAAAAAAAGTTTTGTATATTTTTATCTACTTATCGTGCTTCCGAGGCTAATAGAGCTTCCGTAGGAAAAACGAAAGCTATAATCAAACGCATATCGCATTAGAATTCGCCAAACCAGCTCCCACAGAATCCTATAAATAACTTCTCAGCAACTAGCCACCAACGTTAAAGGTACCTTATACTAGGCTAACCACTCCCTCTGTACATCCACACTGAATTAAATTCCTAGCGAGCCATCAGTTCCATTGAATGTTCGCCTTTTGGCGGGTATTAGAACGAAAGGAATAGTCTTTTGAAAAATATTTATTTTGGTAGGAAGAAATAAAAGTTTTAAAACAGATTACAGTAAGACCAACATAGTTGGTAAAAGGCTTGTCACATTGATCAGCCCCCCAATTACGCAATGCACGATCAATTTTAAATTGAAACCAATTGAAAAAGATTGCCAGTCCATTGCTTCATAAGTTCGACAAAAATAATCTGCTCAATTTTTTCTCGAAGTCATAATCTGCTCAATTTTTTTTGTCGAACTTATGAAGCAATGGACTGGCAATCTTTTTCAATTGGTTTCAATTTAAAATTGAAAATGAATTACGTAATTAGGGTGCTGGTATTAAGTAAGTGCCGGAGATGTACTTCTTCGCTTATAGGAGACCACAGCATGCAGAATGATCATGTGTTGACATGTTGATGAAGTTTTTAAGTACCTGGTACTTGTTGAAAGGCCTACACTGGCTTTCCATACCTATTAACACCATTACTTGTAACAGCTAAAATGTACACATGAATGCAACAAAGAGTTTGAGTTTGAGTTTATTTGAAAATATTTATTGAAAACGACAATTATTTTTAAAACAGTAACCGTGGAGTTTCTTGCCGGCTCTTCTCCATAGGAATCGATCAATTGAAACCGTGTAGGTTAATGTGAAATAAAATGTTTCGATTTTTGAATATTTTTTTTTGAAGTTTGACATGCTTTTGCAACATATTTGAAAGTAAATTGAAAATCCAACCAAAAAATTGGTTTGGTTTCCAATTTTCTTCTATCTTTTCTATATTTTTGCTGCAGGAAAAACATTGCAGTATTTTTAATTAAATCGGTTGAATTCGGAATTAGTGCTAAAATTGTGCGGAAGCTATAAATCTGGTTATTAGTGCCAACTCATTAGAAACAAATTAATTATTTGCCTATGAAAACTAACACTAAATCTAAATTAATATCTCTGTGCAAATGCATCAATTATTTGTTTATCCAACCGTGAATATTATTTGTTGGAAAATGTAAATTTGAAAATATTTGCAGTGTGAGTCCAAAATGCGTGGTCATAGTTCAGTGCGTGGTACAGACCATTAAGCTGAACAACTTTCTCCATGGGACCAACATCGCAATCGCGAAAAAAATACCAACTGTCCCATACATTTGTCCCATATTTTCGAGTGGGTCATTACCCACTCGAAAATATGGGACAAATGTAAATGTAAGTTTTGAGAGCAGAGAGAGTTAAGGAGCAGTGGTGGGTGACCCAGTGGTATTGGCCCCGACTTACGAGTTGTAGGTCGTGGGTTCGAACTAAGCACGCGCTTTACTTTGTGTAAATAATTTAATCACTACTGCTCTCAAAACGGTGAAAGAAAACATCGTGAGGAAACAGGCACGTCTTAGAACCAAAAATTCGAAGACATGTGACATCTATGTTGGAGTGAGCAAATTATAACGTAAAACGGAACGCAGCGTTTAGTGACATCATCGCCCCACTCAATGAATCAGGCGAATTGTAGAAGGGACCGGCCTTTATAAGACGACGCTCCGAGTATTGCGGACACCCCTGGCTGGAGGCTTTGAGTTCTTTTAGGAGCTTAAGGCAGCCACAGGAAAGTCCGGTTAAGCAGCGAATACCTTAGTGGTAACCTGCGAGATGCCCTAGTCAAAAAAAAAAAAAAAAAGTATTGCGGACAGTTCGAATCGAGTGAGCGCCCCGACTACAACTCTAAATGTGACATGGTTCACGCCTGAATCATATTATCAAAACGTTTTATTGTTAATTAATACTTTTAATTATGTAATTGTTAAATTAAATACATTTTGAGTTAAATATTGATTTTCTTTGAAATTGAAAAACCTTCAAGACCACGTGGACATTGTAAAAAGCGTGTCCCCTTCAACAATACTTCAATCCGGCCACCCTTGCGCCGAAATCTACCAACCCGCACTGGGCCCGCGTGGTGGATTACGGCCCACTCTCTAACAGAGAGCCTGTGTCCCAGCAGTGGGAACATTAATAGGCTGATTATGTATGTAATTTTTGTATGGGACAGCTGTGGTGGCCCAGTGGTAATCGGCCCCGACTTAATAGTTCATAAATGAAATGAAAATAATGTAATTATTTATTCTGTAAATATGATATCGGAATCACTTTTACACATCATATTAAAAACTAGCTTTTGCTCGCGTCTTTGTCCGCGAGCCTATAACCTTCCTCAAGAATTGAGCTTTCCAATTCAAAAAGAATTTTCAAATCCAACTGGTAGTTCCGGAGATCCCCTACATGCAAACTTACAAACAAACAAATTTTAGCTCTTTATAATATTAGTATAGATAAGCTAGATGAGTTCGGCGTTTCCTATCTGACTACTCTGAGAAAAAAGGCCAACACAAACTCAGAGGTCACAGTCTCTTTCAAAGTCCAGACATAACCTTGGTCAGGCCATATGAGGACCATGTAGATTATTGTCTGAAATGGTCTTTTGAGGAAAGAACCACGCAGATTTGAGTGTACCTGTCCCGTCAGTGCAAACATTTCTCAGTAATCGTAGAGCTCAACTCAGAACTACTAGATCATATGTCATCATCATCATCAATTCAGCCAAAAGACGTCCACTGCTGAACATAGACCTTTTCCAAGCACCGCCACTTCGACCGATTTTGTGCTTCCCACATCCAGCGACTCCCTGCGGCCTTCACAAGGTCATCGGTCCATCTTATGGAAACCCTTCCAACGATTCGTCTTCCGGTACGCGGTCACCACTCCAGAACCCCATCCATCGGCCATCTGTTCTACGAGCAATGTGCCCTGCCCGTTGACAATTCTTCGAGCTGTGTCGGTTACCTTGGATCACGTAGAGAAACTCCAAGCATAGCTCTCTCCATTACCCTTTGGGTGACTTTTAGCCTTCAGGTAAGGCCCATTGTGAGCGACCACGTATCAGTGCCATAAGTATTTCGTCTTGAGACACTGCGGTATGTGGGACTAGAAGATATTGCGTACATACATACCTACAAACATACAAACAAAAAAAAAACCTCTTTATAATATTAGTAATAGTATAGATAAGCTAGATGAGTTCGACGTTTCCTATCTGACTACTCTGAGAAAAAACGCCGAAACAAATTCAGAGGTCACAGTCTCTTTTAAAGTCCAGACTCCAGACATAATCTTGGTCAGGTCATAAGAGGACCATGTAGACAAGTGTCTGAAATGGTCTTTTGAGGAAAGAACCACGCAGATTTGAGTGTACCTGTCCAGTCAGTGCAAGCATTTGTCAGTAATCGTAGAGCTCAACTCAGAACTACTAGATCTATAATACGTACTAGAACTATGATTATATTAGTTTAGAAGTTTAAATAGTTATTATTTGACGATAATTTTATTTATTTTTATTTTTTTATTTAAATGCCTTAAAACTACCATTACAGGTCTTAGCCTAATGCGATAGCCAAGTCACACAGCAAAATCTTAAGATCCTAAAGCTAATTAATCATTGTTATAACATAATGTAAACAAAAGTACTTTTGCGAATTCACCCCAGTGACATGTAAATATATCAATTTTGACTTGAATACAATTGATTGTGCGAATTGCCCGAGTCAGAGGGGTTTTGGCCAGCAAGTTGGTCCTGGCTGATGGTACGACCAGCAGTGGCGGGGGCCGTCGCCTCCACACGTAACGGTCCGGTACGTACAAGTGCAACCGCTGCAGCACTCCCAGGTTGTGCTCTATGCCTCGGAGCAGTTTCACTATGTACGACACCAGTGCAAATTCCCGTCGCACCCCGAGTTGATTGTACCCCACCATACCCAGAACGAATAGAGTGGGGTACATCAAAGGGTAAAATGGGTATACCCCATAAAGTTTCTTGTACAGGTGGCGCGTGAACTTGTTCTGGACTCGCTCTAACATCAACGAGTACTTAGCCTCATGTGGAGCCCATATGACAGCACTATGTTCCAGATGACTCCTGACTAATGCGTCATACAGGACTCTGATAGCTGTGATGCTGGTAAAGTCTCGCGTCTGCCTCAGAACAAAACCCAAGTTTCTAAATGCCTTTTTGCAGATTCTAGTTATATGCTCGCGAAACGACAGTTCAGGAGTGAGAACAACCCCTAAATCCCGTACCTGCGTGACTCGTTGCATCGGTACTGCATCCACTACGTACTCGTAGAGTAGAGGAGCACGTGCGCGGGTGAAACTCATCACCGAGCATTTGGATACGTTGAAGTAGAGCCTGTTCTCATGACTCCATTCCACTATCCTATCGATATCCTCCTGCAAACGTCTGCAATCAGACTCCGTCCTGACCTCCAACAGCAACTTGAGGTCATCTGCGAATAACAAACAAGATCCATTTTTGACGACTTCTGGTAAATCGTTTATCATTATTATAAATTCCAGAGGCCCCATGTTGCTGCCTTGACTCACTCCGGACCAGGTATAATACGGCTCGGATTCGCAGCCGTTGCAGTCAACATACTGCTGTCTGCCCTGCATACAGCTGGCTAAGAACTGCAATAGATGTGGCGTGCAACCGATTTCTGCTAATTTACGTAACAATATGTCATTATCCACTGTGTCGAACGCTTTTTTGAAGTCAAAATAAGCAGCGTCCACCTGCACACCAGCGTCCACCGCTGGCACCACCTGTGACATGAAGTTAAGGAGATTGGTGGCAGTGCTGCGCCCCGGCCGGAACCCGTGCTGCGCCTCTGATAGCTCCGCGCGGACCTGCTCCTGCATGCTGCGCTGGATGGCGGACTCAAAAACCTTGGCCGGCGTTGACAACACGGCCACTGGTCTATAGCCACTGATGTCCGACCCCGCCTTACCTTTGGGGACTGGAATGACACGCGTTATCTTCCATCGAGTTGGAAACGTCGCTGATTTGAGACATGTATTAAATATATAGTGCAGAGGTTCCGCTAACACCCTACTACAATCTCTGAACAGGAAGGCTGGTATACCATCTGGGCCTGCTGAACGCTTTGGTTTTAGGCGCTCGAGTGCCTCTCTAACCTCCTTAAGACTCAGCAAGTTTAGTTGCACGTGCGACCCACTCATTGCCCCCGCCGCGGTCGCCGCGGCCGCTTGTGGATCCAGCCGTGGTGGCTCACTACGGTATACCGACTCGAAAAACATCGCAAATTGCTTGGCACATTCAAGATCCGTTAGGTGTTGACCATCCTTAACAATAGTTTGTCTGTTAACTGTGCTGGTCTTAGATCGTATATATTGCCAGAATGACTTTGGATCTTTCGCAAACTGACATTGTATTTTAGTTTGATGCTGTTTGTGTGCTGCATGAATATTTTTTTTAATAAGTGCTCGGTACTCAGAATACTCACTGTAAACCATTAAATCCTTTGTTTCCTTGAACGTCTTGTGAAGTCTAGCTTTGGTTTTTAGATCTTGTATTATTTCGGTCGTGTACCAATTTGGATAAGTGTACCGTGAGTTTCCACTACGATTTTTCTTGGGAACACATTCATCTAAAATGCTATTAATTTTACTGTAGAAGAAGTTTAATATATCGTCCAAGTCGTGCATCTCGTACATATTATTCCATTCCGTCGAAATGAACAAAGAATAAAGCAATGAAAAGTTTGCCTTATAAAAGTTCCACTGCGGTCTGAGTGCGCTTGCACCAGCGCGCGAGTCTGTATCGGTGGCGGGTACGGCCGATGCCGACGAGGTAGCGGGGACAATGTCGGCGGGGTGGAGGGCGCATGCGGGCTCTAGGCTCACGCTCACTTCGAGCGGCGGGTGATGCACGTCGACGGCCACGAGTGGCTCATCGGCCGCCACCACCGATACCTTCCCTCGAAACCCTGAACTCAGCACCAGATCTAATTGACGACCCAAACAATTGGGTACTCTATTACTTTGAGTGAATTCGCAAAAGGACAAGAAACATTCATAATAATTAATCACATTAGTAGGACACGAATGTAAATTAAAATCACCTAACACTATTATTTCTTTATATCTAGTACACAGTTTTTCTATTATTGCAAACAGAATCATGTAATCATTTTCTGAACTACCCGGGGGAATATAAATAACAGAACACAGAAATAAAAATCTACTATTTAAATGTACCGTCGCACAAACCATTTCAAACACGCAGGTGTCTATAGATACGTCGGGCACAAGTACTCGCCGTAGCTCGAACCGGTGTGTGGCCACAAGAAACGCGCCACCCTGCTTTCGTCCATCCGCTCGGTCGCTTCGAAGTATATTGTATCCCGGTGGGACAATTTCAGAATCTTGAATGGAATCATTGCAACCCGATTCAGTAATTGCAAACAAGTCCGAATTAAATGAATCCATGTTATTTCTGAAATTGTCCAACTTAGTTCGGAGACCTCTAACGTTTTGGTAAAAAATTTCAATAGTTCTAAATTGATGTATTTTTGGTATGCTTCCGAAACCAAATCCATTCGTTGAATTCAGCGTTTATGGGCCATATTTTAGTTTGGTTCAATTTATCAAACCACTGTTCTGGCACTCCGATACAAAACGACGAGTAATCTCGCTCGGTTTTATGTTTTATTTTATCTACTTTTACAGGTACATCCGGTCCGCATATACTTTCCACGTGATTAGTCATTGCTTCGACAGTCGTTTCTGGGTGTAGTCGCCACACATGCAAGTGTTTTTTCCGTAATAATGATCATCCGTGTGTGGTTTCCAACAAATACTCTAATATTAATTAATTTGGATACATAACATTATTTGGATATGAATTTATTAGGCCGTTATTAATTAAATATTATTTAGTTTTGGAGTTGGTTTGTAATCAATACTAATGAGGTTCTGATTCTAAATAATAATGAATGCGGCATGGGTTTGACACAGTATAAATAAGCAACAGTATTATATCTACATAGAAAACGGCCGAAACGACCCGCTTCGAAATCTCAGTGTATCAGTACGAAACATTATCGAGTGCGCGGCAGTTACGTACGGACGCGGAAGGTTTATCCACCGAGCGGCCGTAGGTAATTATTTCAAGGTCACTGCCGTGATATAATACTGTTATTTAATACTGTGGATATGCGAAAGTAACACTAGTTAGGATTTTGGTTTCCTACTACTGCTATGACTGTCATTGCTTACGGTCGCGACACATCTGCGGAACGAACGGCGCCGACACTTCAGCGACTGAATTATCGGTCGTAGTATTCGGTTGGCATGACACACCAAACACGCCGAACAGTCGGTGGCGTTTACTTCAGCGCGTTACGCGACGAAAAATTACCTGTCTTCGCTGGCCGCGCCGCCGCCAAGATCCACGATCAACTACGCGCGCCGAACTTTCGGTCAGTTAACGCGTCGCCAAACTTTCGGTCGCGATGCGTCGCGTGTTGTGACGCTTGCTCATGAACGCGACGTAACTTTCGGCTGATGTGTCTTAATGAACTTGAAAACACTACGAGCGTATTCAACCAAACGTTTAGCGCCGTACATTCTGCAGGTGTGCCGCGACACTTACTTTATGACAAACGAGAAAAACAGTTTAACTTGCTCTATAAGATAATGTATAAAAGAATGGTTTCCCATCCATCCATGGACTGACTGTAGAGAGTGCAGTTCACAGCTCGAGTCGTCCTTGCGGTATCGCGACGGCATTGAATTACAACTGACATATTGCACGACTCTTAATGCGAAGCATTAGAGTGTGCTCTACGATCGAAAAAAATTTTTTGCCCCAATTCTGTAACTGTTTTTGTTGTTACACTCCTGCTAGTACACAGAACCTACTTAATTTATATACCATTGTATAGATTATTAAATGGAGATTAATACTGTACTTTTTAACAATTGATTTAATGCAGCAGAAATGGAAAAAGCATCAAAATAGTTGAAAAAAAATTCCTGTCCGTCAATTTATGAACCCTGAAAACATTGTAGCTTGCGATAAAATCAATTAATTGAGTCAATTTTTTTTTATACATTTGTTTCAGCCGTAGAAGGAACCCTATTGAAAATGGCTCTTTTATTCAAAGTAGTTTAATTATAATTAATAAAATACTAACTAAAATATAATATCTTTATCTAAATATTTCCTACCTTTGACTTGATGTTGCCTAGCAACCGCCAAGTAAATATCTGTTAATTGCGTAACTGGTATTGGTATTCGAATTTGTGTGGGGTAGGTAAAAAAAAATCGAAATTAAAGTTATTTTTCACTTTGTAGTGTTTTTTTTTGTAAGTCGGTTGTTTTTTTTTTTGTTAAAAGTTTTTATTTGTTTGTCAATAAATCTTCTCTTTGTTTTGATGTGTAACATTTTTTCTCTCAGTTTCCTACAGTTAAAGATTTTAACTCCCTCACGCGCTCCGCCTCCTCCTTCGCGAGCATTACTGCTTCGCAGAAGGAGGTGACGGCTTGCCATGCCCTCTCGTTCCGTACCATGGCCTGGATCAGAGCCGGACGCGAAAGGTATGGACGGTAAGCCTAACAGTGACTACGGAAGTTCTTTATTGTGAGCGTTTTTTCATAAGGTACTTTAAGAAAGCCTCCGTGAAAATTACACTAAAGTTATTTTATAATGGATTTCCGCAAAGTCACGCCAGAGTCAATAACTACACTAAAGTTCCTACTTCCGGCGTTCCCGCTATTAGCTTAGTGAACTTTTTTTGTACACCTAGTGACATCCCTTCTGCTGAGCAAAGGTCTCGCCAATGTCCTTCATGGCAGCCTTTCCACCTCGATCTTTTTACTACAGAATAATACCATTTTCATTCAATTACTATTCAACAAAATACAAAAATAGTTTGGAAAATCCAAAAGTGCACGCCTCTTATTTATCACTCATTCATAAACGAAAAAGAAATTCAAAACATAGTTTAAAAATGAACAATTTATCACTTTTCATGAAGTCGTAACGTCAACGACTGACAAAGATATTTACTTGGCGGTTGCTAGGCAACTTGCGGACATCAAATCAAAGGTTGGAAATATTTAGTTAAACATATTATATTTTAGTTAGTATTTTACTAATTATAATTAAACTACTTTGAATAAAAGAGCCATTTTCAATAGGGTTCCTTCTACGGCTGAAACGAATATATTAAAAAAAAATTACTCAATTAATTGATTTTATCGCAAGCTACAATGTTTTCAGGGTTCATAAATTGACGGACAGGAATTTTTTTTCAACTATTTATGCTTTTTCCATTTCCGCTGCATTCAATCAATTATTAAAAAGTACAGTATTAATCTCCATTTAATAATCTATACAATGGTATATAAATTAAGTAGGTTCTGTGTACTAGCAGGAGTGTAACAATAAAAACACAGAAACGGGGCAAAAATAATTTTTCGATCGTAGAGCACACTCTAATGCTTCGCATTACTAGTCGTGCAAAATGGTGAGTTTTGTCAGCAGAAAATAATCATTAAAACTAATGACCCAGAACTGCTTGTCCCATTATAATTGATTATTATCAAATGCAAGGAATATAATTCAGTATGCCCGATCTGAATAGATAATAATAGCTAACACTGTGGTTTACTATTGGGATACAGATTGGGATTCACAGAGGTTAGGACTGGTGCAGAATGTAACGGTGAATTTAAATTGGTTTCTTCCTAAGAGCAATCAGTACTAATATTTGATTAATTTGTAAGATCCACATCAAAATACTACAATACCAAATAATAGCAATGTATGTACATAATAATAAAATGTTTATTTCAGACAAAGTCCATAAGGTTAGTAAGAATTTCCTTAACATCAAGTAAGTTACTATACAGGGTGGCAGGGACATCGACGCGAAGCCGGTTACCATGGATTCAGTACATGGTTCTGAACCACCCTGCGTTGAAATTTTTCGACGGTTATTAAAAAAAAAATCTGCTGTTTCATAGAAAAGTGCAATACCTACGCGGTCAAAATGTATGGAGCAGCAGATTTTTTTTTAATAACCGACGAAAAATTTCAACGCAGGGGGGTTCAGAATCATGTACTGAATCCGTGGTATCAGGCTTCGCGTCGATGTCCCGGACACCCTGTATATGTAATTAAAATTCAGCGTGGAGCTGCAACCACCTCCGCAACATCGGGGAATCCCACCGATTCTGTAAAAGAAGATCAAGGGACCTATGCAATATTGATAACCAATATGATAAAATATTCATAAACATGAATAAAATTCTTAAATCGGTGTCACTCATACGCTAGCTTGTTTGATGATGCATTAAATATCAAGGCGTTACGATTTTCATAAAATATTTAAAAAGTTTTTGAATATTGCAATCATCATTATGATTCTGCTCATAACCAATTTTTTGTTTTGTTTCGGGACAATACTAATTGAACAGAATTATGTTTAGCACTAACTTTATTTAGTGCATCCTCGAACAACCCATACAATCAAACTAAATCTAAATGCATATGCAGTGTAACCCCATCCTTACCCAAAACGCGTACAATAACATGAAATGGTATCTGAATCTAGATTGTTTCAGCTCATTGAAGCTGTTTCGGTGCCATCCGGTCTGTCTAAAATGTAATTTTAAGAGTTAGCTGTAGATTTGGGTTGTGTAGGCTTTGAAGTCGAAAATTCGGAAATAATTTTTGTAGATATTTTTACTTGGTAATTTGCTTAAATGAGATGTTTTATACATATTATGCCATTATTTCTTTATAATCGACTTCCAAAAGGAGGAAGTCATCAATTCGACTGTATATTTTTTTTATGTTTGGTACGCGATCACTCCGCCAATTATGAATTGATTTTCAGGATCCTTTTTTAGTTTGGTAGGTTATATTTCATTGAATTATACTAATAATTTATTTATATGTTTTTTTTTTTTTTCAAAGGTGATGGCAATGGTGTGGTACCCATTCATTTCACCAGTTGTGTTTCAAAATGCTATGTAAAACCATATTACGAACCTACAATTTTATTGTTAATAATCGAACACTTTCTTAGACTACGGTCTGCTTAATTAGAATGTTCTAATGAAAAATACTTAATTACACACTTCCCGAATTCCAGAATCCGCCACGGTAAAATGTTGTTAGTTTGTGCAGATTTTTTATTTTTTTCTTTCTTTCTGTTACGCCTGCTACTACCAACCAACCACCATTATCTGCCTAACCTTTTCTAAACTATATTGGGGTTCCAGTCTAACTGGTTGCAGCTGAATACCAGAATTATACATGGAGCGACCGCCTATCAGACCTCCACAACCCAGCTACTGGGTAACACTATACCACTTGGTCGTTAAGACCATCCATTACAATTTGAACAACCATTGATTTCAATACTTTGTTGATAGTTGCCAAATGTAGTTACATTTATTCATCAGTTTCATCTTTATGTGCCTGATAATCTAATATTAGCTTTGCAACTTCTGTTTCCCTCTTCAAATCACCTATATATCTGTAACCACACATAATTTTATTAAAACGTGCGTAATTTTATCGCGATATCGAAATCTAGATTGGTCTAGTTCAGTGGTCCGATGCGGTTTCATCCGGAATCGACAATTGTGAAACTATTGTAAAGTTGTGGCAAATATAATATACGAGAATGTTGCAATGGAATATGGATATGTCGGAAATACGTCACTGATTCAACTAATCGGAGCGCCAACATAATGCTCGGACTGGCCGGAGCTAAGCAGAGTTCATCGGTGGCGGTCAAGCAGTGAACACGTTTAGAAACTGTCGTGCGTTCCGTATAGTTGTGTCGTGTATCTACAGTGTGTATTGCTAATTTGCTAGTGTGATTAATTTGATCTGAACTGCAAACAGTATTTCTATTACTCAATAATCAACACTACTCACAGTACGCCCACAGTATTTATAAAATATGGCTGATAATAACGAAAGAGAACAATCGTTCTCCGTCAGCTATTTACAGAAGCTGTTGTTTTTTTTTATAAAAAAACAAATAAGTAAATAATGAAAATAAAGGAATTGGTTGAATTGTTTATCGTTATTGGGTAATTGTAGATAGAAAGTGAGTTTGATGAAATATTTGATCCTTTTAGTAGCTTCAGAAGGTTAACTACTTATGAGTGAGTTGGGATGTTTCGGTTTTTCTTCTCGGAGTAGTCAGTTAGGAAACATCGACCTCACTTAGTTTAAAAAAAAAAAAATATTTTTGACGTGTAAAAGTGTTTTTATAACCAATTTATATAAATAAATATCACTTATCAATTATTGTTTCTTGTGTCATAATTAGCCTATTAATGTTCCCACTGCTGGGATACAGGCCTCCTCTCTGCGAGAGGGAGTGGGCTGAAATCTACCACGCGGGCCCAGTGCGGGTTGGTAGATGTCACATGTCTTCGAATTTTTGGTCCTAAGACATGCCGGTTTCCTCACGATGCTTTCCTTTACCGTTTTGAGAGCAGTGGTGATGAAAAAATTATTTACAAAAAGTAAAGCGCCTGCTTGGGTTCAAACCTACGACCTACAACTCGTAAGTCGGGGCCGTTACCACTGGGCCACCACTGCTCTCGTACATGTACACATGTACTCATCATTTATACTTAAATAAAATTACTAAAATTCTATTAGATATTTAAATAACACGCATTCACGACGAGAAATCTATTAAATAAAATTGTCTATCCAATAAAATCCCAAAATTTAAGCTCCAAATTGAAAACTTAATCCTATTTGTCAAACTCAAAGCAAATTAAATAAATAACAAAATGGTGGCAATAATATAATTTAATAAATATCGTCAGCGCCTGTTGGTCGTTCCATTTCTCGACCAGAGATCTCGATCAAAAGGCTTTCAGTGGTCCTTCGAGCACACAAAGCGAGATTAAGCGTAGCGAGAAAATATCTTAAGGAATTCGTAGAATTTGGACAAACAAAGCAAAGACACAAAATAGATAGGTAGTAACAAAAGGTCAGCTCCATACAACGAGTGAAAATGCGCGCACACATAGACGCGCTAACCTTACCACTTGGCCACAACGTCACCTGTCGTCACACGTCGCGTGACCTGGACCCGGGTCTACCACCACCTCTAAAGCAGAATTATTTTAATATTACTTTAAGTGTGGGAAAGAGATGAAGCTCTACAGGACGTATAGCTCAGGGCGTATATAAAGGTGGTGTAAGCCCCCTGCGTCTTGCGTCTTGCGACCGCGGTGAGAACAAATTTTAGAAGTTATTCAGAGCGTGCCATGAGTCGCGCGGTGCGTCTTGCGGTGCATCTTGTGGTGCGGGAACATTCGAGCGCCGCCCCGGGCAAGACGCACCGCCCTATGTTCGTGGCCCTGGCCTTTACAGCGAATACAAGCGTACTCCCGACTGGCATTCTTTGAGAATCATCTGTACAATACCGTCGATGAATCATTGCCGGTCTAAACATAGGCTCGCCGAGCTTTCGCGCTTATTCTCTCATTAACAATCGCTTCATGTCACCATATTTTGGTTCCTAAGAAATGTTCTTGCGCAGCTTTCTTTGCAAAGTTCGTACCGGCCATAACTCTTCGGCCGTATCGTACCGTGAGAACATGGGCACGGGCGACTGGCATTCGTTTGAGAATTGCCGTACGTACGTGTCTGTGTGCGTGCGGCTGTTTTAGCTCGTCATACGGAGACGACCTTCTGTTCACAAGTATTTTGTGGCACTGATCCCTTGGGAAGACAAGGCCTCGAAAATGGCGATAGAAACGATTATAAGGAGACAATATTTGATTCTTTATTTTCTAGTATTTGTAGGAGGATTCTTATTGAAATTGAGACGGAATAAGCTCAGGATATTTTGTGGAAAAAAAGGTACCGACGTAGTAGATACAAAATGATTCACTCCTTAGATTTATTATCCCTTGTGAGCTTCAAACAGCACCCTGTTTGTCGTATTGTGAAACATGAGATAGGTACTTACCTATTTATGTCTGACATTTATTTTGACCTTTGATTTCCAGTCAGTTATCCTTGATTAGGTACTTAAAGGATTGGCTTTCACACGTGTACGTTTATACGATCTTAAAAAATATTTGTATGTGCTCTAGTTATTTTGGGTATTTGTAAGTGTGTTTTGGTTAGAATCCGACCGAATTGGCTACAGCTGCAGTCCATTGCTGGACATAAGCCTCTCCAATTGTACGCCATTCAATACGGTCTGAATTTTCGTTCGAAATAACCATTTCCGCCAATTTTTGTTTTCCAATTTTAGGTCGAAATTGGTGCACGTTAGTGTTTCAGAAATTTTGCGTTAAATAAATTATTTACCAGCATCCGGTAAGACTGGAAGTAATCCTCAACCATTTTAGTCTAGGCTCAAGAACAAAGGCATCCTAACAGCCTCAGCTTTCATGGACAGACACAATCTAACACCAAGTTACGGAGTTCAATTTACCGCTTCATCGGACCAAAGGACAGTGTCGGTCTAATATTGTTTTGATCCACGCCTTCCAATAAATTGGTAGATACAATACTGGCAGTCGGGACACCTCTCTCGAAAATGGTGGCGAGTTGGGGAGATATTTATTAGATTTGGAAAATGAACCAGAATTTGTTGTGGTCATTTAATTGATTCCTGGCAAAAAATGTTATGGTTTCATCTCTCAGGGACTCTTATAATTATAACCAAGTTATAATAATATCTTACTTAAAATTACAGTATGAGTTGTACATCCTTAATAATAATTGGCAGTTTGATAATGCCCACTAGTTTTTTTTCATATTTGTACCTAAGAAGGCATTATAATCCTACTATCCTACTATAATATTATAAATGTGAAAGTTTGTATGTTTGTTACTCAATCACGCAAAAAACGGCTGAATGGATTTGGATGAAATTTGGCACACAGATAGTTTATAACCCAGATTAACATATAGGATACTTTTTGTCCCGGTAGTACGTTCCCATGGGCTAATCAATTTCCAACCTACACGCGGGCGAAGCACTGGGCGACACCTAGTCCTACATAAACGCTAAAGTTTGTGAGGATGGATGGATGTTTGTTACTCTTTCACGCAAAAACTACTAAACGGATTTGGATAAAATTTGGCGCACTGATAGTTTATAACCTGGATAAACACATAGAATACTTTTGATCCCGATATTCTCACGAGATCGTGACTTATGTGGGTGAAACCGCGGGGCACTGCTAGTTAGGTAATATAAATTAGTAAACCAATTTCACTGATAGTTATTTCCCAGTCCCAAACCATTGGTGACAACCTAAACTGTTTCAAACAAAAACATTATAAGATGGCAAGACGACTTTTTGAAGGCAGTTTAAAAAGTTTTGGAAATATTTTTCGTGAATGTTTTATCGGAAATAAATCACGAATCACAACCCAACAAACCTACTCACACTCCTAGGTTTACAGCCTTGAAGATAAGAAACGAAAGACAACATAAAATCCTCACACAATGTTTCTCAGTTTAACCGACGCAAGGGGATCACATTTTTTACTGTAGGATATAAATTCCGCGTACAGGGACTTATCTTAGTCTAGTTTATACACAATGATTTAACGCCAGCTGTGGGCATTTAATGGTGGGCTTTTGAGGAAGAATTTACGCGTCTGTAGTTGTATTATATAGGATTCCGTTGTTTAAATAATAAACAAAAAATATACTCGCGCTCGGTTGGAATGAATGAACGAATTTTTATTTGTTAAAATCAGGTACATACATTTTCATCAAGTCTTCATCAGTTGACTCTCTACACGACAGGAACTACAGAACGCCAGGAGCTTCTCGTTTGACTAAGTATGTCATAATATAATTTGGGTCGATGATCTGGTCAGCCGACCGCGGAAACTAGCAATGAATTTTAACCGCCGCTGTGGTCTAGTTGTTAAACCACCTGTCTCAGACTAAGAGGCTCGGGGTTCGATTCCCAGTGGGAGCAGAATGTTCTGATCGGTTTGGTTGGTGGTAGGGCTTGTTCTAAGTCTGCCTAGATACCTACCACCGTCTTATCTAAGTCTGTCGCCTTAACAACAATGTTAACAGCATTGTTATGTTTCAGAAGTTAGAGGTAAGATAGCCAGTTTCTTCTGTGGTTGAGGATTCCAGGTGAAGGTCGCTTCCACCTTCGGCTTGATCTTACTTACCATCAGGTGAGATGCAGGGCAAGAGCTTCGCTGCAGAGAATAAAAAAAAACATAAAAATTCTACAATTTTTGGTCAAGTCGTGTGTGCTAAACGGATTGGATCAGAACAATGACAAAAAGTCGAGAAGCTTTATTTCTGACAGAAGTCTAGATTATATTTTATTTTTAGTAAATGTCGTTTATGCATTTTTGATTTAGGATGAACTAAGAGTAATTTTTACATTATAAGACAATCCAAGTAGGTATTCATTATTGTGCTGATCACAAGCTGGTATTTGCTTGTTATAAAAATATCAAGTTACCATAGAGTCCTCCTACATCCTAAAAAACTTAAAAACAGATAAAAACCTCATTCCAGAAATGTGCATCAATCCGCTTTCAACAGTGCTATGAAAAATGCGGGTCTGTTTACACAACAAGACACCCATGAAACGCTAAAAGACTAACTTAGCCGTTTCTAAAGCCAATATAAAAGTGTCCAAGCCTGGTATAGGACCACGTTAAATAATGGAGTCTATTTAGTTTTCAGAGAAATTTATTGGAGCAATGAAACTCCGTCGTGGTGGTTTATTTTGTTGCGTACGATCGGGCTTAAGATCTCTTGATGTTTCTGCGGTCCTAGTACTTTTTTGTGGGTTTAGTTTCTGGAGTCAGCTGTTTTGTTATTTCGAGGACTGTATTTTGGCAAAAAAATACGACGACTACAGCTGTTCGTCTGAAATGTCTGATAATTCGACACACAATTTTATTTCATGAGAAAAAGTTTCTTAAAATGGTCGAGTAAACTTTACAACATACATGAAATGCACGTGACAACATTCGTTTACATTGTTTTACCTCAGCACGTTTTCTTTTATACAAAAAGCTTTCTACATATTCTTGTGGTCCTAGTACCTACACTTTGTGACTTTATGAAGATTCTTCAGTAAGCTGATTGTCACTTCATGTATTAGTGTTTCTTTCGCCATGACTGTCTTTTCCCACATACAAAAACTGTTTTTTTTAGTCCATTATCATGTCTAAACTTCTCAATAAATGACATGGCTAAATGGAAGTATGGGCGACTCCCTTAGCAATGTATAAACATTGTACCTATTAATATGTAATGCTGAATAGCTGAATATTAGTATTGCGTATGAAAAAAGTTTCAGGAACTTTTTATATCGTTACAATCCTGAAAATAAAATCGTAGAAACTCCTACGTCAAAAGGCATACAAACTTGCACAAGAAAAAGATTTTGCTATGAACTGTAGCTAGGCGTTTGTTTACAACCTTCAACAAATAGGTAAAAAAAAAGATTATGTTGGGAAAATCACCCACCGCATATAATTATACGCACTGACAGGCCAGGCGCACTCCGTATTTTAGGTATGAAGCTACAAGTACCCGGCTGGCTCGACTCGTCGGGTCAATTCAGGTGGCGTAACGTAGTCAGAAGATAAAAGAGTTACGAGATTGTAAGAACCGCAACTTCTATGTGAATATAACTTTATGTAATTAGCACTGTGCTACCTGAACTGCACTTTATTGTGTCGTAGCAAGAGGCGCTTTTGGTGAGCAGTGGTGGCCCAGTGGTAACAGCCCCGACTTACAAGTTGTAGGTCATGGGTTCGAAACCGAAACATGATGAACCCAGTCAGGCGCTTTACTTTGTGTAAAATAATTTCAGCACCACTGCTCACAAAACGGTGAAGGAAAACATCGTGAGGAAATTGGCATGTCCTAAGTGCATCTATGCATGTCCTAGAACCAAAAATTCGAAGACATGTGACATCAACCAACCCGCACCGGGCCCGCGTAGTGGATTACGGCCCTCTCCCTCTCACAGAGAGAAGGCCTGTGTCCCAGCAGTGGGAACATTAATAGGCTGATTATGTTATGTTATGTATGTTAAGAGTCGCTTTTTATTTAAATGATTTTGCTGAGTGAATCATCTGTACTAATCTGTGCCGGTACATAAACAGAATGCTATTGCAGAAATAAAATAACAAAATGTAGGTACATTAATTATTTAATATGGAGCAAAGCAGTACTAGGGTTTGTGAGACACATATCTATCACATATATGTGTCTCACAAACCCTAGTACTGCGGGGAATATAAAAATTATGTTTTTCAACAAGCATCTTTTTTATAAATCCTGGGATTACATGTAACAGTTATTCAAAGACACAACCATTAAACATACAGTGTGTTGAGGTGTTTGCAGCCCGCTTATAATTTATTTCAAGTTCTAGTAGGTAAAGGTCTAGATGCTGCTTCAAGTTCAGGTCTTGATTCAGGTCCAGGAAGATTTACTCGATTTCGATCTTGATTTGACTGCCGTTGATGTCTCATCCAACAGGGACACGCATAGTTCATAACCTAAAAGAAAAAGTCAATATAGGATATTTAAGGAGTCATCACTAGCCACAAATATTTATGTGATGAACTGTGAACATACGTGTTTTTGTTGGTCTGGGTGTTTACAAAAAAAAGTATGAAGTTGTATAAGTATTAAATATAAGCTCTACTTAGTTTAGGACTAGATATGGTGCTATGTAAAATATCCAAAATATTTATTATAAGTATTAATATAGTGAAGTCAGCATTGAATCAATATAGGAAATACACATAATATACAACACATAATATTGAGGTCTGGGACAGGACCGACTATTTGCAGGCTGATGAACTGATTATCCGAAAAGGAAGACCATCCATTCATGCATTGGATGGACATTTAAATATGAAAGAACACATTGTAATACACATCATTTTAATTACCTGATAGAAAGCTGGATGTGACCTCCATACATTCTGAAACATTGAATTGTTCCTTTCCACTGCATGGTATTGTGCACTTCATAACGGCCACAAGTGATGCACATTGTATGCCCAAATAAACGTGCATCAGGAGCTATTTCCGAACTCAGACGTTCAAAACATGGATGGCAAAAGTTGGCATCCCTTGAAACCTAGAATAAAATTATTAACATGAGTCAAGTATGTAACAAATACATAAACATATTAATAATTTATGACATCTAAGGCAACTAGTTTGTCGTTGTTACAATTATAAGAAGACCTGAGTCTTTCTGATTCATTTCCTCCATTGCCATTGAGTTTATATTATATTTTAAGAACTGTGGTAAACAACCTCCAAATCCGCTTTGCACTTAGTTGCTTCTCATATTGAGTAGTTGTAGAATGATTTCAGCTAACTCTAGATGACTTACCTCGATCGATTGTTTACCATCATGCTAAGATAGTGAGTAGAAGACCATGTAAAGAAGAGGTGATATGCCTCCACAGTCTACACCACACACGACTAGTTTATGCATCTCATAATGAATGAATATGCAAGGGAAGTCCATGTAGAGTAGCGGAAGGTCAGTATGAAGATAAGCACACTCAATAAGGCCGACAAATAAGCGAGGGTCAAAAGTAAATACTAAATATCCAGAAACGGCAAAACGAAAAAACGACGTCTGACACACGTCTGGCCTGACTGACGTTTGACTTTTTCATAGAGATGGTATGGAACATCTTGGAATGTAGCAGAATCGATAAAATAATTGAAAATAGAAATACTGTTCTTGTCGATTATTATTCAATCAACATTCTTCGACATAAAATAGTTTCCTATTATTGTGATGGTTATTGGACCATTTGCATAGATTAAACAAAGAGTTTACCAAAGAGTTTACACGTTTTCCGAAGCTTTTGGTCATTTTTTTATTTGGTTCTAATCGAATCAAGTCTATTAAAGAAGAATCGATTGTCACTTTTTAGTAAACAGCACTATTTATTAAGTGCCGTCATAATTTTGTGTGCTTCTTGTCAAACAAAAAACAGGAAAAATACTTTTAATTATTTGATTAGTTCACGAAAGTTGTAGGAAAATAATAAAACCGTAATAATTCATGAATGAATATTTGAATGTTATGATGTAGTGAGAAATGTCTATACATGCTAAAGGCAGTGGCTTAGCCATGTCCTTTTGGCCTACAAATACCTTGGCATCTTCCAAACCACACATTAGGTACACCCCAGAAAAATTCATAATTTTCAACCGAGAGTGTTATTCCCGTCATGGCTGTCTGTTAATTTCATAAATTGTTTGTTAGCCAATTCATTTATTTTTTAATTATGCAATTTTTATTTCTATTGAATCAAATTAAATTGACTAGAAAAACTCCGCAGACATGATGATTATCTAAACATGATAAAACCAGTAAAAAAAAATGATGTTTTTTTTTAGGTAGTACGGTTAAAAAATAGTCATCTGCAGGGTTTCCAGGCTAGCTTATTTCATTTGACCCTGTATTTCAGCTCAAAGATAGCTTCTGAACACCTCAACATTCACCCAAGAAAAATTATAAAAAACAGACACAGTTATTCTCACATAAATCACCCATTTTACCCTTGTTCCTCCCATAAACCGCCTACAAAGTAAAGTGTGCAGGTAATACGTAAGATTCATGACGTCATAAACGTTCTGGTTCTTCATTGCTCACTAAACCTTTCTAGTATTAGTTAGTTTAGTGTTCCTGGAACGAGGGCACTAAATGGAGCTTCGGATGGATTTTAATTAATTGGTCTAGGTTTATGTGCCGTCTGTTTGCGTGTTATGCAAGATATGGAAATTTTAGCGTTTTTCTTAAGGTAACCAACCGACTACTTTGGTTCAGGAAACAGCGCAGTTGAATCAGCGATGCTGACGATAATTTGGGTAAAATAAAAGCAAATTCAACTGGCAAAAAAAGCCATAGTTTTGACTTAAATATTAAGTTACCAGTGCTTCAACTGCCGGTTTTCGTTTGAAAAAAGTACAAGAAAGGGATATTTGATTTTTACTTGTCCGGAAGGTCCACTGGTAAAAGAACGGTTTTTTTTAAACAAGAACATGGTTTAAGACAATTCGTAGTATTTTGTAACTATCTACACACACGCACACACACACACGTTCACACACTCAAACAAACACGTACAGTCACGAGCACCAATATGTATCCACTTAGCAAAATTCAAAAGTGATTTTCTCGTGGAACATTGACTGCAACTTTGAGATAAGGCCTATTTCATATTAATATGAGTTCCCATATACTATATTCGTAACAACATAAAATAACAATCAACACAGTAGGAGTAAATAATTTTTTAAAGTTGCAAGTGTATACATATTGGTGCTCATGACTGTACTTAGACACACCATCAACCACTCGCAATTGTACCACGTTGACAATCTTTACTATGTATTACAATAACATGGACTTCTAAAATACAGGCCTAGGCTTAGTTTAGACTTCAGATCTCCCACAAATTACAACATTTTGTCAAAATATCTGTCAACTTATTATGTACTAGCTTCTGCCCGCGACTTCGTTCGCGTGGAAGTCGTAAGACACCACAATATACTTTAATAACAGCCACATTTTTATAAAACTTCTCTGTATACTACGTTTGTTGTTTTGTTTTCAGCAGCTAAAATATAATTATAGAGAGTCAGGACTGGTGACGCGGTAGCAAGCGACGTATAGTTGTCCGTGTGAGAAGCAGCTTCTCCTGAGGTCGACACCCGCAGCCTTAAGTGTCTGCCCCTGTGACTTATTGATAGTCATCGCAAAGCAATACGCTCACAGGGAACTGCACGCGCTTAAACTGGATGGATAAATACTGTGTCGCCAATGCCACAATCTGTTAGAATTTCCGCCCCGATGATGTTTCTCTGCAAAGACACGACTTTGAGCCGGGTTCCGTTACACAGCTTCGGTGGAGTTAAGTTCCGAAGGAGCATAATCGGGACACCGACCTTCTGCTGGATTATGTGCGCAGGAAGTCCACCTGCCATTAACGAATTCAAAGATTCTACGGGGTAATGTGTGGCGTCATTTTGCTCCACAATAGTGTTAATGGAGGTGTTTATCACTTCACTGCCTTCGATTTGTGAGAGAATACTGTGGTTGATCGCTGCAGCTTGATAATTTTTGAGCGTTTTAATGGCCCATTCACACACCCAAGAATTCTCTTGGTACGGTATTTGACTGATGTCCCCGTACACCAGACGAATCAGATCGTCTAAATTGGGAACTACTCTACCAAGAGTCTCTGGTAAGTTCACCTGGCCGCTCTCCTCTGGCAGAGTGCCTTCACCAAGTTTTAGAAGAACATCGGAGAATTCTTGAGCATGTGAATTCCCGCCAAGCCGAGCTCGCATGTTGATGGTCAAACGCAGTCTATGAACTTGCGACCATAGAGTCGACTTTTTCAGCGAAGCAATCACTTCGTCAGCCCTAGTTCCTCGCGTCACCACAGGTAGTGTTTGCCGGAAATCGCCAATAAAAAAAATTGTGACACCACCCATAATGTTTTGGTTCCTGCAGATGTCTGCAGGGTTCTGTTTACTGACCTCTGCAAGGATACCAGTGGTAATAAATGTTTTTCCTGTTCCGCCAGGAGCATCCAAGAAAAACATTTTACCCTGACTGAGCCCAACGCTTTGGACAACGGTGTTGAAAATGTGCCTTTGCTCTGAGGTGAACAAAGAGACGTGGTCATTCACGATGGTATTCATTGCACCCGTATCGTAATTAGTTTCGGCGGCGTATTCTACGGTCTTGATGTGCCAATGATTGCGGAGCCGGTAACCCATACTCTATCAGTGGAATAGAAATTACCACGTCTTGAAGTGAATCAAGACAACTGTTTAGAACGCGTTCGTCATTTTGTTCAATGTCAGCTTCAGTACGCGCCGCAAAGTTCGTAAAAAGTCCTCGGATAGATGATGCCCATATTTCTACCACAACAGATTTTTTTTATGGAAAAACTGTCAGTAATTCAAAATGATTACTCAGAAGTTAAACTTATCTGGCGTTGGAAAAATCTGCCCTTAGTCAATTTTTATAACATCTGGTGAATAATTCTAGGTACACACGCAGTGACTTTAATTTACATACGTACATAAACTCACGCCATCTTCCCATAAGGGTAGGCAAAAACTACAGAACGCCTCCTGCTACGACTGTCGACTTTAACTTAATTATTTAATATATAATTATAATTCTATACTTAATTTGACCTCACATAAACGAAAAGACGGCGGCATACGATTAGTTCCAATTTGAGCCGTGCGCAGAATTATCTTGCGAGTACTCTATGTACTATATGAACACCAGGTAACTTATTTAAAATATTAGACGGAGTCCTATCTTGTCGCCGTTATGATGTTAATCATAAGGTTTAAATTGCAATAACTAAAAGGAATTCGTGAAATAGTTTAACTATTAAAAAAACCAAACTGTCAAAGGCGAGCGGCGTCGTTTTTAGGTTTTCTTTCAATATTTTTCGGCTTTTCATTTATAAGTTAAAATAATAAAAAAAGATTTTAAACATGCTTATGCAGTACAAAAATTAAAATAAATGAATTTAAAAAAAATACCAATAATCGGGGTTCGAACTCATAACCACAGGTTTACAAAGCAATCGTCCTGCCGCTTAGCTATTTGCTTTGTTGGAAATCAGTTAAAATAGCCGTTCTTATATTTCATGATTCGCTGCTAAGCTCCATAAAGGTATAGCGTGATGATAATCATTTAAAATGTTAAATCGGTAACTACCTGCAATATCCTAACCTTTTGGCGCACCCATTTACAATTTTGCGGAGAAGAATACGAACATAATGTAATATTGCTCATCCCCCATAGTAAAGAGCGTGATAGTATGTACCCTACCATTTGACCAGACTTATAGGGAATATCTATGCAAAACTTTAACAGAATCTGTCCAGTAGAATTTGCGTGATGCTGGAACATACATACAGACAAACAGACAAACAGACAAAAATTCTAAAAACTATATTTTCGGCATTAGAATCGATCCCAGACCTCGTAGCAATTACTTTTTTTCAAAAATATTCAATGTACAGTTTTGACCTCGCTACGATTTTATTATATGTATAGATAACTAGTATAAGAATGTAATTTGTGGAGATAAATAAACAGTAGTAATACTTACACCTTACCTGCGGTGCATCCTGGGTTGTCAGTCTTGTTACCAACTTCAGGCACGTCACCATCAGTGACCCAAAAGTGTCTCTCTATTTGTTGACAACAAGTAACTGTGATCACCACAGATATCAATATCAGTATAGGCAGCAACAGACAGTAGTGTCTCTCTATTTGTTGACAACAAGTAACTGTGATCACCATGGATATCGATATCAGTATAGGTAGCAACAGACAGTAGTTTCTCTCTATTTGTTGACAACAAGTAACTGTGATCACCACAGATATCGATATCAGTATAGGCAGCAACAGACAGTAGTGTCTCTCTATTTGATGACAACAAGTAACTATGATCACCATGGATATCGATATCAGTATAAGCAGGAACAGACGGCAGTATCTCTCTATTTGTTGACAATAAGTAACTGTGATCTCCACGGTTATCTATATCGGTATAACCAGCAACAGACAGCAGTGTCTCTCTATTTGTTGACAACAAGTAACTGTGATCACCACCGATATCGATATCAGTATAGGCAGCAACAGACAGTAGTGTCTCTCTATTTGTTGACAACAAGTAACTGTGATCACCACCGATATCGATATCAGTATAGGCAGCAACAGACAGTAGTGTCTCTCTATTTGTTGACAACAAGTAAGTACCTAACTGTGATCACCACGGATATCTACTGTGATCACCAACCCGCCAAAAGGCTAATTATAGTAACTGTCTTCACAACCTTTTGTCATAAAAATATCGTGAAAACAAAATAATATTTCATCGACATTATTGTACTACAGAAAGTAACCTATTCCTTTGAAATACTCGTACATATTGTCGCAAAAGCTATGTTTTCGTTTACCCCTAGATTGGAAAATCAGTATCTTTTCTTGTTTCTTTTCTTATCAATAGCGGAACGGGATCGTTCGATCTTGAGCTGTGAAATATTTAAATTGGACGGGTTACAGGGCTGGACTGGGAGCAAATTAGGGGTGAGGGAATTTTATAAAAATATTATCTTTGTCCTCAAATACCTATAATACTTTGTAATAGGTATACGAATGTGGAAGAAGCTGTATAAGTATTTAGAGAAAGTAATTTTAACATACGCTTTTATGGATTATATTTCTACCTTCCGACCTACACAAGGTTGAACCTTGAAACTACTGGAAACTGGAAAGTAAAGCGCTACCAAAATTCCTTACATGCGTAAAATGGTCGTTATACATGACTAAGTTAGACTAAACTAAAATTTGGTTATGATTTCGCCGCAGTTATATATCTTATCTCTGGTTTTGTTCTGGAGTTTAGACATTAGGCCCAATAAGCAATACAGTTTAAAAACATTACCCTCCTTCTGGGGCAGTCGGGTAAAAATGTGACTACTTATCGTCGACGCTGTAACAGCGGACTGACGATTCTACTAATTCCTACTTACCATAGAACGAGTAGTATTTAAATGCAGTAACTCCATTTAGAACTAATTTATATTGCACCCTTGACTGCTTTGTTGGTCTTGTGGTCACAAACGGTAATGCCGAGTATGAGGTCCTGGGTCCGATTCTCGGTCCGGGAAAAGTGCTATTGGGTTTTTGCATCTGGAATTTAGCAGTCCGGAGTCTGGATTTGAGCCCAGTTGATAGCAGTATGCTCGCCCCTTATTACATGGGACTTAAACATAACTGGCGAAATGTGGGCGTAGGTACTATAGGTACACCTCTGCCTAACCCTTTGGGGAATACAGGCGTGATGTTCAATCAATCTGCCTAGCCTTTTCTCAACTACGTTGGGGTCGGCTTCCAGTCTAAACGGCTCCAGCTGAATACCAGTATTTTACATGGAGCGACTGCCTATCTGACCTCCACAACCCAGTAACTGGGTTATACCCCTTGGTAAGACTGGTGTCAGACTTTCGGGCTTCTGCCGAATCGTAACGACTGACAAAGATCCACGAAGGACAGCCGGGACCAGTGGCTTAACGTGCTTTTCGAGGCACGGAGGAGTCTCGGTATGTGAAGATGGTCACCTATCCACTAACCAATCCCGGCAAGCGTAGCTTAACCTGATGGATCGACCTGTGTGGCTGTTATCACTTAGCCACGAGCTCCTCACAGGCGTGATGTTATGTTGCATTATGCTGAGATAGGAGCCTTTTTGGCCTCGCACAGGTGATTATATTTTGTAAATTTCACAAATACTCCGTTTTGTTTATATTTTCTTGTTTATTATGTTTTTACAATTGCTGTTTGTATTTCCTGTGCGTGTCCCAAATAAAATATTTTTCTTTCTTTTTCTTTTTATTTCGCACCCTCCCTAAATTCGTCCGTGTTCTAAAAAGGATCGCTTTGCAGGCTACGGTTTAAAAAGCAATGCAGTTTTATGTTTCCTTGGCTACCATATTGGTTTCCTTACTGTGAACGATTTCTAGTTAAGAAAAACTCTTTTGGTAATTTTTTTTTTTTTTTTTTATTATTCTCAAACTTAGGTACATTATTTTCTGGCTTTTATAATATATCTCGCCAAACTTTTCAGTTTGATGGCGAGAAGCGCTTGTTATCAGAACTACACAAATAACGTACATAATATAATCAACCTTAAAACTACCAACTATTCACTAATTTCAGTCAAGGATCAATCACACCGGAACGGGCAGATCGCGGACGAGCCGCGGACACCGGACACTGATAGATTCTAAGTACGTATCCGTCTGGAGGTGTCCGTGTCCGAGGCCGCGTCCGCAACCCACCCGCGCCGGCCCGATCAGACCCCTAGTGTGAATAACAGATTACTATAATACTATGACTATCACTATCCGGTGCTAATTTACTTCTCGGTACAGGCGGAATCCTCGTTATCGAGAAATAAATTCCTTAATTTTGACTTTAACATACCTTTACTTAATTTAGGGCTTTGTCTTAACAGATCTATTTTATTAAACACTTTAGGGACCAGACATTCCGAAGTTCTTTCCCCATAATAATTTTTTGCCTTCGGTTCTACCAATTTTTTTTCCCTTACACTTCTAGTATTATATTTGTTTTTTACAGGTACTTTAAACTCCTTACTAAAATAGTGTTCTAGGCTAATCAAATAATCGACTTTCTTATCCACTGGTAGAATCCCACAAATGGGGAATAATTTCTCATAATCCTTGTTACACTTTTTCTTTACCTTTTTGCTGACCAGGAACTTAATTAGTCTTGTCTGATTTTTTTTTATATCTTGTAAGTACGTTTTAAACGTTCGCCCATACACAACAAGTCCATAACTGATTAGTGAGTCAGCAAGTGCATAATACACAATCAATAGCGTCTGTTTATTCACCACATTGTTCAACTGATAAAACTTCCCCAATACCGATCTTAACTTATTACATATGTCAGTTACATGCGTTTTCCAATTAAAATTAGTATCAATATTAAGGCCCAAATATTTAAATGTGCTAACATACTCCAATTTCATACAGACGCAATTAACCTTATCATTATGTAGGCATTCGTATGTATGTCCTATTACATCAAGATCCCGTTTGAGTACAGTTTTAGCTCGTAAATTGTGTGGCGAGTGTATATGCATGCATTTTGTCTTGGACAGATTTAATATAATTCCGTTATCATGTGCCCATTTAGTGATACGTTCAAAGTCTTCTTGTACGTTTTGCTGTACTTCCGATATGTCCTTCGAAGCAAAAGTAACGCACATGTCGTCTGCATACATAAAGACTCGACATTTTTTTACAACATTCGACACACTGTTCACGTGCATTATATAACCTACTGGCCCAAACACTGATCCGGTCGGCACACCGAGATCCACACCCGCCTCCTCACCTGTCACGCCAGCTATGATCGTGCGTATTTTTCTGTTAGTCAAATAGTTTTTGAACCACTTATTCGTGGGACCACGTATTCCGCATTCATCCATCGCCTGTAGCAGTACGTCGTGATCCAGTGTGTCGAATGCCTTCTTATAATCAATAAAGAGTGCTATCAGCTGTTTACCAGAGTCAAGGCACTCATTAACATAGTCACTATACGCTGTTAGGGCCGTGACAGTACTGCGCCCTTTCCGGAACCCATACTGTGTGTCCGACAATATACTATGACATTCTAAGAATTTATTAATTTGGCTAACAATATTTTTTTCTACAATTTTATCAATGACAGATAATATGGCTATGGGTCTATAATTTACATATTCCAGGTGGCTTCCAGACTTATAAATAGGGCCCATATATAAATAGGTTCCAGACTTATAATGAAACTTTAGAACAGGGACTTTTCCAACATCAGGCCTGAAATTCGCGAAGGCTAAAAAACAAAAGTGTACTCATAGTACACCCACATTTCGCCAGTTATGTTTAAGTTCCATGTAATAGGGGGCGAGCCTATTGCCATCAACCGGGCACAAATCCAGACTCCGGGCTGCTACTGAGAAATTTATGATGGAAAAACCCAATAATACTTTTCCCGGTCCGAGAATTAAACTCAGGATGTCATACTCAGCAGTAGCTCTTGGGACTACGAGGTAGTAAAATGATCAGTAATAATTATCTTGTAAAAGCACTTTGAAATTACTCTTTTTCTTCTTTTATATATGGTTGAGGTATTTAGATGGTGGCAAAATGAGTATTATATACTACGACCCAACATTAACCAAAACCTAGTGGTAGGTATATTTTTAAGGTTGTCCTAAAATAAAAATTGGCACCTATAGAAAATAAGTTTCTGGTCCGTCTGTCCTAGAGGTTCTCGAAATCAATGCAATTAAAAATTCATTATTAATATTCTAGTTCACTAGTTAGCGATATTTCATATTCCATACAATAATACTGCCAATCAATCTTCAATCTTCCTAGCCTTTTCCCAACTATCTTGGGGTCGGCTTCCAGTCTAACCGGATGTAGCTGAATACCAGTATTTTACATGGAGCGACTGCCTATCTGACCTCCACAACCCAGTAACTGGGTAATATGATACCCCTTGGTAAGACTGGTGTCAGACTTTCAGGCTTGTGACGACTCGTAACGACTGTCAAAGATCCACGAATGACAGCCGAGACCAACGGCTTAACGTGCTTTCCGAGGCACGGAGGAGTCTCGGTATGTGAAAATGGTCACCCATCCACTGACCAACCCCGGCAGGCGTAGCTTAACCTGATGGATCGACCCGTGCGATATACTGCCAAATTAATAAAAATAGATCAACATTTGATAGCTATTTGCGACGTTGCCAACTTTTAGAATGAACTCTCGAAAAAATTGGTTCAAAAAATGTTTAACGTATTATTGACCACAAATGAACAACACACAGTACGAAAGACTACCCAACTCACCAAAACGTATGAATCCTAGCGAGTGACTAACACCAGGGTATCTCTATTGAATACAATCCATATTGTACTTTACAAACCGGATATAAAAGTTTTGGGGGGAAAGGACAAAATGGCGTCCTATTGTAACGTCATTGCTGAACGAATAACTTTCGCTTTGGAATTAGGAGGCTGGCGGTACAAAGATAACGCGGCTCAATTGATGGCTAGGAACTGGTAGTTTTGGAGGTGGTGCTTTTAATAATTAACATTGGTAGCCAACGGTGTGATTTAAAAGAAGATGCAGTGACAAGAATTTAAAAGAGTATGCTAAGATGGTTTGGTCATGTAAATGAAAGGCGACTAACAAAAAGTACTTACAATGCTTATGTGAGGGGAAACGCCTTGGCCACACGCTAGACGGACATAATTATACTGACTTATTGGTGATGTTCTTCAAAAAGGTCAATGCACACAGGGCAATGAACACTAGTTTTAGAGGCGATTGATTTCGAATAAGAGTTAATCTTTAAGAAACCTTGACTTTTCAAGTACTATCTAAAAGAGTTTCTCGTCCTTAAAATTATCAATCAACTAATCTTTATGGTTTATCTTTAGTGTTAGTAATAAAAAAATTGGTTGCAAAAATCGAAAATTCTAAACCAAACCGAAATTAAAGTTATCTTTCACTTTGTAGTGTTTTTTTTTGGAAGTCGGTAGTTTTTGTTTTTTGTAAAAAGAAAGGATAAGCTTATCCATGTTTAATACATTCCAGGAACGGGTTTCCGTCCAACAAAAAGTTGGAAGTTGACTATTTCATCCTTCACAAAATGATCCAATGAAAATATGAACTCAACTCTGTTTTAATAAACAGAGTTTGGGAGTTTCATCGTCAATACAATAATACTGAACCGTTCATTGCTTCACTAAAAGCCAACAGGTAAAATCCAATTTAATGAAGCTATTTAGTTGCCCGCGATCAACACGATAATCGGAAGCTTGTTGAAAGTTGTACGATATAATTATTTTATTTAATACTTCAACCTCAGTTTACAGAGGCGGACTTAATGCCATGGGCATTTTCTACCAGTCAACCTTTGGGTGACGCAGAGAGAGGTGAAACAGCGGTAGGTGTACTTACGATATCAAATTGGAATAAATATTTATTTAAATATATAATATAAATATTCTAAATAAAAAATATTAAATAAATATTATGGAGGATCCTCTCTCTGGAGCCCTGACCGCCGGTAGCTTGGACCCTGTTCCAGATACCGGTGGGCTACTATTTTTGGAACGAAGTTCCCTTTCGCGCGTTGCGAAAGGGGGCTAGACGGAAAAAATTAAGACCAAAAGTTGTAACGACACTTTTAAATTTTTTATTTTAACGCCATCTGTGAGCGACCACAAGTACTAATTAGTGGCATGTCTTTGTGAGGTTCATTCCATAACTTCGTTCCATCCGGGTGTCCCTTGACACCTCTCAATTTTTATATTATATATTATTAAATGTCCTTTTTATGATTTTATAAAAATATTTAAAAATGTAATTAATAAATAAATAAATGAAATAAATGATAAATATTATATATATTCCTAATTATATAATATAAATACAGGATGGAAGGGTAAACACCGTTGTCACTCAAACTATGGGTAGTTGGCTTAAACATAAACATAAAAAAATGAGTAAAAAAAAATTACGTTATTTTCTTTAACAAATATTAAAAAGGTTATTGTCCGACACCGTCCGCAAATTCATAGATATGCGCCCGCCCGAGTGACGTAATCGATCGCCGCCCGTCCTACTTACCTACACAACACATGAATAAATACAATACAACCTTTTCCTGGCTTAAGACAGGCAAAAATACCTACCTTAGGAATTGCGTGACGATTCTAAATGTACATCTTTAAAAAAAAAAGTTGTGATTTTCCATTGAATTTATGTTATATAAACGAAACTAAACCACTGGTTTGAAGGATAACGGTGTTTAACCTAACACCCTGTATAAGCGAAAATAAATACACATAAATATACGAACATATTAAAACAAATAACATTTTAAACGTATGGTAGGCATTTTTGAATACCCCAAAATTGGCAAAATGTATAAAAGTTAATAACTTTTCACGTTATTGCTTTGAGTTATTGAATTTAAATTGCAGGCATTTAAATGTCGCCTATGAAAATGAGTTTTACCTCCTGAAAGTATTCCTATAAAACATTTAGAGGTAATTAATAAAAACTTTGAACCAAGCAACGAGTTTAATTATTATATGGGATAGTATAATGATTATTCTACCAACCAACACTGGGCCCACTCTCTCTCACAGAGAGGAGGCCTGTGTCCCAGCAGTGGACACATTATAGACTCATTATGCAATGCTAAATGGGATAGTCATAATGTAGATACGTATCCATACTGAAATTCTGCATTGTTTTCTCAAAAATCGGTTAAAACATAAACTCTATATTTCAGAGACTTCTAACTCAGTCTTAAGAAAACATTCTATTTAGATAAGTAGTACAATGTTAGCGTACAACTACTCTATGGAGTAGAGAGTATAAAGGTACAGTCACGGGCACTATTAATTGTATACTTAACAACTTTAAAAGTAAGTAGTTTTTAGGGTTCCGTAGCCAAATGGCAAAAAACGGAACTCTTATGGATTCCTCATGTCTGTCTGTCTGTCTGTCTGTCTTTCCGTCGGTATGTCACAGCCACTTTTTTCCGAAACTATAAGAACTATTAGATACTGTTGAAACTTGACAGAATACGTAGATGTATTCTGAGAATCGCATTAAGATTTTCACACAAAAATAGAAAAAAACAATAAATTTTGGGGGTTCCCCATACTTAGACCTAAAACTCAAATTCGAGCGCGAGAGACACTTCCAAAGTGATAAAATGTGTGTTTCCCCCCCATAACTTCTAAAACAAGAGAATGATAAAACTAAAAAAAATATATGATGTAGGACATTACCATGTAAACTTCCACGAAAAATTGGTTTGAACGAGATCTAGTAAGTTATTTTTTTTTTATATGTCATAAATCGTAAACCGCAATTTACATTTAACGAACTAAAATAACTTTTATATTTATGTTACTTCTGCTACGGAACCCTTCATGGGCGAGTCCGACTCGCACTTGGCCGCTTTTTTCCTACTGTGTTTATTGTAATTTTCTGTTGTTTATGAATATTTAGAACTCGCACGATGAAATAGGTCTTATGGTAGTAAAGCTGCAACTTTATTCCAAGAAGTAAGTTTAAACATACTGGCTGCGCCCCGCGGTTTCACCCGAATAAGTCTCAATTCCGTAGGAATATCGGGATAAAAATTATCCAAAGTCCTAACCCAGGTCATGTTCTACCCATGTGCCAAATTTCATCCAAATCCGTTCAGCCGTTTTAGTATGAAAGCGTAACAAACAAATAAATAAACTCACTCACTCACTTTCGCATTTATAATAATTATTATTACATTAAATATAATGGAGGATGGTAGGTATATATATCTCTTTCGTTATTATCAGGCATATTTTAACTACTGTGGGCGTACTATATGTAGATAGTGTCGGTTATTGAGCAACAGAAAACCCGTTTGCAGTTCAGATCAAATTATAATTAACGATAACATTAATCACTTTAGCATTTCACACACTGTAGGTATTGCACGACACTACTATTAGGAATGCGCGACAGTTCTAAACGCCTTCACCGTTTGACCGCCACCCATGAAGTCTGCTCTGCTCTGCTGAGCCCTGGCCGGCGCGCGGCGGCCGGTCCGAGTGTTATGCTGTAGACTCTGTCGAATGCCGGTAGGCTGCATCCCGATTTGTCAACTCAGTAACGTATTTCCGACATGACTGTATTATATTATATTAATATAAACTCTAGCGGACCTGGCAGACGTTGTAGTGCCCGAACAGCACCACCTACCGGATCCAATTGTATTTTCAAACCATCCAGAGACACACTCAAAAAAACACACAAAATTTCATGCAAATCGGTCCAGCGGTTTAGGAGGAGTTAGGTGACAAACACACACTACGGAAGAATTATATATATGAAGATAATATATTATATAGTTAGAATATAGTTAGAATTTGTGCTCCTGACTGTACTCTCTATGCATTAGATTACACAAAGAGTACCTCTACAATGCAACTTATATTATCTTATTGCGGAGCAATGTAAATACAAACCAAAATGTCATACGTATACTTTTACGAGATTAGAACTTTAGGGAGATTGCATTTTGTAATATTTATACTATATTTATATTGGAAGAGGTGAACCGTATAGTAGTTTGAGTTTTATTCACTACTAGTTTCCGCCAGCAGCTTCGCCCGCGTGGTATCGTTATAAATAAACCTAAAAAATCTCGATGTTTTGTCAAGTCGTAAAACCGTGCGAAGCAGGAGTCGGGTCGCTAGTCCTTACATATTATAAAACAAAGTCGCCCGCCGCGTCTGTCTGTCTGTCTGTCTGAACGCGATAAACTCAAAAACTGCCGAACGGATTTTCAAACGGTTTTCACCATTGGACGGAGTGATTCATGTGGAAGGTTTTAGTGTATAATTCATTAAAGTTTTGTGTAAATTGGCTGAAATATGACGATTATTTTTGAAGATGTCGGAAAAAATCATGCCGACTGGGAGCTTTACTGGCGTGCGCTGCGTAAGTCGTGAGAGATAAATCAAATTTATGTTCTAGAGTATTGTATATCTTAAAAATTGCAACAAAAAAGTCCGCGATGGCATATGTCTATCTTTTAAGGGTGACCCACAATAACCATTTTTATCTTTCAAAATTGTATAAAATTTTCATTGTTATTTCCGAAGCTATTTTGACCGGTATCTTATTAATCCTTATCCAATTAAATAGGTTATTTAAATTGGGCATTCAATTTCGATTAAAATATGCCTTTACATCACATTATTTAAATGAATAGTTTAAGAGATATCACAGTTTCAAAATTACGCGTAACAAAATAATTATGGTTGACCACGCGGGAGCTGTAGTAGCCTACCACTGCGTCCGCTGAAAGTTAGTCAATGATCTTTTCCTTGGCTATTAGGTATGTATTCCCGGTAGAACGTTCCCGTGGGATATTTTGCGACATCCACGCGGGCGAAGCCGCGGGTAAAAGCTAGTTATAATATAAGTTTAATATTAATGATTATACAAATAAACCCCCTGGAATACATTATCTCTCTCGATGTTGAACCACATCGAAATCCGTTTCTTGGTTTATAAGAAGAACGCGGTTACACAGACAGACAGACACGTCAAGCGACTTTAATTTATAATATCATGTATATAGACAGCCGTTTTTGCGTGAAAGTACGCTTTCACTCTAAAACGGCTAAAAGGATTTGACAGACAAACAGACATACAAAAAAATCAAATCTTTTCTCTTTAGATTAGATTAAATATCAAACAGATACCTATTTTATTCCCCAGTACAATAGACGGAACGCAATAATTAAATTGAAATAATATATTATATGTCTATCAATATATCAACATGTAAAAAAAAACCATCTCCTATCTGATGGCCCGGAACATTTAAGTACTGCAATAACATTACCAAAAATTTTTTTTTAATTATTAATGAAAATAAAAAAGTTATTGCTATTTAATATTCACATTTTCACCAAAATTACTCCAAATCCATAAAAAATTAGCAATTTTGCAACTTTTTTTTTTACATTTGTTAAAATACATACTAGAAAACAAAGTCATTTTTAGAGTCTGCGTGACCGCTAGGCTTTTGCAGACCAGCACGATCGCGCGACACGGAAATACAATTTCTAAACTTCACGGTATAACAATAACCGGTGTCACGTCGCGCGACAAGTCGCACTGGTCTGCACAAAGCTTAAATCTTCTAAACTACACAACGGATTTTTTTTTTTATTTAACGCTGTTTAGGGGTATGAGGAACAGGGTGTAAAGTTCACTCATCCACCATAGAAAAGGGAGGATCCTCCAACCAGACGGATGTTATGTCTGGCGGGCAACTGCCCCTATGTTGATTTCGGATAGTCTTATCTATGTTTTTCGCTTGGTAAACTCTAACTGCGAGATGTAGGAATTGTGTGACGTCATGTCTTTTTGTTTCGTAGTTTTTTTTTGTATGTGGCGGTCTAACCGCTACATCACTCCCCTCCGGAGACCGGAGGTCGATAGTGGGCTGAGTCTTGGATCTTGCGATGCTTCACAGTGCCAGCTGTGGTTCCAGTGAGTCGGAACCGGGTGCCGCTCAGTTCACAGTGGGTCGGAACTGTCTGCAGTGATTGCGGCGATGGTGATTGTGGTTCCAGTGAGTCGGAACCGGGTGCCGCACAGTTCACGGTGGGTCGGAACTGTTTTTGCGGTGATTGCGGCGATTGTGGTGATTGCGGTGATTGAGGTGATTGCGGTGATTCCCCAGTGAGTCGGGGTGATGTGGCTGAGGGTGATGACCAGGAATGCGCGTTCGCTGCATGCTGGTGGTCAGGATACCCGTTGAAGCCGTGGGTGCTGGCTGGCTGTGTGACTCGCCTCACGAAAGCTTGCGGGAGTGATGATGATGACGTCACGCTGAAGTTGTTGCACGAAGGCTGCGTTGACGTTCATACTCGGGGTCACCAATTTAGGGGTATGAGGAACAGGGTGTAAAGTTCACTCATCCACCATAGAAAAGGGAGGATCCTCCAACCAGACGGATGTTATGTCTGGCGGGCAACTGCCCCTATGTTGATTTCGGATAGTCTTATCTATGTTTTTCGCTTGGTAAACTCTAACTGCGAGATGTAGGAATTGTGTGACGTCATGTCTTTTTGTTTCGTAGTTTTTTTTTGTATGTGGCGGTCTAACCGCTACAGCTGTATGTTTATTTATTATTTCTTTATTAAAACTTTACGCACAAGTAAAAAATATACCGTACGTAGGCGGACTTAAATGCCTGAGGCATTTCGCATTTTTGGCGTTTATGGGTATAATAAATTAATATTTAACTTAGATTTAGCCTAGGAATAATACTTTTATTATTCGATAGGATTTAGCTCTGAAATCTTGATGTTTTGAAATGTCACAATTGTATCTTTGCGAAGAAGGGGCGGGGGGTCACTAGTTAATAATTATTATAATAACCAATTAGAATATAATATAATAAAGAGTGTAAGGTAATATTTTCGCAAGAAACTATAGAATGAAGCAAACAGCAAAAAAATTAAATGGAAAAATTTATTGAAACTTTTAGCGCTGTCTGGACAAAACAAAGAAATAGAATACTCTAACAGGCTACAAAGGATCTAATTTGTACGTTTAACTTGGCTAGCCAGATTGAAAAAAGTCCAACGACAACTTTTTTTTTTACAGCTAAAAAGACGAAAATGCCTAGAATCTACTTATTCCTAGATACGCCAGTGAGGTTCACTCAAGAAATTTAATTGTTAGGCAAAAGGATACTCTACGTCAATTTGCCGTGTTATACCCATTTCATACAAATGTCAAGACATGGCAGTTATTATTTGAATAAAGGGCCAATTTAACTTGGTAGACAATTTGGTTAACAATTTTCACATTATATACAGTATGTTAACTAACAGAGGGCGTTCCCGTTAACCCGCAATATTATAGCGTCCATACATGCTAGAAAAAATATTAACATTGAAAAAAAAAAAAAAAAAAATTTTTTTAAATAGAATTTTCTCAATTTTTTTTTAAATTGATGCGTTAATGCAACATTCTGTACACGCGCATTTGTCTTTCAACGTTGAAAGACAAGTGCGACAAGTGCGCGTGTACAGAGTGTTTGTTTTACGTATGAAATTAATATTTTTTGTGAATATTTTATGATAATAAAATTAAAAATAGTTTTTTTTATCGATTTTAATATTTTTTCTAGCATGTATGGACGCTATACTATTGCAGGTTAACGGGAAAGCCCTCTGTTAGTTAACATACTGTATATACAACGTCATTTTTTGTTATACTAAACCTCTTAAGTGGTCATTCTACTCATCATTATGAACAACTTTCACTATGGGACCAAAGCTGAAAACGCGAAAATAAATCAGCTGTTCCCTACATTTTGACGAGATATGCGAACATAAATGTAGGGAACAGCTGAATTTTTTTGTGAGTGGGTAATTGTGGGGAATTAGTGGTATACGCAGAAGTCCACTTCATCATATTAATGTTCCCACTGCTGGGACACAGGCCTCCTCTCTGTGAGAGGGAATGGGCCGTAATCTACCACGTTGGTAGATGTCACATGTCTTCGAATTTTTTGGTTCCAAGACATGCCGGTTTCCTCACGATGTTTTCCTTCACCGTTTTGAGAGCAGTGGTGATGAAACTATTTACATAAAGTAAAGCGCCTGCTTGGGTTCGAACCCACGACCTACAACTCGTAAGTCGGGGCCGTTACCACTGGGCCACCACTGCTCTCCACTGAAGTCCACTTGGCGTTAGCGAATTCAGAAATTCTACGGGATGATGTGTGGGTGGCATCATCATCATTAATGGAGTTGTATATCACTTCGTTCCCTTCAATTTGCGAGAGAATACTGTGGTTGATCGCTGTAAATGGTCCGTTAAGAAATATGGGACCACCTTGAGCGCTTTACTCTACTAAATGAAAAAGAATCACGAAAATCGGTACAGTAATCAAGAAGAAATTGGTGTGCGAACATGAAAACAAAAAAGATAATCGTCGAATGCATAACCACCTCCTTTTTTGGAAGTCAATTAAAAAGTAAACGAAGTATACATCTAAATCATGATATAAAGACACACTGACACATTGTGCTATTATATTCACAAACACTGAATACAGCAAGGTGAGGAGACAGTTTAACAAAGCTTAGACTTATACGATTTGAGGAAAGCTCTAGTGTCTACGGACTACGGACCCGACTGTCGTGCTGCGACATGCTGCACAAACATGGCCCTATGTACCAAATGTGTGTTCCAAAACTATCTGATGAAAGTGTAAACAAAACCTGTCCAGGTTAAATTCTTACGCAATCACTCATTAAAGGGGGTAACACATTCATCTGGATTAAGAAGGTTTCTACTTTTTATTTTCATCTCATCACTTCTTCCAACAATTATCGTTTGTATAACATATAATTGATTCTGGCGTGACCTTGCAGATATCCATTATAAAATACAATAGATGTAGATATATTTAGTACTTAACCTATTCCGCTTAACTATTTCTAAAGAGTCATAAAAAACCCTGTAAGAAATCGACGTGTTTCACCTCTCAACGAGGCATATTCAGGATGACCATTGACTTGTCGCAAACCCGAACACGGCGTGTTGCCACGCCGAGCGCCGGACGCATAGTGACCCAGCCCACTTATATACTGCTCTTAATAACATCATTAAAATGTAATTGAAAAATAATTGACGGAAATAATTGAAGTTATAAAACTAACCGCAATTTCTCAAATTATACTCGTAGGATCTTCGATAAATCTTTGACAAATAATCTAATCAAAGCAATGAATTTCTAAGTGGCACTACAAATTGGCACATAGTAACGTACTTTTTCCTTAATTTTACTGCATTAAATTTAAAATATGCCAATTGCCTAGTACTTATTTCTGGAGTTGTCGATTCGTCCACAAATAAATCTACTTCGTGTGAATCGCCTCTTAAAAAATATATAATTATTTAATAAAAGTGTCGACTCGCTCGTTTTGAGCAAATATATTCGTACGAGTCACCAATAAGCCTAGTTTTCACGGTGAGATTTTTACAGGATAGCACTAAAGATTGCTGTCAGTTCTTCTCACATCATCATCATCCAGCCTATTAACGTTCCCACTGCTGGGACACAGGCCTCCTCTCTGTGAGAGGGAGTGGGCTGTAATCTACCATGCGGGCCCAGTGCGGCTTGGTAGATGTCACATGTCTTCGAATTTTTGGTTCTAAGACATGACCTACAACTCGTAAGTCGGGGCCGTTACCACTGGGCCACCACTGCGTACACACTGCCAGTGAAAACCTGAAGAAGAGAAGTGCCGCTGCCGTCATAGATTTGATGTCTCGTTCCGAATCAAAACCGCAGCTTCTTTTCTCAACCGCATCGATGCTGCCGCCGTCAGCCATTGCTTTCAGAATTGTACCTTCATATGGAAAAAAACGCTCCCTAATAGGTACAAATAACCCCAAATCCATCTGCTATCTAACCCGGTATACGACGGAATCTGTATGTATTGCATAATGTATGTGTACATGTGAAATGTAAAGCATGTTCAGTGCAGACGTATTCTAGAGTGGACTGAATAAACATGCATTTTATTTCGCTGAGGTTTCTTAAGGCTCCGTGCACGAAATAAACCCATTTTCGTCAATAACTTATCTAATTATTGTAAGAAAGCTTAAAATTATTGAAACCTTAAGTCTGTGTAAGTATAAAAGTACAGTTTACGTAGTGGTAAACCATTCGTGTCAGTCACAGCACCTTTTAATAGTTGCATCACTTCTGCGCTCTCGAAAATACGGTTTATTTCGCCTTTGATTTACTTTTTTTTTTTTTTTTTTTTCCGTTTTTGTATCTGCAATCAGCCTTTCGGCTATAAGCAAATGTGCTGCTTGGTTCATGGCGTGGTTGTGCAGGGCTCCAGTGAGCACAGCACATATGATTATTATTTATTCAGCTCGAGGATGTGGTGCCTTTTGAGGCGCTTGGTGATATTTGGTTGAAGCAGGTCTACGGCCAACTGATTTGGATGGTTTTTAAGTCTGTCCTTGTATGTATTTTCTACCATCAGTATGTTCTCCTTTACTGTGTTTACTTTTAATTGCTTGTGGATTTCTGCATTGGTGATAAACCATGGGGCATTGGAAATCGACTTCAGTATTGAGTTCTGTAATCGTTGCACTATATTGATGTTTGAATCCGAGGCACTACACCATAGCTGTATCCCGTAGGTCCATATTGGCTTTATCACGGCTTTGTAAACCAGTAACTTGTTCTCAGGTGAGAGTTTGGACTTTCTTCCCAGCAACCAGTACAAATTCCTAAAAGTGATATTAGCTTGGTCTCTTTTGCCTTTGATGTGGGTTTTCCAAGTTAGTCGCCTGTCCAAGTGCATACCCAGGTACTTCACAACGTCTTTGTGCGGCAAGTCATTACTTCCCAGCTTAACCGTAGGGCAGTCACCTTTCCTGAGTGTGAATGTCACTTGCGTGGATTTTGATACGCTTGCTGTAATTCTCCACTTCTCAAGCCAGCCATCTATCAAGTCTAGTGCCTCTTGCAGCTTTCTCGAGGCTTCTTTTGGATCTTTGTTGCTAGTTATAATGGCTGAGTCATCGGCAAAAGTAGCAATAAAAGCTTTGATTTACTTAATGAAGATATCGTATAATCATAAAATAAACTTTTGATTTTATTTCAAGGATAGCTGAAGACTAATGTGTGTTTTTTAAATTTCTTGATATGGTTTGCTAAATAATAGGAAAAAAAACATTACTGAAACGATAAAAAAAAAAAAAATGGTTTTATTCAACATTAATTTTCTGCTATATTTTTATCGAGGTTGAAAAAACTGGTTCCGTCACATGCAAGTAGACCATATAACGATGTTGATGATATTTTTAAATGTTCAAAATCAAAAGAAGTTTCTTGTAAAAAAGTGATCAAACGTCAGTCTCGCGTCAAGTTTCGAAAAACTTGTTGCAAATATTTGTGATTTTCCATGAATACTTAATTTATTTCCCTTCCACCACATGCAAAACAAAGAACTCAACTTTTCAAATCACAAATAGTTTTGTTTAAATTATTTTTCCTTTTCTCAGAACTAATGAACAAAATTGATCAAAATCAGTCGATTTCGTGCACGGCCCCTTAAGGTGAAACAATTTGATATTTTTTCCATACAAACTTCGGAGGGGTTTTACTCCACTGTTTGACATCGTACATTCAAAGTTAAACATGATATCGTTAGGTCTCATTATTAAAATTGTCTGTACGGAAGCAGAATAGTAAAATAAAAAGCTATTAAAAAGTTATGAGCCAACAAAGATTCGTTTTTCTTGCTAATTTTAACGCAACCATGGGCGTAAATAAGTAATACAAGAAGTGTGAAATCTCGAAAACAAAATCCGTACCGACACAGAAAAATTAACGAAGATTTCAATAAATTTTATTTGTAATTGATTCATGCAGTGGTTATTTCAGAAAAACCTTTTTTCCAAAGGCCTTTTCGTAATTTTTGACGCGCTCGTTTTACTAAAATTGGTCGGTACGGTGTTTCCGTGCGTGCGAACTATACGTTGTCCATGTAGATCAGCTTCTAACTGCTCATCACTGATACTATCTCTGTCGGACACGATGCCAGGTGAGACAGTGTGGTTTTTGGCCAGGCCCACCATTGAGTTCGAGCCCGCGACTAGTTGCACCTTAAGAGGGATAGGAGTTCAAGTGTTTGAACTTTTTAGTGATTGTCTCGTTGGTCTAGTGGACGCAAGCGCTAATGCTGAGCATGAGGTCCTGGGTTAAAGTACACCCAGATTTTACCAGTTATGTTTAAGTGCCCTGAGACAGTGAGGCGGGGTCGCGGCAGACTACGTAGGAGATGGCGGGACAAGCTGGATAGGTTTCGTCAAAACTGGGAGGATGTTTGGGCTCGCGAACGATGGAAGGAGTGGAGAGAGGCCTTTGCCCAGGAGTGGGACAGCGCAGTCTAGTAAAAAAAAAATGTTTAAGTCTCACGTAATAGGAGGCGATTCTATTGCTATCAACCGGGCACAAATCCAGACTCTGGGCTGCCACTGAGAAATTCCTGGTGGAAAAACCCAATAAGTGGCGAATCTCAACTGTCTACCTATTACGGTTCATGAGATACAGCCCGTTGAAAGATGAAGGCTTTGTAATAGGGTTCCATTTGGCATCCTTCGGATACGGAACCCTAAAAACCAAAACATTCGTCTTTTGAAGTCACTAACCACACGAAAAAGAAAGGAAAGGTTCACTTAGAAATTAACACACCTAATAATATAACCACAGAATAAGGCTGCCTGTCCACTGGAGCGGAGAGGAGAAAAGAGGAGCGGATATGTGCCATATTAACCAATAGAAACTTGACTCCGCCCCTGAGTTTAGATTTGATTGGTTAATAATGGCACATCTCCGCTCCTCTCCTCTCCTCTCTGCTCCAGTGGACAGGCAGCCTAAGTGTCGTCGTACCGTGATGTTAATCAGCCTACACTCTCAAAAATTAGTCTTTTAAATGCTAAATGATTTTTACATCCCACTACAACTGGTAGTTCCAGAAATTGCGTGAGCGTTCAAACAAAAAAAAAACTCTTCGGCGTTACTCTATTAGGTAGTATAAAAGTACCTGGGCGACATAGCTCTGCTATAGTGAAAATAGAGATTGCTCATTTAATAGTATAAGATAGTAGTTACATACTAATTCCATGCTGCCATGTCATTATTCTAAGGTAGCCATCTTGTTCTAAAGGGCCACCGAACTCTTCTCGAGTGAAAATATAGAAAACGAATTTTCCTAGATACGAGACTTTGCAAGATTTTTCTCTGCTCCAGTGGACAGGCAGCCTTAGACCACGATATTTCTTCAGCACCAGTCGCTTATGTTAATATTTAAATATTGAGCACCGCAACGAATACCGAACGATTTTATTTATTAAATGTTTCTTCATTACTATAAATAAGGTTTATTATATTTAAACTCGTGAGAATAAGACATTCCATATTTTTCTATGGCCTTCGGAGTGGAATGAAAGGAATGGAAATATCAAGCTTATTTTTGAAAGAAGCATAAAATGTAGGTATCTAAAATATGAAAACAAAAATGAATAATAAAATCAGGTAGAATGCGTGACTTCTTTGATGCGTAAATGAAGGACAAACCAACAAATACACTTTGGCATTTAAAATACTAGCATAGCATAGCATTGCACAGCATAATCAGCCTATAATGTTCCCACTTCTGGGACACAGGCCTCCTCTCTATGAGAGGGAGTGGGATGGAATCCACCACGCGTGCTCAGTGTGGGTTGGTAGATGTCACATGTTTTCGAACATGTTTTAATACATGCCGGTTTCCTCACGATGATTTCCGAGCAGAGGGCTTTAGTGTGAGTTTCATTTTACCATCTCGATCAAACGCATCGACCGCGTTTGGAGCTCCGATCGGCATCCGGCCGGCCTAAACCGGTGAAGGGCCAATCGAGACGCCAAACGCGCTCGATGCGTTTGATCGAGATGGTAAAATGAAACTCGCACTAGGCCCTCTGGATGAAATAATTTACAAGAAGTAAAGTGCCTGTCTAAGTTCGAACATGGACTTACAAATAGTGGCCGTTTCCGCATTGCCACAACTGCCCTGTCTACTTTGAAAAATATAAGGCAATGAATGAATTCAGAGGGTCTGGTTTCTCTGTAAGGGCAGAACCTGCATGAGAAAGTTTAAACGTGGATTTGCGGGATCGATATTCTGTGTTGGATTCAATGGTCCATCTTTAGAGATAACAGAGAATTAGATGATGCTGGAAAAGGCTGTGACGATAAAATTGGTTTGGTAATGTTTGTATTACGTTTGATTGAAAGACTAGGTAAACGCTGATGGGCCAAATGAGATAGCATGGAAACTCACCATTCACAGTTTGCAAGTTTTTAGGTATGTCACTATGATGAAATCTTTGTGACATACCAACGTCAAAATCTTTGTGGCGTAAAAATATTAATAGACACTTTTATAAAATAAATTTGCTTCTTATTGTTAGCCTCAAATAATTCCCATTTTGTTGTAATAAAATACTAAATAGTCAATTAACTGCGACCAACTTGGATGTAGCGCTCGTCGGCCATTGCCGCGGCACTGCCCGCTTCGCTCACTCGGCTCACGCGCGGTTTGTCATAGTACTAACCTAACCTTACCGCCCGCTTCGCTCCCTCGGCTCACGCGCGGTTTGTCATAGTTTTAACCTAACCTTACCCATTTAGTCGGAGTTCCCTTACCAAATGGGTAAGGGTTCCGGGGAACTAACCTAACTAGCTTTAAGCTAAGTTACTGCGACCAAGTTTAAGAAAAGGCCAGACAGCTAAAAATAGGTACATTTTAAGGTCAATGAAATATTTCACGAAATTATTGGAATAACGGGTCTCTTCCAGTCATCTTTATGACAGGTTTTACTTATAGTAGCGTATCTAGGGTTAGTAGCGATCGCTACTCTGATGTACTGTGTAGTGCTCCTGTAAAGTTGATAACACAAAGGAGATCGGACAAAAAATTTTTTGTCCGTCAGTTAGATTATTATAAAATATTGTCACACGTATTTTTTCTTTTTCTACGTAATCAAAACATTACGGCGATACATATTGTGGTAGGACGTCACGCCTATGTAGATTTTATACTTAGTTGTGACGAAGTGAGCCCCCACTCCCCGACTTTAATGCGTTATATCTAAGGATTTTTTATTAATACGTAAAACAAAAAAATACGTGTCTAATTTTTTTTTTTTTATTTGAGTGACGGACAAATTTTAATTTTTTTACCCGTCCTTCATTATTATTGTAGACTTTTGACAATGTGACTTTTCAATTCTCAAGTACTTTCTGAGTTTATCGTGTTAGAACATCGTGAGGAAACTTGGACTTATTTCTAGTCTGGAAATCGCCAACCCGTCTTGAGCAAGCGTGGTGATCAACACTCGTGCCTTCTCTGTATGAGAAGTGACCTGTGCCCCGTAATGGGACAATAATAGGCTGGTATTATACAGTATGTTAACTAACAGAGGGCGTTCCCGTTAACCCGCAATAGTATAGCGTCCATACATGCTAGAAAAAATATTAAAATCGAAAAAAAATAAACTTTTTTTATTTTTTTATCATAAAATATTCACGAAAAATATTAATTTCATACGTAAAACAAACACTCTGGACACGCGTACTTGTCGCACTTGTCTTTCCAAGCTGAAAGACAAGTGAGCGTGTACAGAGTGTTGCATTTACGTATCAATAAAAAAAAAAAAAAAAAAAAATATTTTAAAAAAATTAAAAAAAAAAATATTTTTTTCACTTTCTATATTTTTTCTAGCATGTATGGACGCTATACTATTGCGGGTTAACGGGAACGCCCTCTGTTAGTTAACATACTGTATATTATTTTAATCGTCCTCATAACATTACGCCTGGTGCCTGGTGTAAATATTAAAAAAAAATAAAAAAACACATTTCACTTATGAAACGTCAGAAGCTAGGTTACTTTAGTTTAAAAATTTACTTTAGAAACTTTAAGAGGTGTTTTAGACCATCGAACTGAATAACTTTTACTTTGGGACATACATTGATATCGCGAAAAAAAAAATCTGTTGTTCCATAGTAAAGTTTAATACCTATTGTTCTAAACTGTATGGGACAGCTGTTTTTTTTTTTTCTCGATTTCAAAGTTAAAGTAAAAGTTATTCAGTTTGATGGTCTAAAGCACCTCTTAAAGTTTCTAAAGTTAATTTTTTTTAAATCACTAAAATTTGTTTAGTCCTGTCAAACGAGCATTTCCCATTCTGAAATAGACTAAGGTGACACAACTTAACTATATTTTAGTTTGACAGCACTAAGATTGCACTGAGTTATTAGTTTAGTGAAAATGGCAATTTTGCTATTCTGAATTTGACGTTTTTCACCAAAAAATTTAGATTATCCAACTAAATCAGTCTATTTTTAAACGCGATTAAAAAGGAGTGGAATAAAATTAGTTGGCATGAACACACACTTCAGCTGCAAAAACTGTATCTTTTTTTTTATTTTGCTTATATCTCGAAAACGGTGCGTCCTAGCGCAAAAATAATGGAAATTTCGACCCCCTCTGCCACCCGTAAACCCATATGCCCCTACTCATAGGTAATATTTAATCATATTTTCTATACAAAAAGTTTAAAATTCCATACAAAACACGTCAAGGCTGCCCCCCCGCGCGCCTCTGTCTCTAAAAAAATTCACGGGGTAGAGCAAACAAGTACCACGTCGGTCGCGACGTGACTGTCAAATTCAATTTTAGATGTGTCAAAATTATTTTTTAATTTAGAGATATTTTTTCCGCAGAATAGCTTTTAGATTCTCATAGCCAAAAGTAAGGAATTTTAGTCGTAGTTTAGTTAGTTTAGTTCGGTGTACAAGAGAATCGGCACCAAATATTTTCTTAAGTTACGTAGGTATGAAGGTTAAGAAATAAATCTTGATTGGTGCCGATTCTCTTGTGCACCGAACTAAACTATCACTAAAATTACTTGCTTTTGGCTATGAGAATCTGAGATTCTGCAAAAAAATATCTCTAAATTAAAAAATAACTTTGACACATCTAAAATCGAATTTGCGTCGCGAACTCGCGACTCCACGTGGTACTTGTTTGCTCTACTCTGTGAATTTTTTTAGGTCTAGAGGCGCGCAGGGGGGCAGCGTCGACGTGTTTTGTATGGAATTTTTAACTTTTTGTATGGAAAATACGAAAATTTGTTACCTTTGTGTTGGGGTAAAGGGGTTTAAGAGTTTCCTAAAGGGTGTCGAAATTTTCATTATTTTTGCGATAGGACGCACCGTTTTCGAGTTATAAGCAAAAAAAAAAAAAAAGATACAGTACTGTTTTTGCACCTGAAGTGTTGGTGTGAAGTTTAGTTCATGACAACTAATTTTTATATTCCATTCCTTTTTAATCGCGTAAAAAAAAATAGTCAAATTTAGTTTGAATAATCAAAATTTTTAGGTGAAAATCGTCAAATTCAGAATAACAAAATTCCCTGTTTCACTAAACTACTAAGTTAATAACTCATTGCAATCTTAGTGCTATCAAACTTCGGTGGCAGTGACCTCTCGCGTCCGGCCCTGGTCCAGGCCATGGTGCGGAGCGAGAGGGCATGGCAAGCCGTCACCTCCTTCTGCGAAGCAGTAATGCTCGCGAAAGAGGAGGCGAGTTCGCGAGGGAGTGGCAAAGGCCGCGCCCTACCAGCCCTAGCCGCCGCCGCCGTAGGAGACGTCCCGGGCGTCGGGAATTGACTGCGACTGGACTGGAAAGGGCTAGGCATCAACATCAATGGCGAGTATATCACTAACCTTCGGTTTGCCGACGATATAGTTATCATAGCTGAGACCATGGAGGACCTCAGTATAATGCTCGATGACCGCAGTAGAGCCTCCAAAAGAGTGGGTCTTAAAATGAACATGGACAAGACAAAGCACATGTCAAATGCCCATGTAACACCCGCCCTCATAAAGATCGGTGACGCTACAATCGAAGTTGTAGACGAGTATGTTTACCTAGGACAAAATGTCCAGCTAGGTAGGTCCAACTTCGAGAAAGAGGTCAATCGTCGAATCCGACTCGGCTGGGAGCGTTCGGGAAACTATGCAATATCTTCTCGTCCCACATACCACAGTGTTTCAAGACGAAAGTCTTTGACCAGTGCGTGTTGCCAATGATGACTTATGGCACTGAAACGTGGTCGCTCACAATGGGTCTTATCAGAAGGCTAAAAGTCACCCAAAGAGCAATGGAGAGGGCTATGCTTGGAGTTTCCCTACGTGATCGAATCAGAAATGAAGAGATCCGCAGGAGAACCAAGGTAACCGACATAGCCCGAACAATTGCCAAACTTAAGTGGCAATGGGCAGGACATATTGCTCGCAGAACAGATGGCCGATGGGGCCGAAAGGTTCTGGAGTGGCGACCACGTACCGGAAGACGTAGCGTTGGAAGGCCTCCCACAAGATGGACCGATGACCTAGTAAAGGCCGCAGGAATTCGCTGGATGCGGGAAGCACAGAATCGGTCGAAGTGGCGGTGCTTGAGGGAGGCCTATGTCCAGCAGTGGGCGTCTTTCGGCTGATATGATGATGATAATGATGATATGCTGAGTTATAGGGGTTTATGGATTTCATAAAGGGGGACGAAATTCACATTATTTTTGCGATAGGACGCACCATTTTGCGATAAGAAAAACCTTCTCCCATCACACATAAAGGCAATGCTTGTACAGTCCCTAATATTTCCCATAATTGACTATGATGATGTGTGTTACTATAACCTGAATGCAGATCTTCTCAATAACTAGACCGCCTTCTTAATAACTGCATTCTGCATGTTTCGTTTTCTCCTCTTCTGATCGTTATTTCTCCTCTACCGATCGTTATGTCTCCTGACAAAGTTTATTCTGTTTATTATGTATAATAATGTATTTATTAATTATAATTTATTCTTGTATTTTTTTTGTTATTTTCGTGTTATCAATTGATTGATTGTGTATTACGTAATTAGGGTACGGGGCACGTGCCCCGGGCGACACCGTTAGGGGGCGCCAAATTCGAGCATGACAGACAAGTGCACCACCCAGCGCACCGCAACTTTGCAACAAATGAGACGCGCAACAATTATAATCTTTCTCCGAGGGTGGTGCACTGAGGAAATTACTGATTAGCGTTGGTTTAGGTCGTCAAACGGCCTGAGCGGGTTGTGAGTACTTGTGAGCGGGCGCAGTTGTATTCTACCAGGAACTCGATGAGCGTTTCTGTGGTCTATTTTTTAAGTTTTGCGGTGCCGGGCGTCTTGCTTCAACGCCGACGACGCCTGTGACACGACTTACTTTAACTTTTACCATAGTTTTGGCGCCCCTGTTGGATTGGCGCATTTTCGATCGATTTTTGATTAATATGTTTATTATGCCTAAGTTTTCGAGCTCGCTTCGCTCGCTCTTGCAACCTAGTAAAGTAACTCCTAAAGCAAAAATCCAACTTATCTCAGGCAGAGTGAATAAGGCTAATCAAAATAAATGTCTGACACGTACTAGTATATTTAAAAAAAAAACGGTTTTTTTTAAGAAAAAAAAAACGATTCGGGGTCAGGCGATAGGTTTTGCCCCGCCTCGAAAGATCCGTTCCGTTCTAGATCCGGGGCTGCCCCTACCAAATATCACTCAACGCGCTTAAAGAAGTTTTTCCTAAAAAAAAAACTATGATACCTACAAAAAATTTCTACAGTCAAAGGCCGATTCTCTTGTACACCGAACTAAACTAACTACAATCACTAAAATTCCTTACTTTTGGCTATGAGAATCTTAAAGCCATTCTGACAAAAAAAATCTCTAAATGAAAAAAATTTTTTGACACATCTAAAATCGAATTTGACAATCGCGTGACGACTCCACGTAGTACTTGTTTGCTCTACCCCGTGAATTTTTTTAGAGCCGGAGGCGCGCAGGGGTTGGCAGCCTCGACGTGTTATATATGGAATTTTTCACTTTTTGTATGGAAAATATGAAAAATGATTACCAACATGTTGGGATATAGGGGTTTAAGAGTTTCCTAAAGGGGGTCGAAAATTTCATTATTTTTGCGATAGGACACACCATTTTCGAGATATAAGCAAAAGAAAAAAAAATACAATACTGTTTTTGGACTGAGGTCGAAGTGTTGGGGTTTTAGTTCATGCCAACTTACTTTATTCCACACGTTTTTAATCGCGTTTAAAAATAGTCAGATTTAGTTGGATACACCAAATTTTTTGGTGAAAAACGTCAAACTCAGAATAGCAAAATTGCCATTTTCACTAAACTAATAACTCAGTGCAATCTATTTTTAGTCTAGTTTAGAGGCATTTGTGACAAGAGAATCGGCACCAAAATATAACTAGCAGACCCGGTAGGCAGACGTTGTCATGCGACAACAGCGCCTCCCAACAGCGCGTCCAACTATAGCTAAGAACCATCCAAGTGGCACAAAAAGAATTGAAAAAAAAACATCTAAATCAGTCAAGCCATTTAGCATAAGAAGAATTACAAACACACGCACACCGATATTTTATTTATTGCCAGGAATGTTCTTAAAAAACAAACAAAGTATTTAAAATAATATGCGGGTCAAAATATGGTAGTCGGCGTACAATTTCAGATTTGCCTACGATTCCTTCTCTTAGGACTAGGAATCTTAGGCAAAAAATGCGACATACGTGCGCATGTCTGCGCCTTTGTCTAGTCTTTGATCGTCGTTTTAGTGTAGTGCGCCACCGTTGCACGTTTTACGTATTGGAGAGTAGGGCGTTTAGCTCCGCCCACATGCACAAGGTCAGTGAGCCTACTATACACCTTAAGGTGGAACTAGTCGCGGGCTCGAACTCAATGGTGGGCATGGCCAAAAACCACGCTGTCTCACCTGGCATCGTGTCCGACAGAGATAGTATCAGTGATGAGCAGTTAGTAGCTGGTCTACATGGACAACGTATAGTTCGCACGCACAGAAACACCGTGCCGACCAATTTTAGTAAAACGAGCGCGTCAAAAATTACGAGAAGGCCTTTAGAAAAAAGGTTTTTCTGAAAAAACCACTGCATAAATCAATTATAAATAAAATTTATTGAAATCTTTGATAATTTTTCTGTGTCGGTACGGATTTTGTTTTCGAGATTTCATACTTCTTATATTACTTATTTACGCCCAAAGTTGCGTTAAAATTAGCAAGAAAAACGAATCTTTGTTGGCTTATAACTTTTTAATGGCTTTTTATTGCACGACTCGTAATGCGAAAGCATTAGAGTGTGCTCTACGATCGAAAAATTTATTTTGCCCCATTTTTGCAACTGTTTGTATTGTTACACTCCTGCTAGTACACAGAACCTACTTAATTTATATACCATTGTATAGATGGTTAAATGGAGATTAATACTGTACTTTTTAGCAATTGATTCAATGCAGCAGAAATGAAATAAGCATCAAAATAGTTGAAAAAAAATTCCTGTCCGTCAATTTATGAACCCTGAAAACACTGTAGCTTGCGATAAAATCAATTAATTGAGTCAATTTTTTTTTAATACATTCGTTTTAGCCGTAGAAGGAACCCTATTGAAAATGGCTCTTTTATTCAAAGTAGTTTAATTATAATTAATAAAATACTAATTAAAATATACTATCAGAGAAGACACCGCGAACAAAAAATGTGTCCCTTGGATGCTTTGACGTTTGACTACTGCGGTGCATGCGCGGTGCGAGGAGATTCTCATAGAGTAATGCACCCGCAGATGCGACACAGTCTGCTTCTTCTGCCTACTTGATACCTAACACAGTTTTAACTGCAGAACATTATTGTAATTTCCATTGTATTAATGATGAACATTATGTGAGATTGTTCACTTGGCAACCACGTTTGCTCGTTACGATTTTTTTGCACAAATGTTATTACTATGTATGTGTAATTGTATTAATACAATTTGTGGCATTTTTCCCTTGTTTCCTGGAGCTCGGACGTGGAAATCTTAAAGGGAAAAAATGCCACAAATTGTTATAATTATTTGATGACAAATAACCTTAATATAATAAGACAAACATTAATATTAGCGTTCAAAATATTAGATACTTAATATAAAAAAAATCCGCCATAAAAACAAACGGCAGCTATTTGTACCTACACTTCACTTCTGAATGTTTTAGTCTATGGCGAATGGCGCCGTAAAATATTTTGTTCGTATTTCAGTTTAAAACTTTAGAGGTATGAGGAACAGGGTGTAAAGTTCACTCATCCTCATTTGAAAAGGGAGGATCCTCCAGCCAGACGGGTATTTGTGTCTGGCGGGCAACTGCCCGTAACTTGATTTCGGATAGTCATAACTATGTCGGTCGCGCGGTAAATTCTAACTGCGTGATGCAGGATCTGTGTGACGTCATGTCTTTGCTGCGTAGCTCGTATGTGGCGGTGTAACCGCTACATTACTCCCCTCCGGACCGGAGGTCGATAGTGAGCTGAGTCTTGGATCTTGCGATGCTTCACAGTGCCAGCTGTGGTTCCAATGAGTGGAACCGGGTGCAGCATAGTTCGCGGTGAGTCGGAACTGTCTGCGGCAATTCCCCGTGAGTCGGGGTGGCACTGCGACGTCATCTAGTCAGTCGGATGTGGTACAGCGCCGGGTTGTGGCTGAGGGTGATGACCAGGAAATCCAGGAATGCATGTTCGCTGCATGCTGGTGGTCAGGATACCCGTTGAAGCCGTGGGTGCTGGCTGGCTGTGTGATTCACCTCACGGAAGCTTGCGGGAGTGATGATAATGATGACGTCACGCTGAAGTAGTTGGACGAAGGCTGCGTAGACGATCACGTCGGGGTCACCAATTTAGAGGTATGAGGAACAGGGTGTAAAATTCACTCATCCTCATTTGAAAACGGCCAGACGGGTGTTTTGTGTGTGGCGGGCAACTGCCCGAAAGTTGATTTCGGATAGTCTTATCTATGTCGGTCGCGTGGTAAACTCTAACTGCGCGATGCAGGATCTGTGTGACGTCATGTCTTTGCTGCGTAGCTCGTATGTGGCGGTGTAACCGCTACATTATTCCCCTCCGGAGACCGGAGGTCGATAGTGGGCCGAGTCTTTTGATCTTGAACGGAACACAGTAGTGATGTGTGGCGACTTCTCTAGTACGTTAGTACAATATTCTATTAGAATAGAATAGAATACATTTTTATTTTTATTTTTTTTAAGTATTCTATTCAATTAATAACAATTTACCTGACCTAATAATACCTCAATATCTATATCTAAATATTTCCAACTTCGACCCTCACTCGTCCGTTGCCTAACAATCGACAAAGTAAATATAAAAAAAAAAATAGTACTTAAAAGGTCTTTGACATTACGTAAGGAATGCGAGGTTAGAAATTTTACCCATATTGATGGGTAAAAAAGCAGTCAAAACATACTTCATGAAAAGTGATAAATTGTTCATTTTTGTTAGAAACTATGTTTTGAATTTCTTTTTCGTTTATGAATGAGAGTTATGAGGCGTGCACTTTTGGATTTTCCAAACTATTTTACTATTCTACTTCCGTACAGACAATATTAATAATGAGACCTAACGATATCATGTTAAACTTTGAATGTACGATGTTAAACAGTGGAGTAAAACCCCTCCGAAGTTTGTATGGAAAAAATATCAAATTGTTTCACCTTAAACTTAAAGCACAGACATTTCCAGAGAGAAATCTAAATCAGACAAAAATAAAAATTAACTGGCATAAACTTTTCAAAAGATTTTTTTTTCACCCCTAAACACCCCTTTTGCCTTGTAAACAGTTGGGTCCAAACAACACTGGTTAAATAGATTTTACGGCCAGGTAAACTCATAAAATGGGGAAAGGGGTGTAAAAACTGCTCGATAGTAAAGGTCTGGGGTAAATAATGGGGTATCGGGGTATCGAGGCTACCGGAACGTCTGATAGGCTATTAATTCTGTTAATGGTGTTTTTCATGGTTTTCTAGTTTTTATTATAGAGTCTGTGAAGGTGTTGGTTGGAAGTTTGATTAATAATATTGAAGTCGATTATAACGCCTCCATTTTTGTGTCTAGTCCTATAAAAGCTAAAATGGATGGATGAGCTGTACGGCGGAACGAGCGTGCCCAAAATATGCCTGTTCAAGGGCTAATTTTAAATTATTATTAATTGTTAATCTTTCACTAAGACTGGAAGTAGGTACTAATCTATACTAATGTTGTTTGTTTTATGGTTTCGTTGTTTGTTTTTTTGTTTGTAAGTTTGTATGGGTAATCTCCGGAACTCCCACTCGGATTTGAAAAATTATTTTTGCATTGGACAGCTCAATTCTTGAGGAAGATTATAGGCTCTCGGACAAAGTCACGGGCAGAAGATAGTTGAACAATAAATAGGTAACCAACTACTGTTTTATTTTAATTACTAGCTTCTGCCCGCGACTTCGTTCGCGTGGAAGTCGTAAGATACCACAATATACTACAATAACAGCCACATTTTTATAAAACTTACCTGTATACCACGTTTATAGATTTGTTCTCAGCATCCAAAATATACAGAGAGTCAGGACTGGTGACTCGGGAGCAAGCGTCGTACAGTTATCCGTGTGAGAAGCAGCTTGTCCTGAGGTTGACACCCTCAGCCTTTAGTCTTCAGTGTCGACCCCTGTGACTTATTGATAATCATCGCAAAGGATAAGCTCACAGGAAACTGCACGCGCTTTAACTGGTAATTGAGGGGAGTTAGTGGTATACGCGGTATAAACACTGTCTCGCCAACGCAACAACTTGTTAGAATTTCCGCCTCGATGTCGTTTCTCTGCAAAGACACGAGTTTGAGCCGAATTCCATGACACAGCTTCGGTGGAGTTAAGTTTCGAAGGAGCATAATTGGAGCAGATAAAAAAATAAAAATCAAATAAAAGGTGTAAAATGCGATGTAAGAGATTAACAGGGGAGTGTGCCTCACATACAAGAATTTCTCAGTAACAGCCCAGAGTCTGCGCCCGATCATGGTTATAATATGTAGGCTCGCCACCTTTGTACATAATTGGCAAAATGTAGGTGTACTGTGCCCCAACTTACGAGTTGTAGGTCGTGGGTTCGAACCCAAGCAGGCGCTTTACTTTGTGTAAATAATTTCATCACCACTGCTCTCAGAACGGTGAAGGAAAACATCGTGAGGAAACCGGCATGTCTCAAAACCAAAATTTCGAAGACATGTGACATCTACCAACCCGCACTGGGCCCGCGTGGTAGATTACGGCCCACTCCCTCTCACAGAGAGGAGGCCTGTGTCCCAGCAGTGGGAACATTAATAGGCTGATGATGAGGTGTACTGTACCTACTCCTTTGCCTACCTATTTGAGGAATACTGGCGTGATGTTATGTTAAGTTAATGTAGGCTTTACTAGATACTACTGACTGATGAATTCAGAATAGTCTACGGAATTCTAAGTATAGAAAAATATACTATAATATGTAAAAAAAAACCCTGCCTGAACTAAAAGGGGCACGGAGGTACTGCATATCATTACCAAAACGTAAAAAAATCTTATTATTATTGAAAATAAAAAAGTTATAAAGTATTTATAAGAAAATTCTCATTTTTAGTAGGTACCAAAATTACCCCAATCTTAAATCTGTTACAAAAATACATTTAAAAAATTGCAAATTTTCAACAACTGTCACCCGCGCCCCATGTAATAAATACACACATACATAAACAGCCAATAATGTTCCCACTGCTGGGACACAGACACTCTCTGTGAGAGGAAGTGGGCTGTAATCCACCACTCGGGCTCAATGCGGGTTGGTAGATGTCACACGTGTTCGAATTTTTGGTTCTAGAACTTGCCAGTTTCCTCATAATGTTTCTCTTCACCGTTTTGAGAGCAGTGTAATAAATAATCCGGTAAAATTCTCCACAGAAAAACAGTTATGGTTATTTATTTATTTCTTTTTTCTTGAATTTTACCACATTAATAGATTCTCAGTACGATACCTCTAACACACTCACAGATCGGAAAAGTTTTTTTTACATGTTGTATACTTTATATATACTTACTTGGAATTCCGTAGACTATTGCGAATTCACTAGTTAGTAGTATATTAGTAAAGCCTATATTAGCATAACATAACATCACGCCTATATTCTCCGAATAGGTAGGCAAAGAAGTAGGTACAGTACACACACGTTTCGCCAATAATGTTAAAAGGGAGGAGGCGACCTATAACCATGATCGAGCGCGAATTCTGGGCTGCTACTAAGCAAATCTTGTAAGTAAAAATATGTCCAGTGTTTAAAATAAAACATTCATTATTTTGTTACCTTTTTATTGTTCAATGAGTAGGTGCCTACTTCCAGTAGTAGTGAAAGATTGGCAATCAATTTAACCATCATAGAGCTCATCCATTCCGGTTTCACCGGACAAGATCGAGGTCAAGAGTGAGGCCCGTTATACAGGGTGTTAAAGTGATTGCGTGCCATAGCTTAGGGGTAGGTTCAGTATCGATAAATGAAACTAGGAAAAATAAAAAATAAAAATCAACATTAAAAATAATTGCAAGGTCCACCTAATTTAGTACCTACTAACACTAACTTAAAATAGCAATCAAACTAACTTAAAACATGAGTAAATAAGTTGATTTTTAATCTTTGTAAATACCTGATTCCAAACTAAATTAGGTTGACCTTGCAATTTTTGTAAATGTTTTTTTTTAAAATTATTTTTCTGGATTTATTTTTTATTTTTCCTAGTTTCCTTTATCGATACTGAACCTACCCCTAAGCTATGGCACGCAATTACTTTAACACCCTGTATAGAGTGACTGGTAATTACTGACCGATACTTAAACACGTGACTGTACTCATCATTATGAACAACTTTTACTATGGGACCAAACCTGAAATCGCGAAAAAAAAATCTGCTGTTCCATACATTTTGACGAATTTAGCGAACATAAATTTATGGAACAGCTCTGATTTTTTTTCGCGATTTCAGGTTTAGTCCCATAGTAAAAGTTGTTCATAATGATGAGTACAGTCACGTGTTTAAGTATCGGTCAGTAATTACCAGTCACTCTATACAGGGTCACGTCGCGTCGTTGAGTCATTCAATCTTCCTAGCCTTTTTCCCAACTATCTTGGGGTCGGCTTCCAGTCTAACCGGATGCAGCTGAATACCAGTATTTTACATGGAGCGACTGCCTATCTGACCTCCACAACCCAGTAACTGGGTAATACGATACCCCTTGGTAAGACTGGTGTCAGACTTTCGGGCTTCTGACGACTCGTAACGAATGTCAAAGATCCACAAATGACAGCCGGAACCAACGGCTTAACGTGCTTTCCGAAGCACGGAGGAGTCTCGGTATGTAAAGATGGTCACCCATCCACTGACTAACCCCGGCAAGCGTAGCTTAACCTGATGGATCGACCCGTGCGGCTTGTTATTACTTAGCCACGAGCTCCTCACGTCAAGAGTCACGTGTTTAAGTATCAGTCACTAATTACGAGTCACCCTATATAATTTAAAAAAAACTTTTCATAATTTAAATTTTATAAGACTTGACCCAAAAACGGAGGCGTTACGAGTATAACCGACTCCAAAGTTATAGTAGAGTATAAGAAACTAAAATATACATCAAGTTAGTGTTCGGAAATGGTACCAAATAGACTAGTGATCTAGCAAGCTATTACAGATAAAACCCAGGGCTTATAACTCACTCACACATACTCAACAGACATTAGCACGATAACAGTCTAGACATCACAGTCACACACACACAAACACACACACAGAATACACATTACACTGTGTAATAGGCATTAAATTACTAGGACAATATCATCTGATATTTGTACTAAATTACATTATCATAGAGCATAGCGACCGTCTACCTAAATTAGGGCTAGTTTACAACGCGGTTAAAATAAAGAAGGCAGCGAATAGAGTGCCACCAGTGGCACTCTATCCCTATCGGATAAAGTGCCACTACAGGCACCCTAGTAACACCGCGTCGGCCCGGCCAAAGTGCCGCAAGCATTGGATTGTCATTGTCACTGTCACTAAGTCACGTCACTTGGTATTTTGTTTGATTGTCGAGGTTAAATCGCTGTAAAACACCACATTCCCAAAACATTACATTCTCTTGTGCCTAAACGGACCCTGGCACTTCGCCGGCCGCTACCGCGGCACCGCTCGCTACGCTCGCTCGGCTCGTGCATTTAAGGGCCTACGTCTCGTTTAGTACCGTAAAACGGTCACTTTAAAAAGCTATCTTCTCCTTAACGGCTTAGTTAAATGATTTGAAAAAAATATATGTTTGCTATAGATTCATCTACAACATATCTGAAACCGGGTTTTTTCGTACGACTAATACTTTTGCCTTAAAAAAATATTTACCATAACGCTATTTTTGGCTAATATTCGTAACTACTTCTAAACGGCTTTGACGATTGGAAAAAAAATTACACTGAAAAATTGTTGATTAAAGGTACTACAAATTTGAAACTGCATTTGTAAATCAATCAATATTTGTTAAACAAAATGTCCCCATTTAGAGATAGAGGTTCAGAGGGGCTCTGCGCGGGACGCGGGCGGCAGTCGCCCGTGAGCATTGAGACGGGATGGCTGTGTCGCTCGCTGGTCCGCTCCGGCTATCGACCGAGTATGCGCATACGTATGTGTTAGTGCGAATATTTATGAACTTATTGTATTAGTGTGCGTTTATAGACGAGCTTGCTGCAGAGAGTCCAAATCGATTGTGCGCGTAGGCGCTTTATTGTTGAGTTGTTCTTTGATGTACAATTATTAATACTTTTTTACATTGACAATTACATACAAATTAACAATTTACAATATAAACTAAAAAAATGTAAATGTAAAATATAACATAACATCACGACTGTATTCCCCGAAGGGTTAGGCAGAGGTGTACCTATATAAGGTGTTAAAAAATTTACTTTAGAAACTTTAAGAGGTGTTTTAGACCATCGAACTGAATAACTTTTACTTTGGGACATACATTGATATCGCGAAAAAAAAATCTGTTGTTCCATAGTAAAGTTTAATACCTACTGTTCTAAACTGTATGGGACAGCTGTTTTTTTTTTTCCGCGATTTCAAAGTTAAAGTAAAAGTTATTCAGTTTGATGGTCTAAAGCACCTCTTAAAGTTTCTAAAGTTAATTTTTTTTAAATCACTAAAATTTGTTTAGTCCTGTCAAACGAGCATTTCCCATGACTCCGTATCAAAGTTGCGACAAACAAAGGTGCGACAAATGCAAGGGCGACAGTACGATAGGTCGACCATCAGCGGTGCGACAGAACATCAGCTCGACGAACGTTAGTGCGACAGATTGTTTTCGCGACAAACGATGGCACGACGAAACTTTTGATCGACGAACGTTAGTGCGACTGATTATTGTCACGACCATCGATGGGGCGACGAAACTTTTGATCGACAAACGATAGCGCGACACAATGTTCGCTCGACAAACTAAAGCACGACAAACATTTCTATAATATTTTGTTGTAATAGCAGATAAGATTTTTTTTTTAAATAAATGTTTTCATTCTTTATTGTCAATGTTAAATGACTGCAGTGCGCGAGTGCAGTTACGAGCAAGGTAGGCGAAAACCATGTATAAAGAACCTAAAACTTTCCATTTTTTTTATTATCTGCTATTAGCAACAAAATATTATAGAAATGTTTGTCGTGCTTTAGTTTGTCGAGCGAACATTGTGTCGCGCTATCGTTTGTCGATCAAAAGTTTCGTCGCCCCATCGATGGTCGTGACAATAATCAGTCGCACTAACGTTCGTCGATCAAAAGTTTCGTCGTGCCATCGTTTGTCGCGAAAACAATCTGTCGCACTAACGTTCGTCGAGCTGATGTTCTGTCGCACCGCTGATGGTCGACCTATCGTACTGTCGCCCTTGCATTTGTCGCACCTTTGTTTGTCGCAACTTTGATACGGAGTCATTTCCCATTCTGAAATAGACTAAGGTGACACAACTTAACTATATTTTAGTTTGACAGCACTAAGATTGCACTGAGTTATTAGTTTAGTGAAAATGGCAATTTTGCTATTCTGAATTTGACGTTTTTCACCTAAAAATTTAGATTATCCAACTAAATCAGTCTATTTTTAAACGCGATTAAAAAGGAGTGGAATAAAATTAGTTGGCATGAACACACACTTCACACACTTCAGCTGCAAAAACTGTATCTTTTTTTTTATTTTGCTTATAATTATCTCGAAAACGGTGCGTCCTAGCGCAAAAATAATGGAAATTTCGACCCCCTCTGCCACCCGTAAACCTATATGCCCCTACTCATAGGTAATATTTAATCATATTTTCTATACAAAAAGTTTAAAATTCCATACAAAACACGTCAAGGCTGCCGCCCCCGCGCGCCTCTGTCTCTAAAAAAATTCACGGGGTAGAGCAAACAAGTACCACGTCGGTCGCGACGTGACTGTCAAATTCAATTTTAGATGTCAAAATTATTTTTTAATTTAGAGATATTTTTCCGCAGAATAGCTTTTAGATTCTCATAGCCAAAAGTAAGGAATTTTAGTCGTAGTTTAGTTAGTTTAGTTCGGTGTACAAGAGAATCGGCACCAAATATTTTCTTAAGTTACGTAGGTAAGAAGGTTAAGAAATAAATCTTGTTTGGTGCCGATTCTCTTGTGCACCGAACTAAACTATCACTAAAATTACTTGCTTTTGGCTATGAGAATCTGAGATTCTGCAAAAAAATATCTCTAAATTAAAAAATAACTTTGACACATCTAAAATCGAATTTGCGTCGCGACTCCACGTGGTACTTGTTTGCTCTACTCTGTGAATTTTTTTAGGTCCAGAGGCGCGCAGGGGGGCAGCGTCGACGTGTTTTGTATGGAATTTTTAACTTTTTGTATGGAAAATACGAAAATTTGTTACCTTTGTGTTGGGGTAAAGGGATTTAAGGGTTTCCTAAAGGGGGTCGAAATTTTCATTATTTTTGCGATAGGACGCACCGTTTTCGAGTTATAAGCAAAATAAAAAAAAAGATACAGTACTGTTTTTGCACCTTTTTTTTTTTTTTTTTTTTTGGGTGGGAAATCATCCAATGACTTCTCCCGCTCTGGGCGGAGCGGAAGGGCGTGTCAGACTTTTACTGACTAAAACCCACCCGTGTTCCTTCCCTTGCCATGCCAGGGGCCACGGTTTCCCCTTGGGACTACCCGCAACCCCGGCAGGCATCGGCCCTAACGGACCCCGTCAGTTTTGCTGACATCTCTTTGAGGCGCGCGTGGAACACGACGCGCCGTCGACCCGGGCCTGGTCCTTATCGGACGGCGAGCTGCCCTCTGCTCTCCGTCCGCAGGCCCGCGCCTACGGTGGCCGGAAATCGGCTATCAATTCCCGACGCCCGGGAAGTCTCCTACGGCGGCGGCGGCTAGGGCTGGTAGGGCGCGGCCTCTGCCACTCTCTCTCGCGCTCCGCCTCCTCCTTCGCGAGCATTACTGCTTCGCAGAAGGAGGTGACGGCTTGCCATGCCCTCTCGCTCCGCACCATGGCCTGGACCAGGGCCGGACGCGAGAGGTCACTGCCGCCGATCGCCTCCACGAGGACACGGCGGTGGTCCACCCAAGCCGGGCAAACCTCCACCGTATGCTCCACCGTGTCCTCCGGACGATCCACACAATGGTGACACCCGGGCGTTTCCTCCCGCCTTATGCGAAACAGGTACCTCCCGAAACAACCGTGTCCGGTGAGGACCTGCGTCAGGCGGAAGGTGAGGACGCCGTGGCGCCTCTCAAGCCACTCCTCAAAGAGGGGACTTATCGCCGTAATTGTGGCGTGCCCAAATCTGGGTTGCGACAATCGCACACTCCAAGCCGCCATGAGATCCCGCCGGAGCTCTGTCCGCTGTACCGTGATTTCTCGCGGTAGCGGAGTTACACCCCGGCGCTTCATCTCCTCGCGCCACTCCCAAATGTGGGCGAGGACCTTCGCCTCCAGATCCCATGGCGGCGTTCCGGCAAGGAGGCTCGCCGCCTCGCCGGAGACCGTACGGTATCCCCGGACCATCCGGATAGCCATGACCCTTTGGGCTGCATGCAACCGGCGGGCTGGCCGCAACCTTAAGGTTCGCGCCCACACCGGTGCCCCGTAAAGGGCCATGGACCGCACGACCCCCGCGTAGAGCCTCCGGCAGGAGGCGTTTGGACCCCCTAGATTGGGCAGAAGCCGCTTCAAGGCAGCCCCGGCCCGCTCCAGTTTGGGAGCCAAACGTCGGAAATGCTCCACGAAGTTCCACCGGCTGTCGAGGACGAGTCCCAGGTACTTCATCGTCACCTCGACGCCGATGTGAGCCCCTCCTACCGTTATTTGGGAACCCGACGGTGGCGCGTTCCGAGGGCCATGAAAACACATGACCTCGGACTTGTGCAGGGCCACCTCGAGTCCCAATTGCCGGATCCTGTCGACGATCGTCGCAACCCCGCGTATCGCCAGTTCGGCCGCCGCCTCGTGCGACCTCCCCTGCGCCAGGACCAGCGTGTCGTCAGCGTAGCACACTACGCTGACACCACTAGGGAGGTCGGCGCGCAGCACCCAGTCGTATCCGATGTCCCACAGATGCGGCCCCAGGACCGATCCCTGTGGGACACCGCACGACATCTCTCGCCGGTTCCATTCTCCCTGGTGACCAGGGTAGATGACGGCCCTGTCCGTCAAATAGTCCTCGACCAACCGACAGAGGTAGGTCGGCATCCGGTGATACCGGAGTGCCTCCCTGATGCAACTCCAGGGTAGGGTGTTGAAGGCGTTGGCGATGTCTAGAGACACCGCCAAGACGACCCCACCCCGGGCCACAGCATCCCCCGTCGTGAGGGCTCGCACGCGCATGATGGCGTCCACCGTGGAGCGCCCTCGGCGGAAGCCGAACTGGCTGTCCGCCAAATCCGGCCCCACTCGCACCAGCTGCCCGACGAGGCGGTTTGCAATAACTCTTTCAAAGAGCTTGCCCACCTCGTCGAGCAGCACGATGGGCCGGTAAGCGGACGGAGAGTCCGCAGGGCGCCCCGGCTTCCTGATGAGGACCAGTTTTCCCGTCTTCCAGCGAAGTGGGAACTGGCCCCTCTCCATGCACGCGCTAAGGAGCCCCCTTAGTCGAGGCCCGAGAGCCTCCATGGCCAGGACCCAGGCTTTCCCAGGTAAGCCGTCGGGTCCTGGGGCGGTATTTTTGGCACTCAGCCTACGTACCGCCACTCTCAGTTCTACCTCGGTCACCTCCGGAGCATCGTCGTCGTCGTCGTCGGCGGTGTGGTCCGCAGCGGGCACCGCAACAGGCGGGGCCATGGGCGGGGCGGAGTGTTCCCCTCTCGAGGGGAACAGAGCGCTCACCACGTCCTCCACAAGCTGTGGCCGGAGACTCCGAGTCAGCGGGGGAGCCCATGGGCGGATTTTCTCCCGCACCAACTTGTATGGGCGTCCCCACGGGTCCCTGTCCAGAGTCGCCAGCGACTCCTCACGGGCCAGTCCCCTGGCCCGCAGGATCTCCGCTTGGAGGGCGGTCTTCGCCGCTCTGTACCCCTCGTACAACTCCGCCTGAATGGCCTCCGTATCCGGAGGGCGGATACGAAGCCTGCGGTGCCTGGCGTACAGGTGGCGCGCAGAGTCGTCAACTCTTGCGACCACCAGTACACCTGGCGCGAAGCACGGCCGGGCTGGACCCGGGGCATTGCCACGTCACATATATCGGACATGGCCTCCCGGAACCACTCCGCCTCATCGTTGATATCGGCAGGCCTGTCCGGTGATGACACCCAGGCCTGCACGATCGAGGCTTCCAGGATTAGCTCCCGGTCCAGCTGCTTCAGCGCCCATCGCGGACCACTCGGGGCCTGTCGGACCGGCGCGCTCGAGGACTGGGCGGAGACGTCAATCCGGATGTACCGGTGGTCGGAGTACGTCTCCACCCCCTCCATGACGCGCCAGTCGGCGACACGCGGCGACAGAGCGGGGCTGGCGAACGAAAGGTCCACCACTGATTCACCCCGCATCCGCACACACGTGGGGACAGAACCCCGATTAAGGACGACCAGGCCTGTCTCCAGTGCCCAGTCCTCCACCATCCTGCCCCGTGTGTCTGTATACCGGGAACCCCAAGCCACATTCTTGGCATTGAAGTCCCCGAGAACGAGCACAGGGAGGGAACCGAACCCGACAACGACGACTCTCAACTCCGCAAGGGAGTTGTGGAACTCGGCGAGAGTTCGGTTCGGGGAGAAGTACACCCCTACCACGACAATCTCCCCGAACCGTGCTGCCACGCAACCCCGTCCTCTCTTGACAGCCTCGAGGGACGGAGTACCGGCGGCGGCCGACGATATTAGGGTCACTGAGCCGCTCAGGTCCTCCACCCAGTCATCCCTGGGCGGGACAAAGTACGGCTCAGCGACCACGGCGATGTTAATCGACCACTGTGCCATGCTCTGGAGCAATAGGTCCTGAGCTGTAGCGCAGTGGTTGATGTTCGCCTGGAGGAGGCGTAATGGAGCCGTTATTGGCAGTCCATTTCAGCCCCCTCCCGAGCCCCCTGTGAGGGCCCTGCCGCGGCGACAACGGCGGCGGCGACGACGGTGGAAGCGGCAGCGGCGGCGCCAGTAGTGGCGGCGGCTGCGGCGGTGACGGCGGTGGCGGCGGTGGCGGAGGGCTTGCCCCTGCCTCCGGCTTTGGCGGGTTTGGCGCAGGCCTTGCCCCCAATCCGGTGGTCGGCTGGCTTGCCAGCAGCCGCACATACGACGCAGTGCGGCGCGGCAGTGCACGAGCCAGCCTCGTGACCGGACTGACCACAGCGGTAGCAGTTACCGCTGCGGTCCACCTCCGAGTCGCACTTCACTCCCACATGGTGACCCACGTGGCAGCGGAAGCACCTCAGAGGTCTGGGTTCCAGCAGTTTGACCTGCGCGGATACCCAGCCCACCAAAAGCCTTTGGCCCTCCTCAGCAAGCTTTTTGGCCGCCGACACGGGGCAGCTCACCATCACGGCTCGCATTCCCTTGGAGCCAGGACGGATGGTGCCCGCCTTAACCTGCTCGGCAGAGCACCCCCCCGTCCTAGCGACAGCGGCCACTACCTGTCCCTCCGTCACCGAGTCGTCCAGGCCCGAAATGCGCATGTCAGCACACATGGTGGGCCTGGACACTCTGGCCTCGTCCGGACTTATTGTCTCTCGGATTTTATCGGCCAGAGCGTCAGCGGCCGGGCCACTGGCCGCGCCGGGGACCTCCAGCATTCGGGCCCCAGTCGCGGTGACCTTAAATTTAAGGCCATTCTTGGCCCCGAGCGCCTCCAGGCTCCCTTCCACAACCTGCCCCACCTTGGCGAGCACGCTTTGGTAGGTCGCGCCCTTCTTCTCCGCCTCCGGCTGTAGTGTGATCACTACAGCTGCGGACTTCGGGGCGCGGAGCCTAGCCGCGACGCCTCGCTCCTTGCGCCGCTGCCGCCTCGCCTTCCTTTTGGCCGCCCTTTTGGCCTTACCCGCGTTCCGCCTCTCCCCGGCGACTTGCCATTCGGCGTCGGCCGGAGAAGAAGCGGGAGGTGGGGGCGGCTGTTGGGCCGGGGCCCTTGCCGCCTGGGCCGGGGCCCTTGCCGCCTGGGCCGGGGCCCTCACCGCCTGGGCCGGGGCCCTCGCCGCCTGGGCCGGTGCCCTCGCCGCTTGGGCAGGTGCCCTCGCCGCCTGGGCTGGTGCCCTCGCCGCCTCTGTAGCCGCCCTGCCCTTGGTCTGCCCCGACGACCCTGGTTTGGTCGGGGCAGCTGCGGTGGTGGCATATGATGCCACCTTCCGCTGGCCCGAGGCCGGCTGGCTCGCCGCTAATGGGGGGCGCAGGACGATGGCCTCTAGGGCGGAAAACCGCACCCGAAAGGCGTTCATCTCCTGCCGCACCAGGGACAGGACCCGGTCCTCAGCAGGCACGGGCCGTTCCTGCCCCTCCTGCTCTCCCCCCTGCAGCACCACCTCGCGAGGGCCGGCTCCTCGGAGCCTGGCCAGGTCCGCTCGGAGCTCCTCGTTCTCCTTTCGGAGAAGTTCCATGGCGGCTACCAAGCGGGCGACCTCCGCCCGCATTCCGGACATTTCGTCCGGCGGAGGCCCGAGGAAACAGGCCCTCGCTGCCGCCAAGATGGAGGCCGTGGCCTCAGGTATGGCTTCCTCCCTGGAGGCCTTTAGTTTCTTTAAGGCCGCTCCCTTGAAAGCGGCCTCCACGGCCTCCCTAAATTTAGCCGCTGCGGCGTCCGGCTCGCCACAGGGAGACTCCGAGAGGACCGCGCTGGTCCCTTCAGGGTGTACCACTGTGGCGAGCCTCGACAGTTCGCCCGAGCTGGGCTGGCTCGGCTCACCGACCTCCTTGGTGAGCCCCCTACCCGCGCCCTTTTTCCGGGCCCCGCCCCGCCGGCTGGAGTGGATTTTCCGCCTCTCGTCGGCGGACGACCCCTGGCCGTCCGAATTCGACCGCTTCCGGAATTCCTTCCTCCTATCGGCAGTCTTCACTGCCTCCTCGCGCTCCGAGCTCTGAAAAGAGCTCTCCGCGCCCGATACAGCGTCGGAGTCCGACCCCGTATCGCTCTCCACCACACTTCTGCTTTTATATTTATTTTTGACCATATTGTTCCCACGAGTATAAAAATTTTCCAACCAACTGTTTTTGCACCTGAAGTGTTGGTGTGAAGTTTAGTTCATGACAACTAATTTTTATATTCCATTCCTTTTTAATCGCGTAAAAAAAAAATAGTCAAAGGCGAACGGCAGGCTTGTATGGGAATTTCGTACCGCTAATAAAATTTCGTGTTTTGGGATATTTTTCGTTTTAATTGGATGTTAAAATGATAGAGAAACCCAATTTAAATTCTTAGATTTTTAGAACTTGGGAGATAAAAGTTATAAGCAGTTTTATTTGTTAAGGTTATGTACTAGTGTATAAAGTAAATGTATAAAGTAAATGTTCTAGATTGCTTCTCGCTATCTTTGTAGTGTTTTACTAGGATGAGGATCGTATATCCATATGAACAATAAAAATATTGATGACGAAAAACATTCCTATCATTAAATCGTTAACTATAATGATTGTATGCATTCATAGGTGTAATATAAAAGTGTTTAATTATATTTAATGTTTATTTCTATTTCTAAATAATTAATTATCATTTCAATATTTGTGTTATTTTACATTATGGCAACTTCAAAAACATAACTGCGTTTAGTTTACGATTTTATTACGTTTATTTATTAACATCTTTTTATTGATATTATTAATTAATCAGAAGTTCTAAAAATAGTACGCTTACATGAAAATAAATGTCTTAGTTGCCTAAATAAGTGGTACAAATTCTATAACAGAACAACAAAAAAAGTATGCGGTACGAAATCTGCCGTTCACCTTTAGTTTGAATAATCAAAATTTTTAGGTGAAAATCATCAAATTCAGAATAACAAAATTCCCTGTTTCACTAAACTACTAAGTTAATAACTCATTGCAATCTTAGTGCTGTCAAACTTCGGTGGCAGTGACCTCTCGCGTCCGGCCCTGGTCCAGGCCATGGTGCGGAGCGAGAGGGCATGGCAAGCCGTCACCTCCTTCTGCGAAGCAGTAATGCTCGCGAAAGAGGAGGCGGAGTGCGCGAGGGAGTGGCAAAGGCCGCGCCCTACCAGCCCTAGCCGCCGCCGCCGTAGGAGACGTCCCGGGCGTCGGGAATTGACTGCGACTGGACTGGAAAGGGCTAGGCATCAACATCAATGGCGAGTATATCACTAACCTTCGGTTTGCCGACGATATAGTTATCATGGCTGAGACCATGGAAGACCTCAGTATAATGCTCGATGACCGCAGTAGAGCCTCCAAAAGAGTGGGTCTTAAAATGAACATGGACAAGACAAAGGTCATGTCAAATGCCCATGTAACACCCGCCCTCATAAAGATCGGTGACGCTACGCTCGAAGTTGTAGACGAGTATGTTTACCTAGGACAAACTGTCCAGCTAGGTAGGTCCAACTTCGAGAAAGAGGTCAATCGTCGAATCCGACTCGGCTGGGAGCGTTCGGGAAACTATGCAATATCTTCTCGTCCCACATACCACAGTGTTTCAAGACGAAAGTCTTTGACCAGTGCGTGTTGCCAATGATGACTTATGGCACTGAAACGTGGTCGCTCACAATGGGTCTTATCAGAAGGCTAAAAGTCACCCAAAGAGCAATGGAGAGGGCTATGCTTGGAGTTTCCCTACGTGATCGAATCAGAAATGAAGAGATCCGCAGGAGAACCAAGGTAACCGACATAGCCCGAACAATTGCCAAACTTAAGTGGCAATGGGCAGGACATATTGCTCGCAGAACAGATGGCCGATGGGGCCGAAAGGTTCTGGAGTGGCGACCACGTACCGGAAGACGTAGCGTTGGAAGGCCTCCCACAAGATGGACCGATGACCTAGTAAAGGCCGCAGGAATTCGCTGGATGCGGGAAGCACAGAATCGGTCGAAGTGGCGGTGCTTGAGGGAGGCCTATGTCCAACAGTGGGCGTCTTTCGGCTGATATGATGATGATAATGATGATATGCTGAGTTATAGGGGTTTATGGATTTCATAAAGGGGGACGAAATTCACATTATTTTTGCGATAGGACGCACCATTTTGCGATAAGAAAAACCTTCTCCCATCACACATAAAGGCAATGCTTGTACAGTCCCTAATATTTCCCATAATTGACTATGATGATGTGTGTTACTATGACCTGAATGCAGATCTTCTCAATAACTAGACCGCCTTCTTAATAACTGCATTCTGCATGTTTCGTTTTCTCCTCTTCTGATCGTTATTTCTCCTCTACCGATCGTTATGTCTCCTGACAAAGTTTATTCTGTTTATTATGTATAATATGTATTTATTAATTATAATTTATTCTTGTATTTTTTTAGTTATTTTCGTGTTATCAATTGATTGATTGTGTATTACGTAATTAGGGTACGGGGCACGTGCCCCGGGCGACACCGTTAGGGGGCGCCAAATTCGAGCATGACAGACAAGTGCACCACCCAGCGCACCGCAACTTTGCAACAAATGAGACGCGCAACAATTATAATCTTTCTCTGAGGGTGGTGCACTGAGGAAATTACTGATTAGCGTAGGTTAAGGTCGTCAAACGGTCTGAGCGGGTTGTGAGTACTTGTGAGCGGGCGCAGTTGTATTCTACCAGGAACTCGATGAGCGTTTCTGTGGTCTATTTTTTAAGTTTTGCGGTGCCGGGCGTCTTGCTTCAACGCCTATGTTGGCGCCCCTGTTGGATTGGCGCATTTTCGATCGATTTTTGATTAATATGTTTATTATGCCTAAATTTTCGAGCTCGCTTCGCTCGCTCTTGCAACCTAGTAAAGTAACTCCTAAAGCAAAAATCCAACTTTTCTCAGGCAGAGTGAATAAGGCTAATCAAAATAAATGTCTGACACGTACTAGTATATTAAAAAAAAAAACGGTTTTTTTTTAAGAAAAAAAAAACGATTCGGGGTCAGGCGATAGGTTTTGCCCCGCCTCGAAAGATCCGTTCCGTTCAAGATCCGGGGCTGTCCCTACCAAATATCACTCAACGCGCTTAAAGAAGTTTTTCCAAAAAAAAAACTATGATACCTACAAAAAATTTCTACAGTCAAAGGCCGATTCTCTTGTACACCGAACTAAACTAACTACAATCACTAAAATTCCTTACTTTTGGCTATGAGAATCTTAAAGCCATTCTGACAAAAAAAATCTCTAAATGAAAAAAATATTTTGACACATCTAAAATCGAATTTGACAATCGCGTGACGACTCCACGTAGTACTTGTTTGCTCTACCCCGTGAATTTTTTTAGAGCCGGAGGCGCGCAGGGGTTGGCAGCCTCGACGTGTTTTATATGGAATTTTTCACTTTTTGTATGGAAAATATGAAAAATTATTACCAACGTGTTGGGATATAGGGGTTTAAGGCTTTCCTAAAGGGGGTCGAAAATTTCATTATTTTTGCGATAGGACACACCATTTTCGAGATATAAGCAAAAGAAAAAAAAATACAATACTGTTTTTGGACTGAGGTCGAAGTGTTGGGGTTTTAGTTCATGCCAACTTACTTTATTCCACACGTTTTTAATCGCGTTTAAAAATAGTCAGATTTAGTTGGATACACCAAATTTTTTGGTGAAAAACGTCAAACTCAGAATAGCAAAATTGCCATTTTCACTAAACTAATAACTCAGTGCAATCTATTTTTAGTCTAGTTTAGAGGCATTTGTGACAAGAGAATCGGCACCAAAATATAACTAGCAGACCCGGTAGGCAGACGTTGTCATGCGACAACAGCGCCTCCCAACAGCGCGTCCAACTATAGCTAAGAACCATCCAAGTGACACAAAAAGAATTGAAAAAAAGACATCTAAATCAGTCAAGCCATTTAGCATAAATATAAGAAGAATTACAAACACACGCACACCGATATTTTATTTATTGCCAGGAATGTTCTTAAAAAACAAACAAAGTATTTTTTTTTTAATAATATGCGGGTCAAAATATGGTAGTCGGCGTACAATTTCAGATTTGCCTACGATTCCTTCTCTTAGGACTAGGAATCTTAGGCAAAAAATGCGACATACGTGCGCATGTCTGCGCCTTTGTCTAGTCTTTGATCGTCGTTTTAGTGTAGTGCGCCACCGTTGCACGTTTTACGTATTGGAGAGTAGGGCGTTTAGCTCCGCCCACATGCACAAGGTCAGTGAGCCTACTATACACCTTAAATGTGGTCACAGTTCTAACCTAATCTAACCTAAATAACAAGTGACAGTGATAATGCAACGCTCACGGCACACTAGCCGGGCCGAGGCAGTGACACTAGAGTGCCACAAGAAACTCGCGGCACTCTTTACACTTCGAATAAAGAAATATAATTAAGAGTGTTTATCCTAAAAGTTGGCAACGTCGCAAATAGCTGTCAAAAAATTACCTGTTTTGATTAATTTGGCAATACAGAAATAAGAAATTTATTTATTTTATTTATTTATTAGACCAGAAAAAGTAAACATGTAACACAATTTATCTTAGCTACTTAAAATTATGCTTATGAGCCCTATTACATTTCGACTGATTTCGACGGTGATTTTTGCCTTATATGGGCAACTTTGGCAACTTTCATATTTATACCAGAATAAATTTGGTGGTTGGTTCATAAGAAATTAAAATTGCATACTTAAAAAACAAAAACTTAAAACTCAAAATAAGCATAATTACAACTGCCAAATTGCTACATAATGCGATGCATCGGGTGCTCGAACTGTCAAAACGCAATTTTGTGATAGGCCTCTTAAAAGTAATTCAGTAACAATTTTATCTTATTATTAGCATCTGCTGCCGAACTAGGTTTATAGCCTGTGTTTCAGCATGCAGCGCCTCAAGCCTTCGGACTGGGTATGCGAGTATGAGCTTACGAACAAAAAGAAACAGGTTTATTTTAAAATAATATGAATTTAATTAGTTTAAATGTGGCTAACTAGCGAACTAGAATATTAATAATGAATTAAGATTATACACATACACATACATAAACTCACGCCTACCTACCACGGGGGTAGGCAGAAACTACAGAACGCCTACTTGCTACGATCCTTACATACTCCTTTTGCCTCGTTTACGTTCAATACACGCACACCGGTTGCGAGTACTACGCCCCTGTCCTTTCTGAAGAACATCAACAATAAATATCCTCCTAGGGCGTCTCCTCCCGGCGTTTCCAGTCACATCTGCCTTGTAAATACATTTTGTTAGTCGCCTATCATTCATCCTCTCAACATGACCAAACCATCTCAGCATACTTTTGCTCTCTTTTTTTTCAGGTCTGATCAACCAGCCGAACAACCTAACTAAGAAAATCTGAAGGACATGATTCAACTTCCGAGGAACCCATATTATTATCAGAAAAATAAATTGACAAATAGAAAATACCAATTTCCTCCGTGCCTAAATCATATTCCAGTCTGAACCAAGCCTAACTTAGTTAGTGTGCACGTCCCCCTTAATGACGTCACGTCCGCCCCGGACATCTAGCGACCAAAACTTATGAAAGATGATCTGTAGCCTTGATGGGGACTGTCAAAATTTAGTAGGAGATTTTATTTGAAAAATTCCAACCTTCAGCGGAGGTCGGAATGTTAATATGAGGGTACGTAGAAATTAATTTTTATATGTCGAGGGTAGTTGGGTAATGTTGGGGAAAAATGTGAGCAGAATAAAGGAGTTATATTGCGGGTGGATTTAAAAAGGGTGGGCAGTGCCTTTAATTCCATTATTAATGTTTTTTTTTTCATTAAAACAACATAATATCACAGCAGGGCAGAGGAGTACCTATAGTACAGTCCCATGTACGGGCGGGCCATTTTCATTAATTTGGTGTGTTAAATAGTATATTATGCAATTAGTGAATAAAGGACGGATTTAAAGCGAGGGCCATAGATGAATCACTCGCGTCGCTCAGGATTCTAACGACTGAATCACGACCGTAGGAAGTGATTCAAGTGTTAGACGACGCGAGTGATTCATGGCCCTCGATATAAATTTTATTCGTTTCCGATATCCGTTTTATTCAAGAGTTGCATAGTATACTTTATACCATGACTACAAGAAAAAGAAAGATGTAAGCGAAGGCTAATGAAGAAAAAAGGAAGGTTAACGTTCAGTGGTGGGAGCCCTCCTGGAGGGTTCACCTAGAGCCCTCGCCGAGGGCTCTAGGTTAAATGTAGGTTTTTTTAGCGAATACAGATTATAAACCGTGAAAATACAATCTGATGTATATTTTAACAAAACGTAATGCCGGCAACCCTCCCGGTTGTTTCACTTCCAACAACGAATAATAAAAGTCTTAGACTTCCAATATGTATGGTGGCATGGCGTATGAGTTCTATGAAAATGGGTGAAGTCGAAAGTCGAATATATTGACGTGTTCTAAATTAGAACACCAAAATAGTGATTAAAAGAGCTTTTTATTCACTGTTTTCAGTGAATAAAATAAGCTTTTTAGAGGGGAAATGGTATAAAGGTTATTTATTTAGACTTTTATGGTGCTTATATCTCATCTATCTCGTAGTGTGGGATGTCATTGGAAAGGTCGTTCATTTCAGTTCAAGTTCGTTCGTGTGTAAAAAAACATTTTTCGATTCAGGGATCCGTTTGCGAAATAAAGTTACTTATTTTTTATTTAAAGAGTCAAGATGTGTGGGCCTCAGTTAAATGGTTGTTTTTGGATATGTGAATAAATTCACGGCAGTAGTAATAAAAGTTATAAGGAAAAATATCACAGTTAAGTAGGCTTTTCAAGTTAACGAGTCATATAGTTTTCATGCGACCATGCGGAAGCGCTGCGCATCTCTTGTGGGCAGAGTGCAGGCCAGCTCCAATATCGTTCTGGAATATGATAGCAAATAGGTTGGACTGTCCTTATGTGCGACATTGCTGTGACAGACAAGTTACATATAGTGTCGCACGTAAGTGACTGCTGAATAATGAATGAATATGAGCTAAATATGATTATGAATATAAATTATTTAATTTGTGTGTTGATGTTGTATTTATATTGTATTTATTTGTATGTGATTTAATGATTTCTAGTACGGGTTAAGTACTTGAAATAAATGAATTTTATTTATTTAATAGTCGACCAACTTACATTTACACTTGGAATGTATAGGAAAACATGTTTTTCATGGATAAATTCATCCCAAGTACGGAATCCTTCATTGTGCGTGGCCCGACACGTACTTGGCCGGTTTTTTTCAACATGAGCAGAGGAAAATACTCTCTCTTATACTACTCTCACATTTCAGATGAGATTTACAACATGTATCACAATACCCAATTAGTAATCTGTCCCTTTCTCCCACAATTCCATAATTATGCCATAAATCATATGGACCTACACGTAGTGTCACTTGAAATGCATGACGGCCTGGTTGTCTGTCACGATATGCATTTGCACTGTAGTCACAGATAATGATGTACAGATGGGTCACTTCACATTTTAGGTATGAAGTTACCAGAAGGTACGCGGCGGGTTTGGCTTGCTGTCACAGATTAACACAAATGGGCCACTCCGCATTTTAGGTATGAAGTTACAAGTAGGTACGCGGCGGGCTCGGCTCGTCGAATTCAGATGGCGTAACAAAGTCAAAGCAACTTCATCATCATCATCTCCCTGCCCTTGTTCCATGTTACTTGTGGTCGGCGCAACACGTTTTCTTCTTCCACTCTCCCCTGTCAACCGTCATGCTATCAATCACTCTCTTCTCTTTCATATCATTCCTCATACAATCCATCCATCTTTTCTTTGGCCTTCCTCTCCCGCTTCATCCATCAACATTTATATTCATCACTCTTTTAGTGACATGCGTTTCCTCTCTCCTCATCACATGCCCATACCAGGCCAAACGATTTCCTTTCAACTTTTCTCAAACTGGCGCCATTTTAAAACTTCCCCTTATATACTCATTTCTTATCCATTTATCGTCACTCCACACATCCATCTCAACATTCTCATCTCCGATATATGCAATCTTTTTTCATCAGTCAAAGCAATTTCTACGTGAATATAACTGTTGGTAATTAGCGCTGTGCGACCTGAATTGCACTTTATTGTGTCGTAGCAAGAGTCGCTTTTTATTTAAATAATTCTGCGGATTGACCCTTCTGTACCTACTAATTTGTGGTGTAGTGATATTATTGTCCTGATATGGCTTTATATAATTAAATTACAATTTTGTTGATAGCGTTTCAGTTGACTATTGAGGTAAATAAAATTTATTTGTATGGAAGGATAAATATATAGGGATCTTTTGGATAAAACTTTTGAAACAAAACTGCATTTTGATTTTGTAAAAGCAATTTTTTAAATACAGACATTTTCTTTCAACTTTTCAGATTATGTAGTTATGAGTAAGTACTAGGTATATCAACGTCGAATACTTTGAAGTGTATCAAAGGGAAAATATTTATTTTTATTTATAATTCATAAATAAATATAAAAAAAAATCACACAGGTCTAGAGCTCTCAGTCTCAAGAGCTCTGAAAAATCGAGTTTATAATATAATTCTCATGCATCACAGGCTCTCAAAATTGTAGACAGCCTCTATAATAATATGTATATTTCTACATTCATCCATAAATCCATAAATGCAAAAAATACTCTGTCTGTTTGTCTGTGTGTTGCCTTTTAACGAAATCCGACGAAAGTCACAAAGATAGACCAAGACCCAGGTTAGGACATAGGCTATTGCACGACTCATAATGCGAAGCATTAGAGTGTGCTCTACGATCGAAAAATATTTTTTGCCCCATTTCTGCAACTGTTTTTATTGTTACACTCCTGCTAGTACACAGAACCTACTTAATTTATATACCATTGTATAGATGATTAATTGGAGATTAATACTGTACTTTTTAATAATTGATTTAATGCAGCAGAAATGGAAAAAGCATCAAAATAGTTGAAAAAAAAATCCTGTCCGTCAATTTATGAACCCTGAAAACATTGTAGCTTGCGATAAAATCAATTAATTGAGTCAATGTTTTTTTTATACATTCGTTTCATCCATAGAAGAAACCCTATTGAAAATGGCTCTTTTATTCAAAGCAGATTAATTATAATTAATAAAATACTAACTAAAATATACTATCAAAGAAGACACCGCGAACAAAAAATGTGTCCCTTGGATGCTTTGACATTTGACTACTGCGGTGCATGCGCGTTGCGAGGAGATTCTCATAGAGTAATGCACCCGCAGATGCGACACAGTCTGATTCTTCTGCCTACTTGATACCTAACACAGTTTTAACTGCAGAACATTATTCTAATTTCCATTGTATTAATGATGAACATTATGTGAGATGGTTCACTTGGCAACCACGTTTGCTCGTTACGATTTTTTTGCACAAATGTTATCCATTTTTCCCTTGTTTCCTGGAGCTCGGACGTGGAAATCTTAAAGGGAAAAATGCCACAAATTGTAATAATTATTTGATGACAAATAACCATAAACCATAATATAATATAATAAAACAAACATTAGTATCAGCGTTCAAAATATTAGATACTTAATATAAAAAAATTCCGCCATAAAAACAAACGGCAGCTATTTGTACCTTCACTTCACTTCTGAATGTTTTAGTCTATGGCGAATGGCGCCGTAAAATATTTTAATCATATTTCAGTTTAAAACTTTAGAGGTATGAGGAACAGGGTGTAAAGTTCACTCATCCTCATTGAAAAGGGAGGATCCTCCGGCCAGACGGGTGTTTGTGTCTGGCGGGCAACTGCCCGTAAGTTGATTTCGGATAGTTTTATCTATGTCGGTCGCCTGGTTAACTCTAACTGCGCGATACAGGATCTGTGTGACGTCATGTCTTTGCTGCGTAGCTCGTATGTGGTGGTGTAACCGCTACATTATTCCCCTCCGGAGACCGGAGGTCGATATGAGAGAGATTGATATCGATGCGAGTTTAGAAATTTTACCCATATTGATGGGTAAAAAAGCAGTTAAAACATACTTCATGAAAAGTTATAAATTGTTAATTTTTATTAGAAACTATGTTTTAAATTTATTTTTCGTTCATGAATGAGAGTTATGAACTGATGAGGCGTGCACTTTTGGATTTTCCAAACTATTTTTAATCTCGATAGTACCACGGATTAAACCAGATGGTTCACTCCGTAAAATCACTTAAATAAAAAGCGACTCTTGCTACGACACAATAAAGTGCAATTCAGGTCGCAGAGCGCTAATTACTTACAGTTATATTCACCTAGAAGTTTTCTCTCTTTCTATCACGTAACACTTATAATTATCTTCTGACTACGTTACGCCTACTGAATCTGTATTCATCTGTACGTTCCCGTGAGATAATTTTCTCCCTCCAAGCAGGCAAAGCCGCGGGTAAAAGCTAGTTCTACAATAAAATTTATAGGTAATGGCCTCAATTTCAAAGTCTGGTCCTAATATTATAAAGTACTTGGCCCCGAACGTGAGTGCAGGCCACTATTTAGCCACAAAAGGCCTCTACAATAATGGCATGCTTCGGCGAACACTTTTGAAATGGAGCACAATATGGCCTTAGAAAATCGGACCTCAGTTGAAAATATATACCTAGTGGGAGCCATGCCTGCGTGTTGCTATTTTAAGATAAGATGCCGTTTTTTTTTTCTAAAAATCATAAATAAATAGTCAGATCACTGTGTGCAAGGTTATATTATTACAACGGTATTCTCTCCGTTCCGGAGATATAAGCATTAGCTCCATTCATTCAACTATTGAAGTGCTTCATAATTATAGTCAATCAATCTTTATATTGACATTGTTTATCTTTATTATTGTCTACTTAGCATCTCTAGCGTATTTTTTTTGTACTTTTGCATATTTTATACGTCTCCGTGTTTTATACCCATATTTGCAAAACAAATATCTTAGCTTATCTTCATGTTTTTTGCAAAAAAAAATAATATTTATAAGCCATTTCAATCAAAAAACCGTCACTTTAACATTTAAGCTCCAATGTCTTCGAGAGCTTTTTTTGATCCACAGTGCGATGCCCGCGCCGGCGCGAGACGATACTCAATTGTGATAAATTAATTCAGTAAAATATTGTCAAAAAAAAATTTATATGTTTATTCAGACCATAATTTATATAAATAATTATAATCTTATTGCACGACTCATAATGCGAAGCATTAAAGTGTGCTCTACGATCGAAAAAATGTTTTTGCCCCATTTCTGAAACTGTTTTTATTGGTACACTCCTGCTAGTACACAGAACCTACTTAATTTATATACCATTGTATAGATGATTAAATGGAGATTAATACTGTACATTTTAACAATTGATTTAATGTGGCAGAAATGAAAAAAGCATCAAAATTGTTATTAAAAAAAAATCCTGTCCGTCAATTTATGAAACCTGAAAACATTGTAGCTTGCGATAAAATCAATTAATTGAGTCAATTGTTCTTAAGACATTCGTTTCAGCCATTTTCAATAGAAAATGGCTCTTTTATTCAAAGTAGTTTAATTATAATTAATAAAATGCTAACTAAAATATAATATCTTTATCGAAATATTTCCAACCTTGACTTGACGTGTTGCCTAGCAACCCACAACGTAAATATTTAAATAAATAGTCTTTGACATTACATAGGGATTGCGAGGTTAGAAATTTTACCCATATTGATAAGTAAAACAGCAGTCAAAACATACTTCATGAAAAGTGATAAATTGTTAATTTTTGTTAGAAACTATGTTTTGAATTTCTTTTTCGTTTATGAATGAGTGTTATGAGGCTTGCACTTTTGGATTTTCCAAACTATTTCGATATATTTAAAAATCCTACGTATTGTATTTCATACCTAAATCAGCACATCACCACCTCATAATCGTCTTCACAGAATGATCATTTTATTTTATGAAAATTATTTCGACTTACACCTGCAACCATTTATTTGGAAGAAGCTCTTAAGATTTATTACAAAAGATTATTTTTAAAAGAGTAACCGTGGAGTTTCTTGCCGGCTCTTCTCCATAGGAAACGACCAATTGGAACTGTGCACCTAGCTTCTGACGTAACGTTTGATAAGTGCCCATGTAGGTTTATGTAAGACTAGCTTTTTCCCGCGGCTTCGCTCGCGTGGATGTCGGAAAACCAAGGAAACGTACTACCGGGATAAAAAGTATTCTTTGTTCAGGTTATAAACTATCTGTCGCCTAATACAAATTCATATTAGTAGCATAACGTAATGATTGTACTTTTTGTTAGGTTACTGTTCAGAAATAGTGCACGATGTCTAATGATAGAAATTGATGAATTGATAGAAATTGAGAGAAGAATTGTAGAGGAGCTTGAAACTAAGTATTAACAGCCGCACGGGTCGACCCATCAGGTTAAGCTACGGTTGCCGTGGATGGTCTGTGGATGGGTGACCATCTTGACATACCGAGACTCCTCCATGCCTCGGAAAGCATGTTAAGCCGTTGGTCCCGGCTGCCATTCATGGATCTTTGACAGTTGTTACGGGTCGTCAGAAGCCCGAAAGTCTGACAACCAGTCTTACCAAGGGGTATCGTATTACCCAGTAACTCGGTTGTGGAGGTCAGATAGGCAGTCGCTCCATGTAAAATAATGTTATTCAGCTGCATCCGGTTACACAGGAAGCCGACCCTAACATAACTGGGAAAAGGCTAGACAGATTAATTGTTTAATAATTGAAATACTATATCGTGAATTCATGAAACCCTAGTACTTTTTGTTAGGTTAGTTTAGGTACTGCTCAGAAATTGTGCACGTGTCATGAACAGAATACCGTCTTGAACTTCGATTGCAGCGTCACCTATCGGGCCCAATTGTGAATAGCAAATTCCAAAAAATAGATGTCGTTGCGTGTATATTGCTATAGGTCAGTGCGATGCAAATAAAATATTTCATCCCTTTTCACCCCGGGGTTGTTTCCGAAAAATATTGATACACGTTATTCTTTGTTTTCGGTTTTAAGTATAAATACTGAATTTCGAATAAATCCGACCTCGCATAAAAAATCTTTCATACAAACTTTGACACCTCCAATCCCCATTTATTATTAAGATAAGTATTCGTACGAAGTACTCTCTATCGGCTTTAGCACCCTCAAAAACTACAAAAGCGACACCCAAGACGAAAAATGAGAAATTTGTCGCAGCCGCCATCTTGGATTTACATTTAGACTTCCCTTTCGGCTTAAGCACATTAGAAAACTATGTAAACGACACCCATGTCGATTTTTTTTTTATATTTACATCCGCCATCTTGGATTTACTTTTTGACGTCACTATCGGCTTTAGCACCCTTGAAAACTACGAAAACGACACCAATGACGAAAAATAAAAAAGAATTCGCAGCCGCCATCTTGAATTTTCATTTTGACCTCACTATCGGCTTTAGCACTATCTAAAACTACGAAAACGACACCCATGACGAAAAATTTAAAAATATTCACAGCCGCCATCTTGGATTTACTTTTTGACGTCACTATCGGCTTTAGCACCCTTGAAAACTACGAAAACGACACCAATGACAAAAAATAAAAAAGAATTCGCAGCCGCCATCTTGGATTTACATTTTGACCTCATTATCGGCTTTAGCATTTATTTTTATTTATTTATTTATTTTTTTTTTATTTATTTATCTATTTGTTAACATAGGTAATGCATTACAGATCGTATATTTGGTGAACAGAGCGCTATGTTATGCCAGGAGGCGTACAAATATGTTGAGCAGATCTAAGATTACAAATTAAAATTTAATATAAATACTTGAAAATCATGCATAAATGGTATTAAATTAGGAAATAAATGAACAATTACATATTAAATACTCTCATTATGTCAAAAGGTCAAACCTAAATGAAGAATTATTAAAATGTCAAAAAAATAAAATCTATGTCAAGTAATTAAGATGTCAAAATTATTTAATGTCAATATTCAGTAAGTACCGGTAATTCTAAATAAATTCGTCATTTAAGTATTCGTCAATAGTATAGTAACATTTATCAATTAAGAACATTTTAATTTTTTTCTTAAATTGTGCAATATTTAATTCTTTTATGGGGTCTGGAATTTTATTATAAATGCGTGGAGCCATACCCAGGACCCTTTTTTTTACTAGTGCAGTTTTACATTTATAATTACTTAAAGAATTTTTGTACTGATTACGAATTGGAACATTTCGTACCATTGTCATTTTTTCAAAAAGGTTGGGATTCGTTTTGACGAAGATACAAATTTCTAATATGTATATTGCCGGTAGCGTTAGAATTTTTAATGATTTAAAGTACGGTGCACAGCTGTCATCTGTTTTCAGACCACACATGGCTCTAATGCACCTTTTTTGTGCTTTGAACAGTAATGCCTTATCCGAGGAATTACCCCAAAAAATTATTCCGTACCGCAGAAGTGAGGCTACTAGACCATGGTAGGCAACAAGTAATGCGTCTATATTTACTTTTCTAGCCAATTGAAAAAGTGCATAGGCAGATTTATTTATTTTTTTACATAGCTGTTCTATATGAGCTTTCCAATTAAGGTTATTGTCAATAGAGATACCTAAAAACACACTTACTTTCACTTCTTCTATATCATTGCCATTGTAATTGACACAAATTTTTGGAGGTTCTATTCTTTGGTGGAAATGCATTACTTTGGTTTTCTTGAGGTTGATTTTTAAATTATTCATATTAAGCCAATTAATTATGTCAGTAAGAGTATTATTAATGTCAAATTGATAAGTATTTAAGTCCTTACATTTTACTATGGCAGTGCTATCATCTGCAAATAAAATCATTTGTTGGGGTGTCACTTTTGGCAAATCATTTATGTAAATGAGAAATAAAGGTGGCCCAAGCACGCTACCTTGAGGCACTCCATATTTAATACTCCTGAAATTCGACACATAAGTTCGTTCCGTTTTGGTTTTTGCGCACACTCTTGTAATTTCAGTACATTGCAATCTATTACTAAGGTATGATTCTAGTAGTTTTAAAATGTTCCCTCTGATGCCATAGCAAAACAATTTGTCTAGAAGGATTTTGTGATCAACATAATCAAAGGCTTTAGTCATGTCTGTGTAAATAGCGCAGATGTGAGTTTTTTTATCAACAGCAGACATAACATTATTTAAAAGATCGAAAATAGCCATGTTAATTGTTTTATTTTTCCGGAAACCGTTTTGTTCTTTACACAAAATATTATATTTGTGAAGATATTGGTATAACGAGTTATAAATAACTTTTTCAAGGATTTTGGAGAAAACAGGAATTTTGGCTATTGGCCGGTAATTTTTTATATCCGTCTTGTCTTCTTTTTTATGGAGCGGTTTTATTATTACTTTTTTTAAACCTTCAGGATAGATGCCCTCGGTAATACCTATATTCATAATATGTGCTAGGGCAGGTGCTATAGGCTCAATTACATATTTAATTACTTTAGTAGATATACCGTCAATACCTACAGTACTAGTATTTTTAAGCGTCTTTGTGGCTAAAATAATATCGGATTTTAGTACAGGCTGCATAAACATTGATTGCATTGTCAAATTATTTAACTTATTGTTTATTTTAATGTCATTTATTATATTATTCTCAATGTCATCTATAAAGTAGTTATTAAATGTATTTGCTATGTCATTTGGGTCGTTGTAAGTCAAATTCCCTGTTTTTATTGTTAGTATCTGTTCTTTAGGCAGGTTAGTTTTAGATCTATTGACTATCTGCCATGTGGCTTTGGACTTATTTTGCGAGTTGTTTATAAAGTAGTTATTTTGTGCCTTCTGAGTTAGTCTAACAATTTTTTTATACTGCGTAGTGTATTTTTGCAAGTCACCTTTAGCTTTTTTTGTTGGGTGTAGTCTGTAAGCCCACAACAACCGTCTCTGTTTTTTACTACAAGTTTTTATGCCATAAGAAATCCATTTCACCTGTTTGTTAGTGTTTACAGTTATTATTTTCTCTGGAAAACAGAGATTGTAAAACAATGAGAAAATATTTATAAAGTTGTTATAGGCAATATTAACATCTTTACTTTCGTAAACTTCTTTGAAAGATAAATTTTGTATACATGATTTAAATTTATCAAGGTTCTCTTTGCAGTAATTTTTTTTCAGTGTTTTCCAAAATTTTAAGCGACACGTTTTATTGACAGGTATTTTAAGTATTTGTGATGTGTGATCTGATAACATGAGGTCAATAATTTCCGTCTTCCATCCTTTTTTTAGGTTATGTGCAAAGTTATCAATGCACGTTTTACTATGAAGCCTAGTAGGCTGGTTTAGAGCTAGAGTCAAGTTATAGTTAAGTAGGAAGTGTTCCAAATCCAAAGTAATCCTATTTCTTAACAGTACATTAATGTTAAAATCACCACACAACACAATTTTTTTATTCGATAATACACAAACTTTTTTTAATACTATGTCAAGTTTTTCATAAAATGTCAAGTAATTATATTTTGGTACTCTATACACACATATAACAATAATTGAATAGGATGTCAATTCTATAGCACAAATTTCAAACACGCCTGATACAGACTGTTTAGCAACATCTGGTAATTCCCTGAACTGGTGCCCCTGTCTTACAAGAATACAAGCTCCTCCCCGATTTGTGCTTCGTGAAAAAAGAGCGGCTAGGTGGAAATTCGAAATGTGCAATAAACTCTCATGTCCAGATGTTATGAAATGCTCTGTTAAACAGAGTACATCTACAGTTGTCCCTTGACTTTCCAAGTTTTCTAATTGTACTGTTAACAAGTCTGATTTGTTTAACAATCCTGCAATGTTTTGATGCATTACATTAATACGATTGAAGAAAAAAATGTCCCGTGTCTTCTGATTTAGTTAATGTCTTCACTTGGTTGTCAGGTTGGTGGTGAAAGTCAGTGATTGATGATTGTATGTCCATAGTCATTTTGAAAATTTCCTTAAAAATCGATTGCATTCCAGAGTGATTTATTACTCCCGTGCGTTTGTTGAACATAGTGTCGTCATACTTTAGGTTCATGTTGCTGTCCAGAAAATATGCGTGTCCATGAGTGACAGTATCTAGATATAATAAATTATTGAATGTTTCCACTCTTGAATTATATATGTAGTTATTTGTGAAGAATTTGTACGTCGGAGTACAGATAATTATATTAGTGTTGGAGACTTCTTGCAACATTTGCCTAATTAATAAAATGCTATCAAAATATTTATTTGTTATTTTAAAGTCTTCCTCACCTATCAATATAATACCGAAGTCCTGTAGAGTGAACTCTGATAACTTTTCTTTGATACCTTTTAACAGAAGTTCCATAGTTCCATGAGGCGTGATGTAATGGCAGAGTTCATACTTCTCAAAAGTATTTTCTGCAATATGAAGCAATTGGTTTTTATTGTCTGTGCTTACTATGCAAATTTTTTTACGCTTCGACTGGTTTACGTCTGCATTATTTCTGCATTGGTCTATTGGTGGCATAATATTATTGCTCTCTTCCACTATCTTCGGGTTTGTACATATTTGTGTTACTGGAGATTTTTTATTTTCTACAAGCTTCATTGTTTCTGTTTGCGTGTGTTTATGATTTTTATTAAGATTTTTTGCCTTTTTTGTGCTAGGTGATTTTAGTTTAGTTGGACTGTAAGTGACTATCTAAAACTACGAAAACGACACCCATGACGAAAAATGAGTAAATCGCAGCCGTCATTAAAATATTTTAACCCTTTTCACCCCGTTAGGGGTTGTTTCCGAAAAACCTTGATACGCATTATTCTTTATTTTCGATTTTAAGTATAAATACTGAGTTTCGAGTTATTCGGACCTTGCGTAAAATTTTTTTCATACAAACTTTGACACCCCCCAATCCCCGTTTAGGGGGTAGCATAGAAAAACTAAAAATTACAAACTTTATGATTTACTTAGATAAGTATTCGTGCCAAGTTTCAAGTCTATTAACTCAAGGAATAAGATTTTGCATACAATCGAAATCTCCCCTTTTCACCCCTTAAAAGTCGAATTTTCAAAAACCCCTTCTTAGAGCTCCCCTACATTATTAAAGGAAGCTGTGTGGAAAATTTCACGTTCCTAGTCCCAGTAGTTTCGGCTGTGCGTTGATATGTCAGTCAGTGAATCAGTTTCTCCTTATAAATATATAGATAAAATATTTTGATTGATTGATTGAGTCGTGAATTTAAACGATCATCATAACTTATAGCAATATTTGTTATGTGATGTAAAAGAGATGATTAGTAAAATCTTATCTATAGACGGAACTACACCTGTGCACGCGCAGCGCACGCGCCTCTCACCGATATGAACGCGCCACACTATGCGCAAGTACGCGCACGTCGCAAACAGCTTATGTGATTTCACGAGCATTGATTTGTATGAATTGTTTGTACTTGATTGACTATAAATTTAGAATGGACGCGTTATACTCGTAGAACACTTCGTGAAACCACGAATATGTGCACGTCGTAAATATTACAAAGAAAGAAAGAAAGAAAATACATTTATTTAGCACAGATAAGGCACACAACACAAAACATTGTACTACAGGTAGAAAAAATCAAAAATAAATAAAATAACAAGTGTAAAGTTCGTGAAAGCAGGAATGTGTGCCTCGCGGCTGTGCCAAATAGGCTCACTACAGCAAAAATGCCAGACAACTGGTGCCTGACGCTGGTTTTCAACTGGACCTGGAGTGTGAGGTAACGGATGTAAATCAGTTTTATACTGCAATGTGTATATACCTATAACATAAATTTGTGTAAGATAATAATAATAACGATTAATTCAAATAGTGATTTGCTAAATAGAGAGTGCTCTATTTAACAAATTACTACTTATTTTGAGCAAGTGGTAAGTTGGCCGTCCACTGCTAAATAGCATGTGCACCGCATAGATTACCAAAATGCGCGGTTCATTTGTTTGCCAGTGACAGTGGATGAGCATCTATATTTTCATACTATAGCGGCTACACCGCTACATACGAACTACGCAAAGACATGACGTCACACAATTCCTGCACCGCGCAGTTAGAGTTTACCGAGCGAAAAACATAGATAAGACTATACGAAATCAACTTACGGGCAGCTGCCCGCCAGACATAACAACCGTCTGGTCGGAGGATCCTCCCTTTTCAAATGAGGATGAGTGAACCAAAACCGCCGAACCGTAAACCTTGAACTGTGAACCGTGTTCAAAGCGAAGCTAAGAACACGTGCGTAGCTTATGGCCGGTTCCTACGAACCGTTATTGATTACAATTAAGACGACGATAACTGACTTTAATGATTTTATACTGAAGATCACGTCTAAACAAGTAGTGTTAATGATTTGGAAAAAATATATGTTAAATAAGAGCATTTTCTTAATAACTTAATATAGGAATATTTTAGATTATGTGAAAGTCACAATACTATATTAACGTTCATACAAACTTATTTACTTTTGTTCGTTGTCATGTTATCGCGAACTAAACTTCGCGCGCTCTCTCTCGCACACTGCTCGACGACGTCTCGCTGGTCTTGACGCAGAATGTCCCATTCGCAAAAAGTCCCGTCGACGCAGAACGTCCCATTCGCGAAATGTCCTATTCGCAAAACGTCCCATTCTCAAAAAGTCCTATTCTCAAAAGGTCCCATTCGCACAAAGTCCCATTCGCATAAAGTCCCATTCGCACAATGTCCCATTCGCATAAACTCGTATACAGGGTGTTAAAGTAATTGCGTGCCATAGCTTCAGGGTAGATACTGAATAAAGGAACCGAGGCAAAATAAAAATATTATAAAAAAAAAAATGCAAGATCACCTTTTTTATAATTTGTAGGTTTTAATTTTGAAGGAGATAAGCACGCTAAAGTAGGAAGAAGAAATACTTGGAATTGTAATATTTACGTACCTAGTTACCTATCCCTCACTCGGTGTTATCGAAGTGTTCAGGCGTAGGTATTTCATTGCGCTCGATAGTAGGTAGGTAGGTAGGTAACTAGGAAATTACGAATTAGTATTTAAAGTTTACTATGACGTATTGTGCTCGAGAACTATAGTCGGACGAGCGAACAATGCGATTCAAAGAATTCCTAAGCGAGCCGAAAGAACCGTTTGGTCAATAACTACGGTGTCTTGCTCGGTGACACGCGTCTGCCGAGATGAATCCGCGTGCGTCTGCAATATCGCGCACGCGTGGGGAGTCGCCTTAAGTTATTCTAATATTTTTACAAAAATATGAAATTAACATTGAGGTATTATTGTACTAAATACCTCAATGGAAATTAATAGGTAGTTTAAAATACAGATTTGGTTGCTAGAATAGTCCAAAGGCATGTTTAAATATGTAAAGGTAGTGTTAAAAAAAAACCCGTCGACAGCTACATAGTTGGACTCGCGCACCGAGGTTTCCGTAAGGAACTTCATTCGTATAGGTACCTAAATAGTTATGTGCCTAGAAACTAGTCCTCTAAATTGTATGAGCGCCATATAACTCAGAGTACTATCTTAATTGGCGTCAACTATGTATGTATGGGGACACCCTTTAATTTTCAACTTTTTTTATTGTTAGGAATTTTTCCTTCATTTGTGCTGTAAGATCTTGCTTTTTGCCAAATTTCGTGATTCTAGGTCAACGGAAACTACCATATAGATTTTCCAGACAGTTTGCGTCAAATCCGTTTTTTCCTTCGAGTTATAAAATAATGCGCCTGATGCAATCATGCAATGATGTAGCAAATATTTTTTCCCTCATAATCATAATTATTTCATCTACTGACGAGGCCATGAATATATCGGATATACCTACAGGGTTAATTTTTTATCAGTGCTCATTTTTTAACAGATAGACAGCACTAGTCAATACTAAAAAAAATACTAGAGGATAAGAGGAGTGCCAGTCATATCGCGACAAAACATCAGGTCGAGTAGGTATTAAACACATTGTATGGAACAGCTGATTTCCTTTTTTTATGACTGGTGCTCCCGAATGGGACATTGTGCGAATGGGACTTTATGCGAATGGGACTTTGTGCGAATGGGACGTTGTGCGAATGGGACATTGTGCGAATGGGACCTTTTGAGAATGGGACTTTTTGAGAATGGGACGTTTTGCGAATAGGACGTTTCGCGAATAGGACATTCGTTTTCACAGTGACATTTTGCGAATGGGACATTCTGCGTCAAGACCGTCTCGCTGAGTAACAGAGAGTGCGCGAAGTAAAGTTCGCGATAACGCGACAATGTAGCCCCAGCATAAGGCTGCCTGTCCACTGGAGCGGAGAGGAGAGGAGAGGAGCGGAGATGTGCCAAAATTAACCAATAAAATCGCACCTCTAGAGCGGAGTTTTGATTCTATTGGTTAATATTGACACATCTCCGCTCCTCTCCTCTCCTCTCCGCTCCGGTGGACAGGCAGCCTAAGGGTCATAGCGTGATGATAATCAACTTTGATTATGAAACTAATAAGGATTAATATTATCATGATACGAATATCATTATCTTTCGATTCTACCCGTGTTTGATTGACTAAATTGAACCAAAAACGGTTATTGTGACTTAACTATAAAAGTTAGACATAGCCTCGCGGACTTTTTTTGTATGTAATGATGAGTACTATAAACTTGTAGTAGGTACATTCGTTTATGTATCATCAACAATTTTTGCAGCACACATCAAATAATGACTTTTGTTGGCAAATTTTTGATACCTTAGATTAAATTATTGCAATTTTCGCAGGGTTTTCATTTTTTTTTTAATAAAAAACTCCCAGTTTCCTCGCTGATAATGTAGCGTTCTATATTAAAATAAATAATTATGTGTTTCTTTCCTAGTGTAAATGCGGTGCTCCTGACCAAACCATGTTCCACATGCTGGAGTGTCCAAAGTGTCCAGACCTGCACTTTTAGGGACCTAAACAATGCCATGATGTCACAATTGGTGTGGCCACTGGGCCCAACTCGTTTAACATTCAAAAAGAAGAAGAAGATAATAAATAATATGTGAAAGAATCGGTTAAGTATTATTTGAGTTTATCCATCCACAAACAAATAAACAAACATACAAAAAATCTAATCTTTTCTTTATATAATACTAGCTGTTACCCGCGACTTCGTCTGCGATGATGTCTATACATAAACTTTATTTGCATAGCTGCCAGTCAGACTCCAGTCGAAAAGTCGTTTCGGAGATTAGCCGAAACAAACAGACAGGTTTTTTTTTGTGTTTTGTTGTATGGATCGTAAGTATTTAGAAGAGGAACAGGATGTAAAGTTCACTCATCCTCATTAGAAAAGGGAGGATCCTCCAACCAGACGGGTGTTTTGGTCTCCCGTAAGTTGATTTCGGATAGTCATATCTATGTTTTTCGGTCGGCAAACTCTAACTGCGCGATGCAGGAATTGTGTGACGTCATGTCTTTGTTGCGTAGTTCGTATGTGGCGGCGTAACCGCTACATCACTCCCCTCCGGAGACCGGAGGTCGATAGTGGGCTGAGTCTTGGATCTTGAGATGCCTGCACAGTGCCAGCTGTGGTTCCAGTGAGTCGGAACCGGGTGTCGCAAAGTTCACGGTGAGTCGGAACTGTTTGCGGTGATCCCCGAATGAGTCGGGGTGGCGCTGCGTCATCATCCAGTGAGTCGGATGTGGTACAGCGCCGGGTTGTGGCTGACTGCTTGCGTCGACTAGGAGAGGGTAGAATAGGCTCTACTTGTGAGACCGGCTGGAAGTGCAGGTGCTGTGCCAAGGTTGCTGATGTGGCTGAGGGTGATGACCAGGAATGCGCGTTCGCTGCATGCTGGTGGTCAGGATACCCATTGAAGCCGTGGGTGCTGGCTGGCTGTGTGACTCGCCTCACGAAAGCTTGCGGGAGTGATGACGATGATGACGTCACGCTGAAGGGAGGATCCTCTGACCAGACGGGTGTTATGTCTGGCGGGCAACTGCCCGTAAGTTGATTTCGGATAGTCTAATCTATGTTTTTCGCTCGGCAAACTCTAACAGCGCGTTGCAAGAATTGTGTGACGTCATGTCTTTGTTGCGTAGTTCGTATGTGGCGGCGTAACCGCTACAAGTATATAGGTACTTTCATGCATTTAGTAAAAAGCTGTTATTTTGAAATTACAAACAGACACTTCAATTTTATTTATTTGTATAGATACCCACGACTTCGCCTGCCTGGAATTCTATGCATCAACTTTATTTATTTGTAAAGCTGCCAGTGAAACTCCCGTCAAAATCAGTCCAGCAGTTTCGGAGATCAGCCGGGACAAACAAACAGACAAAAAAAAATAGATTGTGTTTTGTTGTATGGATTGTATAAACTTTCATATGCATTGAGTAAAAAGCTGTTATTTTGAAATTACAAACAGACACTTCAATTTTATTTATTTGTATGTATAGATGTATGTAAGATAAGAAGGAAGATATTGTGAAGATACAGATTTCATGGGTCTTAGTTTTTTTCGCGAAACCCTAAGTCTTTTTCTGAAACAAAGGTAGCATATTTTAATCCTTTTGAAATAAGCTATCTTCCAGTGAAAGTCCTGTCAAAATCGATCCAGCCATTTCGGAGATTTCCCTTAAATGTTCCCGTGGGAATATCGGGATAAAAAGTAGCCTATTTCACGCCCAGTGGCCTCAGCTATCTATTAGTGAAAGTCCCGTCCAAATCGGTTCAGCCGTTTCCGAGATTAGCCGGAACAAACAGACAGACAGACAGACAGACAAAAAAAAATTAAATTGTATTTTTGTTATATGGATCGTATATACTTTCATATGCATTTAGTAAAAAGCTGTTATTTATAAATTACAAACAGACACTTCAATTTTATTTATTTGTATAGATGTATAGATTAGTTTAGATTAAGCATCACGTTTCACATAGAGATAACATACAGTCTAGTCAGTTGCAGACGCAATAATTCCTATATCTACTTTTATCAGTTATTAATTAGTGTCGTACGATAACGTTGATAGTATGTAATAACGAGATAAATGATTTGCAGAATGCTTTGAAAATCATGGTATGGCAATCTGCATTTACTCAAGTATATCACCATGATTCTCAATATACTTACCATTTAAATAGCGCCATTGCAATAAACAGATCATTCTCGTAAGCAAATTCAAAGTGTGTACTTGTGTTAAAATGTCGGTATTCCATTATTTAGTTGTAAGTTTTATTATAGTTTTAAATCAAAGTGAAGCGGCTAGAATCTTAGCAATGTTTCCAGTTGCTTCTATAAGTCATCAAGTAGTGTTCCGGCCTTTAATTCATGAACTAGCAAAACGTGGTCACGATGTGACAATCATTACACCAGATCCTGCCTTCCCAAAAGGAGGAACTCCTGCCAATCTGACAGAAATTGATGTCCACGATATATCATACGCTGTATGGCAAGAAAAGTTTATGTCACTTCCAAAAGGACATAAGACTGATCTCTATCTACATAATCAGGCCTATCTAGACTCAATACGGCTGATGTTTGAAGCGCAGATAAAAGATGAGACAGTTAAAAATCTGCTTAATGATAAGACTAAGCAATTTGATTTAATATTGATGGAAGCTGCTGTAAGACCTGGCATGGTGTTATCTCATATTTACAAGGCGCCAGTGATCTTGGTGAGTTCCTATGGCGCTACTCACGATAATTACGAAGTAATTGGTGCTCCAGTTCATCCAATGTTATATCCAATGGGACTTCGTCAAAAACTGTTTAACCTCTCTTTATGGGACAAAATTAAAGAAATGTATCTGCACATCAAATTAGAAATAATGCATCAATATAGCTATACATTGGAGAATGCTTTGATAAGAGAACATTTTGGATCTGACGTCCCGTCGATTCAAGAACTGAACAATAATGTGCAAATGATGTTCTTAAATATAAATCCAGTGTATGACGGCATCCGACCTGTACCTCCTAGTGTGTTGTACATGGGTGGTCTTCACCAGAATCCTGAAAAAGAATTACCAGAAGTGAGTATTCATTACTTTTATTCATTTTGTCATTAAAAAAAAAAAAATTGTTATTTAAAAGTACCATTTAATGGTCTTATTAAAATAAACGATTTGACTCTGAATTACCAAAAAATATGTGTGTTATTTGCGAAAGGTAATAAAATAACAATATTTTTTGTCCTACAGGAACTTAAATCGTATTTAGATAATTCTAAGAATGGCGTAATTTACTTAAGCTTCGGTACAAATGTGGATCCCTCGTTACTACCTCCGCAAACAATCAAAACACTAGTGACCGCGCTCTCCAAAGTCCCGTACGATATACTGTGGAAGTGGAACAAAGATGAACTGCCAGGACGAACTAAGAACATCAGGATATCCAAGTGGCTTCCACAGGCAGACTTATTGAGTAAGTAATTTTCTTTTACTGATACAACGAATTTATTAACTCAGGCTACCGCAGACTACTGATAGACATATTAATTGAAATTAATGATACTTATTTCTGTAAGTAAATCTGTTAAGATACTTTTAAACGTAACTTTATTTGGTCAATAATTAAAACTAGACGAAACTTTATTTACCCGTTACGCCATAACACTTGCTGACATTTTGCACAGTCTGTCATAGACGTCTTTTATAGACGTCGTTAGTCCTTCTATCTGGGGGGAGTCCAACGCTTTGCGTTCAGATACGCGGTCTTCACTCTTAATACCTCCACATTTAGTCACTACCAGGAATATCCATTTATTTATTTATATATACTTTATTGTACACCAGAAAATACCAACCACATCACCATACCATTAACCATTTTTTGGGGTAACCTTCCAGTTTCCAATGCTGACTCTCTATCACGATTCATTATATTTTGTATGACAACAACCAATTAATTTCTAATTTGCAGAACATCCTAAAATAAAGCTGTTTATAACACAAGGAGGTCTACAATCAACGGACGAGGCTATTGCAGCAGGAGTACCTCTGATTGGTATTCCTATGCTAGGCGATCAGTGGTATAATATTGAGAGATATGAGTACCACAAAATTGGAATTAGACTGGATATGGAAACACTGACCGAGGAGGACCTAATTGATACAATTAACAAGATTGTCAGGGACGACACGTAAGCATTTTATTTTTAACAGTTTCATTTCTTATGTGTTAAAAATTAACTTTAGAAACTTTAAGAAGTGCTTTAAACCATCGAACTGAATAACTTTTACTATGGGACTACTTACTTAGGGAACAACTTAGAAATCGCGTAAAAGAAATCATATTTTGTTCCATAGTAAAGTTTAATACCTAGGTACTGTTTTAAACTGTATGGGACAGCTGCTTTTTTTTCGCTATTTCTAAGTTGGTCCCATAGTAAAAGTTATTCAGTTCGATGGTTTAAAGCACCTTTTAAAGTTTTTACTCTATAGTTTCAAAAAAATTGTTAAACTGATTATATCTGACGCTTCACTTTTTGTTCATTTTTGCCTTTCATTCAGCATCTTTCACTCGCCTACTGAATAATCGAGAAATTAAATGAAAGGAGCAGAAGATCATTCATTCTATGTAATTTCCCGGTGTCGTGTGAATATGGAATGAAACAAAAAAAACCACTCGAGTGAACCATTCACTCAGCGTCTGATATCAGACGCTGAAACTATAGACTTCGATAGTTTTCGAGGTTCAATAAAACTTTCTCTTGATTCAAATCTTAGTAACATTTATCATCGGATCTTGCAAGTTAATTTAGGATAACTCTCTCATGACTTTATTTCAGATTTTATCGTCAGAATTTAGTCAAACTTCGTAGCGTGATGCGTGATCAGCCCCAGCCTCCACTGGAGCGCGCCGTGTGGTGGACGGAGCACGTGCTGCGTCACGGCGGCGCGGGACATCTGCGTGCGCCTGCCGCCAATATGTCGTGGGCCCAGTACCTAGAACTAGAACTAGTACTTACCTTACTGCTAGGGCTTCTGATGGCTACAACAGTATTTGCTTTTATTGTTCGTTTTATTTATATGATTACTTTAGGAAATGGTGTCATTGATATCAAAATAAAACGTAGCTGATTCTCAAAATATACCAAAATGTTATTATTTTTTCGAAACCTAGATACCACCCTACATTATTATAACATAAATCCTCCTCAACAACATACTTCAGGTACATTTTAAGTAAAAAAAAATATTATTATTATTTACTACCTCCTTTATTAAAGAAGGATGCCCATTTATGGCCCGAGAACGCCCACCAATTTACGTTTATGTAAAAAAAACATCGTTATTTCTAGTTATCTAACAAGATATTCATTTATCCGAACAAGATGGGAACATTTTTGCACAAATAAAAAGTACCGAAACGATAAATACGTGAAAATAATTCCCTTTTGTGGATAAAATCAGCAGTGTTGCCAATAATTATTAATTCCGTTCACGAAATAATCGATTATGTTTTCATGGATGTTTTACTTATAATATCAGATCCGTAATGCTTATTATTCGATGTATTCAAACAAATACGTTGTTATGTTTTTACTATTGATACTAAATGAACAAGCGAATTGATAGTTGATATAATAATGAATGCATAGGATCATAACAAAAACGCTACTACACATTTTAATTACATATAATTCTTTAGCTGTTCAGCACAATAAAGATAGAATATGTTAAAGAAAACATATTTACAAAGACGTTCATAACTTCTTAACCTTTAAACTCCCGAGGCAGCCGCAAGGCTGCCGCAAACTATTTGTCCTTCAAACCCCGAGGCGGACATACGGCCGACGCAGGTACACACGGTTTAAATCTCTATTTCTACTATGAAATTAGGGCTAAACTGGTCGGTGAGCAATTTAACTCTATGGCCTGACGGATATTCTCGTCAACTAAATCATTTAATTATTAAATTCCCGTTCGTCCCACCAGGGGGACGACGGCAGTGGGACGAACGGGAATACACCCTTTTTTAACGATTTTTATCATAAAAACCAATATCCAAAAATATCAATAGCCAACATTGGAAAAAAATGTTGAAACTGACTGATGTCGCACGTCACACGCAGGTAAAACGTTATAGTCACGAGTGCGCGCTCGGCATCGTATTTCGTTATTTTTTATTATTTTTGTGTGTAAATCGACGGGAAGTGTTGTTATTTCCATAAGTAGTTTCTACATACATCGTGGTAGATAAATATTTGCACTAACTAGCATCGTTTATTAAATACCTATTTTGATCCGACCAAAAAAAACGTCGGGAACCCGTGAGTGAAAAAGTGAATGTGATTATTTTGAGTTTTGTGTGTGTTTCGTGTCGTGTAATCGCTGGTAAGACTTTATTTTATTTTTTAATATTAGGTACTTACCACCAAATAATGTTACGTCATCAGAGTTGACGTCGTTAAGATTAAAGAGTCACAGTGGCGATTATAATTTTGTATTAAAATTAGGATTCGATAAAAAAATCGATATCGATCTATCAATTTTTTGTGTGTGGTGTGGCAACATTGAATTATGCCGGCCGGCTGTCAAGTGTCAAGTCAATGTCAATGTCAAATCACAAATCGACTTTCTTTGTTTTCGTTTGCATAACTTTATTTTCTTGCGAATTTGTTATTTTAACCATCGAATACGCTTATTAAATGGACTCCGAAGATTCTTTGAACCCTGAGCCCTGACGACCACGACGACGATAACGATAACCTCAGCACGAACTTTGACTCGATATCCACAAATTATGAAGACCCCGGCATTGTCGCTGGCCCGAGTACTTCCGTTCCCTAAGTAATTCATTCAAAAGGTCATTTACGCTGTGTTAATTGTGGTTTAAACGTCACGAGAATACGAAGGCATTTCTTGGAAATAGCAGAAAGAGCAAAATGTTATACAACAATTCGACACAACAGGTCAGTATCATATCATGTCTTCCTCTGAGAAATGATTTTTAAATAAATAGACAGAGTACCTACTATCAAAGTTAGTGTTGTTTTAGGATATCTAATAATTATGACTTGTTTATTAGGTACAAGTGTCGAGTGACAGTTAAGTGTGCGAACAACAAAATGTACAGATCATGGACAAGTGTGCATCAGCTGCGTGCGGCAGATTGCTTTTGAGAATAAGATCACATACACTCAGGTCTGATTCTCCACATGAACAACTCGAAATGATTGCCTGTCAGATTGTACCAAGAGCGGTAAGTTATCAACAGTTTAGAATTAATACAAGCGTAGTTCTGAGATTTGATACTGACATACTTCTGAGTCTATAGTGTAATATTCAACTTCTTTCGTGTCCGCACAAGTTATATTTCACATAGTACAGATTGTCTAGAAACTTGAGAAAGATTTTTTAGAAATTAATTAATAATAATATAAAATGTGATAGATATTTTTTTGATTGTGTATTTATTTGTACCAAAACCACAGTAATTCACGTTTACTGTCTTTATGCACTGAGCTTTAATTTTTATTATTATTTCAGTTGCCATCATCATCTCGTTAGAGCAGTTTAGAGCAGCATCATGTTCAACTACAGAACCGGAATCTGAACCATCCAGTCTGCCTATGGAGCAATTTGAACCATCCAACCTACCTTCGGTGCAATCTGAAGTAGCTGACAGTGCATAGCAAGCGGGACAAAGCTTGAACACATCCAACAGTATACTGCTGCCTTATTATGTAAGAGCACCAAACACTCAAAATCAATGTTTCTTTCCTGGCTGTAACAAGACCAATCGGCTCGCTGTCCCGTCAGCACTGCGGGTACATCTTTTTTGTAAGTACAATTACTATGTACCGCCGGATTGTAGAATCTGTTATTACCATTTAAGTAGTACCTAACCCCTGGAATCTACTTTTAGAATCAATATATAATCATATTAAAACATTTAGTGCAGCACAAATTGAAGATTTTGCCTCATTGGAAAAAACGATTTTATCTAAATAACCCCAACTTTTTTCTAAACCAAGACCTTGACCGTTTCATTATTTAAATCGCATATTATCCTATCCATATACTTTGAATTGTGTGCACTTGAGGCCGAAGTGTCTATGGAGAGTTGGCATTCCCCTTTAAATACTTATTTATGAGATTTTTAAATATTAAAATATATAACAAAAACACAAAAATATTTAAAAATGTAAAAAATAGTAGCCCACCGCTATCGGGAACAGGGTCCAAGCTACCAGCGGTCAGGGCTCCACAGAGAGGAACCTCTTGACAATGCGTACCGTGTCCAGGAGTACCGCTTTCTGAATCAAGCCCTTGATCCAGCTGCGTGCCGTCCTTCACAATGATCTCCGGTTACTGTTCGTCATCATAACTTCGTCCATAATTGCACAGACAAAACCTTCGGTTTCCCCAAAATGGTCACCAAAACGCAGCCAGGCTACGGACGCTAGTAAATCTACATCGGGTCCATGTAGGGCCCGGAAATAGCGTCCTTGAAGCTCCTTACTAATATATCTAACACCCAGTTGCACAAGACTAACATTAATGCCTTAGTACTTAATGAATAATTTAACGCTAATGATTTAATTAATTTCATCAAAGAACCATTAAATCGAGTCTAATGTTGCTTTCTGCAACAAGTTAATGGAAGATAAGTATTTAATGACACCTATAAAAGTTTAGTTCGTTTCTGCAACTGGCTGAAAGTCATCATCTACCTAGACTTTAATGTGCATAAAAATTAGAAACGAATCGCGGCAAAACCGAATCCACGTAGTCTTGTCTGCCCTATTCGGGTTTAAATTACACTCTAGGGGAGTGTAATTTAAACCCGAGTAGGCGCGGAGGGGCTAGACGGCCCGCGAGCTGAGGAGCAGGTGGTTTCAACGCCCGCCGCCGCGGCTGAGGCTGGCCAGCGATAGCCGGCCAGCAAGCTGAAGCTGCGGTGATGAGCGTTAAAATCATCTGCGACGGTAAGCTCGCGTGGGACCGCCGCCGGAGCCCCGCAGAGCCGTGACAGAAACCATGCCTGCTGCATGTGGCAATAGTGTTTCTTCAAATAGTTATTTCATAAAAATGTTTTCAAAAAAAATGTGAGTACTCTGCTCATTATAGTATTTTTTAAAGTAGTTTTTCTATTCGAAACACTTCATTTAAGATATAATGCCGCTCAATATAAATAAATCATTTGCCAAATATTGAAAAAAATGCAGGACGTAAAGTTGACACTCAAACAAATATTAGGTCACTCACATAATAGGAAGCTTCTCATTTTGTATTTTAAGTAACTCAAATTAGTGTTTGTAAGTTGCTGTTCTGTTGATTTCTCGTCAGTCGCTCACTTAGTAATACTATAACTTAAATTAATTATTTTTGTCACTTAAAACATTACTTTACAGTCACTCGGTTAAATACTACCCATTAAATAGTAATAGTTTAACCTACAGTCTAATCTCATCAAATATTATATAATTGATAAAGTAACCTGTGATAAAATTTTATCAGTTAGGTCATACGATCATGGAACCAATCAGATTAAAATGCAAAATGTATTAACAAATATACTATCTGTATATTTGTTATGCGCGTTATATGTTTACCGCGCGACGAGTATATACATGTAATATACAACGTCCCGACATCAGTCGACGAACGTCATCATGTTGCTCAGTTGCCTACCAGACACACCACCTGTCTGGTCAGAGGATCCTCCCTTTTCTATGGAGAATGAGTGAACTTTACACCCTGTTCCTCATGCCTCTATATAGATTAAAATGAAATATATATAAATAACAACTTATATCTAATTACAATATAATATCATATATTAACTAAAACTATTACTAAACTAAAACATGGCGTCCAAAATTTCCTCTGCATCGCTCTCGACTGGTAATGTACCCAAGAAACTGGCGGCATCGGCATTGTCACGTTGTATGGCGAGGCTTAGCCTATGGCCAAGATAAAAGCCAGCCCTTGGGTCACGGGAAGTCTCAACCAGCCGTTTGGAGAGCACTCCGACCCCGGATTAAAATAATAGATAATTATAATGAGTCATGTTTATCCAGGTCACTTAAAAATCATACAATTTTGTATCGGAAATTCTTTAACAGAATCAGTTTGTGTTTATACTTACTTGTACAAAAAAGAAGCCGAGGCGATAGTCCAGGCCTTACAAAATCTATTCGATTGTTTCTACAGTTTGGCTCACACTGCAGCAAACGTTAAAGGTTTTTAAGACAAACGCGGCTCGGGGACTGTGATCCCATTGTTGTTCCGTCGTAAAAAACTGACGCGGTCTAAAATTCAGCCCCCAGTGTTTAGAAATGGCAAACACTGCGACATGCGTCTGCGACAGCTAGGCGACTAGTCACACTGCGGCCGACAATTTCCATATATTTTGTTTAAAGCTGCGCTTGGCGTCGCGTTGCTGAAGCGCAACGACACGCTAGGTGTTCAGTCGAAAGCTCTCGTTACGATACACACGCACACCCGATGACAGTCGCATGCGACAGGTCAGCGTGCTGTGCTGTGAGTGCTGAGGAATGTGCACGTGTTGTTTGCCTTCACCTTCGCATAATAAGCACCAAGGCACGTGCTACTAGAGGCTCCATATTTACTCACAAGATGAAAAACAAAACCGTCTCTCTCGAATTCATCGCTTCTGGCACGACATCTGTCGTAACGTCTAGTTGCCGGCGCAAACGACAGCTATACGTCTATTTGCAGCAGAAAATTGCTTAGGGACAGATTTATTTTCTATCTTATTTTTGACAGCTTTATAAAAGGTTTTTCTTTGTATTGTATACTTATTTGATATTCATAGGACGTGGGAATAACTAGTTGCATCCGTTTTTACGTATATATGCCAAAAAAAATACCATTTTGATTGCACTGCAAAATCCAAACGGCTTTTAAAATATCCTACACTATAAATCAAACGTGGCTCGGCCACACATTTCTCTACGATAAAAATGATTCCCAAATTCAAAGCTAAAAAATGTAGGCATACCAATTGATTGCTCTAACTCAATCTAAATATCCTACGATTTTAATCAGCCGTGGCCTAGCCTCACAAAATGGCGGCTTTTAGCCCCCCCCACGTGGTCGACGGCCAACAATACGTACTAACGAGATATTTGAGGCACGTCTGACTGGCGAATTCAAATTTACTACGAAACGTTATTCAAATTCGGAATTATAGTCGTAGGTATCTATAGAGGAGTTGGTTGCCAAGTACTTTGGTGTGTGAAATAGAACGGTTTATTTATTTGTACTGGCAACTTTGGGAATTGAACCTAATTAGTCGACCGCGTTTAGTCGCTAGTACGACTGCTGTGTATAGTCCTTGGGTATGATGTCAAACAAGGCTTGGGTTTTTAGGGTTCCGTATCTCAAAAGGTAAAAAAAGGAACCCTTATAAGATCACTCTTTTGTTCGTCTGTCTGTCCGTGTGTCACTACCGAGTTTCTCAGGAACGGGTGGACCTAGCAAGTTGAGTCTAGTCTGACCTTTAGGCGAGCCACAGATACAGTGTTTGTCTTATGCGCGTATCCAAACGAAAATGTTCAAATTAGAAACCACAACACACAAAATCAATTAACACACATATTTTTTTAGCATTTTTAGTCGCCTGATGTAGAGAAATTTTATTGTTGCGATTAATTTTAGTATATTTAAGAAGTAATTTTCATATATTTATAATTACTGTACATTTATTATTATGAATTGATTCTGAGGGCAGGATTCGGCCATGTCATTTATACCAGATATTGAAGTCTATAGACCCTATTAGGTGTATAAAAATCAAGGTCCTGAGTCAACACGATAAAAAGATAATGGGCAAATTTAGAATTTCGCGAAAACTTGTGAGTACCAAAATTTTCCTTCATTTTCAACTTTTTATTTATTTTTTGGATTTTTTCCTATAGGTACTTGTGCTGTAAGACCATGTTTTTAACCAAAATTTACATTTCTAGGTGAACCAGAAATACCCTATATTTTTTGAAAAGACAAAATAATTCACCTCAGTTTATAAAAAAAGTTTCTAAAACATTAAGATAAAAGAAATGTTGTGTTTACCAACATAATACTCATGGGACCCATAAAATCGAAAGTTAAAGTGAGCGAACACGAAGTCGATAACTAGTCAGCAAACTTATATTGGCTGTGCTCCAGTGTAACAATTATTTAAACTTGTTCAAAATAAGACGGATTTCTCGTGAACAAAAAAAATAACATGCCAAACGTTTTGATTTACAAAACGTACCTTTGAACTGGAAGAAAAGAAAGGAAGAAAATTCATTTATTAAGCACAGACATAACTTACCCCCCCGGTAGGGATTCTGTTTTATATTTTTTCTATTACCCTCTTTGCCTATTGCATCATCATCTGCCTAGCCTTTTCCCAACTATTTTAGGGTCGGCTTCCAGTCTAACCGGATGCAGCTGAATACCAGTATTTTACACGGAGCGACTGCCTATCTGACCTCCACAATCCAGTAACTGGGTAATACGATACCCCTTGGTAAGACTGGTTGTCTCGGACTTTCGGACTTCTGACGACCCGTAACGACTATCAAAGATTTACGAATGACAGCTGGTGAGCCGGGACCAACGGCTTAACGTGCTTTCCGAGGCACGGAGCAGTCTCGATATGTAAAGACGGTCACCCATCCACGGATCAACCCCGGCAAGCGCAGCTTAACCTGTTGGATTGACCCGTGCGACTGTTCTCACTTAGCCACGAGCTTTGCCTATTGCAAATTCAAAGATAATTCCAGTCGTGCATCGGCACACACACTTTTTATTTTCACTTCTACTTACACTCATGTCGCGTCAAAACCATGTGCTATCCCTAATATTTCTTTCATATTTACAACATAAAAATCTCATTCACAAGATCCAGGGCTGTGAAGCTGTAAATATAAAAAGTACACTGAAATTCACCAGGCCGATTCTTATTTATTATAGCAATGAAACTAGAGTTGGGCTGCACGTAATCCCGGCGCGGGATTTGAATGTTCCGGGTGGCACAGGATGATAAAGTTCCCGGGTTTTTATTCCTTTCTAAAGTGGCTGTAATAGTTTCTTTCTTGGAGGACTAGCTGTGTATTTGCTAACGACGCCGACGGAGCGAGTTCCCTTCTTTTATGCCATTGGAAAAATGTATGTATTTTAAATATGAGAGATGTTGTATTTCTCAAAGTAATAGGTACAGCTTTTGTGAAATTTTCCTTTATAACTAGGCTAGGCCATCAAGCAGCATTATAAATTTCTTGTTTTAAAAATAATGGTTCCTTTAAAATTATAAGCTGTACAGATATTTTAACTTTGTTTTCAGGGTCGGCAAACCTTTTTGTGTTGCAGGTCTCCGTGATTCGACGGTATCACTTTCCATCAGACGAACCATCGATTTAACTTCAACATTACTACTGACTTTTATTCTGGCCGGGGCCCATGGATTATGTATGGTGTCGCTCCAAACCTAAGCTCAGCCCAAGGCTAACTTATGCTTCGCTTTGTATGAAAGTGTAGGCAGGATCGTTCACTGCAACCTACGGCCACGCTACGCACAAATGCGTCACTGCAAGAATGAACTGCGCTGCTAACGTGGGCTCCGTCACAGATTGCACATTTTAAGCTTCTGTTTTCTAGAAGAGTGGTGGCCGCCAGACAGCGGATTGACGTCACTGAAACGTTATTTATGAAAGTAAGTATGTGTTTTCCTAGAGAGCGTGTTTTGACATTCTGAAGTCAAACCCAGCTGTCACCATGTTCATGATAGTTTACTAGGCCCATTTTTTGGCGGCCACAGCAGTCTTCTAGGAAACCGTAACTTTACGTAGTAGTGGACGTTCGACTTAAGAAAACGTGATCCCAAAATAATATTATCGATTTCCCATCCCTACTGCCCGTTTATTATGAGTAGTATGTATCGTAAAATTTTATTGTTCCAATTTATTTACAGATATTTCTATCCACGTTGATTTAGTAATAAAAGAAAAAGTAACATTATATTATATCAAAAGCTAACGATACTAGCTTTCGTGTAGGATTTGGAGAAATATAATATTTTGACTGCCTCGTTGATGTAGTCGCAAGCGCTAATGCTGAGAGTTAGGTTCTGGGTTCGATTCCCTGCTGATAAAAAAAAAGAGTTTTTCTAATCCGACTTGTAGATCTAGAGATTAGCACGTTCTAACAAACAAACTTCCGGTAAAATATCAAACCTCCGGTACGCAGATGATACCACTCTCTTTGCATCATCAGATGCTGAAATGGCAGAGTTACTGAATAAGTTGGAAGTACCAGCTTAAGAATGGGTCTCGCGATAAATAAAAGCAAGACCAAGCTCCTTGTCGTGGATCGCTTCAAAAGCATTCAGCGTGCCAACCTCTTAGCAGATTATGAAACCGTCGACCAGTTTCAGTATTGGCTCTGTAATCACAAATAAGGGTAGCTGCGAAATAGAAATTCGAAGACGAATTGGCATGGCTAAGACAGCGATGACTCACTCAACTGAACAGAATATGGTGAGACAGAAACATTCTCCATCTTTCTCTATAGGGCAGAGACTTGGACGATCAAGTCAACCGATAGGCAAAGAATTGACGCTTTCGAAATGTGGTGCTGACGCCGCCTATTAAGGATACCATGTACAGCCCACCGCACAAATGTCTCGATCCTGAAGCAACTAAAATTAGAGAAAGCACAATAACTGTCCTCAACCTGCCTGCAACGTGTTGTGAGATACTTCGGCCACATTGCTCGCAGAGGTACCAATAACATGGAACGGCTAATGGCGACTAGGAAAATAGAGGGCAAAAGACCTAAAGGCCGAAGCCCAAAAAGGTGGTCGGATCAAATATCCGAGAATTTGACAATACCCATCAGCGCCGCACTCCACCAGCCCACTGATCGTAACAGATGGAAAAAGACCGTTGACAATTTGATACGGAGTCACGATTCTCAGCAGTGAGAGAGCGATTGAAAAGAAGAACAAACAAACAAACAAAAAGCAAACTCTTCAATTTTATTATGAGTATAGATTCCATTAGGAATTTCTCAGCCTGGAGCCTGGATTTGTGCCCAGTTGATGGGATTAGGGTCGCCCCTTTTACATGGGATATAAACTGGAGAATTGTGGATGTAGGTACTATAGTTACACTTCTGCCTCACCCTTATAGAAACATGGCCGTGATTTATACAGTATGATTAACTAACAGAGGGCGTTCCCGCTAACCCGCAATAGTATAGCGTCCATACATGCTAGAAAAAATATTAAAATCGAAAAAAAAAAAACCTTTTTTATTTTGTTTATCATAAAATATTCACAATAAATATTAATTTCATACGTAAAACAAACACTCTGTACACGCGCACTTGTCGCACTTGTCTTTCCACGTTGAAAGACATGTGCCCGTGTACAGAGTGTTACAATTAAGCATCAATTTAAAAAAAATTGAAAATTTTATAAAAAATAAATAAAAAGAACATTCTTTTTTTCAATTTTTATATTTTTTCTGGCATGTATGGACGCTACACTATTGCGGATTAATGGGAACGCCCTCTGTTAGTTAAAATACTGTATAATGTACCAACTTTACTACATAGGTATAATTAAATATCAACAGAGATATACATAATTTTTAGGCACATGGAGGATATAATTTTGAAAATAATGAGATCCTCCGGGACACAGACGTACCTATGTCAACTAACTCATGTATAACAAAATAATTAACGTTAGGAATTCAGAGACTAAAATGTTTGTTGACAGTTTAGTGAAGGTTTATTTACTGACTGTTTTATTTTTTAAAGTCTGGCTGAATTTCAGTAGGTCATACTGAATGAGAAGAAAGATTTAGATTTTAGCAACACATAATCCTACTTATATTATAAATCCTATTATATACAATGTGGAGACTATCATACAACAAAAAATTAAAATACTGGCACTACTAATGCATAAGAGTATTTTGGAACTGTCAAATAAATCCTAGCTTCGAAATAATAAAATGAGTTTTTCAAACAAATTAAATGTAATTTAAGCCGGATCCACCCTAAGCCTATAAATTCCGTTTATCCAACTAGGCCTTGGGTGAATTTTCGGGCATACATTTCAGAATATCCACCTTAGGGTGGATTATTGGAAAAGGGAACTTGAGACTTAGGATGACTTAGGATGTAATTCCTAACTAATATTATAAATGCAAAAGTGAGTTTTTTTGTAACGCTTTCACGCTAAAACGGCGGAACGGATTTGGATGAAATTTGGCACGTGGGTAGACCATGATCTAGGTTAGGAATTAGGTTATCTTTTATCCCGATATTCCCATGGGATCGAAACTTATGCGGGTGAAGCCGCGAGGTGCAGCTAGTAATAAAAAAATTAAGCTCGATAGAAAAACATTACGAAGTTACCTCTAATTTCTGTACTTATTACTCTGTACTTAGTACTTATTCAGTTGGCGGACACTGAACGAGACACAAGAGTTTGTTATTACGCCTATGGGCATTTAGTGTCCCTCAGAGTGTTGATATGACTTTTAAGATACAAAGGACAATAGGTTACCTTGAACAAGCCCCGTACCCAGAAAAATATTTGACTGTGGAATAATATGAACTACCTATGTCTGTATTTTATGCTTTCATGGAGTAATTTAATTAATCCTTGTCTGAATTCAGTAGGTTATAATTAATTAATATATAATAATATATAATTTTATTTTCTCACCACAATATCCATACAATAATAACAATAAAACAACATTGTCCAGCTATGGGCTTAAAGAAAAATATTGTGGGAGACTGGTGCCTAAGCTAAGCCGAAGCCTGTATTTCAGGCCACCAGGTCTCCACCCCAAATACATACATAATTATGATTTCCCGAAAACTAAAACTAGACAATAATGTCCATTCTACTTATAGGAGTGTTCGTGTGGAGTGTTTGGGTGTGTAAGCGTGAGGGTGTGTGAGTGTGGGTGAGTGAGTGTGAGTGATGAAGAAGTTGGCGCGTGTTAAACTGTTTGCTGAAATTTGATTGAATGTGTTGACTATTTTGGGATAGAAAGTAGCCTTTCGGTTGAGTCATAGTCCAGAGTCATAAGCCAAGTATTAAGTTTTTTCTTGCACCGGTGTTTTGTGAGTGGGAAGATGTTGTGATCTTTGTTTATTTTGTTATAGATGTAGCCTCCCAGAAAACAGAAGAATCGTTCAGAGGAACAAGTTTTAAGTCTACCAACGGACCGGCCGACGGGGTCGTAGCGCCTTTTGCTGAGCATAGGTGTGGGACTATAAGTAAGAAGTGCGTGTTGTTTGAGTGTGGTGCCCGCAACCTCCTCAGGCCCGTGCTCTCATCCCGCATCCCGACGCGCGTCAAGTTGGGCGTGTATAAGACTTATATACGCCCAATATTGACGTACGCCGCCCCGGCATGGTTCGCTCTCACTAGCGAGTCGAACCGGAAGCTGCTCCGCACGCAACAAAACTATGCGTTGCGGACCATTGTAGACGCTCCTCGCTATGTGAGAAACGATATTATCGCCCGGGATCTCGGGATAGAGAGCCTGGACGAGTTTGTGAGGCGACTCGCTAAGGCGATGTTCGCGCGTGCCGACGCTTCTGCCTGGCCCCATGTCAGGCAGATAGCGCCCTTGCATGCGCGCCCGCCTGACGCGAGACCCACGCCCCGCGACCTGGTAGCGGACCCTTGACCCCATTGCACCTATTATGACGCCTCGAGTTAGCAGCACCCAGGTTACACGCAGCTAACTCGATATAATGAAACTCTACAGATGTATACATACATCTAGTCGCACGGCGTGTTCTAGGTTAATATAGGCATCTCGTGCGACTAAGAAACAGACATTCATCACTATACAGACGCTTAAACACAACACACGCCGACGCAGCGCGGGCCGCGACGCGTGTCTACACTGGGTGGCGTTACACTACATAGCTAGCCACCCACACATACATTACTGCTACCCCTCCAATCCGCTAACGGCTAGCTCTGTAAATGGGGCGGAGGAAGCTTCATCTCTTCCTGTAGGTGCGTCAAGCCGGTACCCTAGTCGCAGGTCGGCCTCGTTGGGCTTCCCCCAGGAAACTGGGGGTCTAACCTGATGTGGTAGGACCGCCTAGGGCCCGTGAACATCGACGCTAGTACCTTATTAGCGTCGCGACGCCCCTACAGATTTCATTCAATGCAACCATTTACACAGACGCAGCTTGCTGCGTCATTTACGTCAGGCGCTTAGCCGCATAAGAAGAAGGGCCCATCGTAATGGGCCACTGTATAGCTTCCGCGGGCGAGGGGCGAGGCCCCGACCCCGCCTGCCACGCCCCCTTGCGGGGGCGTAGCGACATCCACACTCGGTTGAGTGTGGTCTGCAGTATGAACAGTTGGTGAACGGTGAGAACCCCACTTTCCCGGTATAGGTCGGCAGTGGGGTAGCGAAATGGTCGAAAAGACGATACTTTTAAGATTTTTCTCTGGGCCCTTTCCAGTTGGATTAGAGTCGATTTAGGAGCGCCACCCCATGTTGTTATGCAATAAGTTAGCAAAGACTGACAAAGCGCGTAATAGACCGTCTTCCTAAGGCTTTCACCCGCCACGTGTCTTAGCGTCTTAAATACATAAATCAATTTACGCACTCTAGAGGTAGGTGTGTCGATGTGTGGATGGAAGCCCAGACAAGAATCCAGCATCACCCCAAGGTATTTTATAGAGTTTGTTCTCTCAAGGCGAGTGCACGTGCAGGCTGTGCTATAGGGGATGGGGCATTTATGCGCGGTGATAGAAAATAGAGTATTATTTATATAATTGTATTAATACAAAATTAAATTTTTTCAGGGGTTTTATTTTTGAATTTCATACAATAAAAACCCTCTCAGCGCTTACAACGTTCTTAGTTTCGTACGTATTTTCTTTCTTTCTTTTTTTTTTCTTTCTTATTCCGAGCATAAAGTTGCCTTCCATCGCATGTTGCGGGAACTATAATCATAATGTTTATCTCACCCAATCGGGGTTGTGCAGGAGTGAAAAATTGTTCTGTATTAATGCGTGCTATGGTCTGGTGAAGATAATACAAAATCTTTACAGAGGGCTCCAAACAAAAACATTATTTAGGGCCTAGGGGTTCTTGCAAACCAAAACAACTATGGTTTGCAAGAACCCCTAGGGCCTCGGGTGAAGGTCTTCTCCAAAGAATCCCACTACTACTATAACTAGTAGGTAATATAATAAATTAATTAACGGAAACACTCAGGTGGGACGTTGGAGCTATAAAATATAGTTTTGATTGACGATAACTAAGGGGTAAGTTAATTTTCCAACTCGTATAACTTTAAACGTGGGTGATACAGGTCTCGTATGGAATATTTTATGGGTTTATACTAGCGGTGGACGTGGTATTGCTTGCTTGATTTTTAGAAGAGAAAAACGTTATTTTCCATAAGAGCTCGCAGTAAAAGAGTCAATAATACAGAATGTTTTTTTGAGATCAGGCTTCAGAGTGAAAACCACACCTTTTATAAATAGAGCAAAGAAATCTCTTTGAATCCCTTCAGTTTGAAAATAAATAAAATTTCCCTTCAGTGTCAGCTTTACACTCTGGGCTGCTACCACAAAATAAACCAAAGTACTGACGTACTAAGGTACGTAAGTAAAATATAATTCATGTCATTGTGTGTTTAGAATCTCATGAGAGAATACATATTGTGCGTTTGTGTGCACTGAATATTTTTTTATCTAACTTCTATCTACTACTTTATCCGATCCGAGAATCGAAGAAGGATGACACTCACAGCAGCCGCGCTTGCCACCAGAAGACCAACTAGCCAGACAAACCTTTTAATTCAATGGTTTCATTGTTTCTGGGTGTTCAGCTCCACGAGCCGGTCCGTGGATGATCCATAACATACTCTCCGTGCCTTGGAAAGCACGTTAAGCAGTTCGTCCCGGCCGGTCTGAAGCCCGAAAGTCTAACAACAAAATATCTTACCAAGTGGTATTCGTATTACAAAGTCACTAGGTTGTGGAGGTCAGATAGGCAGTCGCTCCATGTAAAATACTGGTATTCAGCCTGGAGGCCGACTCCAACATAGTTGGGAAAAGGCTAGGCAGATGATGATTGTTTCCAGGTGAATTAGCAAAAGAATGATAAAAAGATTACACTATAGAAAGTCGATCTTTATTTACTTTGTCACTTTTGCCAACAATTCCCAGTAAGTTGAAACTTTAATAAGGTTGAAATTATCTAACTGTCACTTAGCCAAATAGACATGGTCGTTTTATAAAATGCGATTGACTTTAGTGTACCTTAAGTAAGATACTATACTTTTCCTTTCCATTTTACTTTCAGATCATAATATTTTAGGACTATCGTGTTGCTAATTAACAGAAGCGTAGCTACAAATTCTATTAGAGGTAAGCCGAAGAAAAAATTGTACAGTTGTCATTTATACTCAAGATAACATCAAAATTCATTATGTTATTTTAGTAATTCCATTACTTTTCTTAATTTAACGCCAGTTCCAATTTTCTTTAATATAATTTATCATGTTTGTTAGAGAGATTTGATTCTTATAATTGACTCTATCGATTGATCTCATAAAAATTCAGAGTATAATTTTTTCGGTTCGTTTCCCGAGTGTAGGAAGTGAATTTTCGAAAATCTTTGAATGTATATTCAAAGATAGAATGAATAAAGAACAGAATGAATCTTTGAATGTAGATTGTTGTTGTCTTTGCGTTCGGCTCTTGTCGTGGCAACACGTCGAGTCCGAGTTCGCAACAAGTCAATCGTTATCCTGGTAATGTCTCGTTGAGAGGCGAAACACGTGTCGATTTCTTACAGGGTTCTCTAAGACTCTTTAAGAACAGTTAAGCGGATTAAGTTACTAAATATACCTACATCGTCTATTGTATTTTGTAGATTTGCATCAAATGTGAGGTTCTAAAATTGCACCCTGTATAATATTTAGTTAAAGTAAACTCAAGTAGAGTCGTCATTTCGAAAGGAAGTCAGGGTTGTATGAAGCCGTCACCCCCGCAAATTAATTAATTTAAAACCTTTCTTGCTAATTAGAAAACCCTCCATAAAATAATTAATAACAAGAACATTCAGAAGCTGTTCATTTGATTTATATTATTAAATGCTTTAGTTTTAATTGGATACTTAAATCAATTTTATGAAAGACATTTATTTAAAAAAAAAACAGCTCTTAAAACTGACTTTGGTTGGTTAAAACTGACTTTCGAGAAATTAAAACGGAACCCTTTTTTATAAAGATAACCCAGACTGAAATATAATTTATTTTTGCTACAGATCTGTTTAGAACTGTGCCCAAATACGCGTGAGCCGAGCGAGCGAAACAAGCGGTGCCTTGGCATCGGCCGGCGAGTGCTACGTCGAAATTGGCCGCAGTAACAAAATACTTGAAACAGCTGTGTAGGAAAAAGTTGAAAGAAAGTAAAAGATATAGTTTGGAAAATCCAAAAGTGCACGCCTCATACATAACACTTATTCATAAACGAAAAAGAATTTCAAAACATAGTTTCTAACAAAAATTAACAATTTATAATTTTTCATGAAGTCGTAATTAAGCGGATTAAGTTACTAGATATACATCGTCTATTGTATTTTATGATGGATTTCCGCAAGGTCACGCCTGAGTCAATTAACTATGAAGTCGTAATGTCAAAGACTGACAAAGATATTTACTTGGCGGTTGCTAGGCAACATCAAGTCAAAGGTTGGAAATATTTAGATAAAGATATTATATTTTAGTTAGTATTTTATTAATTATAATTAAGCTACTTTGAATAAAAGAGCCATTTTCAATAGGGTTGGCTACGGATGAAACAAATGTATAAAAAAAAATTGACTCAATTAATTGATTTTATCGCAAGCTACAATGTTTTCAGGGTTCATAAATTGACGGACAGGAATTTTTTTTCAACTATTTTGATGCTTTTTCCATTTCTGCTGCATTAAATCAATTGTTAAAAAAAAACAGTATTAATCTCCATTTAATCATCTATACAATGGTATATAAATTAAGTAGGTTATGTGTACTAGCAGGAGTGTAACAATAAAAACAGTTACAGAAATGGGGCAAAAAAAATTTTCGATCGTAGTGCACACTAATGCTTCGCATTAAGAGTCGTGCAATTAGGGCACTCCGACAGTTATGAACCGCTTTCACATTACGGTAGATTACCATATCCCTAGGGATATAACTATATCACGGCTTCAACCATCTTACTGCGACATATACTTACCTTTATTGCTTTGACAAATCCCAATTCTTCCCAAAATCCTTTACAAAACTTTGAAAGTAACTACATCCCTCCCATTCAAATCACAGCGAAACTTAATGCAAACTATTGTACATTCATGCGAAAGATTCTTACGCTCCAATAGCTCGGAAATCTTTAAAGAAAATTTCACAGTTCGCTCGACCATTTCCACTCACTTGCTTAGTTAGATTTTGAACAGATTCTCTTACAAGTTCAGGTGTAACCAACCGTTTGATTTTCGCTTCACAGATCTATGAAAGGTCCAACCAAGTTTTCTTGGCAGTTTGTCGCTGTGAATTTTCTTTAGAAAAGTGAACGGAAAACTATTTTAATAGTAAAGGATTTAATAATAATTATATTTAAAACTTTTTTGAACAGCCACAATAATTATTGTCTTGGTAAAGATTCAGTTTCCGCCAGTAAAATTACAATCGCTTAATTTGAAATTGAAAAATAAATCCATGTCGTGTGCATTGCCCACTTGTGGACAGTAAAACCCTGTTTACACGGTCGAAGTTTCTGGAATGTTCAAGAGCAATAATCGCATGCCATAAAGTAGGTACGTTCAATTATTGCCATTCAAGAATTGCATGCAAGTGTTGATACACGCATCGGGGGAGTCGGCCACAGGTGCGTCGACCACTGGGGGCGTAAGCCACGGACCCGCGATTTCCTTATAATCCCATTCAATAATTGCATGCGTCTTTTGTTTACGTCAAGGCAATTATTGTAAGTCGACTATTGCATGCAAGTTTTGCCTCATCTAAACACAGAGTTGCAGGTCTTCGTACAATTGATTCAAGTATTACATGAGTTTTGATTGAACGTGCTGTTTTCACCTATCCCTACCAGTTTTCGAACGGCACCTAACTTGTCCGTATCGTGCAACAATTGTACGTGATGTTTAGACAGTTTCAGTAAACTGTTGCTTCAATTTTATGCATGCCACAGGCAATAAAGAAGGGGCTTAAAACAGTACGTCAAACTGCTTCAACAGAGGGTCATGTGACAATCGCGAACCAAATATTCCGTATTTCTACACCAACTATCTACTGGATCGACATGAGCTTTTCAGTCATCATCACATCATTTTAGCCAAAAGACGTCCACTGCTGAACATAGGCCTGCTCCAAGCACTGCCACTTCGACGGATTCTGTGCTTCCTGCATCCAGCGGATTCCTGCGGCCTTCACAAGGTCATCAGTCTATCTTGTGGCAGGCCTTCCAACGTTTCGTCTTTTGGTACTGGATCGCCACTCCAGAACCTTTCGCCCCCATCGGCCCATGAGCTATGTCGGTTACCTTGGGAGACGCACGACAAACGGTCCAGCTTCGAGAAAGAGGTCAATCGTCGAATCCAACTCAACTGGGCAGCGTTCGGGAAGCTACGCATTATCCTCTCGTTTCACATACCGCAGCTTTTCAGTAGCTTATAATGTCAATCCAAAACATTTTTGATACTTCAAAAATTTTTGACTGTGAGGCACACAGTACTATTTTAATTTAAGTCATATTTTCTGTTTTTATGTTTTTGTGTGAATATTGTATGCCTGAGTCAAATTTTATTCTTTCTTTCCATTATCGTTATCGTTGATAGAATCACACTTTATCATGGCCTTCAGGACATATTTTAATAACATAGGGATTATGTCCTGCTCTAAGAAAATGCTTGCTTTTATTAACTCCATCTCGAAAAAACATTGACCAAAACTCCTAACCAATCAATCAATTTGCCTAGATTTTTCCTAACTATGTTGACGTCGACTTCCAGTCTAACCGGATGCAGCTGAATACCAGTATTTCACATGGAGCGACTGCCTGCCCAGTTACTGGGTAATACGATAGCCCTTGGTAAGACTGTTATTGAGACTAGTAGAGTTAGGGCTTCTGACTACTCATAAAGACTGTCAAACATCTACGAACGACAGCCGGGACCAACGGCTCAACGTGCTTTTCAAGGCACGGAGGGGTGTCGACATGTATTGGATAGTCACCCATCCATGAACGGACCGCGGCAAGCATGGTTTAATCTTCGATCGACAAGTGCGGCTGTTATTATTTAACCACGAGCCCCTCCGAAACTCCAAACCAACCATATTAAAATCTACTAACCCGGAACGATCCAACCCTTCAAGCCTTCCGATATCTTAAACCACAATTGGTTAATATACAATAGGATGCCAGTCTATAGCGCCATGCTTCCAAGGATCCCATTGACAATAATAGTTTGGGAAAAGGGTTCCATATCTGAACGGAATTCCGGTATTCAATGAGAATTAAATCAAATAGTTTGGTGAATCGGGAAAAGTGATAGATCCGGTTTGATGAGTTCAGATATTTTTGTTAGGAGACAAAATTACCGTCTCTTTCATATTTCACTGGTTAGCAAAAGATTCACCGCCATCTTAAGCTTTCAGAACTGCGAATTCTAAGTTTCGAAGTCAAAAGTTAAAGTAATTTATTTGCCAGAAACACACCCGAATTTGTGCCCATCATATAATAAATCATAATCAGCCTATTAATGTTCCCACTGCTGGGACACAGGCCTTCTCTCTGTGAGAGGGAGTGGGCCGTAATCCATCACGCGGGCCCAGTGCTGGTTGGTAGTTGTCACATATCTTCGAATTTTTGGTTCTAAGACATTTTTTGGTTTCCTCACGATGTTTTTCTTCACAGTTTTGAGAGCAGTGATGATAAAATTATTTACCCAAAGTAAAGCGCCTGCATGGGTTCGAACCCTCGACCTACAACTCGTAAGTCGGGGCCGTTACCACTGGGCCACCACTGCTCTCTAATTTGTGCCCGGCTGATGGCAATAGCCTCATCCCCTAATATTCATGTAAACTATACATAAATAATGAAAAGGAAAAACGAAGATTTTTGTGATGGATGCAAAAACATATCATTTTCGAAATTGGTCGTAGATCAAAATAAATTCATCCTTTATCATTCTCATAAAGAAAATTTAACCTATGTGACCAACACACCAAAAACACAACAGTTTCTTTTAAGAAAATCCAGGAATCTTCAACTAATAAAGGAATTAAAGCTAGTATAAAACTCTTTAACAGTAGCAAAGAGTACTAAGAAATAGGAATTAAGAGATTCGAAATTGCCCCGTCTTGTAGCAGTCTGATTATAGACTGTAGTACCTAATGAGAAAGATAGGGACGAGACTATGACGTAGATGTTAATGTACTGGATAAGGTTGGTTAGTTGAAACTTGATATTACAACTGCTAAGATAATCTTATTAAACTCTGCTCCAGAACAATTTGATGAAAGAAAGAAAGAAAAATAGGTTTATTTATCACAGAAACACGTGCATACAAAAAGACGTAAACAAAATGGAGAACAGAAATAGTCGGCAGCTGCACGTCATGACTGTGATAAGAAGGCTTCCACTCAGCATAATGCTGTGCTATGGGGGGGGGGGACAGCACAGCATTATGCTGAAAATGTAAACAAATGGGTCAAAAAATGTACAGTACAACTATTTTCTTAATGTCCCTCAGTATTTGGATTTCTATAAGTTACTCTTTGCACTTGGTGCAGACCGGACGCTCTCAATCGACTTGGAAGTACATTCCAAGTCGATTTAGAAATCCGACGACTGACGAAATACGAAGTTTACCGTACCTGTAGATGTCAAATTATAGTGTCACTTACAAAAAATTTAATAATTTGATTTGAATATTTGAATACCAACACCCTAAATTCTATTTTATATTTTTAGCGATCAGAAGCGAAAAACAAATAAAAAAAACAATTTTAAATAACCTAAAACTGATTTATTTCCAAATACACTTAATTTTAACAATAACTCAATTAATCATCAAAATTCGAGCAATCACAAACAATCATCAATATTCAAAACAAGAAACACCAAAAATATAACGAAATACCACTATAAAATAATATGGAACGAACTAACTGCAGAATAGCGGAGGTACCGACACCCTTACGGTACGTTCGACGACTGAGCAACAAAAGGACCCGTACTCGTTTTTTTTTTTTTTTTTTACTAGGGCATCTCGCAGGTTACCACTAAGGTACTCGCTGCTTAACCGGACTTTCCTGTGGCTGCCTTAAGCTCCTAAAAGAACTCAAAGCCTCCAGCCAGGGGCGACCCGTACTCGATTGAGCGCTCGCTTTTATAGGGATCGGCGGGTACCACCACTACCAACAATAAGTTCTGCTTATAATATAACCATTGAGGTGTTTTAATTTGACAATTGATGTTTTTTTAACCTCTTGTTGAAGATTTTTCAATTACAATTTAATAACAATAATTGCTGGAAAAAGTAGTCTACCTGAACAGGTTTGATTGCATTTTCATCAACAAGTTTTGGATATATTGGAGTTTAAACCAAAGTCACTGTTCGTCTCTGCATGTGACTGTGTTCAATAATAGTTCCACTAAACTGCAACACTATTTTTAGGACTGATATCATTGTTATTGTTAAAATCTAAACTTTTAATTACTCAGTTACTGTGTTTATAAACAGTTTCTATGAAGACCCTAATGTGGAGGAAAACCTCTGACACAGTAAATTTTCCCCAATCGAAAAAAAACCTTTTTTTAAATAAAATTTGGTAGATTGTTACCAAAATTTTCCGATAGGTTTTCGGAAGAAATCAGCATCCTTCCGGAACTGTCCAACGAAATAATAAATGGGAAAGCTTGACATAATTTCCGTGAAATTTTCAAAGTACAGTTATTGACAGCGATTGAATTTGTCACCGGTTTCATTTGTGAATTGAGCCGTGAGATTTTCTCATTTTCAAGGTCTTATGGGAATTCATCGGAGCTGAAAGATACTGTTTTCAAAGATCTTGTTGACAGCAAATTGGTTGAAATTCGAAGTATTTTCGAATTCGGAAATTACATTTTGTGAGTTTATTTGCTGATGTATTTCTTTATGGAAACAAGAAGCATTTACACAAGGGGTTTTTAAAATAATCCGACGGCAATGAGCCACGTGGATAAGGTCACGAGTCAAAGGTCATTCTCTCGCTACTACTCGTAAAAGTGTGTGATTTCCATCGGACATTATAACTGTATTAAGGCCCGATGATATTTTGTTAAATGAACAACTACAACATGGTGATAGGACATCGCAAAATAGGACAGACAACCAACACAGCTATTCAAAATTCGGCAAAGTATCGTATCGAAAATGACGATGATATTGTAAAATATTTTAAAAGAGTAACGGTTGAGTTTCTTGCCCATTCTTCTCCATACGAAAACTACCTTTAGGAAGGGGAGACTAGAATCAATTCCATATTTTTGAAAATGTTGACGTTCAAATGTGCCTTACAAGAGCCTATTTGAAATAAATGTTTTGACTGTGACGCATTTTCGGTTACCTGATTTGACTTGCTGGACTGCCAATAGCTGTTGAAAGAATTTGATTAACTATCGAAATTGTGGGGTTTCGGACTTGCGAACAGCCTTTAGAGGACTCCTTCGATAACATTGAATGGTTTTCGATTCGGCACGGAAGCGTATCGGATGGCTGTGAATAGCTATGTTGAAAGAAGTCCGAAAAAAAAAAAACACTAGCGTCGGCAAAAAAGGAACGATTTTCACAAACAGTACGGCTACAGTCTACAAGTATTTAGTAGTCTATTGCAGCGATAGCCTAGTGTTGTGTCCGCCAGACTTCCAAGGTCTTGACTTCGAACCCAAGGCACGTACCTCTGACTTTTCGGATTCATGTGCGTATTATAATCACTTGCTTCAAAAACAGTGAAGGAAAACATCAATAAGAAACCAGCATGCCTGAGCCGAGCAAGTCGAGTCAGAGACCTATGGATGGCTTTAAAACTCTAACATGGGGTTAGTCACTAACCACACGAAAAGAAGAAGAACACCCTAATTACGTAATGGACGATCAATTTTAAATTGAAACCAATTGAAAAAGATTGCCAGTCCATTGCTTCATAAGTTTGACAGTAAAAACTGCTCAATTTTTTTTGTAAACAAAACCAATTGAAAAAGATTGCCAATCCATTGCTTCATAAGTTCGACAATAAAAACTGCTCAATTTTTTTTGTCGAACTTATGAAGCAATGGACTGGCAATCTTTTTCAATTGGTTTTAATTTAAAATTGATCGTGCATTGCGTAATTGGGGGTCTGGTCTTTATTAGTCTATATAGCCAAATAACGTTGAAATACTAGAATTCTCATCCACACGCCACCGATATTTGAAACAGTATATCACCACTGTACATTTTTTAAAAATATGAACAGCTGGACACAAAATGATGGCAGATCCAGTATCTAACATCTATGTAACAGGTAAAGAGTTAATGGCTCGAACAGGAACATTAGAGTTAAGTGCCTGCACTACACGTGGTGGACTCTCACGTTTTTACCAGAATTTTTATATACATACTAGCTGCCCGTCCCGGCTTCGCACGGGTAAGCACTTATTCACGGGCGCCTACCTACCCTAACTACCTACCTACCTACCTTCATACATACATACTCGTACCTACCTACCTACCAACCCTACCTTCAACTACCTATTATTAAGAGCCATATCCATACTATAACAAACAACAACAAAAAAAAGAAGCCAAATCGGTCAAGCCGTTTTCATGTTATGTCGTGACAACGGAAAACGGGTTTCATTTTTATATATATAGGAAACATGTTTCTAATTTATGTGGTTTATGAGGAAATTGGAAATGTTCTTTATCTTATAGAGCAAGAATGTAATATACACTGATCTTATTTTCGTTATTTAAGGCGAAAGCGACTGGGTATCCCGCGAAATTCTCTTACGGTTTTATGCACAGATATAAATCTAACAAAAAACCCGACTGCAAAAACACATAACTGAAAAGAGAAAAACAAGCATCTATAGAATTTTGGTATCGCAGGCGGGGGACAAACAAAAGTTAGGTACACCATATTTCCGGTTATTATTGTTATATTATTATTGTCCCCCCGCCTGCGATACCAAAATTCTATAGATTATAATGCTTGTTTTTCTCTTTTCAGTTATGTGTTTTTGCAGTCGGGTTTTTTGTTTTTTGAATAATTTTCTTTATTTCAAGTTTTTTAGTTTTATTAATAATCTTAATTTGGAATTAACTCATTACCAGCTTTTATTTGATACCAATATTGTTGAAATTTATTTTAAAAAAAACCCCCTTTTTTTGTACTTGCAGATGCAATACATAAATATTATATAGGTAGCCTATGTCACTTCTACGATTAAGACGAATCTAACGACACCTCTTATGTTAAAATCCATCAAGCCGCTTAGGCTACAGAGCGTGCCAAAGAAATAGACATACATACATACCCTCGAAAAACATTACCCTCCTTCTGGGGCAGTCGGGTAACTAGATGCCGCGATTGTATGTACTTCGCGTGTCAAAAAATCGTAAGGTTGAGCTTTTCATTTAGCATTATCGGCACCGGAAATCCCCCGAAATCTAGAAAAATTATATGCCATATTGAGCTGTAAAGACTGTATGTATAGAAAAAGTTAGCCGAGGCATTGGAAATGTTTTCTTGAATTGGAAAAAGTGGCATGCTTGGTTTTCATACAGATGGAGGGACTTGCGTTATGTAGTTAGATTGATATCTGTGGTTTTATGCAATTTGCGGGTCAGTATCAGGTTGTATATTGATCAAATTATGATTCGCGATTGTGAAAATATGTATTTACAGAATTAAAATTACCTTACTCTGGCGCTTCCTTAATCAACATTGGGTAATTAGCATGGCTTTTACCTGTCTGACTGGCTATTATTTGTTTACTGATTGACGAGACCGAGCCGTGGGTTCGTTTCCCAGGTCGGGTAAAGTGTTATTGGGTTTTTCCATTAGGAATTTCTCACCGCCCGGAGTTTGGAAGAAGGTGGTGTGATAGCTCCGTACCTTGGAAACCATGTAAAGCCATTGGTCCTACGCTTAATCTCTTCCCCGGATTGCCGTCCCATCGGACTATGAGAGCTAGTGCTCATCACAAGCGGCACGCGCCAATGGCAGAGGCAGCTGCCGCCGACGCGTCGACGGCAAAGGCAACTGCAGCCATAGACGTGTCTATGGCTACCGCCGACGTGTCTATGGCTACCGCCGACATGTCTGTGGCTACCGCCGACGTGTCTATGGCTACCGCCGACGTGTCTGTGGCTACCGCCGACGTGTCTGTGGCTATCGCCGACGTGTCTATGGCTACCTCCGACGAGTCGACGAAAGCCGTACAAGAATCGACGGCTGCTATTGCGTCTGCCATTATCGTCGGCGTTTGTCATAATATACGACGAGCCCCGGGGCTCTAAGGTATGGAGATCTAAGGTAGAAGATGCATCCATATGTGTCTTATACCTTAGATCTCAATACAACACAATTTCCCTCATTTAAATCCTAAAAAGGACAGGCTGCAAAAGAATCTGCATCTTCACTCACATGTCATGTCGATAGCACTAGATTTATCGATATTATTATGCAGAGGCCAAACTGAGTCTCATATTGAAAGAGCGTAAAGTATATTCAATCCGTTAGAAATATAATTAAGTATAACCCCCGTCAACGTTTACAGATACAAAAAGTAATAACTTGTTGTGAGAGTTGCCAGTGACTGGGGCGTCTAATTTGAATATTTCCTTGTTGGCAACTCCCTGTCGATGTGATGGGTAACACAGTACGGAGACTGCTTTATGATTTTTGAAATGAGTTAAGCACTTTTTGGGTAAACAAAATTCATGGAACTCGCGTCATCGTCACCGAAGGCGCGTTGAGTACTTTTTTTTGACAGCGCACTCTGTCTTAGGTTTTTGAATTTTTTTAAGGAGCTACGTCTTACGTTCTTTTACTGACAGCAAGCCACATAAATTCCTGACATTTTCGTTAGATGGCGTTACTTAGTTTTCACTTCTATCGGCAGTCCCCAAAGACTGCCCCGCATTCATGATCAACATGCTCGCGCTGCCTATTGCCACGTTGCATGGCAATGCTGATTCTTAGGCATAAAAATAGGCTAGACTCTGTGCACGTGAGGATTCGACCAACCGCTTGGCGATGTCTCGAAATATTCGATAGGCATTCGGGACTTAGGAGCATTTTGAATAACAAGGTTTCAAAGCCCCAGAGAGCTCACCCTTTACCACTTCATATAGTCGTTTATTACTAACATTCATTAGCACTAAAATAAGATATATCTTGTAAAAACTAATATCTTGTACTGTAGAGTAAATCAATCATCATCTGCTTAGCCTTTTCCCAACTATGTCGGGGTCGGCTTACAGTCTAACCGGATGCAGCGGAATACTAGTATTTTACATGGAGCGACTGCTTATCTGACCTCCAAAACCCAGTAACTGGGTAATACGATACCCCTTGGTAAGACTTTCGGGCTTCTAACGACTCGTAACGATTGTCGAAGATCCACGAATGACAGCCGGGACCAACGTCCGAGGCACGGAGCAGTCTCGGTATGTTAAGATGGATGGTTAACCCACTAATTGTATAAGTCTCTCAGATTCATCGTAGGTGAGACCTTTCAGCCAGTTACTTACAGCGTTCCTGCAATGCTGTTGGGTAAGTAAGCAAATATTTAGCGCAGCATTAAGTTTATTGTAAACCCGTGAACCCAGTATCCAATAATGCCGTTGAGCAAGAGCAGTTCTATGTCTCTGCGTGATACACAGTCTCGTTATAGTGGCATGTTTGCGCAATATTATTTGGAGCACAAAGAGTACTCTTTATACAGAAGTGCGGTAGGACACCTGAAGGGTTTCCAGCTCATAACTTTAAGGACCGGATCTTTGTGCTCGGAAAACATCGTGAGGAAACCAGCTATCTATCACATTTTCGTAAACGATTTCGACTAATCTGTTTCATTTTGACAGTTTAATAATATTCATTGCGTTATTAACGTTGTTGAGCAGTTTTTTTTTCGAACTCATGGAGCAAAGGATTTGCAATCTATTTCAAAACGATTCAAATTCTGATTGATCGTGTATTACGTAATTATGGTACTGGACTTTATAGTTAAAATAAGTCTGCAATCTCCAACCCGTCTTGAGCAAGCGTGATGATCAATGCTCGTGCCTTCTCTGTATTAGAAGAGGCCTGTGCCCTGCATTGGGACAATAAATATTTAGGCTGGTATTAGTCCGGCGTCTGAATTTGTGCCCAGTTTAAATACCTAACTGTAATAAAATTCTCCTCTCCATATTTTGAAGCACACACTACAAATCGGAGGCTAGCGAGGCAATATCTAGACGGTCGAGTAATCATTTATTGGTTTTCTTTTTGAAAACGTTTCTGCTTTGCAGTCATAAAATTTCTGCATTGTTTTGATTAGTCGTTACGAAAACGAAAACGAAATTCGGCCTGAATTGCGTTTTCGGCCAAAAAACGTAATCGAAAAAATATAATGCAGAAAAAATAAAAAATAAAAATGAACGTTTTTTATTTTTATTTTTGATAAGTTTTTCTTTAAAAATGAAAGATAGTTAATTTATTCAGGCGTGGCTTTGCAGAAATTTTAATTATAAAACACAATAGACGACGTATATTTAGTAACTTAGTACTATGCGTTCGGCTCTTGTTGTGGCAACACGTCGTGTCCGGATTCGCAATAAGTAAATCGTCATCCTGAGGATGCCTCGTTGAGTGGTGAAACACGTGTCGATTCCTTACAAGGTTCTTTATGACTCTTTAAAAACAGTAAAGCGAATTAAGTTACTAAATATACGTCATCTATTGTTTTTTTTTAAGTGAAAGATATACGAGAAAAGCATATTTTTCTGCATCTTAGTTATTATTGACTGTCAACTATGTATGGAGGAGCTCGTGGCTAAGTAATAACAAGCCGCTCGGGTCGATCCATCAGGTTAAGCTACGCTTGCCGGGGTTGGTCAATGGATGGGTGACCATCTTCATATACCGAGACTCCTCCGTGACTCGGAAAACGCGTTAAGCCGTTGGTCCCGGCTGTCATTGGTGGATCTTTGACAGTCGTTACGAGTGGTCAGAAGCCCGAAAGTCTGACACCAGTCTTACCAAGGGGTATCGTATTACCCAGTTACTGGGTTGTGGAGGTCAGGTAGGCAGTCGCTCCATGTAAAACACTGGTATTCAGCTGCATCCGGTTAGACTGGAAGCCGACCCCAAGATAGTTGGGAAAAGGCTAGGAAGATTGAAGATTTAACTATGTAGCGACACTTCTCCACAATGTTGTAAACAGCAATAATAAAGCACACAGCTGAACCTTGGCCCCCGAAATACAGGTCCAGGCGTAGTTTGGGGGTTAGGATCAGATTCTTGGCAATACATTTGTGTGCATATATTGTGTGTTTAATATTACACCCTACTTGTTTGTAACATCATGTATTTTAATTGTCAAATAAATGATTTTATTTATTTATTAGGCTTTATGTATTAATTAGATATACTTAAATCACACAAAACTTTTTAGTTGTTGTACATAACAAAGCATGTTTTCGGGATAAATGAATAATGTAAGTATTGATTTGCCGGTAATAGAACCAATAAAAATATCGGCTGAAAACAAAATTACCGAAAGTGGAAATATTTCAGACTATACATAAATTCGACAAAAAACGAAAATGAAATTCTAACAGACTACCACAACTTTAGATATTTCGGTTTTCCCATTTATATTTTAGGTAGCTATAGACGTAGTTCTGTCGCGGTCGGTCAAATCGGTCGGTAAAAAAAAGGCTAAATCTCATTAAAAATCCTTTTAGTTAATTCCTAAAAGGGTAGGTTATTTACATGTTATTTATAGGTACATATAAGCTAAAAATAAAAACATCGCCTCCGCGAGAAACTTTTAATCATTCTGTTTTCCATTATTAAAACGTTTAATCAAAAATAAACGAAACTTTGACGCATAATATACGTAGGTACTGTTTTTCAGTGCAGTCATTTTGTTTATTTTTCATTAAAACCCCAAAATATATAAAGGGCTTTCCCTTTACGTTGTCTGTTTATTTTTAACTTTATAATTATCATTTTAATGGGTTTTGAATTAAAAGAAAACATGAAACATGAGAGTTTTGTTAGCTTATAATGTATGTACGGGAATTATTATAATCACTATACTTTCCTGTGGTTTTTAGGGTTCCGTAAGTCCGAATGAAAAAACGGAGCCCCTATAGGATCACCCGTGTGTCTGTCTATCGTTATGTCCATCTGTCACAGCCAATTTATTCCGGGTCTAATGAACCGATTAAAAAAGGTAGGACACCTATGAATTTCTGTGACAACAAATTAATTTTGAATAAGGGGCTAATTTTGGGAGGCAAATAAGAATTTTTTTTTTTTTTGAAACTACATTATTATACTGTAACTGAACTGTAATACCGTGTGACATATCAAATGAAAGAGCTTACAGTGAGGGTCTGATTTTTCTTTCAAATTAAAATTCAAATTCAAAAGTCATTTACTCAAACTAGGCTGAGAATCAGCACTTTTCAAACGTCAAAATTACATAAGACAGTCCCCCGAAAACGCCCGCCCTTCGCTGGGAAGAAGAAGTGGCGCAACAAACTCCCCAGCAGCACAGCTGTCTGTTCAGTTAGAATAAAAATGATTTTATTTAATAGTATGCAAAATAATTCACATTACGCAACACAAACATTATTTAAATTAATAGCCATATGTCAGCTAGCACACGCCATTATACTAACCAAAAAAAAACATCGAGAATACTCAGGCAGAAATAAAAAATAAAAACTAAAAACTAAACGTAAACAATATCTAAATAAAAGCCTCCAGGCATTAAGGAAGTGCCCGCTGACATAAAGCTGTAACTGGAAGTTATAAATGATAAACTAGGACCATAGAATTATAAAATAAATAAACAGTAAATTAACAATAACAAAACCATGATCAGCAAGACGACCAATCACCACAAGCAGCACCCGTTCACGAGTATAACGCAAAGATCAGCCATCACCCCCCTCGCCTTATTAGAGGGAAGGATGAAACCCGACCCCCTTTAAAATTATAAATAAGTATAATTTTAAAGATATTTAAGAAAATTTATGAAAATTCAACATTCCCCCCATCTTATCTCCGAAACTACTAAGCCTAAAATTTTGAAAAGAATACAGAAAATAGTTCCATACTTACGTATAGATTTTAGGAACCCCTTTAAAAAGTCTGTTGTCTTAAAGTAACACGGTAAATCTCTCAATATTGTGCGTACAAACTTACTTTTGCAGTTGGGATGTATGGGCGAACATTTTTATCAACTATAATGTTGGTTCGTTCTTGGGATAAATTCATCCCAACTATGGAACCCTTCATTGTGCGTAGTCCGATGCGATCTTTACCGGTTATTAACGTCGCAGAATAAAAGTGGACACTGTTTCAAAAATTACACCGTTAAGAAAAGCTCCATTCTTTTTACTGACTATGTAATGAGACTAAGTCTATCTATACTAAATACATATACATACATACCTACATACCAAATAAATAATTGTAGTATCTGTTTGTAATGTCAAAATAACAGCTTTTTACTAAATGCATAAATGAAAGTATACAATGTCGCCCATGCGCATGTGACCGCCCGTAATTTTCTGAATATTCATGAAAAAATATCGAAAATAAACTTCAAAAGGGGGGTCTATCTATAACATTTTTCATGTTATTCAATTTTTAATTTTTTAAAGATTTGCTTTCTGTTTTTTGACACATCTCCGAAGTTTATGGGTCGATTTGGATTCTGTTTATTATTTCCAAAAGCTTATGAGTTATTTTAACAGGTTAATTAAAAATTTTACAAAAATTATCGACTACGAAAAAAAAACGGAATCGAAGTCATTTTTTCGGTAAAAAATTGTGTATTTATTTTTAAAAAACTAGTGAAAAATGTTATAGATAGACCCCCCCTTTTGAAGTTCATTTTCGATATTTTTTCATGAATATTCAGAAAATTACGGGCGGTCACATGCGCATGGGCGACATTGTATACGATCCATACAACAAAAACACATTTTTTTTTGTCTGTCTGTTTGTTTCGGCTAATTTACGAAACGGCAGGACCGATTTGGACGGGACTTTTATTGGTCTGGTGGATAGCTGAGGCTATTGGGCGTAAAATAGGCTACTTTTTATTCCGGTATTCCCACGGGAACATAGGGATTAAAAGAAAAGACTACTTTACGCGGGTGAAACCGCGGGACGCAGCTTCTTCAATCCATGTAAATAATATAGACATTTCTGTGGACACAGTATTTTTAGCAAGCGAACCCCTAGCAACGGGCTGGAAAAATGCTAATATTCGTAAAGAAGACGCCTTTATACATACATTATTCAATAAATTCATTACGGTCGTTTACAACAGTTTGCTATAACAATTTGAGCAGGCGTTTATCAAAATTGTGTTTATATTTACGTGCTTATACAACGCTGTACGGCTCACTCCCTATTCATATAATAACTAAGCCAAACATTATTTTGAAAGGTTTTGTGTATGATCATCTTGTTGCTGTATCAAATTCAAACTCAAAGCATTTATTTCAAATAAACCAATTACAGGCACTTTTGAATTGTCAAGGGGTCGGTCAGTCAGAAAGATGAAGCTTGTTGCCCATTCCAAAGCGTAGTAGGTTCCTATGGAGAAGTATGGGCAAGAAACGGAGAAACTCCACGGTCACTATAGGTATTTAATTGATGCTGTTTTCAAAACACAAATTAACTCTTTTTAGCCGACTTCCAAAAAGGAGGAGGTTCTATGTTCGAGTTTATGCATGTTTTTTTTTAATGCATGTTCACCGATTTCTCCGTCAATTATGGACTGATTTTAAAAATTGTTTGTTTGTTTGAAAGGGTATGCTTCCGAGGTGATTCCAAATAAATTTTATTAACTTTGCTTGGATAGTTTTTGAGTTAGCTTCAATAATACGTATTTTTTCCACGTAGTTTAGATGGATGATATGATAACTTCCTGTCACTGTATTTACATAGCAGGTAGTATTCGAATTTGTGTGGGGAGGTACCACAAATAAAAAGTCAAAAATAAAAACAGTTTACAAAAAAAAAAAAACAACCGACTACCGAAAAAAAAAATCGGTGGCAAAAAACGAAAATTCAAAACCAAAGACACCAACTTCCGAAATTAAAGTTTTTTTCACTTTGTAGTGTTTTTTTTTTGGAAGTCGGTGGTCTTTTTTTTGTAAAAAGTTTATATTGTTGTAATTAACCTGTCATAAAGTGAACCAATGGTAGCCACACACGTTACGATTTGCTTGCGCAAATTTAGGCTTGCGCAAGCAAATCGTTACGTGTGTGGGAAGAAATTTGCGCAAACTAGGCTTGTGTGATTTTAAATTTTCGATTCCAAGCTTGTGCAAATTTGAGTTTGCGCAAATTTGCTTGAGCGTGTGTGGGGCATGTGTTCAAATTTTAGTAGATTTTTTTAACCTACCGAACGGATTTTCATACGGTTTTCACCTATGGACGGAGTGATTCATGAGGAAGTTTTATTGGCTGAAATATGACGATGAAGACGATTGAAGGTGTGAGCTTTACTGGCGTGCGCCGGGTACAATTCCGTAGTTGATCACAGGCGGCAACTGCAGGCGACGTGTCGCCGCGACAGGACTGGTTTCTATGTATTTTAAAGAAGGCGACGTGCCGACGTGTCGACGTGTCGCTAGCATCGGAAGGTACTTCATAGAAATTCATTGAAATCAGTCGGGTCGCGGCGCACATGGTTCGGTTTATTGTACCTACGTATATTTTTTTTTGTAGCGATTTTTGGCGACCACACACGTAACGATTTGCTTGCGCAAACTTAGGCTTGCGCAAGCAAATCGTTACGTGTGTGGGAGGTTTGCGCAAATTTCTAGGCTTGTGTGATTTTCAATTTTCGATTGGAAGCTTGTGCAAATTTGAGTTTGCGCAAATTTGCTTGAGCGTGTGTGGGGCATGTGTTCCAATTTTAGTAGTTTTTTGAAGCAAAAACTTCTTTGGCGGCGTTGTGCACTTTTTATGGGATGGGTAAAAAATGTTAAACTTGCGTCAGGACACGTAACCTGATCGAAAATTCATAAGACGGAGGGAGAGTAGAATTTGTTAGTAACCTAACAAAAAGTACTAGGCTTGCATGAATTCAAGATAGTATTTCAATCATTAGACGTTGTGCACAATATCTGAGAGAAACCTAACAAAAAGTACTAGGCATGCATGAATTCACGATAGTATTCAATCATTATGTTATGCTACTAATAGGATTTGGATGAGGCAGATATATAGTTTATTAACTGGATTAACATAATATTATAGGATACTGTTTTCACTTCCATCGGCAGTCCCCAAAGACTGCCCCTCATGTTTTTTTTATCAACAATCGAGCTACCCATTGCTCTCCGTCCGCAAGCCCGCGCCTACGGTGGCCGGAAATCGGCTCGCGATTCCCGACACCCAGGGCGTCTCCTACGGCGGCGGCTAGGGGCGCGAGGTCGCAACATTTGTCTCTCCCTCGCGCGCTCCGCCTCCTCCAACTATTGCCAAAGCGTCATCAATTGATGCCATTACCGCGTAACACACCTGGACGGTCTCTAAACAGAAATGATATCACAAGCAAATTTGAGCCGTGTGTGGTCAATACCGGCGTCAAGCAAATTTGCGCAAGCAAATCGTAACGTGTGTGGTCAATACCGACGTCAAGCAAATTTGCGCAAGCCTAAGTTTGCGCAAGCAAATCGTAACGTGTGTGGCTACCTTTAAGACAGTTGACATTTGTTTCCACCGTAGACAGTCGTTATGTCGTTATGGTAGAAGACCGCTAGTCTGACAGTCAGTCTTACATCTATCAGATAATTTTATTATTACACCCCTTTTCAACCCCAGAAAAGAAAAAACTTCAATTCATTTAACCACAATAAACAACCAAAACAGACACAGCAAATTAATTCTCCAACAAATATATTACTTGGTGACATTTCAACGTCAAAAATTACTCACTTCTAATAAAGAGAGGCCGTAATTTTTCTCAGCACAACCCGGGAGGGGTGAAAAAAAATATAAATTGCCCCCTTGCTCTTGACAGTACAGTCGTTATGCCCCAGTTTTATGTCCCGCACTTTATCAAGGGATGAGCGGGGTGTACTAGGGGTTTTTGAAAAAGTTAGGGGGTGAATACGGAAGAGTATATATTAATGGAAAGAGAAGGAATCTATGCATTGTTCATTTAAAATTATGTAGATGGAGACAGGACAGTGACGGACTTGTGGCTTAGTAATAACAGCCACACGGGTCGATCGATCAGGTTAAGCTATTCTTACCGCGGTTGGTCCGTGGATGGGCGACCATCTCACCTCTACCATCCCATCTTATCTCATCTCTCTCTTATCTCTTTTTATTTACTTGTTTTATAAATATGCTGTGTGCCTTTTTGTCTGTGCTAAATAAATGTATTTTCTTTGTTTTCTTTTCTTTCATCTTTAAGACCCCTCCGTGCCTCGGAAAGCACGTTAAGCCAAATGTCCCCACTGTCATTTGCAGATCTTTGACAGTTGTAACGGGTCGTCAGAATCCCGAAAATCTGGCAACCAATGTAGATACCGAGGGGTATCGTGTTACCCAGTAACTGGTTGTGGTCAGATAGGCAGTCGCTTAATGTAGAATACTTGTATCCAGCTGTATCCGGTTAGACTGGAAGCCGACCCCAACATACTTGGGGAGAAACTAGGCAGATTATGATGATGGAGACAGGGCGTGTTTCGCGTCCACCCATTAATTACTCAATATTTTAGGTCAATCAATCAATCAATCAGCCTATTAATGTTCCCACTGCTGGGACACAGGCCTCCTCTCTGTGAGAGGCAGTAGGCTGTAATCTACCACGCGGGCCCAGTGCGGGTTGGTAGATGTCACATGTCTTCGAATTTTTGGTTCTAAGACATGCCGGTTTCCTCACGATGTTTTCCTTCACCGTTTTGAGAGCAGTGGTGATGAAATTATTTACACAAAGTAAAGCGCCTGCTTGGGTTTGAACTCACGACCTACAACTCGTAAGTCGGGCAGTTACCACTGGGCCACCACTGCTCCTAATATTTTAGGTACATTTTTGAAAATACCTAGTAGCTAAACGAAAGGTAATACTTTAAAATGTTATTCCACAGCGAACTAAATACACAGATTAAAAAAAAATGCCAAGGTCCGCGAGAACATTCACATACCTACTTACTGTAATAAAATATATATCACAAATACAAATATTTAAATCAATGTTGTTTTTTGTTTCTTCTTAGAAGTAGTTGCAACAAATGAATTCGTGGAGGATAACTTACCTACCTACATGCTATGTGAAAAACACAAAAAACAAAAACACGTTGAAACCTTATTGATTGCTAGGTAAATTACGAGTATACAATGTCGCCCATGCAAAGTCAAAGTCAAAGTCAAATCATTGCGCATGTGACCGCCCGTAATTTTCTGAATATTCATAAAAAATATCGAAAATAAACTTCAAAAGGGGGGGTCTATCTATAACATTTTTCATGTTATTCAATTTTTAATTTTTTAAAGATTTGCTTTCTGTTTTTTGACACATCTCCGAAGTTTATGGGATTTGGATTCTGTTTATTATTTCCAAAAGCTTAATTATGAGTTATTTTAACAGGTTAATTAAAATTTTTACAAAAAAATATCGACTACGAAAGAAAAAACGGAATCGAAGTCATTTTTTCGGTAAAAAATTGTGTATTTATTTTAAAAAAACTAGTAAAAATTTTATAGATAGACCTCTTGAAGTTAATTTTCGATATTTTTTCATAAATATTCAGAAAATTACGGGCAGTCACATGCGCATGGGCGACATTGTATAATTGGGCAAACTGCGCAGTCTTCCTCAATCGAGTGGAAAAATAATTACGAATCTTGTATTTAGAATTTTTGTTTATTTTATTAATTTAACAAGGTTATTTAAATACAAACGTGTTAATTTAACATAAAATATCTTAACTTGCATGAGCAAATGAAGCTAGTTTGGAAATCTGGACACCATATTATTAGAACGGGATGACAAGGGCTAGTGAGCGAGCAAAACAAGCGAATTAAGCCAAAAAAAAAACGGCCAAGTGAGAGTCAGACCCGTACACGAAGGGTTACCGTACACTGTACAATATTTAGAAAAAACGCCGAAAGTACTGGTATTAAGTTCAATATTTCTGACTGGCAAAAACATGTAAGATATCAATCGCTAATGACTAAGAGACTTTTAATGCTAGAGTATTTACATACGTTTAGCGTGCGATCAGCTAACTCAATTTAAAATATTTTTTTAAATGCAATCAGTAAATTATAACTAGCTAAATAGTTTACGTAACTGTCATCATGCACCCATGATTATTGAGTGTTATGTTTATGTTGTTAACAGCTATAAAAAAAATATATCTTATAAGCTTTGAAAGGTGAATCGCTAGCCTCATAAAGTGTTTTAGTTTGTGATTTAGGTTAAGTGCATTTTGTTCATGTAAGTACCATGTTTAATAAATATAGGTATTTGAAACTGAAACTGAATGCTAGAGTAATACTTGAACAAAAGATAGATATTTATAACAATTTTGAGGAAGGATATAATTTGCCTATAACGTCACATCGGAAGTCTCATAGAGGCCGTAAATCTGCTCAGTAATTTAAAAAAATTCTATGGAAGAAAGGTGCCATCATAATAGAGATTTCAATGAGCCTAAAAAATCTAGTGCCGAGCAAATAAAATAGCAACGGTAGTATCAGAAACCGTAAGAAAATCTGTCGTAAATCTGCTCAGAACTGAAAAGTATCACAATCAATGAAATGATTGGTGAACCCTGCCGCATAAACTAGGTCTACCTGTATCTTAAGAGGTAGTGTTCAGCTACCTATGGGGTTAATCCGATAACATGTAAACAACTTGTGAGTTGTAAAAAATACGTTTTCTTTTGTTGTACGATTGGCAGATACACTTTTTCAGAAAAGGAACGAACAGTCAGAAATTGTGTACAAACGTGTGATATGGTGAGGCATGGTAAAGTATGATATTTACATTTCACGACTGGAAGTGACGCCTGGCTTCGACCCCGACTAACCATAATATGCTGAGAGTCACCCAAATGCGATGCAGCATTGAAGCAGTCGCTCAGTTGCGCGATGTTGCTATCGAGACCATGGTACCCTTTTTTTTTTGTGGGCAATCATCAAATCACTTCTCCCGCTCTGGGCGGAGCGGAAGGGCGTGTGGGCGTGTCAGATTCTTACTGATTAAAACCGACCCGTGTTCCTTCACTTGTTGCATGTACGTTGCCAGAGGCCACGGTCACCCCTTAGGACCTTCCCGCAACCCCGGCAGGCATCGGCCTTAGCGGATCCCGTCAATTGTGCTGACAACTCTTTGACGTGCGCGTGGAACACAACGCGCCGTCGCGGTCGACATCGGACGGCGAGCTACCCACTGCTCTCCGTCCGCAAGCCCGAATTGCGTAACAGACGATCAATCAGCATCTGAATGGTTTTGAAACCGATTGCTAATCCATTGCTTCACACTTCGAAAAAAAATCAGCTCAACAACGTAAATAACGCAATGAATGTTGTTGAACTGTCAATATGAAACGGATAAGTCGTAAACATTTACGAAAGTGTTACGAAATTAGATAGATCAGCGCCAGCAGGGTAATTGCAATTGATCAAAAATGGCAATTGAACCACGTTCAAAAAAAAATCAAATCAAAAATATTTATTTGCTAAAATATGGTACAATAGATATTACAGTCATTTTGGTTTCAGCATATTCTGCCATGATTTGGCGTGCAAATGCATTTACATGTCAATTAAAATTATTAGAATTACAGTCATTATGATTATTAATATTATTTAAAATTATTACAAAGGACGATGCGTTAAAACGTCCCCCCAAACCTTACACCGACCAACAGATTTAAAATGTATCTCAGTCCAACCATCTTGGTAAGGTGATCAATTTTTACTATGACGACATCTGTCAAAAATATGGGATATCCCAGAAAAATCATGTTTTAATGTTATTATTTTTGGCACAAAATAACATGTTGTAAACCATATCTTTGATTTTTAATCACTATTTTTACTGCTAAATAATGGCTAGTATCGTCTGTGAGCTGTTTCACTCTATGGCCTGACGGATGTTCTCGTCAATTGTTAGGTTAGGTTAGGTTAGCCTAACCTAACCTGCTGTTTTCTTTAATATTTTGTACAATTACGCAATCACAAGGATACGGTGATGCTGTTCATCTTTGAGTAGTTCCATGTAGCTACCTTGAAAATCCAAGATCAGTAAGTTGATCACTGTACTGTACTGTCACTAACCTAACCTAACCTAGGTTAGGTTAGCTTAGGTTAGGTTAGGTTTTGGCGAAAAGGCGTGTCACCTACAGGGGACGTGACGGCGGGTGTTGGCACGATATATTATGTCGTGCGGTATTCCACAGTGCTCGGTCCTGGGCCCACTTCTGTGGAACATCAATTGTCAAAACGTCCCCCCAAACCTTACACCGACCAACAGATTTAAAATGTATCTCAGTCCAACCATCTTGATAAGGTGATAAATTTTTACTATGACGATATCTGTCAAAAATATGGGATATCCCAGAAAAATCATGTTTTAATGTTATTATTTTTGGCACAAAATAACATGTTGTAAACCATATCTTTGATTTTTAATCACTATTTTTACTGCTAAATAATGGCTAGTATCGTCTGTGAGCTGTTTCACTCTATGGCCTGACGGATATTCTCGTCAATTCTTAGGTTAGGTTAGGTTAGCCTAACCTAACTCACTTTTTTCTTTTAATCTTTTGTACAATTACCCAATCACAAGAATACACAAATGCTGTTCATTATTCAGGAGTGCCATGTGACCTTCAAAATTCAAGATCAGTTTATCACTGTTAGGTTAGGTTAGGTTATGTTCACTGCGTCCATTGTCGGGAGGACACGGCGTGGCATACATTGGCAGAGTGTGCCGCGTGGGAGGAGCCGCGCCGTGCCCTCGTTCCAGAAGTTGGAGCCGACTTGTCACTGCCGGCCGTCGTTCGTTCGATGGTCGGGAGTGCCGAGTCGTGGGACGCGGTGGTTTCCTTCTGCGAGACAGTCATCTCGCAGAAGGAGGCTGCGGAAAGGGAGAGGGAGATCTCGTCCACTCACCCGGCCCGCAGCAGGCGCACCGGGCGTCGGCGGAGGGCGGATAACGCCCTCTTCCAGCCCCCCTAAATGGGTCCAGGGGCGACGGATTCGGGGACATCCGTCGCCCCCCATCACACAGGACCCGAGATGGCGGCGCGTAGTGTTCCACGCGCGCCACTCTAAGACGTAACGGGGGGAGTTTGCACACCTCACTCCCCCTACGGGACGGGGCCCGCAGAGTGCGGGCCGTCACCAGTCCAGGGCAGGGAACACCGGGGTGGTTTTAGTCAGTAAGAGTCTGACAGACCCCTTCGCCCACCCCAGGGCGGAGGACATCCATGAGGATTTCCACCCCGAGAAAAAAAAAAAAAAAAGGTAAGGATGGGTAAGGTTAGGTTAGGTTAGGTTAGCCAACCAAAATGTTTTTTGTTATTACAAAAAATCCCATTGATTTTGCAATTGAACAAGACAGTGAGTTTTTTTCTGGATCCTTATAAACATATTGGCATGTATCACATGGCTGTTGGAGGGGGGGGACGGGGTCCGACCCACAATGCGGGCCACCACATGCCCGTCAGTCTCGCACCTCACTCCTGCTGCGACGTCAAAAAGGGGCGCGCTTGGAACACTACGTGCCGCCACTACGGGTCCTTCTGGAAGGGAGGCGGTGGACCTCCCCGAGTCCACTGTCCCTATAGACCTGTTTACGGGGGCTGGTAGAGGGCGAGGTTAGGTTAGCCTAACCTAACCCACTTTTTTCTTTTAATCTTTTGTACAATTACCCAATCACAAGAATACACAAATGCTGTTCATCATTCAGGAGTGCCATGTGACCTTCAAAATTCAAGATCAGTTTATCACTGTTAGGTTAGGTTAGGTTAGGTTATGTTAGGTTAGGTTAGGTAAGGATGGGTAAGGTTAGGTTAGGTTAGGTTAGCCAACCAAAATGTTTTTTGTTATTACAAAAAAACCCCATTGATTTTGCAATTGAACAAGACAGTAAGTCTTTTTCTGGATCCTTATAAACATATTGGCATGTATCACATGGCTGTTGGAGGGGGGGGACGGGGTCCATACAAAATTGGTCATGGTCCTTTACATTAATTATAGGTTCCATCGACTTATCCTCCAAATATTCCTTAATGTTATAATATTTTTTATATAGTAATAGTTTCATTCATCGTTCATTGCGTTATTTTGCGAGGAGACGAATTTTTGACACCTATAATAAAGCAATGAATTAGCAATAACTTATTCTAAACTCTTGCACTGTGATTGAAAGTGTTTTCGCAATAAGGAGACAGCTATCTAATTACGCAACACATTTTCGTAAACGATGTGTGTGGAAATGTTTCATTTTGACAATTCAACAACATTCATTGCGTTATTTACGTTGCTGAGCAGAATTTATTTTCGAACTTTTGAAGCAATGGATTAGAAATCTGTTTCAAAGCGATTCAGATTCCGATTGATCGTGTATTACGTAATTAGGAGACAGGTCTCTAGAACGCCATTCAGCATGCAATAGCCTTTTCGATCGCCGATGATACAAGTTTCGTGTGTACTATAATGATGGCGTTAATGTCTCGCTGTGGTGGCGCGTGTGTTGTCAAAATGGTTGAGCTGAATGGTGCTGATCCAGGCGACATGTTCGTGAACGGGCGCCATCAGTCGGGACTGGTCATCTCTTAGCTGCCATGGCTTATTTAAATTTTTGAATTGTTCTTTGTTTTATGTTTAATTACGGACGCCTTTAATGTGAACGATTTTCTACATTGTTCTCACATGCATAATTTCAACTTAATAATGATGTAAACAATATGTTGTAACAATTTTTTTATTTAAAAGAGTGTCTGTGAAGTTTCTTGCCCGTTCTTCTCCATAAGTACCTACTACGCTTTGGAATGGGCAGCTAGCTTCATATTTCTGACTGACCGACACCTTGACAATTCAAACGTGCCTGTAAATGGTATAATTGAAATAAATGCTTTGAGTTTTAGTTTGATACAGGTTTCCAAAACGCGAAACAGCATGCAGTAGCCAAATTTTTCGTCGCTGGTGATAAAAATACCCGTGTGCTATGATGGCGTCGATGCAGAAACATGTTTCATGTTTAGTACGTCACTCGTTGATCTACCTCGCCCACAGCTCTGCACCCCGCTTGTATCCGGTTACCAATACTTTACATCTCTGACCAGTGTTGAAATGACTTAGAACTGTGATGAATAATGCTTAATTCAATATTTGAAATCTTTTATATCAATTAAATAGTTTCTCAAATATATTATTAAAATTAATTTTGTAGCTAGTTACTAATAACTAGAATGGATTTTACAACGGTGAGTGCTTTGATCATGTTTTTTTGTTTTAATCCTTACATATTATAGGGTTTATTTTTAAACATTGTAAGGTAAGTCATAAGTAGCGTCTGTTTAACCATACATTTTTGACGTTAGTGCCAGAAGGACGATACGAGTTAAGCAACTTTTAATAAACCCCTAAATTGTGTCAGAACGTTTAGATGTATAACTTGTATGTTTGTTATCAACATCATAATAGTTTTTATTATTCACTCGTTTTTAATTACAAGCAAGTGCTGGACCTGCGTGTAATGAGCGCCAAATCGGCGAATCGCACTCGGGGACTGCCCCGGCGAAGCTATTGCATAGCATTTTTTATCAACTTACGCAATTGTAAAATATTAACCCGAATACAAGAAATAGCAATGACGACATTGACAGGAACTGTTATTCACATTTATAGTTTTTAAAACTTGACACAACGTAATGGGAACATCAAACTAATAAAAAGGTTTTAATTTAACTATTAATAGTCAAGGATCATTCGTCTAAGTAAATTTGAACTTTATTGTCAAACAGTAAAACATAATTTTCAATACAACACTCTCGTATCATTCGTCTAAGTAAATTTGAACTTTGTTGTCAAACAGTTAAACATAATTTTCAATACAACCAACACTCTCGTATCATTCGTTTAAGTAAATTTGAACTTTGTTGTCAAACAGTTAAACATAATTTTCAATACAACCAACATTCTCGTATCATTCGTTTAAGTAAATTTGAACTTTGTTGTCAAGCAGTTAAACATAATATTCAATACAAAACACTGAGTTCTTAGGTAGTATTTTCGTTACGAAATTTCTGGATTAGGTCTCCACGCTCAAGGCCCGCGACCGCGATAGAAGCTATGCAATAGCTTAAAACATACTGCTATTAGGTACCTAATGATTAATTACTAGTTTCACAATAGTACAGCTTTCTAACTGTGAAAGAATTTTCAAAATTTTACCTCTGTTTCCAAGATTACGTCTCACAAACAAACAAAGAAATAGTTAATCGCCTTAATTTTTTTTTTGTCTAGTTTTTATGTTTGTATTATTTATTATATATATTATTATATATATATTATTATAAACTATTTTTTTGTAACTACAAAAAAAAACTTAAGTTTAAAAAAAATAGTTTTATTTAAGATGTGTACAGAAAGATGATAATTATGACATATAATTATGGCACACGGGTAGCCCATGATCTGGAATAAGACTTTTTTACTTTACTACTTTTTATCCCGATATTCCCACGGGATCGAGACTTACGCGGGTGAAACCGGGCGCGAAAGCTAGTAATCTATATTTACTTTAAATTACTACTTTAAAGTTGTAACAAAGAAACTGTTTTGTTAAGTCGGGCGGGTTGCCAGTGATAATCTTCCTGCAACTATGTTATATAGTAGAATGTCACAGTCAAGTCAAGTTTTTAAGGGTAATATGTGTATTAGATAAATACGAGTATGTGTTACTTTGACCATTAATTTGCCCCTCGGGTCCAGCTGGCGCATACCAGCTAAACCGGTTCCTAGCGTTAATTTATTTTTCAACTTATTACCTGACTAATATTTATTTACTGATCTCTGTTTTCATAGCCAACAGGCTATGATACTAACAGCATTGTCTAGTGGCTCAACATTGCTCAACACTGAGCAACTCATCTCAGTTAACGCCATCAAGAGCGGGCATGATAGCAGTGTAGTCTCCTTTTTAGAACTGATATATTTTAGTGTTAGTATTTTCTGATAATTAGTCTATTTGAATAAAATCAGCCTGAAATGTAAAAGGTTTGTGATGCATGTCAATAAGTACTGTTAATAGTGCTTATAGGATCACTTCGTTGTCCGTCTGTCTGTCAGTCCGTCGAGACTCATTTTCTCAGCAACGCGTGGAGGTATTAACCGATTCGACCGTACTGCAAATTAATATCAATACGGAGATCTATGTCCCTTGGAGTTCTCTCAAGCTTAAGTCAACGCAATAAAAAATACGGCCATTTATGATACATCTTTTGATAATCGCAAATAAATAAAAACTTTCAGTACCCTGTAGGTTTTTTCCCGTTGACCTAGAAATTTGGCAGGAAGCAAGGTCTCACAGCATAATGTAAAGGAAAACGTCTAAAAATCGCTTAAATATCACTTACAAAAGTTTTTGTTGCGATGCAAATTTACATTGACAATTGGAGAATTGACCGTGACGTATATTGATGTACGGGAGAACATGTTTTTCAACTACAAAGTTAAGTTTGCTTTTGGGATAAATTCATTCCAAATACGGAACCTATCTTTTTGCGTGGTCGGATACGCACTTGGCCGGTTTTTTGTTATTTTGACCTTACGACCAGTCTGTTTGAAGAGTTTTGATTACCAATCTTGTTTTTCTTCTTATTACTTGCTATTCCAGTTCTATTCAATAACAATGATTATAATATGGTTAAGATTCATTCGTTTTAAAGGCCAAAGTGCTAGTGTAGAATGCGAAATTTAAATCTCATGTTTTTGCAATTTGCAGGTGTGACAGTTTGGACAGTCATGATGTTGATCAAAATATAATTAAAAGTTCACAGAATTATAATAATTTAAATTATTAATTATCAAAACAATTTCATTAAATAATTAGTGCATTTTCAATTTCTATTACAACTAAACTTGAAAATAATTATTACTTACGTGCACCGAAATATTATACCAAGATTAAATAAATTATAAAAATCCTACACTACATTAAATTATTTTTAATTACAACAAAAAAAAACAACCCACTTCTATGATCAAAAATTTTTCTCGAAAATTCCGCAGTATTGGGAAAAGTTATTTATACTGAAATAATTCTGTTTACTTCCCCAACACACCACAAAATTATGACCGCCCAAATCCATGGAAGTTAGAAGTTATTCCAATGGGGATGCACGCGCAAAGCTTAGCGTAGATGTCGCCAGCGGCGGGATGGCCGCTGTCAAATAATTTTCGCATTGTTTACATTAGTGGTTTTTGCTATTTTTTGTGTTGAAACCGATGCACCATGGTTATTGCTAACATGTATTGTTCCTGGAAGCTTATAGAATTGAAAGACGACCTAAACAAACCAGGAGCAAGGATTACTGGAAAGAAATGAGACATTATTGCGAGGTAGACTTCTATCTAATAAAATATTTTTAATCAGTGCTAGGGTCTAGATTTGGATAATTTTTTTGTTGTAACATGTTAATTATTACTTGGTTCATGGTAGGAAAATTTACGAAAATTGAGAGAACCGTACTTTAATAATAAATGGTATTCTTTATTGTTTAGGTTAGGTTTATTTTTCATTAGTGCTAGGCTCTAGATTTGGGTATTTTTTTAGTTGTAACGTGTTAATTCTTACTTGACTCATGGTAGGAAAATTTACGAAAAATGAGAGATCATTTACTTTAATAATAAATGATATTCTTTATTTTTTAGGTTATCTATGACCGAAATTTTTAATTCAGCAATCAAAGCCCTCAAGCTTCCGAAAGCCAAGCAATTGACGTTCCTGCTGTAGAACTTTACTAAGACGTTAATAGCTCCACCAAAGCTCTACCATATTGCCGAAAATTACCAATCAACATACTCAAAGTTACTTTTAGTTTTACTCTTTTAGTTTCCCACTTTCTATTTGCGTAATATCTTTGGTAAATAAATGAACACCGGAGTAAGTATTTTAGTACATCGTGGTACAGCACACTTATGCATATTTGGAGAAAATTTGAATTTACTGAATGATAGGTTATAAAATGTATGGAATTGACAGTTTTCAATGGCCATGTCGATGATGCGCCACCTATCGTGATAAAATGGCAGTAAACATCCCCATTGATGAATTTTTGTTAGGGTTGTCACATTTTTATCCGAATTTTGTTGGTCAAATTTTTATTCGATATTGATTATTGCAACATCATTTATATTTAAAATTTAACGCTTATACAATTTTTTAGGGTTTCGTAGTCACAATGACAAAAAAGAAACGTTATGTTACGTACGTTACGTAAAAAAAAATTACTCGCAGCCAGTACGTACTACAAATAATACTTAAATAACACAAAATGCCAGACTTGGGTGAATAAGTTTTTTTTTTGGATACCAAGCTGGTTTCCTAGCATCGTGCATCAGATAATCCAAACCACTGATTTTACCAACAAGTATGCTACCAGGCAGATATAATTTTTCGGCAAAGTCAAATCAGATCCGGATATAATCATTATCTGAAATCGTGACATCCGACGATGTAAAATCTGGATAAAACTTAAAAACGATGTGGTTTCTAACTTCCATGAATTTGGGCGGTCATAATTTTGTGGTGTGTTAGGGAAGTAAACAGAATTATCTCAGTATAAATAACTTTTCCCAATACGGCGGAATTTTCGAGAAAAAAAATAAAAACTAAAAACCAAAAAACTCGTATATATCTGGATCTAACTAACTTACGAGGTTCATTTGTACTCCAAAATACTCAACATAAAAGATGCCATGTATGTATTTAACATCATTATTTCGTATCATGCATAGTTTAAGCGTAATATTCATTTTTTTCTAAATATTTAGATGAAAAATGGTCGATTTTCAAAAAATTATTACTCAAAAACTAGACATGTTAGCTTAGTGGAAATACAAAATCTTGCATATAAATGATTATTTCTATTAGCTTTTTTAATAAAAATGTGATGTCCGAAAAATGGGCTTCATAAAACACTGTGAGTCGGTGTTGTTGGTTTTGATATTACCGCTTTATTGCCCGGGGACAGTGAAAAGTAAGTTTAAAAACTAAAACCCGACTACTCAAAAATCACGCTCTAAAAGTATGAAACAAGAAAATATTTCGGACAGAAATCTAGACATAGGTACAACAAAAATGGTCAAGGTAAAGCCGTCGTCAGATGCTATTATTTTGTAGCCGACAGGCATGCGACTTCGGGGTTATAGTTTCGTGATAAAATATTTGCAGATCCGCTTTATTTTTTTTTTGTTTAGGTTTAATTATTGTATAATAGGTATTAATTTTACAGCCGCGCCGTACGTTGCAGTTTCACTTTTGCATGTTTTTAACAATTTAAACATATTTATTTACTTAGGCGATATGATATATATACATATTTGTACATGGTATAATGAAAAAAAAAATTTATTTCGTTCGTCAATTTATGTACCTTAAAGGGCGCCATATTGAATTTAATGTAACTTCACATAGCCTATAACCAGCGGACGATCAGGACGCTTTCAACAATACCTCATTTGTCAAATTATGATCAGTAGTTTAGAAGTTATAAGGTTACAGATGAACATACATACCGGTCAAAATCATAACCCTCCTTTTTGCTTCGCCGAAGTCGGGTAAAAATAGTTTTTCACTTTGTAGTGTTTGTTTTGGAAGTCGGTAACACACACAAATTCGAATACCACTACGAGCTATGTAAATAACAGAGACCGTGTTATTACACCATCATTCACCTATGTGAATATATCATACAAATAATATGGGCAGTTTTTGAGTTAGCTTCAATAGTATATTTTTTCAAACTTACATAGTATAGACTAAGTGGAAAAAATACGGAAATGTGGGAATGTGGTAAAGTTAATAAAATTTATATTGGACCACCACCACAGAAGAAAAAAAAAAAAACATACTGACGAACATAGAATATCTTCCTTTTTAAAAGCTTTTATTCAACTTGCAATGTTTTTTGAAGTCAGTTAGAAATAAGCTTAGGGTCAGTTCACACCGAGACGTGACGCGAAGACTCGCTGCGCGCATTTTTTAAGATAGTGATACAAAATATAACTTTATTTACTACTTAATAAGATACACATTTAATTGACATAATTGGAAAATGCCTCGCGGCGCGGTGTTGCGCTGCCTCTCGAGATGCCTCGCGGGCGAGGCGTGGGGGCTGCCAGCGACTTCATGATGCGCTTCGCGATGTTGCGCTGCGTCTCACGGGTGGCGCAGCGCGCCGCCGCGCTAGCAGCGCGAAACGTCTTCAAGCATCGTCGCGTCGCGTCACGTGTGAACTGAGCCACGCTACGTCCGTGTGTCACAGTGAGCTATCGTCAGTTCTTTTAGCTATCCGTGGTCCATGATTTCCCACCCAAAAAAATATAAAAAAATACTATATTATCTACCTAATAACATTCTTAAATCATAGACAACGCACTTTCTACCGCTGGGTCTAGGCATGGAACTGTGTACAAGAGTTTCATAAATAGCGAAAGTGAGCGCAAAGGAAGCATAGTTTTAAAATTCACTCCCTAAACATAAGGATTAAATAGGGAACGAAATTTTGTATTTTTAACGGAATTTTGTAATTTATGCCGATAATTATAATATCTTAGTTATAGGTGGCGTCATCACTACGTCATTACGTAAGCACCAAAGGTCTTTGCTTTGCTTGGACATGGGGGACGGGGGGTCTAGATGGTGATTACGTCAGCATTATTTATTTATTAAACTATTGCATAGCTTCTATCGCGGGCCTTGAGCGTGGAGACCGAATCCAGAAACGTAACGAAAATACCTAATAGTTAAATTAAAACCTTTTTATTAGTTTGATGTTCCCATTACGTTGTGTCAAGTTTTAAAAACTATAAATGTGAATAACAGTTCCTGTCAATGTCACAATTGCTATTTGTATTCGGGTTAATATTTTACAATGCCGAGAAATTTAAATATTCAAGAAAGAGCAGCTATTATTAATCAACACGAAGATGGCTACACTATCAGTGAAATATCGCGAAACCTAAATTTTACCAGGTGCTGAAGAACGTGAACTAATTGATCATCGTCATAATTTTTATCGCCGCCCCTTCCTTAGTGCTGCACAAAGAGCTGACATGAGACGATAATATGAAGATAACGATTTTGTGTCAACCAATTATTATGCTGAAATCTATGAAGTTTGTCCAAGAGTAATAAGAAACGCCTTACACTCAATGGGAATGCATTATAGACGACACGCAAACAAAATTGACTGATGCTCATAAGCCAGCACGCTTGGAATTTGCACGCATGCATTTGAACGACGATTGAAGTACGACAATATTTACCGACGAAAAATGCTTCAAACAAATCTAGCCAACATGGGAGGCTACATATAAGGAGATATATCGGTACGAGGTATCTATACAGAAGACCCTGTAGTGCCCAATTTTAGTTCCGGACAAATTTCGGCTATTATATGGGGATAGATGTCAGCGGTGTATCAGTTACAACACTGCTTATTCAGTTATTCCTTATTTTCAGTTAAGATTGCAGGCTAATAATAAATCTCAATCGACATAATATTTTCACAGAAGTGATTGTTTGTTTTATTGAAATACTAGCTTCTGCCCGCGGCTTCGCCCGCGTGGATGTCGGAAATTATCCCACAGGAACGTGTAACATGTCCTAAATCAGCGGGGTAATTGCGTAGCACTTACAATAGCAATGGGTTTCATTTTGACAGTTCAACAACATTAATTGCGTTATTTACGTTATTTCTCGAACATAATTATTAAGCAATAGCTTCCACTCGGCGCTCTGGCGCATCATCCCCTGGCTGGCCCGCCGCTCCACCCTCGTTCTGCATGCCATCGACTCAATATCGCAGGTCATTCTTATGGTTCTAACTTTTAAACTATTTCTCCAAATTACTTAGGGCCTGTTTCACCACCTACGATTAAGTTCCTATTAATTTACTTGGCAGATAATTTCATACAAATTCTGTTCCATTTTTGAGTTTATTCGGTAAGTAGCGGCTATTTGGACATCGTGAAATAGGCCCTTAGTGTAAAAGACAAACTTTATCTACATTAAATACCAAAAGCGATGAAGGTATTTATTTTGATAAGAATTAACTAAATACTCTAAAATATGCAATGTAAAAAAAGTATTTCATTTAAATGTATTTATTGCTCACTATTTTGGTTATAAAGGCTTCCACATAAAAGGTAGATATATGCTGTCGCGGATTTTTATTAAGAACTCTTTAAGACAAACAATCCCACAATACATTTTCTTCATGTAACTCGACAACGGTGTCAACGGGGTCGATGTAACGGTTTAGGCAGCGCACGCAGCATACGGTGGAAGTCTGCCCGGCTTGGGTGGACCACCGCCGTGTCCTCGTGGAGGCGATCGGCGGCGGTGACCTCTCGCGTCCGGCCCTGGTTCAGGCCATGGTTCGGAGTGAGAGGGCATGGCAAGCAGTCATCTCCTTCTGCAAAGCAGTCATGCTCGCGAAGGAGGAGGCGGAGCGCGCGAAGGAGTGGCAAAGGCCGCGCCCTAGCAGCCCTAGTCGCCGCCGCCGTAGGAGACGTCCCGGGCGTCGGGAATTGATAGCCGATTTCCGGCCACCGTAGGCGCGGGCCTGCGGACGGAGAGCAACGGGCAGCTCGCCGTCCGATAAGGACCAGGCCCGGGTCGACGGGGTTTAGGCGCATTTGGGCTAATTCTCATTTTGGCAACCGACTCGCTAATGGACTACTTCTCATTAGGGCTACTTCTCACTTGGGCTACTTCTCACTTGGGCTACTTTTCACTTGGGCTACCGCGTCGTGTTCCACGCGCGCCTCAAAGAGATGTCTGCAAAGCTGACGGGGTCCGCTAGGGCGGATGCCTGCCGGGGTTGCGAGTAGTCCCAAGGGGAAACCGTGGCCTCTGGCAAGGCAAGGGAAGGAACACGGGTGGGTTTTAGTCAGTAAGAGTCTGACACGCCCTTCCGCTCTGCCCAGAGCGGGAGAAGTCATTGCATGATTTCCCACACAAAAAAAAAAAGGCAAAGAGCCACGCAAAGATAGATCTCAGAGGGCAGGAATTTTTCCGACTTACTTGATACTTATCGTTATATTATGGCCAAATCACATAAAATCTTTATAAATTGTAGCATATGTGTTATTCTGATGTATAAGCTACATTATTGTAAAGTTTAATCAAAATCCGTTCAGTAGTTTTTGTGTGAAAGTCCATCCATCCATCCTCACAAACTTTCGCATTTATAATATTAGTAGAATTAATGTAGGGCAAAGTATTTCAACCGTTTTCATGATTCGACCCCCTTAGTATGAAAAAATTTTTCGCGACCTCGACCATTCGAGAACGATTTGAACTCAGTCGAGATTCCCGCTGAGACGAAGTTTCTGCAGCACGAAACCTAGCCTGATGTTCCCGAGTTGCAGAGACCCTTGCCTCACGACCTTCCTCAGATTCCTGTGATCGAACTAATCTCATCCTTTTAGCATTTCTGCTACATTGGGAGAGGTTTGATCTTCTTCGAGGCATTCTTACAATAAAATAGTACTTACTACTTAACACACAGTTATTTAGTAAACACGTACTGTCGTAAACAATTAAATTATAAATACTTACAGATTATTATACAGTCTAAAATTATCACAGTTGTAATAAGTGTTAAGACGTGTAAACTAAACGTACTAACTTTATAAAACAAAAGAATTGCTAGAAAAATTAATTACTAACCTGAGCTAATAAACTTATACTTAATAAAGAAAATCAAGAAAAGAAATGCCTAACCTATACCAAATACTTGTAATATTTATATACAAACCCTAAATAAAAATTAAGATAAGTATTCCGAAAATCAAGGAAAGAAATGCCTAACCTACGAGTATAACAAATGTTCGCCGTGATTCTTTGTTTAAATTGACATAACTTTTTTATTTATGAACCGATTGACATGAAATAAACGCTAAATGTTAAGTGACGCTTACTACAATATATTATTGAAAACCGCATCTAAATTTAATAAGCCGTTTCTGATATTAGCGTGCACAAACACACAGACAAACAGACAAACAGACAAACCGACAAACAGACAAAAAAAAAATTAATTACAATCTCGGGATCGGCATCGATATAATAACAACCCCTGCTACTTTTTTTTTATTTATTTCCATTGTACAGACACCACTTTTCTACAATTTTATTATATGTATAGATATAGAAGATATAGATATAGAAGATATAGATATTTAACTCCAGCATTAAATTCGTTTAATTTCTGTGAACACAGGTACACAGGTATACACCAGTGATTTAAGTAGCACGGCGAGTTTTACTCTTTCCTAAGTCAAAAGTAAAATTACAATATAAAAACTATGCAATAGCTTTACCGCGGCAGTCCCCGAGTGCCACACGTCTTTTTTTTTTTAGAGCTTGTCCACAAAGGGCGAATTCGCCGCGATTCTCTCGTGCGTATCACGCGCGACCGTTTCGCCCAGAAAGAGCGTACCTACGCGCGAGCATTTGGGGACTATAAACAATTCCGTATCAAAATTTTGGCGCTCCATTTCCCTGGATACGTGCATTCGCTCTGGAATTCGCGCGTCAACTGGACGCAACAAGGAGTCTCTAGTATCTCGACTCGCGCGCAATACGCACGAATCAAGCGCGAGTCGAGAGTCTGGCGAACTGCACGCGATTTACGCGCGAATGAATTCGCGCGAAACGTTTCGCGGCGAATTCGTCCCTTCTGGACAAGGTCTTAGTTTGTCTGATATTATGGCAACCGTACTTGTCTATATTTGAAAGCGAAAAGCATGTTCTGGGATACCCCAAAATAATTTATATTACTTTCTCGCTCTCACGCGTTGTTTGAAAAACCAAAGTAGGGAAATTATTAAGTCGCTCGACGCACAGAAAAAGCCTGGAAGAACGATGGGGGTCGATGAAACATCTCATGAAAGAACCACTTCCGCTTTCACTAAAACGAATGTTCAAGGACATGTGCACTCTTCCCACCCTCACCTACGGAGCACAAACATGGTTTCGTCGTTACGAAGCGTCAAAAGTCCGCACTTGGAGTCTGCCAACAGGCTATGGAACGAAGTATACTAGGTGTCAAACTTACATACCGCATTAGGAAATCTATACTTCGTTCCAAAGCACAAATAGTGGATGCTGGCTACACAGTTGCTGGAATAAAGTGGAACTCGGCTGGCCACAACTGTCGCATGTCAGATCAGCAAAACGCAAAAATCACCACTCAGTGGATCGAAAATAGCAGGATATTTCTAGACTCATGAATCAATAAAAACCCCTGCACAGATTTAAAAATATACTATGTGGAGACTACCATACAACAAAAAATTTAAATACTGGCACTACTAATGCTTAATAGTATTTTGGAACTGTCAAATAAATCCTAGCTTCAAAAAAAAAAATGAATTTTTCAAACAAATTAAATGTAATGTAGCCGGATCCACCCTAAGCCTAGAAATTCCGTTTATCCAACTAGGCCTTGGGTGAATTCTCGGGCATACATTTCAGAATATCCACCTTAGGGTGGATTTTTGGGGTGGATAAACGGAATAGCCCGAGCCGACTATGGATTTTGCCGAGCTATAATGACTAAACTATTGAATATATTCAATTGAATTTTTGTATACAGAATGAGAACGTCATTATGGACACGCCGTTTAATTTTTTGTTGTATTGTCGTCTCCACCTTGTATACCAATGTTTAGGTAAGCATTGAGAGAGAGCTTTGATTACTTTTGCTGACAAGGGGGAGGGGGGGTTAAAAATGCCTAAAATTATGCTTACGTAATACTAGAATGGTCCCTGTTAGCTCATCATTGGACTCGTCATTTTCAATTTCCGTTGAATATAATCCTGGTGGCCTACCATGCACTCTTATAGCATGTAAATTTTCGACGGAAAGTGAACTATAGGGCTATTTTTAACCCCCGACGGAAAACGAAGAGGTGTTATAAGTTTAACGTGTGTATCTGTGTATCTGTGTATCTGTCTGTGGCATTGTAGCTCCCAAACGGTTGAACCGATTTAGATTTTTTTTGTTTTGTTTGAAAGGTAACTTGATCGGGAGTGGTCTTAGCTATGATTCAAAAAAATCTAGTCTGCCGTTTGAAGAATATCAGGTCTTTTCTAATTGATGAATGGATTTGAGAAATTTTATAACTTCGATTATAATGACAATATCAGAAAACACGTTAACACACACTAACAAACACACACACACACATATACCCACACTCTATTATACTCACACATACTCACAACAACACACAACACAGAGCTGCTAAGTAGTTTATAAGTCATTGTTTCTCTTCTAACTTTTAACTTTTAATTTTGTATAGTCTCAATATTGTAACTATCATTTAAGGGAAGGAGCGAGACAACCCCAACACAAGTATTATTAATAACTTACTGGGGCTGTTTCATTCACATTTGTAAATGTAACCGTTTGAGACACAATAAACAATTTCTTTTTTTTTTTATCTTCCACAGGTCTGATTGAGTCTAAATTTGGTAATTTGTAACTTCAATGGTATTAGAATAATATAGTAACCTTGAACTGATGCTGCAGCATTACCTGGTATTTGTAGGATACCCAACTCCTCACCAACTTACAGCAGTGGTATTGTGTTTAGGCTCATTGGAATGCAATGGTCTCAATGAATAGGTTGTAGATATATATTTATCAGGGTCTGATAATGGAGAAACAAAAATAACAGGGTAAATTAGTAACTAACTTTACTGTGGGAAAAATACGTATAGCGATATAAGCGAGGCACGTGTCGATCGTAGCGTATGTACTTGTAATACGTATATTATAAAGTTTAAAAAGCAGGAAATAAAAGTTAAATTAAAAATTTACACACACAAACAAAATCCTTTAAAAAGTTATAAAATAAAAGCCCTGGCCCTATAAGTTTAATATAATTTGTAGATAATATTTTGATATCGCGTCGGGGGACGGCGAATGAAAAATTCGATACAATAGCATGCCGTCCCCCGACGCGATGTCAAAATAATATTTTGACATCGCGTCGGGGGACGTATAATTTGTAGATAATATTATTATCTACAAATTATATTAAACTTATAGGGCCAGAGCTTTTATTTTATAACTTTTTAAAGGATTTTGTTTGTGTCGGGGGTTCTTTAAATTTTTAATTTAACTTTTTGTACCATTAACACGTCAAATAACAGGCGAGCCAGCGATCACGTGACTACAGCCGCTCAGTGGTTACGTGACAACATTTCACTGGTGTGTGACCTGCGATAAGCTCTACCATCGAGTCCTTTTTGACATGTAAAACCTTGAAACTGAACTGCCTTGCAGTCATATTATGCAGGTGTTAGGTACTTCGGGGACGAAGTACTTGTCAGTCTGGCCGTGTCAGATAGTTCATTTTGAGGTTAGTATAATATTAAAAATCGTATTAAAATATTGTTTGTCGGATAGTGACATCTGTCACACTTACGAAGCTTGAGACCAATGTAAAAGTAGGTACCTCATTTGACTAAGGTATTGTGTTTACCTAAAAGTAATACTTGTAAAAATCATTTAGATATTATTTCTATTAATTATTAAGTAATATTTAATGAGACATTTAGTATATCTTAGATTTTATATTGTTATTTTAATATAACAAACTGTTTTAAACGATTCTCGAACTCAAACACAAACTCAAAGCATTTATTTCAATTAACCGATTGCACGCCGTCCGCCGATGACGTCAAAAACGCTTAAGCCCCGAAGCGCATTCCGAGCGCGCCGGATGTTAATGACCTTGATAACAAAAAACGCTCTCCCGCTGTTTGAAGTGGCTCTCGGCACAATATGAATACTTTGTTGTGTTCTTGAATACACAGAGCATCATGTTATGTATAAACAATGCTCGTAAGACGAGAATCGTATTTATAAACAAAATGTAATTATCAGATACGGGGGAAAAAACGTGTTTATTCCGGTTTCATGTCTATTTCTGATAAAACTACTGTATCAATTTACAAGAAATTTTGCAAATTACATTATGAATAGTTATGTAATCTAACAAAAGCATTTGTTTGATAGTCCTACGTAATATTTTCATATTATTGAAACTGAAACTTCATAGCGCGCGGTGCCGACTTTGTCTTTTGTTTTACGGGGAACATTTCTTTGTTCAAAAATAAAATTTTATGATGGTATTTCGTGATAATATTATCTACAACGATGCATTATGTACTTCTAAATGAATATTCATCTATTTGCTGTCAATTACACACAAAAAAGTCGAAATTCATCATAGAATGATAACGCGTCACAACGGTTTTGGCGCGTAAAATTACTTTGCTCAAAAATGTGATTTTATGATGCTATTTCGTGAAACTATTATCTACAACGGTGTAATAACTACTAATAAATGATAATATAGCCACTTACCTTTTAATTATCACACTTTATTGCACAAAACAACACAAAACAGACACCGTCACCCGCACTGCGCCGATCGTTTTCTGAAGTATGAGTAATGTCAGTTTGACTTTTTTTTTTAATGTTGCGTTCCGTATATTTTTATTTTTGAATGATATAATCGAGTAGAATATTTATCCGACCATAGAGTAAAACCATCCTTATTGGAGACTAGCCTTTATTTGGCAGTAAAAATAGAAAAAAGTGCCGCGCGAGAGGGTGTTACACCAGGTGCGTCACCGGGGCTTGACGGGTATGGACGACTTGTTACACGGCGAGTAGCGATTTGGCGACCATTTACAGGCACTTTTGAATTGTCAAAGAGTCGGACAGTTTGTCAGAAAGTTGAAGCTAGTCGCCCATTCCAAAAAGTAGATCTCTGTGGAGAAGAACGGGCAAGAAACTCCCAGGACACTCTTTTAAATAAAGGCATTACAAAATCCTGGGTACATTATTCTTACGTTTCGTTTCAAACAAGGTGGGATGATCCCCCACCTTGTTTACAAGAACCGATGTTATAAAAGACCTGCCTTCTGTGGGAAGTCAGTTTCTATTTAGCTTTTGAGCTGTGAGGTCCGACAAGTGATCGAATAACAAGTTGGTTGGTTCTAGTGCCATTATTGTGTGGAATATACCGATCAGGTGTCACGTAAGTTAAGTAATTTGATATTATACTGTAATTATTGCTTATTATGATTATGTTGGTGTATTATTGCCAATATTGCTATATTTATAATGTTGCTATTATTCTAAATCCAAGACATAGAATAAACTGTTAACAATAAACGATAATTTATGGAAATATAAGAATTGTGTTGATAGAATACTGTAATATTGTTTCCATGGAGTTTCTTGTCCTTCTTCTCCGTGAAGACCTAGATTTGGAACGGACAACTAGCATTCTGATTAAATACTGACAAGTCTAATTGAATATATATCTAGTCTTGTCTTTCTGTGCTTTATTTTATGAAAACCATTCCCTACACAACTTATTCATAAGAACATTCATAAGTAATTAATAATCAGTAGTCATTCTGACATTCAAATGTTGCTATCTGGGTAATATCTATTCATATACTTATAGTGCCCACCGTATTTTCTAACACAGGCGTGTAAAACTAACTTTTATTGAACTGTTTTCTTTAATTTAAAATAAAAAACGTAAGTACATGTTAATTTGTGAATATAATACTATTGTGGCGTTATTTTTAAAATTATAGACCACAAAAAATCATCAATCTCTGTGTCGTTTATTTTGGATGAGGGACGAAGATGAAATATTTGAGATTCTTGAGGAAGATCGTAATAAAAAACAGTGTGAAACAAATCCAAAGGAAAGTTTTATGTTCAACAAACTTGTACTTATGTTATAGAAATGGTACGAGTAAGTTGATGTGAAAGAAATAGAAATCAAGAACACAATACATAGAAATAAAAACCAATGTTTACGTTAATGTTTAATAGATGTTTGAGGGAAAGACAATATTCGTAGTCTTAATAAAAAAACAAACTACAGCTGCCTTGCCAAGCCTCTATAATTATTGATAGCACTGTAGCGGTTACACCTCCACATATGAACTACGCAGCAAAGACATGACGTCCCTGCATCACGTAGTTAGAGTTTACCGCGCGAACGACATAGATAAGACTATCAGAAATCAACTTCGGACAGTTGCCCGCGAGACATAGCACCAGTGTGGTTGGGGGATCCTCCCTTTTCTAATGAGATGAGTGAACTTTACACCCTGTTCCTCATGCCTCTAAAGCACCACCAACAATGGGATTCACATGTTCCGTCACTTCCGTCCATAATCTGCGGGACATTTCTCGAGTTTGAGCCCTTTTTATGATTTTTTTAAAACACTTACCACCCATTTTATTTAAAAAATCTAGTGTTTCCAATTTTTCATCATTATATTTTCTTGTCTTGTTGACAATTTATTTGATACGCTACTCATACGCTATAGTCGTTCGAAAATAGCAATAACTTTGGTAAGTTTTTCAAGTAGGTTGGTGTTGATGGTGGTACCTTTATTAACCATCTAAAAGGGCCTCCAACGTCATAATCGTGTTAAATAAGATTTTTGCTACGAAACATAGTTTTTTTTTTAAATTCCCTTGATCATTTAATACTGTTATTAAATTAATTTTATATAATCGTAAAACCGGTAACATTTCGAAAAAATATTTCCGAACGTTTGTTTATAATGTGGCGTACCAGTCAACGATAACGTAGCCGAAGTTGATACATTACAGGTCAGACCTGAGGGTCAGACGGAAATGCTCGAAGTACAAAGAGAAAACCTGTCAGGTTAACCTGCTAAGTTGACCTGTCATGTACTTGGCAAGTATTGTAAAGGTCATCCCAAGGTTAGCCCATTATAACAGCACCGCTCCAGCACGGTAGCGCCCCGGCACCGACTCGAAAAATCTAGTCGTCAACGCACCGTAAGCCAGACGACTGCTAGTCGCCCACGCGCCGTCAGCAAGGCGACCGCTCGCTGCCGGCGCGCCATGCCACCGGCGAGGTAACAGTTTATTGTTTATTCACAAGCAAGGCGTCACCCCGCGGACGGTGTGGCGCCGGCGAGCGGGCTCCTCGCTTGAAGCGCGCTGTCGGCCCGAAGTGTGACGGCTCGTGGGCCCCTCACTGCCTGCGAGCCGTCCACTATTCTGTATAGCCATCGTAAAATAGACTTTAATGGGTTTGACTTAGAATCCTAACTTGAATGACAAGGTATTTGCCGTAATGGAACCGTGCTGCTATAATGAGCAATGACCTTTAAATGTTCATGGTAGGGCTGTACTAAACGGTCTTCAATTTATTTCCAGTGTAACACCACCACATATACAATGATTTGGCTGCTGCTAATCCTTTTAACAAAAGCTGAGGGACAGCAAAAAAATGTACCCTTGAAGGGCCGTCACACAATATATATTTGTCCTGAAAATAGAGATATTACAGTTGTATATAAATTCCCACTGCAGCGGCCTATCCACTATACATTAAATGTTCTACAAGAAATACAACCTCTGTCAAATATAAAAATGATATTCGATCAAGATTGTTCAATGAAGTTGGTAAGTTACCATTCTATGTATCATAAATCGTTATTTTCTCCAATACTAAAATTATTAATTCGATTTTTATATTTGATTTAGATAGAACCAACGAACGCTTTGTTCTCTAAAGCGTCCACTAACCATGGCCAGGGCGGTCCTGCGCATTTCTCAATAATTTTAACTGAGAAAACTTCTCGTCTTCGCGTTGAAGTCTTCGGTTTAAATGCTCACTATAAACCTGACGTCAAAGTCGTTGCCCTGAACACTATGAACCTTTGTCCTGGGGTAAGTAATATATGGTATAATTACAAAATGACTAATATTTACAAGATATAACAACTGAATCTATAATTTTATTTGATATAATCATCAGTTAATATAATAAACGATTGATATAATTTTAAAATAACAAATTTTTATAATCATAACATACATTTAATATAAAATCGTTTGATATACCACTCAAAAGACATAAAACATATTTAGTCTAATATGTTATTTCTATCACAGTTAGTAACCTGAGTAGATACTGTAGATATACCTAACTGATTACCACTTGCCAAGATGGTCACTCGCGACGCTCGCTCGCCTTCGCGCGTTAATGGTCACTGTTCTAAACTAACCTAACCCAAATGGTTCACCAACAAGAGAGGGGATCTGGCATTCGGCGGCCGCTGCCGCGGCACGCTCCCTACGGTCGCTCGCCTTCGCGCCTTAATGGTCACTGTTCTAACCTAACCTAACCCAAATGGTTCACCAACAAGAGAGGGGATCTGGAACTCGGCGGCCGCTGCCGCGGCACGCTCCCTACGGTCGCTCGCCTTCGCGCGTTAATGGTCACTGTTCTAACCTAACCTAACCCAAATGGTTCACCAACAAGAGAGGGGATCTGGCACTCGGCGGCCGCTGCCGCGGCACGCTCCCTACGGTCGCTCGCCTTCGCGTGTTAATGGTCACTGTTCTAACCTAACCTAACCCAAATGGTTCACCAACAAGAGAGGGGATCTGGCACTCGGCGGCCGCTGCCTCGGCACGCTCTCTACGGTGGCTCGCCTTCGCGCGTTAATGGTCACTGTTCTAAACTAACCTAACCCAAATGATATACCAACAATAGAGGGGATCTGAAGCTCGGCGGCCGCTCACGCCTTAAGCTTTGTGCGGACCAGCGCGACACCGGTTATTGTTATACCGTGAAGTTTTCTTAGAAATTGTATTGTTCGTGTCGCGTAGCGCGACAAGTCGCGCTAGTCTGCAAAAGCCTTTAGCCTTCTAACCTAACCTATCAGTCGGTTTCCTTTGAATCGGTGTGTTAACCATAATGATGGTATCAATATATATTTTAAACGATAGACCTAATGATTTTCGATTAAATAAACGTTGTATCCAATAACGTTATACGAAATAAGTTTTAGAGTATATAAATGTTATACAGGGTGGCAGGGACATCGACGCGAAGCCGGTTACCATGGATTCAGTACATGGTTCTGAACCGCCCTGCGTTGAAATTTTTCGTCGGTTAGTAAAAAAAAAATCTGCTGTTTCATAGAAAAGTGCAATACCTACGCGGTGAAAATGTATGGAGCAGCTGTTTTTTTTTTTAAATTTCCGACGAAAAATGACATGGACGAATCCTGCCCTCAAAATCAATTCAAAAAAATAAATATACAGCAATTATTAATATTTGAAAATTACTTCTTAAATATACTAAAATTAATCGCAACAATTACATTTCTCTAGAACAGGCGAGGAAAAATGCAAAAAAAAATGTGTGTTATTTGATTTTGTGAGTGTGGTTTTTAATTTGGACAAATGGTCATTTTCGTTTGGATACACGCAGAAGACAAACACTGTATATGTGGCTCGAAGGTCTGACTTAAATAAAAAGTACCCACGACTGCCAGAATCGTATTTCTAAGGTAAATACCTATAATAAAAGTCAACGGTTTCATGATTATCGCAGACACCATTTTTCGAGCTGCCGAAGCCTGTGCGCCATGATGCCGATCACCTTACGCATTATGAATCGACAATATATTCAAGAGTGTATCCAAATGTCCTAGTTATTTTGACGTATGAACTGCGCGCGCTCACGCTTCGTTGTCTGTCACAATCATATAGTAAAAGTACTCTGTGGTCACAATCTGTCACTCTATGCCCTGTGCAAAATAATTATATTCACCGAATGGTTATTTGTACAAGAGGTATGTACCCACGTAATTATTTACATATTTTACCAACTTCACCTGCCTTTTAAACAGTGGAGTTCTATAATCCGAAAAGTTTTACTTTACTGAGTACAATATCTCATATTTTTCAGCTTCCTTTGAATGGATTGATTTGCAATGCATGTTATGTATTACTCAACCAACACGGTGAAGAGCCCTTAAGACGACCCACCGACCGAAGGTACACATAGCAGAGTACTGGGCTACCCAATGTTGTGTATTGGTTGTGGATGTTCTGTTATGGGGAGGCGTTACTCAGTGCGACACCACCGTTGAAGAAAACAGTCCGTGAATCGACATTTTCTTCTCATGGAATACCCACAATCAGGTTAGTGTGTGCTGTTGAACGTATATTTTTTGTCTACTATCTTACCGTGGTGGCTGCTGTAAATTGTTATGGTATAATTCTCCATTCACGGTAAAACGTAGCGACTACTTTTACTATTTACTTTAAAAGGTAAAGGTGAAGATTTTGTATAAAATATGGCAAACATTGTTACAGGACGGAGGACAAATCTGCAAGCATGTCATCCCTGTTCGATGCGAGCTAAGCGCCACTTATGACTGAATATAAACAGTTTGAAGAACTAGAGGAAAGCAAATATAACGGCACCAGCCTCATTCCTTGATTCAGAGTGGATGAACATATTGAATATGTCTTGTCTGAGTAATTGCAATGATGTTTTTGCTAAAATGTCTGTAAAACAAGTAGATACATTTTACAAGCAAATGTAATCATATCTACTTAATTAGATACTTAAATAAAATATTGAATGTGTCTTGTCTGAGTAATTGCAATGATGTTTTTGCAAAAATGTCTGTAAAACAAGTAGATACATTTTATAAGCAAATGTAATCCTATCTACTTAATTAGATACTTAAATAAAATATTGAATGCGTCTTGTCTGAGTAATTGCAATGATGTTTTTGCTAAAATGTCTGTAAAACAATTAGATACATTTTACAAGCAAATGTAATCCTATCTACTTAATTAGATACTTAAATAAAAATTCAAGTCCATCTTTAGTGTTTTATTGTCAATCCAATTCTATATTTTTTGCCAAGTCGCTATCCAGAAATATCTATATACGACGAGCTCTTCGCTGTCGTGGCCTGCGATGATGATGGAAAGGTCTAGCCAGAGACTATTACCAATATATATATACATCAATATGATTACGAATAAGTTTTTCTTGGTATTTAGATTTTTGGCTCTTTTGCACTAGCTGACTTGACGCGTAATTCTATGAAAATGTATGGAACACACTGACAACTATGCAAATGAATGTCGTGTCTGCTAGTGAAGAAACGGTCTTTATATCCATTGATAATATTGTATTGTTTCGTCTATAAAACTCGGAATTAACGATCATTGCTACTCAAAATATCTAGGCGCTTAAAAATAATCCTATTTAGGAATTAACTATCATTGCTATTCAAAATATCTAGGCGCTTAAAAAAAAACCTATTTACAGTATCTCTCGCCTGTTCTCTGATCATAAAAGTTTAACTATTGTAAAGACATACCTGTAAGCTTTAATATGACGTACTATATGTCAATGTACATGCATATTTTTTGTTAGGGCACAGCTCTCTACAAAATCCGGCCATGTCCTTTCAACGCGGGGGGGTTCAGAATCATGTACTGAATCCATGGTATCAGGCTTCGCGTCGATGTCCCGGACACCCCGTATGTAAAGAAATTATATGAACAGTTGGTATATCTCACGTTTATTATATCTTGTGAACGTTATTGAAATGAAAATATACCAAATAACTTTATATGATATGAGACGCACCCTTTGTTATGACCCGAAAAGTGTAAGTACAGTTTTGAATTGTTAAATTTTTTTACAAAAAAAAAAAAACAACCGACTTCCAAAAAAAACACTACAAACTGAAAAATAACTTTAATTTCGGAAGTCGGTGTCTTTCGTTTTGAATTTTGTTTTTGGCCACCGACTTCCGAAATTAAAGTTATTTTTCAGTTTGTAGTGTTTTTTTTGGAAGTCGGTTGTTTTTTTTTTTTTGTAAAAAAAAATATTTTTCACTTTTTAGTTGTTGTACCTACCCCACACAAATTCAAATACCACTAACAAGCTTTAAAGGTACGACATTGGAGAGGGCGGTAATAGACCTCGGGAAAAAGAATTTTGCAAAAGGTCAGATATGTGGCTTTAAGTCATGTGAAGAATTTAGATGGTGTGGCATTAAGTGATTTGGAGCCGTCAAAATTACTGAACAGACCACATGATGACAAAGCACTAAAGGAAATGCAAAGATAAGGCAGCTAAATCAAGATTAAATATTTTATTTCTCCTCGCCGACATCATTGAAGTTGAGGTTGTCAATTCGGGTGGTATGTTTTCTCTTCTTTTGGTTTTCATTTTGTTACGTGTGTACCGATTTACGTGATGTTTTTTTGTTCGACGCGAAATATCTGATGGTTCAGGTGCACCAGGCGGAGAACGCACACCCATGTTACTCTGGGCAAAAGGGCTGTAGGCTATTATGTGAAGTGTTAGCTTATTATTTATTTAACAATCACAGCACATCATTTAACACTATTAAACCTAAACGTTAATGACATTTACCTTCAAGGTCAACCTAATAGCCTCAAGGAATACTATTCTCTATCCATATGTACGTATAATTTTGAAAGAATTTTCTCTAAACTCCTAACCTTTGAGGAGTTGTACCTTCCATCATCAGCTCATCCATAGGAAATCATCATCAAACGCAAATAATTGAACAAACTGTATGATATTGTCTGAAACGTAACAGTTATATGCTTATAAATTGAGTGTTCTTCTCGATTTCCTTGGGATCCCATCATCATATGCTGACGAGATGACCAGGGTACCAACTTGAATATGTATCCTAACGAACAAAAAAAGAATTACGCAAATCGGATAAGAAATGTTAAAGTTATCGACATACTAATATACAAAGTATCGTCAAAATTACATCGTCCAAATAACAATAATGCTTATAAAATAAAAACTACTAGACCAAACTGAAAGAAATTTTTATGGGACCATCTGGCAGCTATTTCGCGTCGAACAAAAAAAGAATCACGCAAATCGGTCCATTAACCGCGGCGTAATCGATGTACATACATAGAAAAAAAAAAACATACCGGCCGAATAGAGAACCTCCTCCTTTTTGGGAAGTCGGTTAAAAACAACATTGTTTCCATCAGCAGCCCAGTTGCGTTTCACATGATCAATTACGATCTGTCTCATTTTGACAGTTCAATAACATTCATTGCGTTTTAAAATTTACGTTGTTGAGCAGACAAATTTTTCGAACATAATGAAGCAATATCCTTCAAAATGATTCAGATCATGTTTGACCTTGTGTTACGCAATCAGGGTGCTGATCTCTTTTTTAAATCACTAAATATTCTTTATTTAGGGTCGACCTGACTATCTTAATAAGTGGGATGCGCCAAGGTAGCCCGCGAAATTCAAATTTTCTTACGTTTTTTGCAATTTGCAGGTCAGTATCAGGTTGATTCGCGGCCGTATCAAATGTTTATTTATAGAATTATAATCATAAGTCATCAATACAATGGCAGGTAATCTGAAAAGCTCAAAACAGATGGCGCTGGCTGTTTTGGGGGTCATGCGAACTGTCAAATATTGGTTATCTCTTTGGAGCGACGAAGTTTTTACCAAAAATATTTACTTTTCTTGAAATAAAAATGCCTCAGTGTTGTGTTGTGCCTTTGTGCTCCTCAAGAAAGTCAGGACACAGGTTCCCAAGCGATGAAAAGTTAAGAAAAAAGTGGATTATAGCCATTAAAAGAGACAAATACTAAATATTTCTATCATACGCTGCCAATCTGTAATAAAACATTACGTTTTACTTTTAACATAGATATTTATTCACATATTTATCATTTCAGATGTAGGTTTAGATACATTTTAAAGACTATTCTTTGGAAAAAAAAAATTACTTACAGTAGTTACTTAGGTACCTCTCTATCAAATCTTCCTTTTTTCCAAATACTTTTGCGTTTCTATTACGAAGTTCATTCTTCAAGTCTTTAATACTCCAACCACCGTATTTATTAGTCATTTTTTATCAGTAAACCTCGAAATTCCCGCAAAAAAAATCACCACACGAAAAAAATTCAAATTTTACCTTCAGAAATTCAAATTATAACCTCCAAAGCCACTAGCGCCACCACGCGGGAGCAATGGCGGACATCCCTGCCATTCTTTAAGTTCATGTAACTGTATTGAATGACTAATTGATGAAATCATGACATTTGACACCTTTGCTAACATATGGAGTTATATTGCTAATTCTAATTATTTTAATTCTGTAAAGCCATATTTGGTACGGTTGCAAATTATATTTTAATCAACATACAACCTGACACTGAGCTGCAAATTGCACAAAAAGGAAAGAAAATTTGAATTTCGCGGGCTGCCTTAGCGCATTCCCCTTTTTCGAACTTATTAAGCAACAATGGATTAACAAGGGTAAACTCACCAGTAACTGGCCACTTAAGCACACCGCCAAGTGACATGAGTCATTGTTATGACAAAATGTGTCACGAAATTAATATTCTTAAATTACCTATGGTTACGAATCAGAAATGAAGAGATACGCAGGAGAACCAAGGTAACCGACATAGCCCGAAGAATTGCCAAACTTAAGTGGCAATGGGCAGGACACATTGCCCGTAGAACAGATGGCCGATGGGGCCGAAAGGTTCTGGAGTGGTGACCGCGTACCGGAAGACGTAGCGTTGGAAGGCCTCCCACAAGATGGACCGATGACCTTGTAAAGGCCGCAGGAATCCGCTGGATGCGGGAAGCACAGAATCGGTCGAAATGGCGGTGCTTGAGGGAGGCCTATGTCCAGCAGTGGACGTCTTTCGGCTGATATGATGATGATGATGATGACCTATGGTTAAAGTGTGTATCCGTTTATCGATATTGATGGGTAAAAAAATCAATATAACAAAATTAAGCGTTACGTTAAGATTTTTGCAAAGATTTACCGTTCATATCAGAGCATGCACGCCGACTGTCACAAAATGATCGATATTTTTGGCAATAGTGTCCTTATTGGAAAATAAAATTACTTTACAAGCTACTTAAGTAGGTAATACCGAAAACAAAATATAGATAGCGTACTGTAAGGATAACTCTTAATTTATGCAGTTGAAGTGTATAGTGGCCAATTATTGAAAGCGGCTAGTTACTCCTCGGTTTACCCAATATGTTTCAAAACGGTTCAAATTCTGATTGATCGTGTATTACGTAATAAGGGAAACTGTTTCGACCGCAGTCTTGCTGCTACAATAGAAAACTGCTACATGTCTATTATGTGTCTTATTTGTAAAGAATAAACAATTTTATTGTTTTTTCGTTTCAGGGTTTCTATAACGATGATATTGAATTTGATGGGTATTTCGACGATGATGATGATCTACTATCAGAAAAAAGAGCTGCAGGAAGCTTTATAGGCGAACCTTGCGGTAGACGCAAAGTGGTGCATACTGAGCTGATAGTCCATGGACAACCGACCCAGTCTGGAGACTGGCCTTGGCATGCAGCCATAATAAGGGTTGATGGGTTGTCCACCAGTTATATCTGTGGGGGAACCTTGCTGTCCAAGACTTTGGTTTTAACAGGTAACGACGTGTTTTTTTTTTACCTAAAAGCCTTTACAGAAACAGAGCGTTGTTTTAAAAACGGTTAGCGGTAAATGTATAAATCGATTTGGTTTGCAAAAGGCAAACCAAATCGATCAAGTCGGTCCGTAGTCGGTTTCGTTTCTCAACGATTTATTTCATCTTTCAGCTGCCCATTGTGCTTCTATATATGGTAATCCAGTGGTGCCAAACTCTTTGAGCGTTGTTCTTGGCAAGTACAATCTTATGGGAGAAGACATAGCACGACAGGAAAGAAGCGTAAGTATTCTATTGTTTGTTTATACAGAAAAATCAAATTTTATCCACCATACCACTGCCCTGTAATCAAACACGACAAAAGTAAAACACAATGCTTTCCCGCCAGCAGAAACTTTTTGCCCGGTATTTATCTAGGTAGCCCGGGGAATTTACACCGAATTTTAGACTAACTTTGCATTGCTTAGGATAATAACCATATCGCGATAAGTTTGCCCAGCATGTACTTTTTTTTAAAGAAAACAATAAAATTTTACGTGGTAGAAAATTAACAGACATGTTTGTCGAAGAGATTAGGTAGTATGTACAAGTAGGTCAAGGTTAGTGCAGAGTTTCAACCTTATTTCTCCGGCCTTTTTTTTGGGTGGGAATTCGTCAAATATCTTCTCCCGCTCTGGGCGGAACGGGAGGGCGTGTCGGACTCTTACTGACTAATACCCACCCGTGTTCCTTCCCTTGCCTTCCCATCATTCAGTTGCCTGTAAGTGGCCAGGGGCCACGGTATCCCTTTAGGACTTCGTGCAACCACGGCAGGCATCGGCACTAGAGGACCCGTCAGTTGTGCTGGCATCTCTTTAAGGCGCGCGTAGAACACAACGCGACGTCGACCCGGGCCTGGTCCTTATCGGACGGCGAGCTACCCATTGCTCTCCGTCCGCAAACCCGCGCCTACTGTGGGCGGAAATCGGCTATGGATTCCCGACGCCCAGGGCATCTCCTGCGGCGGCTAGGGGCGTCAGGGCGCGAAATTTGCCTCCTATTTGAATTTGAATTTTCTGTAGTAAGTATACGCAAAAAGATGAAATGGCTCTTTTCAATTTACCTAAGTATTATTATAGATCCGTGAATCTATTTGCAATGCTCGTTGGCTACGGTATTACGTACGGCGTTTTAAACGTTTTTATTTACTTGAATATAATATTATCTTACATACGTCCGATGTTAATTTGTCAGTTATAGGAATTGATTAAAAACCTTAGCCATGGAATGAGATGTTATTTATATGATGCCATTGTAACTTCTCGTCTTGCGTGATTCCTAGGATAACCGTGTGATGAATAAATTCCAGTTTTCTCCATTCAATATGATGTCACATTTGCTACTTCCAACATTGGGTAATTTAAATATAATGCATTTGGTTTTTTTTTCACTAAGGAAAAACTAATCTTGGACTTGAAGAATAGACATATTCACGTCGCGCGTCGTCAAGGTTTGGTGACCGTCGGTCTATTTTAAAGATCAATGATGTATCATCTGCAAACACCATCTTCGGTTGATTTTGAAGTAATAAACCGTGGAGTTTCTTGCCGGCTCTTCTTCCTAGGAAACGACCATTTGGAACCGTGCACCTAGCTTCTGGCGTTTCATAAGTGCCCTTGTAGGTTTATGTGAAATATAATATTTTGAATTTGGTTTGTGGTAAATCTTTAATGTAAACTAAGAAGCGGAATGGACCCAATATCGAACCTTGAGGAACGCCCATTCCCATTTCAGACCCCAATGAGTTTATGCCGTTTACTTGAACTTGGTATGAAACCACTAGGCGTTGTGGGCATTACCCTCTTACTTAGAAGATTCACGTCAGTGCTGTACGTCAGTGTAACCATTTTGTTTTGACGTGTTTAGTTTTATCTTTAAGACATTAAAAGTAAGCAGTGTTAGCGGCACTCTACTCCTATAAGATAAAGTGCCGCTACTGCCATTTTAATAACACCGCCTCGGCCCGGCTAAAGTGCCGTAAGCATTGCATTGTTATTGACACTGTCACTAAGTCAGGTCACCTGTTGTTTTGTTTTTTTGAGTGAGGTTAGATCGCAGTAAAACACCACATTCCCAAAACATTACATTCCCTTGTGCTTAAACGGACCCTGGTACTCGCCGGTCGATGCCGCGGCACCGCTCGCTACGCTCGCTGTGTGGTTACAGTTTTAACCTAACCTAACCTACCTTTCAGCCATTTTCATTTGATAAGCCAAGGGATTATGGCACTTAAGTTTAGCCGGCTATAGATGAAAACAAAATAACAAGTGACAGTGACAATGCAATGCTATCGGCACTTTAGCCGGGCTTAGGCAGCGCCACTAGTATGCCGCAAATATTCTATCGGCACTCTATACACTTCCTTAAAAGTAAGTATTACTATTGATTTCTAGGTGTTCGAAGTAATTGTCCATCCAGCATTCGAAGCGAAAACATTGGTGAATGACATAGCATTATTGAAATTAAAGTCTGAAGCTGTTTTTACTGATTATGTACAACCAGCCTGCTTGTGGCAAACGGGAAAGCCTACTGAAGATGTTGTTGGCACGGTATGTAGTTCGTTTTCTCACCTATATTCCTGTTTTACTGCAGCGTTGATATCCTCTTTATCCAAAAATGAAACCCTTATAATTTCGGAACAGATGACGTATGTTTAATGGAACAGGAGAAAAACGTTATAAAAATGGTTAAAGTTGTTTTTCCAAACAAAAATATTTTTTTACATGTTTGGAATAAGTCGCGAATGCAGTTTGCATGGATTACTACGAGACATATACACACATCAACACGGTCTAGGGATATTTTTAAAAAAGCGAATTACTATCAATGTGTTAATTATTTTTGGCGCATATAGCATTTATCTACGGCGCACCTACCTACCCTACATACATACCTACCTACCCTACCTACCTACCCTACCTACCTACCCTACCTACCTACCCTACCTACCTACCCTACCTACCCTACCTACCTACCCTACCTACCTACCCTACCTACCTACCCTACCTACCTACCCTACCTACCTACCCTACCTACCTACCCTACCTACCTACCCTACCTACCTACCCTACCTACCTACCCTACCTACCTACCCTACCTACCTACCCTACCTACCTACCCTACCTACCTACCCTACCTACCTACCCTACCTACCTACCCTACCTACCTACCCTACCTACCTACCCTACCTACCTACCCTACCTACCTACCCTACCTACCTACCCTACCTACCTACCCTACCTACCTACCCTACCTACCTACCCTACCTACCTACCCTACCTACCTACCCTACCTACCTACCCTACCTACCTACCCTACCTACCTACCCTACCTACCTACCCTACCTACCTACCCTACCTACCTACCCTACCTACCTACCCTACCTACCTACCCTACCTACCTACCCTACCTACCTACCCTACCTACCTACCCTACCTACCTACCCTACCTACCTACCCTACCTACCTACCCTACCTACCTACCCTACCTACCTACCCTACCTACCTACCCTACCTACCTACCCTACCTACCTACCCTACCTACCTACCCTACCTACCTACCCTACCTACCTACCCTACCTACCTACCCTACCTACCTACCCTACCTACCTACCCTACCTACCTACCCTACCTACCTACCCTACCTACCTACCCTACCTACCTACCCTACCTACCTACCCTACCTACCTACCCTACCTACCTACCCTACCTACCTACCCTACCTACCTACCCTACCTACCTACCCTACCTACCTACCCTACCTACCTACCCTACCTACCTACCCTACCTACCTACCCTACCTACCTACCCTACCTACCTACCCTACCTACCTACCCTACCTACCTACCCTACCTACCTACCCTACCTACCTACCCTACCTACCTACCCTACCTACCTACCCTACCTACCTACCCTACCTACCTACCCTACCTACCTACCCTACCTACCTACCCTACCTACCTACCCTACCTACCTACCCTACCTACCTACCCTACCTACCTACCCTACCTACCTACCCTACCTACCTACCCTACCTACCTACCCTACCTACCTACCCTACCTACCTACCCTACCTACCTACCCTACCTACCTACCCTACCTACCTACCCTACCTACCTACCCTACCTACCTACCCTACCTACCTACCCTACCTACCTACCCTACCTACCTACCCTACCTACCTACCCTACCTACCTACCCTACCTACCTACCCTACCTACCTACCCTACCTACCTACCCTACCTACCTACCCTACCTACCTACCCTACCTACCTACCCTACCTACCTACCCTACCTACCTACCCTACCTACCTACCCTACCTACCTACCCTACCTACCTACCCTACCTACCTACCCTACCTACCTACCCTACCTACCTACCCTACCTACCTACCCTACCTACCTACCCTACCTACCTACCCTACCTACCTACCCTACCTACCTACCCTACCTACCTACCCTACCTACCTACCCTACCTACCTACCCTACCTACCTACCCTACCTACCTACCCTACCTACCTACCCTACCTACCTACCCTACCTAACTACCCTACCTACCTACCCTACCTACCTACCCTACCTACCTACCCTACCTACCTACCCTACCTACCTACCCTACCTACCTACCCTACCTACCTACCCTACCTACCTACCCTACCTACCTACCCTACCTACCTACCCTACCTACCTACCCTACCTACCTACCCTACCTACCTACCCTACCTACCCTACCTACCTACCCTACCTACCTACCCTACCTACCTACCCTACCTACCTACCCTACCTACCTACCCTACCTACCTACCCTACCTACCTACCCTACCTATCTACCCTACCTACCTACCCTACCTACATATATACCTACCTACCTACCTACCTACCTACCTACCCTACATTCACCTACCTATCATAAGAGGGTCCATATTGGCTCACCTAAAGTTCTTTATCCGAAATTGTTCTTCCTAACGATTTGTAATCCGAATGATCACTCTTCCTATTTTTCATCCTAAAGTTTTCATTCATACTATTTGTAGTGCTACCGGCGATGTTCATAATACTCATGTTTCCGAAAATTGTAATTAATAATATCATTAATGTAAATATATTTAAACTCCTACTGTTTTTTATCATAAAACGCTTTTATCCTACTGAGAGAACATAATCATGCATGAACCAGATGCTTTGAAGGAAAAGGTTTGTTTTTAAACTATTTCTTGTGATCAAAACAACTGTTCACATTTTTACATTTAGCCATTTTATTTTTGGTTATTGTTGTTACATATTTATATATATAACTATATTATACATATATAACTATACCTGAGATAATTATGTCTAAAAACCAACTGTTTAGAATGATTAAAGGTCGTTTCACTGATTTTTTAACCGACTTCCAAAAGGAGTTCGATTCCCCGCCGGAGAGAATCTTTTTGCATTTTTTTATATAATTTTCTTACAACATCTTTGTTCCTAATACTTTTTCAATTATTAATTTTATAATAATTACTTATACCTTTTAGGTATAATGAGAACTATTCACACGAAACCTGACATCATATGCGACTTCATTCCCGTGGATATGTGCGTTAAAAACATCAACAACGATCCGAGGGACCAAGAAGTAAGTTGTAGGTATAGGTACTAATTGTATACTAGTTGTATAATACTTTTTAACCGACTTCCAAAAGGAGGAGGTTCTCAATTCGTCTGTATGTTTTTTTTTTTTTTTTTTTTTTTTTTTTTTTTTTTGTATGTTTGTTACGCGATTTCTCCGTCAATTATGGACCGATTTTGAAAATTGTTTTTTTGTTTGAAAGGGTATGCTCCCGAGGTGGTCCCATATTAATTTTATTAACTTTACTTGGATAGTTTTTGAGTTAGCTTCAATAATACGTATTTTTCCCACTTAGTTTATATGGATGATATAATGATAACTTCCAATCACTGTTATTTTAGCAGGTTAGTGGTATTCGAATTTGTATGGGGTAGGTACCACAACTAAAAAGTGCAAAATAAAAACTTTTTACAAAAAAAGAACAACCGACTTCCAAAAAAGACACTACAAAGTCAAAAATAACTTTAATTTCGGAAGTCGGTGGCAAAAAACGAAAGTTCAAAACCAAATACACCGACTTCCGAAATTAAAGTTATTTTTGACTTTGTAGTGTCTTTTTTGGAAGTCGGTTGTTCTTTTTTTGTAAAAAGTTTTTATGTCTTAAATGAATGAAATTTAGGTCAAAGTGTCGTCGTCTTGGGGGCACTATGAAAAAAATACTTAGAAAAATTTCGCGACCAATTTCGAGGTAGCGCTCGCCGGCCGCTGCCGCGGCACCGCTCGCTTCGCTCGCTCGGCTCGCGCGTAGTTGGTCACAGTTCTAACCTAACCTAACCTAATCCAAATCTAAACAAAAAAAATATGACTTTGAATAATAGTGTAAAAGATGGTTATGTTGAGAAAATATAGGAAAACAAATAAAAGTAAAATAGATGTTTATTGCTACTGACATTATGAAGTTAAATGCTTCGGAATTATGAATATTAGAGACAGAGTAGTTAGGAATTGTGATTGTTAGGATGAAAAATGTTAGGAAGAACATTTTCGGATTTCCAATTATCGGAGTTGAAAATTTAGGTGAACTTTGGCGCACCCATCATAAGAACCATCTCCTAACTATGACAAACACAACAAAAAAAAATAAGCCGAATCGGTCAAGCCGTGTTCTTGTTATGTCGTGACAACGGAAAACGGGTTTCATTTTTATATATATAGATGTATATATATAAAAGATACGTTATTTAATATTCTACCATTTTTTAATAATGGTTAAGGTACACTCGAGAGCAATGAATCCGGGTCACTTAAAGAATGTTAAAAATCTCGGAAACTAAAAATGATAGGTTAATGCAATAAATTGTATTTAATAGACAATGTAATACTCCTTAAATGAAAGTAAAAAAAATATGAGTCACCATACATTTTATTAACACAAAATTACATAAAGAAAAAAACTGCTGATCTCTCCTTAAAACAAAAATAGGAAACATGAAATTTTTGAACTTTATTACGATTTTCTTGAATTTTAATACTTCGTATTGCCTCCTCGTGCTTCCATTACTGCGTTTACGCGGTTTGGCATGCTGTACACCAAGTTCCTTATACGATTTTGGGGAATATTCTCCCATTCCTCTGTGAGAGCAATTTTGAGCTCACGAAGCGTGATTGGGGGAGGGTTTCGTTGTTTTACGCATCTGCCTAGCTCGTCCCAAACTCCCAAGCATGCTCGATCGGGTTGATATCCGGGCTGCGCGCTGGCCACTCCATACGAGTAATGTTCATCTCTTGAAGGTAGTCATTCACAATCCTACCTGTATGAGGTAGGGCATTGTCATGCATAAATATAGCATCCTCACCTAAATTGACCATAAATGGGCCAACGTGATCATTGAGGATTTCTTTCACATATCTTACGCTAGTTAAAGAGCCGTTTTCTATGATCACCAGCTCTGTGCGACTTTCAGAAGAAATTCCGGCCCACACAAGTACAGACCCACCACCGTAGGCTACTTTTTCTTCGATGCATGCTTGCTTGAATCTTTCCCCTGGTCTTCGATACACTCTGTGTCTTCCATCGTGCTTGTAGAGCATAAATTTTGATTCGTCGGAGAACATAACTTTTGACCAATCTTCAATACTCCAATTTACGTGGCTCTGGGCTTACCTTAGTCTTGAAATACGATGCCCACGCTCCAGTTTAGGGCCGTTTGCAGGTCTAAGGGGTTTTAAGTTAGATTCAGCAAGCCGACGTCTTACTGTCCATGCACTTGGGTTACTTCCTCCGAGGCGTCGAAACTGATTTGTGAGTTCAGTTCCTGTGAGAAAGCGATTTCGAAGCATGGTGTTCACCAAGTATCGGTCTTCTCGTGCTGTGGTACACCTGGTTCTGCCCGTTCCTGGTCTGCGTAGGTTAGAACCAGTTTCTTCGTAACGTCGGAGAACTCTTTGTACTGTTGACAGCGACACACCGACAGTCCTGGCTGTATCGCGCTGACTCCGGCCGGTTTCCAGCATTGTAAGTATTCTGGTGCATTCTTCAGGCGTAAGCGACATAATTTCAGCTTGAATAATGAATATAGAGCACTATCAACATGGTTTATGTACCCACATAAATGACAGATTACAAACAAAAGCAAAACCAAATGCTGTAATTTCGTAGTTCCATCTTCGAAAGTGGCCCTTTTTCAAATTTGATTTTTTTATGATATAACTTTACAATAACTAAGAAGTTTTAATACCTTTATTTAAGGAGTATTACATTGTCTATTAAATACAATTTATTGCATTAACCTAGCATTTTTAGTTTCCGAGATTTTTTGGATTCTTTAAGTGACCCGGATTCATTGCTCTCGAGTGTACTTCGATTAAAATTTCAGGATTTTATGGAAAAAAATGAAGCATAGACGGAAACCGTATATGAATTAACTTTAATTTATGAGTAAAAACTGAAAAAAATAGAAAAATCATTTAATTTGTGTTAGTAAAGCTTGAAGTTAGTAGTCTGAGAAAGCGCCCATGATGTTCATAACACATCGGCAACGATTCGGCATGCTCAGAACAAGGTTGTCAATGTCTTGCTGCGGAATATTGTCCCATGTCCTTCTGAGGTGCGCAAAAAGTTGATCTTCTGTAGCCAGATTTTCAGGATCTTCCTTCAGAGCTCTTCTTTGCAGCATATCCCACGCAAGCTCAATGGGATTTAGATCTGGCGATTGAGCAGGCCAGTCTAAGGCCCTAACATTGTGTGTATATAACCAAGCTGCTACCGTTCTCGCCGTGTGTGCCCGGGCATTGTCGTGCATGAGCAGGAAATCTGGCCCCATTTGTGTTCTGTGGGGCAAGATTACGGACCCCAGCACCTGTTGGACGTATCGTTCTGCCGTCATATTGCCCCGCACCCAAACGAGATCCGTCCGTCCTCCAAGACGAATTCCTGCCTAAACCATAATTGTTCCTCCTTGGTATGGGTGAACTTTCTGAGGGTTCTGAAGACGGCTCCATCGTCCAGGAACTCGTCAAATGAAATGAAATGAAATGAAATGAAATGAAATGAAATGAAATGAAATTGTTTATTCTGTAAATAGGATATCGGAATCACTTTTACACGTCATATTAAAAAAAATGTTTAAAATAAGCTAGATGAGGTCGGCGTTTCCTAACTGACTACTCTGAGAAGAAAGGCCGAAACAAACTCAGAGGTCACAGTCTCTTTTAAAGTCCAGACATAATCTTGGTCAAGCCATATGAGAACCATGTAGATTAGTGTCTGAAATGGTCTTTTGAGGAAAGAACCACACAGATTTGAGTGGACCTGTCCAGTCAGTGCAAGCATTTGTCAGTAATCGTGGAGCTCAACTCAGAACTTAAGGAGCTCAAATCGACGAACAATACCAAAGAAAGGACATTTGGGTAGGCCGCATCAACTACTCAAACTGCCAGACCATCATTAAAACTACCTGAGAAATAAAATTTAAAGAGGAAAAAAAACCCACATAGTCCTCACATTCACAATAATTAAAAATAATTTAATACTTTACAAAGTAATCATGTCATTTTGTTTAAAATTTTAAATAATGTCAATGTGAATATAAATCTGGTTTATTTTGATGTTTATAAGTAATAATTTAAATTTCAAGTATTATGGTTTTATCACAAGGCTTAGCAGAGCGAGCAGCTCAATCCCAAGCTTTTTTATCTTCTAAATAATCTGAAATTTTATAGTACCCTTTTTTACAAAGTTTGGTTTTAATACAGCTTTTAAATCGTTTAATAGGTAAGTTTCGAATGTCAATGGGAAGTTTGTTGTAAAAGCGTATACATTGACCCATGAACGAGTTGCCTACTCTATGGAGTCGTGTGCGATGTACAGCAAGGTTGTGTTTGTTCCTGGTATTTAAACTATGAATATCGGACATTTTCTTAAAATTTGATATATTTTTGTGTACATACAATAGGTTTTCAAAAATATATTGTGAGGCTACAGTCAGAATATTTATTTCTCTGAATTTCTCTCGAAGGGACTCTCTTGGACCTAGGTTGTAAATGGCTCGGACAGCCCTTTTCTGTAGAACAAAGATAGAATTAATGTCCGCACAGGTTCCCCAGAGAAGAATCCCATAAGACATCAGACTATGAAAATAACTAAAATAAACAATTCTGGCTGTATCTACGTCAGTTATCTGTCTAATTTTTTTAACAGCATATGCGGCCGAACTTAGCCTTCCTGACAATTTTTCTATGTGTGGGCCCCATTGTAATCTACCGTCAATAGTTATTCCAAGAAAAACTGTTGACTCAACAGGGTTCAACTCTATTCCGTTAACTTGAACATTGGTAGTTAGTTGCCTGACATTTGGCGTTGAAAATTTAATGAGTTTAGTCTTTTTTTCGTTCAGGAGAAGATTATTTACATTAAACCAATGCACAACTTTAGAGAGTGCATCGTTAACTTGTTCAAAGTTGACTAACTGACGTTTGATTTTAAAAATGAGGGATGTATCATCTGCGAATAATACGATCTTGTGATTATCCCTTATGTGGTAAGGTAAGTCATTAATATAAATTAGAAATAAGAAAGGACCTAGAATTGAACCCTGCGGAACGCCCATGGTGACCGCGGATCCTGCAGATCTCTTGCCATTAACATCGACCCTCTGAATTCTGTTGTTCAAATAAGAAGTCAGAAGGTCAAGAGCCTTGTCCCTCATACCATAGTGGTGCAGTTTCCTGATGAGTGTATCATGATGTACGCAATCGAAGGCCTTGGACAAGTCACAGAAAATGCCAAGAGCATCCTGCGACTCCTCCCAGGCCTCGAATATGCTCTTCAGTAATTCCACGCCCGCGTCTGTAGTTGAACGACCCTTTGTAAAGCCAAACTGTTTCAGATGCAGTAAATTATGTGCATTGAAATGTCCTAACATTTGGTTTAAAATTAATTTTTCAAAGATTTTGCTCAAAGTAGGTAATATCGAAATAGGCCGAAAGTTTGTGGGATCAGTTGTGCTGCCAGATTTGAACAGTGGAATCACTTTGCTAAGTTTCATCAAATCAGGAAATACACCAGATGCAATACAAGAGTTAAAAACGATTGCTAAAAAGGGTGAAATAACATCAATTATTGAAGACATGGTATGTACTGATAATCCCCAAAGGTCAGCAGTTTTTTTTACATCAAGATTTTTAAAAGATTCTATTATGTCTTTAGCAGTAATAATTGTGAATTCAAAAGTCTTGTCACATTCTGGTACACATTCTTTAAGTATTGAGTAAGCAGAAGTGGAGGACGACGATGACAGAGTTTTGGTTGTTAAAATGGGAATATTAGTGAAGAAATTTTCAAACTCAGTTGCCACCTCCACGTCCGTCTTAATATCTACATCATTGATTTTTAGATGGAAGTCACGATTCCGTACTGTCGTTCTTCCCGTTTCTGAATTAATAATATTCCAAGTTGTTTTAATTTTATTTCCAGAAGATTTTATTTTATTTTTAATATGTATGGCTTTTGCTGAGGAACAGGCTCTTTTAAAAGTTTTAGAATAATTCTTAACAAACTCTTTGAAAGTTTCATCATGGTTATATGTTTTTTCATGATACAATTCAAATAACCTCTGCCTACTTTTATAAATACCTGGTGTTGCCCAATCACTAAATATAACGCGGTCACAAACAGGCAATGTTTTTGAGGTGAAAACCTTCCTAAACTCACAATTGATGACGTTAAATAGGGAAGCATAATCTTGATCCGGGTCGTTATGATAAGGCAAACCCGGTAGTTTTTCCATTAAATTATTTTTAAATTGTCCCAAGCGACTTTTATTTACAGGAACAAAACTCACAAGTTTTCTTTGAGCTCTGATTGTTTTCTGAGGGAAAGTGACTAACTGGCCACAGTGATCAGAGTCCAACTCATTTATAATTAAATGGCATGAAGGTTTTAAGTTAGTAAAAATATTGTCAATACAGGTAGCACTAGTGGCAGTTATTCTAGTCGGCTCAAAGAATGTATTGTACAAATTATAAGACTTTAATAAACTTATGAATTTATTTACTACAGCAGATTTTTCCAATATATTAATGTTGAAATCTCCACAGACAACAACTGTTTTATTACTGTTACAAGTCTTTAACAATACTTCTTCCATATATTTCTCAAATATATCATATGAAGCACATGGGGGCCTGTACACGCTCAATACAATGAACTGCTCAAGCTCAATGCAAGCAATTTCAATAACTCGCTCAACAGAGAGGCTCACAATATCCTTACGTTCTTTAAACTTCATATTGTTGCGAACAATTATTAGAGAGCCACCACGTATCATATTAACTCTGCTGAACGAGCTGGCAACCTGGTGGTTGTTAAAGCAGAACATGAACTGGTGGACTTTTAACCAATGTTCAGTTACACATAGGATATCAACATAACTACAGTTCATGAACAGCTCCAATTCTAATTCCTTACCTAACACACCCTGTATATTTTGATGAACTATTTTTAGAATATTATTATTACATTTATTTAGATTACTACAATTTGATGGGTGAGATATTAAAGAACTTTTTGAAACCTTCTTATGATTTAAACCAGTATTTAAATTTTCTTCATTTATTGAGCAAGAGGTTTCCTCTATTGTCCTTATTTCTAATTTAAATTATAATTAATGTCAGTATTTGTTGCCAAAATATTGGCAGAATTATTAAAAATGTCATTGCATTGCTCAAAAGAAGCAAGTTGTTTAGCCAAATTTTTGGCTGTAATAGAAAAAAAATATGATAGCGACACAGCTATCTGTCTTTTGCAGTAGTTTGAAAGATAGTACATAACAATATTATGTCTATCTCTTGTCAAATACAGATTTTTACCAACATAATTGTTAGTATCAACTAGATGGAACAGATTATTATTGAATGTCCAATTATGCAATGTCATATTTAATTCAAATCTTAAGTTATTCTCTTCCTGTGGCAAACTGTTACTATAAGGGAATGTAAACAACACAATTTTTCTTAAACTAAGATTACACAACGTTCTATAATATTGGAGCAGTTCTCCTTTGTTCATACTTCCCCTATTACCCATAAAAATTAATAATGTAGTGTCCTGATTAAAGTTACATTTAATAATTTCTTTCATAATATGAAATAAAGAACAACCAGGCATACAGTAATTTAGTATGGAGTGACCTGGATATTCATCTGTTAACAAGTTGCCTAAGTCCTTTCCAATCTCATCGCAGAATAATACTACATCATTTTTTCCAATTTTTTTCAATTGTTTATTTGAACAATTGATAGCAGGAAATATCAAATCAACACAGGACTGCGGTAAGGTGGTATTGCATGTTGTCAATGAATGGTCCGGTGTAAGTACATTGGATGGTGTTTGACACTGCTCACAGTTGTTTGTTTGTGAGTTTACCAGCTCATTCATTGCCAACACATATTCCCTCATTAGATGTTCAGAGGTATTATATTTGTTAGTCATTGAACTAAGTTTCTCCTGTAAATGGTCAAGTTCAGATTGCAAGTACTCTGTGTCAATGTTGTACCTCCTAGTACTTTGTTCCAAATTAAAAGAATACATATCTAATTGTTTAAGCAAATTTAGCCTTTCTCTATTAAGTTTAACATTTTTAATAAAGAACTTTTGTCTTTTAATCATCTTTTGTGTTCTAACAATGTATTTATTAATTTTAATGTATTTTTTAAGTTTATTTTTACTGGTGACTCAAACACGCGTCCTTCGTGAATCTGGATGGAAGCCGAACCTGGATTCATCCGTGAACAGCACATTGGAATTCTAATCGTCGTCCACGATTGCCTCTCCGTAAAGGTGGGACCCGGAGTGGTCTACGAGAGCGTAGATTGCTTTCATGCAGTCGCCTTCTTACAGTTTGGTCACTCACAAGCACTTGGTGTTCCACTCGCAGCCTTTGGACCAATTGAGTCGCCGTTGCATTTGGTTGAGCTCGCGCAGTAATTTGCAAAAAATCGGTCTTGTCTGGGGGTAGTGATGCGACTTGGCCCCCGGTGCCTCTCCACTACTTCACCTGTGGCACGATAGCGTGTCCACAATCTTGAAATTACATTTTTGGGGGTCCCTATGGCCTCAGCAACATTACGCTGAACAGAACCCAGCTTCCAGCATTCCCACAGCTCGTAACATCTCCGCCCTCGTCAAATGTTGGCGTTGCATGGCTACAATACCTCAATTTTAACTTTATCTTTCGTTTAAAAATGAAAAAAGACTGTAACTAAACGTAATTCGTATTGTTTTCTAAATTTCGCAAAAATGAAAATTCCCTCTCCTACACATCAAGACATTTTTATGCCAACGAAACAAAAGAATTTTCAAAAATTTGAATTTGGAATTAGTCTGAGATAAATTACAAACAAATCGGTGTATAAAAGATTCCAATGCGGCTAGTACTTTTCGAGTTATTTAATTGAGTATGAAATATCCCTAGACCGTGTTGATGTGTGTATTATGTATATAGGTATATTAGGTATACTTTTTTATTTTTTTTACTTTAATTTGTTTGTAAATTTTACAGGTGGTAGGTTGGGGATTCAACCATTCAGACAACCTATCCCCCACCCTGCAACAAATAACCGTTCCTATAGTATCAGAGTTGACCTGTTTAAAGAGTAACCCAATATTCTTTCATAGAAATCTAAATACCAACAAGTTTTGTGCTGGATTTACTAACGGTAAGTATGCATTTATACAAGATGTAAATAAAATGATGTTGAATCTAGATAGGGTTCATTCTTGGTAGGTACTCATCATTTTAACCATTTTAAGGCTGCGTTTCCACCAGAGATGTGCGATAGAAATGTGTCGTGCGAGGATGTCTAGCTATGCTGTGAAAATGTGTGGGGGTTTCCACCAAAGCTGTGCGATGAAAATGTGCCTACGAGGATGCGTAGCGGAGCTGTGAAAACGCGCATTAATGTGTGGTGCGAGGGTGCGTTGCGAAGCTGTGAAATGTGTCGACGGGGGTGCGGTGTAGTGGGAGCGGTGTAACGCGAACGCCTGCCTGCCGCCAAACCTCGCAACATATCCTTCTCAACACACATTCCTCGCAACACATCCCCCTCGTACACATCCCCCTCGTACACATCCCTCGCATGTTCTGTATGCGCAAAAATCTAGCTCCGCTGAGCCGTTTCCACCAGAGCTGTGCTGACCGAGGCGAGGTAAATGAAGCGATTCTATTGGTTCTTTACAAACACATCCCTCGCTACGAATCCTCACACATCTCTGGTGGAAACGCAGCCTTAGGTTTCCGTATGTCAGAATAAAATACGGAACCTTTAGAGGATCACTCGTTTGTATGTCTGTCTGTCACAGCCAAACTGTGACGCAAACACGGACGTGTTTCGTAAATAAATTAATTTTGAATATGGGGGTCACTTTTAAGAGACAAATAAAGAAAATTTAAAGAAAAGTTTTGGACACCGTGTGACCATATCAAATGAAAAGGTTTACTGTGAGGGTTGCAACGCACATGGTTCGGAGTCACGAAGATTACCGAAACGAACGTTTTACAATGTGCGTAAAGGCACCTTTCCTTTCCTTTCCATTCCTAACCAAACCGCAGGCGGCAGCAGCCCGAATTCCAGTCGGTAGATAGAAGATAGAAAAATGTGTTCTCGCTCGAGCGATGGTGGCAATACTGGTTTGCGGTCGGGCTGCACGTGTCGCCTGTTGGTTGCCCGTACCTGCACTCGCCGTGGGCCGTGTCGCTAGCTGCGGAAGGTATTTCATAGAAATTCATAAAAACCAGTCGTGTCGCGGCGGCAAATCGCCGGCAGTTGCCGCCTGCGGTCGGGTACGGATTGGTATCTTTACGGAGCCGTAGACTGCTGTAGAGCGGCGCCTTTTATTAAATTGTAGGGCGCAAAGAGTAAAATATGAGCTATCATCTTCTTTTTTCAGGCTCCTCAGTCTGCAACGGTGACAGTGGTGGTGGTCTCATGGTCTTTGTACCAGACTCGGCAGGCGACACTGACAAGGCGTCAGGCGCGTGGTACGTCCGCGGCATAGTTTCTCTTGCTGCCCGTAGATCTGATACCCTGAGAGTTATCTGTGACCCTTATCAGTACACAATCTTCACAGATGTAGAGCAGTATCGGGATTGGGTGATCGAACACAAATAAATCTGCTGCAAATATAATAAAATAATTGCCTATTGTAATAAGTGTTTTATTAAAGTATTGCTTTTTCATTACTTAGAGAAAGGACATCATTGATTTCGTATCCAAAAATTAAAGAATAGGCCAAAAAAAAAAAGCTTTTTTCAATTAGAAAATAACATCCTGAGCATTTTTTTAATATTATAATGAAATTCTACAATTAACTCCCTGGCTGATATTTTAGTTTGAAAGTAGGTACCAAAAATTATATTTTTGCCAACATTATTTTGGACATTCGTTTAAGACGCAAGCATTTATTGCCCATTGTAGAAATGGAAATGAGCATTGAGCGTTAGGTATAATGGCTGCTACACACAGTACTACGCAGTGCTACGCCGGCCTTGCCGCCGGCCATGACGCACAAAGCCGCAGAAAGAAACGCAAAGAAAATGAAGGCGCAAAAGCCGGAGGCATGTGCCGCGCGGCAAAAGCCAGCCGCCATGCCACCGGCACTGTTTGTAGGAGCCATAAGAGGTAATGATAAGTATTAACAAAATAACGAGAAAAGATTGAGGGAAATGTTTTTATTATACAATAGCAGGTAGCTAGGCCGGTGGAAAATCCGTTATTAAGCCCAAGCTGTTTGATTCCGTCATACTCGAAGGTAAAACACCACAGGCAGACACAGGCGGGCAGAGGTGACCGTGATACTCTTCTTTAATAAAAAGGGCGACAATGCCGTGCTCGAGAATTATAGGCCTATCGCACTTCTGAGCCATGTCTACAAGCTGTTTTGAAGAGTCATCCCGAACCTATTACTATCTATTCTTATATTATTATTCTGCAAGAACCCCTCCGCAGTGAAGACATTCTCCAAAAAAAACCAGTTATCTTTATCTTGGGCTGCTACCATCCAGCCTGGGCCAACTGTCTCGATTATCTCGTCTTCCCATCTCTTGTACGGTCTTCCTCTGATGCGTTTCCCTCTTGGGCCCTTCCAGATGTCACTCGGTTCATCGCTCATCTGTCAATCGCGTCGTATGCGGCTCATTTCCATATACTCGTACAACCTGAAAACTATAAAAAACTCAAAACGTATTGTTAGTATGTTACGCAATTAGCCCGCAGGTCTCCAGAAAGCGACACAGAATGCAGTAGCCCAATTTTCGATCGCCGATGATAAAACTCATTTCAGACTACGCTATAATATAATAGCATATAGTTCATAGCACAACAATATCTCCCGGCATACATTTATTTAAAACACGTTCACACTTTGCTATACTATACATATATTGTTTATTTCCTTTGTGTGGTTGTACTATAGAGCAGAATAGTATAGCGTAGTCTGAAATGTGCTTAAAAGTATTGTCTGTGCTATGATGGCGTCGAAGCAGAAACATGTTTCATGATAATACGTCACTCGTAGATCTACCTCACCCGCAGCTCTGCACCCCCCCGCTAACATCCAGATAGCAAAAATGCTACTGGACGGACAAGTTTGACCAGTGTTGAATTGACTGAGAAGAGTGATGTAATCACAGATATAGATAGACCTAGATAACGCAAGTATCACGATCTGTATGAAAACCAAGCGCGCCATTTTTTGACTACCTAATATGACGTCACAAGCATTATTTAGTGATGGGAAAATAAAATCCGTCGCACGCGGCGGCGTCTTTGAATCGATTTTATTATCTTGGAATCGATACTGCTGACTGGGTGAGCGCTGGCGCTAGGCGGGGGCCTAGCGCCAGCGCTCACCCAGCCAGCAGTACGCTAACTAAAAGTCTTCGCATTGAGAGGTTTTGGGCTCGTGCGCGTTCCGTCGACGTTCACACGTCGTTTTTGGATACCTTTTCCAAAATTTCAAGTAACTTTACCATTATAAATACGTGAATATTCGATTGAAATACCTTATATTCAATTTAGTTCTAGTGTTTACAAAAGCAAAGAGATTCTACCCTTTTTCATCTCAATTTTGAACAAAGATCGCCTTTGTATTATACCATTTCTCTATTTATTGAGTAATCGTGTACAGTAAAGAATTATTGAGAATCGTTTAAAAATAGATTAATTAATCGATTTTGTGACATAGTAATGAGATAGACAGAGGAATGAGATAGACAGAGGAATGAGAAAAATAAAAGAAAATAAAATTCCTGATCTGCTTAGTAGGCAGTTAAGGATTTATAATTTCTTCAAATTGTTAGTATTTCCCTACTTATTTCTTGTAATTGTGTGTTGTAGATTATCTTTCAGAAACAAAAAAAAAAAACCAGTGAAGAAATTTTAGAAGCTAAACGAAAACCCAGTAAAATACGATAAGTATAATAAAATTAAAATGGATGCAAAATTACTTGATCTACAACAGCAAAAAGTTAAAGAAAGTTGTGATCTTCAGTACATCAATAGTCTGATATGCTGTTTTTGTTAATATTCGATACTTTTTCCCTTCAACAAAGCATGCTTTCTCAAAATGTATTTAACAAATAGTGCTATGCTTTGTTAGGAACCAATCTTTATTTCCCGTCGCCTCAATCTATTTTTCTTTTAAATTGGGTTCATGTGGGAAACTAAAAAAATCACTAAACGTTACGATTATTTATTAAAATTGTCTACATAATTAGTATCTATAAAATACAAAATCATTCCTCTGTTTCCGAAAACGATTCTTGAGAATCGATTTGTGTTGCATACGATGAACAGCACTAATCGCTAAAATTGACAGAACAATGATAAAAGCGCCTGTACTACGAGACCGATGCGATATACGATAGTATCACTTGCTTCGATATTCATCACTTGTTAAAACAAAACGTCGCATCAACCGCTTCAAGTAAAAGCCGCAATGTAATACGAATATTCAGTTTACGTTTGATGACCTATGTTTTTCTCTTACAGAGAGTATTAGATTAAAAATAATTGATTTTAATATTAAATACGCATAATATTAATCACAAAATGACTTATCGATGGAAGGAATCGTTTCCTTTATTTATTCTCCTCGCATTTGTACAGTTTTGACAATTTATAACTGAGCAATCAACCATTTTAACTTTTTTAACTGACGTCCGACTAGCGTGGCACAACGATGCAGACTGAGCGCGAAAGTGGCAGCTTACGATTTTTGTACGTAAGCTGGGTACGCGAAGTAGTCTGTTGCTCTTGCGTTATCTAGGTCTATCTATATCTGTGGATGTAATGATGTTGTCTATGTATATTGCTAAATACAATATTTTAAATCGTTAATAATTATCAATGAAACAGTTTTCCAAATATTATTTTATTAAAATTAGTTTTGTAGCTAGTTAATAACAATACTGCGCTCCAAAACGAAAATAGCTGACGTGGCTCAAAAGGCTGCCCAACTTAAATGGGACTGGGCAGGACATGTCTGCCGCATGTCGGACAAACTGTGGGCCCAAATAACACAGAACTGGTGCCCTGAGACAATGAGGCGGGGTCGCGGCAGACCACGTAGGAGATGGCGGGACGAGCTGGATAAGTTCCGTCAAAATTGGGAGGAGGACGCGCGGGCTCGCGAACGATGGAAGGAGTGGAGGGAGGCCTTTGCCCAGGAGTGGGACAGCACAGGCTAGCATAATTAAATAATAATAAGCTAGTTAATAATAACTATAATAGATTTTACAACGGTGAGTGGTTTGATCATGTTTTGTTGTTTTATTCCTTACATATTTAAATTGTGTCAGAACGTTTAGAATGTAATTCCTCTTAAAACTTGTATATTTGTTAGCAACATCATCATAGTTTTTTATTCTTGTTTTTAATTAAAAGCAATATAAATTTTATTTGTACGACGAATAAAATGTCAAGTGAGCGCTTGCAAGGGGCCTGTGAGTTGGTGGACTTGGTGAAGTGCAATGCAGAGAGGTGTGAGTCACTGACCACCAATCCCACCTGTAGTTGCGCTCGCACTCCGCCACCTCTCATGTCACAGCATGTTGCTCCTACAGCTTTACCAATTTTAAATAATACTTTAAAAATTGTCAACCCCACTCAAAGTAATGTTTTGGTCTATTCAGATAGATTAGGAGCAGGTTTTGGATCATTATTAAATAATCGCTCTAATCATACTATAGTTAACTGTTGCTACCATAACCTGCATTTTAATGAGCTTGTTCATAAAATAAAACATACACCAATGAATGAGCAGACTACTGTAGTTCTTTTAATTGGGAACAGTCTGAGCATCACTAAAAGGGACATAGTTAATGGTATTGACACCCTACTTAAATTAAAATTAGGTAAATTAATATTATGTGCATTGCCATATTCTCATAGGTTATATGAGCAAGATAACAACTACATTTTTAGCTTAAATAACCTTATGCATATTTTGGCATGTCGTCATAGTGACCGTTTATTGTATTTTGATACTAACAACTTAGAGATTTTGTTTTGACTCAGGAGCATATGTTTTTACCTAAGAAAAGCCAACATAATATTAGCTACTTTATTAGCCTACAATATACACGCAGTTATTAATGTTTTAACTGAGATTAGCTTAAGTGACGAAACAGTATTATCTAGTACTTCTAATGATACTGTAATAGATTCTTTAAACTTTTAGAATCGACAAAAGAGAAGCATAATAAGAATATTTTATTATATCACCAAAATATAAATCGCTAATTACGTAGCGCTACTTTGTGAAGGTCGCTGACGTCGCATCCGCGTCGACCTTAATTGCATAGCGCCACTATAATGAAGGTTGCTGATGTTGCATCCGTGCCGACCTTGCTCATTTCTAACACCGCTGATGCACGGTCTAGATGACATCAATCGCTTCCGCAAGTGTCTGCTTAAATTGTCTCAACAAATTGTAAGAAGGATTATTCTATTCTCCTACTTCGAGGTAGAATCATCATTCGTAGGTTTAATTTTGTAATATTAAGTAGTAATTAAATTAATTTAAGATCATTTCGGTTTTTCTTCAATCCTCTGATCGCAGCAAACGTAATTGGCGCAGTCGGTAGGATATCCGCCAGAGATATCGGGACTCTTATCTATCTCACATCGATAGTCGCGTCGCGAGTCACTCGGGAGGCTGTCAAGCACCGTTCCGGGTATCCTGAATCTACGGACCTGCTGCAGACCAGAAGGAGAATCCAGCCATCGATTCACAGAGAGGAATCAGAAATGAAATACCTGTAAGTACACTTGAATCATTCTCGTGTTGCACCCCTTTAAATCTTAACCCTCAAGATTACCATCCAAGGGCTTCCAGTGCGCGGGAGTCTGAATCGACAGACTCGCCAACGTGTAGTAGATATAAATAGGGATATAACTTATAACTTTATATAAATTAGGATTAGACAATATGGCTCAATGTGACCCAGATACCATTTTCAAGGCCCTTCGCCTTGTTCCAGAGTTTGACGGCGACCCAAATATCCTTACCCGTTTCGTTAGAATTTGTGATTCGTTAGCGGCACCTCCTAACTACAACCACCGTAGTAAGACATTTAGATTACCACCCCGTAATAATGTACCTCAGGGCCCTAAGCCAACGAGTGGTGTTCAACGTTTTACCCCCAGACCTTTACCCCCAATAAATACGTCAGCAGTCCATGATTCAAACAGGTTTGGCAATCCACCACCCTCCAATTATTTTAAATCCCGAGAAATGAATATGAATGAGTGCATGACATAATTATGACGACTTATATTACAACTATTACTACGAACCAGAGTACAATAATTACTATACTGATTACGACACCAATGACATTGACCCAAGTCTAGACGCTGACTCGACTTATTATAATGTAACAACGGACGCCCAGTTATTTGATGAATCGCAAACGAGTATAACTAACCATGCTCACGACTATTCCATAACGTTGCCATGTTTTGTGGAGTTTAATGACGCCAATAGCATGAAGTTGTTCATCTATCGGTTTCATAACTATATCGACGGCCTCATCGGTTTAGATCTATTATATAACTGGGAAGCTCACATAGATTTGACATTGTTAACTCGACCCGCGATAAACCCCATCCTTCAGTATCCAGACTTCAGTAAAGAATTTAACTTGATGACAAACGCTTCCTTCAGTCGTGCATCCCGAACTTTAAATGAAAGCGAGATGAACTATATATATAGTACTATAGAGAAGGAATTATTTGCTATAATTTGGGCTACGAAATATTTCAGACCCTACAAATTTGGACGTAAATTTATCTTCAAAATTCACACCAAAGAAGCCATGTCCTTGATAGAGGAAACTGATGAACTCAACTCCTTAATGGGTAATTCATCAGAAACCATCCCTGGCAAACCAAACTCCTCGACCGAAATAGTACATACAAGCATTGAGGACCCCATCCCAGAAATTATCATAACTGACGAGCCATTAAATAAGTTTAACAGACAGATTATGTTTCACCATTGTAAATGACATAAAGAAACGACCTGTAGTTACCGCCATTTGACACCAACGCGTTACACGAAATCCAATCGGAGTACTTCGCTAGCAAACTCGTCAATGTCCTAAAACAACTACGATCTTAGAACGTAATGCGAACAAATTAGTGACCGAATTCAATGATCATTAATTATTAGTATAAGTAACGAGTGGATGTCTTAATATAATAGCGTAATTACACAGATAGTACAGGACAAGAATAAAATTAACACTACCTTAGAGACCTTATTACAAAGTAATGCACTAAGAGAAAATAGTTTAATAAAATATGCTCATTTTGCCCAACTACTAGAAGTTATAAGCGATAATGTAGAAGACTGAACTCAGGGACTAATTAGGATAGAAGATAGTTTAGCTTTTGTTCGTGCGAGTAGTATACACCACTCTATGATCGACGTAGAAATACTAGAGTCAATGGTAAGAAAACCTAAGACTACTTACGCCGAAGTGCAAATTCTAGATCTAGAACTTAGAGATAATTATGACATTACAAAACCGGGGTCATACTATGCAGACAACCAGATAGTATTCGTATTTAAATTTCCAATCTTTTAAAAAAATAGCTACGATTTTTATAGACTCTCCGTAGTTCCTAACAAACACGCACAAGCTCTTATTCCACCCTTTCCTTTCCTTGCAACTAACGAGATGTTACATGTGTACATAGAGGCTGAATGCCCGAAGCTGAAAGACTGGTACCTCCGCATGAAGGACATCACTCATCAGACTCGCACCAAAGCTGACCACGTCCAGGAGTTAATCACCAACCAAGCTCTTCAAGGCTCCTGCAAGTTTACCACAGTCACCTTGACAAGAGAAGTCATGGAGGAGCTCGCCGACCAACATTACGTCATATCCTTTCCTCAAGAAACGAAGGTACAATTAACCTGTAACCAAAAAGACTACACATCGCTTCAGGGTAGTTACCTTGCTACGATTCCTATTGGATGCTATCTGAAATCCGAAGAGTTCACAATTGCAAACATTTACGACGAAATTAATGGCCAACCATTGATGTTAATGAAAATACCCAACGACGCTGAGAAACAGACCACCACAGCCACCCACGTCAATCTGAACTCTATCGATCTACAAGGACTACACAGCATCCAGGACCAAATTATGATCCAGAATCCCGTTCAACCTGAGAACGTGCAAGACCGACGCACTTTATCACACTACAATCCCATTCTATGGAGTACTATTAGGTGCAAGCATACTCGTTATCATCGCAATGACCCGGTGCTACCTATGCAGATGTACTAACACCATGGAAAACCACCAGCCCAGCAGCAGGGACCTTGTGAAAAAAGGAAACTCCTGACGAACTTCCGGCAACATTTTCACTCAACGTGCTAAAATAGTCGCCGTTCTCAGAGGGGAGGAATTACGTAGCGCTAATTTGTGAAGGTCGCTGACGTCGCATCCGCGTCGACCTTAATTGCATAGCGCCACTATAATGAAGGTTGCTGATGTTGCATCCATGCCGACCTTGCTCATTTCTAACACCGCTGATGCACGGTCTAGATGACATCAATCGCTTCCGCAAGTGTCTGCTTAAATTGTCTCAACAAATTGTAAGAAGGATTATTCTATTCTCCTACTTCGAGGTAGAATCATCATTCGTAGGTTTAATTTTGTAATATTAAGTACATAGTAATTAAATTAATTTAAGATCATTTCGGTTTTTCTTCAATCCTCTGATCGCAGCAAACGTAATTCGCTTCTCTGGCAAAATCCTAGACGTGGAAATGTTAATAGATAAATATCATATGGATATCTTATGTTTTTGTGAAACCTGGTTAAAATCAGATAGGATGTTGTTTAATGTAAATAATTTTTCAGTTGCCAGTGCGTACAACAGGTCTTCATTAGGGGGTGGTACCTTAATATTATGTAATAGTTGTTTCAGATATAAGGAAAGGAAGGATATCACTGCTTGCTCTGTTGATCGCTTATGTGAGGTAGCATGTGCAGAGGTTGAAGGCCATACTTTCTTATGTGTTTATAGACCACCAGCCTCAAACTTGCCATCATTTTTGATAATAATGGAAGAAATATTAACTAAACTTTTCAGAGATAATAAAATAGTTTTTGTTTGTGGTGACCTAAATATTGATTTATTAGTAAATTCACCGGATAAATGTAAGCTCATCTCATCTCATTCAATTTAAAATGTATATTTAATGTAGCAACTAGAATAACAGCAACCTCAGCTACATGCATAGACAATGTATTTACTAATTGTAAAATAAAAGACTCGTCCCTAATTAGTGGCGTCAAATCTGATCATACAGGTCAACTTATATCTTTTGAATCAGATAAAAAGTTACGTTTAGATAAAACTATTCAGTTAAGACCTCTTACTAAATATAAATTAAAAATGTTTAATAATAATGTTTTTAGCAATCTTTCAACAGCTAGTTTTGATTCACAAGATCCCAATATAAACTACGGTACATTATTTTCTACAGTATGCCAAGAATTCAATAAAGCATGTCCTGTAAAAAAAGTAACAATCAATACTAAACCAAAATTCAATGAATGGGCCACTGCTGGCATTAGAAAAAGCAGAGATATTTTATATAATTTATATAACGAAAAATCATTGACTTCTGATGAAGCTGTTCATAATTATGTACGAAACTATTCTAAGATAATTATTTAAAAGAGTCTGCGCCCAAGCAAAATCTAAATTAATAAGTAACAAAATTAGTATCTCGAATAATAAAATCAAAGCTGTGTGGCAGGTAATTAACAAAGAAACTGGTAACACAAAACAGCGAGATCAGAATGAATTGTCTTTGAAAATCGATAATGAAACCATTTCAGATAAGTTAAAAGTTGCTGAGACACTAGAAAATTTCTTTACCAACATCTCAATTGAGGTTACGAAATCTCTGCCTTCATCATCTATACTAGCTGAATCTCTTCTAAAAGAAAATTTCAGTAAGGACATTCCAAGTTTTGAATTCAAGCCCATTTCTATTGTCACGATTAAAAAAGCTTTCAAAAGTCTTAACATAAAAAACACTGAAGACTTATGGGGGATTTCCGTTAAGGTCCTTACTGATATCATTGACACAATTGCCCCTGTCCTAACAGGCATATTTAATCAATGTTTAGATAGCGGTACGTTTCCTGATTTAATGAAACATAGTAAAGTAGTACCAATTTTCAAATCGGGTAGTAAGAGTGATCCGTCTAATTATAGACCTATATCTGTTCTACCAGCATTGAGTAAAATATATGAAAAAATCATGCTAGACCAGATGTTGTCACATTTTAATTCAAATGGGATTTTGCATAGTCACCAGTTTGGTTTCACGAAAGGTAGGTCAACGACTGACGCAGGAGTAAAACTCATCAGTCACATTTTAGAATCCTGGGAGAAGTCCCAGGATGCAATTGGCATTTTCTGTGACCTCTCAAAAGCGTTTGACTGCGTTGACCACAACACACTGATCTGTAAATTACACCACTACGGAATTCGTGGACAAGCTGCTGACCTTGTTCTTTCCTATCTATCAAATAGGCAGCAAAAAGTAAATGTTAATGGGGCGACGTCCTCGGGGTCTCTAGTTAAAATGGGCGTGCCTCAAGGTTCAATTCTCGGCCCTTTCTTATTTCTCGTTTATATAAATGACCTTCCTTACATGATGGCTAACTTACCAAATATAATTCTATTTGCTGATGACACTTCTCTTATTTTTAAAATAGATAGAAAAGATACAGATGTCTTACATGTCAATGATAGTCTGGCTGTTCTTTCGAAATGGTTCGCAGCTAATAATAATCTTTTACTTAATGCGAACAAAACTAAATGTATTAGGTTCTCATTACCAAATGTACCTCAAGTGGGTCTAAATCTAAAACTTGATGGCAAAAAATTAGATGCAATAACGGAAACTGTATTTTTAGGAATTACTTAAGATTCAAAATTGCAATGGGGCGCCCACATTAGAACTCTTTCAGGTAGATTAAGTTCAGCTGCATATGCAGTAAGAAAAATAAGGCAGTTGACTGATATAGCCACAGCTAGGTTAGTATACTTTGCTTATTTCCACAGTATTATGTCTTATGGCGTTCTGTTGTGGGGATCGGCAGCTGACGTAGATTCAATTTTTATTTTACAAAAGAGGGCAATCCGCGCTATCTATAAAATGGGTCCTCGCGAGTCTCTTAGAAACAAATTCAAAGAAATTGATATAGTGACTCTGCCTTCTCTTTATATCTTAGAAAATATTTTGTATGTTCGGAAAAACTTAGGACTTTTCAAAATAAGAAGTGATTTCCATAATATAAATACACGTAGTAGACATGAAATTGTGATACCCAAATTTAGATTAACTAAAACAAGCAAGTCATTTCTTATAAACAGTATCCGATTTTATAACAAGTTGCCAAAGTTGGTTACAGAACTTAGCGATGGGAAGTTCAAAACTCACATCAAACGTGTCCTTATCAAGAAAGCTTATTATAAAATTAAAGACTACGTTGAAGACAAAGAAGTTTGGTAATAATTCCCTCTGCACATGTGGCTTCCCTGGTACCTCATTAACGGCAAAATATGTAAGATTCTATTAACTGCTCTCAAATTACCATGTTTATATTTTTGTTTTATTTACATTCTTCCTTGACATAATCATAATTTTATTTGACATTATATACCTACTTTTTAATTTTCAACTCTTTATTTGTGGCTTTTGTGGACATGTTAATTATTCAGATTTGTTACAGTTGTAATAATAGCAATCATGTCATTTCGTTTGAAATAGTTTTTATTTTTATTAATTTATTCATCTTTTTTATAGATTCTTTTCTATTTTGTTAATGTGAGAACGCTGTAGGCTTAGTGGACTGTAGTCTTGTTGACCATCTTCTATTTTGTTAAGTACATACTTGGTACTTGTTGAAAGACCTACACTGTCCTCGCATACCTAATAACACTGTATTTTTTTTGTTGTAAAAATTGTAAAACCCAATTATTTTTAAAAGAGTAACCGTGGAGTTTCTTGCCGGCTCTTCTCCATAGGAAACGACCAATTGGAACCGTGCGTAGCTTCTGACGTTTCATAAGTGCCCATGTAGGTTTATGTGAAATAAAATATTTTGAATTTGAATTTGACGAGTACTGTGCTATACCCTGCTTGTAAATTAGCTCATTTCCCAAAAAAAAAAAAATTTCATACCGCTTATTAATTAAGACAAGTACAGACGCCAGCACATCAATCTACTCCAATCTGTCAAATTTTCCCAATCAACATTGAACCTCATTCTTTGCCGATAAAGTTGAAAATCTATTAAATAAATTTGACATTTGTAGTAACTTGATGTGCTGGCGTCTGTACCTAATGATTAATTACTAGCTTCTGCCCGTGACTTCGTACGCGTGGAAGAAATAGTATAGAAGGCTTAGTGTGAGTTTCGTTTTACCATCTCGATCAAACGCATCGAGCGCGTTTGGCGTTCCGATTGGCCCTTCACCGGTGAAGGCCGGCCGGCTGCCAGTCGGAGCGCCAAACGCGGTCGATGCGTTTGATCGAGATGGTAAAATGAAACTCACACTAAGCCTTCAGCTTTCTAAATGTTAATTAATTTTAAAAATTGGAGCAGTGTTTCCAAGATTACCTCTCGAAAACAAAGAAACAAATAATTATACTCCTTTAAAATATTAGTTTGGATGTGTACAGAAAGCTGATAATTATGAAATTTTTAAGTTTAAAGTACTACACAGAAAGACGAACGCCAATTTATGCATGTTTTCTCGACTTGTCGAGGGCGTTTGACCTGGTCAACTGCGATATCCTGTGGCAGAAACTGAAAGATATATCCTTGCCAACAGAGCTCACCAGGCTCCTTAAATTTTGGTATCGTAACCAGGTCAATGTCGTGCGATGGTCGAGTGCATATTCCGATCCGTACAGGTTGGAATGTGGGGTGAGGCAGGGGGGGCTAACTTCGCCCAAACTTTTCAACTTGTACGTCAACGCGCTGATAGAGGAGCTCAGCAGCACCCGTGTCGGCTGCTATATTGATGATGTATGTCTCAATAATATCAGTTACGCGGACGACATGGTGCTGCTGAGTGCTTCTGTATGTGGCCTTTCAAAACTGTTGAGCATCTGTGAAAACTACGCTCACAGCCATGGCTTGATTTACAATGTCAAAAAAAGTGAATGCATGGTCTTTCAGGCCACAGGAAAATGTCCAGCAACAATACCAGCCATAAAATTATGTGGAACACCACTGAAGAGGGTGGAACATTTTAAATATCTTGGACATAATTATGATGTCCTCTGATCTGAAAGATGATGCGGACATAGTTATTTTTCTTTCTTCTTCTTCTTCTTTTCTTCTTCATAGTTAGTTATTATTCTCTAAATATGGATTTCACCATCATTTAGAGAATTTGTTCCGGAAGGTTTATTAAATGTGTACAATACAATATATTAAACTTAAATGTAATAAAGAAAACTCGATGTTTTATTTAGACACAGATAAATATGCCAGTGTTTATTTTTATTTATTTTATTATATGCCAGTGACCCTAAGTGGTTAGCTTGCGTGTTCTGTGCTGAGTTCATGCAACGCGTCATACATCCAGCCAGTAATAGGACTCGCCCATCAAGGACCGCTGTCTCTAATTAGACACATATTTGTCCTGACAATAGAGATATTAAAGTTGTATTAATTGAATTCCCACTGGAGCCTCAAAACCAGTATACATTAAATGTTACAAGAGATATACAACCGCAGTCACGTATGATTTTGAGGTTCGATTCAGAAGTTTCACTCAAGTTGGTAAGTTACTATTCTATCATAAATCATTATTTACTCTTTAGAGGTATGAGGAACAGGTGAAAAGTCCACTTATCTTCTTTAGAAAAGGGAGGATCCTCCGGCCAGACGGGTGTCGTGTCTGGCGGGCAACTGCCCGAAAGTTGATGTCGGATAGTGTTATACAAGGTGGAGACGACAATACAACAAAAAATTAAACGGCCAGTCCCTAATGACATTCCCATTCTGCATACAAAAATTGAATTGAATATATTCAATAGTTTAGTCCATATAGCTCGGCAAATCCATAGTCGGCGCGGGTTATTTCGTTTATCCACCCCAAAAGTCCACCCTAAGGTGGATATTCGGAAAGTTATGGCCAAGAATCTACCCTAGGCCAAGTTGGATAAACGGAATTTATAGGATTAGGGTGGATCCGGCGATACACTAGATTTAATTTGTTTGAAAAACTCATTTTTTTATTTTGAAGCTAGGATTTATTTGACAATTGCAAAATACTCTTAATGCATTAGTAGTGCCAGTATTTTCATTTATTGTTGTATTGTAGTCTCCACATTGTATATGTCATTCGCGCGGTAAACTCTAATTGCACGATGCAGGATATGTGTGACGTCATGTCTTTGATGCGTGGTTCTTATGTGGTGGTGTAACCGCTACACTACAATTATTAATGAGATTATTATTTTTGATTTAGATAGAACCAACGAACGCTCAAATCTCGAAGTTCCCTGGCCCTAGTCTCCACAGTAATCAGTTCATTGTAACGTGTACTGACAAAACTTCTCTTCTTCGCATTCAAGTCTTTGATCCTGCTTCTGTGTACAATAAACCTTACGTTCTAAGCGTTATCCTTAACGATGTGGAACTTTGTACAGAACCAAAAATTGTAAGTACAGTTTTGAATTGTTAACACAACATTGTTTCCATCAGCACCCCATTGGTTAACATATATGATCAATCACAATCTATTTCAATTCAACAACATTCATTGCGTAATTTATTTACGTTGTTGAGTTAGCAATAGATTAGCAATATCCTTCAAAATGATTCAGATTATGATTGATCGTATGTTACGCAATTAGGGTGCTGGTCTCTCTTTTTAACACCAAATATTATTTTTTTAGGGTCTATTATAATGGCTAAACAAGCCCAGGTCTGTCTGTGGATGGGTGACTATCCACTACATATATACATTCCGAGACCCCTCCGTGCCTCGGAAACCACGTTAAACCTTTGGTCCAGCCGTCCTTTGTGGATCTTTGATAATCGTTACATATCTGTAACGAGGCGCTTGTCTTGGCAACAAGTCGTGTCCGCTTTCACAAGAAGTCAATCGTCATCCTGAGCATGCCTCGTTGAGAGATGAAACCATAGAAATATTCTTATATCTAAGGATGAAACGCATGTCGATTTCTTACAGGGTTCTTTATGACTCTTTAAGAACAGTTTAAGCATACTAGGTTACTAAATATACGTCGTCTGTTGTAATTAACTACAATAAAACATCTCCTTTTCTATTATTTTTCTTATTTGTACAGAATAAACAATTGTTCATTCTTTTTTTCATTTCAGGGGTATTTCGACGATGATATTGAATTTGATGGGTATTTCGACGACGATGATGATGATCTTCTGTCCGATAAAAGAGCTGCAGAAAGCTTTATAGGCGAATCTTGTGGTAGACGCAAAGTGGTGCATACTGAGCTGATAGTCCGTGGACAACCGACCCAGCCTGGACACTGGCCCTGGCACGCAGCCATAATAAGGGTTAAGGGTGGGGGGGGGTGGGGGCTGAGGGGCTGTCCCTCAGTTATATCTGTGGCGGAACCTTGTTTTCCAAGACTTTGGTTTTAACAGGTAAAAGACGTGTTTTTTTTGCTTAACTGCGTTTACAGAAACAGAGCGTTGTTTTAAAAACGTTTAGCGGTAAATGTATAAATCGATTTGGTTTGCAAAAGGCCGTTAGTTTCTGAACTATTTTCATTTTGCCCTTTCAGCTGCCCATTGTGCTTCTTTAAATGGTAATCCAGTGGTACCAAACTCTTTGAGAATTGTTCTTGGCAAGTACAATCTTATCGGTGGAGACATAGCACGACAGGAAAGAAGCGTAAGTATTCTAATGTTTGTTTATTACAGACCCACTAAAAACCAAGCAAAAAAACCAAATTTTATCCGTACCTCCATTACCTACCCCTGCCCTGTCATCAAACACGACGAAAACAAAACACAATCCTTTCCCGCCAGCAGAAACTTTTCGCCCGGCGTGAATCTAGGTAGCACGGGTAGCACCCAATTTACGCCGATAAATAATTAGGCTCACTTTGCAATAATTTAAAACAAAGATTTTTTAAGCTATTGCATAGCTTCTATCGCGGGCCTTGAGCGTGGAGACTTAATCCAGAAATTTCGTAACGAAAATACGAGTACCTAAGAAAGAGTGTTTTGTATTGAAAATTATGTTTAACTGCTTGACAACAAAGTTCAAATTTACTTAAACGAATGATACGAGAGTGTTGTATTGAAAATTATGTTTAACTGTTTGACAACAAAGTTCAAATTTACTTAGACGAATGATACGAGTGTTGTATTGAAAATTATGTTTAACTGTTTGACAATAAAGTTCAAATTTACTTAGACGAATGATCCTTGACTATTAATAGTTAAATTAAAACCTTTTTATCAGTTTGATGTTCCCATTACGTTGTGTCAAGTTTTAAAAACTATAAATGTGAATAACAGTTCCTGTCAATGTCATCATTGCTATTTCTTGTATTCGGGTTAATATTTTACAATTGCGTAAGTTGATAAAAAATGCTATGCAATAGCTTCGGCGCGGCAGTCTCGGAGACTGCCGCGCCGAAGCTACAGTTTTAAGTACAGTTTTGAATTGTTAACACAACATTGTTTCCATCAGCACCCCATTGGTTAACATATTATATGATCAATCACAATCTATTTCAATTCAACAACATTCATTGCGTAATTTATTTACGTTGTTGAGCAGACACATTATTCGAACATTATGGAGCAATAGATTAGCAATATCCTTCAAAATGATTCAGATTATGATTCATTTAAACGAATGATACGAGAGTGTTGTATTGAAAATTATGTTTAACTGTTTGACAACAAAGTTCAAATTTACTTAGACGAATGATACGAGTGTTGTATTGAAAATTATGTTTAACTGTTTGACAATAAAGTTCAAATTTACTTAGACGAATGATCCTTGACTATTCATAGTTAAATTAAAACCTTTTTATTAGTTTGATGTTCCCATTACGTTGTGTCAAGTTTTAAAAACTATAAATGTGAATAACAGTTCCTGTCAATGTCATCATTGCTATTTCTTGTATTCGGGTTAATATTTTACAATTGCGTAAGTTGATAAAAAATGCTATGCAATAGCTTCGGCGTGGCAGTCTCCGAGTGCCACACGTCTTTTTTTTCATTTATCGTGTAGGGTATGGACCATGAAGTATGTATTAAAAAGTTTACCGTGAAAAGTTCACCCTGCATGGACTTTTTTTTTAAGAAAACTTTAAATTGAAATTTTACATGGTAGAAAAAAATATTAACAGACATGTTTGTCGAAGTAGGTAAAAAAACTAAACAGTTTACCATGCACGGATATTTAGATAAAAAAAAAAAAACATTGTTATCATCATCAGTTTATTAATATTCCCACTGCCAGGACACAGGCCTCACAGAGAGGACTCTGTGAGAGGGAGTGGGCCGTAATCTACCACGCGGGCCTAGAGCGGGTTGGTAGATGTCACATGTCTGCGAATTTTTGGTTCTAAGACATGCCGGTTTCCTCACTCACGATGTTTTCCTTCACCGTTTTGAGAGCAGTGGTGATGAAATTATTTACATACATAATTATGACGACTTATATTACAACTATTACTACGAACCAGAGTACAATAATTACTATACTGATTACGACACCAATGACATTGACCCAAGTCTAGACGCTGACTCGACTTATTATAATGTAACAACGGACGCCCAGTTATTTGATGAATCGCAAACGAGTATAACTAACCATGCTCACGACTATTCCATAACGTTGCCATGTTTTGTGGAGTTTAATGACGCCAATAGCATGAAGTTGTTCATCTATCGGTTTCATAACTATATCGACGGCCTCATCGGTTTAGATCTATTATATAACTGGGAAGCTCACATAGATTTGACATTGTTAACTCGACCCGCGATAAACCCCATCCTTCAGTATCCAGACTTCAGTAAAGAATTTAACTTGATGACAAACGCTTCCTTCAGTCGTGCATCCCGAACTTTAAATGAAAGCGAGATGAACTATATATACAGGGTGGCAGGGACATCGACGCGAAGCCGTCGTGAAAAGGTTACACCTAGTGCCATAATTAAAATTACGAAAGTCACTTGTCTCGCAAATGACCGGTTAAAAAAATTGACATTTTTGGGCACGCAATGTATTGCAAACAACGCGATCACAACGTTCTGCCCGCGGTAAGGGATGGCGCGCGCGCGCTACTAGCTACTACACACACACACACACGTGACACGTCTATGCCGCGCGCGGCCCGCCCGCCGCTCGTCTTTCGTGAACGGAAGTACCTACGAAATATCGTAACATTGATAGGTACCTACCACATAAAATCATGTTTTAGTCTTGATAACCGATGATATCTAGGTACTTATTAAGTAACCGTTAAAAGGAAAAAAAAGAACAATAAGTTTATTCCCATAAAATAGCGATGCCGATGAAGATTGATAACAAAAAAGATGCTTGATAAATAACGATGTACCTACGTAGCGATCCAATAATCTTCAATTAATAAACTTACCTTAATCTCGCTCATTCCTAATGAGATAGGGTTCGAAGTGGCCGCCACCAACTCGCTCGCAGATCTGAGCGCGGCGCAGAGTTTCAGCGTGGACACGGGGCAAAAAGGTGGGATCCTGGACGCACTCCTCACGCAGCGTCGCAAAAACATTTACAATGCGATCTCGCATTTCTGCTGCGGTATCGCACTCGGTCACAAACACCTTCTCCTTTACGTAACCCCAAAGAAAAAAATCTAATGGGGTCAAGTCCGGGGAGCGAGCTGGCCATGCTTGTGGACCGAATCTTCCAATCCACCGGACTCTAAAAAATTCGGAGAGGCAGCGTCGGACAGGAAGGGTCACGTGTGGGGGAGCGCCGTCGTGTTGGAACCATGTCTGGTTGAACTCGGACACAGGAATCTCGTCGATAAATTCCTGGAGCGTCGTTCTTAGGAACTCGAGGTATCGTGGCCCGTTTAGCCGTTCAGGAAGAAAAATGGGTCCAATCACGCGGTCATTGTAAATACCGGCCCACACATTTACCGACCATCGAGTTTGGTGCCCCGTCTGCTGCAATGCGAACGGGTTGGTATGAGACCAGATATGGGAATTGCGCCTGTTCCACATTCCGTTACGGGTAAATGTAGACTCATCCGTCCAAATGACTTTCGCAGCAAACGTAGGCATTGCGACGTGCTTTCCTTGCAGCCACCGGCAGTATGCGACACGATGAAGTCTGTCTGCAGGCAATAACGCCTGCACCTTGTGGAATCGATAAGGTCGCTGCCGATCTCTGCGTAAAACGCGATGGACAGTCCAGCGCGAGACACGAGACCTGTAACGGCTACGAACTATACGAGCTGCCGTGCGTATTCCCAGTCGCGGGTTCTGCCGCACGACAGTCAGAATATGGTTCGCAACACTCGATCTAACGGGCCTGCCAGCTCCCTCGCGCTGTGGTATTATTGGCTGATTGTCCAAGACACGTTGAAACGCTCGTGTTATTACACGAGGATCTCGTGGGTGGCTATCTTCGGGATATCTCCGCACATAAATACGGAGTGCCCGACTTGCGTTCCCACGTGCTTCGCCATAGCACATAAGCATATTCCCGTATTCGCGGGCACTGAAGTATTGTTCAGATACGGAAGGCATTTTGAAAGTCACTCACACAAGTCACACAGTCAAGACACACAAACACACAGAAAATTATTGATTTGAAATTAAGTACGAATCACGAAAACCGATCACAAATTCGCGACAAACAGCACACCCGTTTGCTATCAACAAAATCTAGGAACTGCCAAAAATGATCAAAAACTTGCAAAAATCTGTTAAAATCGGCGAAATGCAAAAGAAAATGTACTTTGCTGATATTTCTTTGAATTCGCCGCACTTGCTGGCTACAGTGCCTACAACGAACATAGATCAACAAAATGATAGACTGTGCAATCACATTTAGCTGTACCTAGTGTACCTACCTACTCACAAAATAATTACGAAAATGGGAGTGTTTTTTTTATAAAATAGTCAATTACATTGTTAAATTGCATTCAAAACGAAAGTTAATGTTGATAGTAAAAATTTATCGAAGAATAACGTGACTAACCATAAACTTCGACACATCTTTATAAAATCTTTTTTTCTAAATCGATGAAGGTTTAAAAAAATTATTATTCCTTAAAATAAATCAAAATAAAAGTAATAGATGGGACATTTATTATGTAGCCGATTAAAATGCTTCATGTGACGCGTCTGTTAGATTCATTGGTATCTGCCGCCATAGCTTCTTACGAGACTGCTAGTCGCCACACTCGCCACCGTCCTTTTGTCGGCGCGTTTGATAGCGAATAGGCACTCGACGTACGTAGGTACTACTAGCACAGGCCGGTGTTGACCTCACAAGTGAACTTTAGCAAAACAGCTGATCAGGTAGCCCTTTCGAGTTTTATTTACATTGCTGTTTTTAGTGAAAAACGTGAATTTATTGTTTTTTAATTAATTATCTCATTGGGTTAGATAGAAATAATGATTTTATACAGTTTACACTAAAAAAAAATGCAGAAAAAAACGTAAAAATTAAGAAAAAGCCGACGAAAAATTTCAACGCAGGGGGGTCCAGAATCATGTACTGAATCCATGGTAGCCGGATTCACGTCGATGTCCCTGCCACCCTGTATAGTACTATAGAGAAGGAATTATTTGCTATAATTTGGGCTACGAAATATTTCAGACCCTACAAATTTGGACGTAAATTTATCTTCAAAATTCACACCAAAGAAGCCATGTCCTTGATAGAGGAAACTGATGAACTCAACTCCTTAATGGGTAATTCATCAGAAACCATCCCTGGCAAACCAAACTCCTCGACCGAAATAGTACATACAAGCATTGAGGACCCCATCCCAGAAATTATCATAACTGACGAGCCATTAAATAAGTTTAACAGACAGATTATGTTTCACCATTGTAAATGACATAAAGAAACGACCTGTAGTTACCGCCATTTGACACCAACGCGTTACACGAAATCCAATCGGAGTACTTCGCTAGCAAACTCGTCAATGTCCTAAAACAACTACGATCTTAGAACGTAATGCGAACAAATTAGTGACCGAATTCAATGATCATTAATTATTAGTATAAGTAACGAGTGGATGTCTTAATATAATAGCGTAATTACACAGATAGTACAGGACAAGAATAAAATTAACACTACCTTAGAGACCTTATTACAAAGTAATGCACTAAGAGAAAATAGTTTAATAAAATATGCTCATTTTGCCCAACTACTAGAAGTTATAAGCGATAATGTAGAAGACTGAACTCAGGGACTAATTAGGATAGAAGATAGTTTAGCTTTTGTTCGTGCGAGTAGTATACACCACTCTATGATCGACGTAGAAATACTAGAGTCAATGGTAAGAAAACCTAAGACTACTTACGCCGAAGTGCAAATTCTAGATCTAGAACTTAGAGATAATTATGACATTACAAAACCGGGGTCATACTATGCAGACAACCAGATAGTATTCGTATTTAAATTTCCAATCTTTTAAAAAAATAGCTACGATTTTTATAGACTCTCCGTAGTTCCTAACAAACACGCACAAGCTCTTATTCCACCCTTTCCTTTCCTTGCAACTAACGAGATGTTACATGTGTACATAGAGGCTGAATGCCCGAAGCTGAAAGACTGGTACCTCCGCATGAAGGACATCACTCATCAGACTCGCACCAAAGCTGACCACGTCCAGGAGTTAATCACCAACCAAGCTCTTCAAGGCTCCTGCAAGTTTACCACAGTCACCTTGACAAGAGAAGTCATGGAGGAGCTCGCCGACCAACATTACGTCATATCCTTTCCTCAAGAAACGAAGGTACAATTAACCTGTAACCAAAAAGACTACACATCGCTTCAGGGTAGTTACCTTGCTACGATTCCTATTGGATGCTATCTGAAATCCGAAGAGTTCACAATTGCAAACATTTACGACGAAATTAATGGCCAACCATTGATGTTAATGAAAATACCCAACGACGCTGAGAAACAGACCACCACAGCCACCCACGTCAATCTGAACTCTATCGATCTACAAGGACTACACAGCATCCAGGACCAAATTATGATCCAGAATCCCGTTCAACCTGAGAACGTGCAAGACCGACGCACTTTATCACACTACAATCCCATTCTATGGAGTACTATTAGGTGCAAGCATACTCGTTATCATCGCAATGACCCGGTGCTACCTATGCAGATGTACTAACACCATGGAAAACCACCAGCCCAGCAGCAGGGACCTTGTGAAAAAAGGAAACTCCTGACGAACTTCCGGCAACATTCACTCAACGTGCTAAAATAGTCGCCGTTCTCAGAGGGGAGGAATTACGTAGCGCTAATTTGTGAAGGTCGCTGACGTCGCATCCGCGTCGACCTTAATTGCATAGCGCCACTATAATGAAGGTTGCTGATGTTGCATCCATGCCGACCTTGCTCATTTCTAACACCGCTGATGCACGGTCTAGATGACATCAATCGCTTCCGCAAGTGTCTGCTTAAATTGTCTCAACAAATTGTAAGAAGGATTATTCTATTCTCCTACTTCGAGGTAGAATCATCATTCGTAGGTTTAATTTTGTAATATTAAGTACATAGTAATTAAATTAATTTAAGATCATTTCGGTTTTTCTTCAATCCTCTGATCGCAGCAAACGTAATTCGCTTCTCTGGCAAAATCCTAGACGTGGAAATGTTAATAGATAAATATCATATGGATATCTTATGTTTTTGTGAAACCTGGTTAAAATCAGATAGGATGTTGTTTAATGTAAATAATTTTTCAGTTGCCAGTGCGTACAACAGGTCTTCATTAGGGGGTGGTACCTTAATATTATGTAATAGTTGTTTCAGATATAAGGAAAGGAAGGATATCACTGCTTGCTCTGTTGATCGCTTATGTGAGGTAGCATGTGCAGAGGTTGAAGGCCATACTTTCTTATGTGTTTATAGACCACCAGCCTCAAACTTGCCATCATTTTTGATAATAATGGAAGAAATATTAACGTGCTAAAATAGTCGCCGTTCTCAGAGGGGAGGAATTACGTAGCGCTAATTTGTGAAGGTCGCTGACGTCGCATCCGCGTCGACCTTAATTGCATAGCGCCACTATAATGAAGGTTGCTGATGTTGCATCCATGCCGACCTTGCTCATTTCTAACACCGCTGATGCACGGTCTAGATGACATCAATCGCTTCCGCAAGTGTCTGCTTAAATTGTCTCAACAAATTGTAAGAAGGATTATTCTATTCTCCTACTTCGAGGTAGAATCATCATTCGTAGGTTTAATTTTGTAATATTAAGTACATAGTAATTAAATTAATTTAAGATCATTTCGGTTTTTCTTCAATCCTCTGATCGCAGCAAACGTAATTCGCTTCTCTGGCAAAATCCTAGACGTGGAAATGTTAATAGATAAATATCATATGGATATCTTATGTTTTTGTGAAACCTGGTTAAAATCAGATAGGATGTTGTTTAATGTAAATAATTTTTCAGTTGCCAGTGCGTACAACAGGTCTTCATTAGGGGGTGGTACCTTAATATTATGTAATAGTTGTTTCAGATATAAGGAAAGGAAGGATATCACTGCTTGCTCTGTTGATCGCTTATGTGAGGTAGCATGTGCAGAGGTTGAAGGCCATACTTTCTTATGTGTTTATAGACCACCAGCCTCAAACTTGCCATCATTTTTGATAATAATGGAAGAAATATTAACTAAACTTTTCAGAGATAATAAAATAGTTTTTGTTTGTGGTGACCTAAATATTGATTTATTAGTAAATTCACCGGATAAATGTAAGCTCATCTCATCTCATTCAATTTAAAATGTATATTTAATGTAGCAACTAGAATAACAGCAACCTCAGCTACATGCATAGACAATGTATTTACTAATTGTAAAATAAAAGACTCGTCCCTAATTAGTGGCGTCAAATCTGATCATACAGGTCAACTTATATCTTTTGAATCAGATAAAAAGTTACGTTTAGATAAAACTATTCAGTTAAGACCTCTTACTAAATATAAATTAAAAATGTTTAATAATAATGTTTTTAGCAATCTTTCAACAGCTAGTTTTGATTCACAAGATCCCAATATAAACTACGGTACATTATTTTCTACAGTATGCCAAGAATTCAATAAAGCATGTCCTGTAAAAAAAGTAACAATCAATACTAAACCAAAATTCAATGAATGGGCCACTGCTGGCATTAGAAAAAGCAGAGATATTTTATATAATTTATATAACGAAAAATCATTGACTTCTGATGAAGCTGTTCATAATTATGTACGAAACTATTCTAAGATAATTATTTAAAAGAGTCTGCGCCCAAGCAAAATCTAAATTAATAAGTAACAAAATTAGTATCTCGAATAATAAAATCAAAGCTGTGTGGCAGGTAATTAACAAAGAAACTGGTAACACAAAACAGCGAGATCAGAATGAATTGTCTTTGAAAATCGATAATGAAACCATTTCAGATAAGTTAAAAGTTGCTGAGACACTAGAAAATTTCTTTACCAACATCTCAATTGAGGTTACGAAATCTCTGCCTTCATCATCTATACTAGCTGAATCTCTTCTAAAAGAAAATTTCAGTAAGGACATTCCAAGTTTTGAATTCAAGCCCATTTCTATTGTCACGATTAAAAAAGCTTTCAAAAGTCTTAACATAAAAAACACTGAAGACTTATGGGGGATTTCCGTTAAGGTCCTTACTGATATCATTGACACAATTGCCCCTGTCCTAACAGGCATATTTAATCAATGTTTAGATAGCGGTACGTTTCCTGATTTAATGAAACATAGTAAAGTAGTACCAATTTTCAAATCGGGTAGTAAGAGTGATCCGTCTAATTATAGACCTATATCTGTTCTACCAGCATTGAGTAAAATATATGAAAAAATCATGCTAGACCAGATGTTGTCACATTTTAATTCAAATGGGATTTTGCATAGTCACCAGTTTGGTTTCACGAAAGGTAGGTCAACGACTGACGCAGGAGTAAAACTCATCAGTCACATTTTAGAATCCTGGGAGAAGTCCCAGGATGCAATTGGCATTTTCTGTGACCTCTCAAAAGCGTTTGACTGCGTTGACCACAACACACTGATCTGTAAATTACACCACTACGGAATTCGTGGACAAGCTGCTGACCTTGTTCTTTCCTATCTATCAAATAGGCAGCAAAAAGTAAATGTTAATGGGGCGACGTCCTCGGGGTCTCTAGTTAAAATGGGCGTGCCTCAAGGTTCAATTCTCGGCCCTTTCTTATTTCTCGTTTATATAAATGACCTTCCTTACATGATGGCTAACTTACCAAATATAATTCTATTTGCTGATGACACTTCTCTTATTTTTAAAATAGATAGAAAAGATACAGATGTCTTACATGTCAATGATAGTCTGGCTGTTCTTTCGAAATGGTTCGCAGCTAATAATAATCTTTTACTTAATGCGAACAAAACTAAATGTATTAGGTTCTCATTACCAAATGTACCTCAAGTGGGTCTAAATCTAAAACTTGATGGCAAAAAATTAGATGCAATAACGGAAACTGTATTTTTAGGAATTACTTAAGATTCAAAATTGCAATGGGGCGCCCACATTAGAACTCTTTCAGGTAGATTAAGTTCAGCTGCATATGCAGTAAGAAAAATAAGGCAGTTGACTGATATAGCCACAGCTAGGTTAGTATACTTTGCTTATTTCCACAGTATTATGTCTTATGGCGTTCTGTTGTGGGGATCGGCAGCTGACGTAGATTCAATTTTTATTTTACAAAAGAGGGCAATCCGCGCTATCTATAAAATGGGTCCTCGCGAGTCTCTTAGAAACAAATTCAAAGAAATTGATATAGTGACTCTGCCTTCTCTTTATATCTTAGAAAATATTTTGTATGTTCGGAAAAACTTAGGACTTTTCAAAATAAGAAGTGATTTCCATAATATAAATACACGTAGTAGACATGAAATTGTGATACCCAAATTTAGATTAACTAAAACAAGCAAGTCATTTCTTATAAACAGTATCCGATTTTATAACAAGTTGCCAAAGTTGGTTACAGAACTTAGCGATGGGAAGTTCAAAACTCACATCAAACGTGTCCTTATCAAGAAAGCTTATTATAAAATTAAAGACTACGTTGAAGACAAAGAAGTTTGGTAATAATTCCCTCTGCACATGTGGCTTCCCTGGTACCTCATTAACGGCAAAATATGTAAGATTCTATTAACTGCTCTCAAATTACCATGTTTATATTTTTGTTTTATTTACATTCTTCCTTGACATAATCATAATTTTATTTGACATTATATACCTACTTTTTAATTTTCAACTCTTTATTTGTGGCTTTTGTGGACATGTTAATTATTCAGATTTGTTACAGTTGTAATAATAGCAATCATGTCATTTCGTTTGAAATAGTTTTTATTTTTATTAATTTATTCATCTTTTTTATAGATTCTTTTCTATTTTGTTAATGTGAGAACGCTGTAGGCTTAGTGGACTGTAGTCTTGTTGACCATCTTCTATTTTGTTAAGTACATACTTGGTACTTGTTGAAAGACCTACACTGTCCTCGCATACCTAATAACACTGTATTTTTTTTGTTGTAAAAATTGTAAAACCCAATTATTTTTAAAAGAGTAACCGTGGAGTTTCTTGCCGGCTCTTCTCCATAGGAAACGACCAATTGGAACCGTGCGTAGCTTCTGACGTTTCATAAGTGCCCATGTAGGTTTATGTGAAATAAAATATTTTGAATTTGAATTTGACGAGTACTGTGCTATACCCTGCTTGTAAATTAGCTCATTTCCCAAAAAAAAAAAAATTTCATACCGCTTATTAATTAAGACAAGTACAGACGCCAGCACATCAATCTACTCCAATCTGTCAAATTTTCCCAATCAACATTGAACCTCATTCTTTGCCGATAAAGTTGAAAATCTATTAAATAAATTTGACATTTGTAGTAACTTGATGTGCTGGCGTCTGTACCTAATGATTAATTACTAGCTTCTGCCCGTGACTTCGTACGCGTGGAAGAAATAGTATAGAAGGCTTAGTGTGAGTTTCGTTTTACCATCTCGATCAAACGCATCGAGCGCGTTTGGCGTTCCGATTGGCCCTTCACCGGTGAAGGCCGGCCGGCTGCCAGTCGGAGCGCCAAACGCGGTCGATGCGTTTGATCGAGATGGTAAAATGAAACTCACACTAAGCCTTCAGCTTTCTAAATGTTAATTAATTTTAAAAATTGGAGCAGTGTTTCCAAGATTACCTCTCGAAAACAAAGAAACAAATAATTATACTCCTTTAAAATATTAGTTTGGATGTGTACAGAAAGCTGATAATTATGAAATTTTTAAGTTTAAAGTACTACACAGAAAGACGAACGCCAATTTATGCATGTTTTCTCGACTTGTCGAGGGCGTTTGACCTGGTCAACTGCGATATCCTGTGGCAGAAACTGAAAGATATATCCTTGCCAACAGAGCTCACCAGGCTCCTTAAATTTTGGTATCGTAACCAGGTCAATGTCGTGCGATGGTCGAGTGCATATTCCGATCCGTACAGGTTGGAATGTGGGGTGAGGCAGGGGGGGCTAACTTCGCCCAAACTTTTCAACTTGTACGTCAACGCGCTGATAGAGGAGCTCAGCAGCACCCGTGTCGGCTGCTATATTGATGATGTATGTCTCAATAATATCAGTTACGCGGACGACATGGTGCTGCTGAGTGCTTCTGTATGTGGCCTTTCAAAACTGTTGAGCATCTGTGAAAACTACGCTCACAGCCATGGCTTGATTTACAATGTCAAAAAAAGTGAATGCATGGTCTTTCAGGCCACAGGAAAATGTCCAGCAACAATACCAGCCATAAAATTATGTGGAACACCACTGAAGAGGGTGGAACATTTTAAATATCTTGGACATAATTATGATGTCCTCTGATCTGAAAGATGATGCGGACATAGTTATTTTTCTTTCTTCTTCTTCTTCTTTTCTTCTTCATAGTTAGTTATTATTCTCTAAATATGGATTTCACCATCATTTAGAGAATTTGTTCCGGAAGGTTTATTAAATGTGTACAATACAATATATTAAACTTAAATGTAATAAAGAAAACTCGATGTTTTATTTAGACACAGATAAATATGCCAGTGTTTATTTTTATTTATTTTATTATATGCCAGTGACCCTAAGTGGTTAGCTTGCGTGTTCTGTGCTGAGTTCATGCAACGCGTCATACATCCAGCCAGTAATAGGACTCGCCCATCAAGGACCGCTGTCTCTAATTAGACACATATTTGTCCTGACAATAGAGATATTAAAGTTGTATTAATTGAATTCCCACTGGAGCCTCAAAACCAGTATACATTAAATGTTACAAGAGATATACAACCGCAGTCACGTATGATTTTGAGGTTCGATTCAGAAGTTTCACTCAAGTTGGTAAGTTACTATTCTATCATAAATCATTATTTACTCTTTAGAGGTATGAGGAACAGGTGAAAAGTCCACTTATCTTCTTTAGAAAAGGGAGGATCCTCCGGCCAGACGGGTGTCGTGTCTGGCGGGCAACTGCCCGAAAGTTGATGTCGGATAGTGTTATACAAGGTGGAGACGACAATACAACAAAAAATTAAACGGCCAGTCCCTAATGACATTCCCATTCTGCATACAAAAATTGAATTGAATATATTCAATAGTTTAGTCCATATAGCTCGGCAAATCCATAGTCGGCGCGGGTTATTTCGTTTATCCACCCCAAAAGTCCACCCTAAGGTGGATATTCGGAAAGTTATGGCCAAGAATCTACCCTAGGCCAAGTTGGATAAACGGAATTTATAGGATTAGGGTGGATCCGGCGATACACTAGATTTAATTTGTTTGAAAAACTCATTTTTTTATTTTGAAGCTAGGATTTATTTGACAATTGCAAAATACTCTTAATGCATTAGTAGTGCCAGTATTTTCATTTATTGTTGTATTGTAGTCTCCACATTGTATATGTCATTCGCGCGGTAAACTCTAATTGCACGATGCAGGATATGTGTGACGTCATGTCTTTGATGCGTGGTTCTTATGTGGTGGTGTAACCGCTACACTACAATTATTAATGAGATTATTATTTTTGATTTAGATAGAACCAACGAACGCTCAAATCTCGAAGTTCCCTGGCCCTAGTCTCCACAGTAATCAGTTCATTGTAACGTGTACTGACAAAACTTCTCTTCTTCGCATTCAAGTCTTTGATCCTGCTTCTGTGTACAATAAACCTTACGTTCTAAGCGTTATCCTTAACGATGTGGAACTTTGTACAGAACCAAAAATTGTAAGTACAGTTTTGAATTGTTAACACAACATTGTTTCCATCAGCACCCCATTGGTTAACATATATGATCAATCACAATCTATTTCAATTCAACAACATTCATTGCGTAATTTATTTACGTTGTTGAGTTAGCAATAGATTAGCAATATCCTTCAAAATGATTCAGATTATGATTGATCGTATGTTACGCAATTAGGGTGCTGGTCTCTCTTTTTAACACCAAATATTATTTTTTTAGGGCCTATTATAATGGCTAAACAAGCCCAGGTCTGTCTGTGGATGGGTGACTATCCACTACATATATACATTCCGAGACCCCTCCGTGCCTCGGAAACCACGTTAAACCTTTGGTCCAGCCGTCCTTTGTGGATCTTTGATAATCGTTACATATCTGTAACGAGGCGCTTGTCTTGGCAACAAGTCGTGTCCGCTTTCACAAGAAGTCAATCGTCATCCTGAGCATGCCTCGTTGAGAGATGAAACCATAGAAATATTCTTATATCTAAGGATGAAACGCATGTCGATTTCTTACAGGGTTCTTTATGACTCTTTAAGAACAGTTTAAGCATACTAGGTTACTAAATATACGTCGTCTGTTGTAATTAACTACAATAAAACATCTCCTTTTCTATTATTTTTCTTATTTGTACAGAATAAACAATTGTTCATTCTTTTTTTCATTTCAGGGGTATTTCGACGATGATATTGAATTTGATGGGTATTTCGACGACGATGATGATGATCTTCTGTCCGATAAAAGAGCTGCAGAAAGCTTTATAGGCGAATCTTGTGGTAGACGCAAAGTGGTGCATACTGAGCTGATAGTCCGTGGACAACCGACCCAGCCTGGACACTGGCCCTGGCACGCAGCCATAATAAGGGTTAAGGGTGGGGGGGGGTGGGGGCTGAGGGGCTGTCCCTCAGTTATATCTGTGGCGGAACCTTGTTTTCCAAGACTTTGGTTTTAACAGGTAAAAGACGTGTTTTTTTTGCTTAACTGCGTTTACAGAAACAGAGCGTTGTTTTAAAAACGTTTAGCGGTAAATGTATAAATCGATTTGGTTTGCAAAAGGCCGTTAGTTTCTGAACTATTTTCATTTTGCCCTTTCAGCTGCCCATTGTGCTTCTTTAAATGGTAATCCAGTGGTACCAAACTCTTTGAGAATTGTTCTTGGCAAGTACAATCTTATCGGTGGAGACATAGCACGACAGGAAAGAAGCGTAAGTATTCTAATGTTTGTTTATTACAGACCCACTAAAAACCAAGCAAAAAAAACCAAATTTTATCCGTACCTCCATTACCTACCCCTGCCCTGTCATCAAACACGACGAAAACAAAACACAATCCTTTCCCGCCAGCAGAAACTTTTCGCCCGGCGTGAATCTAGGTAGCACGGGTAGCACCCAATTTACGCCGATAAATAATTAGGCTCACTTTGCAATAATTTAAAACAAAGATTTTTTAAGCTATTGCATAGCTTCTATCGCGGGCCTTGAGCGTGGAGACTTAATCCAGAAATTTCGTAACGAAAATACGAGTACCTAAGAAAGAGTGTTTTGTATTGAAAATTATGTTTAACTGCTTGACAACAAAGTTCAAATTTACTTAAACGAATGATACGAGAGTGTTGTATTGAAAATTATGTTTAACTGTTTGACAACAAAGTTCAAATTTACTTAGACGAATGATACGAGTGTTGTATTGAAAATTATGTTTAACTGTTTGACAATAAAGTTCAAATTTACTTAGACGAATGATCCTTGACTATTAATAGTTAAATTAAAACCTTTTTATCAGTTTGATGTTCCCATTACGTTGTGTCAAGTTTTAAAAACTATAAATGTGAATAACAGTTCCTGTCAATGTCATCATTGCTATTTCTTGTATTCGGGTTAATATTTTACAATTGCGTAAGTTGATAAAAAATGCTATGCAATAGCTTCGGCGCGGCAGTCTCGGAGACTGCCGCGCCGAAGCTACAGTTTTAAGTACAGTTTTGAATTGTTAACACAACATTGTTTCCATCAGCACCCCATTGGTTAACATATTATATGATCAATCACAATCTATTTCAATTCAACAACATTCATTGCGTAATTTATTTACGTTGTTGAGCAGACACATTATTCGAACATTATGGAGCAATAGATTAGCAATATCCTTCAAAATGATTCAGATTATGATTCATTTAAACGAATGATACGAGAGTGTTGTATTGAAAATTATGTTTAACTGTTTGACAACAAAGTTCAAATTTACTTAGACGAATGATACGAGTGTTGTATTGAAAATTATGTTTAACTGTTTGACAATAAAGTTCAAATTTACTTAGACGAATGATCCTTGACTATTCATAGTTAAATTAAAACCTTTTTATTAGTTTGATGTTCCCATTACGTTGTGTCAAGTTTTAAAAACTATAAATGTGAATAACAGTTCCTGTCAATGTCATCATTGCTATTTCTTGTATTCGGGTTAATATTTTACAATTGCGTAAGTTGATAAAAAATGCTATGCAATAGCTTCGGCGTGGCAGTCTCCGAGTGCCACACGTCTTTTTTTTCATTTATCGTGTAGGGTATGGACCATGAAGTATGTATTAAAAAGTTTACCGTGAAAAGTTCACCCTGCATGGACTTTTTTTTTAAGAAAACTTTAAATTGAAATTTTACATGGTAGAAAAAAATATTAACAGACATGTTTGTCGAAGTAGGTAAAAAAACTAAACAGTTTACCATGCACGGATATTTAGATAAAAAAAAAAAAACATTGTTATCATCATCAGTTTATTAATATTCCCACTGCCAGGACACAGGCCTCACAGAGAGGACTCTGTGAGAGGGAGTGGGCCGTAATCTACCACGCGGGCCTAGAGCGGGTTGGTAGATGTCACATGTCTGCGAATTTTTGGTTCTAAGACATGCCGGTTTCCTCACTCACGATGTTTTCCTTCACCGTTTTGAGAGCAGTGGTGATGAAATTATTTACACAAAGTAAAGCGCCTGCTTGGGTTTGAACCCACGACCTACAACTAGTAAGTCGGGGCCGTTACCACTGGGCCACCACTGCTCAACCTTTTAATTGTAATGTAATGTGTAATAAAAAATGTAATTTATTGCAAAAAAACCGGTTGTTAACATTTTTGCTAAAGCAGTTCCGTGAAGGTACATGTTTAATTATAATATATTATTATATTTATTTCAGTATCTATCTTTCCGTGATATCACTGCGGGTCCTATCAGAATACCAGTGCGCGACATAAATTATTAAATGTCGCAGCATCGTGCTGAGATAGGAACCTTTTGGCCTCGCACAGGCCTCCATTTTAATTTTACATTGTTTTATTGTTTTTTGATTTTTATTTTTATTTATGTCTCAATGTGTCTTAGTTTAGTTTGTGATCTTCTGTGCTTGTCTCAATAAATACTTTTTCTTTCTTTCTTCTTTCTAATTCTGGATTAATATATTGGTTTTACCAAGTTTTTACATTTTCCTGTTAATAATTTTGCCTTCATTTTTATTCACAATATCGCGTTTTTGGTTTTTGTACCTAAATGCGACCCTATATTTATACCCTATATAATATAATTTGAAGAGCTAAAGACAAAAACACTGTTCAAGAAAAAAAATGCTGTTAGCATTTAGTGTAGTTATTCTCGAGTCAATATGATGTCACATTCGCATTCGGTAATTTAAATCTATATTCGGTAATATAATATATGCATTTTGGGTTTTTTTTTTCATTTAGGAACAAATTATTTACCCTTGGACATAAAGAACTTATTCACGTCGTCAAGATTTTGTGACCGTCGGTCTATTTTAAAGATCAATGATGTGTCATCTGCAAATAACACCTTCTTCGGTTGATTTTGAAGTAATTGGGGTAGATCATTAATGTAAACTAAGAAGAGGAATGGACCCAATATCGAACCTTGAGGAACGCCCATTGCCATTCTAGACCCACCAAGCAAACGCCATAAACTCATTAGAGTTTATGCCGTTTACTTGAACTTTAACCTTTCTATCTTTCAGGTATGAAACCACTAGGCGTTGTTTAGCTTGCTTAGATGTTAGTAAACTACCAGTGGGCATTACCCTCTTACTTAGAAGATTAACGTCAGTGCTGTCAGTCAGTGTAACCATATTTTTTTGACGTCTTTTGTCTTAAATTTAAGCAATTAACCGCCAGTTGCAGAAATGAACTTTAACTTTTAAAGCTGTCATTAAATACTAATCTTCCATTAACTTGTTGCAGAAAGCAACATTAGACTCGATCTTAATGGTTATCGGTAATGAAATAATTAGCGTTAATGATCCATTACGTAATGGTTGTCTTTGTGCAAATGGGTGTTAAAGTAAGTGTTACATTTTTGATTTCTAGGTGTTCGAGGTAATTGTCCATCCAGGATTCGAAGCGAAAACATTGAAGGATGACATAGCATTAGTGAAATTAAAGTCTGAAGCTGTTTTTACTGATTATGTACAACCAGCCTGTTTGTGGCACACGGCACTGCCTACTGAAGATGTTGTTGGGACGGTGTGTAGTTCGTTTTCTCAAAGTTATTGACTGAGGCATGACTTTGCGGAAAACCAACATAAATAAAATACAATAGACGACGACATATATTTAGTACTTAACTCGCTTAACTGTCCTAACTGGACACTGGGACACTGTGTGTCCTTATTGGTGACCTTGAAGGTCACATTTACTGCGATTGTTTGCTTATCGCACTGATGATCCTAACCGAGGTGGGTCGAGCTGTAATGTAATCCTATATAAGTGGAGTTGTCGGGTGGTGTGGATATAGATACCTGACCCTTGCAGGATAACGATGCGCCAGCCCGCGTCGCTGCTGAGTCTGTAGCTTTAAATTCTCCTATTAATAATAATGATCTATCCTTGATCCAGCCTGTCCCTCTTGCTGTCCTCCCCCCAGCGAACGCCCTAAGCCGAGGTTCGTACCCCACAGGGGGTGCCCTTAGCGAGCGTTCGCCTAGTTTTAATTAGAATAGTTTATGCCCCTGCCTGGAGGCTTTGAGTTTTTAGGAGCTTAAGACAGCCACCGGAAAGTCCGGTTAAGCAGTCAGGACCTTAGTGGTCAGCTGCGAGATGCACCAGGTCAAAAAACGGTGTAGATCACTTTGCGTTCGGCTCTTGTCGTGGCAACACGTCGTGTCCGGGTTCACAACAAGTCAATCTTCATCCTGAGGATGCCTCGTTGAGAGGTGAAACACGTGTCGATTTAAAAGCTGTATTAAAACCAAACTTTGTAAAAAAGGGTACTATATGTATAATTTTTGATTATTTAGAAGATAAAAAAGCTTGGGATTGAGCTGCTTGCTCTGCTAAGCCTTGTAATAAAACATGACATATTAATTATTACTTAATATGTAAAATCATCAAAATAAACCAGATTTATATAGGTACACATTGACATTGTATAAAATTATATACAAAATGACATGATTACTTTGTAAAGTATTATATCATTTTTTCGTTTATTCATTTATATACATATTAATTTACATTTTTAAATATTTCTTAAAAAAAAAGATATAAAAACATTTAAAAATATTAAAAATAGTGTTCCGCCAGTGTCGGGAGCAGGGTCCAAGCTACCGGTGGTTAGGGCTGCAGAGACATTATTATTTTAATTATTATTTTCATTTTTTTTTTTTTTCTGTGTTGTTTTAATGATGGTCTGGCAGTTTTGAGTATTTGATGCGGCCTACCCAAATGTCCTTTCTTTGGTATTGTTCGTCGAGTAGAGCTTCTTAGTTCTCAGTTGAGCTCCACGATTATTGACAAACTAGCTTCTGCCCGCGACTTCGTTCGCGTGGAAGTCGTAAGACACTAACACTAACAGCCACATTTTTATAAAACTTCCATAGGTACTACGTTTGTAGATTTGTTTTCAGCATCCAAAATATACAGAGAGTCAGGACTGGTGACTCGGGAGCAAGCGACGGCGACGTACAGTTATCCGTGTCAGAAGCAGCTTGTCCTGAGGTTGACACCCGCAGCTTTAGTTTTCAGTTTCGACCCCTGTGACTTATTGATAATCATCGCAAAGCATAAGCTCACAGGGAACTGCACGCGCTTTAACTGGTAATTGTGGGGAATTAGTGGTTTACGCGGTATATACACTGTCTCGCCAACGCAACAACTTGTTAGAATTTCCGCCTCGATGACGTTTCCCTGCAAAGACACAAGTTTGAGCCGAATTCCGTGACACAGCTTCGGCGGAGTTAAGTTCCGAAGGAGCATATTATTGGGACACCGGCCTTTAGCTAAGTGATGTGAACCGGAAGTCCACTTGCCATTAGCGAATTGAGAATTTCTAAGGGGTAATGTGTGGCATCATATTCCTCCACATCAGTATTAATGGAGGTATATATCAGAAAGAAAGAAGAAGAAAGAAAATACAATTATTTAACACAGACCAAAAAAGCACACAATTTATACAGCAGATAAAAAAAAAAAAAAAAAAGTGTAAAATGCGAAGTAAGAGATTAGCAGGGGAGTGTGCCTCACGGCTGCGCTAAAAAGCCCCAGTTCAGCAAAAAATGCCAGATAACTATATAAATTACTGACGCTGGTTTTCAACTGGACCTGAGAGTGTGATGTGACGGATGTGAATCAGTTTTATATAATGTAGGTACCGTATCACTTCGCTCCCTTGAATTTGCGAGAGAATACTGTGATTGCTGCAGCTTGATGATTTTCGGAGTTAAAATGGAAACACGCCCAAGAATTCTCTTGGTAAGGTATTCGACTGATGTCCCCGTACACCAGACGAATCAAATCTTCTAAAGTGGGAACTACTCTACCAAAAGTCTCTATATAGGTAGGGCCACCTGGTCGCTCTCCTCTGGTAGAGTGCCTTCACCGACTTCTAGAAGAACATCGGAGAATTCTTGAGCATGTGAATTCCCGCCAAGCCGCGCTCGTATATTGATAGTCAAGCGCAGTCTATGTACTCTCGACCATAGAGTCGACGTCTTCAACAAAGTTTTCACCTCGTTAGACACAACTGTAACACCACCCATCATGTTTTGGTTCTTGCAGATGTCCTGCAGGGTTTTGTTTACAGCTTCCACCGCTTTCCTATTTGCCATAAAGCATTCATCGCATACGATGAAGTGCAAACTCACTCACAAACAGCGTTTCGTTTTTCTCTAAATCGATGGGAATTAGAAACATAAATGGCGTGCGCTGTTTTGTCACCAGGAAGCAGTGTGGCAGCGATTCCAGAACATCCACACACAGTTATTAAAACCGCTAGGATAAATCTGCTGTCAAAATCTGTGTAAAGTCTAAAATTAAGCTAAATAGATTTTTTGTGCTGGTCAAGGCTTCCTCCAAGTCTTTCCAGGTAGGTACTCTTTTCACGTGGACCGTCTCAATAAAGAATCTTCAGCAACGCTGAGACAGCACACCAAGCAACGAATTAAAGAAAGAAAGAAATATATGTATAATATAAACACCAGGTTTAGTTAATTTGTTTAGCAAAGCACTGTCTTGTCGCCGTTATGACGTTAATCATAAGGTTTAAATTGCAATAACTTACAGGACTTCGTGAAATATGTAGTTTAACCAAACTGTAATAGGCGAACTTTTTTCGGCTTAATTTGATTCTTTCTAGCGAAAGATTAAAAACATGCATTTGAGTATTTAGTATTAAATTCATGTTTTTGGGATATTGAACTACTTTACAATATGCTTATAAAAGTAAATACATTAGGTTTATTCTATGACCTGTAAAAAATTTTTTTATTCAAGTCTTTAGCCTTTAAAATGATTAGAACACAACCTTGAATGTTTTGGACTGTAAAGTGCTTGTGAAGTAGCAGTTTCCCATAATTATATTACGAAATTTTCCTTTTTTTGGTGAGTTAATACATTTTACGAACTATTATAAACATCAAAAATTTAAAATAAGGTATTAAGAAGAAGATCATGTTAGTTGTTAATTTAGGTATAAAAAAATGTAAAAAACGAATAAAAATGAAAAAGCAATAGTGAGGATACGAACTTATACACTCTGGTTTGCAAAGCAATCGTCTAACCGCTAAGGAATTCGTGAAATAGTTTAACTATAAATAATAAATCGGTCAAGTGCGAGTCGGACTCGCACACGAAGGGTTCCATACCATGTCGTACAAGATTTAACACTAGGCATTTTTGTAATACTTTCGTAAAGGTAACAACAGAGGCGCTATAAAAAAACATAAAGATTTGTAAAGAAATTGTCTAATTTTAATGAAAAAATTTTGTTGTGTTAAATTATAGGTGTAGAAGTCTATTTCATTTATTTTAGTAACATGCATTAACTAAATTCAAAGTTATTTATTTGCTACTAACATAGTATTAGTAGGTATAAATAGGTATATGTGTTGTAACAGTAACTGGGTTGTGGAGGTCAGATAGGCAGTCGCTCCATGTAAAATACTGGTATTCAGCTGCAACCGGTAAGACTGGAAGCCGACCCCAAGACAGTTGGGAAAAAGGCTAGGAAGATTGATTGATTGAAATAGGTATATGTGGTAGGTAAGCAGGTAGATATGTAGGGTAGTTAGGTTAGGTTAGGTAGCAGTTAGGGTAGGTAGGTAGGGTAGGTAATTAGGTAGAAATATGTAATTAGGAAAGGTAGGTGCGCCGTAGATAAGTACTTAGTGCTAACCGTGCGAAGCCGGGCCGGGTAAAGCTAGTTACTTATAAATAAAAGGATTTCTCTTGCTACATCAGACTATATTGTACAAAATAGAATGTAAGTAGTACGCCAAATTTTAATTACAACATTCCGTCAATACAAGTATTACGTTATTTTTGATAGTCATAATTCAAATTCAAAAGTCATTTATTCAAACTAGGCTAATTACATAAGACAGTCCCCCAAAAACGCCCGCCCTTCACCACTTCCTAGTGCTTTTGCTGGAAAGAAGAAGTGGCGCAACAAACTCGCTAGCAGCGCAGCTGTCTGTTCAGTTACGAAAAAAAACTTCATTCTATACAATAGTATGCAAATATTTTACATTACTCAACACAAAACATTAAATAAAATATATTTGCCATAACGACAGCTAGCACACGCCAATGTACCAACAAAAAAAAATATCGAAATCTAAACTCAAGCGAAAATAAAAATTGTTTTTACACATCCCATTGGACTATGAGAGTGAGGGAAGAGAGAGTGCACTCGTGTCTGCGCATACACTTGTGCAATACAATATCTCCCACGCCGAAGGCTAGTCTCCATTGAGATTGGCCGCCGTGGCTGAATATTTTTACACAAATAAGTTTTCTCAATATGAAATTGTATCCACAACGGTTTAAGGTAACTGAATAGTACCCTGTACCACCATTCATTTCAATGTTACTGAATATTATTGTCTATTGGAGTGTAGTTTTAACATGAGGTACGAGTACACACATCAACACGGCAACACCGTCTAGGGATACTTTGAAAAAAGTCGATAAAGTTCTTAAACTCAAAAAATACTGGCCGGTTTTAAAATCTTTTGAAGAGAGCTTATTTTGTAGACCTTTTTGGATGATCGAAATTTAAATAATCGAAATAGTATATGCGGCCATGATAGTAGGTACTTACTAATTCCATGTCATTACTCCGACTAGTAAATAATTATCTGTGGAATTTATATCGCATAATATTAGCATGAAATACAAAATATTATTTTTAAGTTGCAGTAAATCGCCCATATTATATAAAATACGTTATTAATCGGCGTTTTTAGTATTTGTTGATTATAAATAGTATATGGTACATGATACACACAAGTTTCAAATTCCTAATTTCTTTAGTTGTTGAGATAGAGCTCGTACAAAAATGGTCTAAAACAGACAACTTCTACGGCCCCCTAATTCATCATTTTTGAAGATAAAAACAAATAAAAATTATATTTATTTTCTACTTGATGAGCTCTAGACAATGATACCCCACATGCCAGGGACAGATAATTTTTTTTTCAAAATTTAATTTTATTGTATGGCGCCCTTTATTTTTTAATTTTATTATTTGTTGCTCTTGCGGCAATAGAAATGCACAATCTGTGAAATTTTCAACTGCCTACCTATTACGGTTCATGAGATAGAGCTCGCTGACAGACAGACGGACAGCGGAGGCTTATGAATAGGGTTCCGTTTGTCACCCTTCGGGTACGGAACCCTAAAAAAGCAAACTGTCAAAGGCGAGCGGCGTCGTTTTTAGGTTTTCTTTCAATATTTTTCGGCTTCATTTCATCCTTGTCAATATAAATATAATTTAAAATAATAAAAAAAGATTAAAAACATGGTTTAAGCATTACAAAAAAAAAAAAAAAATATTTTTTTAAAATACCAATAATCGGGGTTCGAACTCATAACCACAGATTTACAAACCAATCGCACTACCGCTTAGCTATTTGCTTTGTTGGAAATTTGTCAAAATAGCCGTTCCTATATTTCATGATTGGCTGCTAAGCTCCATATAGGTATAGCGTGATGATAATCATTTAAAATGTTAAATCGGTAACTACCTGCAATATCCTAACCTTTTGGCGCATCCATTTACAATTTTGCGGAGAAAAATACGAACATAATGTAATATTGCTCATCCCCCATAGCAAAGAGCGTGATAGTATATACCCTACCATTTGACCAGACTTATAGGGAATATCTATGCAAAATTTTAACAGAATCTGTCCAGTATAATTGGCGTGATGCTGGAACATACATACAGACAAACAGACAAACAGACAAAAATTCTAAAAACTATATTTTCGGCATTAGAATCGAACCCAGACCCCGTAGCAATTAGTTTTTTTCAAAAATATTCAATGTACAGTTTTGACCTCGCTACGATTTTATTATATGTATAGATGCTTGCACTGACTGGACAGGTCCACTCAAATCTGTGTGGTTCTTTCCTCAAAAGACCATTTCAGACATTAATCTACATGGTTCTCATATGGCTTGACCAAGATTATGTCTGGACTTTAAAAGAGACTGCGACCTCTGAGTTTTTTTCGGCCTTTCTTCTCAGAGTAGTCAGTTAGGAAACACCGACTTCATCTAGCTTATTTTAAATATTTATTTTTAATTTGATGTGTTAAAGTGATCCCAATGTCCTATTTACAGAATAAGCAATTTCATTTCATTTCTTACAAGGTTCTTTATGACTCTTTAAGAACATTAAGCGAATTAGGTTACCAAATATACGTTGTCGTCTTTTCTTACCTATATTCCTGTTTTACTGCAGCGTTGATATCCTCTTTATCTTTTTAGGGCTCCGTAGCCAACTGGCAAAAACGGAACCCTTATAATTTCGGAACGGATAACGTATGTGTACTGGAACAGAATAATTCAAATTCAAATTCAAAAACTTTATTTCGAGCCAAGACTCATAAAGGGTTAGTAACAAGTTCTTAAAACTACGTGTTAGTAAACAACACAATACGGTGACACATGTAACTGACAACAGTGAACTATATAAGGACAGTCCACTCTGTCATATCATTTTCAGAACCCTGTTGGGGCTGGCCATGACTCGTGCCACCATTGATGCTGCGCGCTTGCGCATTATAGTATAAAAACAATCTACACGCGCCGCCGCAAACATCCCTGACGCACTGCAGCGCCATGGCAACCCCATCAGTTTTCTGAACGCGTTATTAAATTGGACACGAAAGGCTCCATACGATGCTCGCGAATACTTCTCCCACAGGCTGCATGTGTAGAAGGTGGTACAAAATGCTCTAAAAAGCGACACCTTTACGTCTGCAGTACAACGTGCAAACATGCGGGCCAACATATTCGCACGCACGGACAGTGAGAGCCCTCCGTTCCCTTTCAATATCAGCATTGTCTTTAAGGTCAGTGGTAACCAAGTGACCTAGGTACTTAAACTGTTCCACTCTCTTAACATGAACACCGTTTAGCCGTATGGGAGGCACATCAAGATCGTACTTGGTCCCCGCCTCAAAAACAATGAACTGACTTTTCAGAACGTTATACAGTAACCCATGTTCTGCTGCGTAGCGTTCACATGTGGTCAGTAGTGTCCTAATACCGCCGACTGACGCGCTCAGCAGCACCATGTCGTCTGCGTAACTCAAATTATTGACACAGACACCGTCAATATGACAACCGACATGATGACTGCTAAGGGCCTCAATCAGGGCATTCATATACAAATTATATTAAAGTTATAAAAAATGGTTAAAGTTGTAACAGTTGTTTTTCCAAATACACATAATATTTGTTTACATGTTTGGAGACTAAGTCGCGAATGCAGTTTGCGTGTTTCACTGCGGTTCATTGATTTGTTTGTAAATTTTACAGGTGGTAGGTTGGGGATTCAACCATTCAGACAAACTGTCCCCCACCCTGCAACAAATATCAGAGTTGACCTGTTTGAAGAGTGATCCAATATTCTTTCATAGAAATCTAAACACCAACAAGTTTTGTGCTGGATTTGCTAACGGTAAGCATGCATTATCCATACAACGTGTAAATAAAATAATATTGAATCTAAAAAGGGGTCGTTGTTGGTCATCATTATGGCATTTTTCTGGGTTCCATGTCAGAATGAAAAAACCTTTCAAGAACCTTTGAAGGATCACTCGTCTGTCCGTCTGTCACAGCACTCACAGCCAATTTGCTCCAAATCAAATGGACCAATTAAGTTGAAATGTGGAACACATTATCAATATCTGTGACGCAAGCATGAACGTGTTACGTAAATAAATCAATTTTGAATAATATGGGGGTCACTTTTGGGAGACAAATAAGAAAAGGGGTTTGAAGATTTTGGCCCTAAAATCAGCCACCATTTTGTTTTTTTTTCAAAATCGAGGTGCACAATAAATGTCATATATTTGGATACACTTATACAAACATAAAACTTCATATACAATACCATCATAAAACGTCACGTTTCTGAGATATTCAAAGATAATAAAATATTAGTAAAAATCTTTTTAAAACAAGCTTTTATTGAACTAAAAAGTACAAAATAAAACTTGTAAACAGATTACTTTAATGTTTTCTTAAAAGCTTGAGGCTTATCTTTATGTTTAAGAAGGACGTTCACGCCTCAAGCTTTTAAGAAAACATTAAAGTTATCTGTTTACAAGTTTTATTTTGTACTTTTTAGTTCAATAAAAGCTTGTTTTAAAAAGATTTTTACTAATATTTTATTTTGTGTTTTTTAGCATTAGTATTTTGATAAAATATCTGTTCTATCACTTTCACTTGTCTAAACAAATCCAACGAGTTCGACACAACAGGGCTACCTTGTAAAGTTGAGGTTTTCCTGTTACTACCTTCCGGCACTATCATCAGACCCTAGACTACACCTCGGGAAATAGTTTTTGTCAAAAGATCTTATTTAGTTCAGGATTTTCTGTGACCACTTTCTATGTGTCATCTCTTTTCAGCTCTATTATCAGACCCTGGATACTACTTTGGGCTATAGTTCTAGTCAAGACAAAACCAACCAGTTCAAACTAGATGGTAGTCTAGTTTTTTTTAGAAGTTCCTATGTTAATCTTTCGGCTCCATCACCAGACCCTGAATTCCATTGAAGTATAATAGCACAATACATATCCATGTATAAAATGTCGTGTTTATCCTGTTGATTATTGAGAAATCTCGTCGTCTGGAGCCAATCCCGGGTGCAGCAGCCAGGTCATGTTGGAATTTAGAACCGAATATCATAATTAAATGCGTATATAAAATTTCCTGGTTCTACTGTTGACCGTTGAGGAGTTACCTCGTCTGGAGCCAATCCTGCGTGCAGCAGTCAGATCATGGTGGACTTTAGAATGGTCTATCATAATTAAAGCGTATATAATGTTTCGTGTCTGTACTGTTGGCCGTTGAGGAGTTCCCTCGCCTGAAGCCAATCCTGGGTGCAACAGCGAAATCATGATGGAATTTAGATCGGATCGTCATAATTAAAGCCTATATAAAAATTTCTGTTTGTACTGTTAACCGTTGAGGAGTTCCCTCGTCTGGAGTCAATCCTAGGTGCAACAGCCAAATCATGGTGGAATTTAGATCGGACCGTGATAATTAAAGCGTATATAAAATTTCCTGTTTGTACTGTTATCCGTTGAGGAGTTCCCTCGTCTGAAGCCAATTTTAGATGCAGCAGTCAGATCATGGTGGACTTTAGAATGGTCTATCATAATTAAAGCGTATATAATGTTTCGTGTCTGTACTGTTGGCCGTTGAGGAGTTCCCTCGTCTGGAGTCAATCTTGGGTGTAGCAGTCAGGTCATAATGGACTTTAGAGCGGACCATCATAATTTAATCGTATATTAAATTTCGTGTCTGTACTGTTGATCGTTCAGGACTTCCCTCGTCAGGAGCCAATCCTAGGTGCAGCAGTCAGATCATGGTGGACTTTAGAACAGTCTATCATAATTAAAGCGTATATAATATTTCGTGTCTGTACTATTGGCCGTTGAGGAGTTCTCTCACCTGAAGCCAATCCTGGGTACAACAGCCAAATCATGGTGGAATTCAGATCGGACCGTGATAATTAAATCGTATATAAAATTTCCTGTTTGTACTGTTAACCGTTGAGGAGTTCCCTCGTCTGAAGCCAATCCTGGATGCAGCAACCAGGTCATAATGGACTTTAGAACGGATCATCATAATTAAAGCGTATGTAACATTTCGTGTCTGTACTGTTGGCCGTTGAGGAGTTCCTTCGTCTGAAGCCAGTCCTGGGTGCAGCAGCCAGATCATGGTGTAATTTAGAACGGACTATCATAATTGAAGGATATATAAAATTTCGTGTCTGCGCTGTTGATCGCTGAGGAGTTCCCTCGCCTGAAGCCAATCCTGGGTGCAACAGCCAAATCATAGTGGAATTTAGATCGGACCATGATAATTAAAGCGATTATAAAATTTCCTGTTTGTACTGTTAACCGTTGAGGAGTTCCCTCGTCTGGAGTCAATCCTGGGTACAGCAGCCAGGTCATAATGGAATTTAGAACAAACCATTATAATTAAAGCGTATATAAAATTTCGTGTCTGTACTGTTGGCCGTTGAGGAGTTCCCTCGTCTGGAGCCAATCCTGAGTAGCCAATCAGGTCATGTTTGTCATAAAAATGTATTGTCATCGGAATCGAACCAACATGTAAAATGTCAACTCCGTGGAGTTAGAGGAAGTGGTCTTAATTCAGCTTGCAAGAATCCACCTAAACAAACATACTAACTTACATACAAACAAACAAACAAACATTGCAAGTTGAATAAAAGCTTTTAAAAATAACAATTGTTATAACGAATTAATTTATTTATATTGTAGTTACTTCATGTTGATTAAGTTATTTACACACATGAATTAATTGAATACACCTCGTGGATAAAACATAAGATTTTTTAATCATATTCGGTATAAATAATATCATCCAAGAAGGCAGCGGGAGGCTGAATAAGATTTTTCTGGTGTCACGACCATGCCATGCACCATATAATACATATACCATATAACACACGTCCTCATTCGGCGGAGGGTATACATACATTTTTGTCTCTTTCGCTCCTAATTAAAATATTACCTATACATGATGCAAATTATGTTTTCAGAGTTCAAGTTCAAGTTCGAGACTTACCTAAAGGGAAAAAAACAAAAAAATCCTTGTTTCAGGGTTCAGTTTTTGACTTATATTTCGGTGAATAACTCGGAAACCTGACGCTTTAGGATATTATGTCATATGACATTTTTTGTTTGTATAAGTGTCCTCTATCTAAATATATAACTTTCGATTTTCTCCGCGATTCTGAAAAAAAATCAAAATGGCGACATCATGTTAGGGCCACCCTCCATACAAAAATCTTCTAACCCCTTTAATAAAGAAAAGTTTTTGACACCGTGTGACCTTATCAAATGAAAAGGTTTACAGTGAGGGTCTCAACGCACAAGGTTCGGAATCACGAAGATTACCGAAACGAACGTTTTACATACCTAATAAAGAATATTCTATCTATCTACTGTATTTTTTTCTTCTTTTGCTTATATCTCGAAAATGGTGCGTCCTATTGCAAAAATAATGAAATTTTCGACCCCCTTTAGGAATTCCTTAAACCCCTATATCCCAACAAGTTGGTAATAATTTTTCATATATTCCATACAAAATGTGAAAAATTCCATAAAAAACGATGAATATGTTATATATACAGGGTTATTTGTATAACACCAGCAAAATACAATAGACGATGTATATCTAGTAACTTAATCCGCTTAACCGTTCTTAAAGAAGTTTCTTTAAGAACGGTTAAGCGGATTAAGTTACTAGATATACATCGTCTATTGTATTTTATGATGGATTTCCGCAAGGTCATGCCTGAGTCAATTAACTAACACCAGCAACCTCTTAAGGGGTCATTGTACTCATCATTATGAACTACTTCACTATGGGACCAAAGTTAAAATCGCGAAAAAAAAAATCTGCTGTTCCCTACATTTATGTTCTCATAATATCTTGTCAAAATGTGTGGAACAGCTGATTTTTATTTCGCGATTTCAGGTTTGGTCCCATAGTAAAAGTTGTTCATAATGATGAGTACAATGACCCCTTAAGAGGTTGCTGGTGTTAGTTAATTGACTCAGGCATGACCTTGCGGAAATCCATCATAAAATACAATAGACGATGTATATCTAGTAACTTAATCCGCTTAACCGTTCTTAAAGAAACTTCTTTAAGAACGGTTAAGCGGATTAAGTTACTAGATATACATCGTCTAGGGGGTAATACATATACCATATAACACACGTCCTCATTCGGCGGAGGGTATACATACATTTTTGTCTCTTTCGCTCCTAATTAAAATATTACCTATACATGATGCAATTATGTTTTCAGAGTTCAAGTTCAAGTTCGAGACTTACCTAAAGGGAAAAAAACAAAAAAATCCTTGTTTCAGGGTTCAGTTTTTGACTTATATTTCGGTGAATAACTCGGAAACCTGACGCTTTAGGATATTATGTCATATGACATTTTTTGTTTGTATAAGTGTCCTCTATCTAAATATATAACTTTCGATTTTCTCCGCGATTCTGAAAAAAAATCAAAATGGCGACATCATGTTAGGGCCACCCTCCATACAAAAATCTTCTAACCCCTTTAAAGAAAAGTTTTTGACACCGTGTGACCTTATCAAATGAAAAGGTTTACAGTGAGGGTCTCAACGCACAAGGTTCGGAATCACGAAGATTACCGAAACGAACGTTTTACAATGTGAGTAAAGGTACCATTCCGAACCCGACCGCAGGCAGCTGCTCATATTCCAGTTGGTTGATACAAGATAGAAAAACGTAATATCGCTCGAGCGCTGGCGGTACTACTGGTCTGTAGCTCTACCATGAGTTGCCATCGAAAATTTACTCGCTAGCGTTAAACTCGCTAGCGTCCCCGTAAATGATTTATATGAAAAGATATTGTACAGCGCCCCTAGCGGTCACAGAAAGAATTAAAATTTGTTCCAAGAGCACTATAGTTTTCGATAGGTAAGAAACCTAACGTAATCTATTCGATAGTCGCTAACGTTTTTCAGCTGTCACCATACAAAACGGCACCATGAGTCACTAAATCGACAGACGCTATCGAAAAATACGCTTGCGATAGTAGTTACGTTGCTCACTACCATTTTGACGTGTGAAACATGTTTACATTCAAATTATATACGTTTTTGAGTCTATTAAAGGCAAAATAATGTCTGGAAGAGCTTATTTAGCATAGAATATGTTAGTGGCCCCAAAATTTGGAGGCCAACGACTGGAAGAACGTAAATTTCAAGAAACTATCTTATTTAGTTCTCTTACAAAATATTCTATTTGCCGGCGACGCCGACGGGACCGGTTAGTTCTAAAAGTTTTAACTACTTATGTTAATTAATTGTATAGTGTTTTATATGAATAATCTACAAATATTGTAAGAAATACTAATAAGAAATAAATAAATGCACAATTCCAAGAATTCGGCTTGCACCACAATATCCTAACGGATTTACCTACTATAAAAGGCGTACCATTTTGTGGGCAATTCAGTCGCAGTTCAGCCATAGATAATACACTTAATACGGAGCTCAGCCACCAAAGAAGAAACATACCAAGAAAAGCCGAATTCTCCGGAATAATTCAAGATAGTAAATCAGTGTTTTATTTCGCTGCCTCAAGATAGTCCTCATCGTGGTCACTGTGGGTTATGGTACCCAACCTAGGTACGTATTCAGGGGTCCGTGGTGGTTGTGCAGCCAGCGGATTCACCTAGGTTCATTTAGTAGGGAGCGCACATCAAATATCAGTGGGAGATCGTCCCAGGTTGCCTGCGGTACTGTAGGTACCTCTGCCGTCCGCAACACTATTATTGTAAACATAGTTCATTTTAAAGGACATGACCAGTGGGGCGATGGGCGCCTGCTTAGGTGTAAAAATCAATGTGCAGCAAAAATTGTTTTATTTTTGCAATTGTTGTATTCTACAGTTTACAGGTAAAAAACTTTCACGACTCCAAAAGATCAGGAAACTGAGAAAAATAAAGATAAGTTTTCACTAAATAGCTCTGCTTTTCGTTAAGAGATGGCGCTAGGCGTTGTGGTAATCGAGTTAAAAATCAATGTGCAGCAAAAATTGTTTTATTTTTGCAATTGTTGTATTCTACAGTTTACAGGTAAAAAACCTTCACGACTCCAAAAGATCAGGAAACTGAGAAAAATAAAGATAAGTTTTCACTAAATAGCTCTGCTTTTCGTTAAGAGATGGCGCTAGGCGTTGTGGTAATCGAGTTAAAGAATGATTTTCTACTATTCGACACGCCATCCATCGAGGCGCTAGGGTTTTTTTTATACCATCAAGGGCGCAAACTAGCATGCTGATCACCTGATGTTAATAAGCAATAACCGCCGCCTATAGAAGTCTACAACACCAGGGTTACTGCCGATGCGCTGCCACCCTTTTCCCACCCCAAACCCTGGGCTTCCGATTCTCTCACTCACTATTCGAAGCGCAGCAACATAATGTTGGTACTTTACGTTGGTATTCTGTAAGAGTGTGGTACCTCCCCGGCCGAGCCAACCCAATTAAGAGATACAGTCAGCTATTGACTACAACTAGGCTCTACGTGGCTCGGGAAATAAAAATAAGGCTATTGTTATTATTATTTGTGAAGGCATGAGGATTTAAATAAAACTATTATTTGAACGAATTAATTATTTTAATATTCTTTAATAAAATAAAATATGTAGGAAAGACGAACTGTGCCGGACGGGCGTGATCGCTGGACGCGTAGATTATGCAGGTTGTAAAGCTATCCCAGTCCAAGCAGCGCTGACGTCCTGCACCTAGGGATCTGGATACTTCAATACTAACCGAGCGGCTGTCCTAGATTCTTGAGGGAAAATGGGTTTTGACAGGAAAATAACAACACCATTTCCCTGATAAATCTTCATAATATGCCTTTTAACCCGCCTTACAGATATGCCATAGTTTAGGCACCTCATCATAATATCCGTTTATCCGAATCGTAGAGCAAAACAGATGAATCCTTTATGAATAGCAATGGTAATCGGGTTTTGAAGATGTCAGTCCGTAAAGAATAGCAATGGTCGTGGTCAGTGGGTCGTCTTAGGGGCGTAGAAATAGAACACAATAATCGCACAGTACACAACGAACGCGTAAACACAACGTGGGTCGGGAACTGCAATGATAGATAGATAGAAAATTCTTTATTATGTACACCATAAAAAGTACAGGTATATAATATATAATTATACCTGACGTGACGCCAAGATTGAATGTGCAAGTAGGGATGGTGAATGGCGATCTGAAATCGATAAAGTGTCAATTGCTTTTTTCTCGAACCTAATACATAAAATTCGAAAACATTAATTGACTGCCTCGTTGGTCTAGTGGTGGCAAGCGCTACAGCTGAGCATGAGGTCCTGTTAAGCGAGTGGGCAAAATGTTATTGGGTTTTTCCATCTGGAATTTCTCAATAGCAGCCCGGAGTCCGGATTTGTGTCCGGTTAGTGGTAAAACTCTCGCCCCGCATTACACGGGACTGGCGAAATGAAGGTGTTATGTTATTATTCATCCAAATTAAATATAAGTAGTTCAAAACGGTCAAAGAAAATATCAATTCAAAATCCATTTTATGTGAATCGATTTTTCATGCTTTGACTCGAATCGATTGAATTATCAATTTTATGAAAAAAAACTACTACCCCTTTGGTCCCTCCCTACACAGAAGTCTGCTAATGTCAGATGCATTGTCAACGAAGTAACACTCCTATATATGCAGTGATTATTAAAAAAAATATGGTGTTCGAACTCCACATGTCAATAAAACCTAACATAACCCGTAGGCGTATCAATAAATAAGTAATTATAAACAAAACATGTATAATTCCATGTCGTTAAAATTCACTTGATCGAAAATAGCTCGTTTTTATTTTATTTTTTTCCATATTATGTGTAGCTTATTTCGGTTACCGGGTGAATATGGATACAATGGAACGTCAAAATCAGGAAGTGCATAAAAGAGAGAAACGGAAGCAATTAATATACTGATTTTTCAGATATTTTAATCTGGGCTTTAGTCGGAATAATATAACCATGATAAAATAGATCTTTATTTTTAAATCTTAGTGTAAAAGTTGTAATGCTGCGCATGTTCCCGAATTCGAAGGCTAAAACTGGTCATGTCCTTTAAATAAATAACACCGCGAATCACACATTGTCAACAAAATTACAAATTGAATAGAGGTAAATAATTATTACCTATAAGGAATAAAAATTCAACAACCCCTAAATACCATAAAAAGGTGCACTAACCGCCAACCTTTCTATTTAGTCGGATTGTTTCATGATACTTATTGACTGTCATAACATTGTTACCATAGCGATACCTTATGTGTAGTGATGGGCAATTCTCGAGAATATTCTCCTTGCGAGAACTTTGCTGTTAATTAATTCTCGAGCACATTCTTTTGGTAGGGAACTTATGAGAATTTAAAAATTGGATGACTGTATTGAATCGGTATTTTTTTAGGCTAATAGTTTTTAGTGCATTTGAAAGTTTTACGAAGTTTGAGTTTAAAATAAACTACACCACAACTTAAATTCTCAGTAAATGACGTTTTTCACCTAATAATTTGGTGTCTGCATCTAAATCTGACTATTTTTAAACGCGATTAAAAACGAGTGCTTAAAATTAGTTGGCATGAACTAAAATTCACACCAACACTTCGACTTCAGTGCGAAAACAGTACCTACCTACAACAAGTACCTAACAACACAAACAGTACCTAAGGTTGTCTGTAAAAGATCGCTTTTAGCGATAAGACCGCTCATTGTGTCACCCTATGTAAAATTTCTACATTTATACCTGTAATTTTTATAGTGTACATACCTAATAAAGAATATTCTATCTATCTACTGTATTTTTTTCTTCTTTTGCTTATATCTCGAAAATGGTGCGTCCTATTGCAAAAATAATGAAATTTTCGACCCCCTTTAGGAATTCCTTAAACCCCTATATCCCAATTTTTCATATATTCCATACAAAATGTGAAAAATTCCATAAAAAACTCGTCGAGGCTGCACCCCCCGCTCTAAAATCATTCACAGGGTACTAGTAAACAAGTACCATGTGGAGTCGTCACGCGATTGTCAAATTCGATTTTAGATGTGTCAAAATATTTTTTTAATTTACAGATTTTTGGTTTTGTCAGAATAGCTTTAAGATTCTCATAGCCAAAAGTAAGGAATTTTAGTGATAGTTTAGTTAGTTTAGTTCGGTGTACAAGAGAATCGGCGGCATTTCCAGTCCGAAACATAATACAGTAACGTTTTTTCGAGTAAAGTATTAGTTTACTTTAGACCTTGAAATCGAAACTTATTGTATTAAAATTTAGCAATTTTACTTCCATTTTTGTCTGTGGCAGATTCTGCTGACGATTTACAAAAGTGGCAGATTTTGGCAGATTTAAAAGACTTCAAGGAAATTCACATAACCTTATTAGAATTTTCCTTTTTTTATTATTATTAGGTATAATAATGCATAAGAAAATTGTTAAATATTTTTGTTGATTAAAGATATTTCATTGAATTTGTGTGTATTTTTTCCGTTTCCATGAAGGCATATTTTTGGCATTTTTGGCGCCAAGTGTGGCAGATTTTGGCAGTTTTTTTGCCCAGTCTGTGGCAGATTCGCCATTTATGAAATGGTCACACTGTAGGTGACACGATCTATCGGATCGAGAATGTTCTGCAATATTCTGGAATATTCTTTTCGACGGAGAATATACGAGAATTTAAAAATGGAAGTAAAATTGCTAAATTTTAATACAATAAGTTTCGATTTCAAGGTCTAAAGTAAACTTCTATTGTTGTTATTTAATACTTTACTCGAAAAAACGTTACTGTATTATGTTTCGGACTGGAAATGGCGCCGATTCTCTTGTACACCGAACTAAACTATCACTAAAATTCCTTACTTTTGGGCTATGAGAATCTTAAAGCAAGAAAGAAAGAAGAATTCTGACAAAACCAAAAAAATATTTTGACACATCTAAAATCGAATTTGACAATCGCGTGACGACTCCACATGGTACTAGTTTACTCTACCCTGTGAATGATTTTAGAGCGGGGGGTGCAGCCTCGACGAGTTTTATATGGAATTTTTCACATTTTGTATGGAAAATATGAAAAATTATTACCAACTTGTTGGGATATAGGGGTTTAAGGGTTTTCTAAAGGGGGTCGAAAATTTCATTCTTTTTGCGATAGGGCACACTATTTTCGAAATATTAGCAAAAGAAAAGAAAAAAAAGACTACTGTTTTTGCATCCGAAGTCGATTTTTAAAACCCATAAACCCTTAAACTCAACATGTAGGTAATCATTTTTTTAATTTTCCATGATATTTTTCATATTTTCCATACAAAAAGTGAAAAATTTCATATAAAACACATCGGAAAAAACCCCCAAAACTCAACATGTAGGTAATATTTTTTTATATTTTCCATACAAAAAGTGAGAAATTCCATATCAAAACACGTCGACGCTGCCCCCCTGCGCGCCTCCTCTACAAAAAAATCTAAAAAAAATTCCCAAGGTAGGGCAAACAAGTCTCCACATGGAGTCGCGATTATCAAATTCGATTTTACTTGCGTCAAAATTATTTTTGATTGTTATTTTGTTTTTAATTATTTGCACCATAAACCTTTCTTATAATGTTGTTTTCTTATTCATTTTATTAATGCTGATTATTTTAAACTCACAAAGTTCGTTTTAATACAGAAATCATACTTTAACAATTTAAGAGAATTTATGAGAATTTTCTCGAAAATATTCTCGGGAATGTTCTCGCTCAGGAGAATTTACTGAGAATTTAAGTTGTGGTGTAGTTTATTTTAAACTCAAACTTCGTAAAACGTTCAAATGCACTAAAAACTATTAGTCTAAAAAAATACCGATTCAATACAGTCATCCAATTTTTTAATTCTCATACGTTCCCTACCAAAAGAATGTTCTCGAGAATTTAACAGCAAAGTTCTCGCAAGGAGAATATTCTCGAGAATTTCCCATCACTACACATAAGGTATCGCTATGGTAACAATGTTATGACAGTCAATAAGTATCATGAAACAATCCGACTAAATAGAAAGGTTGGCGGTTAGTGCACCTTTTTATGGTATTTAGGGGTTGTTGAATTTTTATTCCTTATAGGTAATAATTATTTACCTCTATTCAATTTGTAATTTTGTTGACAATTTGTGATTCGCGGCGTTATTTATTTAAATTTAAAATGAACTATGTTTAATAATAGTGTTGCGGACGGCAGAGGTACCTACAGTACCGCAGGCAACCTGGGACGATCTCCCACTGATATTTGATGTGCGCTCCCTGCTAACTGACCCTAGGTGAATCCGCTGGCTGCACAACCACCACGGACCCCTGAATACGTACCTAGGTTGGGTACCATAACCCACAGTGACCACGATGAGGACTATCTTGAGGCAGCGAAATAAAACACTGATTTACTATCTTGAATTATTCCGGAGAATTCGGCTTTTCTTGGTATGTTTCTTCTTTAGTGGCTGAGCTCCGTATTTAAGTGTATTATCTATGGCTGAACTGCGACTGAATTACCCACAAAATGGTACGCCTTTTATAGTAGGTAAATCCGTTAGGATATTGTGGTGCAAGCCGAATTCTTAGAATTGTGCATTTATTTATTTCTTATTAGAATTTCTTACAATCTTTGTAGATTATTCATATAAAACACTATACAATTAATTAACTTATGTAGTTGAAACTTTTAGAACAAACCGGTCCCGTCGGCGTCGCCGGCAAATAGAATATTTTGTAAGAGAACTAAATAAGATAGTTTCTTGAAATTTACGTTCTTCCAGTCGTTGGCCTCCAAATTTTGGGGCCACTAACATATTCCATGAAAAATAATCTCTTCCAGACATTATTTTGCCTTTAATAGACTCAAAAACGTATATAATTTGAATGTAAACATGTTTCACACGTCAAAATGGTAGTGAGCAACGTAACTACTATCGCAAGCGTATTTTTCGATAGCGTCTGTCGATTTAGTGACTCATGGTGCCGTTTTGTATGGTGACAGCTGAAAAACGTTAGCGACTATCGAATAGATTACGTTAGGTTTCTTACCTATCGAAAACTATAGTGCTCTTGGAACAAATTTTAATTCTTTCTGTGACCGCTAGGGGCGCTGTACAATATCTTTTCATATAAATCATTTACGGGGACGCTAGCAAGTTTTGACATTATCGAAATGTATTTGATTAACGTTAATACGCTAGCGAGTTCAACGCTAGCGAGTAAATTTTCGATGGCAACTCATGGTAGAGCTACAGAGCTTAGCGCCTGCATGAGACTCCGTAAAACTCATGGTGCGAGCATTATCGAAATCAGTTTGATCTACGTCAACACTTCCAACTCCACCCGCTTTTCATAGAGCTCATACGTCATGCCGCCATACATATTGGAAGTAAACCCTCCGGGAGGGTCACCGGCATTTCGTTTGCGCTAAAGTTAACCATCGCTGACGGTCTACGGCATTAGGTTTAAAACCGTATTATAAACCACTGTAAAACGAAGTTAATTTGTGTAAATATTTGTAACAGTGAACAATTTTTTTATTGATACGAGTAATTAAATTATAAATTATAATATCAGATTTTATTGTCACGGTTTATAATGCCAGCTGTATTCACTAAGAAAAAACAACAGTTAAAATGAGCCCACCGCGAGGGCTCCCGGTATTCCATATGCGACTAGGTGAACCCTCCAGGAGGGCTCCCGGCACTGAACGGGTTAATACGCTAGCGCTAGCGAGTAAATTTTCGATGGCAACTCATGGTAGAGGTACTGGTCTGCTGTCGGGCTGCACGTGTCGCCTGTTGCTCGTCCGTACCTGCCATTTACTTAGCCGTAGGCTGCTGTAGAACGGCGCCTTTTATTGAATCGCAGGGCGCAAAAAGTAAAATATAAACTATCATCTTCTTTTTTTAGGCACCTCAGTCTGCAACGGGGACAGCGGTGGTGGTCTCATGATCTTTGTACCAGACTCGGCAGGCGACACTGACAAGGCGTCAGGCGCGTGGTACGTCCGCGGCATAGTTTTTTTGCTGCCCGTAAATCTGATGCAGCTATCTGTGACCCTTATCAGTACACAATTTTCACAGATGTAGAGAAGTATCGGGATTGGGTGATCGAGCTCAAATAAATCTGCTACAGGTATAATAAAATAATTGCCTATTGTAAAAAGTGTTTTATTTAAGTATTGCTTTTTATTACTTATAGATATTTGCATTATTATTGGGTAATGGTTTCCACTCTAACCGGAATGCAGCTGAATACCAATTTTTTACATGGAGCGACTACCTACTTATCCGAGGTAGGTAACACCCACCCTAAACCAACCAGCATCCCTTTGGTAAGAGGTTGCGGCTTGCGGCTTTCAGGCTTCCGACAACCAAGGATGACATTCGAAGATTTACGAATTTACCGCTGGGACCAACAGCTTATATACAAAACCTATTTAATCATTTCAGCAAGAAGAGAATTATATAGGGTATTGGTTATATGCCAGCAATCTATTAAGGGCATGTAGGAGAGGTCATTTACAACCAAATCAAACCAAACCAAAAATAAATCTTGCCAAAGTTGAATACAAGATACATTAGACGACGACTACACACAGTGCCGGCGGCATGGCCGCCGGTACTGCCGCCAGCCTGGCCGCCGGGCGCGCCCGGCACTGCCGCACAAAGCCGCACAAAGAAACGCAAAGGAAATGAAGGCTCAAAAGCCGGAGGCACGTGCCGCGCGGAAAAAGTGCATGTGTGTAGTAGCCGTTAACCGCATAACTGTTTCGAAGCACGTTAAGTCGTTTGTCCCGACTGTCATTCGTGGACCTTTGACAGTCGTTACGAGTCGTCAGAAGCCCGAAAGTCTGACACCAGTCTTACCAAGGGGTATTGTGTTACTCAGTTACTGGGGTATGGAGGTCAGATAGGCAGTCGCTCTATGTAAAATACTGGTATTCAGCTGCATCCGGTTAGACTGGAAGCCGACCCCAAGATAGTTGGGAAAAGATTGCTTAGTACTTACATTACCCCGCAAGTTTCTAAAAAGCGACACAGCACGCAGTAGACAAATTTTCGATCGCCGATGATATAAGCACGGTATACGGTATTCCAACTTCATACAAATGGACGAAGCGCGAGCTATACCTACGCGCCTCGATCGAGGTATGCGCGTGGTATGCAAACAGTCGCGACTGTGCCGCAGTGACGAAAGAACGGTGTGTTGTTTTTTTAACAATAACCGCGCGATTTTTACACTAAAAATAAATTCAAGTACATATTTAATATGACGAGTAGGATATATTGTTGCTGTTTTTGGTTGCATGAATTTGGCAATAACGCATCCAGCGATAACTTTTTTTAGATTACCTGGAAACTTTGAAAGGTAAGACTACAAAATAATTTTACTTACTGGTAGGTAGGTACATAATGTGTGTCTTTTTAATGGATAAGTATTTCCTTTATTATCTCCCGAAAAAAATATGTCTGGATTAATAAATAAAGTGAATAGGCGGTTCATGAATCATGATACGGTAGGTACGCTTGTTTTAAAACCTCGGGCATTTGTGTTTTGTTTTGTTATTCAATTCACAAAGTATTTTATTTATTTGTGTAGATAAAAAAAGTATATTTACAATCACAAAAGTTAATGGAAACATAAACTAGGCAAATGTAATTAAAATGCTGGAGGCGGGCAGCCCTATCGCATGTTTACGTACCGCGCGGCTGTAGGCATTTATTTCTAAGATACGGCTTAGTTATAAACTTATAATACCGTATACCGTGATATAAGTATTGTGTGTGCTATGATGGCGTCGATGCAGAAACATGCTTCATATTAATACGTCACTCATCGATCTACGTCACCCGCAGCTCTGCACCCCGCTTGCAGCGCCCGCTACAGATGGCAACAAAAATGCTACTTGACAAGTTTGACCAGTGTTGAATTGACTTAGCGAAGTGATGTAATGATGTTGTCTAGTATTGTGCTAAATACATTATTTTTAATCTTTAATATCAATGGAACAGTATTTTATTTTAAATATTTTATTAAAATCAGTTTAGTAGCTAGTTATATTATAAAGATTTTACAACGGTGAGTGCTTTGATAATGTAGTGTTTTAATTCTTACATATTATATATAGGGTTTATTTATAAACGTTGTTTAAGGTTATGTAATAATTAGTGACAGTTAACCATACATTTTTGACGTTTAAACGTCACTTAAGTTTAAGCAACGTTTATAAATAAACCCCTAAATTGAGCCAGAACGTACAAAATGTAATTATCTTCTTAAAACTTGTATGTTGACTATCAACATCATAATATTTTTTTATTATTCACTCGGTTTTAATTACAAGCAATATATTTTATATGTATTGTGCTGGACTCTGCTTGTAATGAGCGCCTATGAATGAATGAATGAATGAAATGCACCGATCCCAGCGTGGTTTCACCAGACTCGATAAATCGAATGAACCCCAAGATTTGCACTAGCCCATGAAGTCTCATGTTTAATGGAACTTCAAAAGCCATTGCATATCAAAGAGTAGACTAAGTGGCGCGGTAATGGTAAGGATTAGATACGTGCCCTAGGATAAGGAAGGATTTGCGAGCCGTACCGGATATGCATCCTAGAGTAGGCATTGGAATAGTGGAGAGACAGGTTATATAGATCATTGGATGGGCATCTTTTTATGACGTCGCCACCGCCGTTATGTCGGTTCCAGTAGATCTTCACCGGTGGATCTTGAGGCAGGGTTACGCTGCTTTCTCGGCTCTTTTCTATACCACTGCTTTGCTGTGTTACATTTATCTGTTTCTAAGTCTTCGTCAGAAGCGTCACTGCTATCCGTTTCAGGTTTCTTGTAGATCTCGCTGGCAGCCTTCATAAGCTTACATCGTCAAGGAAGTCAAAAGTTAACTTCCTTGACGAAGAAAAAAAATCAGCTGTTCCATACTTGACCGCGTAGGTATTGCACTTTTCTATGAAACAGCCGATGTCCCTGACACCCTGTAATAAGTTATTAAGAAAATGGTCTTATTTAACATATAATTCTACCAAATCATTAAAACTACTCGTTTAGACGTGATCTTCAGTATAATGTCATTAATTGTCGGGTATCGTTGGTCGCCTTAAGTCGGGCGGGTCGCTAGAGATAATAATATATATCATTCTACAACTTATGTTATGAAGTAATGTCACAGTCAAGTTCTTTTTAAGGGTTTTTAAGAGCATTATTAAGCCTATTAATAAGCCGTCAATCATAGCTTAGGCCTTAATTTTTACAAAATAATTAATTGTTACTTTGACCTTTAAGCCACTCGGGTCCAGCTGGCACAAATACCTGTTGGACCGGTTTCTGACGTTAATTTATTATAGAACTTATAACCTGTTGAATGTTTATTTACTGTTCTCTGTTTTAATAGAGCGTGTTGTAAAAAATACTACAAAACAGCATTGTCTAGTGACTCAACACTCAGCAACTCATTCTAGTAAACGCCATCATGAGCCGACATGATAGCAGTGTAGTCTCCTTTAAAGAACTGATCATCCTGTGCATCCTAAAAGTTGGCAACGTCGTAAATAGCTGTCAAATATTTACCTGTTTCGATTAATTTGGAAATAATACTGTATGGAAATAAGAAATGTGGCTAACTAACTAATTAGAATATTAATAATGAATTGCAATTATAACATTGAATTTGATGTTGTACCCGTTATGTTATATTAAATACCTAACATAATTAAAAATGACACAATACAAAACTTTAAAAAGAAACTGACATCATTATTAATTGTAAAATGCTATTATTCTGTGAATGACTTTCTAAATGACCCTGACTTATAATTTAATGTAATTTGATTTGACATTCCTAATTATGATATTATTTCAATTTATTTTATTTTTATTCCTATTGTATTCTAGATTATTTAAATCATTAATTTTTTATTTTTTTTATTATTATTTTTTATTATTATAAATGTATCGACTATTGTTGAACTGTAATAACACAGAAATAATAATAATTTTGTCATCACTGCATCTCATTAGATTCACTATTTTTATAAAAATGTTGCATGCCTAATAGGTAGATTGTACAAGGATCACCCATATTTTTTAATTGTCACATCTTATTACTGTACCTGCAATCAATGCAAATAAACGTTTACTTACTTACTTACTTACTTACTTACTTTACCACTGCTCCACTGATATACATCATACTGGTCAAAATCATTACCGTCCTTTGTGCTTCGCCGTAGTCGGGTAAAAATGTTCGTGTAAGTCCAAGGTGCCATTCGAAAATGCGAGGTCTAACAGTCTGACATTCGCGTTCCGTACATTATTAAAAAGGGACAAGTTACAGATATTGATAATATCGAAGAAGTCAATAAAATTGCGGTTTGAATGGTTTTTTTAATTCAGAGCTGTCGTTCGTATGACAATTAATTTATCTAACAGGTTAGTCAAAGTAAAGTTGTTTATTTAAACTGCATTTAAAAAGACAGATTATTCACTCTCTAAAAAATAAGGGTTAAATAGGCAATGATTTGTATGGAAGTTCGTAATTTATACCGATATGATAATAATTGGGGTCATTCAAGAATTACGTAAGCGTACAAAAGGGGGCGGGGTCTTTGTTTTGCTTATTTTTAATGACATGGGTGACGGGGGGGGGTCTGGATGGTGATTACGTCAGCGTTATTTATTTATTTAGTATGTCTGATTTTTCTGCAAAATTTAATAGATTTTGATTTTAATAATTATGGCAAGGTTCTTGTCATTATTTGAAAGCAATAGTAATAGTAATATTTATTTGCACTTCAAAGACACAAAAATATGTGTAGCCCTGGCTTTTGTACTAGGAGTACCTGTATCACAAGAGCCAGACCTCTCGATTTACAGGGAATATGTAATAGACAAAACTGCGATGCCTGAGCAAAAAGCATATTCTGAAATTCCCCAATATATTTTATTTATTTGTTTATTTAAGGCAGTGTATAGAGTGCCACCAGTGGCACTCTATCCCTATCGGATAAAGTGCCACTACAGGCACCCTAGTAACACCGCCTCGGCCCGACCAAAGTGCCGCAAGCATTGGATTGTCATTGTCACTGTCACTAAGTCACGTCACTTGGTATTTTGTTTGATTGTCGAGGTTAGATCGTTGTAAAACACAACATTCCCAAAACATTACATTCTCTCGTGCCTAAACGGACCCTGGCACTTCGCCGGCCGCTACCGCGGCACCGCTCGCTACGCTCGCTCGGCTCGTGCGTTGTGTGGTGGTCACAGTTCTAACCTAACCTAACCTAACCTAAATAACAAGTGACAGTGACAATGCAACGCTCACGGCACCCTAGCCGGGCCGAGGCAGTGACACTAGAGTACCACAAGAAACTCGCGGCACTCTATACACTTCGTTTATTTAAACTTCTCCCACACAATGAGGTACAAAGGCGGACTTAATATAGTTAATTGATAGTGTGTTTCGCTCTCACGCGAAAAATTTGAAAAATCCGAAGTAGGGAAATTATTCAGGACAAAAGAAGCCGCTCGACACACAGAAAACGCCTGGAAGAACTTTTGATCGATGAAAGGACAACTCCCAATTTCACTAAAACGAATGTCCATGGACATGTGCATTCTTCCCACCCGGAGCACAAACATGGTCTCTTACAAAGCGTCAAAAGTTCGCACTTGGAGTCTACCAACGGGCTATGGAACGAAGTATACTAGGTGTCAAACTCACAGACCGCATTAGGAACTATATACTTCGTTTCAAAACACATTATAGCGGCCGCTGGCCACACAGTTGCTGGACTAGATTGGAACTGGGCTGGCCACATCAGCTGTCGCATGTCAGAGCAGCAATACGCAAAAATCACTACTCAATGGATCCAAAATAGCAGGATATTTCTAGACTCATGAATCAATAAAAACCCCTGCACAGATTTAAAAATATATACCAATGTTTACGTAAGGAGGGTAAGAGCCGTGCTTGCTTTTGCTGACAAGGGGGAGGAGGGGGTTAAAAATTACTAACATTCTGCTTACTTAATACTTGAATGGTGTTAGCTTAACATCGGACTCGTCATTTTCAAGTTCCGTTGAATATAATCCTGTACTAAACGGTATTCAATTTATTTCCAGTGTAACACCATTACATATACAATGGTTTGGCTGCTGCTAATCGTTTTAACAACAGCTGTGGGACAGGCAAAAAATGTACCTTATAAGGGCCATCAAACGGTCCATATTTGTCCTTACAATACAGATATTACAGTTGTGTATGAATTCCCACCGAATCCCGAATTCCAGTATACATTAAATGTTATACGAGAAATACCACCTCAGTCAAGTATGATTTTACAATTCACACAACATAATAGAATCAATTTGGTAAGTTACCATTCTATCATAAATCGCTATTTACTCCAATACTATTATTAATTAGATTTATTATATTTGATTTAGATAGAACCAACGAACGCTCTAATAACGGAACACCATGGAAATATCCGCAACAGTCCTGCAGAGTACATTATAATGTTTACTGAAAAAACTTCTCGTCTTCGCATTCAAGTCTTTGGTAATTTTTATGAACGTAAACCTTACGTCAAAACCCTTAAGCTGAACGATGAGGACTTTTGTACACACATAGCTTATGTAAGTACAGTTTTGAATTGTTAAAACAATATTGTCTCCATCAGCAGCCCAGTTGCGTAACACATGATCAATTACGATCTGTCTCACTTTGACAGTTCAACAACATTTATTGCGGTTGTTGAGAACGGTTGTTGCGGCTTTCTCTGGAGCCCTGACCTCCGGTAACTTGGACTCTGTTCCCGATACTGGTACCTAGGCTACTATTTTATATATTTCTAAATGATTTCATAAAATATTTGAAAATGTAAATGATACAAATAAATAAATAATAAACCCAAAGAACAATGGAGAGGGCTATGCTTGGATGTGTCCTAAGTGATCGAATCAGAAATGAAAAGATCCGTAGAGAACCCAGTAACCGACATAGCCCGGAGAATTGCAAAACTTTTGTGACAGTTTGGATCACCGACGAGGCCGAAAGGTTCTGAAGGACTACGTATCGGAAGGTGCAGCGTTGGAATTCATTAGTGAATGACTTACTAGTGAGTAACGATTGTTAGCCGGTCATTCAACAATTGTATATTCGTCGTCAATCGAGGCTCGATCGATCAACGCTTGACGTGCTATCGAATATGCTTTGCGACAGTCAGTATCGACTGGTCGACCTGACTATCTTATTACGCAACACATTTTCGTAAACGATTGCAAGTAATCTGTTTTGTTTTGACAGATTATTTTTCGAATTTATGAACACGGATGAAAAAAGATTGCATGTAGCGGAGATGAGAATGTTGAGATGAATGTGTGGTGTGACGAACATGGATAAAGTAAGAAATGAGTATATAAGGGGAAGTTTAAAAGTGGCGCCAGTGACAGAAAAGTTAAAAGGAAATCGTTTGGCCTGGTATGGGCATGTGATGAGGAGAGAGGAAACGCATGTGACTAAAAGAGTGATGAATATAAATGTTGATGGATGGAGTGGGAGAGGAAGGCCAAAGAAAATATAGATGGACTGTGTGAGGAATGATATGATAGAGAAGGGAGTGAATGTTGGTATGACGGTTGACAAGGGAGAGTGGAAGAAGAAAACGTGTTGCGCCGACCCCAAGTAACATGGGACAAGGGCAGGAAGATGATGATGATTTTTCGAATTTATGAAGCAATGGATTAGCAATCTGTTTCAAAAAGATTCAAATTCTGATTGATTATGTATTACGTAATTATGGTATTGTTTCGACCGCAGTCTTGCTACTCGTACTAAAATAGGAAACTCTACTATCTACTATCTCTGCATGTCTATAATGTGTCTTATTTGTAGAAAATAAACAATTTTTCATTTCTTTTTCATTTCAGGGGTATTTCGATGATACGATTGAATTTGATGATGATGATCTACTATCCGAAAAAAGAGTTGCAGAGAGCTTTATAGGTGAATCTTGCGGTAGACGCAAAGTGGTGCATACTGAGTTCATAGTCCATGGACAACCGACCCGCCCTGGAGACTGGCCCTGGCATGCAGCCATATTAAGGTTTGATGGGCTGTCCCTCAGTTATATCTGTGGAGGAACCTTGCTGTCCAAGACTTTGGTTTTAACAGGTAAAAGACGTGTTTTTTTTTTTTTTTGTTTAACAGCCTTTCTATCTTTAGGTCGTGACGGCAATTTATAATGATGATCTAATACGGTTCAACCAAATTGATTAACCTTGATATAAAGGAAAGGTCGTTGAATTAATAGACTTTTTATAAATAAGCGAGAGCAGTGGTGGCCCAGTGGTAACGGCCCTTACGAGTTGTAGGTCGTGTGTTCAAACCCAGGCAGGCGTTTTACTTTGTGTAAATAATTTCATCACCACTGCTCTCAAAACGGTGAAGGAAAACATCGTGAGGAAACCGGCATGTCTTAGAACCAAAAATTCGAAGACATGCGACATCTACCAACCCGCACTGGGCCCGCGTGGTAGATTACGGCCCACTCCCTCTCACAGAGAGGAGGCCTGTGTCCCAGCAGTGGGAACATTAATAGGCTGATGATGATGATGATGATTATAAATAAGCAACTATTCACTAGCGTTTCTGGATATTGACCATCCTTATGTTGGTGTTGGACCAAGTGCTGCCCAGAAGGGAAACACAGTGCAATGTGTTTCCAGGGCTTATACTAGTCTGTAAACCAAAGAGCTTCAAAATCTATCCGAGGAGTTTCTAGAAAAAGTTTATTTTAGCTTTTTTTTAATAATGAATAATGGCGACAACCAATGGCGCATTTTATTAAATAATTATTTTAAAGTAGTAAAAGCAGTAAAGACACAACATAATTATTATTTTCTTTATATTCTGTATAATTTACATTTTCAAATATTTTATGAAATCATTTAAAAATATGTAAAATAGTAGCCTACCGGTATCGGGAACAGGGTCCAAGCTACCGGAGGTCAGGGCTCCAGAGAAAGAAACCTCCTCCGCTCTTGATCCAGCTGCCTAACGATTGCCTCCTCAGGTGTTGGTCAAAGCCTATTATGGCCGTATCGACTATCGGCACAATGACTGCTGCATCCACATCCCACATGTCGGCAACGTTGCGAGCCAGGTCAAGATACTAAAATCAGCTTATCTTTTTCGGCTTTCACGAGGTTCTCGTCCGTCATGCGGGACCGCTATATCAATAATCATCGTGCAACGCTATATTCGATCTATCACCACTATGTCACGAATGTCACAGGGACATTTAGACGACAACACCTGGGATGATCTTTTCACTACACCAAATTGTGGTTTTGCTTTTAATACCGAACAAGTATTCGAAATGTTGAAATTGCTTAAACTATCCAGAAGCCACATAATATATCTTTACATGATGCGGAATTATTTTATTGGACTGATCACACTCGTGAATGCTTGTCTTAATGCTGGGCCTGCTCCACAGCCACTTGGGCTCACTAGTTTGTATTTGGAGGAGTTGCTACTCCTTTTCTTTTTTAATTAATTTATGTTTTTCTGACATTACGAACTTAATGTTTATTTTATTTACCTAAATTTTTTATTAACCTGTTTTTAAATGTTGAATAAACCAATATTTAATCATGACTTCCTTTCTTTTTGGTAGTAAAATTCGCTGAAATACATTGCAAACTATCTTATAATTTAAATTGTTTTTGTTTTTTTTTTACATTGTTCTTGTCGCTTTTTGTTTTTTTTTTTACAATTGGCGTTTTCCTCGCTCCGTATTTCACAGTCGGGATTCGGCAGTTCAGTTGGGCCTATGCAAGTAGTCTCCGTTAGCCAGAAATAATGTGTCGGATTGATTCCCCTGGACGGTGGCATGCCCAACAGAATTTATTTGTCAACTGTGCTGTCAGAATTATATTTCCTGTAGTTGTCAGTCATCATAACTTCGTCCATAATCACAAAACCTTCGGTTTCCCCAAAGAGAGCATCTGGACAGCACGATGGTGCTGGTCGTTAATAGTTTTTATTCCTTGGTTTATTCGAACTCTTTTTATTGTTAGTTTTAGATGCTCCTTTTAGTTTTTTTATTACTGTTTGTATTTCCTGTGCGTGTCCCAAATAAAATAAAAATCTTTCTTTCTTTCTTTCTTACTAGCAACTACGAAATCGCGAAAAAAAAACAGCTGTCTCAAACAGTTTAGAACAGTAGGTATTAAACTTTAGTATGAAACAGCAGTTTTTTTTCGCGATTTTATGGTTGGTCCCCCTAGTAAAAGTTATTCAGTTTGATGGTTTAAAAACACTCCCAGGTTAATTTTGAAACACCTTATAGTAAGTACTTATGTTTAAAAGTTTTCTGGGGATATCAGGCAAGTTATTAATATAAATCTCCTTTAATTTATAGAATGTATTTTTATTTTTGTTATTATTTATGTACATACAGATACCAGTTACAAGTACTTTTTAATTTTTTTTATTTTTTTTATTACAATTTTAGTTGGATATTTAATACCAAGACTTTTATTTAATAAACATATTAATCGATTTTTATTAGAAGAACAAATAATTGAATTAATTTGAAGTATTTTCTTTAATTTTTTAGTTGAATTTTGTTTCACAAACTCGCCCGCTTCCACCGAAAATCACTAAATGCGTTTAGCGCTAAACGTATTTTTAAACATCATTCTGTCTCTGTCATCTTCAAACGATTGACAGAAACAGAGTTGTATCAAAAACGTTTAGCGGTAAATGTATAAATCGCTTTGGTTTGCTTTTGGTTAGTTTCTGTACTATTTTCGTTTCCACCTTTCAGCTGCCCATTGTGCTTCTATACATGGTAATCCAGTGTTACCAAACTCTTTGAGCATTGTTCTTGGCAAATACAATCTTATCGGTGGAGACATAGCACAACAGGAAAGAAGCGTAAGTATTCTAATGTTTGTTTACTATCCACGCAACCATTGCCTACCCCTGCCCTGTCATCAAACACGACGAACTATACCACGGGGAATTTACGCCGAATTTTAGGCTAACTTTGCATTTAAAATAACGATTTTATTCATATATTGTGTGGGGTATGGACAAGGAAGTATGTTAAAATGTATACCGCGAAAAGTTCACGCCACGTGTGTACTTTTTTAAAGAATCAATTATGTTGGTAGCAAAAATATTTACTACCTACTAGAGATTAGGTCTTACAAGTAGGTCAAAAGATTAAATAATAAAAAAAAAACGCTGTTAGCATTTTTGCTTGAAGTAGGTACAATTAAAAACCAGTTCCGTGGAGGAACATGTTCTGAAATAATATATTGGTTTTACCAATTTTGTACATTTTCCTGTTAACTATTTTGCCTCAATTTTTATTAACAAAATCGCGTTTTTGTTTTTGGTACCTAAATGCGACCCTGGAATATTTAATTTAATTATATTATTTGAAGAACTAAGCTCAAAAACACAATTCAAGAATAATATTGATGTTCGGACTTAGTGCAGGGTTTAAACCTAATTTCCCCGGCCTAAGGTACCAATTTGAATTTGAATTTACTGTAGTAAGTATACGCAAAATAATCAGATGAAATGACTCTTTTCAATTTACCTAAGTATGATCGCCATATTCAAGCAGATAATATTATTCAACAATATTATTATTATAGATCCGTGAATCTGGTCGTGGTCGCTCACAATGGGCCTTATCAGAAGGCTAAAAGTCACCCAAAGAGCAATGGAGAGCGCTATGCTTGGAGTTTCCCTACGTGATCGAATCAGAAATGAAGAGATCCGCAGGAGAACCAAGGTAACCGACATAGCCCGAAGAATTAGATAAGAATAATATTTAGAATAATTAATTAGGAAAGAAGAAGAGAAAAAAAAAATAATTGCCAAACTTAAGTGGCAATGGGCGGGCTCGCAAAACAGATGGCCGATGGGGCTGAAAGGTTTTGGAGTGGCGACCACGTACCGGAAGACGTAGCGTTGGAAGGCCTCCGACAAGATGGACCGATGACCTTGTAAAGGCCGCAAGAATCCGCTAGATGCGGGAAGCACAGAATCGGTCGAAGTGGCGGTGCTTGGGGGAGGCCTATGTCAAGCAGTGGACGTCTTTCGGCTGATATGATGATGATGATGAGTCTATTTCCAATAGCCGTGGGCTACTATTTTAAACGTTTAACATAATTATTATTAACTTATATACGTCCGATGTTAATTTGTCAGTTACTGTTACAGAAATTGATAAAAAAACCTTGGCCACCCCTCAGGTGATGTTATTTGAGGTAATTTCCCATTGTAATTTCTCGTCTTGCGTGATTCCTAGGATAACCGTGTGATGAATAAATTTCAGTTTTTCTCCATTCAATATGATGTCACATGCGCTACTTCCAACATTCCGTAATTTAAATCTAATACATTTTATTTTTTTTTGCTCATTTAGTAACATATTATTTACCTTCTTGGAACTGAAGAATAGAGCTATTCAAGTCGTCAAGATTTTGACGTTTAGTCCACTCTCGCCCCCTCGACCCCTAATAAATAATGTGTCCACTGGACCCCTAACTATAGTTTATTCTCGACCCTTGGGGGTCCAGAGTGGATTTTATTTTCCAGCCAAGTTTTAGTTTCCTCTCGACCCCCAAAGTACAGTCATCAGTCTACCTTATAGTTGCATACTATTTAACTAAAATACCTACCTTCAATATAATTTACCGAGCAAGCATTTTTTTGACAGAAAAAAAAGTAGCTCATCGCCACGAAGACACGAATTTGTATTAAATCATTTGCGTTTTAGTAGTTATCAAGTGATTGGCATGTCAAATTTCTATTTGCAAATATGTGATAGATAAATCGACTGCAAGTGATAATAGGGCGCATTTAAAATTTATAACTTCCCACAGAGGAGGACGTGTACTGCTTCTCGAAGGCCATCAATACCACGTCAAAAAAAAAAACATGAGGGGCAGTCTTTGGGGACAGCCGATGGAAATGAAAACAGTATCCTATAATATTATGTTAATCGTGGTAATAAACTATCTGTCTGCCTCATCCAAATCCTATTAGTAGCATAACATAATGATTGGATACTATCGTGAATTCATGCATGCTTAGTACTTTTTGTTAGGTTACTGTGCACAACGTGTAATGATTGAAATACTATCGTGAATTCATGCAGGCCTAGTACTTTTTGTTAGGTTACTGCTCAGATATTGTGCACAACGTCAAATGATTGAAATACTATCTTGAACTCATGCAAGCCTAGTACTTTTTGTTAAGTTACTAACAAATTCTACTCTCCCTCCGTCTTACGAATTTTCGATCAGGTTAGGTTTAACATTTTTTTTTCCATCCCAAAAAAAGTGCACAACGCCGCTTAAGAAGTTTTCACTTCAAAAATTTCAAAAACGGAACATCATATTGGCGGTGGTATTAATTGCTAGTTTATTTTTTTTATATCAGTTTCCGAATTTTGCCATTAGTAGCTGTAGCTTACTGTACCAAAATATTAATTTTAGGTAGTTACCGAACTAGGGGTTGAAAGTGGACGAGCTATGCCTGTCTTTTGTATAAAAATTCAGTCTCGACCCCTGGGGGTCGAGTGTGAACTATGTTTAAGGGTTGAGTGGAAACCAATAAACAAATCTTTTTTTAGGGGTCGAGGGGTCGAGAGTGGACTAAACGGATTTTGAGACCGGTCGTCGTCGGTGTATTTTAAAGATCAATGATGATTGTGTCATCTGCAAATAACACCATATTTTGGTTTATTTTTAAGTTATTGTGGTAAATCATTAATGTAAACGAAGAATTAATGTAAGAAGAGGAATGGACACAATATCGTACCTTGAGGAACGCCCATTGGCGTTTCAGATCCTAATTTGTTAATGCCGTTTACTTGAACTTTTTAACTTTTCTTAACCTTTCCATCTTTCAGGTATGAAACCACTAGGCGTTGTTTAGCTGGATGTTAGTGATCCGGGCATTAGGCTGCCTGTCCACTGGAGCGGAGTGGAGAAAAGAGGAGCGGAGATGTGCCAACATTAACCAATAGTATTAAATACACATTTTCGTAAAACAATAATCTATATTTCAAAATTATGAAAGGTAGAGAGACGTCACCAACCGTCAGCGCGACAGACGTCGATTCTTGGTGGCCAGTATATAACAGTCCTCCGCCGCCATTCCTGGTTGTCCCACGCCCGGAGCTGGAAGCAGCTGTTCCAGGTGTCTACGCCACACGACGCCACCATCAGTCTGCACTTCATAGTGAAGCCTGCCTAGGCGACGCACTATCGTGCCGAACTCCCATCTTCGTCTCTGGTCGGAATAGGCTCTAGCCTGGACTCGATCGCCTACGGAGTAAATCCGGATGGGAGGCGGTGTGTTGTTTGGGTTGAGCGCCTTCGGAGCAGATGAGTCTCTAAACATCACATGTAACTTTGTTCTCACATCCCGACTGAACATCAGTTCATAGGGGGTCTGTCCGTTCAGGTTTGGTGTGCGTCTGAGCCGGGTCTTAAGAACAAGGAGCTTATCTGTAAGATCGCCCCTCTCCCCCTCCATTGCGCGTAGTGCTTTCTTAATTGTTTGCACGTAACGTTCAGCTTGACCGTTAGTGGCTGGGTGGTACGGGGCTGATGTCAAGTGTGTTACACCGCAGCTGGAAAGGTAGCTCTTGAATTCTTGAGATACACACTGCCGTGCGTTATCGGAAACAAGTGTGTATGGTGTGCCGAATATACAGAATAATTCCTTCAACTTAACAACGCACCAAGCACTTGTTGTGGTCTTTGTTGGGAAGACTTCCACCCACTTTGAAAAGGCATCCACGACTATTAGAAGTTGATGTCCTAAAATAGGTCCTGCAAAATCTATATGGAGACGTTGCCATGGCCCTGTAGGTTGTTCCCAGTGATGTGGGGGTGCTTTTGGAGACTCATTTTGTTGTAATCGGCATGCTCTACAGGATTTTACTTTGTTCTCGATATCTCTATCTATATTTTTCCAGTATATATAGCTGCGAGCTAGTAATTTCATTTTAAGTATACCAATGTGTCCGGTGTGTAGTTCATCAAGTACACGTATGTGTAAACTTTTGGGTATTACCACTCGAGTTCCTTTCAATATGCAGTTGTCTTGAAGTGTTAATACATTATCACCGTAGCCATATTGTCGTAATGAGTGACCTGCTTGTAGCGCTTCCAGTAATGTTTTAAGTTCATTGTCTTTTCTGGTTTCATTAGCTATAACTTCAGGTCGAATTTCTAGGACGTTAATCTGCTGTAGTTGGTATGAACAATGTTGGTCTATTGAGGTTTCTTTTGCTATTTCTACTGGAAATCTTGATAGGTAATCAGCGTTTGAATGTTTCGTTGAAGCTCTGTATTCTACGTCGTAGTTGAATCCCGATAAGAAATGTGCGTAATGAAATAATCGCATTGTGCTCAATGCTGGTAATGTCTGGTGGGGATGAAAAATTGAGGTAAGGGGCTTATGGTCCGTCACTAATGTGAATTTTCTGCCGTAACAGTAGTGAAAGAATTTTTTTATACCCCAGTAGATCGCCGTAGCTTCTTTGTCAATTTGACTATATTTCCTTTCACTAAATGAAAGTGATCTAGAGGCGAATGCGATTGGTTTATCAGAGCCATCAGGTAATTTGTGAGAGAGAACAGCTCCTAAGCCCGTTGGTGAAGCATCAGTAGCTAGTATCAGTGGTTTTCCTGGGTCAAAGTGAATAAGAACTCTTTCGCTCGAAATCTCCTTCTTAATGTTATTAAAATTGTCTTCGCATTTAGAGGTCCAGTGAAAATCTTTCTCTTTCCTTAGTAACTCATTTAGTGAGTTTGTTAAAGAGGCAAGGTTCGGTATAAATTTATTATAGTAGTTTGCCATACCAAGGAAGGTTCGTAGTTCGTTTGTATTGGTTGGTCTTACAGTGTTCACGATGGCCTTTACTTTGTCTTTGTTCTTATGTAAACCATCTTTATCGATTGTATGTCCGAGGTAGTTAATGCTACGTTTAAAAAAATGACATTTTTCTCTGTTAACGTGGAGGTTGCTCTCTTTCAGTTTTTGAAAGACTTGTTTTAGACGTGTTAAGAGTTGGTCCTCTGATGCGCCTTGAATTATAATGTCGTCAAAAAAGCATTTTATTCCGTCTAGTCCCTGAAGTAATTGGTCCATGAATTTCTGCCAAAGGCTTGGTGCTACTTTGACTCCAAACATTAAGCGATTGACTTTGTAAGTACCTTTGTGCGTACTTAATGTTTGTAAGAGGGCGCTTTCTTCGTCCATAACCACATTTAGATAGGCTTGGGTAATGTCTAAGGTGCAGAAGTATTTGCCTCCGTTCATTTCTGCAAATATATCCTCTATAATAGGAATTGGGTAATGTTCGTCCCTGATGACTTTGTTAAGGGTGACCTTGTAGTCTGCACAAAGTCGAATGCTCCCATTTGGTTTCACAATCGGTACGATTGGTGTGCCCCAATCCGAATGGTCTACTTTGGTGATCACCCCTTCTGCACATAGTCGTTCAATTTCTTTATCGACTCTTTCCTTTAACGCGTACGGTATTCGTCGCGGTCTTATAAAAATCGGTCGTGTATTTTCCATTAGATTTAGGTGAGCTTCATAGTTGGGTATTTTTCCCAAGTCTGATTTAAAAACAGTTGTTTCAAATTCTTCTAATAATTTGTCAAGTTTGTCGGATCGTTCAGAAGTTTGTAAAACCCTTATGTCTGCAATTTTCACATTCAGTTCTTTCATCCAGCTTCTTCCAAATATCGGGTCAACGTTTTGATTGATTATGTATAATTTCCCGTTGAAGGTCTGGTCTTTATAAGTGCCTTTTACGTATGTCACTCCTGCAGGCTTGATAATTTCTCCAGTGTAGGTTCTCAATTTCATTTCCGTTTTGAAAATTTTGTTTGTTAATTTTAGGCTTTTGTATTGTTTGAGTGACATTGAGGACAAGGTCGCTCCTGTGTCGAATTCCATGCCAACCTGTTTGTTCTCTATTTTTACTGTGATCATATATTTTTCTGATATCTCACTTTTAATTAGGTTGATATCTCCCATGCTTTCGTTACTCGTGGTACTTGTATTGTCGTCTAGTTGATTGGTATAGTTCCGCTGTAAGCAGACTCGTGCTAGATGTCCAGTTTTCTTGCATTTAAGGCAGGTAGATTTGATGGCGCCACACTCATTAGATCGATGGTCGTCTTTGCCGCATCGGAAGCATTTTCCCTTTAAATCTCTTATCGTTACCGGAGATGAAGATGATGGAGAAGTTAACTGTCCGCTCGGTGGTGAGCAAGAGGGTCGTGGATACTTAGGTCTTTTTATTGAGCTCGTAATTCTGTTTACTGTGTCCGAATGTTTGTGCATGTCTGCGGATATTCTTAGGTTCTCCGATTTTCCCATTTCTATGGATGTGGCCATGTGTACCAGTTTTGTAAAAGGTAGTGTCTCCCCTTCTTGAAGAATTTTTGTTCGAATATCACTGTCTTTCAATCCCCGAATAAATTGTAGGGCTAGAAAGCCTTCTAATGTAGGTTTCTGACAATTTTGACATTTAAATTCGCAGTTCAAGGATCTTTTTTTTAATTCTGAGGCATATGTTGCCACTGTTTCATCTTCGCGTTGTATGCGCGTAATAAAGTTGTGTTGTAAAGCCCATATGCTAGGTTTAGGGTCAACGTATTCATCTAGTATATGTGTGAGCTCCTTGAAATTCATGTCAATCGGATCATCCGGGGAGCATAAATCGTGCAATTTTTCATGTAATTCTGGTGATAGAGCAGCAAGTAAGGTGTAAACTTTCATTTTAGCGTCTTCGATCTTGTTAAGTAAGAAAAATACAGTGAGTCTTTTAGTGAAGTTTGCAAAGGTCTCTTTTTCTTGGAAAGGCTGGAAATTAATTTTTGGGCCTCGTTCTTGATGTGTGTTTGTACTTAGCTGTGATGTTGATGTTTCTAGCGGTAAAACGCGTCGATTGTTTCTATTTTGATATATTAGAAGTTTTGTCTTTATGATAATACATTTCTCTTCGAAATCGTACCTGGTTTCTATCTCTTGGTCTAGTTGTTCGTCTGGAGTTTCTAATTCTATGTTATGTTGTATTTCTTGTAATTTCTGTAGTGTTTCTTGAAGTGATTGAATTCTTGACTCTGTTTCTTCATACGGTATGGTTTCTCGAGTATTCACGTAATTTTCTAGTTTGGTAATTATACCACGCAACGAGGCGCGGGTTTTCTTCAGTTTTTTTATATCATTAGTCGACATCCTCGTCGCCAATTTATTAAATACACATTTTCGTAAAACAATAATCTATATTTCAAAATTATGAAAGGTAGAGAGACGTCACCAACCGTCAGCGCGACAGACGTCGATTCTTGGTGGCCAGTATATAACAAATAGAATCTTGACTCCGCCCCTGAGTTTAGATTTGATTGGTTAATAATGGCACATCTCCGCTCTGCTCCTCTCCTCTCCGCTCCAGTGGACAGGCAGCCTTACCCTCTTACTTAAAAGATCAACGTCAGTCTTGTACGTCAGTGTAACCATACATTGCACGACTCATAATGCGAAGCATTAGAGTGTGCTCTACGATCGAAAAATTTTTTTTGCCCCATTTCTGCAACTGCTTTTATTGTTACACTCCTGATAGATAGTACACAGAACCTACTTAATTTATATACCATTGTATAGATGATTAAATGGAGATTAATACTGTACTTTCTAACTGATTGAATGCAGCAGAAATGAAAAAAGCATCAAAATAGATGAAAAAAAAAATCCTGACTTTCAATGTATGAAACCTGAAAACATTGTACCTTGCGATAAAAGCAATTAATTGAGTCATTTTTTTTTAATACATTCATTTCATCCATAGAAGGAACCCTATTGAAAGTGGCTCTTTTATTCAAAGTAATTTAATTACAATTAATAAAATAGTAACTAAAATATAATATCTATATCTAAATATTTCCAACCTTGACTTGACGTCCGTTACCTAGCAACCACACAAAGTAAATAAATAAATAGTCTTTGACATTACGTAGGGATTGCGAGGTTAGAAATTTTACCCATATACATATTTATGGGTAAAAAAGCAGTCAAAACATACTTCATGCAAAGTAATAAATTGTTCATTTTTGTTAGAAACTATGTTTTGAATTTCTTTTTCGTTTATGAATAAGTGTGATGAGGCGTGCACTTTTGGATTTTCCAAACTATTTTTGACATCTTTTGTCTTAACTTTAAGGGTACGCTAGTCGGTCATTCTCACATACAAACGGAGTATGGTAATTACTCGTCTGTTTGGTGGTGTACGGTAACGGTGTGTTGTCTTGTTATTATCTAGCCCTGTATGGAAACAGAATGGGAAAAAAAGTATTGGTTTGGAAGATAGGAGCGTCGAAACTTCATGCATTCAACACTAATTTTAACTCTTTTTTTGGGCGTACATATACATATAACTTAAGTAGTAATAAAATGGCAAAATAGAAACCGTACAGTACCGTACGATAAACAATTTATTCAATAGTTCAAATAATTTACGTGCTCATTTTAGTTGTAAATCATAGTCTATTTCACTAAATAAATAAATAAAAACTAGATAAAAAAATACTAAATAAATAAATAATTAGACTAATTAGCATCATATTACTCACCAACGAGTTCGAGCCGGTCGATTAGGGTACCCTTAAGCAACTAAAAGGAAGTATTACAATTGATTTCTAGGTGTTCGAGGTAATTGTTCATCCAGCATTCGAAGCGGAAACAGTGAATAATGACATAGCATTACTGAAATTGAAGTCTGAAGCTGTTTTTACTGATTATGTACAACCAGCCTGCTTGTGGCACACGGGACAGCCTACTGAAGATGTTGTTGGCACGGTATGTAGTTTGTTTTCTCACCTATATTTCTGTTTAACTGCAGCGTTGATATCCTCTTTATCCAAAAATGGAACCCTTATAATTTCGGAACAGATGACGTATGTTTACTGGAACAGGAGAAAAACGTTATAAAAATGGTTAAAGTTGTGGTGCAAACTGAACTTTATCCGTGGGTATTAAGGTTGTTTTAAATTTTTGTCACTACATCGTCTTTCAACTGACACCGTTGTCTTATCACATCATTATTCAGCCTATCATTCATAGTCAGACCACACATGCTTCGCAAAGAACGCATTTCCATAGCATTTATTCTACTTTCATGCTTCTTCTTCACACCCAACATTCACTTCCATACATAAGCGTAGGCACCAGCACACCATTGTGAACAGCCAGTCGTGCATAGCACCATTCACTTTATTTCCCGCATTTACTCTCCTTTCCACATGTTCATCAATCTTCCCATCCCTTGTAAACAGACTCTCCAAGTATACAAACCCACTTACTTGCTCCACACTCTCTCTCTTCCTTTTTTCTTTTTTTTTACATTAATTTGTTTATTTTTACAGGTGGTAGGTTGGGGATTCAACCATTCAGACAAACTGTCGCCCACCCTGAAACAAATAACCGTTCCTATAGTATCAGAGCTAACCTGTTTGAAGAGTGACCCAATATTCTTCCATAGAAATCTAAACATCAACAAGTTTTGTGGTGGATTTGCTAACGGTAAGTATGCATTATTCATACAAGGTGTGAATTGTTGAATCTGAAAACGGTTCATTGTAGGTACTCATCATTATAACCATTTTAGGGTTCCGTATGTCTGAATAAAATAAGAAACGGAACCTTTAGAGGATCATTCGTTTGTAAGTCTGTCTGTCACAGCCAATTTGCTCCGAATCTAATGGACCGTTAAAGTTCAAAATTTACGTAGCACGGGCGTGTTACGTAAAGAAATGAATTTTGAATATGGGGGTCAGTTCTGGGAGACAAGAAAAGGATTGCACACCGACTATCTATAGAAGATAGAAAAACGTATTAACGCTCAAGCGTTGGTGGCACTACTGGTCTGCGGTCGGGCTGCACGTGTCGCCTGTCGCTCGCCCGTACGTGCCATCCTCTTGTCGCTAGCTACACAGGTATTGAAATTCATAGAAACCAGTCGTGTCGCGGTGACAAATCGCCTGCAGTTGCCTCCTACGGTCGAGTACGGAATGTTACCTTAACGTAGCCGTAGACTGCTGTAGAGCGGCGCCTTCTATTAAACTGTCGGGCGCGAAAAGTAAAATATGAACTGTCATCTTCCTTTTCCAGGCAGCTCAGTCTGCAACGGTGACAGCGGTGGTGGTCTCGTGGTCTTTGTACCAGACACGGTAGACGACACTGACAAGGCGTCAGGCGCGTGGTACGTCCGCGGCATAGTATCTTTTGGTACCCGTAGATCTGATGCAGACATTTGTGATCCTTATCAGTACACAATCTTCACAGATGTAGAGAAGTATCGGGATTGGGTGATCAAACACAAATAAATCTGCTGCTGGTATAATAAAATTATTGCATATTGTAAAAAGTTTATTATTTATTGATTTATTAATGGCTTATTTATTGATTTATTAATGGCTTCGTCTCTAACCGGATGCAGCTGAATACCAATATTTTGCATGGAGCGACCACCTACCTATCCGACACGACAACCCAGATACTGGGTAGCACGGAACCAACCCGCAACCTTGCTTTTAGGCTTCTGACAACCAATGACGACGCGCGACGTTCGAAGATCTACAAATGACCGCTGGGACTGACAGCTAATATACGAAACCTATTTAATAATTTTAGCAACAAGAGGATTACGAGCTTAGACTTTATTGATTATAATGTCAGCAATCCATCAAGGTCATTTAAAACGAAATGACCCATATGGACTCCTATGCAAATGTCAACAATTTTCGAGTCAGTTGACATTTTATATTTTTTTATTTCATTAGTTTTAAAATATAAAATGTTAAACGCTTGCTACACGGTCGCCAACCGCGTCCCCGACAGAGTCCCCTTGGTTGGCGAGTGGAAAAGTTCAACATTTGATCGTAAACCATCATCTACACGGTTCTAAACCACCAAGGTTACCTCTGTTGGGACGCGGTTGGTGAACGTGTAGCAAGCGTTTTAAATTACTCGAAAATTGGCTCACCATTGGCGTAGGCGTCATGAAGGGTCATTTGGTTGCAAATGAACTCTTCTTTCACATCCCCTTAATGGATTGCCGACATTTATATGCATGTATGAATACTCCATACCGAGTGAGTGGTACCACGTTTTATATACAATAAAAAAAACAATCTGCCTAGCCTTTTCCCAACTATATTGCGGTCGGCTTCCAGTCCGACTGGATGCAGCTGAATACCAGTATTTTACATGGAGCGACTGCCTATCTTACCTCCACAACCCAGCAACTGGGTGATACCCATAAGTAAGACTGGTGTCAGAGTTTCGGGCTTCTGACGACTCGTATCGACTGCCAATGATCCACGAATGACAGCCAGGACCAACGGAGGACGGCGGAGTCTCAGTATATAAAGATGGTCACCCATCTACGGAGCAACCTCGGCAAGCGTAGCTTATCCTAATGGATCATTTTATATACATGTAAACATTAAATATTGATAAACGCCTGTTCAAATTGTTATAGCAAACTGATCGATTGTAATGAATGTACTGAATAATGTATGAAGGCGACTTCTTTAAAAATATTAACATTATTCAAGCCTGTTCTCTTGCTAAAATAAAAATACTAAGCACACAGAAATGGCTAATGTATTTACATTTTCTTGAAGATAGATTCAGTCTTTATTATCTCTATTCTAATTAATAGGTTTTGTTCTCCTTCAGCTAAAATATCAGGGTGTCATCGACGCGATACCGTGGATTCAGTACATGATTCTGAACGCCCCTGCGTTGAAATTTATTGTCGCTTATTAAAAAAAAAACCTGCTGTTTCATAGAAAACTGCAATTCTTACGCGGTCCAAAAGTATGGAACAGCTACTTAAAAAAAAAAATATCCGACGAAATATTTCAACGCAGGGGTGTTCAGAATCATGTACTGAATCCATGGTAACCGGCTTCGCGTCGATGTCCAAGCCACCCTGTATAAATATGAAAATAGTTACGCCATTATGAAAATACCAATGCAAAGCCACATCACAAACGATACCTCACCTCTGATCTCTGTGCAACTCCTGCACTATGAAAGACCCTGTCCATGCCTGAAATCTGATCGAAGTTTATAAGATATTAGATATTAATAAGTAAGTAAATGGAATCATCGCCCCAAAAAAGAAGAAGATTGGTGTCTTCTTTCGGCAGTTGTCCAACCGCTAGCGATTAACTAGTAGCGCGTAGAACTAGCAACTGATAACGAGTTGGCGAGCAGAGAGCAGCGAGTGCGTGACGGCGACGAGCGATTACTCGCTGGTATGCGTATATACCGCGAGAATCTCTCAGCGAGAGCGAGTGTTTTGTTCTCCAACCGAATGTCTCTGAGCAAGTACTCTCTCTGATAGTTCTTGTCGCTCAGCGACAAACTAGTGGAGCGAGTCCTCGCCAGCGGAGTGAACAGTCAGCGATCAACTATTAATATATGCATCTCTTTTTTTTACACGGAATGTAAGTTTCTTGAGCGAGAAAATATTTAATTGTTAGTCGCTTCCTCGCCAGCGGTGGGACAACTGCCTTTGAATTAGAATTCATTAATTCATTTCATGTCATAATTATCATATTTTTATGTTAATGATTATGAAATGGTCGATTCTCTGTCTTGATGTGTGGTCCGGAATTGATTTGTTTACTAGTTTTATTTATTTTCTGGTGATGCATAGATTGTATGTAATCCAGGTGTCCCTGTGCAGAGATGATCGAGGTTACTTTTGCTGATAGCATGTTGTGTGATGAGCATCGAGATTCGAGATGAGTACGGTGATACCGTCGACACGACGATAGCATGGCGCCCGCGCCGGCTACTCAGTTATTTGAAAAAGTTCTTCTGAGATTAGATTAATCCATAATAGTTAGGAAAAGCAGACCATGATAATAAGACGCGGCCTCTCCAGTCTGAATCTTTCACAGGTGTAAAATTCTACATTTGCCTCAGTACGGAATAGAATCGATTATTTGTAACGAATTGGAACAAAGCATACACACCAACAACATAACATAACTAACAACAACAACAACACAACAGCATAACTTCATGTCAATACTGTAACGTTCAATTTAGATTTAGGAGGTGTTAGCTGCGGGAATTCCCGAGACTGCGAGAATTCGTGTCATCCTCTCCAGCACGACCTTAATTTTAATGCGGTACATATTCATGAAAAAATGTGTGGTCGTGGCAGAAAGTTTCTACCTAGCACGGCCACGGTCGATATGTTATAGCAGCGAATCGTTAGTACAATAAAGTACAAATTTTTTCATGAATATGTACCGCATTAAAATTAAGGTAATCATCCATGGTCGTGCTGGAGAGGATGACACGAGAATTATCCGGAAGACGCGCGACCTTCTTTTTGGCTCGTATCTAGGTTGTACTTTACACAATTGATATAAAGTTCATTGTACCATTTCGTTACAAAATTTCGATCTTTTCTCTGTATAATATTAGTGTATACGTACTGTATATTATACCAGCTTCTGTCTGCGACATCGTTCGCGTGGAAGTCGTAAGACACCAATAGTAGTAAAATAACAGCTGCATTTTTATAAAACTTCCCTGCATACTACTTTATAACTCGTAGTTTTGATCTCAGCAGCCAAAATATACAAAGAGTCGGGACTGGTAATGCAGAAGCAAGCGACGACGTATGGTTGTGCGTGTGAGAAGCAGCTTGTCCAGAAGTCGACACCCGCAGCCACTTTCCTGACAAACAGCTATCACTAAAATAATAAAACAGTAATGAAATGTATTTGCAAGATATAGTTTGCCTATGACGTCACATTGCGAGGGCAGGCGTATGTATGCAACCCTTTATTTTCCACTACAATTATGTCAAAATTCAAATAAGTATAGTGCAAAAACGTGTCCAGCTAGAACGGTTATTCTGGCGTCGTTCCCAAGAGTTGACAAAGGACTACCAGGACCTAAAGATATATAATAAAATTATTCCGTAAAATAACGGTAAAAATGCATATTATGAAGTTGACAATAGCAAAATAATTTCTTATTTAGACTCATGTTGGACGTCAATCAGCTCAGAAGTTAAAAAAAATCCCGTCGAAGAAAACTTACATCATAAGAAATGCAACCGTCAAATGATGTCATCTCATATCGGCCGTAAATCTACTCAGAACTGAAAAATATCACAATCGATATTAGCCTAAGAAATCGAATGCCGAACAAATATAATAGCAACAGCAGTATCCAGAAACCGGAAGTGTTGCCAAATATGTCGTCTCATATCGTCCTTAAATCTGCTCAGAACTGAAAAATATCACAATCGATGAAAGCTTGCATCATTAGGAATGCAATGAAAATATTTTTTTTTATTCATTGTCAATATTCAATTAAATCGTAAAAGTGATCATTCGGAGTCCGAATGATCACTTCCCGACTCAATGAATCCGTACGTCCGAATTTTGGACGTACGGGACCCTAAATAGGCATAGGCAAGCATATAGGGTGCGCCAAGCACCCATATTATAGATTCTATGGCCAAAAGTAGTTCATTGGAAATCCGAAAATGCTCTCTAACCTAACCTAACCTAACATTTTTCATCCTAATGCCAGCCACACACGTAACGATTTGCTTGCGCAAACTTAGGCTTGCGCAAATCTAATTTGACGTTTTTTCAAAGAAATTCGCGCAAATTTCTTCCCACACACGTAACGATTTGCTTGCGCAAACACAAATTTGCGCAAGCAAATCGTAACGTGTGTGGCTAGCATAACAATCACAATTCCTAACTACTCTGTCTCTAATGCCAGCCACACACGTAACGATTTGCTTGCGCAAACTTAGGCTTGCGCAAATCTGATTTGACGGTTTTTCAAAGAAATTTGCGCAAATTTCTTCCCACACACGTAACGATTTGCTTGCGCAAACACAAATTTGCGCAAGCAAATCGTAACGTGTGTGGCTACCATAATGTTCATAATTCCGAAGCATTCAACTTCATAATGTCAGTAGCAATAAACATCTATTATACTTTTATTTGTTTTCCTATATTTTCTCAACATAACCATGTTTTACACTATTATTCAAAGTCATATCTTTTTGTTTAGATTAGGATTAGGTTAGGTTAAGTTAGAACTGTGACCAACTACGCGCGAGCCGAGCGAGTGAAGTGAGCGGTGCAGCGGTAGCGGCCGGCGAGCGCTACCTCGAAATTGGACGCGAAATTTTTCTAAGTATTTTTTTCATAGTGCCCCCAAGACGACACTTTGACCTGAATTTCATTCATTTAAGACAAAAATCAGTGAAACGACCTTTAATCATTCTAAACAGTTGGTTTTTTTGTTTAGATTAGGATTAGGTTAGGTTAGAACTGTGACCAATAACGCGCGACCCGAGCGAGCGAAACGAGCGGTGCCGCGGCAGCGGCCGGCGAGCGCTACCTCGAAATTGGTCGCGAAATTTTTCTAATTTTTTTTTTCATTGTGCCCCCAAGACGACACTTGACCTGAATTTCATCCATTTAAGACAAAAATCAGTGAAACGACCTTTAATCATTCTAAACAGTTGTTTTTTTAGACATAATTATCTCAGGTATGTAATAAGTAAGTAACAACAATAACCAAAAATTGAATAGCTAAATGTAAAAATGTGAACAGTTGTTTTGTAATCACAAGAAATAGTTTAAAAACTAACCTTTTCCTTCAAAGCATCTGGTTCATGATTATATAAAAGCGTTATGATAAAAAACAGTAGGAGTTTAAACATATTTACATTAATGATATTATTAATTACAATTTTCGGAAACATGAGTGTTATGAACATCGTCAGTAGCACTACAAATAGTATGAATGAAAACTTTAGGATGAAAAATTTTAGGAAGAGTGATCATTCGGATTACAAATCATTAGGAAGAACAATTTCGGGTAAAGAACTTTAGGTGAGCCAATATGGACCCCTATAATATAGTTATTAGTATTTCGTGATACTGGAACACACATTACCTTCACTTCTTTTACTTTGTTTTATTCTTATTGTTTTTTTTTAATTATTGATGTCTCAATGTGTCTCAGTTTAGTTTGTGATCTCCTGTGCTTGTCTCAATAAATACTTTTTCTTTCTTTCTTTACATTCAGACAACAGACAAACAGACATGAGAACTATATTTACAGCGTTAAATAAAAAAAATTACAGTTTTGACTTCGCCACGGTTTTACTAATTGTGTAGAAAAGAATATTATTAAAAAATAAAAATGAAATAGAGTCTGGCTAACGAAAGTTGGCCCTGGAATTATTTGCGAACTTTTTATATAGCAACTCTGTATGAACGTGAACGTCAATTTGACAAGGTTGTCGTTCGGTATCTCTGGTGTATTTAGTGTTGTCATGCATGTATTTTTTAAATTTGCCGCCAATATTCTGGGGCCAACTTTCGTTAGCCAGACTCTAGCAACAAATTAAACACTTTTATTAAAAACTATTTTAAGACTATGGTTGCCACAAATAAAATTAAAATTGTTTAAGATAAATGTCTACTGCATGCCTATAGGGGTTGTAATATACACCCCTTTGCAAAAAAATGAGCACCTTTACGGTCATTGACTTTTTTATAGATAATATTAATATTTTTAGTATGTCATTAGCATAAATGACTAGTAATTTCTTATTTTCATTATTATAGTTTTTTGGCTACACACCTCTTCCAGCAGCCCTATAATTTTACTAGCTCCTATTGCTTTTTCTGCCATTACAATCGACACAAAGATATCTGATTTTAAGTCATAATAAGGCAGGATTATGCAACAAACTTAAAATATTCTCCTTAAAATAAAACCCGCAAAAAGTAAGTAAAAAGTCACAAACTGAAAAAGAGATTATTATTTAATTTAAACAAAATTTTTTATACCCAGACTCTATACTAAGTGCCAGTAACATGGTTTGGCTATTAAAACCTCTTTAGAACTCAATGATTACCAATAATGTAGAAAAATCAAAACCACTCGTTTTTTTTGCAAAGGGGTGTATAAATAACCATTTGCCAAATTCCCTTCAGGATTTGCCACTGACATTGTTCAAAAGAAGTCTCTTTAAACTATTACTATAATATATAAAAAATATTATAACATTAAGGGATATTTGGAGGATAGTCGATGGAACCTATACCTAATGTTGTAATAATCTTAAATAATAATCATAATGACCCTGTTCCCGATACCGGTGGGCTACTATTTTTTTATATTTTTAAATGTTTTTATAATTTTTATTTTAATATTTAAAAATGTAATTTATAATTATGTTTATAAAACGAAATAAAGGAAATCATAATATTGTAATTGACATGAAAATGTATTTACACACCATATCATGGCAGAATATGGTGAAACCAAAATGACTGTAAAATCTATTGTACCATATTTTTTGATTTGATTTGATTTAAAGCAGTTTTAGTTCAAATAATTCTTCACCCAATCCCGATATTTGTCTACATCCGTGAAGATTGTGTACAGGTATGGATCACAGATGGCTGCATCAGGTCTACTGGCAGCAAGAGAAACTATGCCGCGGACGTACCACGCGCCTGACGCCCTGCCAGTGTCGCCTGCCGAGTCTGGTACAAAGATCATGAGACCACCACCGCTGTCACCGTTGCAGACTGAGGTGCCTGAAAAAAGAAGATGATAGTAAATTATTTATTTGTTGTAGCTTGTTTTTTTGTGGGTTCATCAAATAACTTCTCCCGCTGTGGGCGGAGCGGGAGGGCGTGTCAGACTTACTGACTAAAACCCACCCGTGTTCCTTCAGTTGCTTGTACGTTGCCAGGGCCCACGGTAACCCTTTAGGACTTTCCAGCAACCCCGGCAGGCATCGGCCCTAGCGGACCCCGTCAGTTGTGCTGGCATCTCTTTGAGGCGCGCGTGGAATACACCGCGCCGTCGACCCAGGCCTAGTCCTTATCGGACGGCGAGCTATCCATTGCTCTCCGTCCGCAAGGCCGCGGCTACGGTTGCCGGAAATTGACTCGCTATTTCCGACGCCCAGGGCGTCTCCTGTGGCGGCTAGGGGCGTGAGGGTGCGAAATTACTTGTTGCTCTCTACAGTTTCGGCGACGGTCTACAGTAGTCTACGATCCTAAAAAGGTAATTATGTGTTTCGGTAATCTTCGTGATTCCGAAAATAGCACCAACGTCGCGCTATAGAGTAACCTTTGAGGCAGCCTTTGTGAATCTATCATAGCGCATTTGTATATGAAGTTTTCTTTCTGTCGGATTATCCACTCTGGTCGCAGATCGCCATAAGTATGTTACTGAGTACTTTTGAAAATGTTTTTGAAATTGCATAAAGTTGTTAATCTATAATTTTATAATGATAGTACTGTAAGGTTTTATTGTATTATCAACCTTATGTTGTACTGGCTGTTATGAATATATCAGTTCGAACTATCTGATGAGTCACTTTCTAATTTAGAATAGGTTCGTAACAATTGTTTTATATAGAAAATAGCAGAAGGCTAGCTGTCACTTCGTAGGCGCGTATTCATGTTGTAATATATTTTGACCTAAAATAACTAATTAAATACATATTATAAATATAACGTATCACTGTATCATTGAAGAGAACCCGCACTACACATTCAGCTACGGAGAACATAACTGTCCCACACTAAGAGCGTCTCGGCGCCCCACACGAACACGCACCCCTCACAGTACCACGAAATAGGTCCCATACTTCGTGGTTATAACAACTCTATGAGATCTCATCAACGCACATTCGTATTTCCGAAGATAGACGATTATTCCCGAAGCGAAAATTTTTGTTAAGGAATCTGTTCTTAGCTTCACTTTGTAAGAAAAAATAGGCAGGATCATCCACTGCGAGTTCGACCTTCAACCACAACATGAACCGGTTCAACATCATTTTATTTACACCTGTACGTATAATGCATGCTTACCGTTAGCAAATCCAGCACAAAACTTGTTAGTGTTCAGTTTTCTATGAAAGAATATTGGGTCACTCTTCAAACAGATCAACTCTGATACTATAGGAACGGTTATTTGTTGCAGGGTGAGGGACAGTTTGTCTTGATGGTTGAATCCCCAACCTACCACCTGTAAAATGTATAAACATAATATAAGTACCACAGTAAGGCACGTAGTCTGTGTCCACGATTTAGTTTCCAAAAATGTAAACAAATGATGTGTTTATGGAAAAACAACTTTAAAACCCACCGCAGTTCAGTTTGCGCAACAACTTCAATAGTTTTTATGACTTTTTCATTCTGAAACCACTTTATTTACACTTGCTTATAGTTGATACATGTTAGAGTGAAAATAATATTGATGGGACACGAATATGATTACTCCCCCACGGTTCATTCCACAGATTAGTACAGATGGGACACTGCGCAAAATCATGTAAATAAAAAGCGACTCTTGCATCGACATAATAAAGTGCAATTCAGGTCGCACGGCACTAATTACCTACAGTTATATTCAACTAGAAGTTGCCTCTCTTTCTATCGCGTTACTCTTATTATATCTTCATTGGAGGAGTGACCCTACTTTAAAACAACAATACACCTCCGTGAATTTCCTGTTCCGGTAAACGCACGTCATCTGTTCCGAAATTTTAAGGGTTCCGTTTTTTCCATTTGGTTACGGAACCCTAAAAGATAAAGAGGACTGCTGCAGCAGAAGAAATATAGGTGAGAAAACAAACTACATACCTTCCCAAAACCCTGTTCAGGCAATGCCGAGTGCCACAAGCAGGCTGGTTGTACATAATCATCAAAAACGACTTCAGACTTCAATCTTAGTAATGCTATGTCATTATTCAATGTTTTTACGTCGAATGCTGAATGAACAATTACCTCGAACACCTAGAAATCAATTGTAATACTTACATAAAATTGCTTAAAGTTAAGACACGCTTAAAGGTAAAAAACAAAAAAAATGGTTACTCTGACGTACAGCACTGACGTTATCTTTTATGTAAGGGGTTAAGCCGTTGGTCCCGGCTGTCATTCGTGGATCTTTGACAGTCGTTACGAGTCGTCAGAAACCCGAAAGTCTGACACCAGTCTTACCAAGGGGTTTCGAATTACCCAGTTACTGGGTTGTGGAGGTCAGATAGGTAATCGCTCCATGTAAAATACTGGTATTCAGCTACATCCAGTTAAACTGGAAGCCGACCCCAACATAGTTGGGAAAATGCTAGGCAGATTGATGAATAGTATGTTTTTTTAAAGCTGTGAAAACAAAGATAATTCTGCGGTTGTAATAAGGTTATTTATAAAATGTGGAGACTACCATACAACAATAAATGAAAATACTGGCACTACTAATGCATAAGAGTATTTTGGAACTGTCAAATAAATCCTATCTTCGAAATTAAAAAAATAGTTTTTCAAACAAATTGAATGTAATCTATGCCGGATTCACCCTAAGCCTATAAATTCCGTTTATCCAACTAGGCCTAGGGTGGATTCTCGGTCATACGTTTCCGAATATCAACCTTTGGGTGGATTTTTGGGATGGATAAACGGAAAAACCCGAGCCGACTGTAGATTTTGCCGAGCTATATTGACTAAACTATTGAATAAATTCAATAAAATTTTTGTATACAGAATGGGAACGTCATTAGGGACACGCCGTTTAATTTTTTGTTGTATTGTCGTCTCCACGTTGTATAGGGTTAAACGAGTTTCTAGGGATTTCTATGCCAAAGAGGTGGCATACAGTGTTCCATGCGTGCCTTAATGGGAGGACGTGCGGTCGTGGGATCGGCCGGACTTGGTGATGGGGCCCGCTAGGCATGGCGGGCTGATCCCAGTCGGGTGTGCGCCGAATGTAAAAGTATCTCACGGGCCTCCGACTTATGGTAGTAATTAGAACAGTGGGGTTTCAATCGATAGGAGTCCGACATAACCCTCCGTTCTCCATCTATGAGTTAGGAAGGAAAGGAATTTCTAAACAACACATTGTCATGTCTTCAAATGAAACCATGTGCCAATGCAGCACTTATCACGAAACATGTTTAGCACAAAAAGAGTTTAAAAAACCGTTTTGATTTGGTCCATCATATGAAAATGACAGACCGGATGATATTTTAAATTTTTTATTTTTATTTTATTTGTTCGGGAAAATAAACAGTTATACATTAAAATCTTATACTAAGTTATAAACATACAAGAATTACAAATGTATAACCTACGACATTTTCCACATAATATTAAAAGTTATATCTAAAAGTGCGCTATTCTAAGCTGATAAAACAGAAAAGGCATGCAAACAACAGAGAAAGAAAGAGGGAGAGAGAATGAATACATAATATATAATTAAACTAACCATTACAATCTAAAGTTAAAGTTATTTTGTAGATAAGACTTCTAAATTTTTGAGCAGACACAGAAAAGAAGTCGATGTCTTCAAAGATTTTGTTGTATTGATTGGTAAGACGGCGTAGGGGCGCTCGCAAGCCTGCGTTCGTACGACAAAAACTTACTGCGAATAAAGGTCTTACGCGCGTCCCACGGCACATCGTAGTTCTGGGCACTACATAACTAATTTTGTTGCGAATATCCATACAATCATAAGTATTGCACAGATCAAACAAGAACTTCGTATCCAACATAATTCGTCTAGACTTCAAACTTTGCAGATTATACTTCTGCAATAGGTCGTTGTAGGAAGCATAAGTACGATAGCAACGAAAATGCATGGCCTTTAAAAATTTTCTTTGTACTTTTTCGATCATGTCAGAAATCTACCATAGTGGGGATTCCATACTGAAACGGCATACTCCAGCTGAGAGCGAACCAACGATTTATATAAATACAAATAAGTAAGAGATCGGGTAAATACTGTCGCCGTTCTCATAATAACAAAATTTTTAGGCTTAATGATAGATAACAAACTCACGTGGAAAGATCATACAGATAACATTTGTAAAAAGATAAGCAAATCAGCTTATGCTCTTTTTAAATTGTCAAAAGTTGTTAACCGTGAAACCGTACTAACTGCATATCATGGTCTCGTAGCATCTGTTATACGCTATGGAATAATTTTCTGGGGAAACTCAACTATGAGACTTATGATATTTAGAGCACAAAAGCGATGCATTCGAGCTATGTGCGCCCTGAGAACAAGAGATAGCTGCATATCAATGTTTAAATCTTTGAAAATATTAACTTTTCCATCTTTGTATATTTTAGAAGTAGCAATGTTTGTCAAAAAAAATGCAAAGCTTTTTACCAAATTGTCTCAAATACGGAGAGGTCCTATACGTGCTCAATATCGAAACGTGTTATGTGCCAAGAAATGTAAGACGGCTTTAATGCGCAAAAGTTTTATGGGAATGGCACCCAGAATATATAATAAGTTACCTGACTCCTTGAAGCAACTTAAGATTACGAGCTTCAAGAAGAAATTATCAATGTTCCTAATCCAAAAATGTTATTACACTGTAGATGAATTTCTTAATGACAATAATATTATTATAATTTGACTAAGTAATGACTAATGAATGTGTGTTTTTGTTGTAGATTGTGTGTATTTTTTAATTTTTTTTACTGAATTTAATATTAATTAATCTAAAATAACTTACTGAATTTTTAAATACTTAATTTAATTATTTATTATGTTTCTGAATTTAATTTTAATACTATTGTACCTATATTTGTACGCCACTGGCAAAACATAGAGAGCCAACTGATTTTTTTTACTGAAGACCAAATGTATGTACCTGTGTTTAACAAATAAATAATCATTCATTCATTCATTCATTCATTCATTCATTCATAAAACCGAACATACGGAAGGCATTATTAACAATTTTGTTAATGTGGTAATCCAAGTGGAGTTTGTCATCCAACAAAATTCCAAGATCACGGACCAGGGTTTCTCTTTTTAGATTTTCGTTTTTTATAGCGTAGGGATATAGTATGATGCTTTTGTTTTTGGTAAAGCTAATGACACAACACTTAGATACACTAAGTTGAAGTTTATTGCGTGTACAGTATGCCGAGAACGCATCCAAATCTTCCTGTAAGAGAGAGCAATCACGGTGACTTTTAATAGACCTAAATATTTTAATGTCGTCAGCGTACAACAGTAATTTCGAATTTTTAAAACATACATCCACGTCGTTGATAAATAGAATGAATAACAGAGGTCCCAAAATGGAACCCTGTGGTACTCCGGAAGTAACATCCACAGTGGCAGAACTAAAACCATTTATTACAACTCTCTGCGTTCTATTACAGACATATGAATAGAACCATCTCAAAAGATCCCCACGTATCCCATTAAACGCTATCTTCTGCAAAAGCAGTTCATGGTCAACTTTGTCAAAGGCTTTCTTGTAATCAGTGTATATGGTATCAACTTGAACACGGGCGTCCAAGTTGTTAAACAAATAATCTGCGAAAGTCACCAGGTTCGTCGTGGTTGATCTCCTTTTGACAAAACCATGTTGCTGTGGTAATAAAACGTTGTGAAGTACAGGGTACACTTTGTCGTGTACTAATCTCTCGAAAACCTTTGACAAAGTTGACAATATTGATATTGGTCGATAGTTCTCGACGTCATGCCTATGTCCCGACTTGTAGACTGGGGTTATGTTTGCAAGTTTCCAAGCTTGTGGAAAAATCCCCTGTGAAATAGATAAATTAAATATGGTATGCAATGGTATACAGAGATTAGTGGCAGTCTTTTTAATAAAGATTACTGGCAAACCATCTGGTCCAGGTCCCTTAGAAGGGTCTAATGACTTAAGCCCACTCAGTACATCATCTACCGAAAATTGAATGTTGCTTATCAGCGAGCAGTTAGGCGAGCAATCGGTATACGAGGACGGTACACTTTTTAAGGTGGATGGTTCATAAACAGAATTAAAGAAGTCAGAAAAAATATTGCAAATGTCTTCCGGGTTATTAGATGGCTGATTTTTGTATTTCACAGTGGAAGGAATTCCAGTAGTGGATTTATGCTTAGAAATGAACGTCCAGAAATGTTTAATGTTGTCTCGAATACCATCCTCTACAGAATTAATGTATTTTCTATAGGATTCTTTGCACTCAGACTGAAATCTCGTGCGTAATAGTGAAAACTGTTCGTAGTCAGACAAATTCTTGTACATTTTCCATCTAACCCACGCTTTAGCTTTGTTTTTGTATATGGTTATTAGAGATTTCGAGAACCACACGGGAAACTCTAAAGACCTGCTAACAGCCAAGGGTACATGTTTTCTTATTATGCCAAAAATTATGTTATAAAACGTGCCTAAATACTCGTCAGGTGTTTGATCATTTAAAAAAGTATCTTCCCAATTTATTTCTTTCAAATCTTGATTTATGTTGTCGTAATTTGCTTTAAAATATTTAAATTTTTTAATTGCCTTACGTACCATTGAATTATTGGGTAATGAAACAGATATCAACACACAAAATGGAGGATGATGGTTATCTAACTGCAGTAAACAGTCCTTGGGCGAGTATGTGGTGCAGTCATCATTATTGATAACCAAATCCAATACTCACCCATTCAGATTTTTTACATTATTAAATTGATGAGCATCGAGAAAGGACATCAGCTGACCCAAGTGAATACATACAGGAGAATTACCTCTGCAAGTCTGAGCAGTTTGTGAGGTACCCGCGGTGCACGTGACCCAGTCAATTTCGGGCAAATTATAGTCTCCTAACAGATAAAAATGTTCAGGATTGTTATGCCCAAGTTGGAGTGGTAATAAATCGAAATATTCAACATATTTACTTTCAGGCGTTTTAGGTGGTATATAAACTGCAGCAATAATCAGATTTCCACCTCGAACCGAGCATGGTAACTGTATAAGTATGTGCTCAATATGCGTATGTACAAAGGAACATGGAAGTAATCTTACTGAACGCAGTCCTTTTAATACAGCGACGAGAACGCCACCTCCGTCTTTCCTTTTGGTGGCAGCGCGATCTCTGTCACATCGGTGTACAGTATACCGTTCGTCGATAAATTCGCTGTCAGCTATATCGGGCGTTAGCCAAGTCTCGGTCAAGATTATTACGTCATAAGAATTAGCAAGGATGTTCATATATAGTGTATGCAGCTTCGTACGGACTCCCCTACAATTTTGGTAATAAATTATTATATATATAAATGACTTTAGTGCTAAACGAATTTAGTCATTTGTGATGCAAATGGGCCTAAGAAACGCCGAGAGGTGAGTGATTTTGTGCCCATGACCGATGGCGCACCAAAACACAGTTTTGCATAAATAGGTAGGTCTGGCGAACTTCGCGGAAAGCAGTTGTTTCTACAGGCCTACGTATAACTGAGATGGCACACAGTGAGAGCGGGAGGGCAGTTGACGCCCGTCAACTGGTGAATGACTGACCTCTCGCGACTCCCGCACGTCAGGTACCGTCTCAGACATTCAGTTAAGCGGTCAATAACTGCGTGTCTATCTGCCTAGCCTTTTCCCAACTATGTTGGGCTCGACTTCCAGTCTAACCGGGTGCAGCTGAATACCAGTGTTTTACATGGGGCGACAGCCTTTCTGACCTCCACAACACAGTTACTGTTTAACACGATACCTCTTGGTAAGACTGTCAGAGTGCTTCCAACTCATAACGATTGTCAAAGATCTACGAATGACTGTCGAGATGAACGGCTTAACATGTTTTCCGAGGTACGTAGGTTTCTCGATGTACAGGGTTATTAGTATAAGGGGAATTATAAAACGATCGAATAAAAAAAAACTTAGCGACTGATGATGAGATACTGTTTTAATAACTTGAGTGGTATGAATTTGAGTAAGCGAAAAATTAACTAAACTAACGACGAATATTGATTAATAATAAAATCCAGAACGAGCTTACAAAAAGTGGGTTGTGATTAATCCATTTCAGATATTAAAATTCTAGCCGTGCGACTAAATTACTAAGTGAGCAACTAGAAATACAGAGAGGACAACATTAATATTATGATAGAGACAGTATAGTATAATGTCGGCAATCCATTAAGGGGATGTAGTAGAGGTCATTTACAACCAAATTACCCCCTTTTATTAATAAATTTGACTCCCACGCAAATGTCAACAATTTTCGAATAATTTGATATTTTTATTTCATTCATTTATATCAATCCAAACTTCCTAGCCTTTTCCCAACTATCTTGGGGTCGGCTTCCAGTCTAACCGGATGCAGCAGAATATCTGTATTTTACATGGAGCGACTGCCTATCTGACCTCCACAACCCAGTAACTGGGTAATACGATACCCCTTGGTAAAACTGGTGTCAGACTTTCGGGCTTCTGACGACTCGTAACGACTGTCAAAGATCCACAAATGACAGCCGGGACCAACGGCTTAACGTGCTTTCCGAGGCACGGAGGAGTCTCGGTATGTAAAGATGGTCACCCATCCACTGACCAACCCCGGCAAGCGTAGCTTAACCTCATGGATCGACCCGTGCGACTTGTTATTACTTAGCCACGAGCTCCATTCATTTATATAAAATGTCAAATTATTCGAAAATGGTTGACATTGGCATACGGGTCATTAGGAGTCATTTGGTTTCAAATTACCTCTCGGATTGCCGACGCATAACCAATAACCCTGCACTGCACCTCCAATGCACTGGATGGTCACCCAACTATGAACCGACCGCGGCAGGCGTAGCTTAACCTTCGATCGAACCACGTGGTTATTATTATTTAGCCACGAGTTTCTCCACTCAGTTAAGGGGAAGGCCTGTAATTCATTTATATAAAATGTCAAATTATTCGAAAATGGTTGACATTGGCATACGGGTCATTAGGAGTCATTTGGTTTCAAATTACCTCTCGGATTGCCGACGCATAACCAATAACCCTTAGGAGTCATTTGGTTTCAAATTACCTCTCGGATTGCCGACGCATAACCAATAACCCTGCACTGCACCTCCAATGCACTGGATGGTCACCCAACTATGAACCGACCGCGGCAGGCGTAGCTTAACCTTCGATCGAACCACGTGGTTATTATTATTTAGCCACGAGTTTCTCCACTCAGTTAAGGGGAAGGCCTGTAATAAACAAACATTGGAATACTAACCCCTCTTTCCTGTGCTCCTATGTCTCCACCGATAAGATTGTACTTGCCTAGAACAACGCTTAAAGAGTATGGTACAACAGCATTATTTCCTATTGTAGCACAATGGGCAGCTGAAAGGTGAAAACGAAAATAGTTCAGAAACTAAAGCCCACTTGCGACACAAATCAATTTAACGCTAAACGTATTTCACGTTTACCGCTAAACGTATTTAACGTTTACCGCTAAACGTATTTAACGTTTACCGCTAAACGTATTTAAAACAACGCTCTATTTCTGTCAATCATTTGAAGATGACAGAGCCAGAAAGATGTTTTAATACGTTTAGCGCTAAACGCATTTAGTGATGTGTGGTGCAAGCGGGCCTTAGGACCCGGCTTGTGGAACAAAACGCAAAACTAAAAAAAAAATATTCTGTATGAAAATCGACGTAATTATTTAAATGCATATAAGAAGTCAATTAATTCAATGATGGCTAAACCTTTCCTATTAATCAAGGTTAATAAATTTGGTTTAATTATAAATATTAGCTGCGCCCCGCGATATATCGGGATAAAAAGTATGCTATGTCCTAACCTAGGTCATGATTTACTCATGTGCCAAATTTCATACAAAACCATTCAGCCGTTTTAGCGTGAAAGCTTAATAACCAAAATATCATGCTGGACAGCAAAAATCAAAACACATCTTTTACCTGTTAAAACCAAAGTCTTGGACAGCAAGGTTCCTCCACAGCTAAACCTGAGGGACGACCCATCAAACTTTAATATGGCTGCATGCCAGGGCCATTCTCCAGGCTGGGTCGGTTGTCCACGGACTATCAGCCCAGTATGTACCACTTTGCGTCTACCGCAAGATTCGTCTAGACTAGGATTGATTCCAGCTGTATCATCTTCTAATTCAATTGGTTTGACATTTTTGTTAATAAGGATGGTTTCTGCAGGTCGTTCCTTGGGTTTTTCAGTTGCATAGATGAGATACCCCTGAAATGAAAGAAAGGAAAACTGTTATATTGCCCTCTTTATTACTCTTTGGGTGACTGTGACAAGTATTATTGGCTACTCGTAAAATATCTTTAATAGAGAAAGAAAGAGAATATTTGGTGTTAAGACCAGACACTCTAAGGGTCCGGCAAACACGGCTCGCAACTGCAAGTCGAGATGGGAGGAAAATGCGTTTGGAATATTGTTATCTCTGTTCTGTTGTGTTGTTGTTGTTATCTGTGTCTGTTGTGTGTTGTGTGCTATGTGTGTTGTTAGCGGTGTTATTAGCTATCGGAATTTATTCCGTAACACCAAAAATGATGAATGAAAACTTATTAATATTCTTCCATAATTTTTTCTATACTTTGTAACTTGGTATTTTAAAAGCTACGCTTCTGAAGAAACAATATGCCAAATATTGTTGTTTATAATACAGAAAAACAGTATGAAAACATATCATTTAGCTGTAAGTTTTTTGAGAAAAAAAAATGTACTAGCCTAGATAAATACTGTCTAAATCCGAATATTAACATAATATGATAGAAATATGCTCAAATTGCAAATAATTTACGTATTACGTTTGTATGGACAATTCAACGGTCGCCGCGGTCTTAAGAAATTTTCTCCACCCCCATGCACCCCGCCACTTCACTATGTGCTAAACGTTAACACAACAGTAATAAAGTTGAATATTGCGTGCGCTCTTTGATCTTTTTCGAGCGCGGAACTAAATGGCGTAAGTCTCAATTCTTATTTCGTTTATAACTACAGTAATAATTGATCTAGAAAAAAAGTATCTTGTGGCTAGATAAAAAACTATATTTTCTTACAGTGAATACTTATTTTAGACATAAAAGCCGAGAAATCTTCATTTTATTTGAATAATCTTTAAAAAAAGACATGATTTTCGATTAAAAATGAATCGAGTAAAAATGTTACTATTAGGTAGTAACTGTTTTGTACATGAAAAGAAAAAGATCCATAAACCTACTAAAGTTCCATTTTGATTGTATACGTGACTGTTTCAGAATATTAATGCAAACGAACATACAATTTAGGGAGCTATCTTAAAAAGAAAGACCTGTACCCTAATTACGTAATACACGATCAATCAGAATTTGAATCGTTTTGAAACAGATTGCTAATCCATTGCTTCATAAGTTCGAAAAAAAAATTTGCTTGACAACGTAAATATCGCAATGAATATTGTTGAACTGTCAAAATGGAACAAATTAGTCGGAATCGTTTACGAAAATGTGTTGCGTAATTAGACAGCTGATCAAATGTTGTTTTGACGATTCGAAAGTATACTTACAGTTTTTGGTTCTTTACAAAGCTCCACATCGTTCAGGATAACGCTTAGGACGTAAGGTATACTTAATCCAGAAGCAGGACCAAGGACTTGAATGCGAAGAAAAGAAGATTTTTCAGTGAAAGTTATAATGAACTGATTGGGATTATCTAACTTAGAGATTCGAGCGAATCTTGGTGCTATCTGAAACAAAATTAATAATCTCAATTATTATTATTGAACTATTGGGAAAAACATTGCTGAGAAGCTCGTGGCTTAAAAATAACTGCTGCACATGACGCGAGTCTATTCTAGACTTCAAAAAAAGGAGGTTATCAATTCTAGTCGAAGTCACAGGCAGAACCTAGTATTCAATAAAAATACTTCAAATTACATCTTGAAACTTTGCAGGATATTCGAACTGTGTGTAAAGCAAATACCATTGCTTTCTTTTTTTCGTTGGTTTTCCCGTAAAAAGATGGGATGTGCAATATCAAGCCTTGTAACCATTTACACCTCGGACCGCCCTACTGCCCCGACACAACCTAGTGGATTCAGTTCTTGTCTGTACCGCTTCGACTATCAAACGGGGAACCCAACACAGGTTCCCCGTTTGATAGCCTTCGCTTGTGCTCAAAAGGCCTAAAATATATACGTTCTGAAGAAATAACAGGGAACACATCTTCATTTAATACCGCAATGAATAGTGCATCACTTTCCACCTGGTAGTTACTTGGATGGTCTAGTTGGTCCAGTTACCTTGTACTTATCCAGTAACTTGTTGTACTTGAATCAGTAGGAAACTTTTCCGACTACAGTACCCATCGTCTACGTAAATTATTATAAATCTACCTAAGTAGTTCATACCTAAATACAGTTAAACCAGAAAAGGTATGCGCTTCGTTCAGCATTTATAGTGTTTTCGAATTAGTAAGAACGTCTCTTATAAAAAACCAAGACAGAGCGAAGTCAAGCTGGTTTCTGTACGTACCTACCTACGTTACCAATCTTGGTTTTGCTAAATATTTATAACTTAAAAAAAAAAAAAAAATTGTGTTACCAGGAGACGTCGATCGTAAAATAAAACATTATTTTGGAAAGGCGCGGGGAAGTGGGGGCGAAAGATTAGGGATGTTAAATGGGTAAAAAAAAAGAAATATTGAGTCCGTTAGTCAGATAAATAAATAAAAAATATTAGACACAATATTTTTTGTTTTATTATATTTATTAAAAAATATTTAGATAAAACGCAATTGAGGAATGAGGACTCGCTACGTCACAATAAACAATTTTATTTCTTTTCACAACTTTATATAAATTTTTTTATTACTCAAGTATTACCGTAATCTTCTGATTAAGTAAAAAAAGAAAAAATACGTGCCCAATATTTTTTAATAATGTAGCTGTCGGACAAAAAAAAATTGTCAACATCCCTATTAAAATTTGACCCGAGATATTTCAAGCTCTTATTTAAAATTAACTTACCAACTTGAGTGAAACTTCTGAATCGAAACTTAAAATCATCCGGGAATTAGCCAAAATTTCCCTATCTCCGAGATATGTCAATGTGTACTGGTTTTGAGGCTGTTTTGTTCTATCAATCAAAGCTGTTAAATCTAAAGTATCAGCACAAACAGTGAGGGTCCCAAGAACAGTCTGCGCGTTTCCATCAGTTGGTGTTAAAAAGATTAGCAGCAGCCAAATCATTGTTTACGTGGTGGTGTTACACTGGAAATAAATTGGAAACCGGTTAGTAGAGGATTCTTTTCAACGGAACTTGAAAAGGACACGTCTGTTGTTGAGCAGGACCATCCGTGACCAGGACTCTGTTACTATGGTTGTCAAATAATAAAAAGCCCGTTTTGACATTTGAAAGCCAGTACAATAGGCTATCAAATGTCAAAACGGGCCTATTATTTTTTGACAACTTTAGATCGTCGTCATCGTCCTGTTTCACCATCGTGAAAATAACGAACTTCCATAAAAACTTTCATCTACTATTTAACTTATACCCCTTACCCCTTACTCCTTACCCTTACCACTTACTCCTTACCCTTACCCCTTACCACTTACCCCTTACTCCTTACCGTTACCCCTTACTTCTTACCACGTACCCTTACCCTTACCTTACCCCATACCTTTACTCCTTACCCTTATATGTACCCCTTATCCCTTATATTTACCCCTTACCCTTAACCCTTAGTCCTTACTCCTTAACCCTTACCCTTTACCTGTTACCATTACCCCTTACCTCCTTTAGGGCGTGAAAATCCTTCGTTTGTGTTCACTTTCGCTGTATCATCCATGCCTCTAGATCCAGTGGTTTAGGCAGTGCGTTGTCTGTCAATGAATTTTCATTGAAGATTTTCATTAAGTAAATAATATTATTATCTATACTAAATTATTATAATAAAGCTTGTTTGTTTGTTTGCTTAAACGCGCTAAATCGCTGTAACTACCAGGCGGATTTTAAAAAGCCGAGAAAAAGAAAAACGTCAGAAAGAACGCTAAGCAATAACGAAGTAATAGCGCGGGCGGGCGACGCGATGCGACGCGGTGGGGCGGGGGCCGAGGGAGTTTTATTTTTCTTCGACTTGCACGCGAATGAAGTCATGAGCAGAAGCTAGTAGTATAATATTGACCACGGATAGCTAAAAGAACTGAAGATAGCTCACTGAGACAGACAGACGGTACCAGAGGGTTTACGCCGTACGGCTTTTCATACAATCTTTCAAGCCCTTATTTTTCGAAATGACTGAACCGATTTTAATGAAACTTCATACGCGTATGCAAGCTACAAAGGTCTCTAAAAATAGTGTTACAGCCAAATTAGACCGATTTTTAATTTTCCATAGAAACAGAGATTTCCAGTTATCAGCTTTTAAATAAGACATTTTGAAAATGTTCTTAACTAAGTTTTTAGACCTTTGTACCCTGCATATGCGTATGAAGTTTCATTATAATTGGTTCAGTCATTTCGAAAAATAAGGGCTTGAAAGTTTGTATGAAATGCCGTACGACGTAAACCCTCTTAAGGTTTGTTTTTACCTTACTACCTTACGAAACCACACAACATAAAATATAAAATAAATTAAACTTAACCAACAGCTTCAACAAATGGATATCAGTTGTTTATATAAGAAACACGGAGCCAATTACAGGTTCCCACGATTATTCTTCGGTTCTTATGATTAATTTAATATTACAACTCAATAATAAAATAAGTGTATTAATATGTAGGTATATTTCTGTACACGAAATTAATCATTTCAAATTGTTATAGAAATCGAAAATGCACTAAAATAATTACGTGAGAGCTGTTTTGAAAATTTTAATTATTATAATTTTGTAAATACATTTCTATTTGTTACGGTTGCGAATCATTATTCTGAATAATATACAGACTACGGGCCCCCCGAAACGATCATATTGCAATTGGTCAATTATTGCCATCAATTTGTATTGTAGTATTATATTATTCACTTTAATTGCATTTCGAAAACAATTAATTTGCGCATCAATTTATAAAAATTACGAAAAAATTTATAATTGCAATTATTGATCGTTTCAGGGAGCCTTAACAATCACCTGAAAATTCCAAAAAACGTAACTAATATTTAGAATTTAGCGGGCTTAACACTAGTACTTTGGTATTTAAAAAGAATGAATGATAACCATAAAATCATAATATTGTTATTCAATAGAACAAGAATAACAAGTTCTAAGAGGAAAAATGTTATGATTAGTCATAAAAATTGTTGAGAAAAACTAACAAAATGCATAATAGGTAATCACAGCACTCACCTTTTTATAATCGAAAGTTATTTGAAACCATATTTATTCAAATACATATGTAACTTACGAGTATACTATTTGACTTACAGTATGTTTTTTAATCTATTTCACATTGCATTATAGGTCAAAATAATAAATTATTAAACGATGTTCTAAACAACATCTCGCTTCCATCACATTTCAAGACTGGTCAAAAGGTCTAGAAAAAATCAAACTGGTTGCTAATTTAATTGTATGATTTATTATTTTTAAGACATTGATTTTACATTCTGTGGTTTGGTTACTGATTGTGATTACTCACACACTGACTTATTACTTGTTAAAATGTAGAAGTAGGTAAAAGGGTTTAATCTGTGATTTCAGGCCTACTGTTCTCGTGCGGCAGTTTAGTTATTATTTAACCACTAGAAGAAAGAACAAAGTATTATAGGTAAAGAGGAAATACATTTTAAACCTTGGGACAATATTGTAATAATATGATCACATATTTAACTCACCTTTGTAAATGAAGTCACAAAACGTTATTCAATCACAACACTATTTTATTGAATTTAATATTTTTTTCATATTCAAAAAAGCATTGCTTCCAAGTTAAAAATACTAACATTTTTTCATTATTAATCCATGTTACTAAACAACATCATACTTGTAAGTGAATTCAAGACTGGTCAAAGTGGTCAAGTAACATTTTTGCGGGGTGCTAGATACTACGGACGCCTCATCGTGAAGTACCTCAACATGAAACATGTTAAAATAGGCTATAGCAAACACGATACTCATACCAGTGACGATCGAATCGTATCGGGTTCTGGAGACTTTCTGCGTCCGGTCTCGATAGCAACATCGCGCAACTGAGTGACTGCTTCGATGCTGCATCGCATTATGGTGACTCACCGTATTCGGTCAGTGCGAGCCCGGCGAGGCGTTAATTGCCGTTTTAAGTTAAAGTAAAATAAATAAATGTTAAATTATCAAATTAACATTTATTTATTTTACTTTAACTTAAAACGGCAATCTGCTAATTACATTAAGTAAAAATAAAATTAATCATGACATACTTTACCAAACCTTACTTATACCTGACTATAATAATAATTAATCAATCTCTTAGTGTATTTAAACTAAGTTTGTGGAACAGTACAAATCATGTCTTTCCGTCGTTTCATTATCTTACCATATATTACCGTAGCTTACCTCACCATACTTACCATGTCTTACCATAACTAATCATACCTTATCAAATCTGACCATACCCTACCATACCGTATCACGCCTTACCATACCACACCATTTTTGCCAGTCAAAATTATCAAAATACGACAGTGCTTTTTGCACGTTTTTAGTGTTTTTTGAAGTGAAAATTTCTTTAGCGGCGTTGTGCACTTTTTTTGGGATGGGTAAAAAATGCTAAACTCGCGTCAGGACACGTGACCTAATCGAAAATTCGTAAGACGGAGGGAGAGCAAAATTTGTTAAAGTCAAAGTCAAAGATCTTTATTGTGAGACAGTGGTTTCAGAGTTGTAATTGAATAATTTTGGTGTGCGTTCGCACTGCTCCACCATGTTAGGCATACAATAGTTTGAAACAATTTATCTTAGATCTAAGTTTATATATTAAAGAGATATCTTTTGCATCAAAACATAAATACAGTTTGACACTAACTCATCACGAATCTGTCGGACAAAAATTCATGTACTGTATAATAATAATATGGTCTATTTACCAAGAAGTCAAATATTTTTTTCTTAAAAAGTTTAATGTTTTCAATTTGTCTTATTTGCTTAGGGAGCTTATTATAAATTCGTGAAGACATTCCGAAGAAACTTTTAGAAAGAAGAGCTGTTTTTGAGGACATAATATTTGCTATTTTGTCGGCATGTCGACGGGAGTGCAGGTTAGCAAACTTTTCCCCATTGGTTTTTACAAAAGTGGCTACCTCATAGATGTAGAGGGCAGGAAAGGTTAAAATCTTCAGCTTTTTAAAATATGGCGTACAGCTATCTGGGGCACGTATGCCACAAACAGCTCTAAGACATTTCTTTTGCGCCCTAAAAGCGAGTTCCTTGTCTGTAGCATTTCCCCAATAAATAAGTCCATATCTAAGCGTAGACGTTACATAGGCATGATAAGCGACTAGTACTGCTGCTTGGTTTACAATTTTAGATAGTCTATATAAAGCATAAGAAAATTTATTAAGTATTTTACACACCGTATCAATTTGCGTTTTCCATGACATATTTTTGTCAATCCATAGTCCTAAGAATTTGATGGTATCCTTTTCCTCTATTTTTTTCATTTCATAATTTACGTTTAATGTCAAAGGGGTTTTTCTTTGGGAATAACTGACTATTTTTGTTTTATCTAAATTAATTATGAGATTATTACATGTTAACCAATTTATAATGTCATTTAAAGTATTGTTTATGTCATTTTCAAATGTGTTATTGTCAGTCGGAGAAAATACAGCAGTGCTATCATCAGCAAAAAGGACTAATGGAATTTTCACGGCTCGTGGTAAATCGTTGATATAAATAAGGAAAAGCAAGGGACCCAAAACACTTCCCTACGGCACGCCATATATAACATCGCTCGGGTTTGATAAATACTGCACTTCAGTTTTCGTCGCAAAAGAAAGCTTATTTATTTCAGTTATTTGTGATCTCTGGCTTAAATACGATTTTATCAAGTCTAGAGCATTACCCCGTATCTATACAGTTTTTCGACCAGTAATTTATGATCCACATGGTCGAAAGCTTTGGTCATGTCCATGTACATAGCCGTTACTGGTGTCCTATTGTTCATATTTTTGTAAATCCTAATAAGAAGATCGTAGATGGCCATATTAATAGTCTTGTTTTTACGAAATCCATTTTGTTCACTGACACAAAAATTTTATTTCTCAAAATAGTTATAAATGCTATTGAAGATTACTTTTTCAATGATTTTGGAAAAAACAGCTTGTTGACAGCGCACTCTGTTTTATTTTTTTGGAATTGTTCTGATGGAGCTACAGCTTTCGTTCTTGTACTGACAGCAAGCCAAATAAATTCCTCACATTTTCGATAGATGGCATTACTTAGTTTTTCACTTCCATCGGCAGTCCCCAAAGACTACCCCTCATGTTTTTTTTTAACAATATCTTTAAGTTTTATCCTCAATCCGATTTTTTCACTGGCTTGTGAAACTCTTGAGCTAGTCAGACGTTTTTTTTTTTTTTTTATCGTGGCTTAAGTTTCTATATAAACATAACCAAAACTCATAACACGGTTTCCAGTAACCAATCCTTAACAACAGTGTAGAAACATCACTGAATTGGATAACATGACAATTTTATAAAAAAATACTCGCTTTTGTCAGCGGCTTCGGTCAATGTCGGAAATTATCCCACGAAAACATAGGATAAAAAGTATTTTGAGTGTTAACCCAGTTTATAAACTATCTGTGTGCCAAATTTCATCCAAATTCGTTCTTCCGTCTTTGCAAGATTGAGTAACAAACATCCGAACACTCAAACATACAAACAAGATGAATATAGATAGATGTATAGACGCTGCCACATTACACATAGAATGTCTGACACATTCTACGTTGCAGGTAGGCGATCGACTATAAATGCAGTCACAGATCTAAGGAATTAAAAGAAAACACAGTATTTAAACATTTTTTTATTTTACTATACCCAAAGTAGGTTCAGTTCAAATACTCCAACAACCAATCTCGATACTTCTCTACATCTATAAAGATTGTATACTTATGAGGATCACAGATATTCGTACCAGTTCTACTAGGAGCAAAAGAAACTATGCCGTGGACGTACCACGCGCCTGACGCCTTGTCAGAGTCGCCTGCTTTGTCTGGTACAAAGACCATGAGACCACCACCGCTGTCACCGTTGCAGACTGAGGTGCCTGAAAAAAGAAAATGATAATAATTTATTTACGAAGTAGTTGCACCCCATGATGGTTTCACGGTCATAAAGACATGGATTCCCGTGAACCATTTTTTTTTCAGGAGAATATTATCTTATGTTACACGGGACCTATAATTTCATTTGGTTTTAAACAGGTTTTTATCTTTTATATTGATTCTTTAATATTTTGTGAATTTGAGAACGTTGTAGGTCTTGTAGACTGTAGATTTGTTTATCATTTTCTATTTTGTTATTAAGTACCTGGTACTTGTTGAAATACCTACACTGTCCTCTCATAACTATTAACACTGTAATTTGAAAACTTTTTAAAAGCCAATTATTATTTAAAAGGGTAACCGTGGAGTTTCTAGCCGGCTCTTCTCCATAGGAAACTTATTGTAACCATGCACCTAACTTCTGACAAAAGTTTTTGTAAAATACAGATTTTGACTATTATAAAATGTGGAAGTTTTTTTTTTGTATTTGGATCAGGTTGTCTAGATATTTATTACCTTCTACAAAGATACAAACGAATAACTCTTATCAAAATTCAACCTTAAGACGTCTGTTTCTTGATAGAACCTGTCCCAAACGACACGACATCAACTCGTTCAAAGCGTTTGGCACCAAACAAGTTCCCACGACCGGATCCTCGTTGTGGGACCTACACTATAATGATAAAATGTAATAACAAAGCTGTTGAAAAAAAGTTAGTTCTTTATAAGTTAGTCTATGTATTTTGTTTGAATCTTTTATAATGAGCATGCATTATAAAAGATTCAAACACCGTTAGCAAATCCAGCTCAAAACTTGTTGGTGTTCAGTTTCTTCTGAAAGAATATCGGGTCTCTTCAAACAGATCAACTCTGATACTATGGGAATGGTTAATTGTTGCAGAGTGATGGACAATAAGTTTTGGTGGTCGAATCCCCAACCTACCACCTATAAAACGAACAAATTACAGTTACCAATTAATTATAGCTATCTACTAGGTTTTAATTCATTTACCGTCCTCGACAAGCGTAGCTTAATTTTAGCCCGACTCCCACGAGCCATTCCATGAAAAAACAAAGCAGTATAGGTAAGACATTAAATTATATACCGTTCCAAAACTAGAAGGATGCTTGACATTAGCCTGCTCATGCCACAAGCAGGCCGGTTGAACATAATCAGTAAAAACCGCTTCAGACTTCAGTTTCAGCAAAGCTATGTATCCCCCTCGAATTTAGGATGGAGAATTACTTCGAACACCTAGAAAAACAAATGAAACACTGATTACGTGTCAAAATCGTGATTGAGGCCTACCTTTTAACTGAAAAGGTGCAGGAGATAGTTGCGCACTGCCAGAAGGGTGTTGACGCCCGACAGCAGTTAAATGACGTCCCCACACATTGCAGCTACCTCAGATACCGTGTTATCATTATGTTTGCGTTATCGCTACGTTGCGAGGTAAGCGATCTTGGACTGTCTGTTGTAATATTGGCGTTTAAAAAGCAGTACGTATTACACGTAAATCTATTTTGGAGTCAGCAGATTCTGTATCATTGTGTATTGCTTGCCGACACAACAGGGTTGTGTTAAGCTTGGGGTGTTAAAAGTCACCATTATTATTCATAAATAAAAAAGCTACCTGCTTACATAATAATATATCTCTCTCATTATAAATGTAATGGTATACTTGCCTCTTTTTCCTGTGTTCCTATGTCTCCCACAATAATATTGTGCTTGTCAAGATGAACACTCAAAGCGTCCGGTACGACTGCATTACATAGAAGCGCAATGGGCAGCTGAAAGGCGGAAAAGAAAATATTAACCAAAAATGGTGTTTGAATGGGATGATTAGGTAAATCACTTTGGACTAAAGAAGTACTCTTCCTTCTTAGATTGTAGCTCTTGTAGGTTTTTGGGGGAAACCATCAAATAGCACCGGGCCTGAAAGGAATACCAGGCAGGCTAGGATTTTTACTTATTGAATCCACCCCGGTGGTCACTGTCATCACTTGCAGAGGGTTCTATCAAGACACTTGAGGGTACATCTCTGGGAATGGGCACTAGACCTATGAAGCTGTTTCACTGTCTAAATCAAAACGAATCATAATTATAATAAAAAGTAATTTGTTTGTTTTTAACTATATTGTATAAGAAAAAATCATAAAATTATAGAAACCTACGCTACTGTCAAGTGTCATAGGATAATTTATGATTTATGTGAAAAACTAGTTTCTTATATTTTACGAGATTCTTGTCGCAACAAAAAATTCCAATTCCCTATTAAAATTCAAATTCAAAATCATTTACCTACCTGTTGGTACCAAAGTCTTAGACAGCAAGGTGCCTCCACAGATAGACTTGAGGGCAGACTTTTCAATCCTTATTATAGCAACGTGCCAGGGCCAGTCTCCAGGCTTGGTCGATTGTCCATGGAGTATCAGCTCAGTATGTACCACTTTGCGTCTTCCACAAGATTTGTCTAGATTAGGACTGATTTCCTCTGCATCTTCTAGTTCTTCATAGTCTACTTCGCTGTACCGGTCTAAGTAGCCCTGAAATGGATAAGTTTTCTGTAATAGTGTTTGTCACAATGTGTGTGCAGCAGCCAGAAGTAATTTGAAAATTTAGAATGTACTTATTTCGTGTGAATTCTTATACTTTCCAAAAATAATGCTCAGGCATGCAGCACGTTTCCAATTTTTTAACAAAAAAAATACGAATTCTTTAGGTTTTGCAAGATTTCTTGCACTGAGAGAATTAGTTTTTGTGTAAACAGAGACCAATGCACAATGAGGTGAAAAAACTCGCACTAGGCACTCTGGCCTCTTTTTTACACAAATACTTATTCTTTCTTTTTTACATAAGTAGAAACAAAGTGTAAAAAACAAAAGTTCTTACAGTATTCGGTTTTTTACAAATCTCCTGATTATCCAGGATAATGCTTTAGAGATAAGGTATGATGCCAGTAGCTGGTCCATTTAACAATAAGTCTAGGTTGACCAGAACGGTGTCCGGAAAATATTAAACGGTAACTATTCCTTAAATTGGTAGGGCGAGTTTGGAGATTTTAACTATCCTTTGGTACGGGTGAGATTCTCTTCCAGCAGTTACTGTATGGAACGCCTGTCAAAAATTTAAAATTATAATAGTTCGAAATCTGTTATCAGACAAATGCTATTATAATATAAATGACTTTTTGACAGATACCTTTTGACATGCTTGTATATTATTATTTGTAACTGTATATTATTATTTCTAATTATTATTCTTATCAAAGGACTTTGTCCACGCTGTATGGGAATTTGGCTCGGTGTGGACAGGTACTTTATGTATAAATATAATACAGGTTTAATAGCTAATACCAGTAGGAAAGAGAATATTGTAATAAGATTGTATCGCGATGCTTCTAAGTCTTGTTTTGGGAACTTGTTGTTTGGAATAAAACACATTGTTATTTATACATTTTGTTATTATTCTGACTCTTAAGTTAATAATACATGGTCTAGGAACTGGACAGATGGATAATATAATATCTTGGTACCTTGTAAAGCTTAAAAACCAAATTATAGTCCGTACATGAGCACAGTAAACCACTGTTCTTCCCCCTACTATGCAGTTGGAGCAACACTGTTTGATTGAATTTCATCCCTGACTGTTATTTTAATTTTCTTGTAACATTTTCGTGTTTTCGTTGACATGTACCACTTTTGGAGCGATCCACTTATAACAGATTCCACTTCCACAATATCGAGGGTATGCTTTCTCCTTTGCTTGATATCAGTACCACAATTCGCACATAGGATCTGTAACACAGTTTCCACCACATGCAGGAGTTGAAGCCAAATTGCTTCGTTCGTATCCGTACGATACAAGTTTCGGCGAGTTCGATAACCATATTTAAGCTGGGGTCAACGGTGGGATTGGTGTCGGAGTTCATAGGCGTGCCGGGGTCAACGTGAGAAGTTGTTTGAGTACCCAAAACCAAAACCATACTTGAAAAAATAATTTATAATTCTTTAGTTAAACCACATATAGACTACCTAATAGAAATCTGGGGGACCGCAGCTAAATCTAACCTAGAAATATTACAAACCGCACAAAATAGATTAATCAAAATATTATTCAATTTCAAATTTCGGACGTCAGCTCATAAAATATACGAAGACACAAAAATAATGAACATTTCCCAAACATATATGTACTATACCTGTATACTAATACGCAAAATATTGCATAAAGATATTCATACAACACTAAACTTCACAAAAAAACATGAAGTACAAAAAATTAAACTACGAAACTCCAATTACTTAGTAACACGTCCTCCCAGAACAGTTAATTACGGGAAAAAAAATATTGAATTTGAAGGTGTTAACATGTACAATAAAATACCTATGAAAATAAAAGAAGCGAAAAGTATGACTTGTTTTAAAAAACAACTTAAATCGTATATAATGTGTCAATAACAATAATAATAAAAAAAAAAAAAAAAAACAAAAGATCCTTATTTAGTCAGTAAGGTGCCATGTATGCCACATCTAGTAATACAATACATCTACTCTTACTTTAGATCCGTGTTTACTGGGTTGGTGATTAGTTGAATGTTTACTTTGTCACTACCTTCCTATCTGTTTTTTTTTTTTTAATTTACTTTTAACGTCGTTTTTGTACGCTCACAAACAATTTATGTTAATTTAGTTTCTCAGTAAGTGAATTATTGTTAATTCTTAATGAGGAATAATAAAGTTCTTAAACCATAAATATCACAGTAAAACGAAGAAAACAATATTCACGATGCCAAGAAATAAAGTGACTTGAAGTGACAACTCTGACATTACCTAAACTTTTTTTTAAATAATCGATTTAATCATTGATAAAACTGAAACTCCTTGACCAACTCGATACTTTAAAATACTTTCGTTTTCCAAATATATGGATAAAAAATGTATGAAATAATGTAAGTGATTACAAATAACATCTTTAATTGACTGTAAACTCCAGACTCTAACATGAATGAGGAGGAAGTAGAACGTTGAACTTCAAAAGTTATTTTTTCGAGTTATTATAATCGATTTGTAAATAATTATTTTAATCTATCGTTGGCATCACTATTAATTAATGAAGGTCGAGTATTGTCAGTATGTCGAATTAAACAATTTCAGTACTCTTATTAAATACACTATTCATGGGTGCAAGTTGATACAAAAGTATAGAATGAATAAGGGTTTAAAAACGAAACTTGATTTTTGATTATTTGTTTCTTTTCGAGCATCGTGTCCACACGAAGCCGAATTTGGACAAACTCCTTTAATAATGAATGTGAACCAGCCAGAATTAATTATTTATTGTTATATAAAAATTAAATTGTACGCCTTGCCAGGCAAAACATGTCTGGACTTTTTACCTATATTTAATTGCATGCTCGATTTGTATGTAAACGCATGTTTGACCAATAAATTATCTTCATTCTTTATCTTTATTCTAATTATTTTGACATTCAATTGACTTAGTTTATTATATTATTATGAATTGTTGACATTATTCTGTAGTACATTTTATTTTATTAATTCTAATTTGGACTGTTAATAATTTGAATAATGGATATTTTAATAATTATTTGATTAAATGTAATAACCTACCTAATTATATTTGTACGCCGTTATGGCAAAACATGACTGTGATATATTTTAATTGTAACATCTTGCATGCCATGTGTGTATACTCATGTTTTGGACAAATAAATGATCTTTATCATTATCTTTATCTTTAAAAAAATTGTATTTTTTTTTTAATTATTTCTGAAATTAAAAAAAAAAAAAATTATGACTATTTCAGATATATTAATTTCACAGTTTTCTGTGATTTGCAACTCATTATAAAACTACACTGTAACTAATTGTTCGAGTACCTCAACTCAATTGAAACTTCTGAATCGAATTTCAAAATCATTTTAGTGGCATTAGATGGTACTGGTATTTTCAAATTGTATTGATTTTGTTTTGATTCTGGTAGTGTTTCATATTCAGCTGAAATTCTCGAATCTTCGCAAGGATCGTAGACATCTTCATTCAATCCACCAGGTACAAGAAGGATTAGAAGCAGCCATATCATTGTTCATGTAGTGGTAGAACACTGGAAATAAGGAGGAATATACAGTCGCTTCATGTAAAATACCGGTATTCAGCTGCTGCATCCGGTTAGACTGGAAGCCGACCCCAGCATATTTAAGAAAAAACTAGGCATATAATGATGATGATGATTCACATTTAATTAACCTTACCTAGAATAGAGCCTTTTTGTTGAGCCCTATGCATGATAATATGTCATATTATATGCATAGGGCTTAACAAAAAGGCTTTCGCGACTTGTCGCGCGACACGACACGAACAATACAATTTCTAAGAAAACTTCACGGTATAACAATAACCAGTGTCGCGTCGCGCGACAAGTCGCGCTGGTCTGCACAGGACTTGAAAGCGCGGAGAATCATTGATCAAAATCCAAAAACAACCGTCGACAGTAACATTAGTTATCTCCCTTTTATGTAAATAAATTCATCAAACTAACTAAGTCAATATTATTCATGATTTAGTACAACTGTAACTGTAATCTCAAAATGTATGGTATCATCTTTCTGCAAAACTTGATTAATAATCAGGACATCAGAAGGCTAATTCTCGTACTTAAAAATCGTTTACATTCAAGACCCAATCTGTCAAACTTGTTTGTTGTTAAAGTGATTGTATTTTTGACAGATTACGAATGAGATTAAAATGTGAAAGGTCTTAAAAATTCCGGGAATTGCCCCTCTGGTATTAAACACTACACAATCAGAAAACACAAGTTTCGTAAATGCATTTAATAGCATCTACCAAAACCGAATGAGTGATAAAAAAACAACGGGTTGCACTCCGGCAGAAGTGAAAACTTGACTGCTTTTTTTACCGATCAAAATGGGTAAAATTTCTTATCTCGCAATTTTTACGTAATGTCAAAGACACCCCAAAAAAGTGCACAACGCCGCTAAAGAAGTTATCACTTCAAAAATAATATATTTTATTTTATTTTATTTTATTACTTTTAGGAAAACTTACAGCTAATACATTTCTATAAAACTAGTACAATGTGTAAAAGATAAATCACTCATTCGGTTTTGGCAGATGCTTTAATAAATGCATTTACGTATTATAATAATATCATATTCTCATGGTCATATCAAAAATACAGGTTATATGAGGAAATAAATTTTAAACGTGGAGACAAAAAACAATATAGGAATTAAAACTACAAAACATGATCACATCACTCACCGTTACGTTGTAAATACTAAAGATATTCATTAAGTGCGTTGCGGCCTCTACCATGTGAGGAGGTGACGGAGTCGAGCGGCGTGTGCACAGCGGCGTCCGTGCGTGCCTGCGTTGGCCACAGGCCGCGATGTGAGAACTTGGGTCGGTGGCCGCACGATGGCCCGGGGTCCCAGGAGGCCTCACGACCTTTTCTGTCGAGATCCGAAAACGGGGGGCTTTAGAAACGGCATAGGCTAAATTACGCAGGGGGCGGTGGCGCGAGACTGTACAGTTTGTTAAATGAGAAATTGGTTGAATACTCACATGTTTGTACAGTAAATACCTCACCAATAATAGTGGTTCTAGACTCTCGCTTGGCTGGCACGAACTATAGATTTAACTTGAGGGCTAGATACCACAATGTACTCGACGCAACTGCGACCAGCTAGCACAAAGATACTATCGTCACTGTTTAAATCCGTGTCTTAAACTGAAAACAGGACACTTGAAGCAGAAAAATTATTTTATACCATGACGTTTTATCCAGAGCGACTCACAATAGAATGACGCAAGTCAAAAAAATTATTTCATTTTTACTCTGTTACTCAGGTCTTCCCCTAGCCTTGTCTCGTCTCTTCTTCAACTGTCACCCCTATAGGGGAGACATAATTTTTTCATCTTCCCTATAGGGATGTCAAGTGTCTTTAGTGACGACATCGTCTAGGGTTGTCAAGAATTTGTCGATAGGGTCGTGATTTTTATCGATGATGCCTTCTGTCTTTAGTGTCGACATCGTTTAGGGTTGTCAAATTTTTTTATCGATAGTATCGATAATTTTTTTTTTTGCTGGAAAGGGTGTATTGCAGCATTGCGCTGCCGTTCAAGCCTCTTTTGTAGTTGTAAAAGTTTCATAAACTATTATTTCTTTTAAAAATTTCGAATTGAGCACATTTTCAAATTTTGAATTCTATATCGTTTGTTCCGAAATCGCAAAAAAAGTCGGAGAGGTTAACATTCACAAAAAGTTAGAAAAACACTACCTATTATTGAAATTAATGTTAGAGCATGTATCCTGTGGAACCCCAAATAAATCCCGTTTTGATTTCATAAAAATATTAGTGAATTATTTGAGGTTCAATGGGATACATGCTAATTGCGACATAACATTAATGGACAATCTATGTAAATGAATGTGCCTCTTTTTGTGAGTTAAAAATAGTTCCCATATTGTTTCAGTTGTCCTAAAATTCTAAACAGCCAAGTAATTGCGGCCATCTTGGATGTAGGTTGATCACAGTTCTGTGATGTTCGTTCGGTGGAGTAAATAAAAGGCGTGTAGTCGCTTAGCTCGTATATTGCGGACTGTCGGCCGCCTAACCTACCTGACTTGCAATCATGTTATAAAATATCTATTCATCTACCTACATTACCCATTTATTTGGTCGGGATGCAACCGACCCTTGCAACTTTGACAAAAGAGGCACACTTACTCGTAATTCTATTATTTTATACGAACAAACAAGCAAAGGAGCATCATGAAAAGACCAAAAATTGTTTAGAGGGTCATTTATTAAAAGAAACATACATCGTGAAGGTCAATCAGTATTTAGAGGATTTATAGAAGTATGAGCATAGAAATATTATTTCTTTCTTATTATTGTGGGTATGACGAACAGGGTATAAAGTTCACTCATTCTCTATAGAAAAAGTAGGATCCTGCAACCAAACGTGTCGTGTCTGGTGGGCAACTGCCCAACGATTGATTTCAGGTAAGTTATATATGCTAATCGGGCGGTAAACTTTGTTTGCGCGATGCAGGATGTTGTGTGACATCAGGTTCTTAATGCGTAGTTCGCATGTCACGATGTAGATCAATTAATTAATTCTCTTCGTAATTTTATGCAAACAGGCAGGATCATATTATTTTCGACTGGCAATGTTGCATACCATACCACGGACATACCACAAGCCAGAAGGCTGGCCAGTGGCACCTCCTGGTAGGCAGAACTTTTGTGGTTGTCGCGACGCCCCAGCCAGTTACCAATGATAACTCACTGCCACTGTCGCCGCGACAGAATGAAATATCTGTAGAAGAAAATAGATAATGAATAAATAAATAAAAACTGGCCAAGTGCGTGGTTGGGATGAATTTATCCCAAGAGCAAAGTTAACATTGTTGTTGAAAATTATGATTTCCCATGCATTCCAAGTCAACTGAAAATGTACGTATTATACGCACAGTATTGAGAGATTTACCATGATAATTTAAGACCATAGACTTCTTATAGGTTTTCCTGTAATTTATGAGTAAAGAACCATTCTCTGTATTTTTATAATTCTTTTTGGCTCTTGTTTCGGTGGTAAGGGGGTGGTCAATTTTCATAAATTTTCTTAAATACCTTTAAATTATTTATTTAAAAACTACGAAAAAAGATATTTGTGATTCTCACAGTCAGCCCTTTCATTTGATATGTCACACGGTACAGTTTGTGAAACTTTTTTTTTTAATTTTATCATATGACCCCTAAAAGTGACCCCCAATTTAATCTGACTCAATTGAAAATTCATTTATTTACGTTACCGTATTTGGGTCACAGAAATACATATGTGTACCAAATTTCAACCTAATCGGTTTATTAGATTCGGAGCAAATTGGCTGTAACATACATGCATGATAAATGCGTTTTTTCCTTTTGAGATACGGACCCTAAGAACAAGGTTTTGTCATATATTACTATGTAACTAAAACCTGACAAACTGACAACACGACGCCGCCGCGCCGCCACCGCGCCGACGCCGCCGCCCCCCCCTCAAGCACCAAAATCTTTTGGCGCTTGCTTTTGGCCTTAGTTAGAAGGATCTCCTTGAAGCACTTGGGTGTCTACAGTCAATTATAAAACATACTAACCAGTGTCTCTACGAAAATTGTCAGTGTTCGGTTTCAAAAAGGTCAACTCTGATATCACGGGAATGGTTATTGGTGTTGATGATAATATAACGTCTTGGAGGTCGAATTCCCATCCTAACTCCTGTAAAAATAAAATCTTTATTACATTAACAAATAAGAATTTGGAATGACCTGCTGCACAACTACAAAATAGGTTGCAGTTGCAATTTCTAAGAAATTCTGTTTTAAAGGATGCGCTAAGGTATCCCGCGAAATTCAATTCAAAATTTTGGTCAACATACAACCTGATGCTGACCTGCAAATTCCAAACAACGTAAGAAAATTTAAATTTCGCGGGTTACCCTGGCGCATTCGCCTTAACTTAAAAAAAAAGGCAGTGAAACAAGTAAGTAATTATAATATCCATTAGTAGTGACCCCTAGTTCTGAAGACAACGCAGACTGAGTAGCAAAATGCTCTTCTTTGCTGCCAATTTTTAGTGAACATATTATGCAAGAGAATGACAAGTAATCATCTCTCGGACGCTATTTTGAATTCTATTTTAGTTGTGATGGGCAAGAGCAGCATTATGCTTGGGCAGTTTTTCTTTGATAAAATAATGAACTATCATTATTTTATCAAAGAAAAACTGCCCAAGCATAATGCTGCTCTTGCTCAGTATACGCTGAGCCTTAGGTACCAGGTAATGTGCTTAAACAAATTATGTGATAAATATCTTGGTTTTAAATAACATTAAGTCCAGACACACAGGGTAACAAATCCACCACTTACCTTTCCAAAAACATGGCAACGAGGCAGTCTCTTAAAATTATCCGGCTGCCATAAACATTCTGGCTGTACATAATTATCAAAAACTTCGGACTTCAATTTCAGTAAAGCAATGTCATTAGTCAATGTATTCACGTTGAATGCAGAACGGACAATGGTTTCGAACACCTAGAAAATAAATTGCAACACTAATTAAATGTCAAATTCATAATTTAGTGCCGATAACGACGCCTAATTGGTTGTTTCAATAATATTTTGAATTAAATATGAATAATTGCCTGTCAAAGTGAATTTATCGGTGATCCCGATTTGTTATGTCTCAAATGCATTAGGCGTTCAACCTCTATCAATCTCTTGAGTGCCCAGACAAATGACTTCAATTATAAAGCGTTTAAAAAAAAAACTACAACGGGTTGTAGTTTTTTTTTTGCAATATGTCACTTGATGGTAAAGCTTCGGTCACACACAGCGAATACACGCTGATATTAGGCACTTGCAGCGAGAACTCGCTGTGTGATACGCTATTCGCTACGATTTGAATTGAGAATGTTCAATTTTAGTCTCTGCGAAGCACTCGCCGCGTATTCGCTGCGTGTGACATGACAGGGTACTCGCTCGCTGTGAGTATGTGTAGCCATTCCACTCAGCGCGCCACTCCAGACTACATGCCCGTGCTACAGGTCGTTTCGTCGCTGTATAGATAAATGTAAAACTTGCTGTGTGTGACAAGCAGGAGGAGGTCACTTAAAGCGAATTGTCGCTTTAAGTGACCTCCGAAGGTGGTAGCGAGCTTCACCCAGAATCCCCAACCACAGAGGAACTGGCTATCTTACCTCTAACTGCCGAAACACCACAATGCTGTTAACATTGTTGTTATGGCGACAGACTTAAATAAGATGGTAGCTAGCTAGGTGGACTTCGAAACAACCTTACCACCAACCAAATCGAGCAGAAAACCTCTGGATCCGTGAGAGGTGGTGTAACCACTAGACCACAGAGGCGGTTTTAAATTTCTACAGCGATTTTCAACAGGATTGAAAGTTTTTCAGTAGCATTTTTGACTCTTTCACAATCGTTATCGCTGATAAAATGCCACTTTGTGTAAGACCTCCGCTCTTTAAAAAAAATCTAGTTCGAGCAGCATGAGTTTTGCTTCCATATCTACTTTTCTCTATTAGTAGTCATTAGTTCCTAGCCATATCATCTTGCAAAGAATTCCAGTAGGCTATTTCTCTTTTCTTATACGAGCGTGCATCCTAAAAGATGGCAACGTCGTAAATAGCTGTCAAATATTTAACTGTTTATTATTGTTTATTATAATTTGGAAATAATAATATACCGTAATATATATTGTATCATATTCTAGCAAATCAATATTTTTGATTTTGATTTGTTTTTGAATAATACTGTATGGAAATAAGAAAATAATGTGGCTAACTAGCGAACATATTGATCATATTGACATATTGAGCTAGCATATTGATTATGAAATGCAAGAATTAATATCCTAACCGTATATTTAGTTTTAAATGTAAAAAAATAATTGGAAACTTTACAAATGCTTTTTTTACACCTAAAACGGGTACTCAAATCCCATGTTACAATTGCAATTCATTATTAATATTCTAGTTCGCTAGTCACCCACATTTCTTATTTCCAAACAGTAAAATAGCCAAATTAACCAAAACAGCGAAATTTGTGACATCTATTTATTAATATAGCCATTTAGCATTTTTTTAATTTTTTTTAGCTATTTTTTATTTGCGACGTTGCCCACTTTCCGAATGCACGCTCTTAAAAGTAACTTACCAAAATGTCAGTAGTATTAGAATCAAGTCTTAAATCATTGATCGGGTAATGTGTCGGGTGTTGTTCTTCCGTATTCAAATTATACTGAATATCTTCCCCTGTTGGCAACCCAGATACAAAAGCAACAGAAGTATTGGTGTGGCCACCACAAAAATGGTAGTGAGCTGGAGATTTTCCTCCTATGCCGCCGACTTGATTCGATTCATCAGGTGTTATCAGGATTAGTAGTAGCCAAATCATTGTTTCTGTTTGACAATTGTGGTATTCTGGAAAGAGAGTAGAGGGTTCTGTAGACTCGTAAAAATCAATGCATGAAAAAAATAAAGAAATTCATAACCTCCTCCTATTTTTAAGTCGGTAACAATAACTTACACTTCTTACCGATCCAATAATATTCAATTGTACATATATAACTGCCTGCTGAATTCATTGAATAATGTACGGTCAGCAGCAGAAGTGCTTACTACTGTCACTTTTGCATATCATCAAAATCGCCACAAAATCGAATTAATAAAAATCTTAAATCCATTCATTCACTGACAGACAACGCACAGCCTACTAGATCGACAGTCCGGCCGTGTCCTTGAGAGAATGCGTTCTTATCGCCTGTCAGTTTCATACTAAGGAATATTATGTGTTTTGCGAATTTGATCCTTAATACAACTAGAAATTGTCCAACTGACAAGTATCAAGAACGCATTCTCTCGACGGCTGGACTGTAGAAGCATTAAGATTTGCACAAAAGTTCCTTATATAACGAGGAACTAAGGGAGGATTTCGGAAAATTCATCCTCTAACTAAAGGGTTTTAATAGGGAATGAATGTTTGGATCTGGTACACGGCTTGTGATTCGTTAAATTGCTTATTAGCTTTCATGAAACATTCCTTTTGTAAAACATTTGTAAAATAATCAAGAAATAAAAACTGTGTTTATTTTATTTATAAATTAGTTACTTTTCTTTTAATTTTACTTCGATTCCGGTAAACATTTTTGCTCAGTAACTAAGATTTATTTAAGTATAAAACTGTTCAAGTGTTCATCGACTTTTGTTGCTGATTGTATATTTATAGCTGTACTGCATTTAATAAACTACACAAAGAATTAACTTAAAAGAGGAAAAACATAGAAATATCGTCATTATTTTATATTGAAAGGGAAAAGATGAAGAATATGTAACATTACTCACCGCAGTAGATCCGAAGTTATTAGAACGTTATTACTTATTATAATACACTGAATTATCATGAAAAATTAGTAGCACTAGTAACACTGCATTATTAGTAGAGTATTGCATATGCTATTGCTATTTTTATTCAAATTCAATTTCAAGACAATTATTATAATAAAATATTCATTAAAAACAACATCACGCTTCTAAGTCAAATCATAACTAGTTAAGTAACATTCAGCGTTTTACTCAATTACTCATTTTGTTTATCATTAATTTGTCTCTTTTCATCCTTCTTTTCCAGAAAGAGATGTCAACAAAGTGACTCTTGGATTTCTAACCACATTTCTTATAGCAAGATTTTCATCTGGGGGTTTCCCATGACGTCACAACAGCTGTATTACTCTTCTGTTAGCATGAAATTACTGCAAAACATGATATTAATGAGCTATGTTAAAATGGTGTACAAAAAAGCATCTATTATCATCATCATCATTTCAGCCGAACGACGTCGGATCGTCGAACGAGATTAACCTTTTGACCGCCACAGTCGTGTATAGACGACAAATGAAAATGTGCCCAGTACGCCACGGTCGCGACTGCGTGACAGAATTTTATACGTAAATAAATGTCATAAAACAGCATTGTTTTGTTTATTTCCCTTGTTAATTATGTACCTTGACTCTTCTTAATTTATTTGAAGTGAACTGCTTTCGTTAGATTTCATTTTTAGTAACGTAAGAAGACAAAAAAGAAAATCAGTCATAAAGTTCGAAAAACATAGTGCCCTCGACGCCACAGTCACCATACCAGGACACGTAGTGATGCAGGTAGCACTCAATATAACAAGAATATCGACCTCGACGGCAACCTACGTTATATTTAATTTACTCTGAATTCTGCACTAGTAAATAAATAAAACATTTCATACTGAACTTTTACGTTTGAGAAATCAAGAAAATTTTATAATACTGAACTATGCGCTTTATAAAAATCGAGTTTTAGTTGATTATCGATTAATTGTAATGACTGTAATGCCCATCTCTATCACACTGTTGTATTGTCTGTGCCGGGAACGCCACAGTCGTCTATGCTTGACAGTCCCATGACATCATACGCGGAACATTTTTGAATAGAGTAGTTCGTATATTATTAGTAAATATTATTAATAATAATGGACGACTATACTATGAGTAGTGAAGACTTGTTAAATATACTGCAAGGAGTCGACACTGACACTTTTATCATGGAAGACAGTGCGGAAGTTCTGGAAGACGAAGATTTTGAGGCAAGTTTATTAATTTTATGCTTATTACGTTAGGAAATAAAACGAAATTATATACATGGCAATTATTTATTATAAACATACTGGTGCCGATTCTCTTGTACACCGAACTACTAACTAAACTACGACTAAAATACCTTACTTTTGGCTATGAGAATCTAAAAGCTATTCTGCGGAAAAATATCTCTAAATAAAAAAATTATTTTGACACATCTTAAATTGAATTTGACAGTCACGTCGCGACCCACGTGGTACTTGTTTGCTCTACCCCGTGAATTTTTTTAGAGCCAGAGGCGCGGGGGGGGCAGCCTTGACGTATTTTGTACGGAATTTTAAACTGTTTTTATGGAAATTATGAAAAAATATTACCTGTGAGTAGGGGCATATGGGCTTGCGGGTGGCAGAGGGGGTCGAAATTTCCATTATTTTTGCGCTAGGACGCACCGTTTTCGAGATATAAGCAAAAAAAAAAAAAAAGATAAAGTTTTTGCAGCTGAAGTGTGTGAATTTTAGTTCATGCCAACTAATTTTATTCCACTCCTTTTTAATCGCGTTTAAAAATAGACTGATTTAGTTGGATAATCTAAATTTTTAGGTGAAAAACGTCAAATTCAGAATAGCAAAATTGCCATTTTCACTAAACTAATAACTCAGTGCAATCTTAATGCTGTCAAACTAAAATATAGTTAAGTTGTGTCACTTTAGACTATTTCGGAATGGGAAATGCTCGTTTGACAGGACTAAACTAAATTTTAGTGATTTTTAGTCTAGTTTAGAGGCATTTGTGACAAGAGAATCGGCACCACTGTATAGAAAAAAGTCCTAAATTATTTTGTTTGAGTGTCAAATGTTATTTTGTTCACATGACTGCCCTTAGCTTCTTGCTTCGTCTAAGCCTGACTCCAATATTTTAGAAAAATGATAGTTCATTTTTCTAAAATGTACGCGAGTACATGCTGCTTCGCAGTTTTCGCGTGTCCCTGTCATCACCGCTGTTGTTTGGCTGGATTTTTCCTTTACTGCACTTCCTCCGAGATTTCCTTTTTTCCATGGCCTTCCTAAAATTGATTGCGACATAATATCCCAATCTTCTTCGTCCTGGTCGGGACGTAGAAAAAATGATTTTTTGACAATTTTATTTCTAATCGGTGATAATATGCCTCAATCCATAGAGAGAAACAACCCACAAACCAAACGGAATATCGCTCCAGCCCCACCGTGTCCATCGGGACACGCGCGTCACGGCGTAGCCCGATGGACACGGTGGGGCTTGAAGGGGGTCTTAGTTTTCTATCCACATGGAAGCACTTTACTTTACGGACCGGCGATTTTTTATAGTGGGTTTTTTTTTTTGGTAGATTATACCCTTTTTAGTGTATTTATGAAAACCGCAAATCTAGCAAAACCATAGGTGCTGAGAAAAAAATCGCCAAAAGTTTCTTTCGGGATTGGTGGGATAGTGGGAATATTAAAGGTGGGGAAGTTTACGTGGCGGGTCTAAATTAGGTTCCAAGCAATAATGAGCTCAATGACATCTTCAAGGTCAAGTTCAACACCCCAAAAGTCAAGGTCAAACCAAAAAATACTAAAGTCTTGGTATATTTCCTTATAACCTTCCTTATATTTTCAAGGTCAAAAAAAAATTGTAAAGCATTGTCGACGGAGCCCCGCGAAGCGGGGCTCCTACTTCTGGGTGGTTTAAAAAAAAAATAACCACCTTTGTCTGAACGTAAAACGGAACGACCTAGGAGTGAAATTCGTACATTATCTGCAGTAAAACGTCAATTTTATTACATAAATTAATTGACTTTTGAAACTTTAGGATTTTTTTTCTCGAAAACTAAGCGTTTGCTAGCTGTTTCATTTTTCACACGCAAAAAAAAAATGAAGCTCCGATATTCCGCACGCGAAACGAAACTAACGAAAAATACGAAACTTTTAAAACAAAATACCTATTATTATTTCGATATTATTAATAAATATTGGTTGCGCACCTCTAGTGCAGAGGCGAGCAAAATATAAAAAGCCGTGCCAGCTACGCCACTGTCACCGTATGGTGACATGAAAGTACGTCAAGATTGAACATAGTGCTGTGATGGTATTGACTTGGTTTTATCGATTGTTGTTTTGAATTGTGGATTCAACGCCTAAACAGTGACACATATCATTATGATTTCTGTCATAAAGGACAAAGCGGGATGAAATAAAACTCCTGTATTATATTCTTCCGGTATAGACCTTTAATTAAAAACATACTCTAGGTTAAAAAATAAATAGTTAGTGCTTAATCGATATAATTTCGAACTCACTACTATTTTGTAGGTATTAAAGGATGAATTCATTGCTTGGCGCTGAGGGCACGCTTTTTCTTTTTTGACGTGGCGGTCAAAAGGTTAAGCGTTATTATAATGTAAAAAAACGTTTTTTTTTTTAATGAAATAAATTGTTTGAAATCTGTATTTTTATTTTGGGCCCTGGCCTCCCCCCAAGTAGCGCCACTTCAACTTGTTCTGTGCTACTTGCATAAAACAGCATTAAAAAAAAGTATTTGAGAGGAGCTCGTGGCTAAGTGATAACAAGCCACACGGGTCGATCCATCAGGTTAAGCTACGCTTGCCGGGGTTGGTCAGTGGATGGGTGACCATCTTCACATACCGAGACTCCTCCGTGCCTCGGAAAGCCGTTGGTCCCGGCTGTCATTTGTGGATCTTTGACAGTCGTTACGAGTCGTCAGAAGCCCGAAAGTCTGACACCAGTCTTACCAAGGGGTATCGTATTACCCAGTTACTGGGTTGTGGAGGTCAGATAGGCAGTCGCTTCATGTAAAATACTGGTATTCAGCTGCAACCAGTAAGACTGGAAGCCGACCCCAAGATAGTTGGGAAAAGGCTAGGAAGATTGATTGGTAACTTTCCAAATGCCTTTTTTACATCTAAATCGGTTACAACATCAGATTCAGTGTTATTTACAATTCATTATTAAAATTTTGGTTAACTATCTGAGCGATATTTCATATTTCCATACAGTAATATTAAAAAAATATAAAAACTGGTAAATATTTGACAGCTATTTGTCAACTTTCTGTACAAACAGTCTTAAGACACAGATATGCCAGTGACCTTGAGTGGTTACCTTGCGTGTTCTGTACTGAACTCACGCAACGCGTTGTACGTCCAGCCAATAATAGGACTCGCCCATCAAGGAGCGCTGTCCCCAATTTGACGCATTATTAAATTATTATACATTAAACAAAAAGTATTTTAATGAAACACGTACACTAAAAGATTAATATTTTAGTTATCCTTAAAATGGTGAAGGTTTCAGAAAAATACGCTATAAATCCGCGTTAGACTCAACTTTACAAATTAATTTTTACTATGTAATGTAAACATAATCTAAAATATTCGTATATAAATTATTAAGAAAATGCTCTAATTTAACATATATTTTTTCCAAATTATTAACACTACTTGTTTAGACGTAATTTTTGGTATAAAGTCATTAAAAGTAGCTTATCGTCGCCTTAAGTGTGGTCACTTGAATGAGCTTCTTGTCACTTGAAACTGAACTTTACAGAATGACATTACAGGATTGAATTTGGATTCCCTGTCAATCTAAGCCTATATCCAGCTTGAATTGATAACTCAATTAACATGCGTGAAACGTAAACCTCTAAACCAGCCATGCGACGGGATCTTCTCGATAATATAGTAGCAACAGCACTGTGATCGATTGAATGTCGCTGGTACAATGTAGTGGGGCTATAGAGGCTGACTGTCACACCAGAGTGTAAAAATTTTGCAAGGGACATCTTAGTGTCGGTTTACAAAAGTCGGTGCGGTTACGGCGCGGCACCTGGGGGCCACCTACACCTCTAAAGCAGTGTTATTTTAACCCTTAGGTGCCCAGAACAATTTAGAGGTATAAGGGTCAAGCCTCGCGGTTTGACATTGACGTGCGCAAAACGTCACTTTCGAAAATTTTCAGAATTTTTCGGTGTTATCTGTCATTTTTTGGTAATTTTACTTCTAATTGACGATAATATCCGTCAGGCCCTAGAGAGAACCAGCCGTCAGACGATTATAGTCATTATTTAGCAGTAACAATAGTATAGTACCAATTGGTAACGGTGGCTTTACGGTAATGACCGGTAAGAAGTGGAAAAGAGATGGGGTTATATTTCCTGTATAGCTCTATCTCTGTCTTACACTGAAGTAATATTACAATTTATAATACTGCTTATGATGTAGTGGTTGGCCTCCTGAGCACTGCGTCCTTCCAGCGTCGCACCGCACGTTCACAAGACTTCAACTAGGCGAGACGAGGTCGGACGGGTAGGTCATCCACTACAGCGTCTTAGTAATGGTGCGTGGTACGTGTACTTGACATTTGGCGAAATCCTTGCGGTTCACTTTTTAAAGTAAAAATTTAATATATTCGCGTTATTTTTTGTAACTTAGCTTTGGAGCTGCTGCACGATGATGTGGGAGCTGGCCGTAACCTCCACGCGGGCCCAATTTGGGTGACACAGGCGCCGAATTCTTGATTTAGGATAGACTGGCTAACTGTTTGTCTATCGCTTCTCTACCATATTCCCTGAAAATTGAGAGGTCTCTTGTGATAGAGGGACTCCCAGTACAAGAGCCATGGCTACATAGATATTTGTGACTTTTAAGTGTAAATAATTAAATTATTACAAACAAAAAAAAACTCATGATGATTTACTTTACCGTTTTGAGAGCACTGCACAAAGTAATTTGCTTGCGTTCGTAGATTCGGACCCACGACTCGAAAGTCCGGTTACCACTCGATCACTCTTTAATTGGTTGGTTGCAGTACTTCAATATTACTTAATACCTTTAAACGAGCAATTCTTGTATTTATATATATAATCTGAATCTCGGAAACGGCTCCAACGATTTTTATGAAATTTAGTATGCAGAGGGTTTCGGGGGCGATAAATCGAGCAAGCTAGGTTTAATTTTTATAAAACGTACCAAAAAAGAAAAACCGTTAACGAGATATTTTATATAAAACACTGAAAATAAGTAAAGTAAACAGATAGCCAAACGCTATTGTTTACTTTAACATTTCTCTTCACTTTTCAAGATAGAATCTTCGGTTTTCTTCTTTTCAAAAGTTTCTACCATTACGCTTCGGTGTAAACGAGGCCCATATCACACACTACGTCACAGACTGACGCGACGACACATGCACTATGAATTAGGCAAATCCTATGCAAGTGACATCCTTAATCGGTGTGCCGATAATCGATATATAGTGTTCGGCTTAGCCCTGCTACCTAGCTGTTGGAATTTCTTCTTAATTTGTATATAGTGAAAGGTTGATATTACGGTGAAGTAGAAATGAGTTAAGTATTGTCCAGGAATGTAAACAGGGTTGCTAGTGAGATTAGTTCATGCTTTAACATTCAACAAGCTTTGACGAGCTCTTGTGATGAGTGTGTGACAGTGCTGCAATTCGATTATAAAGCTTGATTCCTATTAATAACCAGCCGTTGTTGGTTTATAGTAACCACTCGTTTTATTTCGTCAATATTGAAACTAGTAGTGTATTTCTACCATATTCCCTGTAAATTGAGAGGTCTCTTGTGATACAGGGACTCCCAGTACAAAAGCCATGGCTACATAGATTTTTGTGACTTTTAAGTGTAAATAATTAAATTATTACAAAAAAAACTCATGATGATTTACTTTACCGTTTTGAGAGCACTGCACAAAGTAATTTGCTTGCGTTCCTAGATTCGGACCCACGACTCGAAAGTCCCATTACCACTTGATCACTACTTAATTGGTTGGTTGCAATACTTCAATATTATTTAATACCTTTGTACGAGCAATTCTTGTATACATAATATTGTAATCTGAATCTCGGAAACGGCTCCAACGATTTTTGTGAAATTTTGTATGCACGGTTTCGGGGGCGATAAATTGAGCAAGCTAGGTTTAATTTTTATAAAACGTACCAAAAAAGAAAAACCGTTAACGAGATATTTTATATAAAACACTGGAAATAAGTAAAGAAAACAAATAGCCAAACGCTATTGTTTACTTTAACGTTTCTCTTCACTGTTCACGATAGAATAGATCTTCGGTTTTCTTCTTTTCGGTAGATATTGGAAGTTTTCCAATCTTTTCAAAAGTTTCTACCATTACGCTTCGGTGTAAACGCAGCCCATATCACAAACTACGTCACAGACTGACGCGACGACACATGCACTATGAATTAGGCAAATCCTATGCAAGTGACATCCTTAATCGGTGTGCCGATAATCGATATATAGTGTTCGGCTTAGCCCTACTACCTAGCTGTTGGAATTTCTACTTAATTTGTATAAAGTGAAGGTTGATATTACGGTGAAGTAGAAATGAGTTAAGTATTGTCCAGGAATGTAAACAAGGTTGCTAGTGAGATTAGTTCATGCTTTAATTATTCTACAAGCTTTGACGAGTTCTTGTGATGAGTGTGTGACAGTGCTGCAATTCGATTATAAAGCTTGATTCCTATTAATAACCAGCTGTGGTTGGTTTACAGTAACCACTTTTTTTATTTCGTCATTATTGATTCTAGTTATTTTTTAATCTTATTAATGACAATATCATATTTTAAAGTGTTTGTTCTCAAGTAAACTGGAAACAATGTAAAAGATGTAAACATAGATGATAAACTTCCCTAACCCAAGTTGGATCAACAATCTTTAGGATTATTGTCATTATAATTCACAATCCCATTGCTATGCATACACCTTCTCTTTTGATACCCCACAGAATATTACACAAAGGTAATCTCGCCATAATTACAAAGGAACCCCAAAATATTTAATCAAGTATTTTTACCACCACGATTTAAAAATCACGTGGAATATTTCAACAAGGTTGGCCATAATCGCCTTTTATAATAGATTGGTGACGTTGGCGAGTTGGTGACCAAACTTCGTTATTGGCAATAAGAAGGATAAAGCTATCAGGGATGTCATCATCCTCTTGACACTAACCTTATAATTTTATTTGAGATCGAAGCAGAATTATATTTGGCAGTCATTACTTGTGGTCCTGCATCCAAACCCACTGTTACGGAACTGTTAAACCCGACAGCGGTGGTAAAAAGGCTGAAGAGGAATCACCTTCTATAAGTGGGAGGTGCAGCACTGGCTGCTCCACCAGAACGACATTTGACATGGAACGAATTCGCTTATGGTCTGACAAACGATTGCAAATAGACATAAAAAAAAAAAAAAATTGCAAGTGGTCAGAAAGCTTGAGAGCCTGACAACCACTATTACCAAAAGTTTTCGTGTGACTCAGTAACTGGGTTGTGGGCGGGTCATTTCATCTTCATCATCATTCTCCTGCCCTTATCACAATTTATTTGGGGTCAGCGCATCAGACCTGTCGCACAAACGACCTGTCGTGCTACTGACATGTCGCACACCTATTGATCGAACAAATGTCATACACTCTTTTTTGTCCATACTTCTCTATTTCGTCATCATGGCCGCATGGTAGTGATCCCCTCCATGTAAAATTATTCGAAAGTTCGACTGGAACCGGTCCCCAACTAAGAAAAGGCTAAGCAGATGATGTCATCTCTTCTTCATCTTTTCGTGTGGTAAGTGACTAACCTGGTGTCAGAGTTTTAAAGCCGCCCAGGGGCCTCTGCCTTGGTTTCATATGCAGTCGAGAAATATCTCTCAGGCATGCCGTCTTCCTCACGATGTTTTCCTTCACCATTTTTGAAGCAAGTGATAATTATACAATACGCACATGAATCCGAAAACTCAGAGGTGCCTGTCTTGGGTTCGAACTCGGGACCTATGACTTGCAAGTCTGACGTTTACACCACTAGGCTATCACTGCTCTCATGACATCTCATATAGGCGTCATCTCAGTATTCACTTCCTTTTCTTGATAACCTTTTTGTCAATTCTTCCATCGTTTATATCTTCTCTCTTAATTCAGTAACTAAGACCGATATCAAATACCCAGTATTTAATTAATCTTCCTAAATACCAAGACCAATATCTTTTCCCAGAATTTTCACATAATAATTAAAGATATCTCTGACACAGATCGGGACATATCGGGTAGTCGATATGACCGACACTTATCGCTCGTTCCAACCTGCTCGCCTCTATTGTGTGATTAATTAATCTACCCTCATTCGATTTACGCAGATATAGGATTCGATCTATCGGAAAATTGTTTTATAGAATAGGTGATATTATAGAACATGATATGGATTAATGTTTAATATCAATCTAATTTTATCTTTAGCAAAGATTCAAATCGTTAGATTTATCCTTACTGTACTTTTGTCGGTGAACACACAAACCACGCATAGCATAGCATTATCAGCCTATAATGTTCCCACTGCTGGGACACAGGCGTCATCTCGGTGAGAAGGAGTGGGCCGTGATCCACCACGCGGGCCCAGTGTGGGTTGGTAGATGTCACATGTCTTCGAACTTTTGGTTCTAGGACATGCCGGTTTCCTCACGATGTTTTCCTTAACCGTGGCAGTGGTGATGAACTAATTTACACTAAGTAAAGTGCCTGTCTGGGTTCGAATCTACGACCTGCAACTCGTAAGTCACGGCCGTTACCACTGGACTACCACTGCTCTGGACCACGCATGGAACGATACAATTTTTAGTTTGATTGTCAGAGACAATAGAAATGTCAATATAATGTCATTGTCAATGAAACAGAAATAGGATCATTTTTTGACACGATCGGGCGAATCTAACGATCTTTGATTTTTAGTTACTAAACACACATTTTTATTAAAAACATTTATTAAAAAAATATAATCATCTAGGTACTAAACTTTAACACTATGTACAAAGTCTTGTTTTATTTTAACATTGTAATACATTTACTTAATAGCTAAGGTTGGATACACCAATAATCGTATGTACAGGATGACAAACACCTAATTCACAAAACTCAGACCTCAAAAATTGAGCAAAGGTTAGCGCTTACTGTAATTAGTATAGTTAAGCTTCCACCAAACCTGCGCGTCAGGTACGCGGGACGCGAAGCGGGAGCGTCAACAACGCGAAACTAAACGTGTACCTATACAGCCCGAACCGAACATTGCTCGTAAGTCGCCCGAGGCGAGCCGAGGATGCACGAAGTCATTCGAAATGCCTCTCTACCTCAACACTCTCGTCCATCCCCAACTTCATGAAGACACTTGCGTTCCACTCTGCCGATACGATGTTCCCGCATTACGGTCGCGTAGGTGTGCAAGACGCTGACGGCCCCGCTTCGTAGTTGCTTTGGTCGCGTAGGGTTGACCGAAGCTTTACTGAGTTATTTGTTATCTTTTAGTTACTAATACCAGTCAAAAATCATAATACCTATACTTTCTTGTCTTACTCGCTAGAATCTCAATGTTTTAGTATATTCCTTATTATTCCTTAAAAAATATATTATAATACAATAGAAATACTTGAAAAAGATTCTTGGACCTCAACCGTACAGTGAGTAGGTACCTCCTTAGAAAACTTTGACCACACTAATAAGAACTTTCCTGGTCATATTATAAAGTACAAAATAGTCAAATCAAAAATAACGATAAGACTGAAGGGTTATTTCAATCGACAAGTAACTAGTTTAATGCGACTAGAGGCCCAGACGCGAACGCACGACGCACCTAAGTGTACCGTAAATTCAAACGATTTTTGAATCGACAATAGAACTATCCTATAGCATTGTGGTAAAAAAAATTGCGACTTTCGTAATAGCGGCCAGCGCATATCGGCAGACTGCGGGGCAGAGAGACGCAAATTCGTACGTAACAAGATAAAGATTCTAAAGCTCAGAGACCAACCACGGAGCATCAATGGGGATTTCTCTAAAAGAGGGGAGAAATCCCCTTTGATGCTTCAAAAGAATCCGCTAGCATACGAGAGCGGAGGACAGGGAGTTTAAGCGCACTCCGCATTTCCCACGTGGCATACCGTGGGATGCCGCGGGATGCTCCTCGGCTAATTCTCCTCGATGCCGTCCTCCGCAGTCCGCCGGTATCCGTTGGCCTTAAGTATCACACTATTTGCGGTACGAATATTTTCAATTTTGAAATAATTCGACATACATTAGAAATATTTGTTACGTTTATTCCGCGCGTTCGTGACAGGCCAAAAGCACAGATGACCACAAATGGTTCATTCCGCAAAATCATTTAAATAAAAATCGACTCTTGCTACTAGTCAATAAAGTGCAGTTCAGGTCGCACAGCGCTAATTACCTACAGTTATATTCACTTAGAAGTTGCCTCTCTTTCTTTCGCGTAACTCTTATACCTTCTGACTACGTTACTTTCACTGAATTGGCCTGACTAGACGAGCCCGCCGCGTTATTGTAGCTTCATCCCTAAAATACGGAGTAAACCATGTATTCATTTGTGCCCAAAGGTTCAAAGTGATCAACGTTTTCGTAAGGAGATTGTACGATGCTCGTCTAAATATGAGTAGAAACAGTATTCACAGATACATTAGAAATTCCAGGCTTGACTTGATTGGCGTTGGCATCTTCCTTCTCTTTCCTTCCTTCGGGCCGCCTTTTCGGGCCTAGGAGAAGTTTCTGCAGTTGACAGGACGGTGCTTCCACGAAGAGGTACAGTGGAAGCGCGAAGAGATACGTTGTGCTTACGATACCGGCGTATAGCATTATCTGGAAGAAGGTTTTATAGTTACTTGATTATTTATAAGTAATCTACATTGACGGACAACGTACAACCTAAACCGTTGGGTCCAGAAGCATGAAATTTTGTAAAAGAGTTCCATATAATTATAACGAAGGAGAACACAGAAGACTTTTTTCTTTTTCAGAAGACTTCAGAAGACAGAAGGATTTTTGAAAATTCGGCATCTAAAGGGGTTATTATTTAACCCCTTTGATGGATGAAAGTTTGTATGGAAATTCGTTATTTTTGACAATGGGATATTCCATCAGGTGCACTATTTGTTGAACAATATTATGATAAAACGAAAATAACCTTACAGCTGTCTTATTCACTATTTCGAGATACATGAACATAAATTTAATTTAACTATGTAGCAGGTGATTTTTTTTCGCGATTTCTAGTTTAGTCTCATTGGAAAATAGTAAAAGTTTTTCATAATCATTTTATGTTATCGAGTTTTGAGTTGTTTCAATTACACTATGATTGTATGAAAAATTAATAAATGAAGAAGTCATCATTATTACAGCGTCATTGTTCCAAAACGTCGTTGTTTCCAACTATAACAGAAAAATTACTTGAGCTCTAACTTCAAACAAAGTCATACAATTTTTAAGTTGTAGTGCAAGTAATTAAGCAAAACAAATATTAAAGTATTCATCATCTCATACACACTAACACTCATCACATGCATACATACACTCATCACATTCACACTCACACTCATCACTTACTTACTTACGCACACCACATGCACACATACTTTTTGGTCACCTTTAAGTCCTAAGTTTGATTTATTATATTGAAACGGTGCATTTGTTAACCTATCATTTATAATTCGTATTATTTGGCGATAGAGACTGGATCCTGCGACACAGGGTATCCTAGTGCGGGATCCAGTGTCATACCGTATTTGTAACACTTGTTTATGAATCAATAAAACTTTTTATTTATTTTTTATTATTTTTCTTAAAACTTATAATATTTGTTTACATTTTGGAAACCAAATCGCAAACGCAGGGATAGGATCCATGGTCATCGTAACTAATATTATAAATGTGAAAGTAAGCTTCTTTGTTTGTTTGTTACACTTTCACGCTAAAACGGCTGAACGGATTTGGATGAAATTTGGCACATGGGTAGACCATGACCTGGGTTAGAACAAAGGTTACTTTTTATCCCGATATTCTTAAGGAATCGAGACTTATGCATGTGAAACCGCGGGGCACAGCTAGTTCAGAATAAAGACTAAAGATTGATCAAGTAAACTTAAGTTTCATACTCACAGCAGTATAATCAGTAGCGTAGAAAGACCTCCTCATCTGACCTCCGTAGGTCCTCAAGATGGTCGCATGCAGCAACATGGCGCAGTAAGACATCCTTCCTAGAGGCTGCAGAGGACCCCATTCTACAGAGCCTACGTAGATTCCTGTAAAAAAACGCAAGTATGTATGAGTCATTTTCATCGATTGCTTCGTGGAGTACGTGCGCCAAAAGACGAAGTGCGCGCCGAGGGTGCAGTTACTAGAGTCACGCAGGAACGTCAACTTCAAGGCGTTCGTCGTGCGTGTACCGAACTTTTATCTGCCCCTCGTCATGGAAGGATACTTTTGGCCGCAGGACGTGGTGTTCCGTCGCTTCCGCGGACAAGTTCCACAGGACAGCACAAAGTCAAGCTAGTGCAGAGTGAAGTGTTACTAACATAGTCTAAGCCTTATTTATTAACACTAGTTTTTGTCTATATTAAAATATGTATGTTTGGGTTAAGGAATTTTTTCTACGGGCCTGTGTTGCCTGAAATAAATGGTATTATTATTATTTTACTATTAAAAATTGCGAAGGAAAATATCGTGAGGAAACCGGCATGCCTGAGAGATATTTCACGACGGCACGTCAAGCCAAGTTAGAGGCCCATGGGTGGCTTTAAAACTCCGACACCAGGTTATTCACTAACCACACGAAAAGAAAGAAGAAGATCTGAATAGGAAAGAACGTCCACAAGCGCGTTGAGCCGATAATGTCATAAAAGTCATAGGAAAATCCTGGATGACACACGGAACTGGGTAGTATGGCAGAAAAAGGAATGAAGGCCTATTTATTTATGGCAGTGTATAGAGTACCACCAGTGACACTCTATCCCTATCGGATAAAGTGCCACTACAGGCACCCTAGTAACACCGCTTCGGATTGGATTGTCATTGTCACTGTCACTAAGTCATGTCACTTGGTATTTTGTTTGATTGCCGAGGTTAAATCGCTGTAAAACACCACATTCCCAAAACATTACATTCTCTAGTGCCTAAACGGACCCTGGCACTTCGCCGGCCGCTACCGCGGCACCGCTCGCTACGCTCGCTCGGCTCGTGCGTTGTGTGGTCACAGTTCTAACCTAACCTAACCTAAATAACAAGTGACAGTGACAATGCAACGCTCACGGCACCCTAGCCGGGCCGAGGCAGTGACACTAGAGTGCCACAAGAAACTCGCGGCACTCTATACACTTCGTTTATTTATTATGGAATAAAAGGAGAGGAGGCCTATACTCAGCAGTGTGTGATTCGAAACTGAATTGATGATGATCTAAATAGCCACAATTTCAATTTATTACTCTAAAGTTACAGCAGTGGTGGGCCAGTGGTAACAGCTTACAAGTTGCGTTGTGTGTGGTCGTGAGTTCGAACCCAAGCAGGGGACGAAGGAGGATCCACCTATAATACCAACATACTTGGAGGCCTCTACCAGTCAGATAGGTTATTCTCTACCATCTGGAACTCATACCGGCATTTTAGACTCTTCACTTATAGTTGTGGATGTAGCTCCGGATACCAATATAATAATATAATATACCAATATAATAATACAACATACTTTAAAATTATTTAATCAAAATATCCAAGGTTGCTCTTCCAAATTATTAGAAATAGAATTGTTTTTGGAAAATACCAAGTTTGATGTCATTTGTTTAACAGAACATTGGTTGAAAGATCATCAAGTGATGTCAATTAATTATGAGAATTATGGTGTAGTTAGCCATTTCAGCCGAAAACGTATGATGCATGGCGGGTCATTAATATTAATTAAAAATTCTATTAAATCGAAAGAAAGAAAAGACATCACCGGACTGTCTGTTGAGCACAACATTGAATTGTCCTGTGTTGAGCTTGATAAGCATGTTATAGTTTGCGTATACCGACCTCCAAGCTACCAGAATCTATCCATGTTTGATTCTGTAATGGAAGATGTATTAAAGAAACTCAGTACTAGTAGTAAGTCAATAATCATATGTGGTGATTTTAATATTAACTTATTAGAAAATAACTCTAATACTGTTAGATTATTAAGTCTTTTTAGGTCATTTGATTTATCAAATGTTTTCTTTGAACCAACCCGAGTGACAGCTTCTTCTGCCACTTGTATAGATAATATTTTTTGTAATTGTGATTACTTACACAAACAAATTGTAAACAAGTTGCCATCAGATCACAGTGGACAAACAATAACATTTTGCTCCTACATACCTTTACAAAAAATACAAATAAGGTTTAGGCCCATTACATGTAAAAGTTTACAGAAATATAATAATTCGTTAGCCAGTCAATTATGTGTTCAGAATTTTAATAATATAGGTGACCCAAATGAGTTCTACGCCGAGTTCTTTTCAATATTAAACACGCAATTTAATAACACTTTTCCACTAAAGACTAAAAGTATTTACACAAAGTTCTTATTTAGTGATTGGGCGACTCCAGGTATTCGTAAAAGTAGGGAAAAACTATTTGAACTTTATGGACTAAAGCAACATATGAACAATACAAGCTTTCATAAGTATGTTGCAAAATATTCAAAAACGTTTAAAAGTGTGTGCAAAATAGCCAAAGCTCTTTACATTAGTAATAAAATAAAATCAGCTGAGGATAAAATAAAAACTACCTGGCAAATAATAAATAATGAAACAGGTAGGAAAAAACAGCGAAATACTGAATTTAATTTAGAGACTGCACATGGCCCTATCAACTCAGATATAGAAATAGCTCAGGAATTTGAAAACTTTTTTACTAATATTCCTCTTAAAACTACTGAAGCATTGAATTCCTCACCCGCGCTTTCTGCTGCCTTACTTAGGCAGAATGTGAAGGCATGCCCTTTGGATTTTAGGTTTCAGCATACAAACCCTCAGGCTGTTATAAAAGCTTTTAAAGATCTTAAAATTAAATCAACAGAAGATCTCTGGGGAATGTCTGTAAAAGTCTGTAGATCTATTATCGAAACCATTGCGCCCTATTTAGCTTTCATATTTAACAACAGTGTGGACCAAGGAGTCTTTCCGGATCTCATGAAACACAGTAAAGTAGTTCCATTGTTCAAATCCGGTGATAGTAAAGAACACAACAATTATAGGCCTGTGTCAATTCTACCAGTTCTCAGTAAGGTGTTTGAAAAGTTGATGCTCAATCAAATGTTACGTCACTTTAATAAAAACTCCATCTTTCATGAACAACAGTACGGTTTCACCAAAGGGCGTTGTACTACTGACGCCGGTGTCACCCTAATAAAGAACATTTTTAATGCCTGGGAAGAAGCACAAGATGCCATTGGAATCTTTTGCGACCTCTCGAAGGCGTTCGATTGCGTAGACCATGAGACACTTCTGCTGAAACTGGAGCATTATGGGATTAGGAATACAGCTCTTGATTTACTAAAATCTTACCTGAAAGATAGAAAGGTTAAAGTTCAAGTAAACGGCATAAACTCATTAGGGTCTGAAATGGCAATGGGCGTTCCTCAAGGTTCGATATTGGGTCCATTCCTCTTTTTAGTTTATATTAATGATTTACCCCAATTACTTCAAAATCAACCGAAGATGGTGTTATTTGCAGATGACACATCATTGATCTTTAAAATCAACCAACGGTCGCAAAATCTTGACGACGTGAATAGCTCTATTCTTCAGGTCCAAGATTGGTTTACGGTAAATAATTTGGTACTGAATAAAAATAAAACCAAATGCATTAGATTCAAATTACCTAATGTTAGAAGTAGCGAATGTGACATTATATTGAATGGAGAAAAACTGGAATTTATTAATCAAACGGTTTTCCTGGGAATCACGCTAGACGAGAAATTACAATGGGGACCTCATATAACATCTCTTGCGGGGCGGCTAAGCTCGGCCGCTTATGCTGTTAGAAAGATCAGACAGTTAACAGATGTAGAAACCGCGCGTTTGGTCTATTTTAGCTACTTCCACAGCATTATGTCGTATGGCATTTTACTGTGGGGTCGGGCTGCTGACATTGAATCTATCTTTATTTTGCAAAAGAGAGCTGTCAGAGCCATTTATGATCTCCGTCGTCGCGAATCTCTCAGGGAACTATTTAAAAGGATTAATATTATGACCGTTCCTTGCCAATTCATTTATGAAAATATTATGTATGTAAGGAAAAATCTACATCTTTTTAATAAAATAAGTGATAGACATAATTTTAATACTAGAAATAAAGATAAACTAGATCAACCATTTTTCAGATTATCTAAAGTACATACATCTTTTATGGGGTACTGTGTTAAATGTTACAACAAAATACCTTGTGATATATTACAATTAAATGAAAGAAAATTTAAAACTCATGTAAAAAGTACACTTTGTAAACAAGCATATTACAGATTAGAGGATTATATCCAAGATAAGAATGCTTGGAAACATGCTGGTCCTGCTCCATAGGACAATTTAGAGTCTAAACAAAATCAAACTGGTTGCTTACTTAATTGTATTTATTTTTCATTATATGACATTGATTTTACATCCTGTGATTAGTTCCTCACACACTGACTTATTAATTGTAAATTTTTAGTAGATTCGTCTATTTTTACAATGTTTGTGAATATGTGAACACCATGTATCTACCACATAATTAATTTATCTGTCGTTTGCTCCAATTTAAATTATTCTTACTGTATACAGTAATTTTATTCTAGGTGCATCGTCTTCACATATTATAATTATATAAATAATGTACTTTTACAAAATATTGTAAAACATTTTAAAAGAGTAACGGTGGAGTTTCTTGCCCATTCTTCTCCATACGAAAACTACATTTTGGAAGGGGCGGTAGAATCAATAATATAATAACTATAATTTGTAAATTTTGACGTTCAAAAGTGCCTTCAAAGGCCTATTTGAAATAAATGCTTTGACTTTGACTTTGACTTTGGGGCTTTACTATCTACCAACCCGCACTGGGCCCGCTTCGTAGATTACAGCCCACTCCCTCTCGCAGAGAGAAGGCCTGTGTCCCAGCAATGGGGACATTAATAGGCTGATTATGACAATAAAGTTACAATTGCCAATTTGCTAACGTTATTCTGTGGCAAATTCTGGCTATCATCTAGGATAGAAATGGCCAAGTTCTAACTTTCCACGAGGTTAGGCATATTATTACCTTGGTCTGTCTATTACCAAGGTTAGAGGGTGTCAATTTAAGCGTTTCACCTTGGTTATAACATGACAATTTCTGTCAATCACCTAAGTTACTAAGTAAAAATTTTTGTCCATCACCAAGATTACAAAACGACTATTTCTGGTATATTATATGAGATATCAACTTACTGTTACACTTGTAGAAGTATCCAATAATGAAAACACAGATAGCCAGAGCGAAGAAATTCTGGTTCAAAGCATTGAAGACTGCTGACTCGAAGGCCGAAGCCTCCCGGTGGTGCAGGTCCCAGCCCATGAGGACTGCCCCAGCTGCGATAGGAATTGAGGACAGGAAGAGGAGCTTCATCACCTGGAAAATATAATACGACACTGTTAATAAGGTCACACAAATTTTAACACAACCTTCAGTACGTCTAACCAAAGATATCCAAGTAAAAATAAACACTGTATTTTGATCTAAAATAATAAATGGCATTGGGTAAGCAAAATTTTCAGTGTATTTTCGTTAGCTGATTTATTTTTCTTGTAAGTATTTAATGCGTTTTTTTTTACCGTTGTCCTTATTTTGGTGGTCTAAAAGATTTCGATAAGTTTGTCCATCTGTTTTACCCGTCGTATTTACGTAAGTCTATTTGAGTTTTAGTTTAGTATATTAAATTGCAAGGCAGCAAGATATTACAACAATGCTATATAGGTACGCCGTAATTGTCATTACATACATTAGTCCTTTAGCTATTAAGATTATTTCTAGCATAAGTTTAATTTATGTGACGTAGCTGTACTTTTTTTTAAATAAATGTATAAAAACACACACACACACACACACAGTCAAGTAGTATAAAAAAATCTATTGATATCTTATATTATGTATAATACATGCATAATATAGTAAGCTATAATTTATAAATTAATCACGCGGGCGAAGCCGCTGGTGGAAGCTAGTTACAGATGAACAATCACAACCATTTTGTCTATTCTCCCATCGACAAAACCCGTAGAAAACCCATTTCTATGGTTGTCATGCTACGCGTGCAGGAGGATTCACATTATACTTAGTAGCTAAGCGTAGTCGCTTGGCACATGTTCGCTACAAAATATACATAGGAAGGAGATCAAAACAGCCACTTGACGTCTTCTAATTTTTTCTTTACTAAACCTAAACAATTATATTTATACCATTCCCCTTCTAAAAAGTTTTTTTTATTCACTGAAAACAGAGAATAAAAAGCACTTTTAATCACTATTTTGGTGTTTGAATTGGGTAGTAATAAAAGCTCCGACAAAAAAGAAGAATTGTCCTTACTCAAAATATTAAATCTACTGCCTAAAATACCTACTAATTTTCCGACTACTTTTGTCCGAATAAAAATGACGAAACGACCGAATGAGATACTGAAATCTTCGAAAAATAAACATGACTGTATATTGCGATAATACTTTTCTACCAGCATAAATTACGTTCTACTGAAAACTATGCTTTGTAATTTTTATCTTTACTTGCCTACTATTAATAAAATTCATAAATTACCTTTCATATTTCATAGACTGTGGTGCTATTTTAACTGTAACATTATACTGAAAATATTATTCTGAGTGGTTATACAGAAACTTATAAAAAATATAAAAATGTACTTGTAACAATAACTTTTACTTGAATCATACGAGTATTTATCATGAATTTTACTTACAACGGGTATGCTTCGATATCGGTACCTTTATTTTTATTACGACGATTCTTCGGAACCACTTTTTTTTTGGTAGAATAGACCCTTTATAGTGTATTTTTGAAAACCGCAAAGTGTGCAAAACTATTGGCGCCTAGAAAAAAATTGCCAAAATCGCCAAAAGCTTCATTGGCGATTTTTTTCTCGGCGCCTAAGTTGCTTCTGCATCGTCTCCGGCGCTGCGGGAAGTGCAACCCCTTCGCCCTTACGTAACAAAGGATAGGCACCCATGCTCACCTCCGCAGCTTCGGCTTGCCCTCAGCCGCAACGGCTCGCACGGGTTCCAATGCTTTGTTACAGCGGGCGGGGGTTGCTCTCCCTACGCGCCTCCGGTTTTTATATACACTCTAGGGGTAGGAGCCAAAAGACTACGTAAAGTCGGGGTGCCCCGATTCAGTCTGCAAAAATTCGAACCCGATCGTGCGGGCCGAACAGTTGAGGTATTTTCATCATTATTGAAGGTTAAAAAATAAATTTGATAACCAACAATAGAAATTAAAACAGTTCATGCAAGTTGTAAAAATATGATTATTTTGACAAAACCTCTGTTGTCGGTAACTTAGTAATTTTGTCGGAGGTTCAGTATTATATTTGGAAGTTTAGTTTTGTTATTCGAAGATCCATTTTTTTTTAGGAGAAAAATGTAATTTGAACATGTTCTTATTTGTTGTTAAATTGGATATTTTTATTCGTTTATGTTTTGGGTTTTTTGTCGGTTATTCATTATAACGCTGGTTAATTAGAATAATAGAGTCTGGCTAACGAAAGTTGGCCCCAGAATATTGGCGGCAAATTTAAAAAATACATGCATGACAACACTAAATACACCAGAGATACCGAACGACAACCTTGTCAAATTGACGTTCACGTTCATACAGAGTTGCTATATAAAAAGTTCGCAAATAATTCCAGGGCCAACTTTCGTTAGCCAGACTCTAGTCGGCCACAGATCGCTGGAGATTAATTTGTTTTTCGGAACCATTATTATTTTTCGTTCGAATTTAGAACACACCAATGTATCCAACCTCCATCTCAATGCTATATAACCTCCTTAACACTTTTGACTCTAGCCATTTTCATAGAACTCATACGCCATGCCGGCCGCCATAAATATTGGAAGTCTACGACTTTTATTATTCGTAGTTGGAAGTGAAACCGCCGGGAGGGTTGCCGGCATTACGTTTGCGCTAAAGTTAACCATCGTTGAAAACGTAGTTAAATACTATTTTCAGAGGGTTTTGTAGCCAGACGTAGTTTCCAACCTTTAAATTTTTTGTGAATATTACAAATTAATATTCACAAAAAATTTAACGTGAACGGAAAAAAAAAAGTTGCTTGACGGTTCATAATGTATTCGCTAAGAAAACCTACATTTCGCAAGGTATCCCATATGTGACAAAGTGAACCCTCCAGGAGGGCTCCCGCCACTATACGCGTTAGCCTTCCTTTTTTCTTCATTATTTCTCTATTTTCGCTTAAATCTTTCTTTTTCTCGTAGTCGTATAAAGTATAGTATGCAACTCTTGAATAAAACGGATTGATATCGAGGGCTATGAATCACTCGCGTCACTCACGATTCTAACACTTGAATCACTCGCTACGCTCGTGATTCAATCATCATGAATACGGTCCCTACGGTCGGGATTCAGTCGTTAGAATCTTTCACTTGCTCGTGATTCATCTATGGCCCTCGCTTTAAATCCGTCCTTTATTCACTAATTGCATAATATACTATTATTTCCTATACCAGAGGGGCAATTTCCGTAATTTTTAAGAACATTCGCATCTCATTCGCAATCTGTCAAAAATACAAACTATTTACAACAACAACAACAAACTTTAACAACAACAACTACAACAACAACAACAACTAACAACAACTCGACAACTCGACTCTTAACTCTGCAAATTTTTTTTTTTTTTTTTGTTGACAGCAACTCGTATGTGAACGTTTTTTATGTATGTACGAGAATTGACTCCGTATCAAAGTTGCGACAAACAAATGCGCGACAAATGCTGGGGCGACAGTACGATAGGTCGACCATCAGCGGTGCGACAGCACATCAGCTCGACGAACGTTAGCGCGACAGACTGTTTTCACGACAAACGATGGCACGACGAAACTTTAGATCGACGAACGTTAGTGCGACTGATTGTTTTCACGACCATCGATGGGACGACGAAACTTTTGATCGACGAACAATAGCGCGACACAATTTTCGCTCGATAAACTAAAGCACGACAAACATTTATATAATATTTTGTTGCTAATAGCAGATAAGATTTTTTTTTTAAGTTTTAGGTTCTAGTAGTTCTAGTACATGGTTTTCGCCTACCTTGCTCGTAACTGCAATCAATTAAGCATTCGCACACTGCAATCAATTAATCATTTGACATTGACAATAAAGAATATTGCCAATAAAAATATTTAAAAACGAAAGTACTTTAATTTTTTTTCTTATCTGCTATTAACAACAAAATATTATAGAAATGTTTGTCGTGCTTTAGTTTGTCGAGCGAAAATTGTGTCGCGCTATTGTTCGTCGATCAAAAGTTTCGTCGTCCCATCGATGGTCGTGAAAACAATCAGTCGCACTAACGTTCGTCGATCAAAAGTTTCGTCGTGCCATCGTTTGTCGTGAAAACAATCTGTCGCACTAACGTTCGTCGAGCTAATGTGCTGTCGCAACGCTGATGGTCGACCTATCGTACTGTCGCCCCAGCATTTGTCGCGCATTTGTTTGTCGCAACTTTGATACGGAGTCACGAGAATTGGCCTTCTGGTCAGTATAGTTCGATTCAAACTTAATGGCGGCTCGAAAGTTATCCACTCGCTGCGCTGTAGCCTAAGCCTATGGGCCGGCGCTCACTGGTGGTACGGCACGGCAAAGGGTATGCCGTGGCATGCCGCGGCATGCCTAAGGATACTGCGACATCTCTAATTTCAATTTAATTGTCATACACATAAGACATACTTCTATTCGTCGCATAAATATCCTTTGCCGACTCGCCAGTGAGCGCAGGCCGTTAGTGTCCTTATGTTTTTCCATTTACGTATTTGTGTAGATAGTTAGTCATTTTTACTGTTAGATTGTATAATATTGTATTTAAGTAAGATGTCCATAAAATCTCAATAATTATATTTAGGTGTCCGAATTAAGGCGTTGCAGAACCGCCTAGCTTTCGGGACGATATTCATTAGACTTAGTTAAAATTCCAGCGGTTTCAAAAATGTTTTCAATAACTGATCATACTTACGATAGATTCTCTCAGGTCCCATTTCTTTTGTTGTGCTTTATGATAGAAGTAGGCAGTTAGCACTCCCAGATGATATCCAGCCCAGTTGCCCTGAGCGGATACATACGCATGGTAGAACGTGTCATTGTACCCGAAAATATCTCTTATAGACCTGGAAATACAGTAAAAAATTGCATGAGGGATAAAATGGTAGATGAGATGTTTTGATTTGGGTCTCAAGTGAAGATATGAGAAAAATTTTGGATATCGTTCGAAGTCACGTACAGGAGTAATGTGTGTCACGATTTCTATTATGGGATAAGCAGAGATTCAAGTACTGTAAGTATATTGGCGCGAACTGCGAAGTATTTGAAGTGTGAGGGTTATCCATTTTTTTCTTGTGCGTGTCGGTGATAAAGCTTTGGTTGATATATTGGTATGTTTATGCAATGATGCCTGATGTGTTTTCTTTTCTGACAGAGAATTTATATTGAAAATATTGTAGAGTACAGGTATAACTTTGAACTTCGGAATTCGAAGTTCTTAAACCACATTTGATATCTTGAATTCGATTCAAGACTTCATGACCATTTAAATAGAGGTGTTACTCCTATTAAATTAAGATTAAAATTACCTCATAATTATTGTATGTTTTATTTCCTCATAAATAATTCTCATAGACATTTTGAGTTATACTCGCTAGCTTTTATTTATGGAAACGTAGAAAAGTCTCTCTTCTACAGCACGGTTAGCATAAAAACAATAGAAAAGAGATTTTTCGTGATTGTGATTGTTTATCTTTCATTTTGTCTATTCTTCCGTCGACAAAACCCGTTAAAACCCGTTCCTATGGTTGTCATGTTAAGCGTGCAGCTTAAAACCGTTTAACCTTGGTTGTTAAACGGACAACCTCTTTTGTTTATGTTCTAATTGTATTACTGGTTACCTCTGTTTAAGTTACATAAACTTTATTTCTTTACATTTACCTTTTTTCTGAATTATGGAAGTGATGCTAAGCACATGGAGAATTTAAAATCTCTGATTGATCATAACAACGTCTTACGCAATTTTGTTGAAAGTCGTTTTCCCCCAAGATAAATCAAGTCCTAAACATGACTTCTCGAAGAACAAGTAACATTAAGTTTAAGCCTGAAATTTAAAAAAACTACTACTAGATGGCCCTTTATTAAAAATACGTATTAAATTCACACTTTCTTTCTCTCTCTCTCACTGTCTCTATCTCTGCAGAGAGAGAAAGCCGCATGGAGGGGGCATAACGCCTTTTCCTTACGTGACGATTTCTACCATTCAACTCCTACCGCAAGAACTTCAACCCAAAAATACTTACTCAGGGAATATGCTAACTCTAATCGGCAGGAGATTCATGAAATAACTCTGCAGGAACGGTATGAGAAGACTGATGATCATGACGGCTGTTAACACTGGTACTCCACTCTTGGGCCATCTCCAGATGATGAGCAGGACTACCAGAGTTATCAGGAAGAGCTGGGTGTCTGTGCCGAGATACCTGGAAGTAGAATGAAGATAGTACAGATTAACAGTTTTAGTAGAAAAAAACAGAATTAAAAGCTTATGACATGTGATTAATTTAAATCTTTGAAAGATGTAAACAATTCCAATGGTTGTCAACAATGTTTTTCGGAAAATAAAAGTTAAAAGAGGACAATTTTGAAGAAGAGAAGTTTCGTTTTTAAACCACTTTCTTAAAGGAAGTCGTTCTGGTAGTCTTTCGGCATTTTGATAGCATAATAAATTATACTCTCATGATTGCAATTTTTGGATTCCCCAAAGTTATCAATCAAAGATAAATAATTATCGCATTGAAACCTACGGAGTTAAGCGTGCTGAATTTCAAGCAGTTTACATTTTAGCTTTTACTTCTTCCTATAAGAAAACCAGGTTATAGCTGCATGTTGCGTGCATATTGCCCTGTAAAAACATCTACAGACTGTTCAGTGGTGACTCAATGTTCATCTAGTGAAGACGACAGTGGTATATTTCTAGTGTGCACACAAGAAAACCAGGTTATAACTGCAGGTGGTACCTATGTTGCCCTGTCAGGGCCGTAGCCAGGAATTCATTTCGGAGGGGGGTTTGCCAACTTTTTTTTAAAGAAATATAGTATTTATGATTTCAGAGACGGTACTTAAAGACTAGGTACATACAAGTAATATATTATATTGTTTTTTTAGAACAGCATTTCCTGTTCTCTATGCGGAAAAAAAAAATTATGTTACGATCTTAGACCTTACCTGATTCAAATTGATGAAGAGCTTATTATTATTATCAATTTCAATAAATAATCTCGTTTCTCTCTTTCCGCCACTTAGCAATCATGACCAAAAACAGGTAAGGCCACTTTAGGAGAATATAGTATGCAAGACCGAGCGAAGCGACCTCGAAATTTTTTACATCCCGCTTCAAATAAGTTAGGTTTTCTTTATCGTTGACCATTCATACAGAAATAGAAGTTTTATCGAATTATCAGATTTATACAAAAAAGTTTGATACTAAGATAATGTAAGATGCAATAGCGAGCGTAGCGAGCTCGAAACTTTAAATCACCCCGCCTGAAATGGAGAGTTTAACACTCTCTCAGAGAATGCTGAAGTTGCTGGAACTCATTTAAAACAAAGTCAGAGTCGATAGATGAATATTTAAGTGTACTCTTACTGCTTTTGTAGATTATAAAGTACACCAATACGAAATAGATCAAACAATTATCTATAGGTATTAGATTATGGAGGTAGTCTAGCCGAGGTTGATCTCTAGATTGAGATTCTAGTTTCTTACATTTCGTGGGGGATTTGATCCCCCTGCCTACGGCCCTGTGCCCTGTGACAATATCAACAGACTGTTCTGTTCAGTGACTTAATTTTCATCAAGTGAAGACGACAGTGGTCAGTGGTATATTTCTAGAGTGCACACTTTGAAGTTATTTTCCCTCATCTAAGGTAATAAAACTATTGTCCCGCTTACCATCAACTATGTCAAGGAAACGCCATTATTTTTATTACCTTACCTACCCGACAACTCAGCACGATTAAGATGGAGATGCCCTCTTTCTTAAAATTTCTCAACTTTAATTACGAGTGCAACTAAAACCAAGGTTTGTGCCACGACAATATTTACCCTGAATTACGCAATGGTAAAATAAACCTTGCTGCTTTCGCAATACGAGTGATTTTTACTATTTACTTTGGATGTGTTATGTGATGTTAAATATTAGTTTTGTTTTGTATGAAAAATAAATGCTTGATGAAATGTTTGGAGGTGAAGTAAGATTGGGGGAAAGCGGATTAGCCTTCGAAGTGTTAGTCATAGAAAAAAGGTAAGAAAACTAAACTATAACCTAGTTATTTTAGGTCATTATTTGTCTTTGTTTTGCGTAAGAATGTTACGCAGAACTCTGTGCAGACCAATGCAACGGTTGTTTTGCCTTGTAATATTTTTTTATGAATGTGGATTGCAGCGTCGTTGGTTTAGTGGTTGCAAGTCCTACTGCTGAGCATGAGGTCCCGGGTTCGATTCTCAGGTCAGACAAAGTGTTATTGGATTTTCCATCTGGAATTTCTTATTAAGTATCGATTAATGGCAATAGGCTCGCCCCCTATTACATGGGACTTAAACATAGCTGGCGAATGGTGGGTGTACTAATAGGTAGAACTCTGCCTAACCTTTCGGGGAAATACAGGAATGATGTTATTTTTATGTAAATTAAATAGGTACCTAAAACCTTAGTCCGTTTTAGCATGGGGTACCAATTCGAACAAATTATAATTAGTCTTGAAAAAAGATCATAGATGGCAGCATATGTAACAATTATGAAATTAACAGTCACTAAAAAGCGATAAACGGAAGATTTTGACTGACGTAAGATTTGTAAAAACTTCCTTGTTTAATGCTGATTTATCTATTGTAACTCATAAATCTCGTATTTTCAGCAAAAAAAGCTAACACCTTTTTGTTTAAGGCTCTTTGCAATAGATGGCGTTTTACATCACTGTACCACATTTATGCTGTAGCCAGACAATAGCCCGACTTAGGGAGGTCGCATTTCTTTGTATGGGATTGGGTATCTGTACGTAGTATTATATTATCTGTGGTGTTAGCAACCTAAGTAAATAAAATAGGCTAAACTTGTGTTAACTAAACGTTACAAAGGGCTTTACATCAGCTCTCTAATAATGTTTTACGCTTAGTAGTATGGTTCGGAGACCTTTGCCTGTTTGACTTTGAATATTAGAACGTCATTGGAGACGAAACAGAATACTTTTGAAGAAGAAAATGTTACATAGAGTTTGAGTTCTAAAATAACTGCTTCAAGACTATTTACTTTTTGTATGTGTATGCACTGGATAAAATTAATGTGGCACTAACTTGGTATTAAAATAATTATCTACCAAAATAGATAATCGGAACTGAAACTTATTCTAAGGGATCTCGTGCACAAGACGACCACGATTACGAACAGTGGTCGCTGATCGCAGCGACCAGATAAACTATAGAAGCCGATACTAATCGCGTACTTGGTCGCAACGGCCAACTAGCCGCACACCATACAATACCACTAGACGGCCACGACTAGCCGGAACCGTAGCCATCTAGTGCGCGAGGCCCCTTAGAGTAAGTTTCAGCTAAGTTCCGATTATCTATTTTGGTAGATAATTTAATACCTACTCAGTGCCACATGAATTTTATTCGGTAGGTAAATGGTACTTATCCGCACAACGTAAAGTTAGCCTTAAGTTGTCCTCAAACAGCTATAATTCTAGATCAATAATAATAAAATAATCTTCTAGTTTTCCGAGACTATTTTCATTTAACGAGAATAACTATTATACAGGGTGTTTGGCAGAACGTTGAACATACGAAAATGGTGTATAGGTGGGGTCATCTGCTACTTACTCAGCCCTAATTTATTTGACCCTGGGCCCCGGATATTTAAAAAAAAAACATTTTTTGCTTTGTTCCTTTTTCACCACTTTAAAGTGTAATTTTTATTAAAAATGTTTTTTTTTTTAATCTTTAATGTTGGCAGATTCTTATAAAATTATTGCTTTATTCAGATGTTAGCTAGAAACTCTCTAAAACGCTCAAACTTACAGAAAGATGTAAAAAATACTTAAATTAATTTCAACTTATTTAAAAAAAAAACAAACCAGGGGCAGTTAAATTAGGGCTGAGTAAGTAGCAGATGATCCCACCTATCCACCATTTTCGTATGTTCAACGTTCTGCCAAACACCCTGTATAATAGAAATATCGTAAGAAAAGAAAAAGAAGTAATATTACGTTGGATAACCGACGTCGAGGAGACTACTTAATAGGATTTCCCAAAACGTTTTTAGGGTCAAATTGTCTAGACGGAGAGGAATTAGATTGACTTGATGGAGTGAATGTTCAAAGAGAAAGTAATTCCGCCGCTGGACGTCAAACATAGTGGACGTGTGTCGTTTTGCTCGTCTCTAAAATCTGTGATTGGTGGATAGTAGTTAAAATCATTTCCTTTTTACTCCTTGCCTAATCTTGCCTGAGGGCCCCTCCCACTGGGTGGTCCTAGAGAGAGATATAAATAGTAGTGCTGTTATCGCTTTAAAGTAAATTTTAAAAAGTGCCCGTGATTCGCGGGATTCGAACCGAGACACAGGAAAGGTGTGACCGCGACGCTTACCCATCGCGCCACGGAGACAGTTGCTACGGAGTGCGAAACAACGGAGCGCTACGAAAAACTGACGTCACCGCTGCTACGGCACCACGGCGCGCGCTGCTACGACATTTACCTGTGCTACGAATTGGTCACGGTCGCTGTATCGGCTACGCTCTAACGTTGTAGTTTGCTGTGGTTCGTTTTGAGTGATACATATTTGTCAGTGTATTATTGCTTATATTGCCCTCAAACTATAAATTGTACTAGTAACCAAAATGGCAGGAGTTCAGCGCACACCTCCGAATACTCCTAGAACACTGATTGGCAACATAACCCAATCGGAACCTGATATCACCACGGCCTTATCCGAGTTCGAATATGTGAACACCAACAGGAACAAACGTCCTCGCAATGATAACTCGCCGCATGGAGAATCGGGAGGAGTGGGCTTACATGAACCACTTCAACTTCAAGCTATACTTGCGAAGTGGAAGAAGGAGCAAGACGGGAGGATTGCAGAGCTTCTAGCGGACCAAGCAACCCTAATAACTAAGCTATCATCGGATATAAGTGATATTAAATCACAAAACAATAAAATTCAGGCGTCCAATTCTGAAATCTGCAAGTCAAATGCTGGGATCGTTCAATCAATTGAATTTTTCAATAAGCAATTCGAAGAGATGAAGATAGAGGTTGAAACATTGAGGAAAGAGCGACGCGAGCAGCAAATATACATTGAAAATCTTGAACAGAAAATACTAGATCTTCACCATAAATCGAGATCCTCTGGCATTGAATTGCGAAACATACCGCAAGTAAGTACAGAATCTAGCACCAGTCTAATAAAAACGATGTGCAACATAGGTACAACAGTTGGTGTACGCATAGGTGAAACAGAGCTGCGTGATATCTTTCGTCTGCCAGGAAAATCTACCACCTCAAGCTCTCCACGTCCAATAATAGCTGAATTCACATCTGTGCAAACTAAGCAGACGCTTCTGTCGGCTGTGCGCACGTACAACAAAGGAAGAGGAAGAGATGACAAATTAAACACCGCAGTCATAGGCATGCCTGGTGAACGCAACCCTGTGTACATCTCTGAGCATCTACCGGCAAGTACCAAAAAGCTCTTCTATCAAGCTAGAGAGTTTGCAAAAAAAAATAATTTTAAGTTCTGCTGGATCTCCAATGGCAATATATTCCTGCGCAAGATAGAAGGTGACAAACAGATTCTTGTTAGCTCTGAAAAATGTCTCAGTCTCCTACAGAATCAAAATCTTAATATTTGACTATCGCTAAACGTTCCTAATTTTTTTTCTGTATTTTTTCTTTGTTTATTTTTTATTAGAGTTTTTAAATTATGTTTTACTACTAAGTTAATATTGTATACTTTTCAAACTACACATAACCTCATACAAAATATACATGCAAAAGCCTACACCCTCACACACAAAATATCATCATATCCCATCACTTTGTTACCATCCACACCATTATGTACCTGTAAAACTATAGCTTTTCTTAAAATAATTTTACCAACTGTTCATACATCGCTTTCTCATCATCGTTATCATTATCACACACTAATACTATCTCACTGTTTCGTAGTACAATATCAATTATAAATGGCTACCATAAATACTATTAACAATGAACTTGATAATCTGCAATTAGGTAACTCCTATAGTTGTGATCCTGAAGATTGCCTCAAATATATCAACATATCCGATAGCAACATAAATTTACTACATATAAACATACGAAGTGTTAATAAAAATTTCAACCATCTTCAAGTTCTGTTGAATCAGACAAAAATAAATTTCGACGTTGTTATTTTGACGGAATGCTGGCTCAGTAAAGTTAATAACCTACCTATATTAGATGGATTTGAGTCTCATTCGACAGCTGTCAATATTAATCAAAACGATGGAGTCATAATTTACATGAAACGAGGATTGCAGGGATCTGTGTGGGAGCCGATTTTTGAGGGCGGGAATTGCCTTGTTTGTCAAATTGAAAAAAAAATTGCTGTTATTGCCGTCTATCGCTCTCCGTCACTTAATTCAAAGGAAAAATTTGATAACTTTACTGCAAGCCTTATTAAAACCTATGATAAAAAATCTTCCTGTTCTAGTGTTGTTCTCGTGGGCGATCTAAATATCGATATAAGTCCAAGTAATAGAAACGACCAGAGCTTTGAATATCTCACATTAAATGCCTCTTATGGGCTCATGCCAACACACCTATTTCCTACCCGACTAGAGCACTGCATTGATCACTTACTCCTTAAGTCAAACCAACGTGCCACGACGCTAGTTCTGGAATCACATCTTACAGATCACAAACCTATCCTCTTATCTATAGCTAACATTGCTCCACCTCGGAAAATTTGTCAGGTCACTAACCGTCTTGATTACGAAGCCATTATACTTGAGCTAGAAGACACAGACTTCACTGTAATATACCAAATTGAAGATGTGAACGCATGTATGAACAAATTTATAAGTATTATTAAAGCAGTAATGTTAAAACATACAAAATTAGTTAAAATTCCAAGACAAAAAAGAACACTAAAGCCTTGGATGACTCCTGGGCTGTTAAGATGTATTAAAAATCGCGATAAAATGCATATGAAAACCAAAAAGGCACCAGATAATCTAATTCTAAAAACCACATATGCACGTTATCGGAATTTTTGCAACAACTTGCTTAGAAAATTAAAAATAGCTTACGAAAAGAGTGAGTTAGAAAAAGCTAAGAACGATCCTAAAACCATGTGGAAAACAATAAAAGAAATCACGAGCACAAAAAAGACAAATGTTAGTCCTTTGGAACTACTTAAGCTACGAGATGACCCTAAATCATCAATTAACGATGTAAATCACTTTTTTAGTAACGTAGGCAATAATTTGGCGGCAGAAATCATGTCTCAGGCTCATACACCAACCACGGCCAGCAATCCATGTCTTCCTTTTTAGTCCAAGACAGCTCTCAAAACCCCCCAGTCGACTCTCTTACGATTTTGGAGGCTGATGAAACAGAAGTAGAGTCTGTCATACTTCAGTTACGAGATGATTGTGCCGTGGGATGGGACGGAATATCATCTTTACTACTAAAAAGAAACCGTCAGGTACTGGTCCCGCCATTGACTTACCTCTGTAACCGTTGCATCCAAACAGGTGTATTCCCGGATGCTCTTAAGAAGGCAATTATACACCCTATTCATAAGGGAGGGGACAGAAGCTGTGTTAACAATTATAGGCCAATATCAGTATTGCCAGCCCTTTCCAAAATCCTTGAAAGGATATTACATAAACGTCTGGGAAGCTTTTTAGCCAAACATAAAATAATTGCTGAGAATCAATACGGGTTCCGAAAAGGCTTGTCGACCGAGGATGCCGTTTTGGATCTCACGCAGCAAGTAGCTAGAAATCTAGATAGCAAAACCAAATGTCTGGCTATCTTCCTAGATCTTGCTAAAGCATTTGACACAGTTTCTGTTCCCAAACTTATTGCTAAATTAGAACTTGTCGGTGTACGTGGCTTACCACTTGAAATTTTTAAAGATTACCTCAAAAACCGGACGCAACTGGTCAAAATTGGCTCGTACTACAGTGACGAGGAACCAGTAATTTATGGCGTTCCTCAAGGAAGCATACTTGGGCCTACACTCTTCCAAATTTACGTGAACGACCTGTGCAGGATGTGCCTCAATAACTGTAACATTTACGCGTATGCTGATGATACCGCCATCCTTGTTTATGGACCTACTTGGGATGTGGTCAAAGCTACTGCAGAAGAAGCCTTGTGCGAAATAATGAAATGGCTCAATTTAAACCTCCTGACACTTAACTTGACCAAAACATCTTACATACCATTCGCAATCCGATATAACACTGCTCCTTCTCATACTTTCTCTATAATTGCTCACGCGTGCTCAAATTTACTGGGGCCCTGCGGCTGCCCTGCACTCACCAGAGCAGACAGCGTAAAGTACCTTGGAGTGCAGATTGATAGCGGACTAAGATGGGACAAGCAGATTGAAGTCGTTACCACAAGAACATTGCGGCTTATACACATCTTTAAGTCCCTTAGAGACTCGGCTAGCCCTGACACACTGAGGATCGTGTATCATGCTCTGTGCCAGTCAGTTCTTGGGTATTGCATAACTGCATGGGGCGGCGCATCGAAAACCAGTGTTTTGAGAGTGGAAAGAGCACAAAGAGCCGTACTCAAAGTTTTATCTAAAAAACCCTACAGGTATCCAACCACGGAACTGTACTCTAACTGTAAAGTTCTTACAGTACGGCAACTTTTTGTGCTCCGATCTATTCTTAGAACGCATGTCGGTCTGCCTCCACCAAACCCAAGTAAGCGAGTAAATCTCCTTCCTAGAATTCAACACAAAACCACCTTCGCAAAACGCCAATTCTACATATTAGGTACACACATATACCAAAAAATAAACTCACTATTAAATATTTTAAACTTAAGCACATACAAAGTTAAATCCGTAGTAACAGAGTGGCTACTACATAAGGACTATGCCTACACGGAGTCTTTGCTCACATACATCACCTAGTAATCCAACACAATAGGCAGTAGTAGTCTTACAGCTTTACATTAAAAATACACACTTTTAGGCACTTACTTCCCCAATCACAAACTCAAACATATTGTATCTAACACGACATTTCATTTAATTACTTTTAATTTACACAACACATAACAAAATTACAGAAGCTTAATAACATCAACACCGTTCACTTGTTGTATTTAAATCATTTTTAGATAATTATTTGGCCGAACACTGTCTCTTAGAATACAGGCTATCCTAGTCTAAGAGGCAGGGTTATACATTTTGTACAGATTTTGCAACGTGTAAAGAATTATTATGTACATTTTATTATTATTATTATGTACATTTACAAAAAACTGAAAAAATGCTTCTAAATTATACAAAACTATAGTTTGCAATGTATTATACTATCAAAAAGAAAGAAAATCAATTAAGTACAGAACAGGTTACATGCAAAAAGCGACCTTATGACGTGACCCGTATAATTTTTCAAATAGGAGCTGTGGATCCGGAGATATCCCTCCACATATACACATATCATAATCATAATCGGATTATTAATGTTCCCACTTCTGGGACACAGGCCTCTCTGTGAGAGGGAGTGGGCTGTAATCTACCACGCGGGCCCAGTGCGGGTTGGTAGATGTCACATGTCTTCGAATTTTTGGTTCTAAGACATGCCGGTTTCCTCACGATGTTTTCCTTCACCGTTTTGAGAGCAGTGGTGATGAAATTATTTACACAAAGTAAAGCGCCTGCTTGGGTTCGAACCCACGACCTACAACTCGTAAGTCGGGGCCGTTTCCACTGGGCCACCACTGTGACTGCTCTCGCTCAATTATACACAATCTCACAAAATTCAATCTCTCTCTTTATAATTGTATAAATAACTAAGCCCAATTAATATTTTCCTACTCATACAAGTACATTGTAATGTGCTCTTACGTAACTAACCGCATAACTCACATTGAACCGTCAGCTACGCAGGAAGGAACACATTCATCAAAGATTAACAGGTTGCACAAAATGTTAGGTAATTTACTATCAATGTAGTCTACCTACCATTTAATTAGAATTATCAGCCAATAATGTTCCCACTACTAGGACACAGGCCTCTCTCCATGAGAGAAGGGAGGAACAACAACAAAATTAAATAACATAAATTATAATGGAAACGATGATAGCTACAAAAGTTAAAAAAACTGTGTCGCAGCCATTGATATATTAAAAGGAGGAAGATAATATGTTACGCGCTAACATCGCAATCAGTAAACCTGGGCTCGGAGCACCTAAAATACATACGAAATCACATAATAAATTATTCCGATGCCATTTACAAAACTGCTTACGCTACCAATTAACATAAATAAGTATTTTATTGTACTATCTCAACATTTAAACGGGTACTAATTTAGGAAAACTTGGTTTCCTCATGTGGTGGAGAAATAAAACTGATTAAATCAAATTATAATTAAATTCTGCCAGTTACTATGACTAAATTGGGGTAAAGAGAACAGTCCCTCCGTTCCGCCTCATTGCGATTGCATCAAGACCAACCATTTCATGGACACGACGAACAAATTGCCACATTTGAAGTTTACGCGTCTCTGATTATCATAAGCGTTTCCTTTTTCCTTTGGCATTAATTGTTTGTTTGAAGTCTGAAATTGTTTTATTACCCTTGAGTTCAATGACCGCCTTACATAACAGATGATGATTTTATTGTTTGAAGCAGTAAACTGTGTTTTTATAACTGCAACTTTGTAACAACTATTGCGTATTATCAAGATAGGCAGTTGCTTTATGTAAAAAACTGAAAAAAAAAAAAACACAACTTTGTAGTTTTTTTTTTTTGTATTAAGTTGATACCGTACTTTCTAAGATTACAATATACCTTGAACTCATCTGACTTTCTTATACCTAGAGAACGCAAATCATAAATATCTAGAACTGACAGTTGTCGCCAATATAGGAAATGTTGACTCCTTCTAGCTTATTTTTATATGTTTGAATAATAATGACGTGTAAAAGTGATTTTGTTAATTTATTTACAGAATAACCATTTTTATTTCATTTCCAACACACTCACAGCAAAGCTATTATGGTAGGTATACCTTATTACCTACCTTCTCTTTATGAAAGAGCATTCATCATCATGAGTACCTCAATCATTTTTTCTCAAGAAAAAAATATAATATACGTATTCGTATAATATTATAATAAATATAAATAATAATATTTATCTATCATTAAAATAAGAACAGTAATAATTCTCCTGCCCTTATCCTCATAATAGGGATAGTAGGTAATAGGTTCTCTTTTCTTGTTCTGTTTGGTTGAAATGCTGTCAACATTGTTGTTATGGCGACATACTTAGATAAGATGGTGGTAGCTAGCCAGGCGGACTTAGAACAAGTCCTACCACCAACCAAACTGAGCAGAAAATTTTGCTCCCACTGGGAATCGAACCCGGGACCTCTGGGTCTGAGACCTGAGGTGGCTTAACCACTAGACCATAGACGCGGGTAAAATAAGCGGATACCCATCTCATCGTCTAGTAGCGGATGATGATGAAGAATAGTAATAAAGTAAAAACTTACCAAGCCTGAGGCAAACACAAGTTCTCAAACGGGAACAGATTAGGACTCAGGATGACCAGCTGCCACCAGTTCATACGACACATGTCTCGTTCTCTCCTCACTACTGCATCCCACATGGGACCTGAACCCAGATGAGGCACCCAGGTCATGGCCAGACCCATTACCACTAGAACTGCTGGCATTAATCTGTAAAACAAAACTGTTTATTATGGAAAGCTGGATATGGGACGAAAAATAAAGAATGTGGGGAAACCTTGCCAAAAAGTAAGGTTATACTGAAAACTGAAAAAGGCAGTATAAAGATTTCTTTACTTTCTTACTTAAAACCATGCCCAAAGAACATAACTACATAAGCCAAGGATGGAGATACCAGATATCTACCAACAACAAGTTCTCGTCGGTTGACCCTGAATAATTGAAGCTAATTATAGCCCTGAATACACACACATATATTTAGAAAATGATGCCTTAAGTGTTCCCTTTTTCTCTGGTTGGGAAATTATCAAATAACTTCCCCCGGACTGGGCGGAGCGGAAGGGTGTGTCTGACTCTTACTGACTAAAACCCACCCGTGTTCTTTCAGTTGCCTGTGTGCCAAAGGGCCACGGTATCCCTTTCGGACTTTCCCACGACCCTGGCAGTTATGTGTGTTCCTTGTTCGTGAACCATTCGCGGAAAACAGTAGCGACGTTTATGTTTGTAAGTACCTACATAAATATCCGACCCCGCATGTTGAAATATCGGGTAAGGGTAACATTTTATTCACCAAGCAACAAAATGTAGTCACCGATCTGGTATTGGTAAAACTTTCTTTATCCAGCTATCATACCTGAGCCACCTATTCACCAGCGCCATGGGAACAGTCTTCAACGTAAACTGATGAGTTTCGGCATAGACCAGCATCTTGTAAGCCATGAGGAACCCTCCCATCACGAAGAAGATCTGCACTATCACGCGAGCGTTGAAGAGAAGGGACTTGAAGAAGTCATCGTAAGACTGGAAAAAAGAAATTCAATTAGTAATTTTATGTTGGAAACTTATTCCAAAGGGTATCGTGAACTCAGTAATTGGGTTACGGAGGTTAGATAGGTAGTCAGTCTATGTAAAATACTGGTAATCTTATATAGTATAAAAGGGTAGACTGGGAGCCGACCCCAACATGGTTAGGAAAAAGCAAGACAGATTGTTAGTTTTATACTTGTTTTGGTTGTTGTACATTTTGTGTATTGTTATTCCTTCCTTACTTTAAATAATTATGTCTTTTGTTATTTAAATTTATTTATTTAATACTAAAAGCACAGAAATGTACAGAGGCGGACTTAATGCCATAGGCATAAGCTAAAACAAAAAAAAAACAAAGCTTAAATATAGCTGTACAATAGCTCGAATTTATGTCTGTAAGATTGTGCATGTCTTTACCAAATAAATAAATAAGGCATCAAAGTATTGCTACGCATTGCTGTCGATGCTGGTTCGACTGCTCATTAGGCTCATCTTATTTTAAGTATTAATTGTATAATAATTATATTATTATGTAAGTTGTTAGGTTGTTGGTTGTTGTAGTTGTTGTAATTATGTTAATAAGTTTGTATTATTATACAAAGCGGTTGGTTGACACATCCATTGATCCAGCTCACTTTTCCCTTGGCAAAGAATTAGCATTCCCTTCTCAAGAAAAGTAATATTTTCTCTATATTATTATTTAACATGACGCAAAAGAAATATATGAGCAAATCGATCAAGCGCTTAGCGTCAGCAGTAAATGGTAAAAAAACTAGTATTTTGCCAACCTTCATAACGGTTAATGGTTTTACTAAGAACATTGCGATATGCAATGATGTGACGTCACAATCCATTAGATACCTTGTTTTAGCTGCTTTGTAATATTTTCAGTGGCCCAAATAAATGACTCCTTGTCGCTTTTTTTCTTACAAGTGTCTAATATAAGGTTCGAGAGACACCATTCAGCAAGGTTGCCAGCTATTGAGACGCAAATACATGCCAGTGACCTTGAATATGGTTAGCTTGCGTGTTCTGTACTGAGCTCACGCAACGCGTCGTACGTCCAGCCAGTTATAGGACTCGCCCATCAAGGAACGCTCTCCCAAATTAGACGCATTATTAATTTATTACACATAAAACAAAAGTTATTTTAATAAAGCACGTATACTAAAAGATCAATAATTAAAATATTATGTTTAAAAAACTTTTAACAAAAAAAAAAACAACCGACTTCCAAAAAAAACACTACAAAGTGAAAAATAACTTTAATTTCGGAAGTCGGTGTCTTTGGTTTTGTATTTTCATTTTTTGGCACCGACTTCCGAAATTAAAGTTATTTTTCACTTTGTAGTGTTTTTTTTGGGTACACTACATAAATACGAAAAACTTTATTCCGAAAGTCACAAATACGAATTTCAAAATACCGATTATCAGAATTCCGAATGATTCAAAATTCCTAATATAACAACTCCGATTTATCATTAATCCTATTTTTATAATTCCAAAATTTCAGTATTCCTAACGTTTATAATTACTATTCTCAAAATACCGAGTTTCAATAGATCGAATAACAAAAATTCCGAATTAATGATAAATCGAAACATCAAAAATACGAATTCCGATTATTAAAGTACGGATTAGAATTCCGAAATAAAAAGGCCTTGTAAAACTGAAAAGCAAGACAACAAAACACACTGGTCACAGTTCCAACCTAACCCATATGATTCACCAACAATAAAGGGGATCTGGCGCTCGGCGACCGCTGCCGCGGCACGCTCCCTACGGTCGCTCGATTTCGCGCGTTAAGATAATGGTCACTGATTTAACCTTACCTAACCGAAATGATTCACCAACAATAGAGGGGATCTGGCGCTCGGCGACCGCTGCCGCGGCACGCTCCCTACGGTCGCTCGACTCGCTCGCCTTCGCACGTTAATGGTCACTAATCTAACCTAACCTAACACAAATGATTCACCAACAATAGAGGGAATCTGGCGCTCGGCGGCCGCTACCGCGGCACGCTCCCTGCGGTCGCTCGCCTTCGCGCGTTAATGGTCACTAATCTAACCTAACCTAACCCAAATGATTCACCAACAATAAAGGGGATCTGGCGCTCGGTGGCCGCTACCACGTCACGCTCCCTACGGTCGCACGCCTTCGCGCGTTAATGGTCACTGATCTATACTAACCTAACCTAAATGATTCACCAACAATAGAGGGGACCTGGCACTCGGCGGCCGCTGCCGCGGCACGCTCCCTACGGTCACTCGCCTTCGCGCGTTAATGGTCACTAATCTAACCTAACCCAAATGATTCACCAACAATAGAGGGGATCTGGCGCTCGGCGGCCGCTACCGCGTTACGCTCCCTACGGTCGCTCGCCTTCGCGCGTTAACGGTCACTGATCTAACCTAACCTAAATGATTCACCAACAATAGAGGGAATCTGGCACTCGGCGGCCGCTACCGCGGCACGCTCCCTGCGGTCGCTCGCCTTCGCGCGTTAATGGTCACTGATCTAACCTAACCTAACCCAAATGATTCACCAACAATAGAGGGAATCTAGCACTCGGCGGCCGCTGCCGCGGCACGCTCCCTACGGTCGCTCGCCTTCGCGCGTTAATGGTCACTGATCTAACCTAACCTAACCCAAATGATTCACCAACAATAGAGGGGACCAAAGTAGACGTTTTTAAATTAAAAACTATGAGTTTTTAATTTATAATGCGTAACTTAATACTCGTATTATACTATTGAATCAGAATCCTAATTTTAGTAGTTTATTCGAAGTATTGAAAATCGGAATGTCGTTTTTCGGACCGAGAACCCATCGAGCATTTGATTCTTCGTACATATGAAAATCGGAAACCAAACAAATCGTATTTACGACTTTCGGTAAAATGAAATTCGTGATTTTTTATAATAGACATTATAATTCTTAGGGATTATGAAATTCGGACTTTTGAAAATCGGAACAACGAAATTCGGAATAAAATATTTCGGAGTATTTGGGTGTTCCCGTTTTTTTTGGAAGTCGGTTGTTTTTTTTTTGTTAAAAGTTTTTATTTTTCACTTTTTAGTTTTTGCACCTACCTACCCCACACAAGTTCGAATAACACTACCAGCGACGCAATTAACAGTGACAGGAAGTTATCATCATATACAAGGTGGAGATGACAATACAACAAAAAAATAAACGGTGCGCCCATAGTGACGTTCCCATTCTGTATACGAAAATTCAATTGAATATATTCAATAGTTTAGTCATTATAGCTCGGCAAAATCCATAGTCGGTTCGGGCTATTTCGTTTATCCACCCCAAAAATCCACCCTAAGGTAGATATTCTGAAATATATGCCCGAGAATTCACCCAAGGCCTAGTTGGATAAACGGAATTTATAGGCTTAGGGAGGATCCGGCTTACATTACATTTAATTTGTTTGAAAAACTCGTTTTTTTTTTCGAAGCTAGGATTTATTTGACAGTTCCAAAATACTCTTAAGCATTAGTAGTGCCAATATTTTAATTTTTTGTTGTATGGTAGTCTCCACATTGTATATTATCATCCTTAAAATGAATGAAGTCCAAACACAAGGTAGCTACTGTAAAACGTTGAGGAGTTCCCATGACTGTCCTTTGTCTTCATCATCATCATTCATAATGACAGTCACAACCCATCTAGGTGTAAAGTTCTCATCAATATAAATTAATCAATCCCAAACACCAGGTAATTGCTGTAAATCGTTGAGGAGTTCCCTCAACTGTCTTTCGGCTCCATCACCAGAACGACTCCAGACCTACATTAAATAGTAGTGCTTTAAAATGCTTAATGAAAAAAATTAACAAACGCACTACGATTTTGGAAGGTTCCCCTCGATTTGGCTGGGATGCCATCAGCAGATCCTGGTTTCTTTATAATTTTTTTCGAGGAGTTTCCTCAAGTCGTCATGGATTTCATCATCAGAACTGAATTTTGATCAAATTAGGACCAATCTAAAAGTATACCTTTCAGATAAGAAAAGAATTTTCTAAATCGGTTCATAAATGACGCCACCCGTGAAATACTTATCATTGAGAAGTTCCGGTGGCCCTCTGTGGACTTCTTCATCAGTTCCACTTCAGCAAATGATACTTTCTGAATGCAAATGCTTAACTGGTTGCTGAAAATAACGAAATTGCTATGTGTATGCCTATAATATTTGAGGAGTTCCCTCAATTTGTCATGGATTCCATCATCAGAACTGAATTTTGAAAAAAATGGGACCTATCGGGAAGTATATCCTTTCAAATAAAAAAAGAATTTTCCAAATCGGTTCATAAATGACAGAGTTCTGAGGTAACACACATTAAAAAAAAAATACAACCGAATTGAGAACCTCCTCCTTTTGGGGAAGTCGGTTAAAAATGGTGAAGGTTTCAGAAAAATACTCTCGAAAAATTTTGCGTGATTGTCAGTTTTTTATCAGCGTTAAACATAATTTTACAAATTCATTTCGTTATGTAATATAAACATAATCTAAAATGTTCTTATACAGGGTGTTAAAGTAATTGCGTGCCATAGCTTAGGGATAGGTTCAGTATCGATAAAGGAACCTAGGAAAAATAAAATAAAAAATCCAGAAAAATAATAAAAAATTAACATTTTAAAAAAAAAGCAACGTCAACATAATTTAGTTTGGTATCAGGTATTTACAATGATTAAAAATCAACTTATTTACTCATATTTTAAGTTGATTTGATTGCTATTTTAAGTTAGTATACTAAATTAGGTTGACCGTGCAATTTTTTTTAATGTTTTTTTTTTAATAATTTTTCTAGATTTATTTTTTATTTTTCCTAGATTCCTTTATCGATACTGAACCTACCCCTAAGCTATGGCACGCAATTACTTTAACACCCTGTATAAAGTTATAACATCAAGCCCGTAATTCCCGAAGAGTTAGTCAGCAGAGGTGTAAGTAAGGTGTCTAAGTACACCCGCGTATCGTTCGCCAGTTATGTTTAATGGCCACGTAATAGGGGGCGAACCTATTGCCATCAACCGGGCCCCTAATTCTATTGAAACTACGGAAAATTAAAACTACGCTAAGACAGCTTAAGGTATTATGTAAGTGCATCGTCTTCACATAATAATATGATTATATAACGAATGTAATATACAAAATATTTTAAAACATTTTAAAAGAGTAACGGTGGAGTTTCTTGCCCGTTCTTCTCCATACGAAAAAAACTACCTTTTGGAAGGGGCGACTAGAATCAATACAATTTTTTTTGTAAATATTGACGTACAAAAGTGCCTATTTGAAATAAATGATTTGGCTTTGACTTTAGTAAGACTATTACCACTCACGTGCGGCCTACAGTACTTTATACTTCAAATAAAACCACAATCACTTTCCCGAACGTGCTGCCTAACTTGCGCGGGCGCAGAACGGAAGCAATTCACTTTATTAAATTATTGCAGTTGCTCCATCACTTAGTGGTTACTTGTAACTTGCGATAAGTTGCGATAGACTGCAGTTAATTTAATTGATTGTAGTTCAGTTTAAGTTCTTAGCTGCCTAGTCTTTTCCTAGCTATGCTGGGGTCGGCCTCCAGTCTAACCGGATGCTGCTGAAGTCAGATCATACGGACTGTAGTTGGAATGTATGGGAGAACAGGTTTTTCAACTACAATGTTAAGTTTGTTCATGGGATAAATTTATCCCAACTACGGAACCCTTCGTTGTGCGTGGTCCGACACGCACTTGGCCGGTTTTTTATCATTTTATTATTCATGTACATTATTACACAACATAAAACATGCCTGTAAACTACATGCATTGATGCATGCCTGTAAACTTAGAGATTTAGGCAGAGACTTTAAGTCTGTTAGCTTGTAATTAGATAAATATTATTTTCTTTGAAAATAAATACGGAGCAAAAAACACTAAAATACACAAAAAAAATGTAAATACGTTTTTGGTAATAAAAACGATTCGTTTCCGAAAAAAGAACTGCTCATAATAATAATTGTTGCCAACCAAAATAAACATTCAACTCGAATCTAGTTCCAACCGGTTCTGTTACGTAAGAGGTCGATGACTTGCCTAGGTCAACAATTTTCGCGGTTAAGTTGCGTGGCAAGTGTTTGTTTATTTTGGTTTTTATTTGAGAACTTTATATCGGTCATGAACTCATGAGTGATACCTTAAGGGCCTGTTTCACCACCTTCGATTAAGTTCCTATTAATTTACTTGGCAGATAATTTCATACAAATTCTGTGCCATTTTTGAAGTTATTCGGTAAGTAGTGGCTATTTTCGAACGTCGTGAAATAGGCCCTAAGTATACTAGCTACAACGATATTTTGGCATTCCAATGACGTTGACAGGGAGAGCTGTAGGTAAATATTTGTATAATTGTTTTATGAAAATAATGTCACTTGAAATGTATGAAAAAAAACGATATGGCTGTATTAGTACTGATTTTTGCCACGTACTATAATAACCTTGTAGCGCTACACCTACAGTACTTAGATAGATGTACTATTTATAATATTTTTTTTAAATTTAATAATGTCTCGTATTTATTTTGGTTGGTTCTTTTTTGAACTCAAATGGAAATCCAAGCACGAAACTAATTGACACAAAAATTCTTAATATTCTTTAGATAAAGCTAAAATTATTTCACTGATACCTACTTAGAATGTTTAAAAACTCGTTTTCACAAAAATGAATAGAAGAATTTTTATTTTCGGTTTTACTTTAAAATGGCTACCAATTTTAATACACATAATATACAAACATCCTGTAGCTAGACGTAGGTATAAGAAATAACACAGAACAGATAAAAAAGGTTATTTTACTTTTCTGAGGAAAATAACACCCTCTTTAAAGTAAAAGCCAGTTGGCCAGTCATAGCGCAATACTGTATAAATGGTACGTTGCACTATTGCATATGAGCGGCATAACCTGTTTTACTAAGCCGACCGTTAGGACTAGTTTACACGATTCTATGTTTACTTAGGTTTGATGCAAGGAGTACAAATAAGTGAATGTTAAGAATACCAACACGCACTGTGCCCGCGTGGTGGATATGGCTCACTTCCTCTCACAGAGATGAGGCCTGAGTCCCAGAATTGCGAACGTCATAGGCCGCTATCTTGCAGTCATAAACTAAATAACATTCTTCTTTTTTTTTTGTCACAGCGATAAGAAAAATCCGAAAATAATACCGAATTTTGCATTCTTTATTCTATGTTAAACTACTTATACTAAATTAACTAAAACACGAATAAAATTAAATACGCATCGCTGTCGACTGTGTACCCAATTAAAAGCCAGCTCTTGATAATGCATTATCTTATTTCAATTAAATCATGTACTTTTGCATGCTCTCGAAACGGTGAAGGAAAACATCGTGAGGAAACCGGCATGTCTTAGAACCAAAAACTCGAAGACATGTGACATCTACCAACCTGCACTGGGCCCGCGTGGTAGATTACAGCCCACTCCCTCTCACGGAGAGGAGGCCTGTGTCCCACCCAGCAGTGGGAACATTAATAGGCTGATTATGATGTACTTTTGAATTAACAATGATTTGGTCAGTTCAGTCTATATTTTACCCGTTTCAAAGTATAGTTTCCTGACAATCAGTGTAGTAGTAATATTAACTTGGTTTGCACCACAAATGTGAGGCCATTTCCACACATACGTATACACACAAATTGACAAAACGTTTCGTAAACACTCATTGACGCAGCCTGTGTTTCAAGATGGCTGTAACCTGAGTATTCGAGTCTTGATTCATTCGGTTACTTTTAAGGCAAGCGTGCCCTAATAATAATATGCTTATCCACTGCCGCATGTCCAATGAGTCATGGGCTAAATCTACCACCATGTGGGTCTCAGAAAACGTCAGTCGACATCGAGGCAGACCCAGGAGAAGATGGTGAGACGAGCTTGACGCCTACAGAAAGGATTGGTCCACACTAGCTCCAAATAGAGAGGAGTGGAAAGGAGAAAGGGAGGCCTTTGCCCTGCAGTGGGACAACACAGGCTAAAAATAAAATAAAATAATATCCACTGTAATAGTGGACAAAACAGAGACACAAAAAAAAAACTGGTTGCTCTCCGGGAGTGCCGGCAGAAGTGAAAACTTGAACATTAACGTTGTGCAGTATAAAAGTACTATAATTTATTTTATATGGTTAAATACAATATTCATTAGTAGTAGTAGTATATTTATTTATTTTCAAAATATAGTCTAATACAAATAAACAATATATTTAAACACTTTTCATAGATTATGTTTTGACTGCTTTTTTTTACCCATCAATATGGGTAAAATTTCTTACCTAGCAATCTTTACGTAATGTCAAAGACTATTTATTTTGATATTTACTTTGTCGGTTGCTAGGCAACGGATCTTACGGTCACGTCCTGACACGAGTTTAACATTTTGTACCCATCCCAAAAAAAGTGTGCACAACGCCGCTAAAGAAGTTGTCACAATGAATGGTTCCGTAGTTGGGATGAATTTATCCCAAAAAGAAACTTAACCTCGTTGGTCCAGTGGTCACAAGCACTACTGCTGAGCATGAGGTCATGGGTTCATTTCCCGAGTCGGGTAAAGTGTTATTGGAAATGTGGGTGTACTATAGGGACACCTCTGCCTAACCCTTCAGGGAATACAGGCGTGATGTTTATACAGTATGTTAACCAACAGAGGGCGTTCCCGTTAACCCGCAATAGTATAGCGTCCATACATGCTAGAAAAAAGATTAAAATCGAAAAAAAAAAAACTTTTTTAATTTTTTTATCATAAAATATTCACGAAAAATATTAATTTCATACGTAAAACCTTGTACACGCGTACTTGTCGCACTGGTCTTTCCAAGTTGAAAGACAAGTGAGCGTGTACAGAGTGTTACATTTACGTATCAATTTAGAAAAAAAAAGAAATAATAAAAAAAAAAAAAAAAAACTTTTTTTTTTCACTTTAATATTTTTTCTAGCATGTATGGACGTATTCTCCCATACATCGATTTACGTCACGGTCAATTCCTCAACTACAAATGTAAGTTTGTAATCTAAAAGATTTTTTTTTGCAATAAAACTACGAACAAACTATTTTCAGACGTTTTCCTTTACTGTACCTTGCTCCTTGGCAAAGTTCATGATTCTAGGTCAACAGGATATGATTTATTTGCGAGTATCAAAATATGTTGCTTATAAAATGGCCGTATTTTTTTATTGCGTTGACTTAGGACTTGATTTTTTTCAATGTTGAACACGACATGTATGTACAGTTGTTTAAAGTTTCATAGTTTAGTAAATATGGTTTCTAACTCAACGATGTAGATTGTAGATACAGAACCTGCAACAATCACTCTTTGGCATTTATTCTATCTGTGCTATACAAGGTTTGAAGTTGCACAAGTAAATTAACTGCGAGGAATATAACTAAAAGCAGCTTTATTATAGCACAGTTAATGCACTAAAGTTGTGAAATATTTAGTAAAGTGCTTTAACTTTGGTTGAGTTTGTGTTAAACTCACAATCTTGTATTATTGCGTAGTCTTTAGAATCCAATTAAACTGTTTTGATAGAAGACAAAACTGTTTTGTTTCGTAATCTGCCGAGCCTTTTCCCAACAATGTTGGGGTCAGATTCCAGTTTAACCTGATGCTGCTGAATACCAGTATTTTACATGAATCGACTGCCTATCTGATCTCCACAGCCCAGTTACTGGGCTAACGTATTATTATTAATATTCTGTGGTAAGACTGCCTACCTTCTTCTTTCTAAGTTTATCTTGGACATTAATGACGTCGGTGAAGGAAAATATCGTGAGAAAACCTGGACTAATCGTTAATAAAAGACTAAAATCTCCAACCCGTCTTGAGCCAGCGTGGTGATCAATGCTCGTGCCTTCTCTGTATGAGGAGAGGCCTTTGCCTGCAGTGACAATAATAGACTGGTATTATTAAGACTGGCTGTTGGATTTTTCAGCTTCTTACTACGCATAACGACTGATAAGTTAATGTATATTTATTTTTGGGCCGTCCATTGTGTCGCCATAAGTAAAAATTCTACATTCAATCAATCTGCCTAGCCTTTTCCCAACTATGTTGGGATTGATTTCCAGTCTAACCGGATGCAACTGAATAGGACCTCCACAACCCAGTTACTGGGTAATACGATTGGTAAGACTGGTTATCAGACTTTCGGGCTTCTGATGACCCGTAACGACTGTCAAAGATCCACGAATGACAGCCGGGACCAACGGCTTAACGTGCTTTCCGAGGCACGGAGGAGTCTTGATATGTAAAAATGGTCACATATCTACGGACCAACCCCGGCAAGCGTAGCTTAACCTGTTATTACTTAGCTACGTTTCTACATTCATAACCGTAATTTGTATGGTGTACATAACAAAGAGTATTATAATACAAAACTGTTTTGCCACTCGTGTACGAATTAATACCATTTGATTCAATAACGATCAGCCCAATAATATTATTATTTATCGCAATCCTCCATGAATTGCAAACCAATTGCATTTCAATTAATCACATCATCAGTTATTAATGGTTCCGATACATATTAATTCAATTAATGTTTTGTTAATCGGTGACATTCCGTGGTTTTCGGTGTCAGAGGTCTGTGATTTGTATTTAACCCACAATTTAACATTTTGTCGGTTAGTTTTACCGGCTTTAAATAAGAACGTTAGCGTTGTGAAAATTATTACTTCGTTTTAACGCAATTTTAAATTGGGTATGGTTTATTTTTGTCTTTATTAGGTACTGAGGCCAATTTTTTTCGGCTCTGAAACTACATTATCTATTATGTTTTAAGGCTTCCTAGTCAGCCGCGATACGTTGGTGCGACGCGATTCTGGTAGAAAAATGTCTATTAAGTTTAAAGAAATTGTTACATTTCCGTCGTTCTGTAGCGTCGCGCCGCGCCTGTCTGCGGGGACCTTTATTTTAAAGGCTAATCCTTGTGAGCGAATATCAGATGAAGACCTTCGCAGATAGACGATGGCTATCTTCAATGGACTTAGTTTCTTTTTTGTCTTATTTGAATTAGTATATTGAATTATCTATCTATATACATATAATAAAATCGTAGCGAAGTCAAAACTGTACATTGAATATTTTTAAAAAAAAGTAATTGCTACGAGGTCTGGGATCGATTCTAATCCCGAAAATATAGTTTTTAGAATTTTTGTCTGTTTGTCTGTTTGTCTGTATGTATGTTCCAGCATCACGCAAATACTACTGGACAGATTCTGTTGAAATTTTGCATAGATATTCCCTATAAGTCTGGTCAAATGGTAGGGTATAAACTATCACGCTATTTGCTAAGGGGGATGAACAATATTACAATAAGTTCGTATTTTTTTTCGCAAATTGTAAAAAGATGCGCCAAAAGGTTTGCATATTGTAGATAGTTTAGTTACCGATTTAACTTTTTAAATGATTATCATCACGCTATACCTTTATGGAACTAAGCAGTCAATCATGAAATATAAAGGAACGGCTATTTTAACTAACTTTCAAGTAAGCAAATAGCTAAGCGGTTAGACGGTTGCTTTGCAATCCCGAGTTTGTTAGTTCGAATCCCATCTATTGTTTTTTTTTTTTGTGATTCTCTTTTTTACATTTTGTAATACGATTTTTATTTTTTGTGTTATTTTTTTATTTTTTTAATGTTTGTAGTTCGTAGAATGTATTAAATTCACTAAAAAAGGAAAACTTCGTAATCTATGGGGAGCTGCTACGTCACAAGCACTTTACAGTCACAAAACATTCAAGGTTGTCTTCTGATCATTTTAGTGCCGAAAACTATAACAATAAAATGATTTTTTACGGATTATAGAACAAACCGAATGTAAAAAAACACAATATTTTTAGCGCTATTTACCCTCTTATACGTTTTTGGGTCGCGCATAACCCCAATGTCAAAACTGACAGATTTGGCTCGGGGTCGCCCGCGTCCCCCCGGGTGGCCCAGGCAATTTTGTCTGTTATTTATATTATAAATAGTGTTTACTTTGGTGGAACAGGTTTATAATTAAAGTCTATGAACCAACGATGACATAAAACATGACATGAACGACATCTGACAGTAAATTCATTGAATAAATTCAATATTTATTCAGTTCATACGGTCTGCGCGCAAAATGGCCGCGCGTGTGGTGTTTGTCTCGTGTTTTGATTTCGATTTTATTTTGTTTTAGTTATTTTCGGTAGTCCTCAAGCCTTTGTGTAGTGTTTTCCCATGAGTAAATAACATCATAAGTTCGAATGTACGTTCAGATTTGAGTATAGTGCAACGAAATAAAAACTGTGATCCAAATAAATTGCTTCGTTTTCGTCCGTGTTAAAACTTTTAATGGCGTGGTCAAACGTGGTGTTATTTTTGTTAAAAATAAACAATTATATCAGTTGAATCTGTGTTAGCTATTGTATAAATGACGAACAAAAGATAAACTTCAGCTTAAAAGTGTTTGTGTGTGAATTATTGAAGAGAACAATAGAAAAAACAGGTTCCGTTATCGGGCCGGCGGCCGTCGGAAGGTGACGTCATTGCGCCGGTAAGTGACTAAATATTTTTTTATGTGAATATTGTGTGGAAACGTGTAGTTTTTTATGTAATTCTTTAACGTTAAATAATATATCAATTTAAAAAAAAAATAATAATAGATAAAAATATTTTCAATAAAATTCAATTATTTTTTTCTTTACGGTAATGGGGAAAAAGCCCCCTCCTCGTGACTTTACATTAAAATTAAGAATATAATAGGAAAATAACATTTAGTTATCAAGTTTTATTGTGTTAGCTTATTTTATACCGATTCCAACTACGTAAGTATTATAAATAGCTCCCATACGAAACTTTAGAGATATAGTCGTTTTAATCTCAAGAGGTCTGCGACGTGGGTGGCCCCGGCGACCACCCACGCGCAGCTTGACAGCTAACGGGTTTGCGCCGGCGCGGCGCGTGACAGATTAGCATATTGTAAAGTACACTCGAGAGCAATGAATCCGGGTCACTTAAAGAATGTTAAAAATCTCGGAAACTAAAAATGATAGGTAATGCAATAAATTGTATTTAATAGACAATGTAATACTCCTTAAATGAAAGTAAAAAAAATATGAGTCACCATACATTTTATTAACACAAAATTACATAAAGAAAAAAACTGCTGATCTCTCCTTAAAACAAAAATAGGAAACATGAAATTTTTGAACTTTATAACGATTTTCTTGAATTTTAATACTTCGTATTGCCTCCTCGTGCTTCCATTACTGCGTTTACGCGGTTTGGCATGCTGTACACCAAGTTCCTTATACGATTTTGGGGAATATTCTCCCATTCCTCTGTGAGAGCAATTTTGAGCTCACGAAGCGTGATTGGGGGAGTGTTTCGTTGTTTTACGCATCTGCCTAGCTCGTCCCAAGCATGCTCGATCGGGTTGATATCCGGGCTGCGCGCTGGCCACTCCATACGAGTAATGTTCATCTCTTGAAGGTAGTCATTCACAATCCTACCTGTATGAGGTCGGGCATTGTCATGCATAAATATAGCATCCTCACCTAAATTGACCATAAATGGACCAACGTGATCATTGAGGATTTCTTCCACATATCTTACGCTAGTTAAAGAGCCGTTTTCTATGATCACCAGCTCTGTGCGACTTTCAGAAGAAATTCCGGTTTACTAATGTTTGCCATAATTTAATATGCCATAATTTTACATGCCATAATTTTATTTGCCATAATTTCATTAGTAATAACGCTTCAGTTGCCATAATCGTGAAATGACATAAAATCATTTCCACTAATTTCATTGGTCATAATCGATCAAGTGTCATAATAATTTTAATCCATAAATTCATTAGCTATATTTTTTATTTGCATTGTCGTTTTCCATAACATTTATTAATATTAATCTGCCCATACTAGCACAACAATGCTAGTTCAGTATGTACCATGCTTGCTTTGCAAAAGAGGAAATCTAGCACTCGGCGGCCGCTGCCGCGGCACGCTCGCTACGCTCGCTCGCCTTCGCGCGTTGTTTTGTCACAGTTCTAACCTAACCTAACCTACCCGTTTCGAATTTACAAACTGTTTATTGTCTGAACAAGAAAACCTAAAAATTACCCTAATCTGCCATGCATGCTTGCTTTGCAAAAGAGGAAATCTAGCACTCGGCGGCCGCTGCCGCGGCACGCTCGCTACGCTCGCTCGCCTTCGCGCGTTGTTTGGTCACAGCTCTAACCTAACCTAACCTACCCGTTTCGAATTTGACAAACTGTTTATTGTCTGAACAAGAAAACCTAACCTATCCTATTTTGCAAATGTACGTATGTATGTATTTAAATGAACATTCGGAATAATACATATCATATAATACAATACTGAGGACATCTGTCTGTAACGTTTCTAAATAATGTTAAATGTTGCTTATGTCAAGTGTCGATTATGTAATGTGTTACTTAGAGAATCTAATGATTATGACACAACATGTTATTATGGAAACTAATATTATGGCAAATAAAAGTTATGTCAAATAAGTTGATATGGCAAGCGTTATTAGTATAAATGATAATAGTGCAAGTAAATATTATGAGTGGGGACGATTATGGAAAACAATAATAGGACAAATAATATTATGGAAAACAATATAATACCAGAAATTCCGGCCCACACAAGTACAGACCCACCACCGTAGGCTACTTTTTCTTCGATGCATGCTTGCTTGAATCTTTCCCCTGGTCTTCGATACACTCTGTGTCTTCCATCGTGCTTGTAGAGCATAAATTTTGATTCGTCGGAGAACATAACTTTTGACCAATCTTCAATACTCCAATTTACGTGGCTCTGGGCATATCTTAGTCTTGAAATACGATGCCCACGCTCAAGTTTAGGGCCGTTTGCAGGTCTAAGGGGTTTTAAGTTAGATTCAGCAAGCCGACGTCTTACTGTCCATGCACTTGGGTTACTTCCTCCGAGGCGTCGAAACTGATTTGTGAGTTCAGTTCCTGTGAGAAAGCGATTTCGAAGCATGGTGTTCACCAAGTATCGGTCTTCTCGTGCTGTGGTACACCTGGTTCTGCCCGTTCCTGGTCTGCGTAGGTTAGAACCAGTTTCTTCGTAACGTCGGAGAACTCTTTGTACTGTTGACAGCGACACACCGACAGTCCTGGCTGTATCGCGCTGACTCCGGCCGGTTTCCAGCATTGTAAGTATTCTGGTGCATTCTTCAGGCGTAAGCGACATAATTTCAGCTTGAATAATGAATATAGAGCACTATCAACATGGTTTATGTACCCACATAAATGACAGATTACAAACAAAAGCAAAACCAAATGCTGTAATTTCGTAGTTCCATCTTCGAAAGTGGCCCTTTTTCAAATTTGATTTTTTTATGATATAACTTTACAATAACTAAGAAGTTTTAATACCTTCATTTAAGGAGTATTACATTGTCTATTAAATACAATTTATTGCATTAACCTAGCATTTTTAGTTTCCGAGATTTTTAGGATTCTTTAAGTGACCCGGATTCATTGCTCTCGAGTGTAGTTCAATATGGCAAAATATGCATCTTTTGGTATCAAGGATAACATTAAGCCGAAAAATATTGAAAAAAGCCGAAAAACGTTCGCCTTTTACAGTTTGCTTAAACCATTTCACGAAGTCCTGTTAGTTATTGCAATTTAAACCATAAGATTAACGTCATAACGGCGACAAGACAGGACTTTGGCGAAATAAATTAACTATACCTGGTGTTTATATATATGTATAGTACATAGGTATTAATTCCTTGCTTGGTCTGCTGTGACAGCGTTGCTTAAGATTCTTTATTGAGACGGCCCATGTGAAAAGAGTAGGTATCTACCTGGAAAGACTTCGAGGAGGCCTTGACCAGCACAAAAAAAACTAGCTTAATTTTTGACTTTACACACAGATTTTGACAGCAGATATTTTGTCCTAGCGATTTTAAAATCGGTGTGTAATCGCCAATATGTTCTGGAATCGCTGCCACACTGCTTTCTGGTGAGAAAACAGCGCGCGCCATTCATGTGTAAATGCTTTGTTGAAAAGGTCAACTCTATGGTCAAGAGTTCTAAAACTGCGCTTGACCATCAACATGCAAGCTCGGCTTGGCGGGAATCCACATGCTCAAGAATTCTCCTATGTTCTTCTAAAAGTTGGTGAAGGCACTATAACAGAGGAGTGTGGCCAGGTGGCCCTACCAGAGACTCTTGGTAGAGTAGTTCCCACTTTAGAAGATCCGATTCGTCTGGTGTACGAAGACATCAGTCGAATTCCGTACCAAGAGAATTCTTGGGCGTGTTCCATTTTAACGTCAAAAATGATCAAGCAGCAGCGATCAACCACGGTATTCTCTCGCAAATTGTAGGGAGCGAAGTGATATAAACCTCCATTTATGCTGATGTGGAGGAAGACGATGCCACACATTACCCCGTAGAATTTCTGAATTCGCTCATGGCAACTGGACTTCCGGCGCAGAAAATCCAGCTGAAGGTCGGTGTCCCGATTATGCTCTTTCGGAACTTAACTCCGCCAAAGCTTTGTAACGGAATTCGGCTCAAAGTCGTGTCTTTGCAAGGAAACGACATCAAGGCGGAAATTCTAATAGGTTGTGGCATTGGCGAGACAGTGTATATGTTACGGGCAACATGATTAACTGGGCATTATTAACCGGTTAAGCCGCGCGACGCGATTTTGCGACACCCCTCAAGCCGCGCGACACGATCGCGGCGCGTCAGAGATAAGAGCTCGCTAATATAAACAAAAACTGAGAGCTTTTTGTTAAGTAAATAGTCTTATCGTTAATGGTTTTGGGTTCCTGATTAGACAAAGGATTTTTTATAATACTTAGAATCTTTGTAAGCGAACGCTAGTATTGATAAATAAACATTCTTATAAGATTCTTATAAGAAATTCCTTTGTTCATTGTTTTGATTATTTATAATAAAACTACTGGTTCGATTCACATGAAACTTCGCAGGATACATTATGAATACATATACTATCGGTCAAAACCATTATTTACGGACAATAATAATAAATAAAAACACATATAAATAAAAAAGTTCAATAAATCGTTAACCGTATCATTACGTAACATTATTTAGTTGACAAAAAAATATTGAACTCTTTTTCTTTCTGTATTATGCATTTTTATTATTTATTAGTTATTCAAGAATATAAAATAAATGACTTACCAGCGATTACATACACAAAACACACACAAAACTCAAAATTTCACATCAACACCTTTTTTCACTACCGAGTTTGTTTACATTTTTTGATGGGTCCGTAATAGGTAATTACGATGTTATTTTGTGCAAATTTTATCTATATACGATGACGACACTACTTAATTATTGAAATAACACCATTTCCCGTCGATTTACACTTAAAAAACAATAGAAAATGAATAAATAGAACGCGGAGTGCAGTGCACGGCACGCATGCGCGGACGCCATTTTGCCGTACCAAAAATGTTCAATTTTTACTTTTTTTTAGAGTTGTTTCTGCATATTTTGACGTTATGGTCGATTTATTCGACAGGTATATTATCCTACCATAAATCAAAACCAACCACAGACCATATCAGCCCGTATATTACATATAAATAGAGCTGCAATCTGCATGAACGTACCGTGTTCCCGGGGACACGACGAGGCTTGACGGTATTGGGAGTTTTCGTGCGCCTGGGGCTTCGGTCCGGCTTGACCGGTTAATAAGAACCGGCCATTATTAATAATGCCCAAGAGCGATGGGCAAAGTGATTAATTTATCACTTTGACCGGCCATTATTAATAATGCCCGACGGCCCGTGGTCCATGTAATAAGTCAGTGTTTGAGATAGCTTGAATTTATCACTTGGACCGGGCAGTATGAATAATTCCCTACTTGTAGCCGGGCAATGTGATAAATTGGACCGCGGCCGTGCCTTGCAACATGCGAGGGGCGCGTACGTGCGGGGGGAGAGCCGCGCGCGCACGCAGCGACGTGTTAGTTCGCAGTAATACTTCGGAACGAGAACACGTGAGTGCATTGGGAGAGCCGCGCGCGCACGCAGCGACGTATTAGTTCACAGTAATACTTCGGAACGAGAACACGTGAGTGCATTGATTACGTTTATCTCACAAAATGGCGACATCCATGGATATGATGGATATGAAAAGACGTTTTAACGAAGAAATTCATAAATTAAAATTAACGAAGGGGAAAAACACTCAGTTATTTTCTCGCGATGAGTATTATTCATTTTTAACCAAAGTGCAAGTGACTCTTCGAGAATGTGCTCGAAGAGACTCTCATTTTGATGGACAAGGCTTCCAGCATTGTAACTGTAGTGGTGACTGCAATTCAAAACGTTGTAAATGCAAGAAATCAAACATTCTTTGCAATTCCAAATGTCACAAAACCTCATCTTGCAAGAATAAATAATTCTAAACGTAATAACTTTCTTGAACAGTCCTTAATTATTAGATATTTCTGTTGATTTTTCTCAGTTTACTAATTTTTTAACTATTGTTCTTAAGTAATATTTTTATCAAAATAAAAGTAGGTAACTAATGATGTTATTACATTTTTAACTGTTTATTTTTAACTACTATGTTCAATAGTTTATTTTTTGTTAACTTTTCATGAAAATTTTGTAAGTTTAATTTCATTTAATAAACAATAACACTACAGTTCACTTATTTTATTACTTTGCCCAAGATAGGGTGGGCGTTATTCATAATGGCCGGAAAAGTGATTAATCATGCTGTTTTAATCACATTGCCCAATTGAGTCGGGCATTATGAATACAGACCGGCCATTATTAATAGTGCCCGGACTTATCAAATTGCCCGTAACATATATACCGCGTATACCACTAATTCCCCACAATTACCAGCTTAAGCGCGTACAGTTCCCTGTGAGCGTATGCTTTGCGATGATTAATGATCAATAAGTCACAAGCACCGTCACTGAAGGCTAAAGGCTCCACTGCCGCGAGAAATCACGGTACAGCGAACAGAGCTCCGGCGGGATCTCATGGCGGCTTGGAGTGTGTGATTGTCGCAACCCAGATTTGGGCACGCCACAATTGTGACGATAAGTCTCCTCTTTGAGGAGTGGCTAGAGAGGTGCCACGGCGTCCTCTTCTTCCGCCTGACGCAGGTCCTCACCGGACACGGTTGTTTCGGAAGGTTCCTGTTTTGCATAAGGCGGGAGGAAACGCCCGGGTGTCACCACTGTGTGGACCGCCCGGAGGACACGGTGGAGCATACGGTGGATGTCTGCCCGGCTTGGGCAAAGCACCGCCGTGTCCTCGTGGAGGCGCTCGGCGACAGCGACCTCTCGCGTCCGACCCTGGTAAAAGCCATGGTGCGGAGCGAGAGGGCAAGGCAAGCCGTCACCTCCTTCTGCGAAGCAGTAATGCTCGCGAAGGAGGAGGCGGGGCGCGCGAGGGACAGACAAATGTCGCCCCCTTACGCCCCAAGCCGCCGCCGTAGGAGACGCCCCGGGCGTCGGGAATTGGTAGCCGATTTCCGGCCACCGTAGGCACGGGCTTGCGGACGGAGAGCAATGGGTAGTTCGCCGTCCGATAAAGATCAGGCCCGGGTCGACGGCGCATCGTGTTCCACGTACGCCTCAAAGAGATGTCAGCAAAACTGAAAGGGTCCGCTAGGGCCGGTGCTTGCTGGGGTTGCTAAGGGGAAACCGTGGCCCCTGGCACAGGCAAGGGAAGTAACACGGGTGGGTTTTAGTCAGCAAGAGTCTGACACGCCCTTCCGCTCCGCCCAGCGCGAGAAAAGTCATTTGATGATTCCCCACGCAAAAGAAAAAAAAATGCTGAAGGCTGCGGGTGTCGACCTCAGGACGAACTGCTTCTCGCACGGACACTGTACGTCGCTAGCTCCCGAGTCACCAGTCCTGACTCTCTGTGTATTTTAACTGCTGAAAACAATATTACAAACGTAGTATACACGAAAGTTTTATAAACTGTAGTATATTGTGGTGTCAACTGGTGTCTTATGACTTCCACGCGTACGAAGTCGCGGGCAGAAGCTAGTTTATATATATTATTATTTGTGATTATTTGCGTATATATTATTAAGCTTAAATATTTTATTTATAATTTGTAATAGGTATATGTGTATCTTAGTATTTGAATAAAATTTTATAATATTATTTTTATTCCTCAATTTTTCACAATTGCACCTACCACTGTTTGTCTCTGCATCACCCAAAGGTTGACTGGTAGAAAATACCTATGGCATTAAGTCCGCCTCTGTACATTTCTGTGCTTTAAGTATTAAATAAATAAATTGAAGACAAAAAGAAGTTGAATCTTTTCCATGAGCCTCGCTACATTCAATCGTTTCAGCCCTTTGCAGTCTTCTGCTAAACATAGGCCTTTCCCATGTCGCACTCCCAGTTTTCAGCCTTCCACATCAAGTAACCCAGTCACCATTTATTAGCCCTTATTTCTTAGTAGAAATAGAGATTTAAACCGCGAGTACCTGCCGTGTTCAAATTTACACGGTGGGACTTTAGCGGTAAGTAACTTTGTTTTATAAAAGAGGATGCAAGGAACCCAACACTCTCTAGGCCCGCATGATGTGTTATGGCCCGCTCCCTCTCACAGAGAGGAGGCCTATGTCCCAGCAGTGGGATCATTAGCTGTATAAAATATGTATACTAGGAATTTTATAATAATTACTTACACGTTCTATAAACTCGGGATTAGCCGTGTATCCGTAGCCAATGAAGATCATTGAATGTAGACCGAGAATCATCACCATTGTGTAGAATCTGAAACAAAATACAGTCTTCAAAATCTTTCGGAATTTTCTTAGGAATCGAAATAACTGAAAACTTCATAATGGGTCATTGTACTCATCATTATGAACAATATTGTTACTATGGGGTCAAACTAGAAAAATAATTCATACACAACCATAGATTACAGATGGGACACTCCGCAAAATCACTTAAATAAGAAACAACTCTTGCTTCTACACAATAAAGTGCAATTCAGGTCGCACAGCGCTAATCACCTGCAGCTATATTCACCTAGAAGTTGCCTCTTTTTCTATCGCGTGACTCGTTAGATCTTTTGACTACGTTACATCAATGAATTGGCCCAGCATGACGCCCGCGTACTTGTAGGTTCTTATCTAAACTGCGGAGTGTCCCATCTGTATTAATCTATGACATAACATAACATCACACCTGTAATCCCCGAATGGTTAGACAGAGATGTACCTATATGTCAATATAGGTAATATGTCATACCATACCTTTCATTTTCGCCTAACTCGACAAAATCCATGGAGTAACTGATTTGGGTGTCCGCCTAATAAAATTTACTTTTTAAATTAACACTTTGCAGATGGGGCTAAAATAGTGGCGTGGTGTTATGTTACCTGCCAACTAGAAGAAAATATCACTTCAAATAGCCATCAATCTTCCTAGCCTTTTCCCAACTATCTTGGGGTCAGCTTCCAGTCTAACCGGATGCAGCTGAATACCAGTATTTGACATGGAGCGACTGCCTATCTGACCTGCACAACCCAGTAACTGGGTAATACGATATCCCTTGGTAAGACTGGTGTCAGACTTTCGGGCTTCTGACGACTCGTAAAGACTGGCGAAGATCCACGAATGACAGCCGGGACCAACGGCTTAAAGTGCTTTCCGAGGCACGGAGGAGTCTCGGTATGTAAAGATGGTCACCCATCCACTGACCAACCCTGGCAAGCGTATCTTAACCTGATGGATCGACACGTGCGGCTTGTTATTACTTAGCCACGAGATCCTCCACACTCCTCCTCACTTTAAATAGCAAAAAGTAAAAATAAGCTTGATAAAAGTAAGCTTGATAACCCCGCTGTTCAAAGCCTAATCAAATAATTAAAAAGTTACAGGAATATTCTAAAGTATTTTTGTGACAATCTGAGGTCAATTTTAAGTTACAAGATATTATTAATATTTTTTAATTGCCCTTAACCCTTCGTCGGAACGTAGATCCACACGAGACAAAATGGCTTTTTAATTGTGTCTGTTATTACGGCATACGATAGGTTAATCAGTCAAAGACACAAGTTGCCACACATATTGCCAGGAAATGAATACCCAATTTGCAATTAGGTACTTAACCATTCTTCCAGTAGGTTTTCGCGGTTGGCAAGCCACGTATAACGTGCAGTACTTTCCTACTTACCGTATTATCACAAAATAGTTAGGCTCCAGAAGGGCGACTCTATACAACGAGCAAAAAGACGCACGCACACAGACGCATACGCGATCTAAAGGAAGATATCCACCAAACGGATTGCATCGCATCGGATCGGAAAGGATACAAACGGATGTGGTGACAGCAGATCGCCTCCGGCAGGATGTCGACGCATGTAATCGGCTCCGTACCGGCGCTTGCAAACGTATCCGTTTCTGCGCCTAGACAAATAGTTTCATTCCTACCGTGTTGACGTGTTTTAATTTTTTTAATGGTTGGTGTTGACGTAGTATTGTTGGCTATTGCATTAGAGGAACAGAGACAGAACGACGACAAGCGAACGGAGCCGATCGCGCGGCGCAACATACTTTCAACTATGCTGTGCGCGGCTTGGTAATAATAATATAGACTTTAAATACTGTGTATACGATTTAATATTGTTGCGCTTGCACTCGCTGTACGTGAAGAGTGTTCATCTATGTGTGAGTGCGTTAACGCTCGTTTTATGGAGCCGAGCTTCTGTACTTATTTACCGCACTATGTACCACCGACCGTATCGAGGATGCATCAAATACCGACGGTTAACCGCAATCACTGCAATTACGATTTTACATCAGGTTTGGCTAAAGTTGGTTAATACCTATTTCATTCTCATAAAACACTCGGGAAACTTTTGTCGAAAGGTTGAAACCATAGGTTGAAATGATTGTCTATTCATAATAATTATATAAAAATACCTCTATTTTTGACATATTGAGACGGAAATTAGAATGCAAAAGTTCTTAGGCGTCTGCCTCAAATCTTGCGGGTAGCGGGGCAGTGGCGGCGGCGGCGCGGGAGCGGTAGGATCTAATGCGTAAAATCAAATGATCGGCCTTCGAAAACAGCGGCGCGGGAGCGGACCACGAACACAACACTTCGAAGCTATAGTGCCGCGCGAAAAGCCCTCTGGTTTCGAGAACGGGTCTGCGTTGCCCGCCCCGCTCCCGCGCCGACACCGCCGCCGCCCCGCTGCCCGCAAGATTCGAGGCAGAAGCCTTAAATATACAGTAATTGCTCAGGACATAAGGACAAAATAGTCAAATAGTTTCATTACTGTTGTAGTTATGTAGTAGTATTGTTGGCATTAGAAGAATGGTGACGGAACTACGGAACGACGACCGGCGAACAGAGCCGATCGCGCGTCGTAGCATACTTTCGACGCCCACGGTCAAGCTGCTGTGCGCGGCTTGATAAAATAGACTTTAAATACTGTGTACACGATTTAATATCGTTTAAAGATTGTAAAATCCGTTCCGTTCCGATCCGATTCGATGCGAGCTGTTTGGTGGAAATCAACCTTTAATAGGTTATAAGTGTATCTAATGTTTTATTGTACACTAGCTGCGTCCCGCTGTTTCACCCGCGTAAAGTAGTTTTTTCTTTTAATCCCTATGTTCCCGTAAGAATATCGGAATAAAAAGTAACCTATTTTACGCCCAATGGCCTCAGCTATCTATTAGTGAAAGACCCGTCCAAATCGGTCTAGCTGTTTCGGAGATTAGCCGAAACAAACAGACAGACAGACACACAGACAGACAAAAAAATAATTAAATTGTGTTTTTGTTGTATGGATCGTATATACTTTCATAATGCATTTAGTAAAAAGCTGTCATTTTGACGTTACAAACAGACACTTCAATTTTATTTATTTGTATGTATGTATGTATTTGTATGTATAGATTAATACCCCACTATATCTCAGATACATCGAAAACCACAAACCGCAATCATAATGACTGCACCGCAATTTATGTCGATTTTAATCGCCGGGGAATACTCGTCAATATCTCTTGCACGACTTTAATCAAAGATGAGGCTGGCTTCTGATTGAGGTGCGAGATACATGCCTAGTTAAATGTAGGCTAAAGTATATTGTGTAAGTTCGGCAAATATAGGAAATGTACATAATAATTATGCATAGATTTATAGCACTTTCATATTGCTTAGAAAATGGTTGCTTAGTAGCGCATGAGGGCCTTTGTTCGATGGCCAAATGGGCTTTCGATTACTTAGAAATTTCTTAGTACCGGAGACTGGATTTGTGCCCAGTGGATGGCAATAGACTCGCCCCCTATTACCTGGGATTTACGCCATTAGCACACCTCGGCCGCGATACCATAGCAGCGAAACGGCAGTAGTTCAATTCAACTGGCTCGCATCATGTTCCGCTGCGCGAAATTCGAGTAGCAGAATATGATATGAGCCAGTGAATTAAACTACTGGGTGCGGTTTCGCTGCTACAGTTTCGTGGCGGAGGTGAGCTACTGGGGTAAAACATGACTGGCGAAATGTGGGTGTACTTACTAAAAGTACAGAACCGGTGTAATCAGGCGTGATTATGTTTTAAGTGCGTGCTTTTACTAGATGTACCGATGAACTTAAAAAGGTGACCTTAATACGAAATCCGGAGAACCAGGGGGAGTCAAATAAATTACAAACGTTACAATGGTCTCTCGATTGTGAGTTTTTGACAGATTTTGTATGGCAAATCTGTCAAAAACTAGCAATGGAGAGACCATTGTGACGTTTGTAAATTAGTAGACTTGGCCCCCTATTTTTTTTTTTTTGCTGGTAAATCATCCAATGACTTCTCCCGCTCTGGGCGGAGTGGAAGGGCGTGTCAGACTCTTACTGACTAAAACCCACCCGTGTTCCTTCCCTTGCCTTGCCAGGGGCCACGGTTTCCCCTTGGGACTACCCGCAACCCCGGCAGTGACTTGGCCCCCTGATATTGTAACGCAGCTCGTGAGAGTCCTATGTTCAGCATTGGGCTGCGTTGGGATAAATCAAGCACATAACAGAAAGTAACATAACATCTCGCCTATTTTCCCCGAAAGGGTAGGCAGAGGTGTATTTATAGTCCACCCACATTACCCCGGTTATATTTACTCCAGTAGCACATCTCGTTCGAGTAGCGGAACTCGAGTAGCGGAACATGACGTGAGCCAGTTGAATTGAACTACTGCGCGGTTTCGCTGCTACGGTTTCACTGCTACGATTTCGCGGCGGAAGTGTGCTACCGGCGTTAAGCTCCATGTAATAAAGGGCGAGCGTATTGTCATCAACCGGGCAAAAATCTAGACGGGCTGCTACTGAGAAATTTCTGATAAAAAAATCCAGTAACCATTTACTTGACCTGAGAATGGAACCCAAAACCTTTAGTTCTGTAGCAGTGTTTATGACCACTAGACCAACGAAGCCGTCAGTCGAGCACAATTTAGCAGTATTTTTTTTTGTCACCTAATCCTTATAATCGTACCTCAATGCCTGGAAACACTTGAAGAGTCCACCCTCAGCGCTGCCTCCATGCTTCAAAGCTTTCCAGTTCTTTTGCACGCAGAAAGCCAGCATGAATTTATTAGCTGCAACAAAAAAAAAGTGACCATATGTGATTCCTGTTATCTTTATGACATCCTAACTAATAGACTAAGACTCAATTTCACCATACTCTGTTAGATATAACAGACTGTTAAACACACATCTCAACTGCTGTGATTGGCTGTTGTCATGTCAGTGAGACAATCAAAGCAGTAACCTGAGTTTAATGACCTGTTAGCAAATTTTTGTGTTTGGTGAAATTGGGTCTTACTTTATCTTATAAATGCGAAAGTGAGTTTGTTTGTTTGTGACGCATTCACGCTAAAACAGTTGAACGAATTTGGATAAAATTTGGCACATATATAGACCATGACCTAGGTTAGGACATAGTATACTTTTATCTCGATATTCTTACGGAATCGAGAGTTATGCGAAAGAAACCACAGAGCGCAGCTAGTTAAAAAAAAAAAAAAAAAATATGATTGGATTATTTATTTATCGTAACAAATTTTCCTTCAAAATGTATAAAGGATATTGTTTATAAAAATATTTTAGGTATAATACTGCGCCGGATCTGCCAGTTCAGGAAAAAAACACACATAAATTGATTATTATTTTATTTTTTAAGTTACCATGCCACAAACACACTGACTTTTATCTTACTTCTCGTTTGCGATGTAAATAAAAAATAAGGGTACCTAACAGTACGACAAAAATAAAAATGTGTAGGAATATAATATGTTGTAACAAGCCGTGCGCTCGATGAGATTTCGCCTTCGCAAAAATGACAAAATTCCGTACAAATCATCCCCTATTTAATTCCTTTAGTGCTCATATACACAAGCGTCATGCATCAACGACACAGGCAACAGCGGCAACAGCAGCAACGGCGGGCAGCCGTCGACGAGTGTTGACGCGACTTTGGTGCAAGCCGCTCGTGTATATGAGCCCTCCAACGCCTTAGCGGTTAACCCCGGACGCGGCTTACCGCGCGGCTAGCCGCTTTTTAATTTTTATATAACCGCTTATGGTTATACGCACTTAGCCCTCATACGCATTAGCGGGTAACTGCCGCGTTTGATGGCGGATAAGTGCGTACAACCAATAAGCCCTTGCATATTAAAAAATGAAAATTTCGGAAGTCGGTGTATTTGGTTTTGAACTTTCGTTTTTTGCCACCGACTTCCGAAATTACAGTTATTTTTGACTTTGTAGTGTCTTTTTTGGAAGTCGGTTGTTCTTTTTTTATAAAAAGATTTTATTTTGCACTTTTTAGTTGTGGTACCTACCCCATACAATTCAAATACCACTAACCTGCTATGTAAATAACAGTGATTGGAAGTTATCATCATATCATCCATATAAACTAAGTGGGAAAAATATGTATTATTGAAGCTAACTCAAAAACTATCCAAGTAAAGTTAATACAATTTATATGGAACCACCTCGGAAGCATACCCTTTCAAACAAAAAAACAATTTTTAAAATCGGTCCACAATTGACGGAGAAATCGCGTAACAAACATAAAAAAAAAAAAAAAAAAAAAAAACATACAGACGAATTGAGAACCTCCTCCTTTTGGAAGTCGGTTAAAAAGCGTCTAGCCGCGCGGTTAGCCGTCCCCGTGGTTAACCGCTATTGCGTATGAGGGCTTAACCGCCATCAAATGCGGCGGTTGAATGGGTGGTCAGCCGCTAGTGCTTAGGGATTGTTTTTTTTTTTTCTTTGTGCTTATTTTCAGTATCTATGAAACTCTTGTGAAAAAATTTCTGTTTACGCTGTGCGTTGTCTGTCATTGAATGAATGAATGAATTTAAGATTTTTTAGATTAGTAACTCAAAACAGAACAAATTTATTTACCTTCTCCTTTCTCCACAGGCCACAAGAAGTAGTACGCAGAGCAACCCAAGTTGACCATGAGTAGTCCCAGCAGTAGGACCCCAATGACGTAATCCAGGACATCAGGTGGTATGTAGTCATCTTGAGTCTTACAGTACCGAACTGATAAGGAATCCACCTGATCATGTAAAAAAAAGAATTATTATTAGAGGTTTTTATAGCGCGGCGCAACATAAACAAAACAATTTAAAAAAAAACTGGTTTGATCTAACTGGTGATTTGTGTGCATCAAGGCATAATATTATGCCAAAATAAAAATTCCAACGTTGCTACAATATCTCGAGAAAAACATGAATTCAATTATGTACCACTTTTCAAGTAAACAGTTATTTTAATAACATCTTGTATAAGATGACAGATGCATTCAATAGCGCAACTGTTGTGTAACAATTGCGCCGTAAACAAATGCTGTTGCGCTGCTATTCATTTTCCAAATTATTGAAATGCTATCCTTTTATTAAAAAACCAGTCAAGTGCGAGTTGGACTCGAAGAGTTCCGTACCACCGTACAATATTTTGCAAAAACGCCGAAAAAACACGTTTCCATCATAAATCATTTTATTGGTTTGCAAACATGGGTAATTTTACTATGTAGAGGTACAGTAAGCGGTCATAATTTCATTATCATGCTAAGAACTATTTTGCTTCGAACACGCGTAGGCCGGTCTGTGTGCGGTTTCTACATCTGTGTGTTTAAGTGATGTGTTCACAAACTAGCGTCGAACGAAACAAAACGTACCGTCGCTTTCACACCCAAGAGTAAGTAATTACGTGTGACCTTGGTCGGTTCATACCATTGCTAAAATTCACTACTATTTATGAAGTCCTAATAGCTGATAGCGTATAGTATCGGACTGTCAGACACATAGGTCTGAGTTCCAATCTCGAAACGAGATTTTTAGTTTTCTTTTCAACAATAATCTTTATCTGTTCTTTTATTATTAGATAATTATTATTATTATATTATTATTCTCGTTTATTAAAACGAAAATAATAATTTTCGTTTAATAAAAATAATTGAATAAACGATGTAATAATTACTATATTGTTATTGAATTATGGGGTTAAGAATAAAAATGTTCAATAAGTGATAAAAAAAATGTTTATTCGATGTAATTATTATAAGAAGTATAGATAAATAAACTTCTAGTTAAAAGAGTTTATTTTCTCATAAAGAACAAAAGTAAAGTAGCTAATCAGTGAACTATGACAATCAGGCTTAAAATATTGTATCTTAGTAATATAACAATATTGTGCTTTAATTACTCCGTGTGTGGGTAACATACCACAAGTTTAGCAAATCTACCGACGTAAATGTAACAAGTGCGGACTCGTTGTCACAATACAATTAAATTACTCAGTATTACTACTTTAATTTTATTCTACTGCGAGTGAGTTCGTTCTATCTCAAACCTCAAAGTTAACAAAGGACATAATGAGGTTATAGCTTAAGTATTCATTTTCATTACGAAAAGAAGATTGAAACTAAACCTCTAAATAATTCTTATTACGGTTAAGACACAATATAATTTGAATATTACTAAAATCAATATTTGTAATATAATAACATAATCCTTGGTATAACCCCCATTATTATCAATGCAATTAAGTAATCGTTGACGCATGGATCCCACAATATTGAAGCACATTTCTGTTCCCCTTAAATCCCATATTTCCATGCAATGCAACTTCAACTGGTCATCAAATCGCTCATTCCGTGCTTCCCATCGCTGTATCATCAAACCCCATATGGGGTTGAGGTAAGGAGATTGTGCTGGCCAAGGTGTAACTTTTATATCCGGGTGTTTATAAAAAAGTATGGTTTTTGAGCTGGTTTTCGATGATGTAAACCTTCTGCGTGAAGTGCACGGCGAACGGTTCGTATAGAAGACGTGTCGAATAATTCGGCAAAATGTCTTGTCGGTTTGAAACCACTTGTTTCATATTGGCTGACCATGCAATGTGCTGTCGCTGCGCGTTTTTTATGAGCTGGGGTCTTCCACTTCGCTTTCGACTGGCAAAGCCCCTCTTCCTCATATCTTTCCACCCAACCACTCACAGTATTTCTCTAAAACAAAAAAGGAGTACTGTTAGGCTACTAAGCAAAATACTATTATGTATTACTATTTAAATACAAAATTATTTAAAGTAAAAAAAATAAAATTATAATATTTATGTGAAACTATTTCACATAAATATTATAATTTTATTTTCATCGATAAATAATAAAAAAAGGTAAATAAATTTACTTTGAAATTATATATTTTTTCTTCAATGACCTTATGGTAGATTAAAACGTTTCAAAAAATAACTACGAGGATCAGCAGTTAGGGATACTTTAATTAGATGTTTGATAAAATAATTAAATCATAATACTTACACTCAGTCCGGTTTCATCAGATATTTGTGATATACTTATAGGCCGCTTTTACGCAGCGCAATAATATTCGCTTTCATTTCTATATTTATACATATTTCCTTTCATTTCGAAATGAACTATAACACCCATAGATATAAGAAAGAATGTTATTTATATTTCTATGATAACACCACTAATATATTAAATATACGTCACTAACTCACAATAACAACCAACCAACAACGTTCTATTTAGTCGCGGTGAATGAGTCGTATCGTAAGTTATCTACATCTGTCTACCTTAATATCATTGTTTATTTAGGTTTCTGTGGGTATAATCATAAAGTTTGATGAGTTTAGTGAACAAGGCGAACGAAAGTAACAAGGAACTACTTATAGTCAATAGCGTGATCATTCGAGTGATTTTTAAAACATAAAAAAAAACTATCACCGCGCGTGAGATTCGAACCCGCGACTCGCTGCACATGAACGCGCTAACCCAAACTTGATAACCGCTTAGCTATCATGCCATATACCAAACTGTTTGAATTTATGGAATACAATAATTTGTAAACTAATGAGAGTGTGTGTCTACAGTATAGAAATGACTTATTATAAGAAGGTCGTAAGTTAAAGCGAAGTGTCAATCTACTATTTTTTAAAGTTGTAACTGCACTAATGACCCCTACTGTACATAGATGTTTTATTATAATAGTCCTCCATGTTTTACCATCACATGGGCATGCAAATCATAATATTATTATTAAATTTACACAGTGCTAATAAAATTTCAAATAACAATTAGGAAAATAAAATATTACAAAATAAAAATTTATGTCAAATCGTTTGGATCACTAAAACAATCGTCATAATACAAAAAAAGACAAGAAGGTTGCAGTTTCTTGTACAGGTGGTACAAGAAAAGTGTGTTTTTCGGCGTTTTTTTTTAATTTAAACTTTATTTTATTTTTATGATTTGTTGTTATAGCGGCAATAGAAATACACAATCTGTGAAAATTTAGGAAGTGGTGAAGAGCGGGCGTTTTGGGGGACTGTCTTATGTAATTTTGACGTTCGAAAGGTGCTGATTCTCTCCCTTTTGATAAATGACTTTTGAATTTTTTCTACTGTCTACCTGTTTTGGTTCATGAGAAACCGCCTGCTGATAGACATACGGACAGCAGAGGCTAAGTAATAGGGTTCTGTTTGGCATCTATCGGGTGCTGAACCCTAAAAATAGGACAAACATTACGCATTTTTTTTGTATACATAAAGAATATCTGCCTTGCTATTGACGAATATTTTATAACGAAATGTCAGCAAAAAAGAGCTTTTATTGTTATAAATATCTGCTGCAATTTTAACACTTTAGCACCGTGAATAAAACTTGTATTGTCCACTCTCAATATAATCAATTATTCCATTGATTCGGGCAATTGTCAGTGCAATTCGCTGTCGACAATATTTTTATTAACTTTAAAAAAAAATTAAGTATCGAATAAAGTGAAATAAATCATGAAACGAAACTCAATTATTCTATAAACTACTAGTATAATGAGCCAATTATCAACTTGCGGCTTTAAAACGCTGACACCAGCTACCTAATTACGTAACATATTTTCGGAAACAATTACGACTAATCCGTTTCATTTTGACAGTTCAACAACATACATTGCGTTATTTACGTTGTTCATCAGATGTTTTTTCGAACTTATGAAGTAATGGATTAGCAATCTGTTTCAAAACTATTCAGATTTTGATTGATCGTGTATTAAGCAATTAGGGTACCTACTGGTTAGTCCCTACATAATCACATGAAAAAAAAAAGACTAGCGACCAGCCATGCACTAATTTTACAACTTTGAAAAACATTGAAATTTAATTTCTACCTTTTATAAATAACTAATAATAATCGAATAATAAATGTGAGTTAAGAATTGCGCAGACCAGCGCGACTTGTCGCGCGACGCGACACCGGTTATTGTTATACTGTGAAGTTTTCTTAGAAATTGTATTGTTCGTGTCACGTCGCGTGACAAGTCGCGCTGATCTGCATAAGCCTTTACGCGAAAACGGCAGAATGAATTTGAATGAAATTTGGCACATGGGTGGTATGACCTGGGTTAGAACTTATGATAATTTTTATCCCGATATTCTCACAGGATCGAAACTTATGCTGTTAAAACTATGGGGCGCAGTTAGTATATAATGAAAACCTGTCAGAAAAAAATGATGGTGAAAACCGCATGAAAATAAAAATGTTTTTGCTATTTTTAAAGTTCACATTCATTAAAAAATATTAGTAAATTTTCAACAGAAGTCATAAGATAGCTTGAAGACACCCGCTAAATGCCCGTCCGCGTCCCATGTAAGAACCGGTAAAATTCCCCATTAAAAAAAAGGAGCCAATATTATTTTCCTTTTCTCCTGAAAATTTCACATTAATAGACTCTCAGTATGATAATTAAACATACAACCTCACGGATCGGACAGGGTTTTTTTTTACATGTTCAGAAGCTACAACGCATCGTGCATTTGGTCGCAACGGCCAACTAGCCGCACACCATACAATACCACTAGACGGCCATGAATGGCCGGAGCGTGGCCGTCTGTCGTGAGATTCCGTAAAATAATGAAAATCTCTTCTGAGAAACGAATACTTGATATTTCAAATGAATTTACATTTAACCGTAATGGTCTAGGTAAAAAAAAAACAACGGGTTGCACTCCGGGAGTGCCGGCAGAAGGGAAAACTTGAACATTAACGTTGTGCATTTTTGAATATTTTGGAATAGTTAGGGAATAATTTCGCACGAGTAAAAGTACTATCATTTATGTAGTTAAATACAATATTCATTAGTAGTAGTAGTAGTATGTTTATTTATTTTCAAAATATAATCTAACAAAAATAAACAATTTATTTAAACACTTTTCATGAAGTATGTTTTGACTGCTTTTTTTTTTAATAAGGGTAACATTTCTTACCTCGCAATCTTTACGTAGGTAATGTAAAAGACTGTTTATTTTGATATTTACTTTGACGGTTGCTAGGCAACGGATCTTACGGCATGTTCTGACGCGAGTTTAACATTTTTTACACATCCCAAAAAAATGCACAACGCCGTTATAGAAGTTTTCACTTAAAAAAATGTTAGTCAGCAAAGCAGAAGTGACTGCAAAAAGATATTGGAAGGAATCGAATAAGTTATAAAAATAGTGAAAAAGTTTTATGTTTCCAGTTTCGGCAATTATTGGTTTAAATTATGCCTTGCATCTGTTACTAATAGCGCATAAAACCAGTTGAAGAATTTTGTATTTTTGGAAACCGCTTGGTAGTTTGGTTGAATTGGTTACGTGGGCTTCTATCGACTTGCAATCAATCTTCCTAGCCTTTTTTCCCAACTATCTAGGGGTCGGCTTCCAGTCTAACCTGATGCATCTGAATACCAGTATTTTACATGGAGCGACTGCCTATCTGACCTCCACAACCCAGTAACTGGGTAACACGATACCCCTTGGTAAGACTGGTGTCAGACTTTCGGGCTTCTGACGGCTCGTAACGACTGTCAAAGATCCACAAATGACAGCCGGGACCAACGGCTTAACGTGCTTTCCGAGGCACGGAGGAGTCTCGGTATGTAAAGATGGTCACCCATCCACTGACCAACCCCGGCAAGCGTAGCTTAACCTGATGGATCGACCCGTGCGGCTTGTTATTACTTAGCCACGAGCTATCGACTTGCATTTTACATTAAATTACTAGCCGATACAATAAAAAAAAATTTATTTCGTTTTCTTTTTTTAAATATTACTCGGTGTACGAGTACTTATAAATGCAGGGTGGAATTTTTGAGCGGAAAGTCTCTAGTCTAGTCTTTAAAGGGTGTTTTCTCGTGGACCTACTTTTTTGTCCTACCAGTAGGTCCATGAGGGTATGTTGTTTCTGTTGGTCCTACTGAAGTGTTGAAACCAAAATGAATCTCCTGTATAAAGAATTTTAGGAGTCACTAGGTGTGACTAGGTGGCTTGTAGGCGGTTGTTCGCTGGAGAACGGTCTGCTCAAGACAAATGACAAGTTATTTGCTGTGTCGAAGCGGTGCTGTTATGAGTGATGGCAGGTATTATATATTATTATATACATATGATCGGTTGGTATATAACAACCGATAATTTTTTAGATAAATTAAGATAAAATATTAACTTAAGTTTTATCTACTTACATATTATGACAAAGTTAAAATATTAATGAAATATTAAGTTTTTTTATATTATAATAAAAAGCAATATTGAAATGTTGTATTACTTTCAATGAAAGCAGTAACACAACTGAAACCACACCTAGTCTAATTTCTATACACAGGAGGTTAATGTTGGTTTCAACACTTCAGTAGGACCAACAGAAATAACATACCCTCGTGGACCTACTGGTAGGACAAAAAAGTAGGTCCACGAGAAAACACCCTCTTTAAATACTGGAGATAACAAAATGGTACTCACTTCGAGCAAATAAATTAATTAACCCTAATAGAGAGATAAGATTTTATGGTTTTCCTTTCATTTCATTTATTGTTTGTTAGAGAGATTTGATCTGTATAATTGACCCTATCGATTAATCAGAACATACTGTTTATGCTCCACACAACAAAGAATATTCGATCTAAGTTCTTACCTGTAATCCGTACCCTTTATGTATGGTGTTATTAAGGCAGTTCTTCAAAGCTTCGGCAGTTGACTCCCCACCGTCCGCATGACTGGTGTTCATGCCACAGTGCTGGGAGCCACATACTCCTCGATGCAGCTTCGAATGCTCGTAGTTCGTGTAGGAAAGCGAGGAGAAATTCTAGACAAAAAAAAGGAAAATTAGTTAGCGCAATTTTGGGAAACACAGTTTTCTATGATTGTCATTGTTTTGTCTTGTACAGATAAACAGGTTCTGACAGAATCACAAACAAGAACATTGTTTTTGTTTACCTTAAACCTCAGAAGGGGTGATATTCATCATTATGAATAACTAATACTATGAGATCAACTATTGTTGACCAACAATTGTGATAATACTATGACACAACCAGGAAATAGTGAAAAACATATCACCTGTTCCATGCGTTTGTGTTCACATAATCGACAAAATGTATCGAACATTTAGCCGATGTTATGTATAGCATATTTATTTAATCTGCGTCAGGTAGTATTTTTTTCTCAAAATTGGTATACTCCATTTAAAATAAGATTAGACATTTAAATAAATATTTTTTACAGTCCGTTCCACCGATTTTGGCTTCTATATCGAAGGTATAAGGATGGCATTAAAAGCAAAAAAGTGCTTACAACTGCTTACTGCAGCTGCCATCTAACATGCCACCAACGCAATAGAAGTTAAATTCGGTTGAACGGACTGTAAAAAAAGGTTTATTTATAATATTTCAAATGGAGTACCTATAGCTAACAATAAGCATTGTAATATGATCAGAAACGTTTACTTATAACACAGATTTCTGAAATGTCTAACCGCTAAAATTGCTTGCTATGCTCTTTGCTGTAAATTGCGAACGAGCTTTAGATAAACTAGTACAGAAGGTCGGTCCCACGTACGAAAACAGGCGCACGCACACATAAGGATGATTTCCACTAAACGGCTCGCATCGCATCGGATCGGAACGGAACGGATTTTACAATCTTTAAACGATATTAAATCGTGTATACAGTATTTAACGTCTATATTACCAAGCCGCGCACAGCAGCTTGACCGCTACCCTAATTACGTATTATACAATCAATTCGTTTTGAAACAGATTACTAATCCATTACTTCATAAGTTCGAAATTTAATTCTGCTCTGCAACGTAATTATCGCATTGAATGTTGTTGAACTGTCAAAATGAAACAAATGATCGCTATCGCATTGCTTCTGCAAGATAGGTAATAGCCCTGCAGAGGTGTCTTCCGCGACACGCGATCCTAGCCGAAAGTATAGTTTGACGCGCGATCGGCTCCGAACGTATCCGTTTCTCCGCCTAGCCTAGTCAAATAGTTTCATTCCTGTCGTCGTATTCGATCGGATTCTTTCAGCTTTTGCTTCTTTCAACACGGCAGGAATGAAACTATTTGACTGGGCTAGGCGGAGAAACGGATACGTTCGCAAACGACGATACGGAGCCGATCGTATGCGTCAACATCCTGCCGAACGCGATTAGCTGTTGCCGCATCCGTTCGTATCCTTTCCGATACGATGCGATGCGAGCCATTTGGTGGAAATCATCCTATAGACGCCTACAAATGCAGGTTACGAGTGCGGTTGCACTCGCTGTACTTGAAGCGTGACAATGTATACGTGCTTTTTCGCTCGTTGTATGGAGTCGATCTTCTGTAGCATTCTGTGCTTTAGGGAGATGAACATCAGTGCTTAAAGCGACTGTGAAACTTTAAGGTCATAAACAAATACCACAAAACGTAGGCACGTAATTTGTTTGTTCGGGTCGCTTCCATTGCTCAGTAGGCTTGCAAACATTGCCTTGACACAGTAATTGTGTGTCCATATTTTATCTGTTTGCTCGATTCGTTTGTTGATAAGTTGAGTTAATATGAAACGTATTGTCTCAACAAAACACTAGAGTTTTTGAGATTTTTATGTTCAGTGGTCATAATTCGTCCTACCTGTGATAAAGTAGATAATATAGCTCGGTTTTCAGGGGCAATAAAACCAAATACTTAGTTATACGCCTAGTATGCAAGCGTAGCGACATACTTGCCGAATATTATGCGACAGAAATTCTGCGTCGTCGCATAATTTCGGCAGCTGTGTCGCTATCGCCCGAGTAGCGTTTGTTTATCTTTTCACTGAGTGGTTTAGAATTAGACAAAAATTGACATTATAATGCTGGATAAACAGTCAATAGCTTTTAACCGGTCAGTCTAGATCGTTGCTGCAAGGCAGAACAACCGGAAATGGCACAAATCCGTATGGACCAACGTTGGGTGTTAGGGCAAATTTCACCAAAGAAACTGAATGCGATCAGCACCGACAGTTATTGAACGCGAGCTGTCAGTGTCATCATTGTTGTGAAACTGACAGCGATTGAACACGGTTTAGAAGTGCTGTTCGTATCTAGTTGCATTGGCAAAATTCACCCTTATGACGATCAAAGGCATTCTTTTTTAAACATACCTTTATAAACTGATACAGCGGCGTATTATCTTCCAGAAGCACCAGGTCTACAATGCAGTAGACGGCGTCAGGTTTCTTCAGACATAGGTCGAAGTCATCCAGATCTGACAGCGCGGGCATTGAGTGGTAGTCCAATATGGACTCTGGTGGCTCATCTGGTAAAGAACAATTATAAGTTTTAAAAGTCAACATTAAACGATTGTTGCCAGGGGCCACGGTAACCCTTTAGGACTTTCCCGCAACCCCGGCAGGCATCGGCCCTAGCGGACCCCGTCAGTTGTGATGACATCTCTTTGAGGTGCGTGTGGTACACAACGCGCAGTCGACCCCGGCCTGGTCCTTATCGGACAGCGAGCCATTGCTCTCCGTCCTCAAGCCCGCGCCTACGGAGGCCGGAAATCGGCTCTCGATTCCCGACGCCCTGTGCTACAAATTCCCTTGCGTAAGAATTTAATCTGAACAAGATTTGTTTACACTTACATCAGATACTTCTGGAACCGACATAAGGGGTTAATAAAACATGTAAGATTACTAAAAAATCTATTAATTAATTATTTTTAAAATGGTGAAGGTTTCAGAAAAATACGCTTCATAGACAAATTAATTTTCCAATTTTTAATATAAATATAACCTAAAATATTTCTATATTAAGTACTTAGAAAATGCTCTAATTTTAATATTTTTTCCACTCGTTTAGACGTGATTGTCACTATAAAATCATTAAAAGTCGCTTACCGCTAGCTTTAGTATAAATATCGAAGCTATATCGGATTTCAAAGGAGTAACTATATCGCAATGGAACCAATCTTTTTAAAAGTATTTTTCAGTTTCATAAACCTAAAAATGTACTCGCCATTAGAAAAGTTTATAGGAGCCATTTCTGATATTTCAGGAAAAATATCTTCAATATATTTTTCGATGTGTGTATTTGATACTATGGTGCTTAGAAATTATTGTTACTGCATTTTGGTACTATAAAATAAGGCATGTATTTTGAAGATATATTATTCTATTTTGGTCATACAAAGTAAAACGGTCCCTAGACGATCATGCGGCATGACATGCAATTCTTAGAATTAGACTACGTGAATTATCACATGCAATTGCCCAAAAATTGTTGGTTACACAGAATCTGTACCTTTTGAATGACATGCCCATCTGATCATGCGTCATGCATTTTTCATTACATGATGAAAAATTGTCAATCAATTGCCAGCATGTAGTTTGCATGTCATTCACATCATGCTATACAGCTAAACGGACATGCATGCATGACAGCACGTAACGCATGTCACGCCGCATGATCGTCTAGGGACCGCTTTGCTGTTGTCAAATCAGTATATCCACCCCCCTTTTTAACATAACCGCCTTTCACACAATTTACCCATCATTATCTTGGTCTTCAGGTCTTGGTGAGCAGCGGTGGCCCAGTGGTAACGGGTCCGACTTACGAGTTGTAGGTCGTGGGTTCGAACCCAAGCAGGCGCTTTACTTTGCGTAAATAATTTCATCACCACTGCTCTCAAAACGGTGAAGGAAAACATCGTGAGGGCGCTTGTACACGGTAAGAAAATTTACCGTGTCTGCGGCAGACAAGACAAATTCTTCGTGTACACGATAAGAATTTTGTCTGTTCTACATACGAAAACTTTTCGTGTCTTCCGCAGACAAGACCAATCGGAACGTGTAAACGACACGATTTTTTTCGTGCAGTCGTCAGTCGGGCGCAGGGCGCGCAAGTAATAACAAGCCTGATAATCATTTTCGTTTATTTATAAAAATGTTAACTACAAAGCCAAAAAGAATGATAATTGCATATTATTATTATAACAAAATGAAAAAAGGAAACAAAAAACAAGACACTTTACTGGCTGAACCCTACTACTCCTCCCCCCACCGCTCCGCAACAACGTTCGCCGCGTCGTGTCTTGTGCAGACAAGATTTTTTTTCGTGCACCGCTGCTATCAGTGTACACAGTTATTTTCTAGTTACGACACAAATTCTTGCGTAGCCCCGGCGTATTTTCTTACCGTGTACAAGCGCCCTGAGGAAACCGGCATGTCTTAGATCCAATAATTCGAAGACATGTGACATCTACCAACCCGCACTGGACCCGCGTGGTAGATTACGGCCTGTGTCCCAGCAGTGGGAACATAATGATGATCTTAGTCTTCTAGATTCTACCTAGTTTCTCTTTCTTTTTTGATGTAATTTATTTACCTAGTTTTAGCCATCATAATTATCACACATACTCATACTTTTCCTCATGACATGTATCTCATTACTCTGCATCATTAAGCTCAGTAGCAGCAAAGCGACGTGTAGTCGCGACACAACTGGTTTCTACGTATTTCTATGAAATACCTTCCGTAGCTAGCCTTGTTCGCCAAGTGTGGAGAGTTATAACGTGCCAGCGTCAGGCACGTATGAAATACCATGTGGATAGCTACGGAAGGTATTCCATAGAAATAAATAGAAACCATAGATATCCGATAGAAACTAATCAAGAAAGTAATGCAGTTGGCTATGGACTATTGTACCTTTAGCCCATAACGTTTACAGACACATCCAAGCAACTTCTCTGTCAGGGAAGCAGTTTCGTAATTGTTTTTTACATCCAGTTTTGTTTGTTATTTTAGAGGCCCCAATGCGGTTGCAAGGTTGACACATGTCTTCTTTTTGACTTTAAGACTTGCCGGGTTTTTTGACGATGTTTTCCTCCACCAGTTTATAAGCAACTTTTAACCCTAAACTACGAATGTTAGTTTATCACCGCTTATTATTCGCTTGGGAGGCTATTTTATAAATCATCACACACAGACACAGTCATCACTTTATGTACAATAATTATTTGTTGTTATTATAATTTAAAAAAATGTGTATGTTTAGGTTAAAGTATTTATTTATGAGCCTGCGTGGCCTGAATTAAATGGATTATTATTATTATTATTATAAATAAATCGAAATTTTGTTTTGTTTTAAAACTTTCACTGAATGTAATGGTTGCTACACACGTAGGCAGTGCCGGCGGCCATGCCGCACAAAGCCTCAGAAAGAAACGCAAAGAAAATGAAGAAGCAAAAGCCGGGGGCACGTGCCGCGCGGCAAAAGCTGGGGCCAAATCTAACGGCTGCAACACACACCGGCGGGCAGTGCCTGCGGCCATGCCGCACAAAGCCGCAGAAACAAACGCAAACAAAATGAAGGAGCAAAAGCCGGAGGCACGTGCCGCGCGGCAAAACATTGTGTGTAGGAGCCATTATATAAAAAAATAACTATAAGTCTGAGAGTGCTGATTTTTTAGATTCTATGATATCAATTTATGAATATGAACTAGTAAATAGCAATAAAAACTAAAAAAAAAATTACAATGATCTGTTAAAATTTACCTCATAATCCTAATGATCGCCTGTCAAGTCAACAACATTGTGTCCCCGAAATTTCAAATTAAAAACAAAAAACCGACTGCTGGCGGCCCCTCAGGCGATGATTAGTATTCTACGGTTAATACTCGTTTTTTGCTAATAACATTTATGAATAAACTTAGAAATAATAATATTAAGATGGCGGCTATATAAAAAAAGGCATCGCTCAGTCGTATCCAGTATAAAATCGAGAGCCGACGATCGCTAGCAAGCAAACAACAACAAGAAAAGATCAACTCTGAATTAAGATATACGATTTTCGTGTGAACATCTTGTGATAATTTTGTGAAATATTGTGTAATAATAGTGCAACGCCACCAAATATTGGACTTCAAAATGTTTAAAACACTATGCATCCTTCTGCTGGTGTCAGGAGCTCACTGCGATGATAAATTAGATGAACTACTGAAGGAGGTGTTCGGGCCATCATCGGGCAGTCAAGCCCAGGACAAAGTTCAAGCTTCCACGGAACAATCAGTCGGGACTAACAAAGAAACCTCTGAAACTACCACGGTATGCACCCTACCAGATGGCCAGAAAGGAGAATGTGTTAGTTATTACCTCTGTGATGATGCTACCTCTCCCAAAAATGATGGAGTAATAGATATTGGCATTTTCGATAGTAGTAATACTTGCCCTTCATACATCCAAGTCTGCTGTCCAGTATCTAGAAAGATTACTCGTGACTAGCTGAGTATACGTGATTTAACCTGTACCATCGCAACTTCTAAAGGAACCTCTATAAAAATATTATTATGTTCTTGCTCATTTCTCTTTTTTCTAGCACTGTAATTGTCTGTAAATATATATTTCTTTTTAACCACAACGGGCAAGGTCTTGGCCTCCATCTCACCTGATGGTCTCTCGCCAGTATAATCTAATAAAATGGATGTTTCAAAAATATACGTTTATTGTTTATTTGTTTTATATCGTTTCATTTTTTGCCTATAAGAAAAACCATACGGCCTAGCCATAAGACTTGTCACCCACTTGAGATTAAAATGACTATATCTCTAAAGTTTTGTATGGGAGCTGTTTTTAAAACTTATGTCGTCGGTTCCAACGACATAAGTTTTAAAAACAGCTCCCATACAAAACTTTAGAGATATCGTCATTTTATGTCAAGTGGTCAGGCTTCTGGGTGGTCCCGGGACCACTCAGGGAGTGGCTTGACAGTACGCAAAGTACGCCCTAAAAGCCGTAACAGCTCAGAGGATATAGCAAAGTCTTCTAGAAATATCGTAATCTTTTTAAATATGGAATCCAACACTATCTCCACACGCTTATGTGCACTTAATGTATTTTCAACCCTCGTTTAAGGCGCTGCCCCACCGCGGCGCACGCGGTGCACGGGCACGCGGCGCATTTTAGCTGCGTGGATTCATTTATTTGACAACGTGGGTCTACGTTTCCACTGCAGCACACACTATACACGAATATTAACCCACGACTATGTCACCACGTCCCACCTCCCGCAATCAAACTACGTAGTCGCACGCTACCGTGTACCGCGTGCATAGCGTTGACAGCGTTGATTTGCGTGGGCGCCTTATTCGAGCAAGCCACGCGTGTAGTAATGACGTCATTAATCTAGTATTCGTGTGTAGCGTGGGTTGCAGTGGACGCTATTACATACATTTTCTTGCAAAGCGAAGCTGACACGTGCGTAGCCTCTCTGTGTGCAGCGGTGGGGCTCCGCCTTTAAATGTATGGGGAGCGACACCCCTAATTATCCCCCGAAATTTCAGTTCACCATTGTTTTGTGTTGCATAGAATTCACCTTCCACCACTACCACCATAAAAAACCGGCCAAGTGCGTGTCGGACCACGCACACGGCACAATGAAGGGTTCCGTAATTGGTATGAATAAAATTCATCCCAAGAACAAACTTAACATTGTAGTTGAAAAACATGTTTTCCAATACCTTTTAACTGCAAATGTAAGTTTGTACGCACAATATTGACTGATTTACCATGTTTTTTAAAGACTATAGACTTCTTATAGGTTTTCCTGTAATCTTTAAGCATAGAACAATTCACTGTTTTTTTTTTTTAATTTTAGTTCAGTAGTATCGGAGATAAGGGGTCAATTCTCATAAATTTTCTTTAATATCTTTATAATCCTTTATAATAATAAATAATAAAAAAAATAAAATATTGAAATCGTCGCAATAAGCCCTTTTATAATACGGTACGCAATATTTTATTTTATTTTATTTCTTTTTTGCCCTCGAACGTGACCCCCATATTCAAATTTAATTTATATACGTTACACGTCAGTATTTGGGTCGCAGAAATACATATGTGTACCAAATTTCAACTTAATCGGTCCATTAGATTCGGAACAAATTGACTGTGACAGACGGACAGACAGACAGACACGCGAGTGATCCTATAAGGGTTCCGTTTTTTCCTATTGAGGTACGGAACCCTAAAAAGATATGTATTTTGAGGTTATAATGTTCTGTTGAGGTAACGGTTGTCAGACCAGTATTCACACATCAATAGGAGGTATTTGTACATTATGTTAGTTGTTGTTTTCCTCGACCAGTGTAATCGGTCGAAGGACACTGAACAATACTAAATAGAAGTTATAGGTATTGTTAGTAAATCTGGGAGCGTTTAGTGTCCAACTACGTGTGAGCATATTGGATTAACTTTTAACAATAATTAAAATCGCGGCTTTAAACGATATAATATGTTTGGTCTTGGACTATACAAGTTTAAAGGGAAGGTAGTTCGCTCTATTTTATCAATAAAATTATTCTACATGGGGGGTCGGAACCCAACCCCCCCTGAATGGCAGCCATTTTTGTATTCTGATCGCATTTTATGAAGCGTGCATACTAAAAGTACTTTAACTTTGGAATTTAATGTCCAATTATCGTAAAAAAAACTTTTAATAAGCGAATAGTGTTAACAATGGGTTAAATAACTCAAATACTGACAATAAATTCTGCATAATATTGAACTAAATGCTAAAAGATCAATATCACGTTAAAATTAACATTGTTTTTTTAGTTTATCAAGGTTATTACGAAATTCACCCCAGGAACTATCTTTTTTTATCTACTCGTCTAACAGATGTTTAGTTTACCTAAATAATGATACCAAAAACTTGATTCTATGACAATTGGTTTAAGAGATATTGGTGTTGGAACATGGTTGTCCTCCGCCCACCCGTGGATGTCCTCCGCCCTCTCATGCATGCGCTCCGCCCTCTCATCCCACCTAACCTAACCTAACCTTTTTTGAATGTTCAAAAACACTTAGCTGCCATAGTATACCTAAATTAAATGATACCCCAAAAGCTTTCACATTGCATGGTTTCATCCCTAACCTAACCTAACTTTTTTTGAATGCTCAAAATCACCATGTTCGCGCTCGATTTCGACTTAGCTGTCATAGTATGAATGAAATAATACCCCAAAAGTATTCACTTGGCATAAGTATCATCACTGTTGAAAGTCGCGTCCAAAATGACGCATGGGTATTGAATGCATTGGAGATGTCCAACGACACCGCCGACATTACCCTGCCCTGGGACTCCGCTTCCTCCGCACGGCACGGTGAACCTAACCTAACCTAACCAAAAAGGGTACCTTGCTACCTTACCTACCTACATACCTACCTACCCTATCTATCTACATACCTACCTACCCTATCTACCTACATACCCTAACCTAACCTAAGTTTATTTTTTTCCGGGTTGGAAAATCCTTATTGAAGTCCCCCGCCCTGGGGCGGACGAAGGGATCTGTCAGAATCCTACTGACTAAAAACCACCCCATTGTTCCCTTCCCATACTTAGACCGAGAGTCATGAGATCAACCTAACCTAACCTATCCTGACCAAACATAACCTAACCTTTTTTAATGTTAAAAAACACCATGTTCGCGCTCGATTTCGACTTAGCTGCCATAGAATGAATTAAATAATACCCCAAAAGCTTTCACATGGCATGAGTTTCATCACTGTTGAGCGTTGGTACCAAAATGACGCATGGTCCTTTAGACCGTGTTTTGTAATAAGGCGGATAGCATTTATTTCAATTAAACCATATACAGGCACTTTTGAATTATAAAATTTCGGAAGTCGGTGGCATTATATAACGAATATTCGTGTCTTGGTTTTGTATTTTCGTTTTTGCCACCGACTTCCGAAATTTTGAGTTTGAGTTTAGTTATTTTTCACTTTATAGTGGAAGTCGGTTGTTTTTTTTTGTGAAAAAGTTTTTTTCTGTAGACATTTACAGTGATGAACTGATGATCAATGATAAACAAAGAACAAGAATTATTTATTTTTTTACGATAATTGGACATTAAATTCCAAAGTTAAAGTACTTTTAGTATGCACGCTTCATAAAATGCGATCAAAATACAAAAATGGCTGCCATTCAGGGGGGGTTGGGTTCCGACCCCCCATGTAGAATAATTTTATTGAGAAAATTAAGCAAACTACCTTCCCTTTAAGTTTGTACAGTCCGAGACCAAACATAATTGTATATTATATGTAATAATAACGCATCGCTGAGTTGTAGCCAGTATCTAAAAAAGAGCTAACAGTCACTAGCAAACAAACTAGGTAGTAAAAACAAGGAAAGATCAACTCCTAATTAAAATATAACGGTTTTCGTATGAACCCAACTTATTACCTTGCACGCGCTCTGCACGGGCAAGCATCGTGGTCAGCGCGTGCTGAGGTGCGGCGTGGCAGCGGCACAGCTCGGCCTGATGACCTCTCGCTTCCACGGACTCCAACACAACGGACGATTCTCCTATTCTATTTATTATCTGTTAGTCCAGGAATTTCTATATTTTGTACAGATCAGACGGCAATAAACCATTGCCTAAAAATACAAAGGGCCTAGTGTGAGTTTCATTTAACCTTCTCGATCAAACGCATCGAGCGCGTTTGGCGTTCCGATTGGCCCTTCACCGGTGGAGGCCGGCCGGCTGCCAATCGGAGCGCCAAACGCGGTCGATGCGTTTGATCGAAATGGTAAAATGAAACTCACACTAAGCCCTCTGTGCACTCTTTTTATTGCTCACCATGCTGACAGGGCTGTTACTGAGTTTTTTTTTAATTCCACAATCGTGAAGCTCTCGGCTTTCATCCAACGTGATGATAAGAGGTGATCAGGCCGAAGGTGGAAGCGAGCTTCACCCGGAATCTTCAAATACAGAGGAACTGGCTGTCTTTTCTCTAACTGCCGAAACACAGCAATGCTGTTAACATAGTTGCTATGGCAACAGACTTAGATAAGATGGTGGTTGCTAGCTAGGCGGACTTAGAACAAGGCCTACCCCCAACCAAACCGAGCATAAAATACTGCCCCTGCTGGGAATCGAAATCGGGACCTCTGGGTCTAAGACAGGTGGCACTAGACCGTAGAAGCAGTAAAATTTTGCTAATAGAAAAACCTAATGATACATTTACCAAGCCTTGGCATTTAACGTAAGATCCCACGTTTAGTAGTCTCGCTTGCACTCACTAGACAAAGGAAGACTAAGTAAGTCACTAAAAAAGAACGAAATTATGTAAAAAAAAAACTGATTTATAAGATGTGGCACCATAGCTAAGCCGAGTCCAGTTCAGACCCGACCGTCACGCCTCAGGGACTTGTTTTTATCAGGAAGATAAGTTTATTATTATTTAAAAAAAAAACAACGGGTTGCACTCTGGGAGTGCTGGCAGAAGTGAAAACTTGAACATTAACGTTGTGCATTTTTTAATATCTTGGAATGGTTAGGGAATAATTTCGCACGAATTGCTTTAATTATAAAAGTACTTTAATTTATGTGATTAAATACAATATTCATTAGTAGTAGTAGTACCTACTTATATTTATTAATTTTCAAAATACAGTCTAACAAAAATAAACAAATTATTTAAACACTTTTCATGAAGTATGTTTTGACTGCTTTTTTTAATTTGTTGGTTGTTAGGCAACGGATCTTACAGTCAGTGTTCTGACGCGAGTTTAACATGTTTTACCCGTCTGAAAAAAGTGCACAACGACACTAAAGAAGATTTCACTACAAAAAAAAGTGTGAAAACTACGAAATAACGATGTTCGGACTTTTTCCTTTACATATGTGCTGTGAGACCTTGCTTCTCAAGGTAAGGCTTCCCAGAATATGTCGCATTTTTCAGAGTGAGTTAACACTTCTTGATGAGATCCCTAACAAGGAAACTCGTGACAAAACTCATCCTGCACTAATATACTCGTATACTGATACTGGAGCCAGTAGAAAGAGCGACCAGGATTCGGCCCTGACGCTTCAACCAATCAAACTCGGGATGAAACCAATTCTGCACCTGTCCAAACTGATACCGGAGCCAGTGAAAAGAGCGACTTGGATTCAATTCTCGACCAGCTTTTTGGCGATGGGGATTCCACCAATCAAACTGAGGACAACACTAAATCTACAAGGTGGAGACGACAATACAACAAAAAAATCAACGGCGTGTCCATAATGACGTTCCCATTCTGTATACAAAAATTCAATTGAATATAATTCAATAGTTTAGTCATTATTTCTCGGCAAAATCCATAGTCGGCTCGGGCTATTCCGGTAATCCACCCCAAAAATCCACCCTAAGGTGGATATTCTGAAATGTATGCCCGAGAATTCACCCAAGGCCTAGTTGGATAAACGGAATTTATGGGCTTAGGGTGGATCCGGCGTACATTACATTTAATATGTTTGAAAAACTCATTTTTTTATTTCGAAGCTAGGATTTATTTGACAGTTCCAAAATACTCTTAAGCATTAGTAGTGCCAGTTTAAAAAAAAAATTGTTGTATGGTAGTCTCCAGATTGTATACCAATCTACCTTACAGTAACCATCTACAATTTATACTCATCATTTTCCTAATGACATGCACCTTTATCACGGGTTCCATGATAACCAATTCCCGCATTATATCTCAGTCATCGAAACCACTTTCGGGTTTCTCTCAAATATGCATATGCAGCTTTCAATATCGCCAAAAAACCAGCAGCAGCGAGCAGCAATAGCCAAGTGGTGAGACCCTCACACTGCCAAGTCATAGGTCTCGAGTTCAAACCCAAGAACGGACCTCTGACTTTTCGGATTCATGTGCGAATTTTATAATTATCACATGCTTAAAAAACGATGAAAAAATCGCGAGGAAACCGGCATGTCTGAGAGATATTTCTCGACGGCATGTGAAGCCAACACAGAAGCCTATTGGCGGCTTTAAAACTCTGACACCAGCCCCCCAATTACGCAATGCACGATCAATTTTAAATTGAAACCAATTGAAAAAGATTGCCAGTCCATTGCTTCATAAGTTCGACAGTAAAAATTGAGCAGATTTTTTTGTTGCAAGCAATGGACTGGCAATCTTTTTCAATTGGTTTCAATTTAAAATTTATCGTGCATTACGTAATTAGGGTGCAGGTTAGTCACTAACCATTCGAAAAGAAGAAGCATGTCCCCAATACTAAATTTTACGAGTAGGTCTCTTCTATCTCCATCAAGTGGGAGTGAGCCAATGTTTACCTACTACTCGGGCCTAGTATAAGGTGAAGGTTGCCCATATGTCTTCTTTTTGGCATTAGACGTTCCGGGTTTTTTGACGATTTTTTCCTCCACCAGTTTGAGACTACCTCTAACATACTCGTTTTAGGGTTCCGACGCCAACAAGGAACCTAGTTTTAGGGAATATAGTTTCGCCATTAGCTCAGAAACCGTTAGTACTATAAAGCTGTAAATTGCATGGATATTATGCGATATTAATCACGCCGACAAAGCGGTAAAATAAAATATCCCCCTACACGTAAAGTGGAAATGTTTTTTTTTTCTCATCTGTCCCATAATCTGGGGTGTCGTTGGCCAAAACCATCTGTTTGCCAAATATTAACTTAAAGCTTATAAAGTGCTAATTTTTGTTGGAGTCAACTGTCCCCCTCCTCCTCCGCTGCCAGCTAAATGGTTGGTTTTGGATATGTAAAAATATTCACGGCAGTAGTATATTAACAAAATTAAAAGGAAAACTGTCGCAGCTAAGTAGGCTCTACAAGTTAACGAGTAATAATCGACCAACTTACATTAGCAGTTACAGAAACATGTTTTCCGATACATTCCGTATGGGAGAACAAACATTCAACTACAATGTTAAGTTTGGAATAAATGCATTCCAACTGCGGAACCCTTCATTGTGCGTGGTCCGACACCAACTTGTTAGTATAAACAATTATGAATAAACTTAAGGGCCTTATGCACACCACGTTTTTTAACGGCGCGTTTGTAGCGATACAGACGCGATACGCACGCAAGTCAGACGCAGCCTGTTGTAGACTTTACAAACTGCTCTGTCGCGCGTTTCAAAAAAGCGCGTCGGGGGCGCGTTTAAAAAACGTGGTGTGCACAGGCCCTTAGAGTAATAAATATAAAGATGGCGGCTACATTATAAAAGGTAACGCTGAGTCGTGTCCAGTTTAAAAGCGAGAGCCGCAAGAGCAAACAAACTAGTTTATACAAGGAAAATAAACTTCGAACTCAAATATAACAAATCAATTTACATAAGAGCATATTGTGATAACTTTGTGTAATAACAGTGCAACATCGACAAATCCTGGACTTAAAAATGTTTAAAACACTATGCATCCTTCTGTTGGTGTCAGGAGCTTACTGCGGTGATACATTAGAGGAAGTGGTGGATAAGGTCTTCGGGTCTTCGTCGACCATTCAAGCCCAGGACAAAATTCAGACTTCCACGGTGCAATCAATCGAGGCATGCGCGCAATTTGATGATCAGGAGAGAAACTGTGTACCGTACTATCTCTGCAAATCCGATGGAAAGACAGATAAAATTCCAGCCGATATTTGTATTTCATACCTGGACGTCTGTTGTCGGTTATCCGATACGATTTCTCGAGAAGAACTTGACAAAATGTTGGCTAAACCTGCTCTATCCTAACCAGAACCACTGCCGAAAATTATAAAGGAACCTTTATAGAAATATAATTTTGCTATATTTTACTTCAATAAAATACTGTAAACCATAATATATTATTTTATAATGTTTAAACAAGAAATGATAATATAAGGACAACCAGTAACGAACATAACAATAAAATTGCTGAGGCAAATCCAGTTTATATCGAGACCCGATCGCCGCGCCAGACGGACTTGTACCAGGAAAATAAGTTTATAAAATACAAAAAACCGGTTAATAGAGAACAATTGTGATAGTTTTGTGATATAGCAAGGCAACGTTTAAATTTGGAGACAGTTCCTGTACGTTGAGATGTTCAAAACACTACCAATCCTGCTGCTAGTGGCAGGAGCTTATTGCGATGATAATCTGTATGCAGTGCTATTCCAGGACTTCGGACCAACGGTCAATCAAGACCAGGACAAAACTCCAACTTCAAACTGCACCGTCAACTAGTACAGAGGGTTTAACTGTCGCACCATCTATCGGAACCCAAGATAAAGACTTAGATGCAGTGCTGAACGAAATCTTTGGACTAACGGCCGTTAAAGACAAGAACAAGACTCAAGCTTCTACTGGGCCAGCAAAAAGGACTAATAGTGAAACTTCCGAAGGTAATAAGGCATGCGCCTTACCTGATGGCCAGAAAGGAGAATGCATTCCTTACTATCTCTGTTACCCCAATAAATATAGAGTATATATTACTAGTATAAATAATTATGGAGTATTAGATACTAGTATTAATAATTATCGAGTATTAGCTGATATTACTAGTACAAATAATTATTGCCCTAATTTGATCGAAGTCTGCTGTCCATGCAGTATCTTGGAAGACTCCTCTTGCCTAGTTTAGTGAACCTGATCTACCTTACCCTATCCTGTACCGTCGTAATTTCTAAAGGAACTGTTCTGTGTTCTTACTAATTTTTTTTTTAAACATTTGTAATAGTTGTCTAACATAATCTAATAAAACTGATGTTTCAAAAATATACAATATTATTGTTTGTTTATTTTATGTTTTTTTGCCTTTTAGTAAAACGGCAAAGTTCACAGAATTGGCAAGCTGAAGTGGGCCAGTAGATCGGTTTAAACAATTTGGTGTCACCATATTTTACAGAAAGGCATAATTTTTTTTATTATATGTAGGTACACATCATGCTATGCTCAGTATATAAAATAAAAAAAAACACTTTTTACACGATAATAAACTTATTTAGTAATTATCTTAATCAATCTGCCTCGCCTTTTTCCAACTATGTTGAGGTTGGCTTCCAGTCCAACCAGATGCAGCTGAATTCAAGTAATTTACAAGGAGCGATTGCCGATCTGACCTCCACAACCCAGTGACTGGGTAACACCATACCACTTGGTAAAACTGGTTGTCAGACTTTTGGCGTCTTACTACCCGCAACGACTGTCGAAGTCTACGAATGGCAGCCGGGACCAACGTCCGAAGGTACAAGTCCGTAGCCGACTGCAGGCAGCAGCAGCAGGCGACGTGTCGCCGCGACACTACTAGTTTCTATGTATTTCTATGAAATACCTTCCTGTCCTAAAAACGGTGAAGGAAAACATCGTGAGGAAACTGGCATGTCTTAAACCAAAAATTCGAAGACATGTGACATCTACCAACCCGCACTGGGCCCGCGTGGTAGATTACGGCTCATACCCTCTCACAGTGAGGAGGCCTGTGTCCCAGCAGTGGGAACATTAATAGGCTGATATTATGTACCTTCCATACCTAGCGACACGACAAGTAATATAATAAAAAATAAAAAAATACAACCGAATTGAGAACCTCCTCCTTTTTTGAAGTCGGTTAATTCAGTTCAAAATTAGGTAAACAAAAAAAATAACAGGTTGCACTCCAGGAGTGCCGGCAGAAGTGAAAACTTGAACATTAACGTTGTGCATTTTTGAATATTTTGGAATGGTTAGGGAATAATTTTGCACAAATCGCTTTATTTATCACTATACGAGTAGAAGTACTATAATGTATGTGGTTAAATACAATATTTATTAGTAGTACCTAGTAGTATATTTATTTATTTTCATAATAATTATAGTCTAACAAAAATAAACAATTTGTTTAAACACTTTTCATGAAGTACCTATGTTTTGTCTGCTTTTTTACCCATCAACATGGGTAAAATTTCTTACCTAGCAATCTTTACATAATGTCACATAATATGTGGTAATGTCAAAGACTATCTATTTTGATATTTAGTTTGTCGGTTGCTAGGCAACGGATCTTACGATCGTGTGTAGAACAAAATTCCTTTCGTTGTAAGTGTTAAATAACAGGCACAATGAAACGAAATAACAACGTTTGAGAGTAACTAAATGAAAAACAAACTAATACAGTAGCAAAAGTGTCGTGAAAATGCTGCAATTTTTTCAGTCTAGCTCTCATTCGTCAAGTGTGCAAAGTTGTAACGTGCCAGCGTCAGACCTTATAGTTGTTTGACATTTTTGTTAAACTGGGCCTTTTTGGTGCAGCTGTGTGGCACAATCCCCTGCTAATTTCTTACATCGCACTTTACACTTTTTTATTTGATTTTATTTTTTTATCTTTTGTGTGCTTTTAGTCTGTTCTAATTAAATGTATATTCTTTTTTTCTAGGGAAGTTTGTTTAAAAAAAAACTGGCCAAGTGCATAGAACAAGTAGGTACTATAATAGTTCCGTAGTTGGGATGAATATTTACGAATAAACACGGAAAAATTAAAATTTTAAATTTTAAAATAATTCTCGCCCTAAAGGCGTGTCCACACCAGCGCACGCACCGCAGTGCAGCGCATGAACCGAGCATGCTAGGTGCCTTGGCTATGGATGGACGCGTCACATTAAACGCGCACGCGTGCATGTTATTGAAGCTGACGCGCACGAACCGTGATGTTAAGGTGTCCATACTATGTTCCTACGATGCACGTGAACCGTATTGTTTGTGTCCGCGAGAGGACATTAAAGTTGTACGCGAACGACTCGCGAACATGTCATGTCCAAAAGTGTCCATACTATGTTCCTAAGATTCACGCAAACCGCACTGTTCAAGCGCGTGCGCTGGTGTGGACCCGCGTTAATGTCTCTTGTGCCTCGTAATCGTCGTCTGCTGTTCTGTCTCTGACAATATTTTGTAGTGACTAGTTTATTGAATTACAAAATATATTTTTTAAATAATAATAATTACAAAACATATTTTAAATCTTTTGTTCTCTGTAATATTGCTAACAGGTACTTTTGTCATATTGTGCAGAAATTGTGACTTATAACATCGCCTTGGATGTAGTCTGTAAAGGTGTTATAATTGTGTATTAAATAAATAAATAAGTAATAATAAATAAAAATAATACTTGTGTCTAAAGATCTAAAGGAACCTTGACTAAAAATAAATTAATTCTCTATTTTCCTTGTTACTTCTAAAAATAAATTTTATTAACCTCAAATCTCAATTCTTGATTGCGTACCATTATGTATACGTATATAGTTGGTAGGGAAATAATTATATTAGTCACAATTATGGACTTTGTCGAGCACGGCATAGATCAAGTAGGAGAGATTAGGAAGAGCACTGGGTGTTTAATGCTCTAAATAGGGTCTTCATGGCGATGATTTATGATAGTTTACTTGTCATTGTCAAAACCGATCCGGTATCCGATACGTGACCTTTATTCACTTTAAAGTTAACAAAAGCATCGATATCTACCGCTCCATTGTAATTTATGTTAATTTGTTGTTGTTCCTAAATTTAAAACATTTTTAAATATATATATTTTTTTACATTTACAGTCCTAATTGTAATTATCCGTGCAAATTTAGACTATTACTGAGAAATACCTGATGGTAAAACAGGAAAAGATTTAAGATACTAAAGAGAGGCTAACAGAAGAATGTCATAGAAAAACTATGATCCCATGTCTCAGTAGCGCCATCTAGCGTATCATAACAAAATTATATAATAGACAAGTTTATCACGGTACTGACATAAACTTTCGATTACCAAGACATTAGACTATTTTGACACATCTAAGTTCTTTTTCTCAATGAGTATATTTACTTACATAATAGTAATGAAAATAAAACTGAAGTAACTCCATTTAATTGTTTTTATCACTACAAGACTTGTAATAATATCTTATAAAATGTGGCTAACTAGCGAACTAGAATATTGATTATGAAATATCGTAACACCGAATATTAAGTTTTACATGTAACAAATTCGGATAAGCCCCCGTTAAAATTTGATTGACTCCGCGTTGGTATCATCTCGCGCCGTATATAGCGCAGTATCACTTTTGCTAGTTTTCAGCTATTTAAACATATTTATTTGCTTTGTAAATATGATATATATACATATTTATAATGTCCTCATCAAGGCCTTTCTTTTGATACCACACATGTCATAATTATCTCAATTTAATTTTTTTCGAGGTTACGAATTTATGTGTAAAGTCCACTATATTGAATTTACGGAGAATTTATATAGCCTATGTCACCCGGACCATTATTACGAATCTATTGATACCTCATTCATCAAAATCGGTTCAGTAGTTTAGGCGCTACGGTGGAACACACGTAAAAGCAAACATACATACATACATATATACATACATACATAGACTGCTAAAATCATAACCCTTCCTTTTGGCTTTGCCGTAGTCGGGTAAAAAAAGGATTTGGAAACTTTCCAAACGCCTTTTCTACACCTGAAACGGGTACAGAATCAAATTCACTGTTATAATTGCAATTCATTATTAAAAATGTGGCTAACTAGCGAACTAGAATAATTATAGTCGCTAGTTAGCCACATTTTTATGTCCATACAGTAATATTGCCAAATTAATCAAAACAGGTTAATTTTTGAGACGTTGCCATCTTTTGGGATAAATGCTCTTAAGGCGACGATAACTGATTTTAATGATTTTATCTGAAAATTACGTCTTTACGAGTAGTGTTAATAATTTGGGAAAAATATATATTAAATAAGAGCATTTTCTTAATAACTTATACAATATATATTTAAGATTATGGTAATATTACGTAGTGAAATTAATTTGTAAAGTTATGTCGAACGCGGATAAAAAACTGAGAATTACGCAAAAGCTATCAAGCGTATTTTTCTGAAACCTTCACCATTTTAAGGATAATTAAAATATTAATCTTTTAGTATACGTGTTTTATTACAATACCTTTTGTTTTATGCATAATAAATTAATAATGCGTCAAATTGGTGACAGTGCTCCTTGATGGGTGAGTCCTATTACTGGCTGGACGTACGACGCGTTGCGTGAGCTCAGTACAGAACACGCAAGCTAACCACTCAAGGTCACTGACAAATATCTGCGTCTTAAGGTTCCAAACCAAACTACACTGATCAGTCTGTGGAACGGTCGCTTGTCTGCCGTTTTTACTGTACTGCGCGTGCTACCTACTAAACTTTACATCTAATGACCGCTTCTGCAGTCTAGTGGTTAGACCAATTGTCTCAGACCCAGAGGTCTCGGGTTCGATTCCCAGTGGGGGCAAATTTTTCTGTTCGGTTTGGTTGGTGGTAGGGCTTGTTCTAAGTCCGCCTGGCTAGTCTACCTAGATACCACCATCTTATCTACGTCTGTCGCCATAACAACAGTGTTAACAGCATTGTTGTGTTTCGACAGTTGAGTTAAGATAGTCAGTTCCTCTGTGGTTAAGGATTCCGGGTGAAACTTGCTACCTGATCTTCATTTACTATTAGGTCAGATGCAGGCTAAGAACTTCCAGGTTAAGGTTAAAAAAATAAACACTGTGTCAAGGAAAAAAGTGATCTGAACTATTATAATTCAGCTAAATAATAATGATAAAATTACTACATAGGTCACAAGGCCATCGTAATAAGCACCATTTTTTTTTCCGCAATTGTAACAGTGTGTGTGTGTGTGTATTGTATACACATTTTGCTGGTTATTTTTAAGTTACAAGTAATACGGGCAAGCCAATTGCAACTGTGGCGGCATCTACATCGCAACATGCAAACTACGCGTCGTACTGACTTCACGCATCGTGCATCGCGCAAATCTTGCATCGTGCAAGCAAAGTTTACCTCACGACTAGCATAATATATACGACGTCCTGCCATCAATCGTCGGGCAGTAGCCCTCCATACCCAACACCCATCAGGGGGCCAAGTCTTTTAATTTACAAACGTCACAATGGTCTCTCGATGGTGAGTTTTTGACAGATTTTGTATGGCAAATCTGTCAAAAACTAACAATGGACAGACTATTGTGACGTTTGTAAATTAGTAGACTTGGCCCCCTGGTTTGGAAGATGAGTGAACTTTACACCCTGTTCATCACATCTCTATATTCCGGGCACAAGCACAATTCCAAACTTTGGGGTGCTACTGACAAATTTCTGACGGAAAATCCCAGCGCTTGCGACCACTGCCAAACAAGTAATTCAAGTCATGTATTTAGTATTTTAAAATAAATATTTCTAATAATAAGGTTTACCAGCATCACTGAGTCGCATCCAGTTCGTGTTGAGACTTGACCTATGCAAGTCTTCGAACAAACTAGTCTAACGAGGATAATAAGTTCTAAATATACAAAAAACCGGCTACTAGAGAACATTTTGTGATAGTTTTAGTGAAATATTGTGATAATAACAGTGCAGCATTTTAATTGAAGACTCAGCCTGGACGTTAATATGTTGAAAACACTAGCTATACTCCTGCTGGTGGCTTTGGTTCATTGCCAGAGTAATGAAGAGCTTATTGCAATGCTGGCCCAGATTTATGGCCCTAAACAACCGGTTGCGACCAATCAAGTCAAAACTCAGGGACGGAATCCAATTGTGCCTCCAATCCAAACTGGATCAAATTGGGACGAAATTCCTCCAAATCGTCGTCTTCAAAGTCTGACTAAAACTCAGGGACGGAACCCAATTGTGCCTCCAATCCAAACTGAATCAAGCTGGGACGAAATTCCTCCTAATCGTCCTCCTCAAGGCTTGTCTAAAACTCAGGGACGGTACCCAATCGTGCCTCCAATTCAAACTGGATCAACTTGGGACGAAATGCCTCCACTTCAACGGCAACCTAAACCTGGTCAGCATGATGAGGGATGCGGCTGGGTCAACCCAAACGGTGTCGATCTACAAAACCCAAGTACTAACAACAAATATGCGAAATTCGGTGAGATACCTTGGATGATAGCCATACTCAACGTTGAGTCAGTAGATGATGGTCCAAACAACAACAGGCTCCTGATATACGTTGGAGGAGGATCCCTTATCCATCCAAGCGTGGTTTTAACTGTAGCTCACTATGTTACCAGCGGCAAAACTTTGAAGGTCAGGGCAGGAGAATGGGACACACAGAGAACCACAGAGATCTATCCGTACCAAGAAAGGGACGTAACTTCAGTTGAGGTACATGAGGACTTTATTGAAAAAACCTCCTTCTATGATATCGCGGTCCTCTTCCTAGATAAACCCATGGAATTAGCTCCTAATGTAGGAGTGGCTTGTTTGCCACCCGCTCGTATTCTTCAAAGAGAGAACATCCGGTGTATAGCTACAGGCTGGGGTAAGGACAAATTCAACGGAGATGGACGGTACCAAGTTATTCTGAAGAAGATTGAGTTGCCTGTGGTAAGTCGCGAGAACTGTCAGGCAGCACTTCGGAGGACCCGGCTTGGCAACTATTTTCAACTACATTCTTCTTTTATGTGTGCTGGAGGAGAAACTGGCAAGGATACTTGTAGAGGAGACGGTGGTGCACCCTTATCTTGTCCTATTGCTGGTGAACAGGACCGTTATGTTCAAAGCGGTATCGTAGCTTGGGGCGTCGGCTGTGGGGGTGATGGGACTCCTGGCGTGTACGTTGATGTGTCCGTTTTAAGAGATTGGATCGATGACAAGGTTGCTGGAAAAGGTTATGACCCTAGGACTTATAGTTATTAAGTGATGTGTTTGAGACTATAGTTTTCAAAGGTTGTGATGAGACTGTTTCGTAAGGAATATTTGGTTGAACTATTTGCTAAATGTCAAAATTATTATTAATTATTATTACTGTTTGAATGGATTAAAACCAATAAATAAATGTGTCATCCTCTCCAGCACGACCATGGATGATTAACTTAATTTTAATACGGTACATATTCATGAAAAAATGTGTACTTTATTGTACTAACGACTTTAAAAAATGTACTCGCATATTTTCGCTGCTATATCATATCGACCGTGGCTGTGCTAGGTAGAACCTTTCTGCCACGACTACTATAGATTTTAGGTATTTTTATCAACTTTAACTTGAAAAGTTATATAAATATATTGTACTGAAATGTACTCCATTTTATATATAATGTTAAGCAGCATTTACCCGTTTTAAAGAGATTTTTGTTCTGCGGTGCAGCTATGGCACTATGTTACGCTATTACTATTTCTATCGCTATTATCGCTATTATAATATGCGAGTACTTACATTTTTTAAAGTCGTTAGTACAATAAAGTATATATTTTTTCATGAATATGTACCGTATTAAAATTAAGGTAATCATTCATGGTCGTGCTGGAGAGGATGACACTAAATAAATTCATATTTACCGGAGAGACCAACTGTACTTGTTTGTTTTTATAAGGTTAGTCAAGCCTTTAAAAGGTTAATTAAATTCAAATGGAAAAATAATTAACTGGAAATGCATTATGACGCAAACATTTGTGACATTCAAAATGCTAATTATCATTTTAATTTTCCTTGTATATTACTGTTGCTAAGACTTATCAGTACCTCAAATAGAAAAACTGTTTTATACTTGATTTTTATTAAAAATGTGTTCAGTCATCATAATCATAATCAGCCTATTAATGTTCCCACTGCTGAGACACAGGCCTCCTCTCTGTGAGAGAGGCTGTAATCTACCACGCGGGCCCAGTGCGGGTCACAGATGTCACAGGTCTTCGAATTTTTGGTTCTAGGACATGCCGGTTTCCTCACGATGTTTTTCTTCACCGTTTTGAGAGCAGTGGTGATGAAATTATTTACACAAAGTAAAGCGCCTGCTTGGGTTCGAACCCAAGATCTACAACTCTTAAGTATCACACCAAAATGTGCTATTCTCATGGAAAACCCGGATAAGCTCCTGATCCAAAAATAGAAGGGCCTAAACTAGTAACAATCGCTTTCAAAACGTTTCGTTTTCTACAGGATTCACATTAACTTTTCGGTAGATCGTCAATCCTATTAATTTTTTACTTTTCCATTATTATCGCTGATTTAATATAATGTCACTTTGTCTAGGCGCTCACGTACCACAGTCAAACTTGCAACTCAATATGCTCGGTTCCTATAAACAAAAAAGAATCGTTTTGCTTACCAAACATTTTTGAAGTGAAGACTTCTTTAGCGGCGTTGTGCAGTTTTTTTGGGATGGGTAAAAAATGTTAAACTCGCGTCAGATTGCGCCGTAAGATCCGTTGTCTAGCAACCGACTAAGTAAATATCAAAATAAATAGTCTTTTACATTAGGTACGTAAAGATTGCGAGGTAAGAAATTTTACCCATATTGATGGGTAAATAAAAAACAGTCAAAACATACTTCATGAAAAGTGTATAAATAAATTGTTTATTTTTGTTATTTGTTTTTTAATTGTTATATACTGTTACTACTAATGAAAGAAGAGATCCACAGGAGAACCAATGTAACCGACATAGCCCGAAGAATTACCAAACTTAAGTGGCAATGTGGACATACGAGTATTGCTCGCAGAACAGATGGCCGATGGGACCGAAAGGTTCTGGAGTGGCGACCACGTACCGGAAGACATAGCGTTGGAAGGCCTCCCACAAGATAGACCGATGACCTAGTAAAGACCGCAGAAATTCGCGTTTTTGCAAATCCTTGTATACAGGGTGTTAAAGTAATAGCGTGACATAGCTTCAGGGTAGGTTCAGTATCGATAACCGAGAAAAAAAAAAAAATATTAAAAAAAAAAAATCGCAAGATCAACTTTTTAATTTGTAGGTTTTAATTTTGAAGTAGATAAGCACGCTAAAGTAGGAAGAAGAAATACTTGGAATTGTAATTTACGTACCTAGTTACCTATCCTTCACCCGGCGTTATCGAAGTGTTCAAGCGTAGGTATTTCATTGCGTTCGATAGTAGGTAGGTAGGTAGGTAGGTAATTCTAGGAAATTATGAATCAGCATTATAAAAACATATTTTTAAGCAATTTTCTAATCAATTCTAAACGATCGCTATTTAATTAGGTATTAAGTACTACATTAGGTTCATCTTATGATAATTTTCGATTTTAAAAACTTTATTTAAATGTATTTTATTTTTATTTTTTACGGGTTCCTTTATCGATACTGAACTCACCCTGAAGCTATGGCACGCAATTACTTTAACACCCTGTATAAGGCGGAGTTATGCCCGAACATACATAAAAAGTAAAAAAAATATAAACATCCGAATTGATAACTCCTCCTTTTGGAAGTTGGTTAAAAATAGTAACACTTTTGATTGCCAAACAATAGTACCTATATATATTTATTACGAAGGCAAGGTCTACCAAGAATAGCCAACATAGAAGTGCTACCAGCGTACCTATTTATCATTACATATTTACGACAGCATTAAGCCGATTATGACAAAACTGTTGACATTGTAAAAAAAAATTTTAAATGTAAAGAATAATAATCATGACGACATGATACTCTATGTAAAGTCATATACCCTGAGGCTAGTATTGTTATGAAATTATTATAGTAAATATTGACGAAATAATTTTAGTAGGTAAGTAAATATTGTAAAATATAGTACAAGGCAGAAATTAGTTTGGTAACAACCCATGTTTTCTGGACGGATTAGGTACAGATACAAGGTCAATCCCTTGTAACGAGGTGATAAATAAAATGCCTGCTACCAGGTTGCCAACCGCGTCCCCGACAGAGGTGACCTTGCTTGGCGACCAGCAAAGTTGTTTCAACGTTTGGTCGTAAACCATCATCTACAAGGTTGTAACCCACCAAGGTCACCTCTGTCAGGACGCGGTTGGCGACCGTGTAGCAGGCGTTTCAGACAGACTTATTATTATTCTTATGTACTTTTTGAGTTTTTCTTGGACATTGTTAACATTGGTGGACGAAATGCATCGTGAGAAAACCTAGACTTCTACCAATATTCTAAATGTGAAACTTTGTGTGTTTGGATGTTTGTTACGATCACGCAAAAACAGCTAAATGGATTTGGATGAAATTTGGCACACCGATAGATTATAACCTGGATTAACACATAGAAACCTTTTATCTCGGTAGTAAGTTCCTGTGGGATGATTTCCGACCTCCACGCGGGCGAAGCCACGGGTGAAAGCTAGTAGTTAGTTAATAAAAGTCTGAATGCTCCAACCATATTATGGACTGTTTCAGCTTTATTTATTCTGAAATTAACTTAACGCTCACATAAAGTTGATATTTGTGTACGCAGAAATATCATCAATTGGAAACAAATATTTAAATATAGAGAAGGTATGCAACGCAGGCGGCGCTAATTATCACAATCTCTTCAAAATCTGAACACATTATTAAGTCAGAATACAAAATCTAACTGTGATTTTTATTCTTTCTTACAATAAATTGTTTTTACTGACTGTACTTTGGATAAATCTCGTGGACCCGTTGGGAATTCATGTAGGAACATTTAAAACTTTATTATAATTTTCATGGACCCGGTGGAAAAAGAAGAATCGCGGACCTCTGGGAACAACCCTTTTATTTATACTTGAACATAATATACACAGATTACAACGAGTATCATATTACCCAGTTACTGGATTGTGGAGGTTAGATAGGCAGTCGCTCCATGTAAAATACTGGTATTCAGCTGCATCCGGTTAGACTGGAAGCCGACCCCAACATAGTTGGGAAAAGGCTCGGTTGATGAGATGATAATACACACAGATTCCATGCATTTTAAGCATATCATGAGAATCACATTACACGATTATGTAAATACCAATTCCATTTTCGGATCTGCATTTATTTAATATAAACGAATGGCTTATATCGTGGGCTCATGGTTATATTATAACAGCCGCACGGGTCGATCAAACGTTGAGCTGTACGCTTGTCGCTGTCGGCTCGTGGATGGGTGAGCATCCAGTACATATCGAGATTTCTTTCGTTAAGCCGTTGGTCCCGGCAGTCATTCGTAGGTGTTTTACAGTCAGAGAAGAGCAGTGGAGAGCAGTGGTGGCCCAGTGGTAACGGCCCCGACTTACGAGTTGCAGGCGTGAGCTCAAACCCAAGCAGGCGCTTTACTTTGTGTAAATAATTTCATCACCACTGCTCATAAAACGGTGAAGGAAAATATCGTGAGGAAACCGGCATGTCTTAGAACCCGAAATTCGAAGACATGTGACATTTAACCACCCGCACTGGGCCCACGTGGTGGAGTACGGCCCACTCCCTCTCACAGAGAGGAGGCCTGTGTCCCAGCAGCAGTAGGAATGTTATAGATGATGATGAGTTATGAGTTACAGTCAATATGGGTAGCCAGGAGTCCAAAAGTCTGACAACCAGTCTTATCAAGGGGTATCATGTTAACCATTGACTGGATTGTGGAGGTCAGATAGGCAGTCGCTCTATGTAAAATATTGTTATTCAGCTGCATCCGGTTAGATTCAAAGCCAACCCCAACATAGTTGAGGAAAAGGCAGGCAGATTGATTTGAATGGCTGCTATACACGTAAGGAAACGCCACTCATGTTTAATACTTAACTATTAACTTGCAATTTCCTTTAAATATTAGTTTAGTGCTTTAATTATAATACATTACACCTAAGTGCTAGAGTACCCGTTAATCAGTATACCTACGTACCGACTTTCTTGAAAATATACACTTATTATCAAGAAAGTCTGTTATGTTTAATGCGTGCAATATTTTTACTGGCTAGGTACCTTATTTTTCCTTGTTTTGTAATTTTTAAGATAAGCTCTTTCTAACTTATCAACATCATCAATCTAGATAGATGATGTTGATAAGTCATAAGGTTTAAGGGTAAGTTATAAGGTAAGTAATGTGATAACTGTGATAAGTCATAAAGTACCTACAAGGCATAGGTCATAATCATAAGTCAAAAGGCTAGCCTTTTCCCACCTACGTTGAGGTTGGTTTCCAGTCTAACCAGATGCAGCTGAATACCAGTATTTCACAAGGAGATACTGCCTATCTGACCTGTTAGTGCAATTTACAGGATATAACATAAACTACGAAACAATTTCACAACAAATGAAATAAAACAAAAACTATGACAAAATTGGGTCAGTTAGTAAATCTTAAAAAGAACAAAATAATAAGTAAATAGCCAATGACAAAGACATTGCCAAAAAAATAAATGTCCAACGCGCCAGCTAGTTGCACAGCACATTGATCAATTTTATTTTGGTCTGTCGCACGAAATGTACAATAACCTCAAAAAGATGTATAAATCGTCACGAATCATCATTCAATTGTCTACAATACATAATCAGCCTATTAATGTTCCCACTACTGGGACACAGGCCTCCTCTCTGTGAGAGGGAATGGGCTGTAATCTACCACGCGGGCCCAGTGCGGTTTGGTAGATGTCACATAATCTTCGAATTTTTTGGTTCTAGGACATGCCGGTTTCCTCACGATATTTTCCTTCACCGTTTTAGGAGAGTTTACGTCGTACGGCTTTTCATACAATTTATTTACACAAAGTACTCGTAAAGCGCCTGCTTGTGTTCGAACCCACGACCTACAACTCGATAAGTCGGGGCCGTTACCACTGGGCCACCACTGCTCTCAGTTGTCTACAATCTTTGTTCCATATTCTGAAGTCACAAAACATAATTATGGGCACTTAATTATTAAATTGGGCACTTAATTAGAGCAGTGGCTCAGTGGTAACGGCCCCGACTTACGAGTTGTTAAACTTGTGTTCTTAATTAGGCAGGCGCTTTACTTTGAGTAAATAATTTTACACCACAGTCGATATTAGCCCTTATTTAGCAGTAAAAAATAGTGATTTAAACCACGTGTACCAGTCGTGTACATTTGTACAAAGTGGGGCTTCTTCTTCTTCTAGATGTACACATGTGCGGTGGTTGCTATCGTAATCCTACAAGGCCAAGGGTAAGTATAATTAATAACCAGCTCATGAGAATTGTTGATAGTCCTTGCGCTAAATGGTCAAAACAAACATTAAGATGACAACGACACGTTAAAATTACACACTCACGATGGTGTACTGTTTGAAGTATTGCGTAGTCGTATTTTTATAGTAGTATGGCGTATTTTATGGTTCCATAGATGAATCCTGCAATAAAATTGTTGAAACACAGACCACTTGAACATATAATAATGGCATATTACCTAGCGCAGTGGTGGCCCAGTGGTAACGGGGCGACTTACGAGTTGTAGGTCGTAGGTTCGAACCCAGACAGGCGCTCAATTTGTGTAAATAATTTCATCACCACTGCTCTCAAAACGGTGAAGGACAACATCGTGAGGAAAAGGCATGTCCTAGAACCAAAAAATCTAACACACGTGACATCTACCAACCCGCGCTGGGCCCGTGTGGTAGATTATAGCCCCCTCCTTCTCGGCGAGAGGAGGCCTGCGTCTCAGCAGTGGGAAAATTGTTGGCTGATAATGCTGGGCACTATTGCACACATAGATACAGTATTAACATAACATAACATCACGCCGGTATTCCTCGAAGGGTTAGGCAGAGGTGTACCTATAGTACTGGGTGTACATTTCGTCCCATGTTATAGGGGTTGACCCTATTGGTATCAACCGGGCGCTAATCCGGACAACGGGATGCTACTGAGATTATGAGTGTACTATAGGTGCACTTCTGCCTAACCTTTCGGGGAATACAGCCGTGATGTTATCAATGTTGTGACTTGTGATTGATCTAAGAAACATATCAATCTTCCTAGCCTTTTCCCAACTATCTTGGGGTCGGCTTCCAGTCTAATCGGATGCAGCAGAATACTAGTATTTTACATGGAGCGACTGCCTATCTGACCTCCATAACCCAGTAACTGGGTAATACGATACCTTTTGGTAAAAGAGTGGTGTCAGACTTTCGGGCTTCTGACGACTCGTAACGACTGTCAAAGATCCACAAATAACAGCCGGGACCAACGGCTTAACGTGCTTTCCGAGGCACGGTATGTAAACATGGTCACCCATCCACTGACCAACCCGGGCAAGCGTAGCTTAACCTGATGGATCGACCCGTGCGGCTTGTTATTACTTAGCCACGAGCTCCTCCATAGATAATAATCTTTTTAACACAATTATGGTGAGGAAGCATTTAATGCTATAGGCGTAGGCAAGACTTGCTTGTCGATAAAAAAGCACTTACAATTTGCTGGTCACACGCTATGGAATGGTCACAATTAAATTGGTCACAATGGGTCGTATTGCTATTATTAAAACGAACAAAATACAACAATGGAACTAGACACACATTTAAATTACCTACCAATAAGTCAGAGAATAAATAAATGGGTCAGGCCCTTTATACACTGCACCGTTTTTTACGGTACGGCGAATAAACCGCGCCGTAGAAAAAACATGTCTGCCAACAAGCTTCCATAGTGATCCATACAACACTGATGACCGTGCCTACACACGACGAATAAACCGTAGTTTTTCACGGCAACATAAACGTGTATCTGCAAAGGGCCTCACTTCTGTATAATATATCGGAGTTAGTGTCACACAATAATAAATGAATTATATTTCTTTTTCTGTTTTTTGACATTATATAATTTTTGAATTATTTGCCGACATTTAATATAAATCTTTAATCATAATATTTAAAATTGTTTGACATTATATTTAAAACTGTTTGACATCACATTTAAAACTGTTGGACATCACATTTGAAACTGTAAAAAACTGGATAATAATTCATAGTTGTTTTTTGTATTTTGTATTTGTATGTAGATTGCGTGTACATGCCTGGATTCAACACAATTTAAATTGTTTATGAATAAATTAAACTAAACTAAACTAAAATTCTAATTACCAAAAGAAAATGGTGAAACATTCAGTCCTAAAAAAAATATAAACCGAAATTCTCAAATTCCAGTTGCCAATTTTTTCAACAACCCTATACATGTAGAAATGTACGACCCTCTGTAGAAATTCGATTTCACAACCGAAGTTATAAAAACAATGCAGTAGGGCCTTAAATACGGCTTTTAAATCCTAACTAATCCTACAAATGCGAAAGTGAGTTTATTTGTTACGCTGTATGCGTGCTCTAAAACTGTTAAACGGATATGGATGTAATTTAGCACATGGGTAGATTATAACGTGGGCTAGGGCAAAGGATACATTTTTATCCCGATATATTTACGGGCTTGAGACTTGTGCGGGTGAAACCACAAGGAAATCTTGCCCTATTTTCATTTAAAAAAATTCACGCTAACGAAGTACCTAATTATTCCTTATTTAATTGTCTGATATCCCAATCTTCAAAGTTAAAGCATTTATTTCAATTAAACCCTTTAAAGGCACTTTTGAAATGTCAAGGATTCGGTCAGTAAGTTGCTCGATCCAATACGTAGATCTCTATGGAAAGGAAACTCTTTAGAACCTCTCTTAAATTAAGTTTATACAAAATCCCGGTTACATTATTATTGTTTTTATTCATGTCAATGCATGCTTTGGAGGATTTCTTAAAAATCGTAGGTTTCGAAAGACACTAAGCAGTGTATTTTATAAAAAGAAAACTGTGCACGTTCCGAAAAACAGTATAGCTAAATAGCTACCTTTATTGAAATCTACAAATGCCCTGACTACCCAAAAAAAATGGGCCAGAACTACCATTGCCACAAACTGGTCAGTGGGTCATCTTAGGGGCGAGAAAAACAAAACATTGATTTTTTTAACCTATTTCAATAAGTACTCAATTATTTATTGCATTTCATATAATTATATTACATAGATGGTATAACAAAGTAAAAGACCAATATGGATCCTGTCGGGCACAGCAAAATTAGGAGAGAGGAAGAGGGCTTAGTAACAATTCAAGCAATTCAATATTAATTATTAGACGTGTTTAATTGGGTATATAATTATGTATATTGTATAAAATAAATAATATTAGGTTTGTTTCTCTAAAGACATCCAGCATTTTGTTAAAAAACCTTTTTCTTACCTCTTTTGATAATGTTTTGTCCTAATGCACTAACTACACAGAACACTATGAACCACCACATCGTTACTATGAACTTAATAACTGAACTGTCGCGCGCACAGCGCGAGCGCAGCACCGCGCTTCTAATATTTTCGCAACAAACCCGAGTTTGGGTAGAAGGGTAGGTACCTAAATGGTTTGTCGTTTACTCTTGAAAGATAGTTAGACATGACTATTATTTTGTCAGAATTCTTAGTTTTGAGAGACAGAGAAAATAGAAATTATAACAAAAAAATATTACCAGAGACTGCTTACTGATAAAAAAAAATTGTTAAAAAATATTAAGTACATGATAATTATTATAATATTTGAATTTAAATACCTAACTGTAATAAAATTAAATGTTTAACCGAATTGTTTGACAGTAAAAATGGCCTGAAATCGTCGTTATCAAAAACTAAAAAAAAAACAATCAACGCTCTTTTTTTCCTAGAAATTTATTCTATTAAAAGAAATCTTCTTACCTCTTTTGGTAACATTTTGTCCTAAAACAGCAACTACACAGAACACTATGAACCACCACATCGCTCCTAGGCACTCAGTTCAACTGCCGCGCACACTCGCAAGCGCCTGCGCTCCTAATATTTTCGCAACTACTTGTAAGAAGGGGCTAATGCGTAAAGTCCAGTAAATAACATGAAATCATTTAATTATTCATGTTTCTGTAGATATAAAGGTGTGGTTTGGGTAAAGAGTAAAGTGAGCTATTCTTGAGGGTGTTGTAAATTGTGGTTAAGGGTGTCAAGGTGGGCTCATAGACTTGTAGACTCATCGATGTTTCGATTAGTTGGCCATTTCCAATTTTTTAAGTGAAAACTTCTTTAGCGTTGTGTACTTTTTGGGATGGGTAAAAAATGTTAAACTCGCGTCAGGACCTGACCGTAAGATCCTTTGCCTAACAACCGATAAAGTAAATATTAAAATAAATAGTCTTTGACATTACGTAAAGATTGCGAGGTAAGAAATTTTACCCGACCCGGAACAACTAATTGTAGGTCATACAAATATTTGTTCCGTGCGGGATTCGATCCCGCGACACGCAGCGCAGCAGTCAATCGCTTAACCACTGCGCTAACCGTGCCGTCAAACGGTTTGCACGATTTTTATGTCATTTAGACATTAAAATCGTGCGAAGCAGGGGCGGGTCGCTACTGAATTATAATCAAGTGCTTTGGGAAAAAAAGGATTACTGACTAACTTAACACTAATAACTGCATACATTTTTGGTTGCAAACAATTAAATCAAACAATATTGCAGTTACTAAATATCATTACTTGTTACATTGTATACTTTTCATAATAATATCCTTCCTTTGCAATAGCTAGTCATGCGTATAACCTAGTATGTGCCAATTGTATTCTTTAGTCGTGAACTTGAGTTTCCAATAACATCATTATTTTCGTGTATTCCTGTTGTCCCCTTAGGCTACGACCTAAGGGGACAACGGGAATTTAATAAAATAATTAAAATATCTTCCCGTTGGCCCCATTGTATGAGGATGATTTGGGGTATGTACTGAATTCAGTCTCCACGGGACTAAAAGGGTAAAACCAGCTCACAGCCTACAATCCGACAAATTTTTAAAGTTGTATACATATAGTTACCTATGATCTGAAAGACTTAGTTAAACTGTCACTGAAAATTATGATAGGATCCACAACCAGAAGGTAAATTCCCGTATTAAAAAACGTTCAAAATCTATATATAGTTGCAGGCTCATCTCAGCGACAGTCAATGGTAAAAACCTGTCCAAAATGTAAGTAAATTACACAAATTTTGTGGCAGATTGAGACTGATTAGAATAAGAACGTTTTAAAAATACGAAAAATTTTCCTCTGATCAAAGAAATGTTTGGACTTTTAGAATGACCACAGTGTTTTTCTCTCAGATAAGAAACACTGACCTCATCTAACTTTAATTAAGTGTTTAACATAAAAAAGTGTTAATAAGTTATAACCAACCAAAATATACAAGATATTAGAAATAGATTTGGGGATAGAGGGGTTTTTGAGTGATTTAATAATCATGGTTCTCTGTGAAAGATCGCTTTTAGCAATAAGACCGCCCATTGTGTCATCCCTTCATTAAATATCTCGAATCCTTATGGTGTACATAATAAAACCAGTATTCAGTTCTATTCAATAAAAATATGGTTAGTACGAATATTATGCAAACCAATTAGGTACTTCTATTTTTATTTATTGCCAAACTACTAAACACCGTATGTACGTTAAAAAATAATTTAAAAAATTGCTCCTGCAGGTATTTTGTGTCGGTACATTGAGTGGCCCTTTGTAAGACGACTAAAATATCTATGTGTATTATGCATATATTATGAAGCTCTTCGAAGCAGTAAAGCAAATGTGGTGGCAAAGGTGGGTCCTAGTTTATCATTTATAAATTCCAGTTACAGCTATATGTCAGCGGGCACTCCCTTAATGCCGAGGCTTTTATTTAGATATTGTTTACGTTTAGTTTTTATTTTTTTATTTCTGCCTGAGTATAGTTCTCGATGTTTTTGGTTGGTATATTGGCGTGTGCTAGCTGACTTATGGCTATTAATTTAAATAATGTTTGTGTTGCGTAGTCATTATTTTGAATACTATTATATAAAATAATTTTTTTTTCTAACTGAACAGACAGCTGTGTTGCTGGGGAGTTTGTTGCGCCACTTCTTCTTCCCAGCTAAAGCACTAGGAAGTGGTGAAGGGCGGGCGTTTTTGGGGGACTGTCTTATGTAATTTTGACGTTTCAAAAATGCTGATTCTCAGCCTAGTTTGAATAAATGACTTTTGAATTTTTGAAACAAATAAATAAATGTGTAACAACAATATCAGTGAAAGAACCACAGCCAATTTTTTTTTTAATAAAACCCTCTGTAAAGATATTATATTCGATATTTTCATAGCTCGACATCTTTCGTAAATAAACCAGTGGATATTCCGATTATCATGCAGAAAATTGTCTCTTCATATTTTTTAATTAGCACTTACTGGGAAACCGGAAATGCAATGATTTTTACTGACTGACTGATCATTCACGTTTATTGTTCAAGGTTGAAAAAATCGTAGTAATTATTGAGTGTTTACTGTAGGGCAAAGGAATTTATTTTCATTTTATTGGAACGAAGTTCCTTATACCACGTTATACTCTGCACTCACTCACTGGCTCACGTGGCGTTCCCATCCTAGAGACGAAGCTGAAAAGTTTCATGTGTTTATAGTTATTTAGAGGAGAAGTTAGAGAAGTTATTTAGAGAACTTTACACCCTGTTCCTCAAAACAGGGTGTAAAATTCACTCATCCTCATTAGAAAAAGGAGAATGCTCCGACCAGACGGGTCTTGTATCTTACAGGCAACCAGACAACCAACGATTCTTTGATATTCCGCGACGCCCCCGTGTGGGAATGTGTGTGTGGATGGATAACTGTACTTCCAATAAAATTAAGCCAGTTGTTTTAAAACGGATTATATTATTCCAATTATCACCAATCCAATCAAATACCAGGCAAGGCAGGAGCACTATGTTGTATCAACCTATCGCGAACCCGATCCGTGAGGAAGTGAACGAACATTCATAGAGAGATGGCTACCGAGAGCGCATGCTAGTGATGTTCGTATTCATAAAGTATTTGCTATTTAGTAACATTTAGTGTTGGGATTCCAACATGCTCCGGCCTTACAAAGGAAACAAGAGAAAAATAAATCAAACAGCTACATTAAGCTAGTTAAAACATAAAACAAATAGCTACCTTAAGCTAGTTAAAAAATAAAGCTAATAGCTACCTTAAGCTAGTGAAATTACAGTATCATTATCATCTATAGGTAAGATACAAATTTTTGTAACAGTACGCACATGGGTATTTCCCTTTGAATTTGTGACCTCTACTGCTCTTACGTGACCATCATGGCCAGGAAATATTTTGGTAACTCTGGCCATAGGCCATGACATTATGGGTACATTATCTTCCTTTAAAATTACAATTGTGCCTATTTTTATGTTAGGTAAGACATCTAACCACTTAGGTCTATTTTGTAATGTATTCAGATACTGTTTGTACCACATTTTCCAGAAGGATTGTTTAATTTGATTACATATTTGCCAAAACTTGAGTCTATTTTGAGGAACAGTAGTTACATCATTTTCAGGATACATTGTTAATGAATTTCCAATTAAAAAGTGACCTGGTGTTAAGTAGCTAAAATCATTTACATCCGATGACATAGGGATCAGAGGTCTGGAGTTCAATATACATTCTATCTCTATTAATACAGTGTTTATTTGTTCATAGGTTAACAATTGCTTCTGTAATACTCTTCTTAGAAAATATTTAGTGCTTTTCACAGCGGACTCCCACAGCCCGCCAAAGGTCGGGGAATACGCTGGTATAAAATGAAAGTTAATGCCTCTCTGGGCTGCAAATTGACATACTTGTCTTTGGTGATTCTGTGAAGAGTGTAATTGATAAAGCTCAGTCAATTGGTTCCTTGCGCCTTTGAAAGTACTGGCATTATCAGAGTAGATTTCTTTGGGCAATCCTCTTCTAGAAATAAATCTTCTAAGGCAAGCGAGGTAGGCATCTGATGTTAGATCTGATGTGAGTTCGAGGTGAACTGCCTTTGTAGCGAAACACACAAATACACAAATGTAGCCTTTTCCTACTACGGAGCGTCTCACGCGCGAGAGTTTAATATCGATAGGCCCAGCGAAATCTACACCGACTTTCTCAAAAGGGCGACTCATAGCAGTCACTCTGTCAGCTGGCAAGGAACCCATCAGTTGCTTAGAGGCCTTTGCCTTCTGTCTGAAACATATTACACATTTATGAATTAATTTTTTGACATACATTAATCCATTGGTTATCCAATATTTTTGATTTAAGTTACACAGTAATAATTTTGGACCTGCATGTAAAAGCTTTTCATGTTCAGACCTAATAATACAGTTAGTAACATATGATTCTTTGGGTAGAATAATCTGATGTTTATGATCATATGGAATATCAGAATGGTGTAGCCTGCCACCTACTCGCAGGATACCTAAGCTATCTATAAAGGGACATAAGCTTTGTAAAGGACCTTTTACACTTTTACTGTTTTTTAGACATTCAATTTCTTCTTTATAATATAGTTCTTGTTCATTCTTAATAAGCAACATCAAAGCATTATTTAATTCAGAACTTAAGAGATATTTGTGAGCTATTTTGCCACCTTTTATGCTATTAATAAACCGCATTACATAAGCCAATGTACGTACCATTCTGTGAATGCTAGAATATTTACGTATTTGATCGAAAACATTGCTAGTACCTGAAGACACTTGGCTGGCGGAGAATGCTGACCCGGTTTTTGCTTCAGGTAAGTTTGCAGGTAATTCTATTTTAAAATTAAATTTATATTCACTGTCATGCAAAAATTCAGGACCATCCCACCACAGGCTGCAGGCATGAAGCTCATTTGGCGCAACACCCCTACTGACATAGTCTGCAGGGTTATTCTCAGTGTTTACATATAGCCACTGACAGTTAGGCATATTTTTAGCGATTGCCCTTACCCTATTTGCAACATAAGCGTTAAGTTTCATGGGTTCTGTGTGCAACCATGCGAGAACAATTTGTGAGTCAGTAAATAAGTACACATTGCTTATATTATACTTTAGTTTCAGCGTGCAATAAACCTTTGCCATAAGCATGGAAAGAAGCAGAGCAGCGTTAAGCTCTAAGCGCGGTACAGTTTTGTTTTTATTTTGTAGCGGATTTATGCGCGATTTTGAACACAACAAATATATTTTAACTTTACCATTGTGATTTATAACTCGCAGGTACACGCAGCATCCATATGCCGTAGTACTGGATGCATCTGAGAATCCTATTAGTTCAATTTTACATAACTCAGTTATATGTATATTTCTATTGATAAAAATTGGTTTCATTTCTGCTAGACTAGAATAGAAATCATGCCATGCTTTCCTAGTATCATCATCAGGCATAGAATCCCAATCAGTTTTGGAAACCCATAATCTTTGCATTATAGCTTTTGCTTGTACTATAATGGGACTAACAAAACCCATGGGATCAAACATTTTCCCAATATAGGAGAGAATATCTCTCTTTGTAAAATTATGATTATTGAATGTTTCTGGACAAGACATTTTAAATTTATCGCCTTTAACCATCAATTGTAAGCCCAAAGTCTTTAAATTATAATCATCGCTTTGTAGCTCTAAATCATCAAAATGTTGTTCAGCTGAAGGAATGTCAGACAATATTCTATTATCATTTGATGACCACTTATGTGTATGAAAGCTACCTAACTTCAAAAGCTGGCGAATCTGTGACTTAGCTTCTAAAATAATATCCAAGTTATTATCTGCATAGAGAATATCATCTACATACGTACAATTTTCTATAATGAATGAAGCTAGCGGGAAATTGTCTTTATTTTGTGCCGCTAGTTCTTTAAGACAACGAGTGGCCAGATAGTTTGAACTTTTCAACCCATATGTGACAGTGTCAAGCCTAATGCATTGGATTGGCTCATCGGGGCTATCTCTCCACAGTATGTTTTGCAGGGAGGTATGCTCCGGTGTTACACGTATATTTCTAAACATCTGTTTTATGTCAGAGGTAAATGTAAAATCACCACAACGAAATAATAACAATATCTCAAACAAATCTTTTTGAACAATGGGTCCATTTAAAAGCAGATCATTAAGTGACACTTTTTTGCTAGTTTTCATCGAACCATCAAACACAGTACGCAGTTTAGTGGTTTTACTGTCAGGTTTCAAGACTGCATGATGTGGCAAAAAATATATAGCATTTTTGTTTAATTCGTACAGTCTAATGTCTACATACTGACCGTGATGTAAATTTAAATATTCATGAATGAACTTTTGGTACTCAGAGAAAAGTTTGGGATCTTTATGTAATTTCTTCTCTAAGTTTAAAAATCTTTTTAATGCAAGATTAAAGGAATCACCCAAGGAGTCATTGACTTCACTAAGAGGTAATTTCAATGGTAAAGATACTACAAAACAATTTTCCTTTAACTGAACAGTGTCATTAAAAATACATTCGCAGAGCTCTTGCTCTGATGATCTTTCATCGTAGATCTTTGGAACATCTTCTGTTTTCCAGAACTGAGTTAAGGTTTCATTAATATCTGACTCACATGTATTACATTTTAAGCTTACCTTATTACAGACTTTTGTTAAATTAGTGTGTGGTAGGGTACCTCCAACAATATATCCAAACTGAGTGTTAACAAAATGTGGCTGCGGACTGCTGGCCTCTGTTGCAGACTGCTGGCGTTCACGCAGCGCCGGCAGCTCTGAAGGCAGCAGCACCTGGAAAAATATGTCCGCTCCCATTAATAGATCAATCTCAGCTGGTACATTAAACTGATCATCGGCCAGTTTAATGCTTTTAGGTATCAAAATGTCTGAGGTACTGAATTTATACTGAGGTAAGTTACAGGTAATCTCTTGAACAACATGACATGTGGCCGCAACCTTGAAAGGGTTGCTTAGTGAATAGATTTCTATAGGCAAGCAATGCTTCAACCTCGTTTTTGAATTTGTGATACCAACTACATTGACATTGCTACGATCAGGTTCCAAATCAAGCAGCTGTAATGCCCTTTGTGTAATAAAGGTCAGCTGGGACCCGCTGTCAAGCAGTGCTTTAACATGGATTTCACTGCCGTCCCGAGCGATAAGTTTCACTTTAGCTGTGGGCAAAAGAACATCATTACTGTTGTTGTTACTTGCTGCTAATGATGCAGTTGACGCTGAGCCAGTGGTTTCTGTATTGCCCACATTTTTATCAGTGCCACGATGCAGCAGGGTATTGTGTGCTTCTTTGCACTTTGCACATCGAAAGTGATACCTGCACTTCCCATTGTGAGTGCATAAGCAAATATTGCACAGGCCTTTTTCATTGGCAAACTTTACTCGTTGATCTACATTCAGTAATTTAAAATTGTTACAAGAATGAAGTTTATGTTTCAACTTACAGTATAAGCATGAAGGCTCCTGAGCAGCTGTGTTGGCCACTAGCCTTCCAGCGGCTTGGCCTGTCTCTTTAGGCGATTGGCGTGGCTGCCCGTAGGAGATCCCCGGTTCAGCATTTTCAAGCGCCAGCGCTCGTTTATCCATGTAATCTAAGAAGGCTTCTATAGTTGGCTCTTCCTCGGCGTTCCTCTCGAGTTGAAATGCACGAGAGGTGTACGCATCTAATTTTCGATACAAAATACATAAAATTATAGCATCCCAAAATTTAACATTAGGCTCCAAGTTACTTAGAGCGGCAAGCATTTGTTTTAAATTTGACACAAATTCTCTTAAGTTAGATGCCGTTGACTTTGATAGCGGCTTAATATCTAATAATAAATTGATGTGCTCATTTATTTGTCTATGCCTATTATTATATCTCTTATTTATAATTTGCAAGGCCTTTACATAACTTTCACCTGTCAAAGGTAAATTTTTTATTAGGTCATAAGGCTCGTTTTTTAAGTACGAACGTAAATAGTAAAGTTTCTGAACATTGTCAAGGCACTTATTGTTGTCAATTAAAGAGTTAAACAGGTTAATAAATGGTACAAATTCGGTGAACTTACCACTAAATATTTGTATGTCAATCGGAGGTAAATTAACTTTAGGTATCGATTGTGACTTAGGAGCTGAATGATTGTCGCTAGCATTAGCACTGTTACGGCGATTGAGTTCCTCATCGATTGCTGTGATGATGAAATAATAGCTATTTTCCACTTGCTCGATATCCTCCTTGTCCTCTGGATGGAGTGAGAATATTTTTATATTGTGGGATTCGTATTGCGTAAACGTGTCAATTAACTTTTGCCGTTTAGCTACTAAGGTTTCTTTGGGAATACTGAGTAATGATTTCGAGCAAGCAGATTGTAACCTCGTGATCGTACCTTTCAAGTAGCCACGTGCGGCGACTAGATCCTTCAGCTCCATGGTTATTATTTAACACTACGGTATACTATGTTCTAATTTTAAAGCTAAGTATTTAAAACTATGCACTGCTTTGCCGATTACAATATTTTTTATAAGAAAACCGCGCACAACACACTGACGCAGACGCACGCCACGTCGCCACGACAAACGCTCCGTCGGCCGCTCGCTATGCCGCGTTGGCCCCGCCCACTTCGTCTGGTACAAGCGTCGTTCGCACCGTGTCCCGGATCGCTGCGCCCGTCTTCTTGACTGTGTATGTGTGCTGTGCTGCTGCCGTGCACCCACACTTTGTTGTGTTGAACGACGCGTTGATGCACTAATATAGTTATTGAGGGATGATCAGGTAGATACGTCTTCCTTTATGTCTGCACTGCTGCCCCGACGGGAAAACTAGATAGGCACTATCGTAGGTATGGCCTATTTTTTCTTAGGTACACTTCCTGTCACTGCCGACGGAGAATAGGTACCTACGGTAGGTATGACGATTGTATGTATTCACTTACTGCGTCTGCATTGCCGACGTAGAATACAATCTGCACTTCCTTCAACGTATATAGGTATGGGGTTTTTGAGCGCGAGGTATGTAAATTGCACAAACTATCGTGCCTGCCTGACAACTGGTGACGCGTCTGCACTGCCGACGGCCGACGTAGAGGCGATGCTGGAATCTTCACCGAAATTTCTTGAACTCGAAGGACCATGTGGGAATGTGTGTGTGGATGGATAACTGTACTTCCAATAAAATTAAGCCAGTTGTTTTAAAACGGATTATATTATTCCAATTATCACCAATCCAATCAAATACCAGGCAAGGCAGGAGCACTATGTTGTATCAACCTATCGCGAACCCGATCCGTGAGGAAGTGAACGAACATTCATAGAGAGATGGCTACCGAGAGCGCATGCTAGTGATGTTCGTATTCATAAAGTATTTGCTATTTAGTAACATTTAGTGTTGGGATTCCAACACCCCGGAAGGGGGGGCGCCGGGGGCGTGGCGAGCGGATGCTATACAGTAGCCCATTAATTAACATGGGCCCCTCATTTTGTTTGCCTGTAAGGGCCTGCGGAATTAACGCAGGCAAACTGCGTCTATTAAACCAACCAACGCTTGATGTCGAATAGTCTTATAAATGTCGTTCTTGCGGTAAACTCTAATTGCGCGATGCAGGATTTGTGTGACGTTAGGATTTTTTGTGGCGTCAGGTTTTTGATACGTAGTTCGCAGCACCCTTCAAACCGGACCACAGGATAGTTGCTTGGCGGCAAAAATTGTTTTGGTTACTAATGGCCTAACCATTAGTAACCATAACAATTTTTCGTAATCGTAATCGTTGGAAAGCACAGAGTACTTTTTTATTGGAAAGTCATCCACAAGGTGCACCGATGACCTTGTGAATGTCGCAGGAATTCGCTGGATGTGCGAACCACAGAACCTATCGGCAATTAGTGGCGGTGCTTCGGGGAGGCCTATGTACGGCAGTGGACGTCTTTCGACTGAAATGATAATGATGATGATGATGATGATTTTATACATAGACGACCTCGTAACTGTATCACCACCTGCAGTCTGAACCTCCTTTTTGAAAGATCTCTGTATACGGCAGCGAGCGTATAAAATTGTTTTATGATGCATGTAACGTACGGAATTTTTTGTAGTGGTATTATTAAAGATAAGTTTTATCATTTAAAACTTGTTTCCGTGAAAAAAAGGGTGGTAATTTGACCAATATCTCCGTGACCAGAAGGTTCTCAGGTATGGTCCAGTAAAAAAAAAAAAGAGGCAGTCTGGGACTGCCGATTGAAGTGAAAACTAAGTAACGCCACCTAACGAAAATGTCAGGAATTTATGTGGCTTGCTGTCAGTACAAGAACGAAAACTGTATCTCCATAAAAAAAAACCAAAAAAAAAAAACTAGAGTGTGCTGTCAACAAAAACTTGAATGTCTTACGAATTTTTGATCAGGTCACCTGCCCTGACGCGAGTTAAAAAAAAAATCCCATCCTAAAAAAATGCACAACGCTTAAAGAAGTTTACACTTAAAAAAAAAAAAAAAAACTGGAAGAACAGTAACTGTCGGTTTTGTTAAACTTTTTGTTTTAACACGCGTTATACCTATGTAGGTACGTACATTAAGTAAGCGAACAGCAGGTTTCTATTACAGGGCTGCCGGGATTACCGGCTCATTGCAAAACGTCTTGCAACGTTCCGGTTTGTCGACTGTAGTGGTATTTACTTTTCTATGTTAAGTGGAATTAAAAGAATTTGTGTTCCTCTTATACGTTTTTGGGTCGCGCATAACCCCAATGTCAAAACTGACAGATTTGGCTCGGGGTCGCCCGCGTCCCCCCGGGTGGCCCAGTCAATTTTGTCTGTTATTTGTATTATAAATAGTGTTTACTTTGGTGGAACAGGTTTATAATTAAAGTCTATGAACCAACGATGACATAAAACATGACATGACCGACATCTGACAGTAAATTCAATGAATAAATTCAATATTTATTCAGTTCATACGGTCTGCGCGCAAAATGGCCGCGCGTGTGGTGTTTGTCTCGTGTTTTGATTTCGATTTTATTTTGTTTTAGTTATTTTCGGTAGTCCTCAAGCCTTTGTGTAGTGTTTTCCCATGAGTAAATAACATCATAAGTTCGAATGTACGTTCAGATTTGAGTATAGTGCAACGTAATAAAAACTGTGATCCAAATAAATTGCTTCGTTTTCGTCCGTGTTAAAACTTTTAATGGCGTGGTCAAACGTGGTGTTATTTTTGTTAAAAATAAACAATTATATCAGTTGAATCTCTGTTAGCTATTGTATAAATGACGAACAAAAGATAAACTTCAGCGTGAAAGTGTTTGTGTGTGAATTATTGAAGAGAACAATAGAAAAAACAGGTTCCGTTATCGGGCCGGCGGCCGTCGGAAGGTGACGTCATTGCGCCGGTAAGTGACAAAATATTTTTTGTGTGAATATTGTGAATATTGTGAATATTGTGTGGAAACGTGTAGTTTTTTATGTAATTCTTTAACGTTAAATAATATATCAATTTAAAAAAATAATAATAATAGATAAAAATATTTTCAATATTATTCAATTATTTTTTTCTTTACGGTAATGGGGAAAAAGCCCCCTCCTCGTGACTTTACATTAAAATTAAGAATATAATAGGAAAATAACATTTAGTTATCTAGTTTTATTGTGTTAGCTTATTTTATACCGATTCCAACTACGTAAGTATTATAAATAGCTCCCATACGAAACTTTAGAGATATAGTCGTTCTAATCTTAAGTGGCAGGCTTCGTGGGGGGTCTCGGGACCACCCACGCGCCGTTTGACAGTTAACGGGTTTGCGCCGGCGCGGCGCGTGACAGATTAGAGGATAACCCGATTTTTTTACAGTGTATGTAATAATAACAACTTAAAGAACAATATGACAGAACTGTGCAGACGACACGAGTTGTGTAAATCCTAGTAAGAGTCGGAGGGGCCCTGAGAAGGTAAGCGGTGAATTTAATACTGACAACCTATGACTTTGACAGCTCCAAGCGCACAGATCCGCTTGACTGTCACTAATGAGACACAATAAAATTTTTATTGGTATCGAGCTGCATCAGTCTTTCGGACATTTAATTTTGAGCTCATATAAAAATCAAGTTATACGTGTTTTTCGAATGTTTTGTTGGTAAAGAATAATGTAGAGACTAGTATGTTGGTCGAGTGGTTGGAAATATGACTGCTGATCGTTCTTGGGTTCAATTCCCATTTGATGCAAAGTGTTGTTGGATTAGCATAATGGAGATTTTATTAGTTCAAATGAAATTAGCTAGCGAAACTTCGTTGATATCTAAATAAGATAAAACGAAAAAAAATTTAAGTATCAAAGATTTTTTTTTATGAACGCTGGATATACCGCCATATCCATCACGTCTGGGGTATTTCATTTGCAGTGATACCCTAGTGTTGTGACCGTCAGACTGCCAAGTCAAAGGTCTCGAGTACGAACCCAAGACAGGACTTTTCGGATTCATGTGCGTATTGTATAATTATAACTTGCTTCAAAAACGGTAAAGAAAAACATCGCGAGGAAACCGGCTTGCCTGAGAGATATTTCTCGACGGCATGTGAAGCCAAGTCAGCGGCCCATGGGCGGCTTTAAAACTCTGACAACAGTACCCTAATTACGTAATGCACGATCAATTTTAAATTGAAACCAATTGAAAAAGATTGCCAGTCCATTGCTTCATAAGTTCGACAAAAAAAATTTAGCAGTTTTTTTTGTCGAACTTATGAAGCAATGGACTGGCAATCTTTTTAAATTGATCGTGCATTGCGTGATTGGGGGGCTGGTTAGTCACTAAACATATGAAAAGAAGAAGAAGTAGTCTAAGTATATTATTAAGCTAACTGACGTTGAAATACTAGAATTCTCACAAACTCGCCCCCGATATTTGAAAAGAAATATACTAACTCTCTCTATCCTATAAATCTGTCAGCACTACCAATAGCTTGACACAAAATGAAGAATGAAGAAATGAAAAAGAGGGCTTATTCCACAAATACCCCCTGAAAATCCCCCTAGGGGGAAAAGTGAAATCTATATAACAAAAAGTCCCGAATTCCCCCTTATATTCCCCCTTAGGGGGAAAAACGGGAAACGAAAAACATACTTATTCCACAAATCCCCCCAGCACGCGTAGCATGCGCTTTCTATGTCTACGAAGAGTAGACACAGCTGTTTCTATACAAAGTGACATTTCCTTTCTTCATTTTTGACATTGCACCGTAGAAATCTTTCTTCAATCTGTCACTTTGTCTTTCGTTTCTAACTATCTTTGTCTAGGTCATTTTATATGTAGACTATTTCAGAAGAAAGTTTTCTATACCAAATTGTCAAAATCACTCTGACGACTGACAGTTGTCTATGGTAGTGAAATATTCTACTCGACGGTCACAAAGTATACAGGGTTATCTGCAAAATCATAATTTACAGAACAGCGTTTTAAATGCAAAACTGTGATAACTAATAGAAGAAGAAAGCTATCTTCTCCTATTTTACATCATTTAGTTAATATTACCAAGAAAATGGTTAAGGCCAATATTACTGTAATGTTATTTGTTCCAAAACACGGTACTTCGACACACTGAAAAAAATAAGCTGTACGTAGTTGTGTTTAACGTGACTTAATATCAGTAAAAATTAACAATCAAACAGTAAAAACATCCTATGACAAAACAAAGAATTCTGAGTCGAATTATATTAAAGAGTGAATTTCGTAAAAAGTGCAGTTGCCTCTTTCTACTTTGCTGCCGTCGTACTGTCTACACGGAACGTCATTTTTGTCTTCTCTTCCGTCGACAAAGCGGTGCTCATGCTACGCCTGCTGAAAGTGCCCCCTGAGGGGGAAAATAGGAATCTAAAAAAGAGGTATTTCATTAGGTAAATTTCTTTGATCTACACACCCACATACCTAACAAATAAAAGGTTGAAGTCTAAACTTGCGTTTTATCTAAGCGTTTGTTATTGAATAAATAGGCATCTATTATGTAACGTACAAAACGATACTGCACACCATTAAATAAATGATAAATGGTATTCATTATTCTACTCAATAGAACTTAATAACAACCTAAGAATAGAACCTATGAGCATTCAATTACTTCAGCCACGATTTATATAATTATAGGATAAATAATATGCATTAAGAAAAATAATATCCGTGATTCAAGTGATGGCATAAGTGACTGTACCTACACCATAATTGTGGCGTTAAGTATAGAGGGTCAAAATAATATTAGCTAGCGAAACTCCGCAAATGTGATGACTGATGGGTATCGATATTTTAATACGATAAAAGAATCATGTCGGTTTGTCACGATGATTTTCTTTACCGTCAAATTATCATCTGTAAAAAATAAAATAGTTAAATGTTCTTTAACTGTTCTTAAAGAGTCATAAAGAACCCTGTAAGATATCGACACATGTTTCACCTCTCAACGAGGCACCCTCAGGATGACGATTGACTTGTTGCGAACCCAGACACGACGTGTTGCCATGACAAGCGCCGAACGCAAAGTGAGCTACACTGTCCAACAACCCCACTTACACATCAACAACGGGTTCGCAACAAGTCAATCGTCATCTTGAGGATGCCTCGTTGAGAGGTGAAACACGTGTTGATTTCTTACAGGGTTATTAATGACTCTTTAAGAACAGTTAAGCGGATTCGGTTACTAAATATACATAACCTATTGTATTTTATAATGGCTTTCCGCAAAGTCACGCGTGAGTCACTTAACAGTCAGTAAACTAATAATAAACTTACAAAATTTAGTGACAAATAATAAATCAATAACGTCATCAATGGGCAAACTGAACAATAAAACTCAATCAGTAGATACCCTATTCTTCTGTAGAAATATCTGTCGTAAAGAAATCTAGCGATAACAACTTGCGATGTTTACGTAACAAACTTGCATCTGGTATCTTGATTCTCTTTTTCCTTACAGGGCTAAGGTTTTTGTACAGGTTAAGTCTGTCTAAAATTCTGTAATTTTTCAAAAGAAGCCTTTTTTTATTTGGGAAATCATCACATAACTTCTTCTGTAACAGAAGCGGGAGTGTCAGACTATTACTGACTAAAACCCACCCGTGTTCCTTTAGTTGCCTGTACGTTGCCAGGGGCTTCAAACGAAGCCTGTAGTGAAGATTTAGGGAGGTTTAGGATTAATTCTACAGACGCTTTGCTGGTGAAATTACATTTTATTTCGCTTTAGACATTTCAATTTATTTTCTAAACAGCTGCGCCCCTCGGTTTCACCTTCCATAAGTTTCGATACCGTGGAAATATTGGAATAAAAAGTATTTTTTTTTCTATTCCAAGTTATAGTCTACCCATGTGCCAAATTTCATCCAAATCCGTTCAGCCGTTTTAGCGTGAAAGCGTAACAAACAAACAACCTCAGTTTCATCATCATTTCAGCCGAAAGTCGTCCACTGCTGGACATAGGCCTCCCCCAAGCACCGCCACTTCGACCGATTCTGTGCCTCCCGCGTGCAGCGGATTCCTGCGGCCTTTACAAGGTCATCAGTCCATCTTGTGGGAGGCCTTCTACCTCACTTACGCATTCATATTAGTTAGGATTTTGACTTAGTATTTGCACTATATCCTATCTCTTGAACTACACGACGAACTGATCTATCTTTTTGCTCTGATAAACTGTATCCATAAGAGGAGGCACAGATTGTCGCTGCTTCAGAGTTGAATCACCGCTCGAGCTGAGTCTCCTGTCCCTCACCCACTCTCTGCGCTCAACGCTCTCTTGAACATTAAGCCTGACTGTGATATGTTCGCGGACGAATGGAAGATCATGTTAGTACGTCTGGAGTATTGTGAGATGAGCGTAGGACTGTTGTATGTATACTCCATATTATAGATTTATCTTTAAGTAATGTAATTGGCCTTTCGCTGCAGACAGGCGCGACATGACGTGAAATTTAATTATCATAGAAATTTTTCCATCAGAGTCGCGTGGCGCCATTTTTAACCGACTTCCAAAAGGAGGAGGTTCTTAATTCGTCTGTATGTTTTTTTTTTGTATGTTTGTTACGCGATTTCTCCGTCAATTGTGGACCGATTTTGAAAATGTATTTAAGGTCTTTCAAGTCTTTTGAGTCTTTTCTTTAAAAACGCAGTATTTTATGACCAAATTAAGTCAAAATATTGTATTTAAGGATAGGAAATAAAATAAATTGTATCCATTTATCACTGTCTGGTCCTTTGGTCCAACCACAAAGACCTCAGCTGTACATTACATGATGTCACTAATCTTTCATCACAGACTACGTGACAATTTCTCAACAAAAAACGAGAAAATAAACAAAACATTTAAAATACAGTGCGCTCGTTCGCCTATATTAAACTTGACCGAATATCTTGCACGAGCTGGTATGTAATCGCGACGCGATCTGCGCTTATTGTCTTTGTGATACGGTCTAAGCGATAAGCGATTTTAATAAAAAAGATACTAGTTTCACAATACGACACGATAAAAAAGCAGTATTTTACAAACCTCACGACTGTTATCTTTGCAGGGTTGAGCAGATATGTTTATGTAGTACACCCACATTTTACCAGTAATATTAAGTGCTGTGCACACCTTTAAGTGACAAGTTCACTGTAGTAATTATAATTATAATAAGACCAGTTCTCTGTTATTGTTTTTGTGAATAAGTCGTTGGTGTGCCATAATAAATAATTTATAAATAAATAAATATTGAAGTCCCATGTAATTCGAGGTGATCCTATAGCCATCAACCGGGCACAAAGCCAGCCAGCTGAGAAATTGCTAATGCTAGTGCAGTGTAGTGTTTGCTAGTGTCGCAACACATTACGCAATGTAAATTGTCTTTGGTCTCTGGCCCTGATATTAGGCCTTGGTCAAACTTTTAAATAATGAATACGAGGCTTTTGGTAGTTTTTTTTGTAATGTGCGTTTATTTTGTGCAGTATTAATAATGTTTCTTTCTTTAAATACAAAAACCCGAAGCTTTTTAGTTACGAGTGAATAGGTTACTTCTGGACACCATAACCGAATGCATAATTCATATTTTTTCAATACGCTAAGAAAGTAGTTGATCGCGAGCCGGCGGCGAGCCTATCAAATTAAAGAAGAGAATCTGTATGTGGTGGGTAGTTAAATTAATTCTGTTTATTTTTAAGCTTGTTTTCCCTTACCATAATAAAATAAAATATTTTTTTGCTGAGTATCGGTAAACAAAAGTGATACTTTTTTTGAATAATTAGAAAGGTGGATTACCTAATTAGTCATTATGAGTATTACTGTCAAACTTTTCTACTCAGTAGGTTAACGTCTAATGTTGGAAATCATAACTTTTTCAATCCGTGCTTTAAAATAAAGTTGTCCTTTAAAGAATAATTCAATAATAATAATATTGCTGTACCCTTGGCTCCTTTTGCTTCAACTAATACATACTAAAACCTAGCAAAAACATTAATGAATAATAATAAAAATAGCCTGGAAGTCTGCCGAAGCAAGGAAAATCTGTTCAGGTGGAGATTCATAGATGACTTTACACTCCAATGCGGGAGTGTAAATGTGGTGCTGTTCCACAAACGATGCGACACTTAATGTCATGCCCTGCGTGTCCAGTCAGCTGCACGTTACAGGAACTGATGGACGCTAGTGATGGCGCCAAACACGTAGCCGAATTCTGGGCCGAGTCTATTTAGATTGCCATCGACATGCTAAGAAGAAGAAAATAAAAATCACGTAAATATACATAAAGCGCACTATCGGACAACCAGAGAGACGTTGGGATTTTTTCAATAATGTAATTTTTTTAATAATTGTATAATTCACAAAGCCACTTGCAAAGTAGTGCCAAATAAATCTAAATATCTGCTAAACCACTCAAGTTAGCTACATGAAGTAAAAAAATCTTAAAAACACGTGAATGTTGCTTTTTACTTCAAGAAGCTATCTTACGTGGTTTCGGAAATATTTCATGATAAGTTACTGGCTTTTATAATGGCTCGTCAGTGTTATACAATAAAGTATAATAATTTATAAGAATTATATAAGGAAAATAAAATCAGTATCTAGCCACACGCCTTTCACTTGCGCCACACGCAAAACGGTTCACATTTCCGTGAAGGTCGTGCGCGAAAGAGACGGAAAATTAGAAAGTGTTACTAGAGCGAGACGGCAACTACAAGACACTTTGCGGTTGGAGTAATTGAATTATTGTATGTTTATTAATTAAGTCGCTTTCTTAATTGATTAATTATTGGTGGGAGATCAAAATTAAGATAGTTTATAGTGTTTTTAGGGGGTATCTTGGCTAAGTGGCTAAATTATTGTTTTTATCGATCGTTTCTGGTTGCTGTTAGCAGAGCTGGGCAAAATACATGCTGTGCTTTAATTAAAATACAAATTACAAAATACTATCTCGCACTTATTTAAAATACAAATTACAAAATATTTTTAAGTCGTGTATTTGAAATATAAAATACAAAATACAGTATTTTGACTAGTTTTATTTAAAATACAAAATACAAATTACAAAATACAGTCTGGTGTTAGGTTAGGTATATAAATAGAATAGAACTAATCCAGCCCAGCCTAAGGCAAAGGGAATAATAATATATTCTTACCATCATATTTTACAAAATGGCGACCGCTAAATATGTCACAGCATTCACAGGATTCACTCCATCGCCGAATGAAAATTACAATTGACAAGATAACTAATTGACAATTTGACGTATGTATCTGCAGACTATAGTACAGTTTAAGTGCAGTGTTGCCAACTTTAAAGATATTACATATTTAGCGGTCGCCATTTTGCTTACGAAAGCTATCGAGCGCTATTTTCTGCAGATCGCACCCATTCATAAGATCGCTAAATGTATTTATGTTCAAATGTATTTTGGAGCCATAAGTATTTGAAATACTAACTACAAAATACCTCAGCGTCAGGTATTTGAAATACTAATTACAAATTACATTTATAAGAAGTAATTGAAATACAAATACCAATTACGTATTTGTATTTCAATTACGTATTTCAATTACAAGTAATTCAAATACTGCCCAACCCTGGCTGTTAGAATCATCATCATCATCATCAGCCTATTAATGTTCCCACTGCTGGGACACAGGCCTTCTCTCTGTGAGAGGGAGTGGGCCGTTATCCACCACGCGGGCCCAGTGCGGATTGATAGATATCACATGTCTTCGAATTTTTGGTTCTGAGACATGCCGGTTTCCTCACGATGTTTTCCTTCACCGTTTTGAGAGCAGTGGTGATGAAATTATTTACACAAAGTAAAGCGCCTGCTTGGGTTCGAACCCACGACCTACAACTCGTAAGTCGGGGCCGTTACCACTGAGCCACCACTGCTCTCAGAGCCACCTCTGCTGTTAGAATACGATACGTTATTTAAATCCTTTTGAGCCTTTTATTCAAAACCTTAGTTAGAGAATTTTTCCATTCAAGATTTCCTATTTCCCCTATTTTTTTTATTTGTACTCATCGTGGATTTTAGTATTACCGTTGAGTCACTAAAATAAATAATGTTTTTTAGAATAAGCCGCGTTCTTCAGTCTATCTATTCAACTTTAAACGCTGTGTTCAATTTTTACAGGACACTGCGCGTTACCACCGGGGTTGGCTCGTTCTTCGATCAGAGAATTAGCATTGCCATTCAACGTGGCAATGTTACCAGTGGGCAAGTTTTCAGATGACAGTGATGTGGAGGAGTTCCTCGAGTCGTTTTGTTTTTATATTTGTTTGTATAGTTAATTATATTAGTCATTTAATTTAGTAAGTAGTATATATATTTGAATGTGTAATAATTTACTATTGTATATAAGTATTACCTGTTATTTTATCAACATATATAAAATATATTTTTTCTAAATGAACAGACAGCTGTGCTGCTGAGGAGTTTGTTGCGCCACTTCTTCTTCCCAGCTAAAGCACTAGGAAGTGGTGAAGGGCGGGCGTTTTGGGGAACTGTCTTATGTAATTATGAAGTTCGAAAAGTGCTGATTCTTAGCCTAGTTTCAATAATGACTTGTGAATTCTAACATTTTACAGAATTCAAATTTAAAAATGGCGCTTGATTTTAAAATCATGTTTTTCCCTATTGCTGGTTTCAGGTTTTTATCATCTTTCATCCAGATTAACACATTTGCGGTTGTAATTATCGTAATCCTACAAGGCCAAGGGCTAGTATAATTAATAACCAGCTCATGAGAATTGTTGATAATCCTTGCGCTAAATGGTCAAAACAAACATAAACATGACAACGACACGTTAAATTAACACACTCACGATAGTAAACTGTTTAAAAGTATTGCGTAGTCGTATTTAACGTAGTATTGCGTATTTTATGGTTCCTTAGATGAATCTTGCATTAAAATGGTTGAAACACAAACCACTTGAACATTATAATAATGACAGAGGTATATTACCTAGCGGTAAGGTGGGTAACTGGGTTTTGGAAGTACTGCCTATCGTACTTCCAAAACCCAGTCACCCAGTAACTGGGTTTTGGGTTTAACAGTAACACGATATTCCATATTAAGACTGATTGTCAAGTCTTTCGGGTTTCTGACTACCCGTAATGACTGTCAAAGATCTATGAATGACAGTCGGAATCAACGGCTAAACATAATTTTCATGGTGGTGTCTCGTCGTGTAATGGATCACCCATCCACGGATCGACCTCGGCAAGCGTTGCTTTACCTTGAAAATATTTAAGGGATCCTAATATGAAATCGAAAATAACGTTCATTCTTTGACGGCTCCTCAGAGGATTTTGCTTTCAAGCGTCAGGTTGTGATTGATTTATAACTTACGAGATTTTCCTCCTTTTTGCCGCTTTTTCAATTTAATTTGTTGTTGATGAAATTTTGATCGACTGATGTTGTTCCGTTCAACGGCTACATAAGTTTTGATAGAAGACTTATTTATTTTTTGTTTGTTTGTTTCAGTTTTGTTCAGGTTTTCAGAAACTTTTTTCATATTTTTTATTTCATCGATATTTTTTTGTCAATTATAAACCAATTTTGAAAACTTGCGCGGCTGTTCCTTAAAATTTTATTAATTTTGCTTGAGTAGGTTTTGAGTTAGCTATGATAACAGGTATTTAATCCACTTTTTATTTCTTCATGATGATATAATAATACTTCCTGTCGACCTGTCAGTTGTTTATAGAGCAAGGTGGTATATGAATTGGTGTGGGGTAGGTACTATAACCAAAAATAAGCAAAACAGTATTTTTCACTTTGTAGTGTAGTTATTTGTTTTTTTTTAGCTATCCGTTTGCCAAACATAATCGTTATCTCTAACACTATCCAAGTATTTTGTTCTTATAACATCTAAGCCATTTAAAAAATAAGTTTTGTAATCATAGCTTCTCATCAGGTAAGTTTTTTCTCCTAAAATCCCCGCAGCGAAAGAGTTTTTCATCCAAAAAGTTTCAGCCAAAGTTTTTCCGGTAAAGTTCTTATCATTTGTGGCCCGCTTGCACGAAAGATTGTACACCCGTTCAAGTAATAGCAATTTCTACCTGAGAGTTTTCTACTTTATCTCTGAGGTTTGTAACGCATTGGAATAACACTTTAGAGTTGTTGTTCTTTAGATTGACAAATAGGCGATAGATGATAATTAATTCCACCGCCGCTGTATTTCTACGTTGATGTCGTGATCATGCTTGCCCGCCCCTGAACTCTAGGTCTGTGCTGGTAAGGTTTACTTTGCCAGTAACAGGTCTAGGGTGAGGAGCCAGACCAAGAGAGCATAAACCTGCAGGACAGCATGTGGCAAGCTGTTGGACAGTAATAAACCCACAGACCCTATCTTCTGTCAGAAGTCTTGTCCCTCATCTTTGGCTTCATTTTATTGGCCGGCTGGAGTGAACACTGATGGTTCAATGGATAAAAAGGCAAGTGTTTCACTTATCTTTTCATTGGGCCATCATCGGCCTATTTGTCAATCTTTTTTATTCTTCGTCTCCTTTACGAGTCGATGATACTTTTTAGATTAGTGGCCAGGTTAATGGCAGCGTCAGCAGCGTTCATTAGATCCTCAAAGGTGCAAGTGTATGGACACTTGGCCCAATAGCAACTGGATGTTCTGAAGGCACTGCGTTAATATTTAAAAGCCTCGATGCTCTTTGGAATCTTACGTCCGGCATTGGATCATCTTTTAGCTAAAATGATGATGAAGCCTCTTTTAGAACAAATCTCCTGTCACATTTTTCTCTCCTTTATCAAATTAGAATAATACTATCATGTTCTTGTAGTTAATAATCAAAATCATATTGCTGTCTTAAAAATGAAATTCTTATTTGACTAGATTTTATGCCACCATATTTTTTGCCACTATCGTTTTCCATCTTTTCCTCATCGGTACCTACGTATCTCAAAACGTTCCATTATTATCTTCTCATCCTCCATAGTTTTCCAGCTATCTTCCCAAATTTTCATTGGTCATCTTTCCTTAAACATTCTCATCCCATCCGGTTCGCTATGATCATCGCAGTGATCTGCACAAAGTTTTTAATTCAGAGTTTTTTCTGCTAAAGCTCTTATCGGGCGACTGCGTTACAACGTTAAGTGTGGTCCTGTCTTAATCCTTGGGTATGGGTGCGGTTACAGTGAAAGCGAAAAAGTATGAAGTTGAATATTATTTTGTGCGATGGGCGATAGTTTCGATGAAGTGCAAAATCCTAGAACCTCTTCTAATGAAGATACTCAAATTCCACAGTTAACTTACATAAATATGAGACACTCAACTCTCTGTTTGTCTGCTCATGTATTTTTTTTATTACATAACATACATAATCAGCCTATTAATGTTCCCACTGATGGGACACAGGCCTCCTCTGTGAGAGGGTGTCGGCCATAATCTACCACGCGGGCCCAGTGCGGGTTGGTAGATGTCACATGTCTTCGCATTTTTGGTTCTAAGACATGACGGTTTCCTCACGATGTTTTCCTTCACCGTTTTTAGAGCAGTGGTGATGAAATTATTTACACAAAGTAAAGCGCGTGCTTGGGTTCGAACTCACGACCTACAACTCGTAAGTCGGGGCTGATACCACTGGGCCACCACTGCTCTCTATTTTTTTTAAATTAATATATTTTTATTTGAAAGGGTTTTATCACTTGGTGATAATGTCACCCCCGTAACAGAAAATATATAACAAGTGAAAACTAAACAATGGATCATAAACAGTTATTTTTATAGTTATGACCTCCTTAATAGTGTTGTCCCTATTCGTTTTGGTAAATAACCAAAAACAGTCGACACAACATCCTAGCCTCCTCCGACATAGGGGACTCTAGGGTACTGTTACATGCCCCCACTTCAAATCCCACACCAAGCGAATATTGTCTATTATGTTCTGGTCACATTCCATCAGTGGTGTGGGGTAAATATCCTCAATCACTCCACAAACTTCGCAGTTTGGAGACGTACCCATTAAATATTTAAACGTATTCGATGGGAGGTGGCCCGAACGCATCCTCAACAGTACTACTACATATTTCGTATTTATTTCCCTTCCTTCAAACCATGGGTAACGTAGCGGTTCAGGCGTCTTTTTATGTTTTTATTGCGAGGTTTTGTATGACGGGTTCCTTTTATTTTTAACCGACTTCCCAAAAAGGAGGAGGTTCTCATTTTTAACCGACTTCCCAAAAAGGAGGAGGTTCTCAATTCGGCCGGTATGTTTTTTTTCTATGTATGTACATCGATTACGCCGCGGTTAATGGACCTATTCGCGTGATTCTTTTTTTTTTCGACGCGAAATAGCTGCCAGGTGGTTCCATAAAAATTTCTTTCAGTTTGGTTTAGTAGTTTTTATTTTATAAGCATTATTGTTATTTTCCCACTTAGTTTATATGGATGATACTCGTATGATGATAACTTCCTGTCACTGTTGTTTGTATATCAGGTAGTGGTATTCGAATTGGTGCAGGGTAGGTACCACAACTAAAAAGTTAAAAATAAAAACTTTTTACAAAAAAGAAAACAACCGACTTCCAAAAAAACACTACAAAGTGAAAAATAACTTTAATTTCGGAAGTCGGTGGAAAAAACGAAAATTCAAAACCAAAGACACCGACTTCCGAAATTAAAGTTATTTTTCACTTTGTTGTGTTTTTTTGAAAGTCGGTTGTTTTTTTTTTTTTTTAAGTTTTTTGCTTAACATGCTGGCTTCTTCAGACCCAAGGATTTAGTGTTTTCAACGGTCTATCTATTGTTGGCAGACCGATAGACAGACAAGGCTGAAAAGAGAGACAGACGGCGTAAGCTTAGAGGTAGAGTCTCGTTGGTACCCGTTGCGTATGTAACCCAAAAAATCAATTTGACCAGAATTCAAAACAAAACACTGAAAAGCCCAGAATTATTTTAGTAACATTCTATCGAATAATCTTTAGAGGAGTTTGAGGAACAGGGTGTAAATTTCACTCATCCTCTATAGAAAAGGTGGGATCCTCCTACCGGACGGATGTCGTTTCTGGCAGGCAACTGCCCAACGATTGATGTCGGGGAAGTTATATACAGAATTAAATTTAATTCGATGGCAATCTCTTAAAGGTCATTGTACTCATCATTATGGACAACTTTCACTATTAATGGGACCAACCCTGAAGTCATGAAAAAAAAATTTGCTGTTCCCTACATTTTGACGAGATAGGCGAACGTAAAAGGGAACAGCAGATATTTTTTTTCTTTTAAACTCTAATTGCGCGATGCAGGATTTGTGTGATGTCAGGTCTGAGATGTATAGTTCGCATGTGGCGATGTAGGTGCGACATCACTCCCCTCCGGAGACCGGAGGTTGCTAGTGCACGATCTTGTCCCAAGTCGAACGCACGCTCCACTCTGCTCCGAAATCTAGACGTAAAAGAATAAAAATAAAAAAGAATAAAACGCTAACGAATACCACGGAAGAAGCTAACCCGCCACCACTGCCGCCTCTGTCTAAGACCAAAAGTCCACGAACGTAAGCCGTTAGTTTAACGCTATCGCACAACTTGCAAAGGTATTAACTGTACAATGTAAATTAGACAAGGGTTCAGGATTTTTCAAGTATTTTTAGTATATGTGGGTTGATACGTGCCTTGAATTAATATTAGGGGAAGATGGTCTTGGGTCTTGTTCCTTTTAGGGTTGGAATGAGATGTTAAGATTTTATGTTTTTAGAGATATGTATATCTGCTGTGATTGTAACTGCTGTATTTAAATTCTCCGATTGAAACCCAGATTGAGAAAAGTACAAATGTATTGACATTTTAATTATAATAATGTCTGGAAGGTACACAGAAAGCTTGTCCTTTTTCTTCGCCAACACGTGGTGCAGATAATCTAAATTTGCCCAAAAATTTGCTATTATGAGTGAGCATTATCAGTAGCGACCATGAGTTTTCAATACATACACATTAACTCATCATTCATCATCATTCATCATCATCATCAGCCTATTAATGTTCCCACTACTGGGACACAGGCCTCCTCTCTGTGAGAGGGAGTGGGCCGTGATCTACCACGCGGGCCCAGTGCGGGTTGGCAGATGTCACATGTCTTCGAATTTTTGGTTCTAAGACATGCCTGGTTTCCTCACGATGTTGTCCTTCATCGTTTTGAGAGCAGCAGGCACGTTACTTTGTGTAAATCATTTCATCACCATTAACTATTACGGGTAAAGAATTTCAAGATATTTAGTGCTAAAAGTATTTATTAAAATATATAGGTACTTACTGTAAACACTACGGTCTACTGTACCGGTATAATATTTATAAATCAAACACTCATGTAGTGAATAGCATATTATTCCTAGAATAGGAACTACTTTTATAATATAACATTTTTTCACCGGGCCGTAAAACTCTAGAAAAATCATCACATCGTCAATACTAAACCCCAAAACTTCTTACTAGTCCATATTGACAGAACAGAACTGTCGATCCTCAATCATCAGCAGAAACCAATTGTGTCAAATCGACACACTTTGCGAGGCTATGCCCCATTAGCAAAGTTGGTCTCAGCCTAGACCAAGTATCATAAATCAAACACTCATGTAGTGAATAGCATAATTATTCCTAGAAAAGGAACTACTTTTATAATATAAAATTTTTTCACCGCGCCCGCCTTGACAGCCGGGAGGCGACCCACTATTATTTCTTCTATTCAAATCCTCTAACTGCCAGTAATATGCTCGCACAAAGGTTGCATCTCAAACCACACGGAATAAAGTCTCTACGGTACCTATGTTAAAAAAAAACCCGAAATTAAGTAAAGGTATGTTGAAATAAAAAATACGGTGTTTATTTCTCGGTAACGAGGATTCAGCCTTTACCGAGAAATGAGTTCACATCTTGTAGTATCATAAATAGTACTTTCAACGGTAGTTTTTTACTAGATTATTTAAAAAATAAGTATGGTTGTTGTATTAAAAAATAAATATCAAAAGACTATGATCAGTTGAGATGTATGATGGTCACGAGTAAAATATATTTTTGAATGCACGTGTTTGTTACAAATAAAATTTTTCTTTCTTTATTTCTTTCAATCCATTTGACATACCTGTTAAAGAATTTAATCATGACCATTCTTTATACTTTTATCCGTTCATGGCTGGATAAGTGCTACGGGAACAATTCTAAACAGTCGAGGGAGCACAATGTGATTCCTCATGCGCCTTTTATGATACCCCGCGTTGATTTATTCTTAACGGGGCTTTATGACATGGAAAAACAGTATATGGATATTTAAAAAATATTCAAAGATTGTCGTGGTGGCCCAGTGGGTATGGCCTCACTCACGTCTCTTTCACGAAGGTTCAACTTTCTGAGTTTATCTTGGAAATTACTGACATCGGGGAGTCAAAACATCGTGAAAAAACCGGGACGGGACTTAAGTCTGAAATCGTCAGGTCATCTTGAGCAAGCATGGTGATCAATTCTTCTGCCTTCTTTCAAATCAAATCAAGTTTTTTATTGTGGGCATACTATAGGTTATACAGACGATTTTAGGTAAATTACAGTTCCATTATGTCCTGCCTAATTAGGCATACAATAATTATGTCAACATGCAGTATAAAAGTTTCTTAGGTATCACTTATAAAGCAAACCTTACAAAATAACAATTAGGTGTATGGTGACAGATTGTAGTCGATACTAATTAAGAAAATCTTGGACCGTGTAGCAAGCTTTGTCAATTAAAAAAACAACAGGTTGCACTCCGGGAGTGCCAGCAGAAGTGAAAACTTGAACATTAACGTTGTTCATTTTTGAATTTTGGAATGGATAGGGAATAATTTCGCACGAATTGCTTTATTTATCAGTATAAAAGTACTATCATTTATATAAGTGGTTAAATACAATATTCATTAGCAGTAGTAGTATAATTTATTATTTATTTTCAAAATATAGTCTAACAAAAATAATCAATTTATTTAAACACTTTTCATGAAGTATGTTTTGACTGCTTTTTTTAGTCTTATCTATGTTTTTTGCTCTAAACTCTAACTGCGCGATGCAGGAATTGTGTGACGTCATGTCTTTGTTGCGTAGTTCGTATGTGGCGGTGTTACCGCTACATACCCATCAATATGGGTAAAATTTCTTACCTCGCAATCTTTAGCTAAGCAAAGTCTATTTATTTTGATATTCACTTTGTCGGTTGCTAGGCAACGGATCTTACAGTCACGTCCGGACGCAAGTTTAAAATTTTTTACCCATCCCAAAAAAAATTTACAACGCCGCTAAAGAAGCTCACTTCAAAAATTACGCTATTTATATTTGAATAGTGGGAGTTCCTTGGTGCTTTAGCTTGGGCATCTTTTCTGCATGAGAAGAAGCCTTTGCCCTGCAATGGGACAATAATAAGCTGGTATTAATATATATTATTATTCAAAGATTCATGATAATCCTTATTATCTACAGGCAAAGATACGATCAAACCAGAAATTCCGTCGATACTACATATCACTAAAACCATTAATATAATAATCTCCCATTATATCCGTTAACTATTAATGAATTAGACCAATTAACAGATTCACTTAAACAGCGTGTTTACAGACGGATTCAATCAACTTGCTTTGTCGACATTGTTTGTTTGTATTCCAGTTGATAATGTCATTACAATGCAATCAGTTTAAGTTTGTGTTGATTGAATAAACGTGGTGTAGTTTTGGGTTAAGGTGAAATCGTCAGGATGGCTCGCGAAATTCAAATTTTCTTTCGTTTTTTGCATTTTGCAGGTTACTGTCAGGTTGTATGTTGATCTAAATATGATTCGCGGCCTCAAATGTTTATTTATAGAACTATATTCATAAAAATCATCAATACAACTCTCTAAGTTCATGTAATTCTATTGAATGACTATTTCATAAAATCGTGACATTTGAGGATTATGCTTACATAAGGAGTTGTATTGCTGATTCTCATGATTATAATTCTATAAAGCCATATGTGTTACGGTCGCCAATCAAACTTTAATCAACATCAATCTGACACTGACCTGAAAACTGCAAAAAACGTAAGAAAATTTGAATTTCGCAGGCTACCTTAGCGCAACCCCCTTAACGTAATAGAAAAGCACGCATGTATTTTTCAACTTGGGGATCGAATTGAGGACCTAGCAGTCGTGCTTGTGTCCGCTGCACGAACGAAACAATCCTGAATACTAAAAATACATATCACATAACCAAAATTGTTATCATAAGTAATTAATGTACTAATTAGATCCGTGGGTGGGTGACCATCTTCACATATCAAGACTCCCTGTGCCTCGGAAAGCACGTTCTGCCGTTGGTCCCGGCTGTCATTTGTAGATCTTTGACAGTTATTACGGGTCGTCAGAAACCCGAAATTTTGACAACCAGTCTTACCAAGGAGTATCGTGTTACCCAGTTGCTGGGTTGTGGAGGTCAGATAGGCAGTCGCTCCATGTATAATACTGGTATTCAGCTGCATCCGGTTTGACTGGAAGCCGACCCCAACATAGTTGTGAAAACGCAAGGTTTATGATGATAAGTGAAACATAAGGCACAGCTAGTATAAAAAATAAAATAACAAGGGTTGGTCTCTAATGTCTGAAAATATAAATAAAAAACTGGAAAATAAAACCACTCCATACCTCACCGTGATTAGCAATCCAACCCTCTTCCTTCGAGAATAAGAGACGTTGCACTGTTAAAGAATTACGTTAAAGTAGCAAGAATAAGAGAATAGCTGTCTATGGTCTGTTCCAAAAGTATTTGATGAAAGTATAAACAAACTTTGTTTCGGTAAAGTTCTTACGCAATCACTCAATCAATTTGCTTAGCCTTTTCCCAAGTATGTTGGGGTCGGCTTCTAGTCTAACCTGGTGCAGCTGAATACCTGTATTTTTCATGGAGCACCTGTCTATCTGACCTCCACAACCCATTAACTGGGTAATACTATACCCGTTGGTAAGACTGGTAGTCAGACTTTCGGGCTTCTGACGACCCGTAGCGACTGTCAAAGATTCATGAATGACAGCCGGGACAAACGGCTTATCGTGCTCTCCGAGGGACGGAGGAGTCTCGGTATGTAAAGATGGTCACCCATCCACGGATCAACCCCGGAAAGCGTGGCTTAACCTGGTGGATCGACCCGTGCGGCTGTTATTACTTAGCCACAAGCTCCTCAATTGCACACGCATACGCAATCACTCATATTTTTCTGTATTTAGAAGGTTTGAAATTTATAATTCTTTATTATATTTACCTATTACTTTTGCCAGAACGTATTGTTTCATTGTCAATAATAAATTGTAGTTCAAAAATTATCAACGAAAATTGAACAAAATTACCCTCAATTTTCAAATTAAATACTGTATCTGTCGTTTAAAAATTAGAATCTGAGGTTGGCATATGAATTTAAAAAATAATAAAATCACAGCACTCAATTTGTAAATGGGACTTCAAATTGGCATATACAGGTACATTTTCTGTTCCATTTGTTTACGCTTTATTCAAATACTTTTGAAACAGATTATAGAATCAGATGCACGACACAGCACAAAAGTTTAATTCCCAACGCAAACAAGTTTCTAAGTGAAGTAGAAATGTTATGACAGTCTTTGTTTGATATGACGTTTCATAATTGTACGAATAATTTGTTTTTGAAGAATATAATGGATATTTTCATACATAATTATTACAATACCTCACTCACCACAACATAGTGCAATTATTGCACTGTGTTGGTGGTCAATGAGGTTTTTGAATCCACAATATATTAAATCCCCGTCCATTATCGCCTAACCTTCCAGGGAATACGCGGGGCTTTCGGGGGACGTGACGTTATGTTATGGTTTTATAAATGTATTAAATCCTCATTTATTCCTGTTTTTTAGGGTTACGTATCTCAAATGGCAAATACGGAACCCTTATAGGCTCACTTCATTGTTCGTCCGTCAGTCTGTGAAGACCGTTTTTGAAGTTGAAATTAATATCAAATACGCAAGTCTATAGTCCCTTAGAGCTCTAAAAAATTAAACTTTAAAGTCAACGCAATAAAAAAATACGGCCATTTAATCGCTTAAATACATAGAGGAGAGAAAATAGAGGTAGGTATACTCAGTATGGAATGAACGCCAACGACAAAGTCGTACATTTTTTATTTCTCTCCGTGTTTCTTTACATTGTAACCAAACTGCACCAAATTAAACAGCACTATCGCTCGAAACACTACAATCGATTATGTAAACCAAATTAGTCGATTGCGATAATCGAAACAGCTTCAATTAGCGAAATCAATTGTTCTACGGTGTGTTTACAAACTGACAAACAGTAGAGTCATCCAATTGGCTTGATTTGATGACATTGTTCACTTGTTTGGGCTGTTAATACCGTGGGGAAATTAATGCAAGTAGCTATAGATATTAGTATAATAAAACTGTAAACTTAACAAAAACAAAGCTCTCTGTAAAATCATAGAAAGAAAGAAAAGCCTCGTATTCGACAATGATCCATCTTAAGAGGGCTATCACAAAATTGAGTTTTGACAGTTCGAGCGCCCGATGCATCGCAGTAGCAATTTGGCAGTTGTAATTTTATTATGGTTTTTATGAGTTATATTATAAAGTTTTTGTGAAGTATGCAATTTTCATTTCCTATGAACCAACGTTTATTCTGGTATAAATTTTACGTAAAAATATGAATGTAGAAAGGAGAAATTTACAGTTAATTCTGAGCGTTTTTTATGATTTTGAATTGGAATATTTATTAGATATCCCATAAATATATCAAAATTCTGACCGCCGCTATGCACTACAACACTTTTTAAAAGGTTTTATTTTATTTTACGGAATTTTGGCTTTATATAAATAAATTAAGAAAAAATTGCAGAAAGCGAGGCCGCTATGTACTATACTAATGACTATTCTCCACAACTCAATAAGTCATAGTTGTCCAAGTCTTTCAGTTATTCAGAACAAGAACGGCAAAGTTGCCCATTTAACGCAAAAATCACCGTCGAAATCAGTCGAAATGTAATAGGGCTCTTAACAACAATGTCATTGCTTAGTTTCTCTGTCCCACCTTCTGATACTTACCATCAAGTAAGATGCAGGCCAAGAGCTTCCATGCTGTGCATAAAAATTAAAATAAAGTTTTACATTATTGTCTACTATTGTTTGATGTTAGACATATCTCTTCTTCGGTTTTTCTTACCTAACCCTCTGCTGTGATTTTCTGAATAATTTCAGTGTGCGTCAAGACAGTTAAACTATTTCCTCCGTTGTCTCTCGACTCGTCGAGGTTCATTATCTCGGCGCTTTTCTGGTGCTCGCCGCTGTTGATTCAGATTCAGATTCAGACCCCTACCCATTTCATTGGGCGGTAAACATAAATATTTATAGCCTATGACACTCACAAATAAGGTGACTTTTTAATGGTAAAAGAATTTTCAAAATCGGTTCAGTAGATCCAGAGATTACTCCCTACAACCTCACAAAAACCTCTTTATAATATTAGTATGACTTTATTAGAAGCGAAGCCGTCATTGACATTTTGTATGGGGCAAACCTGTGTGCCTTGCGCAAGAAGGATGGCGGCATTCGTCCCATTGCCGTAGGGTCCACTTACCGTCGTACCGCAGCCAAAATTTGCTGTGCTTTCTACAGCGAAACACTGGCCAGCAAATTCCAGCCCCTACAGCTGGGCTTCGGGTCTAAAGGGGGCTGTGAGGCTGCGGTACACGCACTATCCGCTTACCTCAATAGCGGTAAAGGTGAGGTCATCCTAAAGGTTGACATTAAGAATGCTTTCAATTCCGTAAACAGGGACACCTTGTTGACAGAAGTTCAAAAAGAAATACCCAAAATTTACAGCTTTCTTTATCAATGCTACAGGTACCACTCAAAATTACTCTTTAAAGACAACCTCTTGGAATCAGCCGTTGGATGTCAACAGGGTGACCCCCTTGGGCCAGTCATTTTTAGTTTGGCAATTAATCCAATTATTCGACAACTAAATTCGGAATTCAACGTATGGTATTTGGATGACGGAACCCTAGGAGGTGATGTAGACACGGTCTTAAAAGATTTAACATTTTTAAAAGAAAAATTCTCTTCCATTGGCCTAGACCTTAACCTCTCAAAATGCGAAATTTATCTTCCTCAAACCACTGACAGACAGACTACCATAGCAAAATTTAATACTATAGCACCAAATATCAAAATTACAGAAAAAAACTCTCTTCACCTCCTGGGCTCCCCAATTTTTGACGAATCCTTTCCAACGTTTATTGAGGAAAAAATACAAAATTTCAACGATGTCTCGGAAAGACTTTACAAAATTAATATCCATTCGGCCTTCACACTCATTCGGTACTGTTGCTTTGGACCAAAATTCACGTATAGCGTTCGTTCGTCCCATCTGTGGAAGCATCCACAACTTTTAGAAAAAGTTGACAAAATTATTAGAAAAACATTAACCTCAATCCTTAATGTGGCCCTGGACGACCGAGCGTGGCAACAAGCCACGCTTCCCATCCGCCTGGGTGGTCTTGGTGTCCGCAAAATTTCAAGTATAAGTTTACCGGCCTTCCTCTCCTCGGTCCACGGTACTGATAAATTAACCAGGAACATTTTATCTTCCTCACTGGGCGATTTTGAGGTACCGTGTCTGACCGATGCGTTGAACGCTTGGAAAATGGCTTGTCCCAATACGGATTTGCCTGACAACCCATCCTCCCAGAGACGGTGGGACGTGCCGCTCTGCAGTATTATACGGAATACCCTTGTAAACACGTCACCTAGTACTGTTGAGCGTGCCCGTCTGCTAGCTGTGGGAGAATGGGAGTCAGGCCTGTGGCTTCAGGCACTGCCGTCATCCACCATAGGTACCATGATGGATGACTCATCGTTTCGGCTAGCTACATGTCTCCGCTTGGGCGCACCTTGTGTTGCTCCGCATCGGTGTCACTGCGGCGAAGCTGTAGACAGTCTCGGGCATCATGGCCTGTCCTGTTACAGGAGCGCAGGTCGCATTGCACGGCACGCCAGCATCAACGATATTATTCGTCGAGCCCTTGTCACCGCCGGCGTACCAGCTGTACTAGAACCAAACGGCTTGGTACGTGACGATGGGAAGAGACCAGACGGTATGACATTGTTGCCTTGGAAGGTGGGTAGGCCTCTGGTGTGGGACGCAACCTGTGTCGACACCCTTGCGCCATCTCATGTTCCAAGCACGGCGGGCTGTGCTGGCGCGGCTGCTGCAGCTGCTGAGACCCTCAAGCGGCGCAAATACTGTAACCTTATAGGTAACTACAGTTTTGAGCCGTTTGGGGTCGAAACGCTCGGGTCATGGGGCCCGAGTGCGCGTGCCCTTTTTAGGGAAATTTCTCGCCGACTAGTCGACACTTCACGTGACCAGAGGGCTGGCTCGTTCTTTGGACAAAGAATTAGCATTGCCATTCAACGTGGCAATGCTGCCAGTCTTCTGGGCACGTTTCCGGATGACAGCGATGCGGACGAATACTTCGACGCCTAAGTATCCGTTTGTTTTATTTTAATTTTTTATTTATTTGTATAGTTAGGTAGCCTTAGTACGTAGTGTAAATAGATAATTATGTTAAATATTAATAGTTAAATTAAAATAAAAAATTTTCGTATGACTTTTATTATTCGTGGATTAGTATAGATTAAAGATTACTTATGAGAGCAGTGTCGACCCAGTGGAAACAACCCCGACTTAGGATTCGTAGGTCGTGGGTTTGAATCCAAGCAGGCGCTCAAGTTTGTGTAAATAATTTCATCCCACTGCTTTCAAAATGGTGAAGGAAAATATCGTGAGGAAACCGGCATGTCTTAGAACCAAAAAATCGAAGACATGTGACATCTACCAACCCGCACTGGGCCCGCGTGGTAGTGTAATCTACCACTCCCTCCACTCCCTCTCACAGAGAGGAGGCCTGTGTCCCAGCGGTGGGAACATTAATAGGCTGATTATGTTATGTAAAGATTACTTTAGATAAGTTCAAATTTATTTAGGATTTTCCTTCACCGATGGCAGATAATGTTCAAGATAAACTCAGCGAGCACATATAAATTGAAAAAGTCACATTGTTACTTGCCTCAGAAATCTTATTAATCTTTATTGGAACTCGCAAAACAAAAAGCCAAAATAAGGGAAAAAGGAAACAAATTAGTTTTTCTTTTACGAATCTGGGGAGACAAAATACAATTACTTAGATATGTAGGCTTTTAGGCAGATATTTGTCACTAGGAGAAGCTTAGCTTGGTAAGTATTAAAAGCCGTATTACCTAAACAAAAATATATTTATTGGAGCCTACATAATGTTCTTGACCTTTTGAAAAGGTTGGTGTACCTACAAGTATATTATTATGAGATTCCTACGTCCATGGTTTCTAGAAACTGGGCGTAGGCAATAAGTTTTTTGTCTGTTTGTTGACATTGTGAAATATTGCGAGAAACCCAAAAGTGCTTTGACACGTGGTTAATTCGAAATTTAACGCATGTTTGACCAACTGATAACATAATATTTTCACATTTCATTTCGACAAACTTAAAGTACGGTTAATGAGAGATTAACAATTTGTCCAATAACAATTTTGCGATAAACTAGAAACTGTGCGTTAGTAACTTTCTTCCCTCCCACGTGCAGTGGTGCACAGTGACCGCGACGGACGAATTGTAGGTTCGAACCCAGACAGTCGCTTTACTTTATGCAAATTATTTCGTCACCACTGCTCTCAAAACGGTGAAGGAAATCATCGCGAGGAAACCGGCATGTCCTAGAACCAAAAAAATCGAAGACATGTGACGTCTACTCACCTAATCTGCGTTCGTAATTTATTTGCCAAACATGTAAACAAAGACGAGTTATCCACTTAGGCAAACATCAACTTTAAGTATGTGTAAATAAATTTTATTTTAGACCGACTAGTACTGTAAGTTGAAGAAGTTGTAAAAAATATGAAGTTTTAGCGCAAACTGAACCTTATGTGTAGGCATTACAGTTGTTTTTCCTAAAACTCGTGTTTGTTTATATGTTTTGCAAATGAATTGCGAACGCAGATTACATGGGCCCGCGTGGCAGATTACAGCGCCCTCCCTCTCGAAGAGAGGAGGCCTGGGTCCCAGCAGTGGGAACATTGTTGGCTTATTATGCTGGACACTTAATTGTATGCTGTAACTACGCGGGCTCTGGGCCCGTGTAGTGGATTACGGCCTATTCCCTATCACAAAAAAGGGGCCTGTGTCCCAACAATGGGAACATTATAAGTTAATTATGCTAATGCTTCTCTCTCACCGCTTTAATATTTACCAATGCACCATAATGTTATAATAAAAGTTATGCCAAATCCTCGACAGAAAATGTATCTTAATTAAACAAAAATCACGTTAATCAGATAAGTGTGTTCTTGAGTTCAAGCACATTTACGAGCAAACCTTGTCTAGTTCTCTCAATTATATTAAAATGTAATTTTTCACGACCGAACCCAGTACTCCTTGATCTGCAGCAGTTTGGCGGCTACTGGGCTAGTAAAACAGTGTTGAATTTGAATTACATAGAAAATTATATTAAATCATTTTTCCTCTTGGGATGAAAGAAAATTGAGTTAATAAAATAAAAAGTTCAAGGAACGATAAAAATGTATCCCTATCCGGTCATTATGAATTTGTTTGAAGACTAAAATGGTTTTAAAGTTGGTCTACAGTAATCTTTTTTGTTGTTCCCACTGGATCGTGACAAGAGAAAATAAATATTTATTATTGTAAACTACAAGGAAGAAAATCAGAACACGATATACCTACATTGATGGTATAAATGGCGCATATGTTAAAAGCTATTTCTTCTAGACAACCATTAGAAATAACCATATTTAAGGAAAATAATAAAACAAAAGACAATTGACCGCGGATGACAGTCAAATTGTTTCATGGAAACCACGAAACGCACCCTAAAATTGTGCGACATACTGTCTTCGCCTGGCGTCCTATCTTTGCCTATAATGAAAAAGATGTACTTAATATCTTTTTCATTTTACTTTTATGGCAAGTTCTATGAAAACTCAAAAGTTTTGATTGCCATACAAGTAAAATTAAAAAGATATTACAGCGTTTTCATTATAGGCAAAGAGAACGCCATGCGAAGTTAAGCCAGTTCAGAATGAGAATACGAGTACAATTAAACAGCTTTTCGTATTCCTTATAGCAGGAAGAAGCTCGATATGACGTACTGCCACCTCATATTGGACAATATTAGTTTATTTTCATTTTTCGTTTAGTTTAATTTTTAAGTCACAAGAGATAACTAACTAACCGGAATCACGTTGGTTAAATTTAGACATTTTTCTAAAAACCATTGCGTCATTAGTTTGACAAAATCTCCATTCAACAACAAAAATATCGTAATGGATATTGTTTAATTGTTCGAATGCAATTCCAAATGTTACGTATTATGGATGCAGTGGAACACTTGTTTAATTTCAGCTTCAACAATGCTGTCCTATTATCAGAAAAATACTCCTAGCTTGCCATTTTTAAAAGTACATTGTTCCTACCCGGTCCACACATTTAACAGTCCAGAACCATTTACACGGAAAGCAAGTAATGTGTGAAAAAGCACTTAGATTTTAACGAAACTAACAGGAGAGAGAAGGGAGAGAGGCGGGGAGAATGAAGGGCGATTAACTGAAGGGATTTATAGCAAATGTGTAATAGGAAATGCCGGAAAAAGGCGCCATTAAAAAAGGAAAGATGAAAAGGAAAACAGTTTTTTTACGTAAACGACCCGTTGATGGCCCGTAGTGAAAAGTGGTAACCACCAACACCACAACAGCAGCAACGGGCCTCAGCGCAACGCATCTTCGTACCAAAAACTGGGGTGTGGCCTGCCTGTTGGGTATGTTAGTTCATAGATTTCTATAATGTACGAAAGTGATGATTCAACATTTTATTAGTGGCTTTTGTGGACAAGGTATTAATTCAGATATTTTGTAACAGTTGTGTGTTTGTAACAATTGCAATCATGTCATTTGGTTTAAATTGGTTTTTATTGAAGTGACAACTTCTTTAGCGGCGTTGTGCACTTATTTTGGGATGGGTATAAAATGTTAAACTCGCGTCAGATTGTGCCAGAATATCCGTTGCTTAGCAACCGACTAAGTAAATATCAAATAAATAGTTTTTGACATCACGTAAAGATTGCGAGGTAAGAAATTTTATCCATATTGATGGGTAAATAAAAAACAGTCAAAACATACTTCATGAAAAGTGTTTAAATAAATTGTTTATTTTTGTTAGACTATATTTTGAAAATAAATAAAATAACTACTGCTACTACTACTAATCATCATTCTCCTGCCCTTATCCCAAATTTATTTGGGGTCGGCGCAACATGTCCCTTTTTCCATACTTCTCTATTAGTCGTCATTTCAGTAGTTACCCCCTTTCTAGCCATATCATCTTTCACACAGTCCATCCATCGTTTCTTTGGTCTTCCCCTACTCTTATAGCCATCGACATTCATACTCAAAACTTTCTTCACGACATTTTCCTCATTCCTCCGCATCACATGCCCATACCATGACAACCGATTACCGCACAACTTTTCGGTCACCGGTGCCACTTTCAGACTTCCTCTTATGTACTCATTTCTTACTCTATCCATTCGTGTAACACCACACATCCCTCTTAGCATTCTCATCTCAGCTGCATGCAATTGCCTTTCATTCATCCCTTTGGTGGCCCAACACTCTGATCCATACAAGACAGCAGGTCTAACCATTGTTTTATCTTCCCCTTAAGTTTAAGGGGAATGCGGGAGTCGCAGATTGTTCCCGTGACCTGCTGCCATTTCATCCATCCAGTGTTAATTCTGTGCTACTACTACTAATGAATCACATAAATTATAGTACTTTTATACTGATAAATAAAGCAATTCGTGCGAAATTATTCCCTAACGATTCCAAAATATTCAAAAATGCACAACGTTAATGTTCAAGTTTTCACTTCTGCCGGTGCTCCCGGAGTGCAACCCGTTGTTTTTTTTTAAATTATAATTATTCATCATTTATATAGATTCTTTTATATTTTGTGAATTTTACAACGTTGTAGGCTTTATAGACCATTTTCAAACAAGCCTACACTGTCCTCCCGTACCCATATTAACACTGTAATTCGCTCTTCTCCATAGGAAACGATCAATTGAAACCGTGCACCAAGCTAATTTATGACGTTTTCATAAGTGCCCTTGTAGGTTTATGTGAAATAAAATATTTTGATTTGATTTGATTTAATTTGATGGGGGATTTTTGCAATGCGTTACGTTGCGGCGCGGTCAGGTTCAATCTGCTTTCACCTTTATACAAGTATGCCGTTTAAAACAAGGTACGAGGTTTGCCTTCGCGATGACAACCTACAATGCAAAAGAGTTTTACTATTTTTCCTAGGTATTTCTGTCATAGAACAGCACAGTGATGTTTGAAAAATATTGGTTCCAATGAAATTCCAGATGCTTACCTAAATGAAATATTAAAACTTTGATCTATGTCGCAAAAGATGGTAAAGCATTGGAAACATCTTTTTGCAAGTATTTAATATGATCCACAGTAGCTTTATACACATAAATTTCAACTTTACTCACATGTTCCTCATTAATTTTTTTTCCTAACATCTATTTAATCAATCAATCTGCCTAGGCTTTTCCCAACTATCTTGGGGTTGGCTTCCAGTCTAACCGGTAAAAGTAAAGTCTGAATACCAATATTTTACATTGAGCGACCGCCGTATTTGGATAATACGATATCCCTTGGTAAGACTGATTGTCAGACTTTTTGTCGGGCTTCTGACGACTCGTAACGGCTGTCAAAGATCCACGAATGACCAACGACTTAACGTGCTTTCCCAGGTATGAAGGAGTCTCGATATATAAAGATGGTCACCCATCTACGGATCAATCCCGGCAAGTGTAGCTTAACCCGATGGATCGACCCGTGCGGCTGGTATTACTTAGCCACGAGCTCTTCTCTAACATGATAACATCATTTGAAAGACAACGTAGATTATGAACTGCTAGGTCTGGAAGCATGTAATTTTGCACCAGAGTTCCTTTCATAGTGTGAGTGAGCACTTCTGGAAGGATTTTTGAAAATTCAACCCCATAAGGGGTTAAATAGGTAACGAAAGTTTATAATATTGAAGTTCGTAATTTTTTGCAGATGGTAAATCCCATTATTGCATACGGCTAGTAAAGCAAAAAACCAACTATACTCTACATAAAAACCACTACATTTTAATCTCGATTCTGTATTAAAATCTTTATCTGTTTCCTGCTCTTAAAAAACTCGAATTGTGGACTGGAACCAATAAAGTGAAGATTGATTTCCCTCAGGCCACATTATATTGGCCGAACTGAAAGTGGGGTCAAACGTTTTGTGTTAAATTTCTAATTGCACCTCCAGGATCTGGTTTTTTGGTAATCTGAATTTCTGGAGGGTTTGATGAGTTTGTTGTGAAATTCTTGGTTGCCGTTTTTTACAGGGTGCTTTTGAGATCATCTCCTGTAAGGTTATGAAGATTAACGGGATCGAAGCAAGAAACCATAATTATCATGAATTTAAAAAAATATGCAGTAAATTGAGTGGCAAATAATTAGGCTTTCTTTCAATTAGATAATTTAAGTAACTGACGAAAGAGAGTTTTGTTCATGCATTTTTGGCAAGACTTGTATCTTTATAAAGCCACATGTTTTTTCTTTTGTATGTTAAAAAAAAAATACAATTGCATAATCAATCTATAGTGTTGCCACTGCTGGGACACAGGCCTCCTCTTTTGTAGAGGGAGTGGGCCATAATCCATCACGCGGGCCCTGTGCGGGTTGGTGGACGTCACATGTCTTCGTATTTCTAGTTCTAGGACGTGCTGGTTTCCTCACGATATTTTCCTTCACCATTTTGAGAGCACGTGGTGATGAAATTAAATACACAAAGTGAAGTAACTCGTAAGTCGGGGTTTGATTCCACTGGGCCACCACTGCTCCACAATATCATACATACCTACAAATTTTTCATTCTACATTCAAAAGCAAGCTTGCAGTCATTCTCAACACTATTCAACCTTCAAATATTCTGAAAACAGCTATCACGAATCCTTATCTCCAAGATCACCCTACCATCTTCGAACGCATCGCTAACTCGAGTCTTCGCAGCGAAAATATAAAAGTCACCAAGCCAAAACGTCTAGATCCTAATCAGGCTCTCGAAGTATTGAAAACTTTCCTAGCACCACCTTCAAAGGATTTTCAACTCATTCTCATTTCATCCAGAGTTTGAATAAGTTTTTTTTTATCGACTCGCTAATAAAACTTTCGACAGACCAGGGTCTTTCGATTTATATGCTAATTTATTCGTGCCAGCTACTTTGAGAGGGTTACAGTGTGTTTTTAGAAAGACAGGTAAATGTGAGAGGTTGATTTGAATAATTTGAAAGACTATGAAACTGTTTTAAAATGTCTTATTATTGCGTATATCATCATCATTCTCCTGCCCTTATCCAAATTTAATTGGGATCACTGCAACATGACATGTCTTTTTCTTCCATACTTCTCTATTAGTCTGTTGTCATCTCGGTATTCACCGCCTTTCTAGCCATATCATCTTTCACACAGTCTATTCATAATTTCTTTTGGCTTCCCGTACTCCAACCCCTCTTACTCTTGCGTTATTAGTGCGTATATAATCTGAGAAAGAACAAGACAAGTTTATGTTGATCTGAGAATAGGAGTATGAAAATTGCAACAGGCGTTTCGTTGCCGCGGGCGCTACTGATTGCAGTCGAACGATGACGACCGCCGTCTCAGGATATTTCACGATGTCTTCCATCGATTTCTTCTGTAGTATCACACCCTTATGTTTTAATTTAAAGGCAAGTCTTGAGGTCCATTGAGAAGAGTTTCATTACTGAATTCTATAGGTACATATCCTATATAATTGTCCTATCCTATTATATTATGTGCAATATTTATACATTTATGTATATTTTAATTTTGTAATCACGTTCTTGAAAACGGCTGTAACGGTTTTGATGAAAGTTGCAATATAGGGGATTGCGAAGGCGAAAAATCCATCTAGCTTGGTCTCATATCTGGGAAAATTCGTTTTCTCGAATCGCTCGGTCGTCCAAAGTTTAGAACAAGATGGCTACCATAGAATAATGACATGGCAACATGGAATTAGTAAGTACCTACTATCATGGCAGCATGGAATTAGTAAGGACTATACATGGAATTAGTGTGAACTATCCTATCCTACTATTAAATAAGCATTCTCTATTTTTACCCGAGAAGAGCTCGGTCGCACAGGTATTTTATCATTATCAGGAATCGTTCAATTGACATTGATGGAAAATATTCATCATCATTATCAGACTATTAATGTTCCCACTGCTGGGACACAACCTTCTCTCTGTGAGAGTGAGTGGGCTGTATTCTACCGCGCGGGCCCAGTGCGGGTTAGTAGATGTCACAATAATCGAATTTTTGGTTCTAAGACATGCCGGTTTTCTCACGATGTTTTCCTTCACCGTTTTGAGAGCAGTGGTGATGAAATTATTTACATAAAGTAAAACGCCTGCTTGGGTTCGAACCCACGACCAACAACTCGTAAGTCGGGGCTGTTACCACTGGGCCACCACTGCTTTAATCGGGGCCGTTACCACTGGGCCACCACTGCTCGTCTCAATGGAAAATATTAAGACCACACAATTGTTAGAATTCAGTCAATCCCTAGAGACGATTCAGTGTCTTTTAGATAGTGTAACGCTTACGGATTGTTTCTATTTAAAGTTTCCCTAGTTCAAGCATAATAATATTGAAAAGAAAATACGTTTTTTTGCGGTAAACATGTCGCAAAGAAAAGAACACAAACACAAAAACAAGTTGGGGAAGAATATGCGTCACATCCACGCAAAAAGGCTATCAGTCAGCATACTGTATGCGAGACAGAGCCCAGCGCTATTAGGCAACTATATTATTGTACGTTGCCTCATCGTTAAAGTAAAGCAACATAGTCAGACACATCCTTTATCATATTACTTTTGCCTCACTCGTTCCCATCAAAACAGGCATAACAAAAGCTAAAAAACAAGAACAGGAGGTTACCAAATGATCCCAGTTCAGAAAAAATAAAATAAATAAGAGAATTTATCAAAAGAGTTCCAATAATTGACGTTTTTCCTTTTTCAACCTATTATACGGTTGAACGGGCAAATTAACCAATTGCCGATATTGACAAACGAAAACTTTGTATACAATAAAGACATTTTCTCTTACTTTGAACTCGTTTTACTCATCTTTTCCTTAAAGGATTCTCGCCCTTATTGCGAACACCTTAGGGAATCGTTTCCTGTAAATAATTAATTCCGAAAGGGAATCTTGATTGATTTCCCTTGAGTCAAGAATTTGTTTTGTAAGGATTCCTTCGTCTTTTTCTATGAGGAATTAAGCTTTAAATACTAGAGCTGCTTAGGTAGGTAGGGTTTATTGCAAAGATAGTATATTTATCTTCATTCCGTGATTTTTTGTCTACCATCGGAGGAGCTCGTGGCTAAGTAATAACAGCCGCACGGGTCGATACATCAGAATACGCTTACCGGGGTTGGTCCAAGGATGTGTGATCTTTACTTACCTCTGCGCCTCGAAAAGCACGTGAAGCCGTTTGTCCCGGTTGTAGTTCGATCTTTGACAGTCGTTACGGGTCGTCACAAGGCCGAAAGTCTGACAACAAGTTACCAAGGGGTATCTGTTGCTGCTGGAGAGTTTGTTGCGCCACGTCTTCTTCCCAGCTAAAGCACTAGGAAGTGGTGAAGGGTGGGCGATTTGGGGGACTGCCTTATGTGATTTTGACGTTCGAAAAGTGCTGATTTTCACCCTAGTTTGAATAAATGACTTTTGGACTTTGTATTATATCGTATTACCCAGTTACTGGGTTGTGGAGGTCACATAGACAGTCGCTCCACGTAAAATACTGGTATTGAGCTGCATCTTATTAAACTGGAAGTCGACTGCAACATAGTTGGGAAAAGGCTAAGCAGATTATTTGAAAGTCAAAATTCTTACTAAAAACTGCAGCCGCAAAATGGTAAAAAATAAGTAATAATAGGTAATAATAGGTTTTAAAATAAAAATATACCAGGTTTTTACTTTCTGTGTTTATTGGACATGAATGTCAATTTTTCAAATCGGTCCAGTACCTAGTTTTAGAGTTTATTCATTACAAACAAAAATATTCATCATCATAATTAGCCTATTAATGTTCCCACTGCTGGGACACAGGCCTCCTCTCTATTAGAGGGAGTGGGCTGTAATCTACCACGCAGGCCCATTGCGGGTTGTTATATGTCACATGTTTTAAATTTTTTTGGTTCTAAGACATGCCTGTTTCCTCACGATGTTTTCATTCACCGTTTTTGAGAGCAGTGGTGATGAAATTATTTACACAAAGTAAAGCGCCTGCTGGGGTTCGAACCCACGACCTAAAACTCGTAAGTCGGGGCCGTTACCACTGGGCCACCAGTGCTCTACAAAAATATTAGTGTATTATATTACGTGAATATTATCATTATTATGCTGCTAATATTATAAATGTGAAAGTTTGTATGTTTGTGTGTTTGTTACTCAATCACGCAAAAACGACTGAATGGATTTGGATGAAATATGGTACACAGATAGATTATAACCTGATTAACACATAGGATACTTTTTATCTCGGTACTACGTTCCCGTGGGATAATTTCCGACTTCCACGCGGGTGACGCCGCAGACAAAACCTAGTACATTAATGAATAATACACTGTTGTGAGAGTAGTAACTTATTCTCAGGTGAGCATTTAAATCCATCTTCATAAAACGTCCTTAAAACAATGAGAGCTTCTAAGAGCAACTTTAAACTTTTAAGCGCTTCACCCGAAGCCACTTGCAAGTTAATAATTATGTCATAAAGTCGTTAGAACACTTGAAACGAACATGTCTTGTGTGTGATATGAGGGTGGTCTAAGTCAAAGACTCTTTTAAAGATTGCTTTACAATAATAAATTGCTTGCCACTGCAGCGCAAAGCGCGCTCTTTTCGTACAGAGAAGGCAAGAGTATTGATCACCTCGCTGGCTAAAGGCGGATTGGTGATTTCTTTCACTTACATTTTTTCAATTAGATTATTAAGAGGCAACTTAGAAAGCCACAAAAAAAAAATTGTAATAAACCCGTTTCAAAAATGTAGCTTCCGAATGGCGTTGTAAATGTAATTTTAAGCTTCATTATTTGTTAGTTTATGCAGAATAAACAAATTTTCTTTCTTTCTTTCTTCATTCTATTATAATTCCACGTTTTCTCATCATATTTTTCGTTAACATAAGTCAGTAGCATCCATGATGCCTAAATTCATTATATACACTTGGTTACTTGTCACTCAGGAAACACCTTTAACATTAGAAACCTAACCTTTTGCGTTAGAAACCTAACCTTTAACATTAGAATCCGTGTCTTTAATCTGCGAACCAGCATGACTTTTCCAGAAATCTATTCACTCCCTTAAAGACTATGACTGCTGTCTTTCATCCCTCTCTCACTCACACTAACACCTCAGGCAGAGCAAGACAGTATAAAAGTCGGAGCTTCAGGCCACTACTCTAGTAACCAATGTCACTTACAAGTCCACTAATGATCACACTCTTCCATCCCGCTCTCATCTACACTTTACACCATCCCCAGAGCGAGACAAGAGATAAGCCAGCTTCCGTTTCCCGTTTCCCTCTCTGGAGCCCTACGCGTTGATATGTTGCTTGTTGAAAATGGCACCAGTCTCGTAGTCTGTTTATCTTGTTTGACAATGATGATGCATGGTTTTTTCATGCCGAGTTTATGAAGAGACGGTTTGTAATTAGACTATATTTTTTAAGGTTCTGTTGTCGACCAACAAACATACAGGATCAAATTAAATTAGCTAGCAAAACGCCACATACTTGAAGTATAAGTTGAGAAAATCTGTTTTTTTTTTGACGTTATCCATCTTGTCTTTGAAGTTTACACAAATAATAAAATTGATGTTTAAAACTGTTATTTGAAAGTAATGAAACAAAGGAAGAAATAAAATTATTTTATTTGGGATTTAAACAGAAAATACAAACAGTAATAGTAAAAAATAAAAATAACAAAAAGGAGTATTTAAAAACGAACAAAAATAACGACCTGTGCGAGGCCAAAAAGGCTCCTATCTCAGTAGAATGCAATATTTCAAGAAACTACACTACATGTTATGGCAGATCCCAAAAAAAAAAATCTTCGTCTATTAGTAACACTGTTCAGGGCCTACTGCCAGTCGCTGTACACGTGCGCCCTGTGGGTCAGTTATACACAGGGCTCGTACAATGCTCTACGAGTCCAATATAAAACGCGTTCCGGGTAATGCTGGGGTTGCCGCGCTTCTGTAGTGCGTCGGGGATGTTCGCGGAGGCACGTGTTCCGGATTTCGGCTCGCTGCTGCGTCTGCGAATCGCATCACTGATGCGTCGGGTGCGCGACAGCCCAAACAGCCTCGTGGCCACTGTGGCCGGCAGGGTAGATGGCCCTATAATATGTCGATGGATGGCGGCACACAGACCGTCATTCAGATACGTGATATAAGTGTAGGTAGCGTGTTTTTAGTTTTAGTTAGTAGATAAGAATGTTATGGATCTCTGGTCTGAAAATAAAGATTTATATATATATATATATTTTTGTTTTATCATGTTAAGATATCAATAACCAACAGGTAAGTTTCACTAGCTAATTTAATTTGACCCTATATAGCTGCACAAGGATCGATATTTTGGTGCGTGGCTAAAATTAGCTATTTTGTTTTTTCACTGCAATTTCACAAATCTTTACCGACAACGAGCCTTTCAATAAGGAAGCGCCAAAAGATCCATGTACCATTGTAGTTTCATCATGCCCGTCTGTCTGTATGTCCTTATGTTACAATCAACTTAGCCTATCGTAGTCCTCTCAACTGCCGGACATAGTCCTCTCCCAGGCTGTGCCACAACACCTTGTCCTCCACCTTCTGAATCCAGTCTGTCCCAGGCTCCTTCTTTAGGTCATCGGTCCATCTATATAGCTGGGGGGCTTCCCACAATACGCTTGCTTGCTTGATACGCGATCTCCACTCCAAGTCTCGTCTGCTACACCGGCCATCAGTCCTTCGAAAAACATGGCCAGCCCACTACCACTTTAATTGCTTACTCCTCAAGCTATGTCGGTAACTCCGGTTCCGGATAATTTCATTCCTGATTGTATCATTCAAAGAGATTCCGATCATAGCTCGCTCTATAGCGCGGTGAGTGACCTTGTGGACCAGCCCGACTGTCAGGGTCCACGATTTGGCACCGTATGTCATGACAGGTCTTCTGTTACATCCACGTAAAATCTAGTTTTTGTCATTTTTCCTTCAAGAAAAGCCTTTTTATCCAATTGTGTTAAGAGGGCTACCACAAAATTGCGTTTTAACAGTTCAAGCGCCCGATGCATCGCATAAGTAGCAATTTGGCAGTTGTAATTATGCTTTTTATGAGTTATATAATAAAGTTTTTGTTTTTTAAGTATGCAATGTTAATTTCCTATGAACCAACATTTATTCTGGTATCGTAAAAATATGAATGTAGAAAGGAGAAATTTACAGTTAATTCTGAGCGTTTTTTTATGATTTTGAATTGGATTTTTTTTAGATATCCAATAAATATTTCAAAATTCTGAACTACAACACTTTTTAAAAGATCTTATTTTAAATTTTTCATTTCATTTGCTATGTATATAATGTTCTATCCACGAGCTCAAAAAAGTGCCGTCGCGCATTTTATGAGAAAGTTGCTTCGGCATTTTGGCTTTATATAAACAATTAAGAAAAAATTGCAAAAAGCGAGGCCACTATGTACTAAACTAATAACTATTCTTCATAACTCAATAAGTCATAGTTGTCCAAGTCTTTCAGTTACTCAGAACAAGAACGCCAAAGTTGCCCATTTAACGCAAAAACCACCGTCGAAATCAGTCAAAATGTAATAGGGCTCTTAATCTCTTGCTAAAAAATTTAGAAGTTAACGTAGTAGGACACCGAACATAGTTTTATCATGTCTGTCAAACTGTCTATCTCTTATTTTATCATTCCCGCCTTAAGTCTAGTTTTTAAACAAATTGTATGAAAATTCGCACGTTTATCATCGTGTCAACCATGAACCACGAATAATATTATTCATGAATTTCACAAAATTGAACATTTAAAGAACCTCATTGGATTATCTGGTTGGTTAAATTCTCTTGTATTTATAACCGACTTCAACAAAGGAAGAGGCATTCGGGGAGTATTTTATTTTTAAATAATAATTTCCTCTTGCCTGCCTTGTTAGTGTGCTAGTGCTGAGCATGAGGTCCCGGGTTCGATTCCCGGGTCGGATAAATTGTTATTGGGCTTCATCCGGATTTTCTCAGTAGCAGCCTGGATTCTGGATTTATGCCCAATTAATGGCAATAGGCTCGCCCCCTATTCCATGGGACTTAAACATAACTGGCGAAATGTAGGTGGTAATAGGTACATCTCTGCCTAATCCTTCGGGGAATACAGGTGTGATATTATTTTATGTTAAATTATTGCTCTTGTATACTTTTATAATGAGTTACTAAAGAAATGATCGTAAAATTAGCATCATCATCATCAGCCTATTAATGTTCCCACTGCTGGGAACCAGGACTCCTCTCTATGAGAGGGAGTGGGCTGTAATCTACCACGCGGGCCCAGTGCGGGTTGGTAGATGTCACATGTCTTTGAATTGTTTTTGATGTTTTCCTTCACCGTTTTAAAGGCAGTGGTGATGAAATTATTTACACAAAGTAAAGCGCCTGTTTTGGTTCGAACCCACGACCTACAACTCGTAAGTCGGGGCCGTTACCATTGGGCCACCACTGCTTCTTAAAATTAGCATGCATATTAGTACCTCCCACCATCGAGTATGAGCCGTCGACTAGCGAACCCTTAATACAAAATACTAACAGTTAGAAACAACTATGAACTGACTAGAACCATGTTATCAAAGCCAAGTAAATTCTTCTTAGCAACAACGGCTTTCTAAAACCTTCAAGTACCAACAAGGCTAAATAAATTAAACTTTGGTAAGTTATTACTGTTGCTAAAGTAAATTAGGGATGATTATTTTGTGGCCAAGTAAAAACAGCCGCATGGGTCGATCCACAGGTTAAGTTACGCTTGCCGGGGTTGGTCCGTGGATGGGTGACCTTTACATACCGAGACTCCTCCGTGCTCAGAAAGCACGTTAAGCCAGTCTGTTTTGTTTGTCCGTCGTTACGGGTCGTCAGAAGCCCGGAAGTCTGACAACCAGTCTTTCCAAGGGGTATCGTGTTAGCCGGTAACTGGGTTGTGGAGGTCAGATAGGCAGTCGCTCCATGTAAAATACTGGTATTCAGCTGCATCCGGTCGGACTGAAAGCCGATCTCAACATAGTTGGGAAAATGCTAGGCAGATTTTTTTACTTTTTTTTTTTTTTTCAATGTCCCATTAAAAGCGTTCAGAACGTCTAACCAAAGATAACTAAGCAAAAAAAAAAAAGTTATTTTATTTTGACCAAAAATAATAAACGGCATTGGGTAACCAACATTTTTGGTGTATTTACTTTAGCTGAATTATTTTTCTTGTAAGTATCTAATGCATTTTCTTATTATTATTTTTACCATTGTCCTTATTTTGGTGGTCTGAATGATTACCATCTAAAAGTTTGTCCATACGGGGTGGCAGGGACATCGACGCGAAGCCGGTTACCATGGATTCAGTACATGATTCTGAACCCCCCTGCGTTGAAATTTTTCGTCGGTTATTAAAAAAAAAACCTGCTGCTCCATACATTTTAACCGCGTAGGTACCTACTGCACTTTTCTATGAAACAGCTGTTTTTTTTTTAAATAACCGACGAAAAATTTCAACGCAGGGGGGTTCAGAACCATGTACTGAATCCATGGTAACCGGCTTCGCGTCGATGTCCCTGCCACCCTGTATATTTTAATGGGACCTTATATTATTAGGAAGCTAGACTACGCATCATTATTACAAATACCCTGGTAGTTACCTCAACTAACAACAGCTAGTAAATTATTATAGGAATCCAATATAACTCACAAACATTAGCAGTCCTACACCTAAGCTTCTAAAGACTAAAACTAAAGCGATCCAAGAATAACGCTGTTGAACACATGTAGATAGGACTCTTACTTCCGGTCGGGATCAAGATGGTGTCTGCACGTTACGTAGAATTTCCGGTACGATGGGGTGGGGGCACCGGTTGTCGGCTGAAATTGTAGAAAAGAATTTTCAAGAAATGTTATTTTCGTTAATTTGCTGCTAATAGTTTTATTTCTATGTAAAGGTTTGGTTACCTATATGATAAGTGGAATGACAATATATTATATTTTTTCATTTCTTCTTGTCTGTTCATATGTGTGTACATAAAAAGTTAAATAAATAAATATTTATTTTGCGCCCGGGTGAATAGTACATTAAGCTCGCTATTAGAACTGGTGAAATGTGGGTGTACCGTAAGTTCACCCCTGCCTAATCCTTTGGGGAAACGAGGCGTGATGTTATGTATTTACTAGCTTTTGCCCGCGGCTTTACCTGCGTAGATGTCACAAAATATCCCACGGGAATACTACCGGGATTACATACCTGATAGCCGAAGAAAAGGTTATTGACTCCTAGTGCTGCGCCAGCCACCATAATGTTACGCGTAATTTTTAATGTGTGATTATCTTTTAAAGTTTTCAGTGAAATGAAATAATGTCAGGCATATTTTAATCTAAATTAAATGCCTAATTTAAATAACATATTTTATTGGATAATGATAATTTAATACCGGTCAAAATAGCTTCAAAAATAACAAATAAATTTAAATCCTTAGAAGAAGTAATCCTTAGAAGATAGACGTTTGCTATCGGGGACTTTCTTGTTAAAATTTTTGAGATATACAATCCTGTATAACATTAATTATATGTATCACTTACGGTTTTCGCGGCACATGCTAGTAAAGGTCCCAGTCTGCATGATTTGTTCCAACATCTTCAAAAATAATCGTCATATTTCAAAAATTTAAAGAAAAGCTTAATGAGTTACACACCTGAAAATTCCTCATGAATCCTCATTATGGTGAAAACTGTTTGAAAATCCGTTCAGTAGTTTTTGAGTTTATTATATACAGATAGACAGACGCGGCGGGGGACTTTTTTATAATATGTAAGGATAACACAATATTAACAACTAATTCTCATTTAATAAACATAAAATAAATTTATAAAAAGACGTATCAAATTAGTAATACATCAAATAAAAAAATAAACAGGAAAGAACCAAAGGGGAAAAACCAATTTGATACGTATAGCCCATTAATGAATCTACATTACAGAAATGTGTCTATATATTTGGCTTCAAAAAAATAACAGTAATAAATTAGATTTAAAACACGTCGAGAGGTGTTGTGAGTGTTGATGTTTTCGCTGAAAACATAATCAGCCTATAATGTTCCCACTGCTGGGACACGTCGTGCGGTCCATGGCCCTTTACGGGGCGCCGGTGTGGGCGCCAACCTTGAGGCTGCAGCCAACCCGCCGGTTGCACGCGGCCCAAAGGGTCATGGCCACCCGGATAGTGCGGGGATACCGCACGATCTCCGGCGAGGCAGCGAGCCTCCTTGCCGGAACGCCGCCATGGGATCTGGAGGCGAAAGTCCTCGCCCACATCTGGGAGTGGCGCGAGGAGATGAAGCGCCGGGGTGTAACTCCGCTGCCGCGACAAATCACGGCACAGCGGACAGAGCTCCGGCAGGATCTCATGGCGGCTTGGAGAGTGCGATTGTCGCAACCCAGATCTGGGCACGCCACAATTGCGGCGATAAGTCCCCTCTTTGAGGAGTGGCTAGAGAGGCGCCACGGCGCCCTCACCTACCGCCTGACGCAGGTCCTCACCGGACACGGTAGTTTCGGGAGGTTCCTGTTTCAGATCAGGCAGGAGGAAACGCCCGGGTGTCACCACTGCGTGGATCGCCCGGAGGACACGGTGGAGCATACGGTGGAGGTCTGCCCGGCTTGGGCGGAGCACCGCCGTGTCCTCGTGCAGGCGATCGGCGGCAATGACCTCTCGCGTCCGGCCCTGGTTCATGCCATGGTGCGGAGCGAGAGGGCATGGCAGGCTGTCACCTCCTTCTGCGAAGCAGTAATGCTCGTGAAGGAGGAGGCGGGGCGCGAGAGGCAGAGACTAAGGTCGCTCCCTCGAGCCCCTAGCCGCCGCGGTAGTAGACGCCCCGGGCGTCGGGAATCCATCGCGGATTTCCGGCCACCGTAGGCGCGGGCTTGCGGACGGAGAGTGATGGGTAGCTCTCCGTCCGATCAGGACCAAGCCCGGGTCGACGGCGCGTAGTGTTCCACGCGCGCCTCAAAGAGTCGTCAGCGAAGCTGAAGGGGTCCGTTTGGGCCGATGCCTACCACTGGGGTTGCGGATAAGTCCTTAGGGGAAACCGTGGCCCTGGTCTAGGCAAGGGAAGGAACACGGGTGGGTTTTAGTCAGTAAAAGTCTGACACGCCCTTCCGCTCCGCCCAGAGCGGGAGAAGTCATTTGATGATTTCCCACCCAAAAAAAAAAAAAAAAAAAACTGCTGGGACACAGGCTTCTTTTCTGTGAGAAGGCTGAGATATCACAGATTCAAAATTATGCGTAACAAAACATTATGGTTGATGGCGGCTGGCGCAGCGCTAGGAGCAATGACCTTTTCCTCGGCTATTAATAGGTATGTAATCCCGGTAGTAATCCGGTGCGATTTGGTGTATGTCACATTATGTCTTCGAATTTTTGTTTCGGTTTCCTTACGATGTTTTCCTTTACCGGCTTGAGAGCAGTAGTGATGAAATAAATTATACAAATTAAAGCGCCTGTCTCGGTTCTAACCTACGACCTTCAACTTGTCAGTCGGGGCCGATACCACTGGGCCACCACTGCTCTCCAATAGGCAGTCGCTTCATGTAAGTTACTGGTATTCAGCTGGTGCTTGCGGCAAGGCCGCCTGCACTGTGTGTAGGAGCCATAAGTGTGCAGAGTATATCGTGCGATAATGAAGTTCGTTCCAAAAACCAATAATAAAATAATTGTAATACAAACTCCAAAGTAATTTATATTAATTTACCATAACAGGAAAACGTTCCGTAGATATCAATTACAACCAAAGATTAAATAAATAATTGATCAAGTAATCGAATTGAAACAAGCAAGACTTAATCAATGGGATTCGGTTCAATGAAATTGAATTTTATTTTTACTTAAAACATTTGGGCTGACTAATTAAAAGTGTTTTAATTGCATTATTTCAAAACACCCTTTAGTAAAATGAATTTTTAATCCAATTCAAAGATAAATAAAAAGTTTTGTGGTGTTAGGTGTAGCAGCTTATCATGCGGATTAGTTTTGTTTGTGAATAGTAAAAGTTTTAGGCAGTGTATAGAGTGCCACCATTGGCACTCTATCCCTATCGGATAAAGTGCCACTACAGGCACCCTAGTAACACCGCCTCGGCCCGGCTAAAGTGCCGCAAGCATTGGATTGTCATTGTCACTGTCACTAAGTCACTGTCACTAAGTCACGTCACTTGGTATTTTGTTTGATTGTCGAGGTTAGATCGCTGTAAAACACCACATTCCCAAAACATTACATTCTCTTGTGCCTAAACGGACCCTGGCACTTCGCCGGCCGCTACCGCGTCACAGTTCTAACCTAACCTAACCTAAATAACAAGTGACAGTGACAATGCAACGCTCACGGCACCCTAGCCGGGCCGAGGCAGTGACACTAGAGTGCCACAAGAAACTCGCGGCACTCTATACACTTCGAAAGTTTTATTTTGTATTTTTAACAACTTAACGTTAATGTAACATCACGCCTGTATTCTCCGAAGGGATGGGCAGACGTATACCATAGTACACCCACATTTTGCCAGGTGATGTGTAAGTCGCATATAATAGGGGGCGAACGTATTGACATCAACCGAACACAAGAGAGGGTAAAAGGGAATCAATCATATAAAATCGGTGACGTATATAAATTATTGTGGAAATAACGAAAGGGTACAGAGGTACCCTTTCGTTATTTCTTTACTGCCCCATCTCAAAAATCCATTTTTGAGATGGGGCAGTAAGGACAGGTATCTCAACCGATGCTACAAGAAAACGGTCTTAGGAGACTGTCCTTATCTTTTTGAGAAGTTCGAAATTCTGACAACTGGTCTTACCTAGGGTTATCGAACTCGATAATAGGCAGTCGTGGAGGTCAAATAGGCAGTCATAATACATAATAAGCCTAGTAATGTTCCCACTGCTGGGACACAGGCCTCCTCTCTGTGAGAGGGAGTGGGCTGTAATTTACCACGCGGGCCCAGTGCGGGTTGGTAGATGTCACATGTCTTCGAATTTTTGGTTCTAAGACATGCCGGTTTCCTCACGATGTTTTCCTTCACAGTTTTGAGAGCAGTGGTGATGAAATAATTTGCACAAAGTAAAGCGCCTGCTTGGGTTCGAACCCACGACCTAGAACACGTAAGTCGGGGCCGATACCACTGGGTGGTGACCCAGTGGTATCGGCCCCGACTCGGCCCGGAGAGCAGTGGTGACTGCTCTCCAATAGGCAGTCGCTTCATGTAAATTACTGGTATTCAGCTGGTGTTAGACTGGAAGTCGACCCCAACATAGTTGGGTAAAGGCTAGGCACATTTATTTAATTATTTTTAAAGGCTTAACAACTATACACATACACAGCATCAACCCAAAGTCTTTGTCATAATATAGATCTCGCTTTTATCTAAATTACAGGAAAGCACGACACAATCGATTAGCGTACTAGAACATTACTTTAAAAAAACTTTTTACAAAAAAAATTAAAACCGACTTCCAAAAAAAACCACTACAAAGTGAAAAATAACTTTAATTTCGGAAGTCGGTGTCTTTGTTTTTTAATTTTCGTTTTTTGCCACCGACTTCCGAAATTAAAGTTATTTTTCACTTTGTAGTGGTTTTTTTTGGAAGTCGGTTTTAATTTTTTTTGTAAAAAGTTTTTATTTTTCACTTTTTAGTTGTGGTACCTACCCCACACAATATCCAATACCACTAACTGCAATAAATAACAGTGACAGGAAGTTATCATCATATCGTCCATATAAACTAAGTGGTAAAAATATGTATTATTGAAGCTAACTCAAAAACTATCTTAGCAAAGTCAATAAAATTTATATGGGACCACCTCGGAAGCTTACCCTTTCAAACAAAAAAATAATTTTTAAAATCGGTCCACAAATGGCGGAGATATCGGTGAACATACCTCCTCCTTTTTGGAAGTCGGTTAAAAATAAAATCCTAGTTATAAATAGGAAGGTGAGTTAGTTTGTTACGCTTTCACGCTAAAACGGCTGAACAGTTTTAGATGTAATTAGGCACAAAGGTAGAACTAGACCTGGAAACGGACATAGGATACGTTTTATCTCGATATTCGTACAGGATTGAGACTTATGCGGGTAAAAACGCGGCGCGCAGCTAGTATTATATTATAATTTTTATATTTATAAACCATAATAAAACAGTTACAAAAGAAAATAATAAAAAAAAAAATAATTTAAATGGGAACATTTTAAGGATTGAAATCACAGAACAGAAAAAACAGATTGAAATATTGACACTGAGTTTCTTTTACTTTTACCAAAGAAAAACCTATCAAATAACTCAAAAAATGTTGTGCGCTAATTATGTTCGAAAATACTAGTCAGGCCGAATTTCCTTTTCGTTATAAGGCGAAAAAAAGAATATATTTTCTACAGAATTCTAACTAGTAACTTAGAAGGATTGGAACTTCTACTAAAATATTTTCAAAATTCTATGTCAATAACAAAACATTCGTATACTCTCTGTTTCATGCAAATGGCATACCCGGAACAGTGTATTATTGCTCACAGATTCCTGAAATTCAGCATTTTCTATCGACTGAAAACGTTTCGCTGAATTTAATATGGAATCTACATAATATATACGAAGTGGGATATTTATGTGTGTGTGTTGTTTTACTGTTTATACAGGATGAAATTGAATTCATGCGACACCTCTTAAGGGGTCATTGTACTCATTATTATGAACAACTTTCACTATGAGACTAACCCAGAAATAGCAAAAAAAAAAACAGCTGTTCCCTACATTTTGACGAGTTATGCGAACATAAATGTAGGGAACAGCTGTTTTTTTTTCGCGATTTCAGGGTTGGTCCCATAGTGAAAGTTGGTCATAATGATGAGTAAAATGACCCCTTAAGAGGTGTCGCATTAATTAAATTTCAACCTGTATAAGAATTTTATTATGCCATTATCCTGTTATTGTCGTAGGTATTTTAATCCATTGTGGTAATGTGATATGGTACTAACAGACGAGCAATTCCCGTTTAAGGCTACCTGTTCACTGGAGCAGAGAAGAGAGGACAGGAGCAGAGCTGTAACAATATAAACCAATAGAATCTAAACTCCGCTAAAATCCAGAGCGGAGTTTAAAATTCTAATCTCAGTCTTCTCTCAGGCTGTCTGTCCATTGAGGCGAAGCGAGGAAGCAGAGCGGAGCGAGGGAGTAATGCTGAGCGGAGTTGTCGACTGTCCATTGATGTGGAGTGAGGTAGTCCACACTACCTCACTCCACATGGTACGCATACCGGTGTTGCGGACTGTGTGGATCTAGGACGAGTTCACGTGACTAGTAATTTGAGCGGGCTGCAATGCCCGCGGCCGGATTTTTCCGCTTCCCAGCTCCGTTTCTCCGTTACGTTTCCCCGCTCCGCTTCCTCGCACGACTTCCCGGTTTTGTATAATTTTTAAACTAGTTCGCAAATCCCTGTGCACTGAAACTGAGCGGAGATTTTATGCAATTCTATTGGTTAATATTGGCACAGGCTACGCTCCGCTACTCTCCTCCCCGCTTCAGTGGACAGTCAGCCATAATCTGTCAAAAACGACTTTTTCACTTTGTAGTGTTTTTTCGGAAGTCATTTGTTTTTTTTTTGTAAAAATCCCCAAGTAAAGTCGCGTGGCAGAACTGACTGTCAAATAAAGTCGACACGCGAGCATTGAAATCTGAAATGAGAATCCATGCCTTTCGAGAATTTTGCAATATTATTATATTGCATTCTTGTTATCACATACTGGCAGTATTCTTTAATTCATTTGTAGAATAAAATAAAGAGTCCTGCACAATAAACATTAGAAGAAACAAGATATTTCTTGTTTCGTTGAGAACTGACTTTGTTGAGACAGATCCCTACGAAATGTCTTAAATGTGCCTGCGGGGTCCCCATATTTTTCGAAACCGGAACCAATCAACGTTGCTTGGGCAGAAATGGACCGACACTATCCGATGGTAATGGAAAACATTGTGAAAGACCCTGGTAGTTGAAATTGACAGAGCAACCCCAATGAAAAAGCTTCCACATGTAAACAACCTTTTGGAGGCATGAGGAACGGGTGTAAAGTTCACTCATCCTCTATTGAAAAGGGAGGATCCTCCGACCAGAGGGGTGTCGTGTCTGGCGGGCAACTGCGCAATGGTTGAAGTCGGAAAATTATATACAAGGTGGAGACGACAATACAACAAAAAATTAAACGGCGTGTCCGTAATGATGTTCCCATTCTGTATACAAAAAATCAATTGAATATATTCAATAGTTTAGTAATTATAGCCCGGCAAAATCCATAGTCGGCTCGGGCTATTCCGTTTATCCACCCCAAAAATCCACCATAAGGTGGATATTCTGAAATGTATGCCCGAGAATTCACCCAAGGTCTAGTTGAATAAACGGAATTTGTAGGCTTAGGGTGGATCCGGCATACCTTACATTTAATTTGTTTGAAAAACTCTTTTTTTTTTTTTGAAGCTAGGATTTTTTTGACAGTTCCAAAATACTCTTAAGCATTAGTAGTGCCAGTATTTTAATTTTTTGTTGTATGGTAGCCTCCACATTGTATATGTCGCTCGCGCGGTAATTGCGCGACGCAGAATTTTGGGTGACGTCAGGATTTTGTGTGACTTCCGGTCGTTGATGCATAGTTCACATGTGGCGATGTAGATGTCAACACAACCTTAGTACTTGTACTGAGCAGTCAGCCCTTGCTTTCTGGCTTATTTTGTCACCATAACATGACGCTTCTTTCTCAAAAACTCATGCCTAAACGAGGGAATGAGCAGTGGTGGTAACGGCCTCGACTTGCAAGTTATAAGTCGTTGGTTCAAACCCAGGAAGGCGTTTTACTTTGTGAAAATAATTTCAGCATCATTGCTCTCAAAACGGTGAAGGAAAACATCGTGAGGAAACCACCATGTCGTAGCACCAAAAATTGGAAGACGTGACATCATTCTATCAACCCGCACTGGACCTGCGTGGTAGATTACAGCCCACTCCCGCGCTCAGAGAGGAGACTTGTGTCCCAGCAGTGGGACACAAGTCACAAGTGACACATTTTGGAACTTTAATCTGTACTTTTTATTTTCGATCTATATTTTAAGCAACAAAACTTGATTTTACTTTAGATACAAAAATCCTCATGATCATTTACTGCATAAACCTACGTTAAACAATATGACAATTTCATTCGGGTAAAAAAATTAAAATATTATGAAAATTACACAGCCCATTTATTTTATAAAAACAAGCATTTATGAAGAAAAAAGAAATGCTGGCCACAGGTTTACCAACAGCCAACGGCATGAAAATAAAATATTTTGCTCAACAATAATTCTGTGCAAATATGATCTCGCAAAATCAGTGCAAAAATCACACACATTTCTGTAACAGACTGAACCCTTTATTAAGCTCGTCCTATCGACCCAATTAAGGGATATTTACTTAGGGTTTGTATAATAAATTATGGACGACCTAAATAAATATTAAATTATTGGATTATGACAATGGGAATCAATTGGTCATGAATTTATTAATCAAGACCGCTTGGGGGTTTGTTACTAAGAATTTAACTGGAAGTACTGGAACAATGTAAATAGAACTTTTGGAATCATCATCCAATCTTACCAAGGAGTTTCGTGATACCCAGTAACTGGGTTGTGTAGTACAGATAGGTAGGTAATCGCTCTTGAAAAATACTGGTGTTCAGCTGCATCCGGTTAGACTGGAAACCGATCCAAACATAGTTGGGAAAAGACTAAGCTTATATGGGGGTCGGCTTTTTCAAGACAATTCAAGAACATTAAATTGTTCTCAACGTAATTTTTTTAAACATTATACAAAATTCATAAGGTTGGCAGCTACTCCTTTATTTTGCCCTTTATGTTTTACAGTCCACTAGATTTTTAAGCTATTGCATAGCTTCTATCGCGGGCCTTGAGCGTGGAGACCTAATCCAGAAATTCCGTAACGAAAATACGAGTAGGTACCTTAGAAAGAGTGTTTTGTATTGAAAATTATGTTTAACTGCTTGACAACAAAGTTCAAATTTACTTAAACGAATGATACGAGAGTGTTGTATTGAAAATTATGTTTAACTGTTTGACAACAAAGTTCAAATTTACTTAGACGAATGATACAAGAGTGTTGTATTGAAAATTATGTTTAACTGTTTGACAATAAAGTTCAAATTTACTTAGACGAATGATCCTTGACTATTAATAGTTAAATTAAAACCTTTTTATTAGTTTGATGTTCCCATTACGTTGTGTCAAGTTTTAAAAACTATAAATGTGAATAACAGTTCCTGTCAATGTCATCATTGCTATTTCTTGTATTCGGGTTAATATTTTACAATTGCGTAAGTTTAAAAAAAATGCTATGCAATAGCTTCGCCGCGGCAGTCCCCGAGTGCCACACGTCTTTTTTTTCGTTCGCTTCGCCCGCGTAGAGATAATTTGCATCCATTATATCTCGGGAACATACGTAGGTATGTCATTTTATCCCGGTAGTAGTAACGGGATAAAATGTATCCTATGTCTTAAAATAGTTCATGATCTAGGTGCCAGTGCGCCAGCGAATAAACGCAAATTTCATCCATCCGTTCTGATGTTAAGGCATTAAAAGGTAACAGATAGACATATTGCTAGACACACAGAGTTATAATACTTTCTTTATGCCGGAAAATATCCCACAGGAACGTACCACTGGGATAAAAAGACAATGTCTTAATTCCGTAATACATTATTTTACAAAGCTCCCAGTGGACATGATTTTTTCCGACATCTTCAACAATCATCGTCATATTTCAGCCAATTTACACAAAACCTTAATGAATTATACATCATAACCTTTTTCATGAATTACTCTGTTCATTGGTGAAAACTCTATGAAAATCCATTCGTTAGTTTTTGAGATCATTGCGTTCAGACAGACAGACGCGGCGGGGGGAACCTTGTTGTATGTAGTGATGTAGGAGATCGAGCCTATTGGCACATATTCGGCATGAATCCCGCAATCTTGTTCGTTCTCTGCTACTACTAAGTTTGTGTTGTTAAAACCCAATGTTTCGTAAATGCAAGGTTTGTTATTAAAACAACACAGAATTTTCATTCACTTTTACCATTTTCAATATTTCTCTCTTCAAACTTCAAAAGCCAAGATCTTTGAGCCTCTAAACGCCTATAGCGATGTCTTAAAAACCGTTTCTGAATCCTTTATTACGTTAATGAAAGCTACCCTTATCCGACGTCCTATTAACCTAATTACGTTATATTTACTTAGAGGATAATAAGGCTTTTGTGACTTCATTTCGATTCTTATGTAATAGAATTTAATTGGGCCGCGATGTTGCCAGTTTTATTTAAGTTTGGTAATTTTGAGAGTACTCCTCAAAAATAAGGAGGTATTCGTTTAAAAGATTTCAAAAACAGCAATACTTTTAACATAATCATTATATTTATTGTGATTCAAATGATTTGACATTAATCTGTAAAAGTTAAATGGGATTATAATGATATTTCTAATGTTATTTAAAATTAAATTAATTGATTATTATTAGCATGTCCATGAGACGGCAGAACATGGAGAATTAACTTTATGAGAACATCTATGTACAACCCATGTTTGCAAAGAAATAAATGATTTAAAAAATACTGAAACAATATTCGTAATTATTTTGAGGTCGGTACTTATGATCGAAATTTAAAAAAACAAAACAAATTGAAAAAAAATATAAACCACCAGCTTCCCTACTGCCATTGCTCCCGCTAGAAGGCACCATTGCACTGGATAACAATAATTATGTTATAATAGAAAGGTAGTTCTTAAATTTAATATTACATGCATTTTATAAAATGCGTTCTGTGCTTCTCGCATCCAGCGGATTCCTGCGGTCCTCACCAGGGCATCGGTCTACCTTGTGGGAACTTTCCAACGCTAAATCGTCCGGTACGCGGTCGCAACTACAGAACCTTTCGGCCGTATTGGCCAGCTGCATTTGTTTAGACTGAAAGTCGATCTCAACATAGTTGGGTTTAAGCTAGCTAGATGCAAGTCATCCTTATAAAAAACCGCCAAGAAATCAACACTATTTGCAAGCATATCTATGATAATAACAAAACTTCACACATGGCAATGTAAATAGAAATCCAAATCAATATAGAAACTAAATATTGGTGTTCAGGCCGATATTTTTTAAATCATCTCTGTGTTTGAACGAGAAATAATCAATCATTTTTATTTACTGAGAGCTGAAAGCTTCAATTTTTATTTCGAGCCCAATGTTTGTTTGAATAGTCTATCTGTCTGAAATGACTTTGTAAACGATACAATTGTTAGATATTTAGTTATTATGTTGAGTTGTTGGAGAGAATTTGCCTTCGTCATAATTGTGCCTTTGATCATCATCATCATCATCATTCTCCTGCCCTTATTCCAATTTATTTGTGGTCGGCGCAACATGTCCCTTTCTTCCACACTTCTCTATTAGTCGTCATCTCGGTAGTCACCCCCTTTCTAGCTATATCATCTTTCACACAATCCATCCATCGTTTCTTTGGTCTTCCCCTACTCTTATAGCCATCGACATTCATACTCAAAACTTTCCTCACGACATTTTCCTCATTCCTCCGCATCACATGCCCATACCATGATAACCGATTTCCGCACAAATTTTTGGGTCACCGGTACCACTTTCAGACTTCCTCTTATGTATGCATGTAATCTATACATACATAATAATATAATAAAATCGTAGCGAAGTCAAAACTGTACATTGAATATTTTTGAAAAAAGGTAATTGCTACGACTACGACAAAAATTCTAAAAACTATATTTTCGGCAGTAGAATCGATCCCAGATGGATCGATTCTAATGCCGAAAATATAGTTTTAGAATTTTTGTCTGTTTGTTTGTATGTATGTTCCAGCATCACGCAAATTCTACTGGACAGATTCTGTTAAAATTTTGCATAGATATTCCATATAAGTCTGGTCAAACTGTGTATAAAATATTACGTGAGGTACTTTCTTGAAACAAGATCATACAATCCTAACTAATATTAGAAATGCGAAAGTGAGTTTCTTTGTTTGTTACACTTTCAACTTAAAATGTCGGTATTGGATGAAAGGAGATAGTTTTTTTTGGGCCCATTGTTTTGTAATGTCTATTAATCGCAATTTGCCTAAAAAAATGTAACCGATTACTCATTTTAAATGGTTGATTTTTTTGATAAAGTCTAACTCCGGTCACGAAATCGTAATAAAAAGATAATGTTTTGATAATGCACTCAATTGATTCAATTCCGGCTATTGTCGTCAACGTCAAAAATGCATGCATTGAAGCGTTTTGAGCGATATTATGAAAAAAAAAATTATTTAAATAATTAAAGCTCGATGTGGTAACCAAATCTGTTTTTAATAAGTAAAAAAATAAACCATTGACGATACAACAGATTCCCACCTGTGTCTAATATTATTTTTAAGTTATTTATTATGCGTAAAGTATTTTAAAAATTAACGTGAAACGGAATGTAGTTTTGGTTGCCTGTCAGTTTGACTCTAGTGATGTTACTCAGTCTCATACGATCAGGAAACGTTATTTAAAATAACGTTTTTAAATCGTTTCTCACAGTACTCGTTCTTCTTAGCACAACATTTTGTTCGGAATAAAAACGAAATGAGAATGCTTTGAAAAACCGGTTTATTCTGCAGGACGCAGCTGCGCACTGTTCATGTCCCGACAAGCATGAACTTGTTTATTTAAATTGTAGGTACTTATCTTCATTTCATAACATACTTGATTCCAATGCGCTTGCCGCTTACGTATTGAGTTGTATTGCGAGTCTTATCGATCTACCCAAACATGTTTAAAAACGGTTAAAAATGTTTTTATTAACCGAGAACTATTTAAATTGTGTTCTTTTTCAAAAACGTTTTAATAATGTTCCATTCGCGAACGAAACAAATCGTTCTTTAGGTTTTTAAGACAAAACCGTTTCGAAAAATATATCGTTATCCGAGCCCTGATGACGATTTAATGACAAATTACTCGTTATCAACTGACAGCACTAACCCACAGAACATTATATTTTCACTCTTAATAAAACTCTGTGACTCACAGTATTTTGGCGGTTTATTACACGAAATATTATATCTATCTAAAATGGTAACCGCTACGCGCGCTATGGTAATAACTCCATGTATCCGTAAGATTGCCTCACTGGATCCTTAAAAATGTACCCAAAGTTTTGGGAGCATTTTTAACAGCTCCAATGGACTGATGGTGATAGGCCAGAGATAGATAGTATAGATATTTTCCTATACCTGTTCCATAGTAACAGAAATAAATTATTCTATTCTATTCTATAAGCCGCGGGAAAAAGCTAAATCAGTCTAAAAGTAGCTATAAATAATTTTCTCTGTACTCTCACCACGATTATTCACCATTTCACCTACTAAAATTATTACACGAACGGAACGCCCCAGAAGCATATTTACGTGCGTAGGAACAAGAGAGATTCAGCGCAGCAGCCAATTTACACTCAATTAAGTTACCCCGGCGCTCAAATTAATGAATTCAAAACAATAATATTGTGCAGGTTCGGAATTGGGGGAAAGAGAGGTGGTATCTCTCGTCTCTTTTTGGCGGAACATTGTAGAGAAGAGAGCAAAATCATTAATCAATTACTCTTAATAACTGAGTTAATAATACGGAGTAGGTTTTCAATTTCGAATCGTAGTTTTTATTAAATTCATTTTTTATAGCATCATGTCTGTATTTCCCGAAAGATATGCAAAGATGTACCTATTAAGAGGGTTTATTCTGAAAGTTGGCAACGTCGCAAATAGATGTCACATATTTCGCTGTTTTGATTAATTAGATAATATTTCTGTATGGAAATAAAAAATGTGGCTGACCAGCGAACTAGAATATTGATTATGAAATACAATAATTAATATCGTAACACCGAATAGTTAGTTTTAGATGTAAAAAAAGTATTTGGAAACTTTCCAAATGCCTTTTTTACAACTAAAACGGGTACAACATTAAATTCAATGTTATAATTGCAATTTATGATCATTATTCTAGTTAGCTAGTTAGCCACATTTCTTATTTCCATACAGTATTATTTCCAAATTAATCAAAACAGGTAACTATTTGACAGCTATTTACGACGTTGCCAACTTTTAGGATGCACCCTCTTAATAGTACGACAGGGGCGGATCCAGGATTTCATTTTGGGGGGGGCATTCTGACAAGGTTCGGAGCTAGGGTTAAAATTCAAAAAAACAAAAAAGACGTTTTCTGCATTTTTTTAAATTCAACCCAAGAGTTCCATCTCCATTTACGAGGAGGGTTACTTGCTAGTGATCCTAAGTATGTGCATGCTTGTTATATCTTTGTTTACACCTCAGGGCCGTAGCCAGGAATTCATTTCGGGGGGGGGGGGTTGGTGCTGCCAACTTTTTTTAGAAGATATAAAGTAGGTATTTCTGATTTCAGAGACGGTAAATAAAGAGTAGGTACTTTATTAAATACTAATATTTTTTTTTTTTTAATTGCATTTCTAGTTTTCTTGGTGGTAAATCATTAAAAAAAAAAATGATGCTACCATATCAGATATACCTAATTCAAATTGATGAAGAGCATCAAATTATTATCTATTTCAATAAATAAAGTCCTGTTTCTCTCTTCCCGCCACTTTGCAATCATATCCAAAATAGGGCAGGTCACTTTAAGAGAATATAATGTAGTATCCAAGAGCGAGCGGAGCGAGTTCGAAATTTTTTGCATGCCACTATGAATAGGTACGTTAGGTTTTCTTTATCTTTGACCATTCATACAGAAATAGAAGTTTTATCGACTTATCAGATTTATGTAGAAAATTTAGATGAATGAAGAGAATGTAGGATGCAGGACCGAGCGAAGCGAGCTCGAAAATTTTAGCACCCCACCTGGAATAGATTAGACTCTCTCAGACAATGCTGAAGTTGCCGGAAGTCATTCAAAACAAAGTCATAGTCGATCGTACTCTTACTGCTTTTGTAGATTTTAAAATACTTACACTTATCTTTGACCATTCATACAGAAATATAATTAACGAACGGGAATACACGAATTGATCGACTTATCAAATTCATGCAGAAAATTGAGATAATTTAGAGAGTTATGAATGTAAGAGCGAGCGAAGCGAGCTCGAAAATTAAATACTTTAGACGGTTAGACTCTCTCAGAGAATACTAAAGTCAATCAAAACAAAGTCATAGTCGATAAAAATACCAATATTTAAGCGTACTCTTACTGCTTTTGTAGATTATAAAGTACGCCTTTGCGAAATAAATTACAATTAGGTATATGTATTAGAGTACAGAGGTACCCTAGGCGAACTCCGCTAGGATACCTAGGTTGGCCCCCTGCCTACGGCCCTGATACACCTGTTGTAAAGAATATATTTCTGATTCCTGATATACCTACCTATGAGTACCTATGCTGTGTAAAAGTGCACTTGAATTAAATCGAAAGTATAGAATTCATCGGTCGTTTGGGGGGGGCCATGGCCCCCATGCCCCCCCCCCCCTGTATCCGCCAATGTAAGTACGACCACATTTCGCCATATGTTTCAGTCCCATAATAAGTAATAGGGGGGGGCATTTTGCCATAAAACGGGCACGAATTCTGACTTTGGGCTGATTGTGAGATTTTTTTAAATTATGGTGATCAATTATTGAAGAAAGTGACGAACTTTAGGCAAGGACTGGGGCAGTACAAGCGCAGCCAAAATTGTTTGTCAGTGGCTTCCTTGGACCTTCACCAGTTCTTCCGATTACGTTGGGACCTGCCCATTCTGAGCCTTCCAATAGGTATATTGGCTCGTAATTGCTTTATGACCCCAAGGTCGAATGTCACTTGCACGTCATAAATCGACAAGGTCTATTTGTATAAGTGGCAGTTAGATAGTTTCAACCTAAATGAAGTTTCAATTTAGTGGAAATTGTTGTCTTTTTCTTCTATTCGTGTCGATGTTACTCTTTTTCGTTGTTCTTTTTATTATTGTATACTAGATGCGCCCCGCTGTTTCACCCGCTTAAGTCTCGATCCCGTGTGAATATCGAGATAAAAGGTATTTTATGTCCTTCTGTATGTCATGGTCTACCCATGTGCCAAATTTCATTCAAATCCGTACAGTCGTTTTAGCATAAAAGCGTAAGAAACAAACTCACTTTTGCATTTATAATATTAAGTTACGACTAGGATTGCATGAGTCTAGTAGGTGGCCACGATGATTGCAAAATCAGTGGGCATTATTGTCAAAAGTGATTCGAATTCAATTCGAATTGTAATTCAAAAGTCATTTATTCAAACTAGGCTGAGAATCAGCACTTTTCAAACGTCAAAATTACATAAGAGAGTCCCTCAAAAACGCCCGCCCTTCACCACTTCCTAGTGCTTTAGCTGGGAAAAAGTGGCGCAACAAACTCCCCAGCAGCACAGCTGTCTGTTAAGAGGGTTTGTGTCGTACGGCATTTCATACAAACTTGCAAGCCCTTATTTTTCGAAATGACTGAACGGATTTTCATTAAACTTCATACGCATATGCAGGATATAAAGGTCTAAAAACTTAGTTAAGAACATTTTCAATAGTGTTACAGCCAAATTAGACATATTTTAAATTTTCCATAGAAACAGAGATTTCCAGTTATCTGTTTTTAAATAAGACATTTCGAAAATGTTCTTAACTAAGTTTTTAGACCTTTGTATCCTGCATATGCGTATGAAATTTCATTTAAATCGGTTCAATCATTTCGAAAAATAAGGGCTTGTAAGTTTGTATGAAATGCCGAAGGCGTAAACCCTCTTCAGTTAGAAAAAAAATAATGATTTTATATAATAGTAGGTATGCAAAATAATTCATATTACGCAACTCAAATATTATTTAAATTAATAGCCATAAATGTCAGCTAGCACACGCCAGTATACCAACCAAAAAACATCGAGAACTATACTCAGGCAGAAATAAAAAATTCTAACTAAACGTAAACAATGTCTAAATAAAAGCCTCTAGGCATTAAGGGAGTGCCCGCTAACATATAGCTGGAACTGGAAGTTATAAATGATAAACTAGGACCATCGAAGTATAAAATAAATAAACAGTTAATTACTAATAACAATAACAAAACCATGATCAGCAAGACGACCAATCCCCACAAGCAGCACCCGTTCACGAGTATAACGCAAAGGTCAGCCATCCCCAGATTAATTACGAAATCGACTGTCGTGGTCACCACTCCCGAACTTTTCAACCCTATCAGCCATAATTATCCGTTCTACATCCACTGCCACTTATGTTGGTTACCTTGACAAGTCTCATTGCTAGTCTATAATTAATTTTTCACACCATCTGCTTGATAATGTCATATTATATTTATGTCATGCATACCTAATCTAAAGTAAGTCATATTAGCCCTAAGTAAATCCGGGCAATAATATTGTACTTACTGAATTTTCAATGTGATTTGAATAATTTGGACCTCAACAATAAATTCAAAAGAAAACTTTAATAATAATATTTAATTACATTCTAAAATCGAATAGCTTTTAATTACCTCGCAGAAGCAGTAAAAAGTAGAGTTTTCTTTTCGGGGATAAAGGTCTTTACAATAAGGTCTTTACAATATAAAGGACATTGTATTAGGTGAGCTTGAATTCCTTAATGCACTCAGGATTCTCGTGTCTTAACTCTGAACTTCTTTGCAGTCCATATAACGCCCGTGAGAAAAGACACTGCTTTATCCCCTCGTTGAGTAATCTTCTATAACTAGCACCAATTCTCTTGAAACTGAAACACAACAAAGCAAAATAATAATAAAGCTCTTTGGTCACCGAAATAGCAGTAGTAGAAATGGTTTTCACCCAGTTAAGCTCCTTGAAAAAGAACTCAAGTACTACTAAAGCCATCTCTTACATCTAATCTCCCTCAAGATTAAACATGTCTAAGATATTATACCAATATCTTAGCCAAAATAATTACCTCTGGCTTAGCTGATCGACCAACATGTAAAACTTCGCCCAGCGGTCGGAAAGTAATCAATTACGTTCTATTATAACTTTGCTAAGTAGCCACTAATACATTGTATTAGTCCACGTTCGCACGTTGCACGGACGTAAAAATATCGCGGCGGTCTCGGTGTTAAGCAGAGCGTTGAAAATCCAGTGTGCGAAAAAAAATCCTAGCGGGAAAAATTGCCCATGCGAACCAGGGCTTTCTTGCTTGAGTTAGATAAGATAAGATAATATTTATTTGCTTAAACATGTGTCATACATACAAGAAAATACATGCATCCAAGATGGAAACAACATTATTATTAGGTACAGGCATGTTTGCCACAAGAGGTGACGTGCAAATGTCATGAATATTATTAATTAATTAAAACATTCTCATAGAATAACAGTAAATGAGTAATTAAAGAGCAAAATAACAAAATATGTCAAACAGCACTTACATAAAAAAAAAAAAAAAAAAAATTTGGTACTTTTGTGGTATTTTAGTGGTGTGAGGAACAGGGTGTAAAGTTCTCTCATCCATCATAGAAAAGGGAGGATCCTCCGACTGAGTCTTGTATCTTGCGATGCTTCACAGCTGAGGTTCCAGTGAGTCGGGGTGGCACTGCGTCGTCATTCAGTGAGTCGGATGTGGTACAGCGCCGGGTTGTGGCTGACTGCTGGCGTCGACCAGGAGAAGGTAGAATGGGCTCTGCTTGTGAGACCGACCGAAAGTGCAGGTGCTGTGCCAAGGTTGCAGATGAGGCTGAGGGTGATGATCAGGATTGCGCGTTCGTTGCATGCTAGTGGTCAGGATACCCGTTGAAGCCGTGGGTGCTGGCTGGCTGTGTGACTCGCCTCACGAAAGCTTGCGGGAGTGATGATGATGAAGACGTTACGCTGAAGTAGTTGCACGAAGGCTGCGTTGACATTCATTCTCGGGGTCACCAATTTAGTGGTATGAGGAACAGGGTGTAAAGTTAACTCATCCACCTTAGAAAACGGAGGATCCTCCGACCTGATGGGTGTTGTGTCTGGCGGGCAACTGCCCGTAAGTTGATTTTGGATAGTTGTATTTCAGTCGTTCGCGCGGTAAACTCTAAATGCGCGATGCAGGATTTGTGTGACGTCATGTCTTTAATGCGTAGTTCGTATGTGGCGGTGTAACCGCTACAGTACCACCCAATTAACAAACAACAGTGTACCAACATGGTACATTAATTTGTGGATTTTGGTTGTATTAGTTGCTTTGTTGTTTATGTGGTTGTTAAGAATAAAAAACAACGGGTCGCACTCCGGGCGTGCCGGCAGAAGTGAAAACTTGAATATTAACGTTGTGCATTTTTGAATATTTTGGAATGGTTAGGGAATAATTTCGCACGAATTGCTTTATTTATCAGTATAAAAGTACTATAATTCATGTGGTTAAATACAATATTCATTAGTATATTTATTTATTTTCAAAATATAGTCTAACAAAAATAAACAATTTATACACTTTTCATGAAGTATGTTTTGACTGCTTTTTTTACCCATCAATATGGGTAAAATTTCTTATCTCGCAATCTTTACATAATGTCAACTAAAGACTATTTATTTATTTTGATATTTACTGATATTTACTTTGTCGGGAGAGCAGTGGTGGCCCAGTGGTAACGGCCCCGACTTACGAGTTGTAGGTCGTGAGTTCGATCCCAAGCAGGCGCTTTACTTTGTGTAAATAATTTCATCACCACTGCTCTCAAAACGGTGAAGGAAAACATCGTGAGGAAACCGGCATGTCTTAGAACCAAAAATTCGAAGACATGTGACATCTACCAATCCGCACTGGGCCCGCGTGGTAGATTACGGCCCACTCCCTCTCACAGAGAGGAGGCCTGTGTCCCAGCTGTGGAAACATTAATAGGCTGATAATGATGATGATGATGATGATGACTTTGTCGGTTGCTAGGCAATGGTAAAGGGTCGTACGAATTTTAGATCAGGTCACGTGTACTTTCAACATTTTTTACCTATCCCAATAAAAGCGCACAACGAAGTTTTCACTTCAAAATAACTGATGGAAGGGCGAGAAATTCAGGTAGGTAGTCTAAATGCAGCGTTGCCAACATTTATTTTGAATAAACGCTCTTAACGCGTAGTTCAAAATCTAGAGAGTCTCAAACACGAACTAAACCAAGATTATTCTAGAACCCTCACTTCATTTCATGCAATAAACAATTATCCTAAATCCACTTGATCCCTCAAACAACTAAACAGACCCTTAATCTTTTGTAGTATTAGACAAATCCTAAGATTAATGCCTAAGATCCAAATAATTGCACATAATGTCTTTGTGACAAGCATTTCGGATTGTTAAGTCACAACATAGATTGGTGCAGAAGGCTCGCTTCATGTAACGAGTGAAAATAGGCGCATGCACATACTGTGTAGGTACGGTGATCTAGGGCCGTATTATGATCTGTTAAGTAATCAAAAAACAAATTAAATACATAGACGACATATATTTAGTAACCTAATCTGCTCAATGTGCTTATAGAGTCATAAAGAACCCTGTAACAAATTGACGTGTTTCACCCCTCAACGAGGCAACCTCAGAATGACGATTGACTTTTTGGCGATGTGAGTGGTAAGGCAGTACCTAAACACATACTTCCCTCGATCCTGCTACGACAGTACCTACTTAGGGAATTATGACCGGCAGTGCGAGGAGTAGCGGCAGGGACAGAATGTAAATGAGGCATAAGAAAATTTTAATTTCGCGACTTACCCTGATGATGAGGCATAAGAAAATTTTAATTTCGTGACTTACCCTGATGCTTTCGCCTTAAAGCCATCATTGTTCCGTTGCGAAAAAAGAGATGGTGCTATCCACTCTTAAAGCTCCATCTCTCTCTCTCTCTCTCTCTCTCACTGGAACAATCATGGATCAAAAAATATAAAATACAGTCTCTGAAATGAAATGCCAGTCGCGCTGCACTCGCTGTACGTGAAAATCTATGTGTACGTGCGTTTTTGCTCGTTGTATGGAGCCGACCTTCTCTTCTAATCTCTTTTGTGGTTAGGTAGCCATCTTGCTAATCGTTGGTCCAATGACATTAGTAGGCGTAATGTGAGCATTAAAATAATTAGGATAGTCTTTTGTTTTTGCTGTGGGATTTATTGTTATGAGGATGAGCATGATCATAATTTTAATGATGGTTTTGATAGTCAATCAACTTGGGTCAGGTTGGATGCTAAAGGCGGAGAAATGGGTGTCGTGACGCAATTTTGGGGTCGTCTATGTGCAGCAGTGGACTGCCACTGGCAGCGATAATTTATTGTGTGAAGTAGAAAGTAATATAAAATTAAAAATGAGGCATAATTACTTTGAGGACGTCAAAACTTCATACTTAAATGGAACTATACTTATTTAAAGTAGTGGTGGCCCAGTGGTAACGGCCCCGATTACGAGTTGTAGCTCGTGGGTTCAAACCCAAGCAGGCGCTTTACTTTGTGTAAATAATTTCATCACCACTGCTCTCAAAACGGTGAAGGAAAACATCGTGAGGAAACCGGCATGTCTGAGAACCAAAAAATTTGAAGACATGTGACATCTACCAACCCGCACTGGGCTCGCGTGTTAGATTACAGCCCACTCCCTCTCACAGAGAGGAGGCCTGTGTCACAGCAGTGGGAACATTAATAGGCTGATGATGATGATGATGATGATACTATTTTAGAGGTATGAGGAACAGGGTGTAAAGTTCACCTATACTGTATTGAAAAGGGAGGATCCTCCGACCAGACGGGTGTTAGGTCGGGCGGGCAACTGCCCGTAAGTTGATTTCGAATAGTCTTATTACGCGGATCTAATATGCGATCTATGTGGTTCGCGCGGTAAACTCTAACTGCGCGATGCAGGATTTGTGTGAAGTCATATGTCTTCGATGCGTAGTTTGTATGTGGCGAAGTAACCGCTGCAGTATAAAATAAGTTTACATACCTATAATATAACTAGCTAATTGAAACAATTACCTTATACAGAACAGCTTGTATTAATTAACATTTCTTCCGAATGAATTAGGTATTGGCAATAGTTTCTTCTACTCATATTATGAGCACTTATTTCCTTCATTAAAATATAAATCACAGTAGATCAAACAACTGAACCGTATCTGAACAAGTCTTAATTTTCAAGGTGCTCAGGGTTGGCAAAGCAGGGGTACATAGAACAAATTGTCTTCATTAAAAGTCGATTACAACCTCGAAATCAAGGCATCTGCTAGACGTCCCAAAAAACAATTTCAAGTACAATGATCCACCGACAGAATTGCACCCCAAAATTTATGCTCTCGCATTTTTCAGACCTCTAAAATCCTTTACTTGCTCTGTAAGTATTTTAACTGGCAGAGTAATCTCATTTAATGGTAGAACTTCGCTCGTTAATGTCAAATAGCTACGATTGTTATGTGGGGACTCCACCCTACGCTGCCCCCACCTTGGGTGATGGAGTAAATGTATTGGAGAAGCGGACGCTGAAATATTGAGTTCTGGTTTTTGAAAGTCACTCAAAAATCAAAATCAAAATATTTTATTTCACATAAACCAAACAAGGGCACTTATAAAACGTCAAAAGCTAGGTGCACGGTTCCAAATGGTCGTCTTCTATTGAGAAGAGCCGGCAAGAAACCCCACTGTTTAAATTCAAGTAAGTCCCGGCTTCCAGCCAGCCAGCGTCCCAGCAAGCGGTGATGCGAATATGGTGAATTAAACACTATATTAAAACGATTAATTGGCGATGATCATCACGAGTAAGGCAAGTAAAAATCGTTTAACGTTCATAAAACACCAGGGCACAAAACTTTACATTTAAAATTTAAAAATTTGTAAATTTTACAATCCGTCTACCACAAAACTTTAAGCCACACAATAGTATCGGAAAAACCTTACAAATAAGTAAATTGTAGAGACAATTCATGCTTTGTTTTACGCTTTTAAAAATGCGGAATAAAATTGTAAATTGTAATTCATAGCATAATCAGCCTCTATTGTTCCCACTGCTGGGACACAGGCCTCCTCTCTTCGAGAGGGAGTGGGCTGTTATGAACCACGTGGGCCCAGAGCGGGTTGGTAGATGTCTTATGTCTTATGTCTTCGAATTTTTGGTTCTAGGCCATGCCGGTTTCGTCACGATGTTTTCCTTCACCGCTTTGGTGATGAAATTATTTATACAAAGTAAAGCGCCTGCCCGGGCTCGAACCCACGACTTAAAAGTCATAAGTCTGGGTCAGCACTGCTTTGTTGTAACTCATATATATTTGTAATTTCTGTGGTACGCAATTTATACTACAGCTTAACAATTTTGTAGAATTTTAGACTTGTTAAGTTTTGTGGTATAAAGCCCTGGTCTAACGTTGACCAATGGAAAAATAATGATAAGGCAACGACTACCTTTTTGCTCACTCTTCCCTGGTCAAGGAAGAATGATTAATAATACTTACTTTAGATTATACTCTCATACGCACGAAGTGAATTTACCAGCTCATGACGCAGGAGAACATAACACAATAGGGAGGGAGACTAACAGCGGACAGAACTAGGATATCAATGAA